>OV884021.1:40688885-42159700 GCA_930367235.1 Sarcophaga rosellei | reverse complement strand
GGTATCCTTTGACATTGAATTGCTATTTTTAAATTTTGTTTCTTTAAATTCTTTCTTTTTGTGTTTTTGTAAATTACGGTTTTAAAATTCTGCTACTGCAAATAATTGATCAGGGTTGAAGAAGTAATTAGAATTAAGATATTGATTATTAATAAAATTGACTTCAACAAAAGCTGAACATAGTTCGCAAATTAATTAAATAAAAAAAATTAAAATAAGAATAAAATAAATAATGTGAAAATTAAAATATTAAGAAATTAAATTTAAGTGTTAAATAAATAAAGAATAAGTAAAGAAAAGTAAACAAGTAATGTAAAAATTAAAATAATAAATAAAGAGAAAAATATATTAAAAACCAAATAGTGAAATACAATAAAATAACTGGCGCCCAACGTGAAATGAGCTGTTATTCCTGCAGTTTGGAGAGGAAATTGGAAATATCAATTTGAGGATTGCCGAAAACAGGTTCTACAATCAAAGACTATTGTGAAAAAATTGTTACGTGTAAATATTATTATTTTTTTATTTCTTGTGTTCTTATTATCTATTGTTTAAATAATTTAATAGCTCAATATTTAATATATTTTTAATATCTATAAGTATCTATTTAATATTTTCCATTTTTAAATGATAATTTGAACATTTTCATTTATAAAAAATTGTGAAGGAATTTATGAATTTGTAAAGGGAACTCTTGAGGAATTAGAGGAAACTTTAAATTTATTTAGAAATCTTAGCCTTAGAGACACATATTCTGAACGGAGAATTATGGACGAGGCAACTTTTCAGACAATTTTGAATACGGCCGTTAAGCAGGTGACAAAACAGAAATTTGACTTAGACTACCATAACAAGGACAGGGTTGACAACAGATCCAGTGCTGGTGATAAAGTTTATGTTAAGGTTAACAAACGCTTAGGCAACAAATTCAGCAAGGCTTATGTTGAGAGAATAGTCCAGGAAGATTTAGGGACCACAGTGAAAATTGATGGCAGAGTAGTTCATAAAGACAACATCAAGTTTCTTGTTACAACCCAATGATATTTTTTTTTTAATTCTTAGTTACTTCAATATTTGACACTTTTTGTTTAATTTCCTCAGGAACCCTCAATAGTTAAGTTTAATTTTGTATTTGAAATAGTATATTTTATCGAAATAATCTTATATTTACTTTACTTAGGTTAAGAGGTATTAAAGAATTGTAAAGAAAGAATTGTAAATAGAAGGAGGACAATTTTTTGCGACCACGTTGCAGCCTATCAATTTAAAGTCTTCAAACATGGCAAAGGAGTGGAAGCTGTGGTACACCCAATTCAAAATATTTATGACTGCTTCAAATTTAGAAACACAACCAGATCGTCGTAAGGTAGCATTGCTTCTTCATCATCTAGGCAGCGATTCCCTTGATATATTTAATTCATTTAACGAGGATGTTGATAAAATTGCCTACTCAACATTAGTGGAAAAATTTGAAAGCTTTTTTACACCAAAAGTAAATAAGCAATGGAGCGTCATAAATTTTTCATTTGTAAACAACAACCAAAATGAAAAATTTAAGTTTAAACTGCGATTTGGCAGTTTGCGGGAAGATCTTGTCAGGGACATTTTTACCTGCGGCTTGTCGCCTAAGATGGGAAATATCCGAGAGAGGTTATTGTCAGAGGGCGGTATTCCCTTGGATAAGGCTATTGCTATTGCTAAATCTATAGCTATGGCTAAAGAAAATGTTTTAAAACTGGAAGACACTCAGGACGATGAACCAGTCATTAATGTGGTACGTAAAAAAACATTTAAGTCTGCAACTTACAAGCAACAGGTTGTTGATTGTGGTCGATGTGGTCAAGTGCATAAGAACAAATGCCCGGCTGAAGGTGCTAAATGTCATAATTGTGGAAAAAGTGGCCATTTTGCTAAAATGTGCTTTATGAAAAAACGGTATGTAAAAAATGTCAATATCAACGAAGATGTCGGTTGTAGTTATGATAATGATGAAGAAGAACAGGATTTATTTATTGGCACTCTTTCTAAAACAACAAAATCAACAGCAGCAGAATGGATTATAGAGGTGGGAATTGAAAACAACAAAGTGGTATGTCAAATTGATACTGGAGCTCAAGCTAATATTATTTCAACATACTCTATGAATAAGTTAAATACTAAGAGCTTATTAAAGAAAACCAATGTTAATATTTTTACATTTAGTGGTGAAAAGTTGTCAGTTATAGGAAGTATCAATTTGAAAGTTGTTCATGAGAATGAGATATATATTTTGAAATTTTTTGTAGTAGATATTAAATGCAAAAACATAATCGGTCTTCAGTCAGCAATTGAAATGAATTTAGTTAAAAATGTAAATATTTTATCAGTAAATAAAATTTTTGAAAAGTATTCTGATGTGTTTGGAGGCCTTGGTCTTTTACGTGGCGAATGTAATTTGAGATTAAAGAAAAATGTCACTCCTGTAATTGATCCACCTCGAAAGATTCCATTTAGGTTATATGACAAACTAAAAATGGAATTAAGCAGAATGGTTGATTTGAATGTGATCAAGAAAATTACTGAACCAACAGAATGGGTGAATTCGATTGTTCTTGTTTCAAAACCTAATGGCAATTTAAGACTCTGTTTGGACCCGAGAAACTTAAATAAGGCCATTTTAAGGCCGCATTTTCCTTTCCCAAATATTGAAGACTGTAAAGCCAAACTTAATGTTTCAAAGTATTTCACGTCACTTGATGCTAACAGTGGGTTCTGGATGATTCCATTGAATGAACAGTCCTCGAGACTATGTACTTTTAATACGCCTTTTGGGCGTTACCGGTTTTTGAGATTACCATTCGGAATTAATGCTGCACCTGAAATTTTTCATGCGGAAATGGTGAAATTATTTGGTGACATTCCGGGACTAATAATTTATATTGATGATTTTTTGATTTATTCGTCTACAAGAGAGGAACATTTTAGAATTTTGGAATTGGTATTTCAGAGAGCGAAGGATGTTGGAATAAGATTTAACAGATCTAAATGTCAAATTTTTCAAACTGAGATAAAATTCTTAGGTCATATATTTAGTAATTTTGGAGTTAGGCCAGATGTAGATAAAATCAAATCTATTGTTGAGATGCCTAAACCTGAAAATGTGAAGGAACTGCAAAGATTTTTAGGTATGGTAAATTATCTAGGTGCATTTATAGAAAATTTAGCTTTGAAAAATAAAAATTTAAGGGAACTATTGAGGAACGATATTGAATGGCATTGGTCAGAGAAACATGAATTGGAGTTTCAAAATCTTAAATCAGAAATAACGAAATCGCCAGTATTAACATATTTTGACCCGAATAAGGAGTTGACGTTGTCCGTTGACGCTTCAAAAGTTGCACTTGGTGCTACGATCATGCATAGTAAGCATCCAATTGCATATGCGTCTGTTTCGTTGACGGAATCACAACGGAATTATGCGCAAATTGAGAAGGAATTGTTTGCGATTTTGTTTGGTTGTACTAGGTTTCATCAGTTCGTATATGGATCGAGAGTTTTGGTTGAAAGTGACCATAAACCTTTGGTGAGTTTATTTGACAAACCGCTGTACAAAATTCCAGCTAGGCTTCAAAGATTTATGTTGCGTCTACAGTTATATAATTTGTCAGTTGTTTACAAACCAGGGAAAGAGTTGCAAATAGCTGATACTCTATCGAGAGCGCCCTTATCAGAGACATTGGCTGAAATGGATGAAGAGTTATCCCTTCATTGTAATTTTGTGGCTTCGTGCTTGGAAATACCTTTTATGAGAATGGACACTCTTAGAGAACACACCAGAGATGATGAAACGTTTAAGAAGATTATTGCGTATGTAAAAAACGGGTGGCCTAGTAGTAAAAAGAATGTTGAACCAGTTGTGATGCCTTATTTTAGGATTAAAGAGGAGATTTCAGTTTTGGATGGAATTTTACTAAAAAATCATCAAATCCTAATTCCGGAAAGCTTACGTAGTTCAATTCTATCAAAAATTCATGAGGGACACATGGGTATACAGAGATGCAAAGATCTGGCTCGACAATCCGTATATTGGCCCAATTTATACAATGACATTGAGAATGTAGTTTCAAACTGTGAGGTTTGCATGCGTTTCCAAAATTCTAAAACGAAATCGGAAATGGTTCCTCATGAAATTGTAAGTTAGGTTTAAGTTAGGATGTGATCTATTTGCGTTTAAAGGGAAAACATACCTACTTGTAGTTGATTATTACTCTAAGTACATTGAAATAGAATTACTTAATTCAGGTTACAATAGTTTTCAGGTTATACTTAAATTGAAATCGATTTTTTCTAGACACGGAATTCCTTTTATATTAGTAACAGATAATGGCCCACCTTATAATTCTAGGGACTTTAAAGACTTCTGTCATGCTTGGGGAATTGAGCACAATACATCTAGTCCTTATTTGGCGAGATCCAATGGGTTAGCAGAACGTTCTGTTCAGACAATCAAGAAAATTTTATTAAAGTCTCAAGAAAGTCATTCGGACCCTTATGTTGCTTTGCTTCAATACAGAACAACATCAAAAGGCAGTTTACCGAGCCCGGCAGAGTTGTTAATGTCAAGGTCCTTAAGGACAAAATTACCATCTATGTTAAAAAATTTACAACCTAAGGTTATTAATAGGAACGAATATGTTAAAAAGTTGAATACACACATTCAGAAATATTCAAATTATTACAACCAGTCTGCTAAAAGAGTTGAACCTTTACACGAGGGAGATAATGTTATGTTTAAGAAAACTCCAACAAGTTGTTGGTTTCAAGGACAAATTATTGATACATGTAAAGAACCAAGGTCATTTATAGTAAAAGATTCGGATGGTACTCTTTACAGAAGAGGTCAAGATCATATAAAGAAAACGCCAGAAAATAAAATTATAGAAAATCCAGTAAATCAAGAAGTAAATTCAAATAGTCAGACAAGTGTTGAGTTGCCATCTACTGTTAATAATGATTCCAAGGAGTATGTAACAAGAAAAGGTCGAATTGTAAAACAGCCTAAAAAACTGAATTTATAAATTGTATATATTAACATTTATACTGTAAATATGTATGTATTAAAACAACATTTGTTAAAACACTCATACAATTGTTATATATTATATTTATTGTAAATCATTACTGTAGATTGTACTATTTGACTTTAAGAAGGGAGATGTTGTATATGTATGTTTCATGTCTTTGTCATGACATAAGTTAATATAAGAATATGGCAACCTTGTAATAGTAACCGGTAATCAGTATTTACATATTGTTATATATTACCATCACTATAATAAATTAAATAAAAATGACCATTCTTAGCCACACACAACAATCCTTAAGATCTTTTCTGGCTCCTTTGGATTCAATGGTATCCAAGAGCGCGTTCGCGGTCGGCTTGGGATGGTGTCCTTCGATACCACCTCTAATTTGGCATCCGGCCAGATTTCTCCCATCCTTGATATAGCGATGGAGAAAAAATTCAGAACTCGCTTGTCGGCACACGTTACCAGCTTAACGTGTCCTTGATGCCAGCCACACATTTGGTAGACTGGTACTGACCCGGGATGTTTGTCGTTTGTCAACTTATCTAATTCGGCCAGTTTTTCCTTAGCCCAGGCTAGCGATTGCGTATCACGTGGCGTTCGGCTGCCCTCTGGGATCTTTGAAATCCGTTCGAGGACCCGCATAGCACTTAATCACTCCCTGCTTAGAATCTTTTACGTGCTTTGATGCCGCGTCAACCTTTACATTTGCTTTTGCAGCAACCTCGGTTTTGGAAAGGCCAACTCTTTTGGCTAGTAGTAATCTCGCATTTTTCGAGGTTTCAGGTTTTTGGCCTGCCATTGCATTAACCACTTCCTTTACCTCTTTTGTTGAGACGGACATCGGTTTAACACCCGTACGCGGATTAGTCCTACATAGGGAAAATTTGTTACGTATATATCGACGATCTCATCTTAATAGGTAAAAATACAGGGTATCATTTAAAGAATGTCGATACCATATTTGCTAAACTTCTTGAGGCAAAATTGAAAGCCAATCTCGACCAAACTAATTTTTTAAGATAGAAGTCGAATTTCTAAGATATGTTGTAGGAGCAAATGGTATTAAACCTGACCCAAAAAAAGTAAAGTCGATAATAAATTTGCTTCCTGCTTCCAATCTCAAGGATTTAAAAAGCTTTTTAGGAATGACCTCGTACTATAGAAGATTCATTCGGCATTATTCTAAGCTATTAACGAACCTAACAAGGGGCGAAAACGCGCAAGTAAAAGCCAGTCAGTCGAGGAAGGTACCCATAATTTTAGACAACGACGCAAAAAAACATTTGATTCTTTGAAAACGACGTTGACGACTGCTGAAGTTTTAGCTTTCCCTGATTTCGAGAAACCCTTCAATTTGGCCACAGATGCATCCACCGTTGCTATTGGCGCAGTGTTATCACAAGGGGAAATTGGTGAAGATAAACCTATGCTTACATTTCTCGGTCACTCAACAAAACAGAAGAAAATTATGCAACAAATAAGAAAGAAATGTTAGCAATCGTCTGGGCCCTTGACAATCTTAGAAACTATTTGAATGGGGCAAAAAAATCAGAATATATACCGATCATCAGCCCCTTACGTTTGCTTTAGGGAATAGGAATTTTAATGCAAAATTGAAAAGATGGAAAGCGTGTATTGATTTACAAGCCTGGCAAATCATGTGGCCGATGCACCTTCCAGATTACCTTTTTCAAGTCACTTATATTCCACTGACACAGTTAGCGAGGGAAGAATAGATCATGAGGACTGGAATAAAATGCGAACAGCCTACAAAGGCAATACAAATTTATAGTGATGCACTAACTGCGTCCGAAGTACACAGCAATTCCTCAGAAGTTACAGTTCATAGCGCCGAACAAGATTCTTCAGATCTAATTCCTTATGTAGAAGCACCAATAAATGGCTTTAGGAACCAGATTATAATAGGCCAGGGAATAGACATGACTGCAATTGAAGAACCCCATCATTGGTATCTGACACTTTATATCCTCGAAAAAATGGGACAGATCCGCAACGGTATAAAGATTCCGGAAAATCTACTTAGTGAGATGCAATATAAAATACGAATTACTCAGAAAATGGTAACGGACATTACTTCAAAAGAACGCCAATTCGAGATCATTCAGGCGGAACATAGAAGAGCGCACCGTAGTTTTAGAGAAAACAAAGAACAAATTCTGGATAAATTTTATTTCCCCAAAATGGCCGCTAGCATTAGGGAATATGTAGCTGGCTGTAGTGTGTGCAATTGTAAATATTACAGGAATCCTGCATAACCGCATCACCAAAAAACGCCTGATCCTAAGTACCCATGTGAAATCCTTCATATGGATATCATGGAAAAACAGGGACAGAAGTTTATAACATATATCGACAAGTTTACCAAATTCGCAAAATTTTTAAGCATAAAAAATAGGTCATTATTGCAGGTAAGAAAGAAACTAATTAAGATTTATAATTTTCTTTTTTATAAGATTCTTGTCACAGAAAATGAAAGTAGTTTCATAAGTCCGTTAATAGAAACATTCATTAGATTAGTGAGGTGAACCGGGAGGTTGAAAGACTGCACTCTACGATAAATTCGATGACAAAGAAAATTTCATGCGATATATTTTTCAACAGAATCAAAGGAGCAAGTTACGAAAGGCCGTTATCTGAACAAGCAAAAGTCAACAGGGATCTCAGACATCTTCTAAAACGAAGCATGGCTCCCCGTAATGTGAAAATAAATACAAAAAGGAAAAGCCCTAAAAAATATAGAAGGGGGGATAGAATATATGTAAGTAGCCATAAAAACAATAAAAGGCAAAAATAAGGCATTATATAGGAAAGTGACTGTAGAGAAGGATAATAGGGTAACTGTGCTGATGAGAAGTAGAAGAAAGATTCATAAGCAACATATTAAAAATTTACTATCACCAACTTCAAAAAAAATATTTCCATGAATGAGAATAACGAGGATCATTGATCGTGTCCACAGACATAAGTACTACATAAGAGTAAAAAATATATATAAGAAATCAAAGAAAAAACTAGAAAAATCCAACTGAAAGTTAATGGCCACATTTAAGGCGATTTCTTTTTTTTTTGGGACGATGATTTATGATAGTGAAGTCCTCACTGCCATAAGTCATAGTAGATCTCCGTACCATACATAACATAATTGGCTATTACAACCCTTCAGTCAGGGTTACGGCCACCACTCAAAAATTGTGTGCCTTAATTTTATACTTGAGTTGCGGGACCTACAGTTTATCGTCCGACTCCGAGCGACAGATTTTGAGAAACTTTTTCCTGAATTATAATATGTCTGTAACTTGTGCTGTTGACAGATATATCACTTATCGTGACTTTAAAAATATAGATTATGTAACACTGGGTAATGATAATGACCAATTACCGTTTATTCAGGAAAATGTGCGTTAGTTTTATGACAGATGCGTTCCTGTTAATCCCAAGCTCATCATACCCAAACAACAACCATGGTTTACTACTCAAATAAAAGCACTAATTGAGAAGAGGGATAGTGCCTACAAGTGGTGGAAGAAGTTCAGAACTGATGACTTGAAAGCTTTTTATAAATCCGCACGGTCGGGGGTTACTAAGCACCAGCGTCGCCAGTAATTTTTTGTAAAAAACTTTTTATTTCTGAGGAAAGAGCTTTTTTTTTACCAAAAAAAAAACTTGTTTTCTACAAAAGTTTTAAATTTTTAAAGGAAACACCAGAGACCGGTAGCCTCTGTTGGTGTTTCTTTGCTACTTTTGCCTGGGACTAATAAAATACACAATATTTTATTTCAAAATGTTAATATTTCGTATTATTATTATTAAATATATTTAAAAAAAAATCCAATTGAATTTTGTCGAAAAAACTTATTTTGTTGGAAAACAAATTTAATAAAAACTTTTTCGCATCCCAAAAAACTTGGAAAAAGTGAAAACTAAACTAAAAATTGCGAAAACATTATATTATGGAAGAAAGTTTTCCAATGCAATCGACAATAAATCTAAATGGAATGTTATTCGTGAAATAGGAAACGGTGGTAAATGTCCAAAAACTGATTTTGATGCAGACGTGAATAAACTTAATGACCAGTTTGTTCATTTTAGGGTTCCAACGTCTATCGGTAATATGTATGATGACCTTTGTTGTGTCCCTCCACAACATTTATTTAGTTTTCGTTGCGTAGATCAGAAACTATTTAATTTTTCGAATTCTGCCGATAGTCTAATTTTTTCTTATCTGTTGAACAGATATCAGAAGGTACATTTAAATGGAAATATTTCAGATCCGCTTAATATTAGTATAGATGTTCACCAGGGATCAATATTGAGGCCTCTTATGTTCTGCAATGTTTCGTCCACAAGTCTGTTGTTACTGATGCAGTTTAATTTCTTACTGCTTCTCTTATATCTTCTTTAATGGTGTTGCGTTTTTCTTCTGCTTTTATTTCAATTCGTTTTGATATTGTCGTTGGATCTGGTATTAAATCCGACATATCTAAATAGGTACCATATTTTGCACCAATATTAATTAATGAAAGGGCCAACTTCTTAAACCCTCTACCATTAACAGCAGAAAATGGGCGACAATCTTCTACAACCCATTGTGAGCACACATTAATAAAATTTTCTTTGTCAAGTCTGCTCACTTTTTTTAATTCAATATTGGAATTTTGTTCTACATAGCACTTGTGACGAATTAAATTTGAGGTTTGTTTGCCATTATATTTAAACAAGCGATTACACTTTTCACAATATACAAATCCGTTAACTATTTTATGTTCATCATGCATAATAAAAAAAAATTTCCCATATTTTACTTTTTAAATTTTTTCTTGTTGCACGAAAAATTCCACAATTAATTTTTTCTAAAATTTGATCAGAGTTAATTTTTTATATTTTTCTTTGCCAAAATATCCAACGTTTAGTAAAGTTTACTGTCAACAAATCGCACTTAAAGCAACAACCAAAAAAATATATGTCCTCATTAAGTTTTGTATTGTTTTTACTCTTGCTTTCTGTTTTCATACACTGAATGCAACGAATACTGGACGAATGGTGTGAATGTTATTAGTTTTTTCATGTGGCATTGAATTATTTCGTTGCTTGATGTATAACGGCATAACAAAAAGAGAATGTAAAATAGCAAACAGCAATAAGGAGCGAGTAAACAAACAGCAATGCACAATTTTATTATTGTCAAGTAAAAGCAATGAATTTGCGAATGGTCAGCAAATGTGAATGGTCTCTTTCTGTTCTCTGTTCTGCATGAATATAAATAATCTACCTGATGTTTTGGTTGACTGCAGTGTTCATATGTATGCTGATGATGTGCAGCTTTATATCAGTACTCGTGAAGACAACATTGATTCTTGTTCCCCCAAAGTCCAAATGTATTATGCTTTCGAAAACCAATATTTCATTTGTCAGACCTGGATTGAGCAGCAAGGGAAATAAAATTGACTTTGTCAAGTCTACAACTAATCTGGGGGTATTGTAGGTGGCAAGACCACGAGCCATTTAAGTGTCGTTGTTGGCAGAATATACGGCATTCTTCGAAATTTATGGGCGGTCATTGATTCAGCTACTTTTGCAATCCGTATGCAACTTGCTAAAATTTATTTAATTCCTGTGCTATTGTATGCGTGCGAAATTTTCGTAAACTGTGATAGTAATTATAACCGGAAACTCAACTTGATATTCAAGGTCGCCGGGATTATATTTCTCATTCAGCGTACCGGATATTTAGTGTGAAATTTGATAATCTTCTGAAAATTAAATGCCTCATTCTATTCCATGAAATTATTAACACGGGACAGCCGGAATATTTATTAGGACGGATTAAGTTTGCTAGATCATATCGGGGGATGAAGATTATTCAACTACGGTTGAACGCTCTTCTGTTACAGCAAAAATTTTTTATACACATCATAAGTCACTGGAATTCCCTACCAAATTATATTCAAAAGTTAGGCAATGCAAATGCGTTCAAAAAGGAGTTATTTAAATTGTTCTCTTAATGAAAACTTTTTTACGTCATTCGCTTGGTTATTACATCGGTTAAATATTCATTCTTACTTTTTATACCGATTTTTGTAAATATTTCTTTCTAAATTTTTATGATTTTTTTAATTTAATTTATTTCTGTAGTATTGTTAGTTTTCTAAATTGCTTTAAATTATATTTGTACTTAAATTTAATATTTATATTAATTTGTTATTTTTACTTAATTTCTTATATTTAATTAATGTTATTTTTTTAATGTTTCATTTCTTATTCATCCTAAGCATAGCACTCTAACTTATCAGATTAAAATCTTGTTGTGTTATGTTAATTATAATAAATAAATAAATAAAAATAAACAAATTATAGTAATTCAAACGGTGAAAAGGGTATGGTTTCCAACAACAAAAGTATCCAGTATGACGAACAATCTACAAAAAGATCCTCGTCAAATATTTTGTTTTATTTAGGGGTTGATCCGAATAAAATAAAATAAATATAAAAAAAATAAATCGATTAGTAATTGTCGATATAAAAATTACATTTATTTAACTAGAACGTTACACGAACAAATTTAATTTTTTTACTATGGCACTTATGCGATGTTCACACGAACCTTCGAATTACTTCGCTCTCTGTTTGAATTATGCCATGTTCGCACGGCAGCAATTTTTCGTAATTCGCAATTCAACACCCAATTAGGTGTCATTCGCCATACAAAATTTTGTGAGCGAATTACCCAAATTGTGTGTAATCCAATTTCTAAAAAACAAATTTATTTGTTAATGGATACAAATACAGTTTATTTGATATTTATTTTTTCGCATTGAAAATTCACACTGCCACATGTGCAAAAACTATAAATATATAAATTGAATGTGAATTTTCAATGCGAAAAAATAAATATTTTATTTTATTTATACTTATACCTGATTGGAATTGTCAACGGTTCTTCTACGAATTAGAGATGCGTCAACAAATTTTATCTCGTTGTACCAAAACAAACTTGGACTGTATAAAGACTCTGTGTCGCAACCAGATTTTTTGCTTTTTTCGACTTTATTTTTCTCTGCGCTGTAGGCTGTTCGAAGAGACTTTATTTTTTTCTTGACTTTTTCCACAGATATTTTAGTTTCAGCAGCAATAGATTCATAGGCCTACATTTTCAAATCATTTTGTCTGTATGAGGAAAGATTCATATTCCACAGAATTTCATATATATATATATATATATATATATATATATAAATATATGTATATAAATATATAATATATATATATACAAATATATATATAAAAATAGAGACAGAAGTTCATACATACATAATTGAATAGTCTAAAAAATAGCATTATAATTCGGTGCGAATCGGTATAGTTTCATTTCTACAACAATAAAACACGTATTCTTACCCTACAATTACACAATCGGTAACATTTGCTTTTCCGCAGGTTATTTGCACATAAATTGTGTGGAAACAAAACTTCTTTTAGTTTTTAATATTATTTAACCTGAATGTTTTTTTCAGCAGGAAAATAAAAACAAACAAATATGTTTATGTGAATGTACCACTTGCATATAGACGTTATATTTTGCTCTCTTTTCTTCTCTTTCTCTCAGTTAAAATGAGAGTAAGCACGAAGATTTAGCTTTCCCTGTTACCTACCCCCTTCGTCATAAAGAAGCACAAAATTTTGTCAATTTTAAATACACTGTGTGCAACATCTTTATATATTTACAGTCTTTGCACATGTGGTTAAATGTCGTGAAAGCTCATCCCTAGTTCTACACGTGTACTTGTAAGTTTTGTTGGTTTGACTTCCAATAGCTGAAAACGCACACTGGTTTCCCCCATAGGCCAAAACTCAAAAAGATTTAGTTTTTTTCTAAGCTCTATTGCACTAAATTTATTGACAACACTCTAAATTAAATGAATCTTACAAATTTTGTTGTTTTTTTTTGCGAGATTTCACATTTGCGTCATTTGAAAGGTATGTTTATATTGCATATATTGTGGTCGCATAGTCCCACAAAAAAACTTAAGTTTAATTAAAAAAAATTTCGTATTATTGTGGCAGAAGTCTCCAAAAACCCAACAAAAATTAAATTTTAACTTGTTTTCTACCAAATTAAATGATAAAAGTTGCAAAATTTAAGCCCATTAAAAAATTCCTGAAGAATACTTTTTTGACCTTTTCAAAACACATGTTTCTTAAAAACTAATTTTGCATGTAGACTTTTAGTTATTTGGGACTCATATGCCCATCAAATTGTAGATTTTTTATCCTTTTTTAAATTAAATAATATTGTGGGCGCGGGTTTTTGCATATTTTCGCATATGGATGTGATTTGCATAGTCATCCTACGAAAAATAATAAAAAAAAACGCATTTTGTTTTGTACTATATCTTTTTAAGAACATGAGTAAAGAGAAATAATTTTTTAAATGTTGTTATTTTAAACATTATGCTGTAATTTTGTGGCATTTGATACAGTTATGAATAAAGACAAAACATCTGTTTAAGAAATTGTTGTTTTAAACTTTATATTGCAATTTAATTAATTGATTTCGCGAAAGTGTTATACGTTTGGAAAATATCAATATGGAAATTTAAATAGAAGGTTTATTCTGTCAGTGCCAATTTTCTAGAATGTATGTGCTTGATATTTGGAGTTCCACAGCTGGTAATTATCATTCGAAAGAAAAAAAACATTTTTATTTCAAATTATGGAGAAAAAATTTAAAACTGAAAAAATAAAATTCGATTTAATTCAATTTAACAAAAGTTTTAAAAAGCCTGCAAGCGGATTGGTAAACTTTTGACTAAACATTATCGAAGCAAATTAATTATTCTGAAGGAGCATAAAAAAACTCCTTAATGCTTAATATTTGATATATATTAATATCTTATTTTACTTTATTATCTTAAATTATTTAATAATAACTTTTACTGAATTTTATAACTTTGTATAATGGAATAAAAATTTACAAAAATATCTTAAAACAAACGAATTTTCATACTTTATTTCAAAAATTCTTACAACAAATCTATAAGCCAATTAACCCTTCAGAGATCAAATTTCTTATTTGGCTACAGTTGTTAAAATTTTTTTCCTAAAAATTTGCATGCTTTAAGCTCTTAGGACATGCTATGGGTCACGACCATGACCAATTTTGAAGACCCTAGCTTTTTTGGTTTTGGAGGTATTTATTTTTGACTGCTTGTCTATATAAGGGAAACCACTGTGAAACGCCTCCATAATTGTATTTTTTGCCCGTTCTGTTGTTGTTGCCGCTTTCTTTTTGGTTAAAAAATTGTGAACGACACAACAAGCCTTCAATATAGCGTTCACAGTTTGTGGTTTGTGGAACCTACCAGACTTGCGCGGCATAGTCTGTAATTAAAAATTTCTTGAGGCACGCTTAATTTCATGCTTCTGCTATATGGCTTCATTATATGTTTGTACAGCGCAAAAGCATCGTCGCCAACAAAGAAATAAGGAATTTTATTTCCGTCACCGTTAATCAATTCGGTGGGTTGTGGAATATTTAAATTCCCATTTTGTAAAGACTGGTACAGATAGCTGTCACTAAAGATGGTATTATCTGACGACTTGCCATTGCAACCGACGTTTATATAAATAAATCTGCCATGTGCGCCAACAGCAGTAAACATAACTATGCTAAAATATCATTTAAAATTGTAAAATTGGGAGCCTATATGTGCCGGTGCCTTTATCCGGATATGTTTACCATCCAGTGCACCTAATGTATTTCGGAACTGCAACAATTTTTTAAAATCGTCAGCTATTTTTGCCATTCACTTTCAGTATTGGGTATCTGTTAAAAAATAAATTAAAAATTTGCATTAAAATAATTGATATGGATACAAATATTTTTTAATACTTAAAGGGAGATATTGATAAATTATTGGAAACATCCTTGGACTCTGAGACGACCGATTTTTAATTTTCAGAATGGAATTCGTCATGCTCAAAGAAACGAAAGGATTCCCCAGATCCTAAATCAAATTTAGATGACACTTTAGAAAAACTAATTGCTATTAATAAAGATGTAAGTGCATTCGAGGCTTTTGGGGAAACTGTTGGCAGGCAAATTTTCCCGAAGAGGAAGCGTATAAGGTAAAGGCGGACGTTTAAGCAATAATTTCAAAAAAGAAAAAAGGTATTTCAGTCTCTCTCAGGCAGTTGCCGCGTCAAGACGTTTTTTTTATTAACGGCGTTATTTTTCTGTGTTTATTGTTCGCATACATGTGTTTTATATACAAACTTTCGTATATTTCTTTTGTGTTATTTTCTTTCATTCTTTTTTGATTTGATCTATTTAACCCAGTAATACTTAAAGGATTTCCTTGCTTTCGAAATGAACGGGGTTCACTCCCCGAACAATAACCGGTTTCGAGAGCTAGATCTCTCGTCCGGAAAAAAGAGTAGAAACAAACGACCAAGACCAGAGGAATTTATTCCTCTACTGGAGACACCCACAAATCAGAGGAACCAACCTCGCTATTTAGTTGCGGCAACAATTTCTTTAAAAGAAAACGTACAAGTGCCATCACTTGCCTCCCACAATGTGTTTCAGGTAGAGAGAGGTCTCAACCATATTTCGCGAGATCGATTAGAAGTCAAAGAAATGAAAAGTGGTGATCTTTTAATTAAAGTGGCCAATGCAAATATTGCAGAGAAATTTCTAAAAGCTGAAAATAACCTTACATAAAACGCTCAACTCAACTCAAGGCCGTATTTATTCAAGAAAAATTATCGATATACATACCTGAAGAGGAATTATTGGATTCTTTAAAGGATCGAAAGATTATTGAAGTTCGAAAAATAAATAAAAAGGAAAATGGTAAAATTGTTGCTACTGGAGCAGCTGTAATTACTTTTGATCTTTTCTACCGCCCGGATTTTTTGAATCTCGGCTGGAAGAGAATATGAGTTAACGAATACATCCCCAACCCTATGAAATGTCTTAATTGCCAAAGATTGGGTCACACAAGAAAATGGTGCAAAAATGTTGAGCAATGTCGAGCAAAGCAAATAGAACGACAACCGACGAGTGCGATTCTCCTTGCACACCAATTTTCGAAAAATGTCCACAATTGAATGTCCTTATTACTCCAAATACTTTTAGAAGCACACAACAACAGTCCTTAGAGGATAGCAGTAAAGAATAAAACGTAATGACTTTGGACTTTAACATCACTATCCTGCAGTGGAACATACAAGGCTTTATTAACAACAAATACGCTCTTGAACTTCTAGTTGCAATACACAAACCAAATATTATAGCACTTCAGGAGACGCATATAGCAGGAAAAAATTCACATTTATTACACCTACCTGGTTTTGAGGAATTTCATCATAATAACATTGACTATGTTTATGCAAAATCAGGTATAGCCATTCTTGTGAGAACAAATTTGAAAGTGACAAAGCATATAAAATCTACGGGCAACCTACTCTTTCAGACAATAACAATTAAAGGCATGAACGAACTCAATATCACAAATATTTATAAAGAGAACAATGTAAATTTAACGGCATCTAACATAAACGAGATTTCCGTTGCTGAAAGTGTTCATCATATACTGCTGGGGGATATTAACTGTCAAAATACACTTTGGGGTTCATCCTCAAACTCACCAAGTGGCAGAATTTTTGAGGAATTCGCAAACAATAATTTGATAGTTTTGAATGATGGATCACCCACTTTACTAAACACAAGAAGTACTCTTACCGCTGTCGATATATCATTATCTTCTTCCGATTTTGCTCCATATTTGAATTGGACTTGTCTGCCTCTCACAGAAGTTGGTGACCACTTTCCTATTAAGATCACAAACAACAAGGTATCTGTTGATGGTAGGTTCTCACCTCGTTTTTTGGACAGAAACGCAGACTGGCCTCTTTTCGAAAAGAGGGCAGTTCTCGCTGAAAATCAATTTGAAAGATCGTCCAACATCAATAGAGAGTCAGCTCAGCTGAAACGCATTTTGAGAAAGGCAGCAAATGAATCTATTCCGCTAAGTCGTAAACTAAAGGATAGAAATAATCCCGTGTGGTTTAACTCCTATATATCTAAATTAATTTCTATGAGACAGGAGGCGTGGAAGCTCTTTAAAAAAGTACGCATTAAATCTAATTTTGTCAACTATAAGAGGCTATGTGCGAAAACCAAAAAAGAATGTAAGTCAGCTAAAAGGAAAACATGGGAGAATTTTCTTAACTCCTTTAATCCTTCAATGGTTTCTTTGGGCAAAGTAAAAAGTTTGAGAGCTAATCGTTTCCAAAATTTCCCAAACATATACGTGGATAACAACGTTCTTACACATCCCGTGGACATCGCCAATGGCTTTGTGAGTTTTTGGTCATCCCTTGGCTCTAACGGAGCTTTTGATCCGCAAATCATGGCCACTAAAAATAACTTTAACATTGACAGCCTTCCATCAACAACTCATCAAATTGCTGCTTTAAATTATGAAATTAAAATTTCCGAGCTGAATGACATAATGAGAACTTTAAAAGGATCTACTCCAGCAAGAGATAAAATCACCTATGCCATGATAAAACACGCACCCGGTTCAATAAAATCAAGACTTTGCCAACTCTACAACAACATTCTAACCTCAGGTATCTATCCGCAAGATTGGAAAATTGCTGTGTTATCACCTATTCCAAAACCTGGAAAAGACTCATTTAGCATTGACGGATATCGACCGATTTCAATATTGCCAGTTTTAGCGAAAGTTTTCGAAAAAATTATTGCTAAGCGATTTTGGAAGCATACTGTAGAGAAACCAATATTGTAAAGAAAATAACACCATGTAATTGTAACATCATGTACTTTTAAAGCTCTAATTTCTCATATACTATTTGTGAGTATTTTCGTTAATATTAAGATCATTATTCTTGTATAATATTTTACTAAAAATAACTGATTCAGTCAGTCAATAAACAACCATGAAGCTTAAATGATCTGTTTTAATTTTAAAACACATAAGTAAATAACATAGATGGGCACTTTGCAGTACCAGTAAAATTTCAGTAAAAATTTATTTTTACTGATTACTGAAAAAAATTTCAGTATTCAGTAAAATGTTAGTGTTAATGCAATCTAAATTTGAATGAAATTTAAATAAAATTTAAATGAAAAAAAGTAAAATTTTACTGTTAATGCAATCTAAATTTAAATGACATTTAAATGAAACTTAAATGAAATTTAGATTGCATTACCAGTAAAATTTTACTGAATACTGAAATTTTTTTCAGTAATCAGTAAAAATCAATTTTTACTGAAATTTTACTGGTACTGCAAAGTGCCCATCTATGGTAAATAATACATGGCGCAGTCGGTGAAACAGTTAATCAAGTAAATAATATATAATTTTAAAAAAAAAAATTTTTCTGAGTTTGGATGTAAGCAGCACATGGCAAAAGCCAAATCAAATACAAGCCGATTACAGTTAAAACCGCGTGGTAGGCCTCCAAAAAATATTAAATACGTCTATGTGAATAGAAATACAAATATGGATTTTGTGAAGAAAGTTGAAGAACTTAAAATTACGGGAAACATTGCAGAGAACTGGAGAATTTTTTGGCAAAATTTTAAAATATTTGCAACTGCAATTGAATTGGAGAAAAAAGCAGAAGCAGTAAAAGCGGCAATATTTCTTAATGCCATCGGACCTGACGCTGTAGAAATATTTGATTCTTTTAACCTCAGTGAGGCAGCTAAAGGACAATATGATGATGTAACAAAAGCTTTCGAGGAATTCTGCAAACCCAAGTGCAATGAGGTGTACGATAGTTTTATATTTCATAATAGATGCCAGGCACAAGGTGAACCTTTTGATGACTTTTTAATGGATATTAAGGAAATTGTACGGCGATGTGGTTTTAGTAATGACGATAGGATGCTGCGTGATCGAATTGTACTCGGAACAAGTGACAAGGTGCTGCAAATGAAGCTGTTGGATATACCTAATTTAACTATGGAAATTGCAGTTGACATGGCGAGATCGGCTCAAGCAAGCAACAAACAAATAAATATGATGCCAAGTGGTGAAGTAGAAATTAACATGGTTAGTAAAAAAGGTGAAAAATTTAAAAGTAGTCTTAGTAACATTAAACCTAAAAATAATGAAAAACGAAAAGTACAAGATAGTACAAAAAATTATAAAAATATGAATTGCAATTTTTGTGGTAAAAAACATATAGTAGGGAAATGTCCAGCATATGGTAAAATATGCAATTATTGTAAAAAGAGAAATCACTTTTCTTCTGTCTGTAAGAATAAAACTGTGGATGAATTAAAAGTCCAAGCTAATGACAAAAGTATTGTAGGTTGTTCAAGTTTATATATTGACTCGATTAGAAAAGGGATTGACGTCAGCACGTGGTATGAATTTCTTCAAATTCAGGTTAAATCTGTAAGGTTTAAACTTGATACGGGGGCTATGGTTAACATTTTGCCATTTGATATGATAAGGGACCTTCATAATATTACAATCGAAAAGAGTGTGGATTCATATTTTGGAGTAGTCAATGGTTAAAAAAAAGTGTTCATATTTTGGGGTGTTCATATATTAGAGTGTTCATATTATCGCGAGTGCACTGTAATTTGATTGCTTTTAATGGTACCGAAATAAAGAATATGGGTACTGTGGACATACAGTGCAAAATTAGACGTAAATATGGGAGTATTAAATTTTTTGTTGTAAAGGACAAACATTCGGTTCCTATTTTAGGTTTAAGTACATGTGTACAATTTGGCTTGATTAAACGTGTAAATACAGTAGAGAAAATTAGTCTGAACAAATTAAAGGAAGAATATGGTGAACTTTTTGAAGGAATAGGTTGCTTTAGAGAAAATTTTACTATTGAACTAAAGGAAAATGCTACACCTTGTGTAAAACCTGCAACTCGAATACCTCTGGCTCTTACGGAACCTTTGAGACATGAATTGAAGACCCTATGTGAAAGGGGTATGATTGAGAAGTGTGAGAAACCAGGTGAATGGATTTCGAATATAGTTATCGTTGAAAAACCTAACAAGAAATTGCGAATTTGCATTAATCCTAAGGAACTTAATTTGGCAATCAAGAATAATTATTATGAAATTCCGACTTTTGAGAGACTCAAGACTAGTTTGGTACACAAGACTATTTTTACAGTACTAGACCTTAAGGACGGATTTTGGCAAATTGCCCTTGATGGCAGGTCGAAGAGTTTATGCACATTTAGCACGCCTTTTGGCTGCTACAGTTTTAAACGCTTACCATTTGGTATTAAGATAGCACCGGAAGCATTTCAGAAGATCAATGAGGAAAATTTTGGCGATATTAGGAACGTAATAGTGTATATAGATGATTTACTTATTGCCGCTAGAAATGAAAAGGAGCATGATGACACGGTGAAGTTGGTGATGGAAAGGGCTAGGGAAAAGGATGTAAAGTTTAATTTGGAGAAAATACAACGGAAACAGAAGGAAGTAATATTTTTAGGTCATAAAATTGCAGGTGAAGGAATTGGTTGTGATAAAAGTAGACTTAAAGGTATTGAAGACTTAGGGCCTCCTAAATGTAGAAGGGATATTCAGAGACTTTTGGGCTTTGTCAATTATTTACGAGAATATGTACCAAATTTTGCCAGTATAAGCAAACCGATCAGTGATTTATTGAGGAAAACAGTTTAATTTCAATGGCTACCAGTTCATGATGAATGTTTGGAAAATATTAAGAATTTAATTCTAAATGCGCCCGACTTGAAACCTTTTGATAGGACCGAGAAAATTGTTTTACAAACAGACGCATCAAAAGATGGCTTAGGATGCGCTCTGTTACAAAATGGTAGACCAGTATGTTTTGCTTCGCGTAGTCTTAATGATGCTGAGGCTAGGTATGCTCAGATAGAGAAGGAAATGTTGGCGGTAGTGTTCGGGTGTAGAAAATTTCATAATTACATTTACGGATGTAGAGTAGAAATTGCGACTGATCATAAGCCATTGCTCGGAATAATGAAAAAGAAATATTGTAAGATACCATCCCTGAAATTGCAGAGGATGAAATTACGATTGGAGAAATATAATTCGGAGTTTACTTATTTACCAGGGAAACATAAGTATTTAGCGGATTGGTTATCCAGGAGCTTTTCTAGGGACATTGATAGTGAAATAGAGGGTTTGGATGAAATGGTGCATACAATCAACGTGAGTGACGAAAAGAGGAAATTATTTAAGGAAGAGACTGCCAAGGACAATACTCTGAGGAAAGTTTTACATTACTGTGAAAATGGGTGGCCAAATGATAGAACAAAGGTAGAAGAAGATGTTAAATTTCTTTGGAGTAAGAGATTGAATTTATATACAGAGGATGGTCTTGTATTTTTTGATGAAAGGGTTTTTATCTCTAAATCTCTACGAAAGATGATATTGGAAAACCTTCATAAGTCCCATTTGGGAATTGAAAAGACAAGATAGAGGGCAAAGGAACTTTTGTATTGGCCATCGATGGACAATGATATAGAAATACTAGTAGCTAAATGTAGAGTATGTCAAAAGTTAAGATCAGCGAATAAAAAAGAGCCAATGTTGAGCCACGAGATACCAGAATTACCTTACGCGAAAATTGGCATGGATATAATGCAAGTAGGTGGCAAGGAATACTTAGTTATAGGTGACTATTTTTCCAAATATTTAGATATAGTGCCTTTAACGAAGAAGACGGCAGGAGCAATAATTGGAAAATTGAATATTATTTTTTCTATTCATTAGTATCCCTTGGAAATTATAGCGGATAACGTTCCATTTGGATCCTTTGAATTTATCCAATGGGCTAGGACATTAGATATAAAAGTAACCACAGTGAGTCCACACTATCCAAAGTCTAATGGTTTTGCAGAACGAATGGTCCAAGTTGCGAAGAAGCTGGTATTAAAATCCAACAGTGAAAATGGCAGTTTGTAGCCTTCGTTGCTAGAGTATCGAAATACCCCACTTAAAAATTCCAACTTGACACCGACTCAATTATTATTTGGCAGACATAGAACTTTAATCCCCGGTCGGTTTAAATTTTATAGAAATAGCGAATTTACGGACAAATTGGTACCCGTATTGAACCGTAATAGTTTAAATAACAAAAAATACTATGATATTAATGCAAAAGATCGGATTGGGTTTGCGAAAGGGGAGAATGTGT
Organism: Sarcophaga rosellei; assembly: GCA_930367235.1. Taxonomy (NCBI): domain Eukaryota; kingdom Metazoa; phylum Arthropoda; class Insecta; order Diptera; family Sarcophagidae; genus Sarcophaga; species Sarcophaga rosellei. The sequence continues at coordinate 42,137,409 of OV884021.1, read as the reverse complement.
GGGTAAGAAATGGAAAAGATTGGTACTCTGCTACAGTCATAGGGAAACATAGTACACCTCGGTCTTATATGATAGAACGAGATGGCAAAGTTTTTAGAAGAAATTCATATCATTTGCGAAGGCGCTTGTGAATAAGTTACTGAATTAAAATGTGAATAATTTATTGAATTAAAATATGAATATGTAATTTACTAAATTAGACTGTGAATAATTTACTGAATTAAAATGTGAATAATTTATTGAATTGAAATATGAATAATTTACTAAATTAAACTGTGAAGAATTTACTAAATTAAAATGCACTAATTATAAGTTCAGTTAAAAAAAAATGAGTTGTAAGTTATATTAAGTTTTCTTTTTATATACGTTTTCACATACAGAATAAGTTTAATATTATTTAAAAGATTTTGTAATTAAAATATAATAAGTACAATAATTATTTGAACAAAGTTTGAAAGGCGAGATGTAGAGAAACCAAAATATTGTAAAGAAAATAACACCATGTAATTGTAACACCATGTACTTTTAAAGCTCTAATTTCTCATATACTCTTTGTGAGTATTTTCGTTAATATTAAGATCATTATTCTTGTATAATATTTTACTAAAAATAACTGATTCAGTCAGTCAATAACCAACCATGAAGCTTAAATGATCTGTTTTAATTTTAAAACACATAAGTAAATAATACACATACAAAACACAATTTATCTTTTATACAACATGCCTTTATACCTCGACATGGAATTCACAGCATTTGTCACCAACTTAAGAAATTTTACGACGCAACCTAAAAAATGGCAAGCATAGTCTAGTCCTACCGGAGGATATTGAAAAAGCTTTCGACCGAGTTGTGTCAACATTCGTCATATTGGACTGGGGCGTTCCTAAAAATATTCTCAAACTGTTGCACTCTTTTCTTAAGAATCGCAAGATTACAGTCAAAGTGGATGGTTGCTTCTCAGTAACTCAGTCTTTGGATGACGGGTTATCCCAAGGCTCCCCACTCTCTGTAGTGTTGTTTTCTGCTTATGCAAACTCTTTAGCTAGAACTATAGAAAACCTGCCGGGAATCGACTATATTGGCATCTATGCCGATAATATTTTTGCAGTAGCCTCTGGCATTCCCGAAACAGCCCGATTAAATTTAAACAACTTGGATTTAAAAATACATAATTGGGGAAAAAGCCGAGGAGCTGTTTTACCGATTTGCAAATTTGAGATTCTTCACGTCTGCAGAAAAAAAAAATGTACGAGTGACTCAATTTCCATCAGAGGCATAGGTCTTCAAATTTCTAATCGAACGCGAATTTTAGGCTTACTATTTACCATAGATGGGCACTTTGCAGTACCAGTAAAATTTCAGTAAAAATTTATTTTTACTGATTACTGAAAAAAATTTCAGTATTCAGTAAAATGTTAGTGTTAATGCAATCTAAATTTGAATGAAATTTAAATAAAATTTAAATGAAAAAAAGTAAAATTTTACTGTTAATGCAATCTAAATTTAAATGACATTTAAATGAAACTTAAATGAAATTTAGATTGCATTACCAGTAAAATTTTACTGAATACTGAAATTTTTTTCAGTAATCAGTAAAAATCAATTTTTACTGAAATTTTACTGGTACTGCAAAGTGCCCATCTATGCTATTTACTAGTAACCTGCTTTGGAGCGAGCACATTAAACACCTCTCTTATAAACTGAATAAAATCAACAATCTACTAAAATTGATCTGCTCACAAAACAAAGGCCCACATTTAGAAACAGCCCTCAACATCTGCCGTTCACTAACAACTGGAATAATTTTGCACGGAATTACTATCTATGGGTGGACATCAAAAAAAAATGTAGACAAAATAAATACCTCCATCAACAACTGCTTCAGAACTGCCTCTGGCCTTCTTTGAACAACGCCGATTGGAAAATTAAGATCTTACATGATACCTTCTGGAAAACCCTCGTTTCTGACTCCTTCAATCCACCATCTGCCATAGTCAACATCACCTCTGTTCTGAAAAACTCAAATATCTCCCTACCACAAAAGCCAGTGAGAGCCAGATCACCTAATTCCATGGTTCTTGTGGATGATAGTTTAAGCTGCTTTGTTAAGGGCAATACTGACCCAATATGCTTCAAGAAAATGTTCTTCCAGAAGATGTCATCCTCTTTTCCTAATATAATTTTCTTTACAGATGGATCTTATCAAAACGGTAAAACCTCTTATGCCATAGTCAAGCAGCGATCAAACACTCAATTTAAAACCATAAAAGAATCTCGATTACCAGATAATACGGGTATCTTCACGGCAGAAATAGCTGCTTTAAAAACTGCGATAACTCTTGCCTCTCAGCACACTGGTAAAACCCTTATTTGCACTGATAGTCTGAGCGCAACACAAGCCTTAATGAAAAACCACAACGGTGTTTATGACGATTTTTTGCAGTTTGAAAATGAATTTTGCCAAATTCTAATATTGTGGATTCCATCGCACATTGGAATACAAGACAACGAAATAGTAGATCGTAGTGCTAAAAGAGCATTAAGCTTATTTCATGTTACTGAAACTCCTTGCTTTACTAAGGCCGTTACAAACCCTTTTAGAGCAACCCTACAAAACCCATCCTCAAGAACAACCAAGTACAACAAAAATTTTACAAGATCCGAATGCATAATGCTTGCTGGCTTGAAAGTAGGTAAATGCATATTCAATTCGAAACATTATTACGAGAAAACTTACCCGCCCAGATGCTTTAATTGTGATGTTATACTTGACATTCATCATATACTGACTACCTGCCCAATCTCTAAGATTAACCAGCCAATAGAGGAAACTCTCGATTGTGAAACCACTGACAACATTACAATGATTAAAAGAAGCCTGCAACTACACAACATTCATAATTTCTAGGTCCAAGTCTCATGTTTTATTTTTTTTAGTATATATATTTCTAAATATATCTTCTTTAACCTAATACGAGCGCATATGGTCTTGCTACCGGGGCCCTTTATTCCATATTTTATACATTGTATGTATATAATATTTTGCAAATAAATAAATAAATAAAAAAGATGTTTTAAAAAAGAACCTTTCGGCAAAACCCAACAAAATAGTTTCAGTTAAGGTTATTAGACCAATAAACTCGCCATTAAGTTCATCCACCCCTCTGTCACAAAGCTTGAGTTTAATGACGTCGTGCGACTTCTTGTCGAGCGAAATCATTCAAGAAGACGACTAAATATTTTTTTTATATTTTATTTGTCTCATATCACGAATTCCATTAAATAAATATATTTAATTTTTATGCAATTTAGTTTTTTGAAGTTTTTATATGTATGTATATGGTCCCAAGAATGACGTGCGAAGACTTTGAGTAAAAATTTTACTTGTTTTTGTTATTGTAACAAAAACAAAATACAAGTAAAGTTTTTACTCAAAGTTTTGGATATATTATGCGTTCTAATGAATTTGAATAGTACCAAAGAATTGCCAAACATTTATTTATATGACTAAACTTTAAATATTATTACTAAATTGAATTTAAACTTAACGGTTTGTAATTGATGATTCATATATTCATGAATAAAAATAACAATATGAAAATATTGGTGATATGATCATAAATACTAACATGTATGCTTCATATTATTTAGCTTAAAAATTTAAGAAAAATTACATATACATATCCATATTTACAAAAATTTAATTATAAACTTACTTTTTAATACTTAACTTGAAAACTTTCATAGATGTCATCTAATAGTGTTTTCACACCGAGTGGTTTTAACGCAAAAGTTGGTTTTTACGTTAAAATCAAAAATAAAACCTGCTTTTACCATACAAAATTATTGTGTTAAAATCAACTTAAAACCTTTTTTGAATTGGTTTTAAGTTGATTTTATGAAATACAACCTTGTTTTATGTACTAAATCAGAGCTATCAGCTCTGAAATGGTAAAAACAGCTGACAAAAATTAAATAAAAACAAAATAAAAACAAAACAAATGTAAAAATATAGAAAGCCGGTTGTATAAAAATGTAAAATTTCAAATAATGAATGCTACAACAATAATAAATAACAATATTTTAACAATAATATTAATATTATTTCTTAATTTTTCATATTTATTGTTTTTTCGTAAACAAAAACATTTCTGTTCCGTCATGAATGTATGAAAGTTAAAACCTGATTTAAGAAAATTTGCAGTGTGAACGCAAAATCAGCTGATAATGGTTTTAATGCTAAAATCAGGTTTTAACTTTTGGTGTGAAAACACTATAAAACTACAGGACGCCTATTGTGGTCCTCGAAACTCATGACAAAAACTCCAATGACTTGTAAGAGTCTCCAGTAGCTAAGAACCGTAAAGTGACACAATTTCAGTCGTAGTGTTATTGCAGGTCTCATTATTGTGTCACTGTTGTATTTACATTAAGTCAAATTAAAAAGACGTTGGATAGATCTAGTGGGTATAAAATGTATTCTTTGAATGTAAAATATAACGACCTGCTTTAAATAAAGAAGAATCTAGAATCATATAAAAACCACAGAATACACACAGAATACTTACCTTTGACGTTTAATAACGCTCAAAGCAGTAGCTTAACCTGCCAATTAGAGGGAGAAAAAAAATATTAAAATGTATTGCGAAACAAATGTGTTAGAAGCAACAGATATACAGACTGAAAACTGGCGGTTAAAGTAGAAAAACTAAATGTAAATAAACATTTATTTTGTGTTAAAAAAGGGAAAATTTGGAATATTTTTTAATTTCTTCAATGAAAATTTTAAAGATTCTTAAATATTTAAATATTAATCGAAATGTGGGTAATTTTCGGTCATAATGAATATAGTTTCTTGTGCAAGAGGTAATTAAGAAGCTAAATATTACAAGATCAAAATAAGACGTACTGCTCATAAAAAATGTTTCTTGTTGAAAGATGCCAATATTTTTTAATTTCTTGAAAGGAAAAGTTAAAAAGGTTATTGTTATTAATTGTTTTTATTATTTATTGATAGTTTTAGACAAAAATTACAATTTTTTATTAACTCTCGCCAATATAAAAAACCAACCCCGAAAACTAAAAAAAACGTAAATAAACAAAAAAGAGTTGTATTTAGAGAGGGACAGAAATACTTATTGGTAATATTTTCTGTGCCTTTCGCAATGCTAGGTTAAATGTCAAAATCTCGTTTCGATTCTGTGTGTATTCTGTGATAAAAACGTGATCAGCAACATTTGACAGCTGTAATAACAGTGATGCCAGATTGGGTTTAATCAATCTGCACTGTAATTAATTTTAGATACTACAATTCTCCCTCACTTATTTTGAGATCCATTATATAGTCATCTAAATACTGTAGTCGCCGTGGTCTAGTAGGTAGTGTGTTGGCTTATTAGACGAAAGGCCCGAGTTCGAATCCCAGGCCAGACATCAAAACGAAAAATATGAAAATATTTCTTCGGCGACTTCCTCTCAGCAGATTTCTGGCAAAAACTCTGAGTAAAAATTGCCATGAAAAGCTTCTCAAAAAATCTGTCGTTCGGAGTCGACTTTAAACTGTAGGTCCCGCCACTCATGTATAAAATTAACGCACACAACATGAGTGGTGTTGAGAAGCTAGGCCGTAATCCTGACTGAAGGGTTGTAATAGCCAATTATGTATGTAAATACTGACGTGGTTTACGGCATCTTCGTACGGGTCGGCTCGGCCGGTGGCCCTGTTGTGTTTCCGGATTATGACTTGAAATTGGGTGTTGGTTATTCTCAGTAGATTCACGAGTTTCTGTTGGAGTTCTTGAACTACTTGGCACTTCATTAGTAATTGGTACAGTAGCTTTAGTCGTTGGCATTTGTTCTTCATCTTCTTGGCCTCCATATGATGTTGTAGTGTGTTTGACTAGTCAACGTTGTCATACCCTTTGTATGCAACTTAATATCAACACATTCTTGTTGATATTGTCCACACCGCATTATATGCCTAGACTTGATATCGGGCTTTCATCAAATAGAGCTCGAAGAAGAATCTAAAGACATCACGTTTTTTCAACTGATAAAGGCTCTTACAGATTCAAAAGACTCCCTTATGGCATTAAAATTGCGCCAAATTCATTTCAAAGGCTGATGTTATTTGCCTTTTCGGGATTAAAACCATCCCAAGCCTTCGTATATGTGGACGATTTAATAGTCGTCGATTGCTCTGAAAAACACATGCTACAAAATTTGAAGAATGTGTTTACCTTGTGTAGACAACACAACCTAAAACTACACCCGGATAAGTGTTAATTTTTAGGACACAAATGTTCAGATAAAGGTATATTACCGGATGACAGCAAATTTTCTATAATTGAAAATTATCCTACTCCAACAAATGTAGACGAAGCTAAACGCTTCATTGCATTCTACAATTATTATAGACTATCTAGAAAAAACAACTCCTTGGCCCACAAATACTACAATATCCGGATTTTACTAAAGAGTTCTGCATAACGACGGACGCTAGCAAAAAAGCGTGTAGAGCTGTATTAAGCCAAGAAAAACAGGGTATTCAATTACCAATTGCTTATGCGTCCAGAGCTTTCAGGAAAGGTGAAAATAATAAATCTATAATTGAGCAAGAACTCACTGCCATTCATTGGGCAATACAACACTTCAGACCATACATATATGGGAAAAAAATTCCTAATTAGAAGTGACCACAGGCCACTCACCTATTTGTTCTGACTTAAGAATCCGTCATCTGAATTAATACGCATGAGGTTAGATCTAAAGAAATATGACTTCAATGTTGAATTCATTAGGGGTAGAGATAATCACGCGCGGATGCGCTGTCGCGTATAAATTTCAATGATATTAAAAATACAGAATTACAAACAATACTGAAGGTAACAACTAGACTTCAGGCTAAAAAGAAAACAAACTGTGCAGATAAAATAGCACAACCAAGTCCATCGGTTGAACTAAGAGTATATGAAGGGATTAACGCCCTAGAGCACTGGAAAATGTCACGGTTGCATTTATCGAAGGATAAATTAATTATCCTAAAAGGAAAGAAAAAACTTTCCCAGTTTATGTTGCATGACTTTGTTATTAATGGAATAGTCGATCTAGATCTACTTTTTCCAAAGCTTGAAAAAATAGCTGATAACATGGGTCTGACAACCTTGCGACTTTCTATAAATGATTGTCTGCTCAATACCCCGGGGATAAGTATTGAAACCTTTAAGAATAAAGGTAATGGTCTTTTAAAAAGATTGACCATAGTGCTCTTACCAAAAACAGAAAAAGTAACAACCGATGCTAAAAAAAACTGAAATCATCCAAAATCATGATGATCCCGTTAACGGGGTCATATAGGAATCACTCGGATGATCAGAAAAATAAGACTTCATTATCATTGGAAAGGTATGACTAGAGACATTACTAAATGTGAAGAAACGCAAAGCATGCCAAATGAATAAACCTGCAATTAAGGCCAAAGAGCCCTTTATTTTAACTCCTACTCCAATAATGCCTTATTATTGACACTTTTGGACCTTTCTCAAAACGAATACGCGGTAACAATAATGTGCGACTTAACAAAATATTTAATTGCCATACCTATAGACAACAACTCCGCCAGAAGTGTAGCGAAAGCTATCATGGAATAATTCATTTTCATATATGGTCCAATGACTAAAATAGTCACGGACATGGGTACGGAATATATAAATCAAGTACTACAAGAGCTATGCACACTCATGAAAGTGGAGAAAGTAAACTCTACTCCATATCATGATGAAACACTAGGTACTGTTGAAAGACCACACAGAACATTCAATGAGTATCTGAGATCGTATATTTCAAATGACGTGGTTAGAATTTTTTGTGTATTGTTATAATTTGTTATATGAGCCTTGTACTCATGACTATTGTCCTTTTGAACCTGTTTTTGGAAAAATTCCACCTGTTTTGGATTTCACGAAAGACGTCAGCATAGCTCCCTTGCATAACATTGATTCTTATGAAAAAGAAGTTAAATTTAGACTTCAGGTTGCACACCGTAGAGCCGCTAGTTTCGTGGAAAATGCTAAATTGAGTAGACACAAATTTTCCAATGATCACGCTAATCCAGTAAATTTTTCGTTAAATGACCTGGTCCTCCTTAAAAATGAAGACGTCACACACTGGATGGTATTTACAAAGGACTCTTCAAGGTCGTAGAAATACAAACCGATAACAACATTAAGGATAATAACGGTAAAACAGCGCTTGTACATAAAAACAGACTGAAGAAATTTATCTAAAAGTCTGAATATAATATTTGTATAAATTATTATTTACAAAATTTTCTTCTGAGTGTCAGTGTTCGACAAATATTTATTTATTTAAAAAAAAACCTTACTTATGCAACTTACGTTTGTATCGTTGATATTTCCATTAGTATTATCGACAGTTAACCATTTTTTTTTAATTATTATAATTATGATTTATAATTGCTTTAATCCAGAGTTGAACTGTAGAACAAAATGTTAATTCCGAAAATAATTAAGCTTTTCGGATGAAGTTCCGTAGCCTTCAATCTGCTTTATAACCCTCCTAAACGTTTTATGTAATACTTTATTTTTTTATTTTTTATATATCATTTTATTAGCATCATCATCGTAATCACCATTACCTTCTTGATTGTCCTTCTGGTGGTCCTCGTCTGCGGTTCGCGAGCCAAATGCGGCTCTTTGGATGTGAAGCTGTGGCTCTTTTTTTTTTTGTATCAAAAAAAAATAATTGTTTACAATCGATTAACAATAAGTGTATGAAAATTAACAAATCATTTCGTAGACGTTTCCATAATGTACACTTTTAATAAATGCACTTTTTAAATGTACAGCTTTTAATACTTTCAATCGTTCCGTACATGAGCAAAACCAAAACAAATACTTTACGAGTGAAAAAGAACAAAAACAACTCAATTCGCTTTTTGCATTTGAAGAACAATACAAATGACATGAATGAACAAAAATTCGTTCAACATGGCCCGATAACGATCGTCATTGACTGTAACGGCCACTCCTTGCTCATTTTCGAAGAAAAATGGTCCAGTTATGCCTCTGGACCAAAATCCGCACCAAACAGTGACTCGTTTTCGGTGCGTCGGCTTTTCAATGTATGCGTGCGGGTTTTCTGTGCCCCAAATGCGACAATTTTGCTTGTTTACGTACCCTCCAAGATCAAAATGAACTTCATCTGAAAAGATGATTTTTTTTGCCAAAATCGGCATCTTCTGTAGGCTACTCGTGTAGGCTACTGCATGGCCAGCCGAGGCAGCCATTTGAATGAAATTATTTACCATTATTAACTGGAAGGATTGTACTTTCAAATAAAAAAAGAAATCTGAGAAAATATTCAGTAGTTTTTTTTACAGTATTTTCAAAAAACAAAAAAGTTATTTGGCGGACCCTTTATATTTTGTTATTTATTTTTGTTACTCACTTATGTTTTACGTTGTTTTGCTTTACTTATCTGATTTTTATATAAGGCGGCCCAATCAATTAAACCATTTTTTTCTTATTCTCTCTCTCCTTGATATCAATCATTTTCAGGAATAGCCAGACAATGCTGGTTTAATTTCGACTTATATGCTTGTTCACTAACATCGTGAAGTTATTTCTTTTGAATTTTCGTAATACTTTTCCAACAAGCATCCAATATAACCAGCCTCAATATAACTGTCATCCGTAATAATAACGTTGATGTTACTATCAGCTTCATTTAAAAGGATAATTTCGAATGGAGATTCCAAACATTCATTCCATGATTCATTGCTTCCGCCTTTTCCTTTATTCACTTGTTTCTTATTGTTTTGTCGATCGAGTCCACTCGAAGGTAACCTATAACTGCTGAGTTTCCTGATTGTTCACCCACTCTTTTCTTTTTATCAAGCTACCAAGCTCAATGGTCCTCCAATAAACATGCTGTAGGCATGCATATTCACACCGCATACATAGTGGTCAAAAATAAATTTCTTCCTCCTCAGGCTTAGTTTGAACATTTGGACGAATAGATCCAATATATTTTAATATTCTTCATTTAAATATTGTTATCATAATGAAATGAAATCTTCATTTCCCTAAATCAATAAAGAAAGGGAAAATTGAGTTCTTTTAAAGAAAAAGAAAATTAATTCCTTTTTCTCTTCTGAAGGGAAAGTGAATGACACAATTTATATATTTCATTAGCCTTTTACACGACAGACTTTATATTATATTTATTATAAAAAAAATTACTTTTATTTTATCTAAGAAACAATCACTTATCTTTTTATATTTTATTTTTATCCTTGTAAAAGAACAACCCTACCAGAACATAATTAGTCAAATGACTAGGCATTTTACCGGTAAGTGTGACGTATAAACTAGTCACAACTTTCCATCAAGTTATTAAGGGCAATGTGAAAAACTTGACGTAAACATTCGCGTACATGTGATTTTGCTTCTCTTTCTAACATATGAATTCTCTCGACTGTAAAACATATATCTAACCTGCTCACTCTTTCGCTGTTTTTAAACCACAGTTGACCACATATGTGGTCACAGTTGACTAGTCAAACTTGACTCACATACCAGTCAAAGTTAACTCATCAAAAGTGTTAAAAAATAGGTCACTGTTGACTAGTTATTTGACTAGTCAAACTTTATGTATAAATTAATATACCCCCTTATAAAAGAAAATTTGTTTTTGTTTTAATATATTATAAAAAATATAATTTATTTTATAATTTATAGTTAGTAATAGTAGTAATACTAATAATAGTACTAATAATAATAATACTAATAATAATACTAATAATAACACTTGCGTATGACTTTCATACGTTGATTACAGCAGCAGATATAGCAGCAGCCTGAAATTTGAAACAAAGTTAATAATTCAATTGCAACTATTTAAATAAATGATAATTTTTATTTGTCTTTTTTAAATTCTATTTACTTACCTTTATGCTCTAAATACCGAAATGGTATAGAAAATAAACAATTGGCCAATAGCAGAATAGTAAAATAAAAGAACAAAATAATTTAAAACACTAAATTTTAAGACAAAATGTTGTAAAAATCATAAACCTACCTCAGTACCAAATTGTAAGGAATCCATAAATCCTCCTTGTAACTTAAAGATGCCGTCGTAAATATGGTGGAAAACAAGTCTTAAGTTTTTGGTTTCCACGTCTTTTTTTCACACAAAGAACACAATTAAAATTTTCGTCATAAGACGCTATAAATTTCTGTTTTCAAAGCCTACTACGATTGAATTTTTGAAATTAATAAATTTACAGGTCATATACATCACACTTGACTAGTCAAATAACTAGTCATGTTCTGGTAGGGCAGTCAACAGTAATGTGTTTTTGATGTATTAACAAATACAACTCTCAAGCATAAAAAGTCAAATAAAAATTACTTGTGTAGTAGTAAGTAAGTATGTGTTAGTTTCGGTCATTAATTTCTTGTAGGAAATCAACTAATGTTGATCGTTCTTCCTTAAGAGGGAAGGTGTAGTGTGTTTGACTAGTCAAAGTTGCTATACCCTTTGTATGCAACTTAATATCAACACATTCTTGTCAGGAAAATTGGTTTCCTGAAGAGAATTAGAAAAAGAATTTCAAAATCTACAGCAGTCACTATATATAACACCATAATTAAACCGCACTTTGAATATGGTTCCACTATATTGTATACATGCAGTACCGCAATTCAACTGACAATAATGCAGAAACTTCAAAAAACAGCTATGAGGGTAATATTAAAATGCGATCGGTACGCGCATATAAACACAATGCTATACGATCTGAAATGGATGAATATAAAACAAAGGTTACAGTTTAACACCCTAATGTTTGTTAGGAAAATAAAGAAAGGTGACGCGCCTAAATACCTATGCGAGCAGATTAAATTTGTGGGAGAAAGTCAATCATATATGCTGAGGAATGCGGACGACTTTCGTATTCTCAGAGTGAAGTCAACCCAGATGCAGAAAACATTGTTTTATAAAGGGCTACAACTATACAATTTATTAACAATAAATATTAAAAATGAATTAAATGATCGATTTCGATCCTGCAAAGACGAAAACGGAAACTTGGTAACAGATCCGCAGGGGGTGCTGAGGTTATGGAGGAAGCACTTCTCTACTCTGCTACAAGGCGATGGCGACAGCAATTCCGTCTTTAGAGATGATGTTCCGATCCCGATCGATGATGACGGCGTGGAGATTCGCGACATGTGGCTCAGATTACGGCCGATAACTATACTTTTGAAACAGTCAAGGAATTTATTTATCTTAGCTCCGCCGTTACCACCAAAAATTATGTCAGCCTGGAGATCAAGCGTAGGATCACTCTTGCCAACAGGTGCTACTATGGTCTCAATAGGCAATTGAGTAGCACAGACCTATCGGAAACTAACACTCCCGAGCTTCTTTATGGCCCTGAGGCATGGACCCTATTAAGTACCGATGCAGCGGCCTTGAGAGTGTTCGAGAGAAAAGTCCTACGTAAGATCTTCGGTCCAGTGCGTGTTGGCGATGATTTCCGTATCCGATTCAACAGTGAGCTGTATGAGCTCCTCAACGACATTGATGTTGTACAGCGTATTAACATCCAGCGGCTGCGGTGGCTAGGCCATGTCGTTCGAATGGATGAGGATGCTCCGGCGAGACGAGTATTTGATGCGGGAATCTGCGGAAGTCGGCGAAGAGGACGACTTTGTATCCGTTGGAAGGACCAAATCGAGGAAGCCCTGTCATCGATTGGTGTGACCAACTGGCCTAGGCGCGCAAGAAGCAGAGGCGCCTGGAAGGATGTGTTTTGGCCAATTAAGTAAGTAAGAATTAAATGAAAATATTTTTAAACGAAAATGTAGTCACTTTGTATTATTTAATGATTTGCAATGATTTTGTATAATTTGAAAATTTAAAGTATTTTTAATACTTATAAATAAATAAAAAAAATTCGACGGTTTCATTGCATCCAATTTTATTCTGATTTGTCTTCCGAGGTACACTTCTGGAGGTGTTTTACCATTGTAGCTAAGCGTTGTTTGAGTGTCTGGACGTTTCTCTCAGCCAATCCATTTGTGGCTGGATGGCCCGGAGCTATAAATTTCTGAAATATACCGGAATCGTTACAAAATGTTGTGAATTCTTGACTTTTAAAAATGGTTGCATTGTCTGAAACCATGACGTCAGGATACCCATTTCTCTATTATTTAGAATTTCTATGGTTGAATTTGATGTTGGTGCAGATGTGGTCACCCCCACCTCCGCCAATTTAGACTTTGAATCAATAACAACGACGAAATGGTGTATCTGATAAGGACCTGCGTAGTCCATCTTTGCCAATCATGTTCCGGTTCCTCATACGGATGAAGTACTGCTTTTGGAGGACTCTTTCTTACGGATGCACATGCGGAACAGGAGCGTACGTACTTTTCTATATCCTTATCAATTGATTTCCAATACACATAACGTCCCGTCAGCTATTTCATTTTGGTTATACCAATATGTGTACGGTGTAGTTCCTCTAATACAGCTGGTTGTAACGTAGATGGAACCATTGCCCTTTTTTCTCTGAACTATATGTCGCAATCAATTGTATATTCGAATCAATAATGTTAGAATTTTTAAATTTCCCAAAATTTTTGCAAGATTGGCATCTTTTTCTGTTTCGACTCGAATTGAATTAAAGTTTAATTTAATTGAATTAATTTGATTTATAGTTGATGTGCAAATAGAATGTACTTCACGATCGATAAAGTGTTGATTATTCATACCTGTATCTACAGATGCCCTCGAAAAGCAATCGGCACTGATGCTTTCTTCACTCGTTTTCGTAACTACGTCATAATTATAACCAGATAAAAAAGCAGCGTAACGTTGAAGACGTTCTGATGTCATCAAAGGATGCTTTGAGTCCTGATGGAAAATTCATGCCAAAGGTTTGTTGTCTGTTACCAGTTTAAAGAATCGGCCAAAAAGGTACTAATGGAAATGTTGAACGGCATATATGATAGTTAAAGCTTCGCGGTCTAATTGCGAATAATTTTGTTCGCCTCGAGGCAAATGCAATAGGCCTTTCCTCATCACCTACGATATGTGATAAGACTCCCGGTATTCCTGTGGGACTAGCATTACACGCAAGTTGGACCATCAGTTCTGGATTAAAAGGCATAAGTCACTTGCAATTTCATTTTCCAGTCTGTTGAATGAATTTTGACAATCAGCCGTCCATTTAAAGGTTGTCTTTTTTTGCAATAATCGTCTTAAAGGGGTTGTTATTGTTGAAGCATTGTGTATGAATCTTGAATAGTACGTAACTATAAAAAGGACGACGGACATCATCAGCGCATTTGGGTAATGGCATTTTTAAAATTGCGGTTACCTTTGAAGGAGATTTTTGAATCTTGTTGAATTGTATGGTACGACCCAAAAATTCAATTCGACTTTCGAAAAACGAATATTTCGAAACGTTTAAATGTAAATCGTATTTTTGCAATTGAACTAAACATGATTTTAAATTGGCCATGCACTCGGCTCTAGATTTTCCATGTACTATGATTTCATCAAAATATGGTTGTGTTTTAGGAACTTCGCGTAAAATTTGATCTATTATCCTGATGAATTCAGATGGAGCTGTTTTGATGCCAAAAGATAGTCTATTCATTTTGAAGGTTCACCTGTGTGTAGAAATGGTTTGAATTACGCTGGAATTCTCATCGACCGGAACATGTAAGTATGCATTGTATAGGTCTAAACTACAGAAATATTTATAGTCTCTAAGACTATTTAGAATCTCGTCTATTTTCCTGATGGATTAGTGGGCATCTACGAGTCTCCCATTAGCGCCGACTTTATAGTCAACGCATAAGCGCACCCGTCCATCAGCCTTTGGAATTACTACTAATGGCGAACCCCAATCACTGTGTGCCGTTTTTGTAATAATTCCGGATTTTACTAAATCATCTAATTCCTTATTCACGCGTTCCGTGAGTTCATACGGAATTTGTCGTTCCTTTATGTAGACTGGTGTAGCATTATCACGTAATTTTAATGATATTTTGTAGTTAGGAATGCACTCAATCATTTGTTCAAAAACACTTGGAAACTCGGACATTAATTGTTGTGCGTCATCAGAAACGTTAACAGAACTCACCTCTATCTGATTAAAAGTTGGTTCATCCAAGTCTTTTAAATGAATGCCAAGTCGACGTATCCACATGCGACCTATTAGTGGTGTACACCCATCTGGAACCACATACATATATATCATCAGTGATTGATGTTTCATTGTACTTAACGGTAACTCGCACTTTGCCACCCGGAACAATTTATTTCGAGTGTACGATCTAAACACGATATTTGTTGGTGTTAACCTGTCCAACAACTTAAGTTCATTGAATTGGCTTCTGGGTAAAAACGAGTAACCAGACCCAGAATCCACTTCAAATTTCATCATTTTACCTTCCATATAAATGTTGATTGTGTATAATCATTTCGGTATACTACGTCGACTACTTTATAGATTCCGTACTGTGAACCGTACTCTTAAACTCGATTTGCATAATTTCCCTTTGAATAGGGTTTGTTTTTAAGACCGGCATTAGGACCATTCGCCATAAGAGAGGTTATGCAAACCTTTGCTACATGACCTTTTTTATTGCATAAAGTGCATTTCAAATTAGATTTTTTCGAATTACAATCAGATCCAAAATGAATCTTTTTCCCGCAACGGAGACATAGGCCTGCAATGCCCATTTTTCATAATTTATTTTCTATGATTTTTGCTGAAATTTTTTCTGTTCACCCTTATGGAATGGTTTACTCATTTTCCCATTACCAGAAATTTTATTAACTTCTTGTGTATTACCTGTTGAATGAGTAGCTAACTCTCTGGCGTCCATTTTTGCGGCTTCCAGCGCCACTGATTTCGACAAAATATCCTCTAATTTTGAGGAACCGGATTGCAATAGTTGTTTACGAATACTGTTGTCACGGATGCCTCTAATAAATTGTGCCCTGAGGAATATGTCGGCCAAAGAAACCTTGCACTCACATGGTGAAATAAAATCGCACTCATTCATTTTCATGCGTAGTGAAGCGACATATTCGGCTATTGATTGCATTTCACTTAGATATTTTATTAAAAATTTATGTTGTGCTACAGGAATATTCTTCTTTGGACCTAATTGTTCACCTAGAATTCTCAGCAGTTCGTCATACTCCAGTCCTGTTGGTGTTTTAGGCACCGACAATGCTGATAGCAAATTGAAGTTGTTCGCTCCGATTGAATTCAATAATAATTTTTTGCAATATTCTTTATCGTCATCGACGTTTTTCATTTTCACGTAATTTGTGAAACTATCAATATAATTTTTATAGTGTTCTTTTACAGCATCGAACATTTCAAAATTTGGTACAATTGCAGTGTTGATGTTGCCTTCCTGCACTGGTTCAGGACCCCGCATATTCATTTGCATTAATTGCGCCATCATCTGCTTTTGAATGTTCATAAATTCGGTAAATTGCACTGCATTCATCTTGTGTTAGTCGATTGGGCTCCTTATTTATTATTACTGTTTTATCCTCTTCGCCAACTTTTGTAACTTGTAGTGTACTTATAATGCACTATATGCATTAATATAATAACAATAATAAAATTAAATAATTTTTAATTGTAATTTAAAAACCTAAGCAATCACGAGAATAGCAACAAGGACTAGACCACACAAATGTAACAAAACACTTGACACAATAATTTATCTAGAACACTAAACAGGTATGAACTAATAAAAGAAATTTGTAAATAATTTGTTTTGTGAATTATAAGAAAAGAAATACTAATTTTTTAACACTAAGCAACTATATGTATAAACAAATTAATTATAACGAAGAGAAAATTGTTTAAATACCACAGAATATTTTTGAATAAATCAGAAATAGTCCTGAATTATAAAACAAATTATTATTTCTCAAATATTCTGACTGAGCATTTTGACCAGTGCTTAGGTGAGTTTAAACTGCAGCAGCCAATTGCAGCATTATAATCTAATTAGCAACCTTTTTTTATCATTATAAACTGTTGTATTTATTTAGTCAAATTAAAAAGACGTTGAATAGATCTAGTAGGTATAAAATTTATTCTTTAAATGTAAAATATAACAACCGGCTTTAAATAAAGAAGAATCTAGAATAATCTAAAAACGTGATCATCCGCATTTGACAGCTGTAACAACAGTAACGCCAGATTGTGTTTAATCAATCTACACTGTAATTAATTTTAGATACTACAGTCACTCTTCTTCAGGCGATTGTGCACCTGTTAATTTCTTGAATAATTTTTAGTGAAGTAACCATTTTGAGTTGTTTTCTTGACGGTGATATCTTGAAACATAAAAATGTCTGCAGCTTACGTCACAGAAGCAATTTCAAATGAATTTTGACAAGCAGTTTGTGTGAAAAGCTTGAAAGAAAAACTTGAAGGTGTAACTATAAGGTTAAGTTCACTCAAACGAATGTTCGCCTTCGAATTACTTCGCTCTCTGTTTTGAATTACTTATTTGAATTATCATGTTCACACGGCACCTTTGTAATTATTTTTGACAGTTCTTCTTTTCTTCTTCTTTTTATTGCTAAATTATTATTAATATTTTTAAATTACAAAGTTCATACAGCTTCTTCAAAAGCTGCAAATACTTTTCCTGTAGATTTAACAGGTTTTATACACACATAGTGGCTTCCTCCGCTAATTTCACGAATAACTTTCTTCTAAATAATACTTTTTTTAAAATTTTATTTTTGGATTCCATTATTGTTTACAATATTTATTTGTGTATATTTTTTGTGCTTTGACAGCTGGTGATGGCAAAAATACGATAAAATTTAGAGATTACATTTAGTTTTTAGTAATTCACAGGGTAATAGAAATTGAATTAAATACAATTTGGGTAATTCGCTCACAAAATTTTGTATGGCGACTTACGTAATTCAGCACATAATTGGATGTTGAATTACGAATGAGAGAGCGAATTACGAAAAATTACTGTCTTGCGAACACAGCATTACTTTGAGTCGTGGTTACGTTGCAAAAAAAAAGATGCAAAGTGAGTTATGATTTTCTATAGTAAACCATATAATGATAGATAGATACTTTTTAAAAAGAAAATTAAACAAAGGAAATAAATTAAAAAACAAAAATAATATAAAATTGTATTACATACATACAAAAACAATTCACTAAATTTATAACACACTAGTTGAAACTAACCTCTAAAATTTGAGAAACAAAGTGAGAATAAAACTGTATTATCTTCAGTTAGAAAGGGAATCCCCAAGTTTCAAAGTATTTCCAAAAAAATTAAAAACTCGAAAAACAACGCAACTTCGAAAATCTAACGACGCACAGTGAAAATTAGTACTAATTCAGCAGCGAATCAACTTCGAAAAAGCGCAAAACGCAACGACGCAAAGCGAGGTATGGGTGTAGAGCATTTGAAAATCAACGCTGGGTTACTCGCAAATACAACAAGGCTTTCATATGGTCCTATATTCCTAGTGGGAAGTATCGACAATAAAAGAGAGGACTTTGTGAAATGCACCGTTAATGGGTTATATTTCTTCAGCTGCTGCTTTGCTCTAGCCTATCAGTAGAAGTCTTTCAACACAGACTGGACGACACCTTTAAAGAGGCTAGAAACGTGAAACGTGTGGTAATTGCTACAATGCTTGGACTGTTGAATGGAGCTCGGCATACACTAATCCAAGAGGGGAGACGCATTTGCAACACTGAAAGTTGTACTACTTAATTGTGGTCACAAGAATATATTTTCGAGAAATGGACGCTACTCTAAAATAGACTTGATATTCATCAGCAACTCCCTGGCGACCTCATCTAACTGAATTGTGTCTCACACTATGGTATACTTTTTGAGATCCAGGAACGCACTACGGAACAAAACGTTCCTGCCGCTCCTCCAAACCCTCTTTGAAAGGAACCCGCCTTCGACAGGGAAACCTTTGTCCTCTCAATGGAGGCATTAGGTTATCCGCGAGCACGAATAACCTTATGCGCTCCATAACGGAGGCTTGCAACGCATCTGTGGCAAGGAAATATGGCAAGAAACACGCCTACTGGTGCAACGCGGACATAAGGCGGAAATGCGGCGTTATTCCAAAGGGCCAGAGGTCGTGATGACTTTTTGTAGAACTACAGGAAAGATAAAAAAGATGCAGAACCAGCCTTAATAAGGTCATTGCGCACAGCAAGAAAATATGCTACAGGGAAATGTGCGCCGAAGTGCATGAGAATCCGTGGGGAACTGGGTATAAGGTGGTGATAAAAAGTTAAGCTGCTTTCGACCACCAGCAACAACATGTGTAGTTAAGCTGCAGTCAATCGTAGGGAACCTATTTCCGCAGAAGGCAGAAATTACATATTCCGTGCGAGACATGCTGTGCCAGAAAGAGATTTCTGATGTCAACAGGCAGGAATTTGAAGCAGTTTGTAGAGAAATGAAACTTAATAAAGCACCGGGAATCGATGAGGTCCTAAACATCGCGCTCAAAACGGCTATTGAGAGTAATTCTGAGCTGTTTAGAATAGCTTTTGATGCGTTTATTCAAGAGAGGACGTTCATGGTTCTTATTCCGAAAGGCAACAACACGCAGGATGCATCGGGATACCGCCGGCTCTGTATGATTGACACACACGGAAAACGTTTAGAGAGGATAATTTGTAGAAAACTAGAAGCATTCCTGGGAGAAGAAGGCTTGTCGGATCGCCAATTTGGTTTCCGGAATGCACGTTCCACAGTGGACACAATAGAAACGGTTATGACAATAGCAAAGTATGCTATCAGCGGTCAGCGCTGGCTGGAGGACGATAAGCAATACTGCGCTATCATCACCTTGGACGACACCTTGATAGAAAGTACCGATTTACTTAATGGACTACTTTAAGGATAGAGTGCTGTAATATGACACGAATGATGACAGAAGGTCTTTAAACTTTCTAGAGGGACACATATCATTGAAGTAAGGATAAGGTGCAAACAATTGGATGAATTGATGAGAACTTGTAATACTGCTGTTGGCATGGTCAGAAGCTGAATCACGGGAATAGGTCTCAAACTTGTTGATCACAAAACGGATATTCTACTTGTAAGCGTAAGAAGAAGATGCAATGTTACCATAATGGTAGGCTACCAGCGCATAATGTAGAAGCAGGCAATTAAGTCCCTGGGAGTAATGATTGACAACAAAAACACGTTTAAGGATCATCTGACGTATATCCGTGGAAAATGTGCGATGACAACATACGCACTTGAACAAATAATGCCTAGCCTGGGAGGCCCAAAGGCAGATAAGAGATAGTTGATGATAATGGTACCGACATCGATTGCTATATATGCAGCTCCTATATGAGCTGAGTCTATGAATAAGAAGACCTATAAAACGGAAATAGAAGCAGCCTACAGAAAATGCGCTCTCAGGGTAATTTCTGCCTTTTGCACGGTGTCTACTGATGCAGCATTGGTGATTGTGGGGATGATATCCCTTCAGCTAGTAGTACACGTAGAGAGGAGGAAACATGATACAAGGATGGCAACAGGTCTATCGAACCCCTTTCAATTGGTTCTTGGTTGAAAACTGGTCCAATTCTACCAAGGAAAGATGAACCTTCAGACTCATACCGAATATAGGCAAATGGAAACAAGGCCAGGTGAACTTTCACCTGACACAGCCATGGATGTTATAGAGCATATGTGTATAGCACGGTCACGACATAGTGAAGCATGCCCAGAACACCGGAAAGGGAAACGGCGGAGCATCATCTGGAAGGGACAATAGGATCATATAAGAATTGTGACGTAGTAAGTGTTTTCGCAAGGAAGGAGTTGATGCAGCAAAGATTGACGGAGAGAGCAAGAATTGGAAGACAGCACTCGCTGCATCTCCATCTCCCCGAAGTTATACTTGATTATGGTTCTGGGAAGAACGTCTGGATAGAAGTCTTATGATCGAGGTCGGGTTTAGTGCGTAGGCGCTCAGCAAGCCGAGAGTAACTCTCGCGGCAATCGGGCACATTGGGTAGACCGAGTTACCAATGTCTTTTGAAGATTCCCAGCCTTTAGCTCGTAAAGCTAAAAAAATACATACGTGGTGGAGGATATATTGTATATATCTCCAAAACCAAAAAAGCTAGGGTCTTCAAAATTTGTCATGGTCAAGACCCATAGCCTGTCCTAAGAGCTTAAAGCATGCAAATTTTTAGAAAAAAATTTTAACAACGGTAGCCAAAGTAAAAATTTGATCTCTGAAAGGTTAATTGGCTTATAGATTTGTTTTAAGAATTTTTTAAATAAAGTATGAAAATTCGTTTGTTTTAAAATATTTCTGTAAGTTTTTATTCCATTATACAAAGTTATAAAATTCAGTAAAGTTATTATTAAATAATGTAAGATAAAGTAAAATAAGATATTAATATATATCAAATATTAAACATTAAGGATTTTGCTTCTAGCTGAATAGTTTCAGGACATTCAAACCATTTTTTATACTCCTTCAGAATAATTAATTTGCTTCGATAATGTTTAGTCCAAAGTTTACCAATCCGCTTACAACGACTTTCTAAAACTTTTGTTAAATTGAATTAAATCGAATTTTATTTTTTCAGCCTTCAATTTTTCCTCCTTAATTTGAAAATTTGTTTTCTTTCGAATGATAATTACCAACTGTGGAACTGTGTCACAATAACACGAAAAATGTTGTAATTAAATTTAAGTTTTTTGTAGGACTATTCGACCACTATATATGCAATATAAACATACATACCTCCGCTTTCAAATGACGCAAATATTAAAACTTATTTATTTATTTATTCATTCAAGCGTAAATACAGTACAACAAGATATCACCGTATTTAATAGTACTGCTAAGGATATAGACATAACAAAGTTTGATAAATAAGAAAAATATAATAACCTTAAAAATAAATTAATAAAACAAATATTATTAAAAACAAAATTTACAATTATATTAAAAAATATGATTAATTAATTACAATTGCACATTATTGTTCATTTAAAAATTTAATTATTGCAGAGTTGAAATGCTTTGCATTGCTTAGTAATTGTATATTGTTCGGGAGTTCATTCCAGAGATGAATTGCATTGGTGTAAAAGTGTCTCTCAGATATTTGTTTGCGGTATCTAACACTATTAATTTTCAAGCCTCTATTGGATCTTGAGAAAACTAGTCTATTGAACAAGTAAGGGGTTTCCTAATGTAGATGATTTTATGTAGGTATACCAGAGTGCGGCATTTTAACAAATTCTCAAAAGTCGTATTATAGATTCTATATGAGAATTCAGATATTCTATCGTACCTTGTGCGACCATAAACATATATAGCAATATTATTATAAGTTATTTTGAGTTTGTTCCTGCTTACTGAGTCACAACTAGAAAATAGTTCACACCCGTACAATAAAGTGGGGATGAGATATGTTTTTGCGAGCAGCATACGAATATTAAATGGAGTAAAATATTGCGTCAGCCAAAGATTTCGCAACATGGCAACTGTCTTACCGCAAATAGCATTTACATGGCTGGACCAGTTAAGGCTGTTGTTAAAGATAACTCCTAGATTCTTAACGTTATGTACTGTCTCAATAGTAGCATTATTAATCTGTAATGGTGTAAGCTGAGCCGTAGAATTTACCTTGCCTATTATCAAAGCTTTCGACTTCCTCGGATTGAGGCAAAGACAATTAATCGAAGCCCATTGAAACACATTGTGTAGATCACAATTGATTTTTCCTACACACAAAAAAAAGACTGTAATGCCAAGATAATTTGACTTTGATTCAAATAGAATTTACATTCGGATTGTGCCCAACAACATGTTGCATTTGTGTCAACAATTATGTTTCTGTTGTCCCAAAGTGTAAATTCATTGTAGAGACAAAGTTAAAAATGTTGCCTAAAATGTCATATTTGTTGCCACAACGGTTCAGTTGCTGTTGTCGCAACTGCAAAAATTGTTGCCTCAACAGTTCAATATACTTTTGCCCCAATTGCAAAAATAGTTGCCTCACTTGAGGGAATACAAAAGAGAATTTGATATCGCCATAAATAATAATGAGAAGATGGTAAAAAAAATTATCGATGATATAAAAATTTCTTTTGATTTAAAAATGAGTGAAATAACCAAAGTGCAGCAAGTATGTGAAAAGAATATTGGTTATGTTGAAAATCTGAATAGAGCTGCAGAAAATATAAAAGAAAAAAGTGATAAAATTTGCATTGAACTTGAAAACAATAAGAGTGAAAATAAGAAAATAAATGATGAAATAAAGAAAATGGCAGAAAGTAACAAAGAAGTAATAAATAAAATGACAT
The DNA here is from genome assembly GCA_930367235.1 of Sarcophaga rosellei. Classification (NCBI taxonomy): domain Eukaryota; kingdom Metazoa; phylum Arthropoda; class Insecta; order Diptera; family Sarcophagidae; genus Sarcophaga; species Sarcophaga rosellei. The sequence goes on along the minus strand of OV884021.1, from coordinate 42,113,980 downwards.
TTGCTGAAGTTGCGAAGACAGCATTACCAGATATAAAAAATGATAAGCCTTTAATTATTAAGCCTAAAAGTAAACAAACAAGTAAAAAAACAAAAAATGATTTAAATAAAAAGGTTGATGCTAGTGAATTTAGAATATCAAATGTGGTAATAAAAAAGAATGGGGTGGCAGTAATTGAAAGTGCTAATGAAAATGAGAGAGATAAAATAAAGAAAGTTATGGAGAAGAATCTAGATAATGAGTATGAAATAAAAATATCGGGAACTATTAAACCAAAAATTATTATTACAAAAATGTCCTATAAATATGACAATGACCAATTAATTGAAAAACTGAAAAGACAAAATGAATGTATATCAAATGATGAAATAAAAGTGATTAAACAATATGAAGTGAAAAAGACTAATGGATCCTATTATAATGCAATAATTGAAACTGAGGTGAAAACTTTTAATAAAATCATTTCTATGGAGAAGTTAAATGTAGGATGGGACCGATGCAAAGTATATGATGACATAAATGTACTTTGCTGCTTTAAATGTAAAGAATATGGGCATAAGGTTATTAATTGTAAAAATGATGATGTGTGCATTAAATGTTTAAAGAATCACAGGACAGCTGACTGTAGTAGTGAAGCCATTAATAAATGTGGAAACTGTATTAAGATGAACGAATCTAGAAAACTTGGTCTTGACATTAATCATATGACAAATAGTAGGATATGTCCGGTATACATAAGAAAAATTGAAGAAAAGAAAAAACGAATTGGATATTAGCAGTTACAAATTGAAACAAATGATAATAACAATGTTTTTGAAAATAGACTAGAAAGGAAACATAATACATACAATAGCAGAAGACTAAATAATAATAAAAATAACAAGAAAATTAATTACAAATACATAGAGAAATGCAATAATAAATATATTAAGTGCATATATATAAATATTTGTAGTATAATATCCAACAAAAATGAACTTCAAATGCTTATTGAACAAATAAAACCTGGTATAGTGTTATGTACAGAAACTTGTGTGACAAAGAATATAATTGACTCAGAGATTAATATAGACTTGTATAAAACTGTAAGGTGCGATTCGCATAGCAGATATACTGGTGGTGTAATCATATATGTCCATGAAATGATTGAATTTAAAAAAGTATATGTGAAAGCTATTCCAAATAACCTATGGTGTTTAATTATAAAAACAAAAAAACTGACTAAAAATTGGAATTTTGGTGTTGTTTATAGATCACCTAGCGGAAGTTGTGCGGAATTTATAGATAATTTGAACCTTATTGTTGATCAGAACATTAGTCTGCGTGAAAATAATATTTTGGTTGGTGATTTCAATATTGATATGAATAAAAACAATTTGTGTTCAAATAAACTAAATGAAGTTTTTTTAAATGTGGACATGAAACAATGTGTAAAGTTTGACACAAGAATAACTGAACATAGTTCTACTAAAATTGATTTAATATACTGTAATGATTTTAAAATAAACTGTGATAAACTTGAAAAATATCAGATAAGTGATCATGAGACCATTGCATTTGATGTACCTGCTAGTGACGACTTAAACATGAGAATGACAAAACACCTAACAATATGGAGTAATTATAGCTGTGATATTTTATTACATCATTTAAGGCAATATAGTTTTAATTTTGGTAATGACTGTGATATAGATTATAAGTTAAAATATATAGATGATATAATAATGGAAATAATGTCTACAATAACTGTGAAACGAACTGTGATATTAAAAATAAGAAATAAATGGTACGATAGAGAACTTTGTGAGATGAATAAACGAAAGTTTGAATTATATAAAATATCAATGCAAACTGGTAAATGGGACGGCTATAATGAAATTAAACAGCGATATAAAAAGTTAATAAAATTAAAGAAGATTAAGTATATTGAACAGAAAATAGACATGAATGTAAAAAATAGTCGAAATATGTGGAAGTATTTAAAAGAAGTCTCGAATTTAAAAGAACAGAAAAATGAAATAAAGACAATTAAAATAAACGATATTGTTTATAATAATCAAAATGAAATGACAGAAAACCTTAATAAATTTTTCGTAAATAGTGTAAGGGAAATAAACGACTCGATTGAACAGTATGACTATGTAGACTTAACATCAAATTCAAATGAACAATTAGAATTATTTAAATTTAAAATGGTAACGACAAGCGATTTGTGTAACATATCCAAGAAATTGAAATACAAAATTGGTGGTGAAAATTTATTAGCAGAAGGTGTTTTGAAAGACTCATTGAAATACACTACATACTTCTACGCAAATATATTAAATGAAAGTTTTACAACAGGTGTAGTTCCAGACAAATGGAAGTTGACAACTATTTTCCCAATAAAAAAAGTTGCAAATACAATGATTGCTGAGGAACTAAGACCAATAAATACTATTACTAGTGACACCAAACTTATGGAATTAATAGTGAAGAAACAACTGGATAATCACCTGAGCAGGAATCGTATTTTAATTGATGAACAGTCGGGTTTTAGAAGTAATCATTCATGTGAAACAGCATTGAATCTGGTATTGTCTGATTGGAAAAATGATCTGAACCAAAGGTCAAACATAGTTGCAACATTTCTCGATCTAAAAAGAGCTTATGAAACGGTTGACAGAAATATATTGTTGGCGAAATTGCGAGGCATAGGTATTGTTGGTATGGAGAACAAATGGATGGCCAGCTATCTGACTGATCGAAAGCAACGAGTAGTTATGTGTGATGCAGTGTCGAGTAAGATAAATATAAACATAGGACTACCACAAGGAACTATATTGGCACCATTGCTTTTTATTTTATATATAAACGACATTAAGTCTTGTTTAAAATATTGTAAGATAAGGCTATTTGCTGACGATGCACTATTGATGGTTTCAGATGGAAACATAAATAATGCAATGAGAATGATGCAGGAGGATATGGACAATTTATATGTATGGTTATGCCAGAATAAGTTAAAATTGAATATAACTAAAACAAAATTTATGATATTGACTAGAAACCATGTAAATGTTGATAATTGTGTATTGAAAATAAAAAATGATAATATTGAGAGGGTTACTGTAATTAAATATTTAGGTGTAATGATAGACGATAAATTGAAATTTGATGAACATTTAAATTATATTCGGATTAAAATTGCTAAAAAGATTGGAATTATGTCTAGATCAACTAGACTATTACATAAGAATTATAAAATTAAAGTGTACAATAGTATAATTTTACCACACTTTCTTTATTGTCCCTCAATACTATTTCTATTAAGCACGTCCCAGATGGACACATTACAGAAACTGCAAAATAGGGCAATGCGTTTTATTCTACATAAAGATTATTGTACTAGCATAAGAAGCATGTTGAATGAATTAAACTGGCTTAGTGTTGGACAGACTATAATGTTACATACAATGAAGTTTATACATAAAATAAAGTTTGGACTTTGTCCTACATATTTGCATGAAAAATTGCAATATAATAATAATATCCATAATTATAATACAAGGAGAAGAGAGGATTACAGACTACCATATATGAGAACTTGTAGAGATATGAATTGCTTAGAATATAAGGGTTTGAGAAAATATAATGAGTTACCGAGTAATATAAAAAATTGTGAAAATATGACTTTATTTAATAAACTTCTTAGAGATTTTTGCAAGAAAAATTGTTAATAAAGTATTATATGTATATATTTAAGTATCTAGATTGTAAAATCGTAATAATAAATAAATAAATAAACAGTTCAGTATACTTTTGTCGCAAATGCAGAAATTGTTGCCTCAACAGTTTAATATACTTTTGTCGCAAATACAAATATTGGTAAGGTACATATATAATATAAATGAAAACATTATTTTTAGTTTGAGAATATTTATTTAAAATTCTTGCAATTTTAAGATTATTTTTTAAAATATAAAATGTAAGCTTTCGCAGCAAGGGATCTAGCATCATCTTCCTACTGGATCGATTTGTCTATATTTATTATTGTAGAGTAAGATGCAAAACATATGAAAACACCTATTGTAATTAATAATACTAATGCGACATCTAGTTGCATTTTAATAAGAAAATGTCATTATAGATAATTAAAAAGATAAACGTCATGTTCTACATCCTTCTTCTTTTTTGAGTTAGACACGTGAAGTCGCAATAAAGAACATTCTGGTAAGAAACGTGACAAGTGTTTTTATTTTAATTATTTGGATAGCCCTCTTTGGCAAATAATACATGGTGGCAGCGGTAAAACCGACTTTTTGCTAAAAAAAAAAAAAAAAAAAGAAGTGATTATGGCCCCAAAAGAAGATAAAAACGAGAAGGTTTTTGTTGCTAACGTCGCTCCTCCTGAGCCTTTTAATTTTTTACAACCAGAATGTTGGACAAAGTGGCTTAAAAGGTTTGAGCGTTACATGAGTGTCTCCGGGCAATTAACAAAACTTCCACAGGAGCAAATTGATTTGCTGTTCTACATAATGGGTGAGAAAAGTGAAGAAGTTTTGCTACAATTTGGCCATTCGCCAACAACTCTGGCAAGTGCCTTAAATTTGTTTGACAACTATTTCAACCCAAAGAAAAATGTTATCTTCGAACGCTTTAAGTTCAACTCACAAGCACAAAAACAAGGCGAACCCATTGACAGCTTCATAACGGATCTGCATTCTTTGGCAGAAAACTGCGATTATGGAAACCTAAAAGAGGATTTAATTCGAGACCGAATCGTGGTTGGTATGCTTAACACCAAAGTCAGTGAACAAATGCAAATGAAGTCAGACCTAACCTTAAAAATTGCAATGGACACAGCACGTCAAGCAGAGATCCAGATAAAACAGACCAGAATTATAACAGATGATAAACTTGTTTACAACATTCAAAAAGAAGCCAAGCAGCGAAATCATGGTGGTCAACAGCGAAGTACTATGCATCAAAAATCTGGCAGTGGTGGTAACTATAATTTAAGTTATAAAAATAAAATATGTAGTTATTGTGGATATAAAACATCCCATAATAGAAATAATTGTCCAGCTAAAAACAAAAATTGTAAACTTAGTGGTCTACGGGGACATTTTGCGAATGTTTGTAAAAAGAATAATGAGAACAAATTTAGAAAAGTAAATATTGTAGAACAGAATGAATCTAAAAATAACTCTTCTTCTAAAAATAATTCTTCAGTAAGCCATAAAAATGAGAACATGATTGGATCGATTAGTAAACTATTCGTTGGCAATATTGAAAAATCGGGTGTAGAATCGTGGTTTATTCAGTGTTTCGTATTTGAGTTGAAAACCAAATTAAATTTTTTGATAGATACGGGAGCAGATTGCGTTTGCATCCCTGAAAATTTAGTTCCGAAAGATCTCTTGTGCCATGTCTCCTATTATAGTTTTCAATTTGCCTTCTCTTAATTAGTAGTTCCTTATCCTTTACCTTGCCATTGAAACCTGATTCTAATGCACTGGGCAACATCGGGACTAATGATTTGAATTTTCGACCCATCATTAATTCAGCAGGTGAAAATCCATTTGCCAATGGGGTCGAACGATAATTGAGTAGGGCTTTATTAATGTCGTCGCATTTTTTCAATAATTGTTTTGCCACTTTAACTGCCGATTCTGCAGCACCATTCGATTGGCTATAATAAGGGCTACTTGTCACATGTTGGAAATTATAATCATGGGCAAACTGTTTAAATTTTGATTGAAACTGGGGACCGTTGTCACTTCTACATATAGAACAAATCCGAAAACGGGGAAAAAATATTTTTACATTTTCAATAATGTCCTCTTCGGGCATAGAGGTTAAAGGAAAAAATTCAAAACAACGAGAGTAATAGTCGGTTATTATAAGATACCATGTGTTCCACTTAAATAAATCTAAACCTATTTTTTCCATAGGTCGAGTGGGTAGGCTCTCAGATTTGAATGTTTCCCTTTTATTAGTTCGTTCCTCAAGACAATTTGGACAATTCCTTACCAAGTCCTCTAACTGTGTGCTCAGACCTAACCACCAAACTGAAGTTTGTGCTAATCTACGACATTTCGTAATACCTTGATGACCAACATGTATAAAATTAAGAACTTCCATTTGCAAATCTGGAGGGATTATTATTCGAGTGTCTTTCAACAACAAATTTTCCGAAAATGAGATATCATACCGATATTGATAATAAGGTGTCATAAAATCTGGTAATTTATCCTTACATGGCCAACCGTCTACTGAATATTGACGCAATAGTTGACATACTTGGTCGCCTGTTTGATATGTAATAATTTTCTCTAAATACCTATCTCTAACTGGAAGGTTTTTTACAATAAAATGAACAAAAGCCTCAATCTCCATTCCCAGCTCTTGAGGTTCATTAACCTCATGCGGTATTGGACAGCGAGATAGAGCATCGGCAATTTTGAGGTCTTTTCCTGGCACATATATTACGGAGTAGTCATAGCGCATGAGTCGCATTCTAAATCGCTGAAGTCTTGGTGTCAATGTGTCTAAATTCTTGGATTGCAAAATCTGAACTAACGGTTTATGATCCGTCTCAAAAATTACATGAATACCTGTTATATATTCTGCCAGTTTCTCTACGGCCCACGTTATACCTAGTGCCTCACGTTCGATCTGAGCATAGTGTCTTTCTGTTTCTGTCATGGTTCTGGATATATACGAAACTACTTGTCTGTTGCCTCGACTGTCCACTTGAAATAAACAAGCACCAATGCCATAGCACGATGCATCTGAGCTAATGATTATCTGCTTTGAGGGGTCATAGAAGGCCAAAATTGGCGCTTTTGTTAGACTATTCTTAATGTCCCTGAAGGCCTTTTCCTGAATTTCATCCCACACAAAATCAGTCTTGCCCGTTAATATATTTATAGGTTCTAATATTTGTGAGCGTCTAGCAACAAACTTTGCCACGAAATTAACCATACCCAGAAACCGTTGGGCCTCAGTCTTATTTTCAGGTCTAGGATAATTAATTATTGCCTGAATTCGTTCTGGATCAACCGAAATACCCTCTTCCGAGAGGACGTAACCTAAATATGTAACACGGTTCACACCAAAACATGACTTCTCCTTATTTATAGTTATTCCTTCCTTGCTTAGACGTTCTAAAACCTTCTCTAGTGCCCTGTCATGTTCTTCATGATTTCTTCCAAAAATCAAAATATCGTCGACATGTGATATACAATTCCCAATTCCATCCAGAACTTTATTAAATTTTGAAACAAAATATTCGGGTGCACAAGAGATTCCAAAAGGTAGCCTTTTAAAAATAAAACGTCCAAAAGGACATATAAAGCAAGTTAATAATTGGCTTTCCGGTGTTAATTTAATTTGGTAAAATCCCGTATTGGCATCAATTTTTAAAAATATTTTTGCTTCCCTAATTTCTGCTAAAGAAAGCTCAATTCTTGGCATTGGGAAATAAGGTCTAATAACTGCCTTATTTAACTGGGTGTAATCTACGCAGAGTCTAATCTCATCGTTAGGTTTAGGAACAACTACAATGGGACTAACCCATTCAGTTGCGTCATCTATACGTTCGATTATGTCCTGATTTAATAATCTATCTATCTCAATTTTCAGTTTAGGAAGTAAAGGAATTGGTACTCTTCTCGGTGTAGATTGTACAAAGGGGATTGCATTTTCCTTTAATTTAATGCTAATTTCTCCCTTAATCTCTCCAATTTCTCGAAATAGCTCGGGGTATCTGGAAATTATATCCGAGGATTGATCCCTATCTTCTGAAACATAAAAGTTTTCTAATACTGGGGGTTTAATAATTCCTAAAGTAACGATTGCATTACGCCCCAATATGGGAGTACCTAATCCACTGACAATGTAAATGTCGTCTGAAAATTTCATATCTTTGTAAATTAAAGTCATCTTAGAAACACCTACAACCCTTAAAGAGTTGCCATCGGGGCCATTTAAAATAGTAGCTGTTTTAGAAATATTCAAGTTATGACGAACTAAAAGCAGGGGATGGGGTATGGATAATTGATTTGCGAAAATACGGAAAAATTTTACGAAAACTGGATGAACCAAGATCGTATTTGATTCAAGCGGATAGAATGAAATATAGACGAAACAAAATTCAACTTATTCCTGTATCAAGTACCAGTTTTTGTGATTCAGAAGAATTATATAACCCAGATGAAAATTACATAATTGAAAATAATATCGAAGATCGTTCTGTTTTACAATATAATTCTGAAGATTTACAAGTCAATCCAGAGGATTTATCTTCTGCAGAAAATTAAGAAATTGGTTCTTCATTACGTCCAGTTAGACAAAGAAAAACACCCGCCTGGGTGGATGATTATGTACTTGAATAAAATAATTAATATTTTCGAATATTTTTATCATTATTGTATTTTAAATTAAGAACGGAATTTAATTTTACATCTGCTATTTTTTATAAATCACCTATTTAATTTAAGAAAAAAATGTAATGTATTGTAAATTGAATTATTGAAGTATTAACTAAAAGTTAAGAGATGTATCTAAAAAAGGGGGATGTAGAGTAAGATGCAAAACATATGAAAACACCTATTGTAATTAATAATACTAATGCGACATCTAGTTGCATTTTAATAAGAAAATGTCATTATAGATAAACACTGATAATTAAAAAGATAAACGTCATGTTCTACATCCTTCTTCTTTTTTTGAGTTAGACACGTGAAGTCGCAATAAAGAACATTCTGGTAAGAAAGTGACAAGTGATTTTATTTTAATTATTTGGATAGCCCTCTTTGGCAAATAATACAATTATATGGCATCATATCCTTTTGTGCATCAGCTATAGATGGTTTCGCTCCCTTGTTGATGCGTGGAAGAGTTATATCTGCATATAGTAAATAAAAGAAATAAAGATGTCGCGAATCTGTAAAAATATTTTCATGCAATAAATTAAAGAAAAGAATATATGTATCTCATCAACTTACCAAGATTTTCTGCCGATTTATATATTTCAAAATTCTGCAAATTTAGTTTATCTTTGATACTTGTTGCGAATAATATTTCGGAAACGTTTTTCTCAAAGGAATCCGTATTTTCAAGCAATAAAGATATTTTCCTGTATGCATTGTTTCGAAATCCACATCAATAAGTTCAAATGTGATGTTTTATTTTCTTTTAGCCGATTTTCAGATGTTTGCTGCCATATTTGTATTAGACATGAAGTCATTATATTCTGTTAAAACATAAAATAATTATAATAATTTTCTCATAATTGTACAATAGTATGTATTAGCATTAATTGTCTATTCTTATAACAGCACGGTAACACTATTTTGCAGCTTACAGCACGGTAACACTTTTAGGTTTACAATTTTCTTTATTCGTAATGTTGATTATTCATTAGTACGTGCATGCAAAAGGGGGAATCCCTAAAAGAAAAAAAAACCTGTTGTCTTGAATGTAGTAAAGCCGAAAGTCCATACCATCCGTTTCATGCGGACTGCGTTACAGCCGAAAGTCCATAGCATGCGTTTCGTGCGAGCTTGCATTACATGCGTATACCGAAAAAGTAGAATCAGTGTAGTTGTATGTGACAAGAAACATAAGAAAATGCATAGAATGCATAGATGCGTAGAACGCATCAAGTAGATCTACTTTCTACTTTTCTATGCGACTCATGCAGTGTTGGAAAATGTCAGCAGTTTTTTAAACTTGGCATGCCAAATTATATACTATTGTGAATGGTTTCGATAGATATGTTTACATTTTACGACATTATTATTTTCGCATTTTTCTTTTTGCATTATAAAAATATTAATAAAAACATATTTCATAATAAAGTTTACTACTAATTTAAGAGAAAAATACATTTTTAGCACATTTCTGAACATTTCATCATTTCATGAACAAAATATGCATGTTACTAGTTGTCGATTGTTTTTATGTACTGAGTGTCATCTACTTTGAATTTATTTATTTGTAAACATGAAAAATAGAGGATAAATTAACAGAAAACAATCGTCTTGTGTTCTTTTGAGGATTTTCGTAGAACTTAACAGCACAAAATATGCAATAGGGCGGTAAGTATTATCCTTTTTAGGCACAGGTATTATCTTGGCACAGTTCCACATTGCAGGAAAAGTAGATGATGTAATTATCGTATTCAGTAAATGGGTTATGTGCGGTAGAACATATGGCAAAATCAATTTTATAAATTTGGGATCAATTTCATCACTCCCGATGGAGTTAGACTTTATGCCCAGAATGCTTTCAACAACATAATCTTGTGTAATGTTACTAAACTCAAAATTCGGACGAATCAAATGATTAGTAGTAGAGAAGGCATCAGATGCGTTGTAATACTCCAAGTCGGCATCAAAAAAACTCGCGAAAAAAACAACAAAATTTGTTAGATTCATAAAATTTAGAGTGTTGTCAATAAATTTAGTGCAATAAAGCTTAGAAAAAAAAACTAACTTTTTTGATTTTTGGCCTATGGGGGAAACCCGTGTGAGATGTTGGTTCTCATCTCAAAACCGTCGTCGTACCGTCCCATCTACCTACTTGACTTGATGAGAAAAATACTGTAAAGAATAATATACAATCTACTGCTGAAATATGCTGAGGCGAGAGGAGCTCTCTTGGACCAGCAATATGGACTTGAGAAAGGACGGTCTTCTGTTGACTCGATAAGAAGGATGGTTGGCATTGCAAGAGACGCAACCACCAAGAGGAGAAAGATGGAGATTTGGAAGCAATACTGTGCAGCTGTAACTTTCTTAACAGGAAGGCAATATACATATCGAGCGATGGAGAAAACGAATACGTGGTGGCGACGGGTGTCCAACAAAGTTCTGTACTTGGACCATTACTGTCGAACATTATAGGGTATTTCGACTACAATCAGCTAACCGGCTTTGCAGACGACATTGCCATAGTCTCGGTCGCGAAGACAGTAAAGGAAATAGAGGAGAAGATAAATATAGCGGTTCGAAAAGTAGGAGCATGTTGTGGCACTTGTTGCGCACCAGATAGCAGCCATCTTAATTAGTTGCCGGAAAACAGTGGAGAAGGTGGAGGTGACCATTGGAGACACTAAGATGGAGTCGAATATAATATAACATCGAAAATGCATCTGCAACCCAGGGAGCACTGACGGGGATGATGCCAAGTATTGGAGAAGCAACCCCATTTTAGAAGAGAATAATAATGGGGGATATAACGTCGATAATTTTATATGCTTGCCTAATATGGTTTGAAGCACTATCTGCGAAGACGACAAGGAGCAAACTGTCCTTGGTGTATCGCCTAAGCGCAATTAGTGGTTTCAGGACAGTGTCTGATGAAGCGCTGCTGGTATTAGCAAAAACAATACCGATAGACATATTGGCGGATGAGATGAGTCGGATATACTTTTGCCGTCACGAGTATCCATTACAAACATCACCTACAAAAGCGGAGGAACGAATTACTTCCATGCACAAATGGCAGACACGATGGGAGAACAGTTTGAAGGGAAGATAGACATTTCACCTTGTGGCTAATATAACCAATTGAATGAAGAACGAACATTGCGAAATGAACTTCTGTGTGACCCAGTTCTTATCTGGTCATGGATATTTCAGGAAATTCTTGCACAGATGTGGACAAGAAAACTCCCATTTATACCCAAAATGGGTAGATAAGAACGAAGTTGCGGAGCACATTTTAATATGCTGTCCCAGATTTAGATAGCCCTGGGAAGGGCCAAACCGACTTATGAAGTAGATGTTGAATTCTGTAATTCTATGGGGCCAATACAGTCAGCGAATGGCAGACTAAGGTAGTGCTGGAACTCCGAAGGTTGAAGGTGCGAAGGTGAAATTGAATTTAATATGAGAAAACTAACCAGCCCTCCGTAAAGTAATACAATACGGTAGTCTCGCAGGGGATGGGTTTAGTACGTAGGCACCAGTGATGGTGAATCGTGCACACTTTTGTTGGAACATAAGTATCCTTTGAAGATTTTTACCTCCGGCTCAAAACAAAAAAGAACAAGGATCACATATCAGCGTTAAATTCAAAACACACACACACACACATGTTTGTATATTATAAACAACAATTCTTACTAACTTAAAGTTTTAAAGTTGATATTTCCCATAAGTACACAGCGAAACCACGACATTCCACTTCCTTCTATTTCTGAAACATTAAAACCACATCCCACCGCCGTTGTGTCACGGTTAGGTCACAAAAAAGCACAAACAATTGAGTTGTAACAAACCAATCGACTTACCGAATATATCGACTATAGCATAGTGCAGTTAGCCCACGCACACACAAACGATTAACATACATAATTGGCCATTACAACCCTTCAGTCAGGATTACGGCCTAGCTTCTCACACCACTCACGTTGTGTGCGTTAATTTTATACGTGAGTGGAGGGACCTACTGTTTAACGGCAACTATGAACGACAGACTTTTGAGAAACTTTTTCATGGCAATTTTTATTTACTCTCAGAGTTTTTGCCAGAAATCTGCTGAGAGGAAGTCGCCGAAGAAATATTTTTTTTTCATATTTCGTTTTGATGTCTGACCTGGGATTTGAACCCTGGCATTGCGTCTAATAGGCCAACACACTACCTACTAGACTACGGCGACTACACAAACGATTGAGTTGTAGCAAATTAATCGACTAACCGAACATACCGAGTGTAGTATAGGAAAATTGCAAATTTTGTATTGAAAAGCTGGTCCAGAGCACATAATGCTATAAGATTTTTTACACGCAAAGCTTTTTATAACCTATTGCGTCTACAGATCCATAGTTGCACGAGAAGTACTAGTTTTTATGTTATTCGCTTCCCCAGATTTTCGTGGCCACTTATGACGGATCCTCATTTGCTTAAAAACGGCTTGTACGATTTTTTGCACGCAAAGCTTTTTACAACCTAGTGGGTCTATAGATTCATGGTTGATATGCTAATATGCACGAGAAGTACCAGTCTTCAAGTCATTAGCTCTCAAAGATTTTTGTCTTCACTTTTGGAGGAAACTCATTTACTTGGAAACAACTCGAACGATTTTTTGCATGCAAAGCTTTTTTAATCTAAAGTGTTTCCAGATTCGTAGTTAGAATGTCACTCAAATCTTTTTATATCCTAGAAAGTTTACAGGTTCATAGTTAATAAGCATATATGTGCGAAGAGTCCTAGTTTTTAAGTCATTAGCTTCACAATATTTCTGTGGTCACTTTTGGAGGAATATCATTTACTTGAAAGTTTTCTATGCCAGACCATTTGCCCAAGATTGTGAACTGCGCTAATACGATTTTTATGACAAAATCACATTGCTTTGAGTATGAGGAATATTCCAAAAAGACGTTGTTAGAAGTGATTGGTATTGAGGAAGCGAATATCACAGTTAACATATTTAAGTTTTTGAACGATATAGTCTTGAATAGTCCAGTACGTTTTAGTGCATTGCAAACCAGTCTACAAAAATGGGTGGAACCGTCACATCGTCTGTTATTTATCAATGACACAATAGTCACTCTGAACGGTAGAGCAATTCTGAATGAAGAAAATTTAATTTTTTTTTTGGGCGCAATGCCAGACGCACCTCATTTCAGAGGAGTAGGCTGGAAAGAAAATAATGCTATAGAAAGTATGGTTGGCGCCACTATTGGTGAGAGCACAACAAACCTACTTTATGGCTTGGCTACCTAACTTACTAAGAAATTAACCCAACGTGTAAGTGAATGTTGCATAACTGAATTAATAGTTTTTAGTGATTTGTATATTTTATATTGGTATCGAAAATCCATGTATGAGCTAGATCATAAACGAAGTGATTTTTGAGCACATAATATGCTATCAGGTTGGGAAATCTTTGGAAAACTGAAAGAAAAGGGAAGTAAAAGTATAATTAAAACATAATTTTTAGCGGATGGAAAAAAGAGAAGAAAAAGTGGATGAGTGTAAAATGGAAGACGGTGCAATAGATACAACTTTTGCAAATATAATACAGCCATTGAATATGAAGGCGTCAAATATGGCGAATTCTTGGGTTCGGAAATCATACAAAATTTTAATTCTTTTGACTTAAATAAGGATAATCTGCATCAGGAATAAAAGAAAAAAAATAAAAAATGTCCTGCTTTTGTCCATTTTTGCATTTTGAAAAATGAGCCTAACTAAAAAACACATTAACAGGAAATACATAAGGGCAATTGATAAGAGCGAAAGAATGAAGACGATGATGACTAGTTATTTGCGTGAGCAGTGGAACTAACGGGGAAAGTATCTAAAGCAGTGTCTGAGTAAGTCCCATTCCACATTGATACCGGAACACAGGCGAATATTTTATCATTTAGTATATTAAAATTGAAAAATGTATGGAATATTTTGATAAGATAATTTTGACTTTAAGAGGTGAGAGACTGCCATTAGTTGGTGTTGTTGATATAGAGTTTAAATTAAATGGTATATTTTTAAGATCGAATTTTTTTGTACTAGACATGCTTTGTAAAAATATTATTGGTTTAGATACAGCTATTGATATAGGTCTTGTTCATAAAATTAATTCTATAAAATTGAATAAAGAATTTGGTGACTATATGGATGTTTCTCTATTTTTAGAATTTGGGAGGATGTTATACCGGAAGTTGCCCTTCAGAGGAGAATTCCATTTTCTTTTTGTTGGAATTTAGAGGGATTTTTCTCTCTGTGTAAAAATTGGCTGATGCAATCGGCTTATGTAATTGCAACATACACAAAGATTTTATGTATGCATTTTGAATTTTTGTTCTTTCTTTGTAAAGCTTCTGAAAGTGCGCGCTTAAACGAAATAAAAAAATAAAATATATAAATAAAATATAAAAAGTAGTTTTTCTTATTTCGGGGCTAAATCTTAACAGGTTATGGGCCCAGTGTATGCTATATACTTATATATAAATAAAATATAAAGTGAAATCATGGACAAGACAAAAAGGAATATAAAACCTTTTGATGGAGAAAAATACTCCATATGGAAATTTCGTGTCCGAGCCCTTTTAAGTGAAATGGATTTGATTAAAGTTGTTGATACAAGTAAACCAGAAAAAATTAGTGAGGATTGGCAAAAAATGGAAAGAAGTGCTAAGAGTATAATAATTGAATACCTAAGTGATGCGTTTCTTGGATTTGCAAATAGTGAAAGCAGTGCAAAAGAAATATTCAAGAATCTCGACGCAATTTATGAAAGAAAAAGTTTGGCTTCACAGTTGTCCATCCGAAAGCAATTGTTGTCTTTAAAATTAAAAGGGGAAGTCCCGCTTTTAACTCATTTCAATATTTTTGACGATTTGATAACTGAATTGCTAGCAGCGGGAGCAAAAATCGATGAGATGGATAAAGTGTCTCACTTGTTGTTGTCATTACCAATGTGTTATGATGGAGTTATTACTGCTATTGAAACACTGTCGGAGGACAATTTAACATTAGGTTTTGTAAAGAACCGATTACTGGACCATGAAATAAAATTAAAAAGTGCCAGTAAAGATACTAGTTCAAAAGTTTTGCAAGCTGTGAACAAAAATAATCAAAATGAGAATGATTATAAAATTAATAGCTTTAAAAATAAAACCAAATTTAAGCTATTTAAAAAGCATAAATCAAATTTAAAAATGCAAATAAAATGTCATTACTGTGGTAAAGCTGGTCACATTAAAAGGAACTGTTTTTCATTTAAAAGAAATTCAAGCAACAAGAACCATGAGAAAGATAAACAGGCACAAATGGCTACAGTTCAATGGGAAGAAGGATTTGCATTTATGATGAGACGTGAACTCACTTGTAAGAAGGAAGATAGTATTTCGTTTTTATTGGATTCAGGAGCCTCCGATCATATCATTAACAATGAAAGTCTGTTTACTGATTTTGTGGTCCTTGAGCCACCTATGCGGATAGCAGTGGCAAAATGTGGACAATATATTTACGCTAGCAAAAAGGGTATAGTAAGGCTCCTGAATAATTCGTTGCATCAAATAACTTTAGAGGACGTTTTATTTTGTTCGGACGTTCCTGAAAATTTACTTTCGGTGAAGAGAATGCAGGATGTTGGAATGACCATCGAATTTCATCCAGGAGGCGTAAGGATCAAGAAGGATGACCAGGTAATTATAAATGGCACCTATATGCACAATGTACCAATTATTAAGTTTATTGTAGTGTATAAGCAGGCATGTGTATCTAGTGTTGGCATGATTAATAGGATTAGTGAATATCGATTGTGGCATGAGAGACTAGGTCATATTAGCAAAGGGAAATTTTTGGAGATAAAGGGAAGGAACATGTTTGATGATTCTGGAATTCTGGAGAATGTACAACCTAATGATGAACTTTGTGAGGCATGTATATATGGGAAACAGGCTAGACTGCGATTTGAGAAATTTAAGAATAAGGACCATATAAAGAGACCTTTATTTGTTATTCATTCGGATGTGTGTGGACCAATAACGGCTTCTACTATAGATGGTAGGAATTATTATGTGGTTTTTATTGATCAATATACTCATTATTGTGTCACTTATTTGTTGAAGCACAAGTCTGATGTTTTTGCTATTTTTGAGGATTTTGTGGCTAAAAGTGAGGCTCATTTTAGTTTAAAGGTCGTTGATTTATATATTGACAACGGTAGAGAATATTTATCTAATGATATGCGAGAGTATTGTGTTAAAAGGGGTATTTCTTATCATTTGACTGTCCCACATACTCCACAATTAAATGGTGTTTCTGAAAGAATGATAAGGACTATCACCGAAAAGGCTCGTGCAATGATTAATGGCGCTAGATTTCCAAAAGCTTTCTGGGGTGAGGCTGTTCTGACAGCAACATATTTATTAAATAGAAGTCCCAGTGTTGTATTAAGAGAGAATATGAAAACACCATATGAAATGTGGCATGGTAGAAAACCCAATCTTAAATTTTTAAAAATTTTTGGTTCAACAGTATATGTTCATGATAAGACAAGAAAAGGAAAGTTTGATCAAAAGTCATGGAAAGGTATACTTGTTGGTTATGAACCGAATGGTCTTAAGATATGGGATACAGAATCTAAAAAGTTTGTAATTGCTAGAGATGTTATTGTTGATGAAACAAATATGATCAATTCTAGAGCTGTTCTAGAAAGTGATTATACTGAATTTAATATCCCGAATGAGAGTACGGAGTGTGTCCTGAATGATAGTAAGAAATATGATCAATTTAATATCCCTAATAAAAGTACGGAATGTATCCTGAATGACAGTAAGGAACGAGTTAAATCTAATATCTGTGAGAATACTGAGATTTCTGAAATGGATTCTTTGATAGGGGATACAGTAAAAGAATCTAATGAATTAAGTTCAGATGAACGGCCTGGTGATAGCACATCTTTAAAGCGGAAATTTGATCCAGTTGAGACTGTTGTTATTAATTCAGATACAGTTGAGAAAAATTTGTTAAAGGACTCGCATACGGAAACCAGAAGGAGTGAGAGAATGAAGAATAGACCACATATATCATATAGGGATTTGTTGAACAATTGTGTGATGAATGCACACACCTTGTTTGAGAGTATTCCGAATTCTTTTGATGAGATCAAGAATAGGGATGATAGGATACAATGGGAAAAGGCAATTAGGGAAGAGCTGGATGCACATTTCTGTAATGGAACCTGGTCCATAGTACGTAAACCGCGGGATAGGAACATAGTAGGTTGTAGATGGATTTTTACGATTAACCATGATGAGTTTGGGAAACCAGTTAGATATAGAGCTAGGCTTGTCGCACGTGGTTTCGCACAGGAATATTTGATTGATTATGATGAGACTTTTGCTCCAGTGGCTAGGATTCAAAGTTTTAGAATTTTAATGTCATTATCGAATCAGTTTAATTTGAATGTTCATCATATGGATGTAAAGACTGCCTTTTTGAACGGTACACTAAAGGAGGAAATATATATGTGTGTTCCTCAAGGTTTGTCCTGTGTTGATGGTAATGTGTGCAGGTTGAATAAGGCTATTTACGGGCTGAAGCAGGCAGCTAGATGTTGGTTTGAGGTATTTGATCGCACTTTAAAGGAGATTGGTTTTACAGATTCATCGGTGGATCGTTGTATTTATATCCTTGATAAAGGTGATATACTTAAGAATATATATGTATTGTTGTATGTTGATGATTTGGTGATATCAACAGCGAATATTGAGACAATGGTTGAGTTTAAGTCGTATTTGATGAATAAATTTAGAATGACGGATTTACAGGAGATTCGATATTTTATTGGTATTAGAATAGATAGAAAAGGTGATCGACTTCATCTTAGTCAGCGTGCTTATGTTGAGAGTGTTTTGAGAAGATTTGGAATGGACGAATGTAAACCGGTAGCAACTCCACTTCCAGTCAACCGAATTATGAAGCTTTGGATTCGGATGAGAATTGTGATGCACCATGTCGTAGCTTGATTGGGTGTTTAATGTATATTATGTTATGCACGCGACCGGATTTAAGTACTGCAATTAACATTTTGAGTCGATATAGCCATAGAGGTAATGGAGAGCTATGGCAGTGTCTAAAGAGAGTTGTGCGGTACCTTAAGGGAACAGTCGATTTGAAACTGACATTTGTCGCCCATTCAGCATTTGATGATTTATTAGTTGGATATGTTGATTCCGACTGGGGTGGAGACAGGAGGAGCACTACTGGTTTTTTGTTTAAGATGTTTGGATCGGATTTGATTTGTTGGAATACTAGAAAGCAGAATTCTGTTGCGGCTTCGTCGACTGAAGCGGAATATATGGCTTTGTTTGAATCTGTTAGGGAAGCTTTATGGTTGAAGTCACTGTTGAGAGGTCTTGGGATTGAATTGAATGGTCCTATAATGCTATTTGAGGATAATCAGGGCTGTATTAGTATTGCTAATAATCCCTCATGTCACAAGAGATCGGAACATATTGATGTAAAGTATCATTTTTCTAGGGAGCAGGTAGAAAATAAACTAAATAAAATTGAGTATATTTCCACAGATAAACAAATAG
The DNA here is from genome assembly GCA_930367235.1 of Sarcophaga rosellei. Taxonomy (NCBI): domain Eukaryota; kingdom Metazoa; phylum Arthropoda; class Insecta; order Diptera; family Sarcophagidae; genus Sarcophaga; species Sarcophaga rosellei. The sequence goes on along the minus strand of OV884021.1, from coordinate 42,094,932 downwards.
ACGATATGCTGACAAAACCTTTATCTGGACCCCGATTTATTGATCTGAGGAACCAATTGGGACTGGAGAATTAATATTATGTGTATATATATATGTGTATATGTATAAATGTGTATATATTCTTGATTGCATTTATTTTTAATTTAATTTTTTTTTGTTGGTCTGATTGGGTTTTTCTGGGTTTTTCCCAATCCTTGCAACAAATGTTGGACCATGCTGCACGTGCATTTCCCAGAATGCTCGGCCTGTCACAAGAGTGGTGTAATTATTATTTTATGAATGGAATTTATTATTATTTTTTTTTTCTTTGTGTCTGTTGAGGAGGCGTGTTGGAATTTAGAGGGATTTTTCTCTCTGTGTAAAAATTGGCTGATGCAATCGGCTTATGTAATTGCAACATACACAAAGATTTTATGTATGCATTTTGAATTTTTGTTCTTTCTTTGTAAAGCTTCTGAAAGTGACAGGTCGCGCGCTTAAACGAAATAAAAAAATAAAATATATAAATACAATATAAAAAGCAGTTTTTCTTATTTCGGGGCTAAATCTTAACACTTTTCATAATGATCTGAATTAGAGAATGGAATAAGTTCCTATCCCGGAATTCGATAGTTTTTATTAAACATCCTAATTGGAAATTGTGTTTTAGATCCGAGGAATCTCAATGAGGTTATCCTACATCCTCATTTTTCCTTTTCGAATGTAGAGGATAGTAAGGCATAGTTGAGTGATTCAAAGTACTTTGAATGATTCCTTTGGGCTTTTAAATGATTCCTTTGTCAGTTGAATCATCAAAATTGTGTACACACCATTTGAGCGTTACAGATTTTTAAAATTGCCTTTTGGTATAAATGCGGTACCTAAAATTTTTCATGGGGTAATATTAGATTGTTTGGTGAAATTAAAGACTTATCCTTTATATTGAGGATTTTTAATACATGCAATTACTTTTGAGGAGCACAACACGACTTTAAATAAGGTTCCTAATAGGTCTCGAAGGGTTGGCTTGAAATTTAACAAGTCTAAATTGGGTTTGTGTCGGATTGAATTTATAAGTCATGTTTTTGTTGAGGATGGTGTTAGATCGAATACTGAGACAATAGAATCGATAGTGCAATTGCTGGCTTCTAAGAATGGTTAGGAGTTACAGTAGTTCATGGGCATGATAAATTACTTGGGTAGTTAGAAAGAAAAAACAATTAAGTGATTTATGATATTCCTATGGCACTTTAAGTTGGCTCAGGAAAGGGAATTTCATAATTTAAAACGGGAGATAACTACAATACTTACTACGATGTCTCATGAGAAGCTAAATATAACAAAATCAAAATAAAACTTATTGCTCATAAAAATGTTTATTGCTGAAATTTGTATATATTGCCAATATTTTTAAATTTCTTGAATGAAAAAGTTAAAAATTACACTACGCAACAAAATAAAAAAAATTGTATACATCCAACTAATGACATAGTGTAAGTCGTGAGTTTTGTTAAGTAGAACTCAAAAATATTTCTTTATATTTCTTGAACCCTCCAAACTTGTTTTATTTGACAAAAACTGTCTTTTTGGACTTTACGCACAAATTTATTGATTACACAAACATTTCTCAACCGATATTAAACCTTATTAGAAAGGAGAGGGTTGGGCCTTTAAAACGATATACATATGTATATTATTTGACTGAATATGCTATGAGGTTTGATAAGGTAAGCTTGACAAATGCGAATTTTTTTCATATTCTTTCAAGTTTGTCCGTTCATAGCACAATGGTCGAAATACGTAATCTAGCGTCATTTAATTTAAAACAGCGTTGAAATATAATTATTTATTTTTGTTTCACTTGGAACAGTATAAAAATGTAAATTTTAAACACATTTCATTTATTTTAATAATTTAGGTTAGGTTAGGTTAGAGGACGTGTACTTGTCAACTGTGACAAATACAGTGCCCGGAGATCGAATTGACCAATTATACAACCAGTGGTGTTGTGCTAATTTTTTTTTTACCGGAACGCGTATATATAATTATATAGACAGGGCCGATACTGGGTAGGCGGCCGATCTGTGCGGTCTCATGTCCCAAATTTAACGACGGGGGATATTTTCCATGATAATCCTGGCGGCGGCGTTTTTTTTAGGTCTTATGTCCCAAATTTGATGACGGGGGAGGGAGATTTCCCCCAATTTTCGCCCGTCGCCAGGATCGGCCCTGTATATAGCATAAAAAGGAAAGGAAACGAAAATCATTACGAAACCCATTTTGTGTATATGTATATACATATATATGTTTATTGCAATAATAGGAACGTTTAATAAAAATTAATTAGCAAATTATAAAATACGCTTAGTAGATACTCAAACAATATTGCATAAATATTTTTAACAATACATGAAAACACTAACGGATTTTATAAAATATTCCATATAGGATTATGTTCAGGATCTTGTGGTTGAATTTTCTTTGTTTTGTTGTCATCCGCTGAACGATGAGACCTTAACCAAGTTTTTACATAATCATCTGGTTTAACGTCAGCCAATTCTCGTTATCAGAAATCATCTTTAGTTCCGGAACGCGTTCCTGTCCAAAAAGGAAGTACCGGAACGACGTTCCGGCTCGACAACACCACTGTATACAACGTCCTAGCTTCTCACACCACTCGTGTTGTGTGCGTTAATTTTATACATGAGTTGCGGGACCTACAGTTTAAAGTCGACTCCGAACGACAGATTCTTGAGAAGTCTTTCATGGTAATTTTTACTCTCAGAGTTTTTGCCAGAAATCTGCTGAGAGGAAGTCGCCGAAGAAATATTTTCGTTTTGATGTCTGACCTGGGATTTGAACTCGGGCCTTTCATCTAATAAGCCAACACACTATCTACTTGACCACGGCGGCTTCATTTTTTAATAATTTAGATATAAAAAATTTGCACAATTGATACATAGTTTTAAGGCAAAAATACATGTTTCCAATCAGAATTATAAGAATAAACAGCGCCTTCTTGTATATTTTGTTCTAAAAGTAAGTTTTGGACGTCATTATCTACTATTATTTGGTTTCGGGAATATAAAGAAGGGCGTTTAGAGATGGAGGAAATAAGAGGATCAGAAGAGAAGAGAAGTGAATGCATCAAATCTTCCATTGTTTTTTTTTTTGAATTTTTTCGTGTATGTTGTTCTCTAAAATTCCTTAGATCCTTATTTCTCGATTCCTGAGCTTCTTCAGACGTCATACCTATTGGAAAAGATACGTGGTTTACAATATCGGCACCATGAATTAAAATTTTGTGCACGGAAGACGGCACATAAAACCATGGATATAGCGCAACATACATATATTTCTGCTGTTTGCATACAATACATCTGAAAGCCATGTGTATTAACTTTATAAATCTGCTTATTAATTCTGCATTGACTCCAGTCAAAATAGCAGCAAAATTTGGCTCTTGAAAAATCTTCTTGCAGTGTTACCGTTATTAGTATTTCCAGACCCAGGCCTAGGAATACCAACTAATAAAGACATTCTATTTCTCAATTTTTCTTGTATGTCTAGTTTCGTTTGTTGGACAATGTCTTTACCACAATCATTTATTTATTTGTATTACATGATCGATTTTTAACAGCATTTAAGTCGTTCATCATTGTAGGTGCGACTCCGCAAATGTCACATTTTTGGGACGAGGATTCCGCTATAACACTAAACACTTTTCCATCTATCATAGTCATGTAAAATTTGTGATACATATGAAAAAACTCAAATTTTGTGGGCTTTGTTTCCGAATTTTGCTTTTTAACTGCTTCAACTTCCCTACTAACTAATTCAGAGTTTCTCTTTCGAAAAGCAATTACATTGGTTTACAAGACCGTGTTGAAGAAGGTCGTGAATTCTCCCAAAGAATAACATCCCTCATTTTTATTTGCAATGGCACAACGTACACAGCAAATATGTTTTCATCTATTCGAAGCGATTGTGTCAGAAAATCGTTGCCGATAAGTGGAAGGTCCACTACTGCTATCACATCCCCATTTATATATAGCTGTAATTAGATCTTCATTGATATTCACAAAACACTCATTTTGCAATTCAACTATCCTCCTTGCAGTATGGTCAACCAAGCTCGGCGAAGACACTTCTGCAGACCTATCAGTAATTTCGACTCCGAGAGGATAACATTTTTTTTTTGCTAACAACAACGTATCATATGATGGATATATGTTTGCATTTCTTATTTTTGCATCAGTTTACATAAGTTTGTAGAAATGTTTTGAGAAACCACCGTCCACGTATAGACCCAAGGCTTCATCGGGCGTATATGCAATAGATTTACTAATCTCTGAAGCAATAGTTTTTTTAATCATAGCTGCAACTTCTTTGTCAGAATGTACCATTGATACCACTTCAGCAGTGCGATTCACTAAGCTTTTTTAACGACAATTGTGTCTTTTAAAAATATTAACCATTCTATTATTCACTAACACTTTAACGATTTCTGTTGTCGTTTAAAGTCAGTTGTTTCAATCAGCTGTTATTTTTAACCAAATAAATTGTACCTATAATGGCGTTTGAGTATTTAGCCTACAATTTATCTGATAATGAGCCAGCTGATAGTGCCCCTTCAGTCAACCGGCGTGATCTTCGAGACTTAAATAATCCTTTTGGGTTGGCAGGAACAGAATTTAAGAAACTATATCGCTTAAATCCCGAATTGGTTGAGGAAATTATAGACGAACTTGACGGTCTACTAAAAGGTTCTAGAATCACTGCAATATCGGCAGAAAAACGGGTATATATATATAGTACATACATGTATTTAGAAAATTAAAAAAGTTATTTTTTGCAGGTGCTAGTGACTTTACGTTTCTATGCAACTGGATGTTATCAACGGCCTGTAGGAAAGCAATGGGGCTTATCCATGAGCCAGTCTTCAGTAAGTCATTGCATACATCGAGTAACTGATGCAATTAATTATTTTGTGCAAATGTGAAGTTCCCAATGACCCAGGGAGAACGTCAAACTGCAAAAGCAATTTTTGCTTTAGCTTCTTCACCGTTTGTTGCGGGTACAATCGGTGCAATAGATTGCTCACATATAGCAATACTAGCCCCAAAAACCATGAAGAAGCTTACAACATGGCTACCACTCAATTAATGTCCAAATGGTAAGTAAAGCTTTCAAAAAAAAAAAAAAAAAAAACACCGATAGATTTTTATTTATGTAGGTTAGAGGACGTGTACTTGTCAGTTAAGACAAGTACAGTACCCGAAGGTCGAATTGACCCATTGTTTATATTTTATATATATATACATTTTATTTATGTATATACTTGCAGATGTGTGATCCTTATCTGAAAATTTTAAACGTGAATGCCAAATACCCAGGAGCGCGGCTTGACTCTTACATATGGAGCTCCTCTGTAATTCCAAGAGTCATGCAGCGAAGTTTTGAAAATAGAAGCCAAAACATGTTTTTAATTGGTATATATAATTTGGATATTTATATAAAAAAAATAACCAACCATCTTCGCTAGCAAAACGAGTTCAAGACCGCCTAATTACAAATTTTTTTACATAGGCAATAGTTTTTAGCAAAAAGTAACACCTCCTCCTTTTTTCTAGGAACTCATTTTTGCTTATGTAAAACAATTTGCAGGCCAAATATATAAATTAATGTCGTTTGTAGAAATATCGAAAACATGTGCATATTTTATTAAATAAAACAATTTTTTATAAATTTTTAAGTAAAATTATGCATTTATTTATTACAATTGTACATATTTTAATATACACATATGTACATAATTCCCAAAACACTCTATATGGAACAAGGACTTCTTTCATTACATTATTTGTAAATAAAAGGAAGTATTAGCACAGTCATATTGGGTACTGTTGATAAATAAATTTTAATAAAAAAACATAAATTAAACGCCATTCATAGAAATAAATAGTTATTTGGTAATAAAAACAAAAATAAAAGGAAACAATTCATTTAAAAACAATAAAATAAGAGTGCATTAACAATAAAAACAAGTATTTACAAGTAAATAAGATAAATATATACATATATACAAAAACCAACCAACAAAACCCAACCAATAATGAAAAAATTAAAAGGAAATTATTTTAAATATTAAAAACATTACATGCAAGGTTGCCATTTAACTTTAATTTGAATGTAGAGAAAAATAAAACTGTTTACCGTGGCTAAAAATAAGTTAGTGAATCATATAGTGGTTAGTGCAAACCCCAAAATGTGTGGTTAATGGTAAAACCTGTTAAAAGTGTTAAAAGTTAGTGAATCGCACCACAGGTTTGTATAGAAGTAGTACTAATTATCTTTAGCACAGAATCGAAACGAGATTTTGACATTTAACCTAGCATTGCGAAAAGTACAGAAAATATTACCAAAAAGTATTTCTGTCCCTCTCTAAATACAACTCTTTTTTGTTTATTTACGTTTTTTTTAGTTTTCGGGGTTGGTTTTTTATATTGGCGAGAGTTAATAAAAAATTGTAATTTTTGTCTAAAACTATCAATAAATAATAAAAACAACTAATAACAATAACCTTTTTAACTTTTCCTTTCAAAAAATTAAAAAATATTGGCATCTTTAAGCAAGAAACATTTTTTATGAGCAGTACGTCTTATTTTGATCCTGTAATATTTAGCTTCTTAATTACCTCTTGCACAAGAAACTATATTCATTATGACCGAAAATTACCCACATTTCGATTAATATTTAAATATTTAAGAATCTTTAAAATTTTCATTGAAGAAATTAAAAAATATTCCAAATTTTCCCTTTTTTAACACAAAATAAATGTAACCGCCAGTTTTCAGTCTGTATATCTGTTGCTTCTAACACATTTGTTTCGCAATACATTTTAATATTTTTTTTCTCCCTTTAATTGGCAGGTTAAGCTACTGCTTTGAGCGTTATTAAACGTCAAAGGTATCAATTCTGTGCGTATTCTGTGATCTTTAGTGTTGGGTTGTATAAAAGTAGTAATAATTAGCTTTAGTACAGATATATCATATATAAGTATAAACTTAGTTGTAAAAATAGTAATAATTATATTCAATGAAGGGTTGCCACTATAGTTGCCAATATTTTTCTTGAATGAAAAATTTTAAAATTATTATTATTATTAGTTCTGTCTATTATTTATTAATAATTTCACAAAAAAATTAAATTTTTTATTAACTCACGTCAATGTAAAAGATCTACTTCGAAAACTACAAAACATAAATTAACAAAACAGACAAACAATTTGAGAGGGACAGAAATACTTTTTGGTAATATTTGCTGTCCCTTTCATATTAAATTGGCAATGTGTTAAATTCCGTGTCACTTCTGTTAATAGAATATGTAATTTGTGTGAAACTATTAATAAATAATAGAAAGAACTACTAATAATAACACGGTGCAACAGTCAAAATACACCCAGCTAATGACATAGTGTAGGTTGTGAGTTTTGTTGAGCAGAAGTCAAAAATATTTTTTTTTATATTTCTCGAACGCTCCAAACTTGTTTTATTTGACAAAAGCTGTTTTTTTTGTTCTTTTCCCACAAAATTATTGATTACCCAAATATTTTTTAAACTATTTTCGAAATCCAAAGTTTTTTGAAAAGTTGACAGATTAATAATGATGTACATAAACATAAAGTTCAAAGTTACATGTTATGAGTTTTGATCGGGTAAACTTGGAAAATATGATTTTTTCTAATTTTTCCAAGTTTGGCCATTCTTAATTGCAAAATTGAATTAAAAAATATGAAATATATGGCAATATTCTGAAAGTGCATTATATTGTGAACAGAATGACACTTCGTTTGATTAAATCGTAAATTACCGTAGTTATTACTTAAATAGTATAACAGTCGTGTTATATTTTTTATATATGTCATCTCATCAAATGACCTTTTAGTTCAAAAATTTTCAAATTTCACATTTGCACGGCTACCACAAGTCGGCTAATATTTATGTTTTTTACAAATATTATTATTTCTTTTTCCGCAAACATTGTCCATTTTCTGGTGGTATCTCAAACATGAAATTGACAAATTTTGCGATAAACAATGAAGATCCATCAAAAATTTTGAATATTTTTGAACTAAAAGTTCATCTGAAAAAATATATAAATGAAAAATATAACTCGACTGTTAGACTCTTTATATAATAACTACGGTCATTTTTTTCCGATTTGATCAAACGAAGTGTCAATCACACAATATAATGCACTTTCGGAATATAGCCACTTATTTCATATTTTTTAATTGAATTTTGCAATTAAGTTAATGTACTTTCAGAATTTCATCTACTATGCACATTGGTCGAAATGCATGATCTGACGTCATTAAATTCAAATTTTGAAATGTTGGAATCGATAATTTTTTGCACTTTATCGATAACTGATACCATATTGATCATATTGACGTTTTTACTTTTGATTTGCTTTAATATTCGCACAGCTGTGAGCTGCCAAACATATTATTTGTTGTAGTGTAGCGCGATCCTACTGATGTTTATGGCAGCACAATATTATATATGGTTAATGATCATTAGCGACACAACATGTATAAGCAAATGAATATCGAATAACATAAACAAATGTGTCATTGACATAATTCTGAGCATTGACTATTTTATGCTTTGCTTGCATTACTTGTGTTGGGTTGAATGCTTGGATCGTGTTGTATACACACAAACCCATGTATAATTAATCGATAGAATATAGGTCACTAGAACATTTAAGCGAACATATGTAATAAGTTCAAGAAACTATATAGAGTTAAGGAAGTTGATTCGAAATTGTCGAATCAGCTAAAATAATGTATAAAAGAGGAAAGTATTCCCATATCCAAATCAATTGGATTGAATTGAATTGAATAAAGTGAACAGAGCTCTTAACTTGAGCTCTAGCAAGACTATTTCGTTTTTTTTATTTGAACGTCTTACAGTAGCTTTTGTATTTCAAAATTTTGCGTCAAATTCCTCAGTGTATGATTTTTGTTGATATATTACCCAATTCACAAAATGTTATAGTTGTCGTAAATCGGTAGAAACTATGACAAACTATAACTATTGTACATAATGTTGTTGGTAATTTCCATGTCAAAAACTACTACAAAATGTACGACAATTTTTCCTATGTGTCCGAAATGTCGTATCAATACACCAGAGTTGGAAAACTTGGTTTCATTTTACTAGTATTATTTTTCAAATGTATTGTAAAATGTTTTTCTTCCCTTCTTCTTTTTAAATTTTTTATTCAAAAAATTTGATAACACTGGATAACATCTACAACAATATATACGACAAGATGTTCACAAAATGAAATGCCATTTAACTATAATCTACAACAATATAACATTTTTCCTTTTTTTAAGTAAAAGGTATTTATGTATTAAAAAATTAATGTTTGTGAACTGTGTTCCTCTAGTTTTTTAGAAATGGGTTGTGGTAGGTGACGTATATGGTAGTATATTAGAAGTGGTCTATATTGTAGTTATATGGAAAGCAACTTTCGGGAATCAGTCCAATTCCTATTTTATATATTAATTTTATTTGTTGTTATCCAAAATGGTCTGCCCGTTCACCTGTTATTGCATTTTTTAGGCGCAATGAATGTCTTAAAGCGCATATTTTCTCAAATTTGGTATAACGAAAATGTACCCACAAACAAAGTTTCTGCTGTAGAGGCCAATGTATTTAATAATATCATTCCCAAAAATAATTTTAGTGAGAATCAGCGCCGAGAAATAAAATAAAAAACTGAGAAGCTTTATAAGTAGACTGGTAGAAAAGTGGAAGAACTCCAAAAGGACTTTAATAAATCAATAAAGATTGGTTGGACGGTGAAATTTTATTGTTTGAGCAACTAACAACAAGTCATAATGCTGGACGACCTACAAAAGAGTTCGCAGAATGCTCCCCTAAAACCCAAATAAATAAAGTTTCACAACTTGTGAATGAAACCCCTTGTGAGGAGCTTGTAGTCGCCACTCGCGTTAGTTTACACAAAGCGGGGAAAGAAGTGCATCTGTGGTGCGATTCACTAACTTTTAACAGGTTTTACTTACATTTATACAACCCAACACTAAAGATAATTAGTACTACTTCTATACAAACCTGTGGTGCGATTCACTAACTTTTAACAGGTTTTACAATTAACCACACATTTTGGGGTTTGCACTAACCACTATAGCCACGGTAAACAGTTTTATTTTTCTCAACATTCAAATTAAAGTTAAATGGCAACCTTGCATGTAATGTTTTTAATATTTAAAATAATTTCCTTTTAATTTTTTCATTATTGGTTGGGTTTTGTTGGTTGGTTTTTGTATATATGTATATATTTATCTTATTTACTTGTAAATACTTGTTTTTATTGTTAATGCACTCTTATTTTATTGTTTTTAAATGAATTGTTTCCTTTTATTTTTGTTTTTATTACCAAATAACTATTTATTTCTATGAATGGCGTTTAATTTATATTTTTTTATTAAAATTTATTTATCAACAGTACCCAATATGACTGTGCTAATACTTCCTTTTATTTACAAATAATGTAATGAAAGAAGTCCTTGTTCCATATAGAGTGTTTTGGGAATTATGTACATATGTGTATATTAAAATATGTACAATTGTAATAAATAAATGCATAATTTTACTTAAAAATTTATAAAAAAATTGTTTTATTTAATAAAATATGCACACGTTTTCGATATTTCTACAAACGACATTAATTTATATATTTGGCCTGCAAATTGTTTTACATAAGCAAAAATGAGTTCCTAGAAAAAAGGAGGAGGTGTTACTTTTTGCTAAAAACTATTGCTTATGTAAAAAAATTTGTAATTAGGCGGTCTTGAACTCGTTTTGCTAGCGAAGATGGTAGATTATTTTTTTATATAAATATCCAAACTATATATACCAATTAAAAACATGTTTTGGCTTCTATTTTCAAAACTTCGCTGCATGACTCTTCGAATTACATATGTAAGAGTCATGCCGCGCTCCTGGGTATTTGGCATTCACGTTTAAAATTTTCAGATAAGGATCACATATCTGCAAGTATATACATAAATAAAATGTATATATATATAAAATATAAACAATGGGTCAATTCGACCTCCGGGTACTGTACTTGTCTTAACTGACAAGTACACGTCCTCTAACCTACATAAATAAAAATCTATCGGTGTTTTTTTTTTTTTTTTTTAAAGCTTTACTTACCATTTGGACATTAATTGAGTGGTAGCCATGTTGATTAACGTAAGCTTCTTCATGGTTTTTTGGAGCTAGTATTGCTATATGTGAGCAATCTATTGCACCGATTGTACCCGCAACAAACGGTGAAGAAGCCGAAGCAAAAATTGCTTTTGCAGTTTGGCGTTCTTCCTAGATCATTGGGAACTTCACATTTGCACAAAATAATTAATTGCATCAGTTACTCGTCTATGCAATGACTTACTGGAGACTGGCTCATGGATAAGCCCCATTGCTTTCCTACAGGCCGTTGATAACATCCAGTTGCATAGAAACGTAAAGTCACTAGCACCTGCAAAAAATAACTTTCTTAATTTTCTAAATACATGTATGTACTATATATATATACCTGTTTTTCTGCCGATATTGCGGTGATTCTAGAACCTTTTAGTAGACCGTCAAGTTCGTCTATAATTTCCTCAACCAATTCGGGATTTAAGCGATATAGTTTTTTAAATTCTGTTCCTGCCAACCCAAAAGGATTATTTAAGTCAAGAAGATCACGCCGGTTGACTGAAGGGGCACTATCAGCTGGCTCATTATCAGATAAATTGTAGGCTAAATACTCAAACGCCATTATAGGCACAATTTATTTGGTTAAAAATAACATCTGATTGAAACAACTGACTTTAAACGACAACAGAAATCGTTAAAGTGTTAGTGAATAGTAGAATGGTTAATTTTGTGGTTAATATTTTTAAAAGACACAATTGTCGTTAAAAAAGCTTAGTGAATCGCACTGCTGCACTAAGATAAGTAAGAACTAGAAGTAAGAACTAAAGAATAAAAAAAGAGAACAATCTAGAATGGAACGCCAGACCGACCGGTTGTTTTATTTAATTACATGGCGACCGTGACTATGTGACTTTAAAAAATAGAAAAAGAAACAGTGGTTTGTGTACAGTTAACAATTCAAGAACGGAATTGTTCTAGTTATAAAAAGTGTTTTAGTTATAAATTTTTTTTTAATACAAATAATAAATATTATTTAAAAAGAAAATAAAGGATAAATGAAATAAGAACAATCTAAGTACACTAAAAAAGAGAGAAACGGAATACATACAAATAATGAAAACTAATTTTTTTTTATAAATTTTCTTTAAAAAAAAATTATTAAAAATAAAAAACCTTATTTTAAACTGTATAGAAAAGAGCAATGAAAAAATAGTTTGTGGCCTCAAAAATTAAAAAAAAAACGAGAAAATAATTTATAACCTCAAAAAAAAAAAAATTGGAAAATAATTTATAACTTCAAAAAACCAATGTGAAAATAATTTATAACCTCAAAAAAAAATTCAAAAATTATTCATAACCTTAAAAAAAACCATAGAAAACACAAAAATAAGAAATGCCAAAAAGAAAAACGTGTCAAGCCGTTAGAATACATATCAAACACCGTTAGAATATATACATAAAATGAATTCATAACTTCAAAAGCAAAAATATTGAAAGGAAGTAGGTTAGGTTAGGTCGGAGTGGGAGCTCTGATATCACAAAGCTCACTTGAGCACGCATAGCGGCCCGTTGTGATGCCACAAAATCACAAAAATCAGAGAAAAGGAGGAAGTTGGTCAGCGCAAGGTCTGCACAACAAAAGCACGACTACCCCGCACTGGAAAACCAGCCAGAAAGTTTGATGAACGAAGCTATATCCTTGATGTCAATAGATGATAGCTCCGTTAAGCTAACCAGGAATGGGGAACCAAATAACCTATATCTACACCTAGCAAGAGACGGGCACTGGCAGAGAAAGTGAACAACAGTCTCCTCTTCCTCAGTGGACCTGCATCCACGGCAAAAGTCGTTGAAAGGGAGCCTCATTCTTTCCGCGTGTCTACCCATGACGCAATGGCCTGTAAGCACCGCCACTGTAGTCGAGATGACATCACGACCGAGACCAAGTAATCGGTTCGTACGCCTTCTATCCATCCTGGGCCAGGTGAGTCTAGCGGTGGAGCAGGACTCCTCATTGACCCAGGATAGGTTGGCGTCCCGAAAGAACCTCTGCGCAATGGTCAACTTGACCGAGGCAAGTGGCATACCCAATTCAACAGAAGAGGATTCCGGAAGGAGCGCACCAGCTCTGGCGAGCTCGTCTGCCCTACAGTTTCCCGGAATTCCCCTGTGGCCGGGGACCCACACCAGAGAGACACTGGAGAAGCGCCCAGAAAGAAGGTCAAGACAGCGGCGACAATCCCTAACGATCCTAGAGTTAATCACGGAACCCGATAGAGATCCTTTCGCGGCCTGACTATCAGAGAAGATCGAGACGCGAGTGAAAGGAGCATCGTTGACGAGGATCCATTGCGCGGCTCGGTAAATCGCCATCACCTCCGCCTGAAACACACTGCAGTAGTCCGGCAGACGGAGAGATATATTCAGGTCCAGTTTCCCAGAGTAGACACCGCTCCCAACCCCATTATCGAGTCTAGAGCCGTCGGTATATATATCCAGAACTTCCGGGGGGACGACCGTATCAGGATTCCAGTCATCCCTACTTGGAATCAGAGAGTGGAAACATCTGTCAAGACAATATTCAGCAGGGAAATAGTCTATGTTCACTGGGGCCATAGTGGAGTGACCAGAGGGTACGATGTGCCAACGAGAGAGAGCGTTAAGTCTAGTTGCAGCAAACTTGGCTACCTGCTTAGCGAGAAGCACAGTAGGAAGCCAGTTTAGCATTGCGAACAAGGCTTTCGTGGGGGTGGTGCGAAGAGCGCCAGTTATATAAATGGCAGCAGACCTTCTGACCTTGTCAAGAAGTCTGACGTTGTATTTCTTGTCCAGGGCAGTCCACCAGAAAGCAACACCGTATAAGAGGTTGGGTTCGATGACCGTGGAATATATCCAACGCATGATCCTTGGGCGAAGACCCCATCTGGTTCCGACCGCTCTACTGCAGCAGTAAGCAGCACATGCCGCCTTGCGTGCCCTAGCAGCCAGATTCGCCCTCCAGTCGAGTTTGGGATCTAGGATCAGGCCCAGACATTTAACCTCGCGACTCAGCGTGAGTCTGGTCCCACCTATGCTGGGAAGGGAGAAGGTCGGAATTTTATATTTCCTCGTAAAAAGAATCGTATCGGTCTTAGAGGGGTTAATAGACAGTCCAAAATCCCTACACCAGTCCAGCACGATTGACAGCGCCAAGTTCAACTTTTCCGACAGTGTCTGCGGACAAATTCCCGACGCAGCAATGGCAATGTCGTCAGCGTAAGCTATGGCCCCATTGTCAGAGTGTTCCAGCCCCCTCAAGAGTGAGTTGACTGCAAGATTCCAGAGAAGTGGTGATAGAACACCGCCTTGCGGTGTGCCTCTAGGAACCATTCTCTGACAATTCGTGGCCCCCACTGTGGAGGTTACTATCCTCGATTTGAGGAGAAGCTCAATGAACCTGACCAGATTCTGTCCCAGGTTCAGAGAACCAAGAGCCCTAACTATGGCGTCCGGGTCGACGTTGTTAAATGCACATTCAATGTCCAGAAAAATGTCCAAAGTGTATTCCTTAACGTGCAAGGACTTTTCTACCCGAGAGATAAGAGAGTGAAGTGCAGTCTCCACTGATTTACCTCTCGTATACGCGTGTTGGGAAGCGGATAGAAGCGCTGGATCAATCGAGGTCCTGATATGAACATCAAGAACTCTTTCCAGCGTCTTCAGAAGAAAGGAACACAGACTTATGGGTGTATAATCGTTCGCCCCAGTGTGAGACGTTGGGAATGAAGATAACCCTAGATATTCTCCAGCTCCAAGGGATGTAAAGGAGCCTGAGACTAGCGTTATAGATGGCAAGCAACCAAGGGAGGATTATCTCCTCCCCATGTTGAATGTCACCCGGGATGATACCATCCGGTCCTGGTGACTTGAATGGTTTGAAAGACCTAACAGCCCACTGCACTTGGCCAAGGGTAAGGGTCAGGGGGGAATAGTTCCCAGATGGTGGTTCGTTAACCTGATAAAAGGCCTGGCCACCAAGTGTGTCACTTCCTGGAAAGTGAGTGTCAAGGAGAAGCTCAATCGTCTCCAAACTGCAAGTAGTCCAGCGTCCGTCAGGTCGTCGGATACTGTCAAGGGATTTGTGAGTGGAACTTAGAATTTTACGGAGACGGCCCGTTTCGGCGGAGGATTCTACGCTTGCGCAGTAGTTCCTCCACGATGCCCTCTTCGCTCGCCTTACAGCGTATTTAAATTCCCTCTTTTTGTCCTTGTAGGCTGACCATTCGCCTGTCGTCTTCGCCCTGTTAAAGAGCCTGCCACAAGACCGGCGTAGATCATCGATCTCTTGGCTCCACCAGGGCGGTTTTCGCTTACCCCTATGGGCAGCGGGTTTGACGGAGGAAGTGGCTGCCGCCCTAAGCGCAGTCGACAGTGTGTCCGCAGCCCTATCCACGTCGAAACGGGTCGTTATAGTCGGGGGGTAGAGGGAAGGCTGCTACGCAGTCTCTCTCTAAAAATGGTCCAATTTGTGTTCCTCCTATCGACCGGAGGGGTCATGAAAGGAGTAGGCTCGTTCGTGTCAATAGTAAAGGTAATGTATCTATGGTCCGAAAAGGAGCATTCATGAGATACAAACCAGTCCTTAAGGTTAGTAGAGAAACCTGAGCTGACCAGAGTGATGTCCAGCACCTCCCTTCTGTTCGAAGTGAGGAAGGTTGGTTCATCGCCCCGATTAGCTATAGCTAGGTTATTACTAATAATAAAATCAAAGAGGCACTCACCCCGCTCGTTGGTACCTGAACTGCCCCACATCGTGTGGTGGGAGTTGGCATCTGCTCCGATTATGACCGGAACTCCGCGTTGTTTCGTATCCGCTACCAGTCGACCGATGGGCTCCTGAGGGGGAGAGAGCCCATAGTCATGCGCCAGATACGATGATGTGATCCAGAGGGTCATCAAGTTCATTTCGACGGCCATGGTGACGGTATCCTTGTCGCTGAACCTGTGGAGGAGAAGAGCGTTAATACTATTCTTAACCATGACACAAGCCCGAGGCTTACCTGAGTTCTGGATATACCCTAAGCGATATGCTTTGGTGTTTAGTCCGCAAACCCTGCCGTCTACAACCCAGGGTTCTTAGACCAGAATGAGCTCTGCATCCTCGGCTGCTAGTCGGAGGAGCAGAGCGGCAGAGGCAGTTTTAGAGTGTTGCAAGTTAATTTGGATGACTCTCAGCATTGGCCAAAGAATCAACCACTGTCACATCAGCGTCCTCTTCGTCCGACAACGGAGAGGCCCGCGTCAATATCAGTGCCGTCGAAGAATTCTCCCACCAGCTCAGAATTGGACTTCTTGCTGGATGAGGAGCGTCGTGAAGAATGACTGCACACGCTTCTACATTCGACGTCTTCGGCGGGTTCGAGGGGTCCAGGGGTGGGTCGGATGGAGTAGGGTCAGATGGGGTAGAGTTCTGTGGCATGGGTTGCGATGGGACGGGATTTTCGGGGATGGGTTCTGTTGGGGGATGTGCGGCAGCGCGGGAATCCGACTTATAGACCTTTAGCTCAATTGAACTAAAACCATATTTTATCACGCCCCCACGGGCAGTAACAAGTGGAAGTGACTCCTCATTCAGGATGATCACCGCCTCGCGGTAATCACCCCACTGGTCAGCAACTTTAGCCACTCTCCAGTTATGAGTGGGCAGGTCGGTTGAAAGGAAGTAAAAATTTAAAGAAAACGTGTATTAAAAGAAAAAACTAGTTAAGCCGTTGGAATATATATATATTAAAAACAGTTAGACTACATACATAAAAAAAAAAAATTTATAACCTTAAAAGCAAAATTAAAAATATCCAAACAACGTGTAATAAGAGGAGAAAACCAGAACCGGTTAAGCCGTTATAATATGTATTATTAGAGCGGGTCGCTCTCTATGGACAAAAAAAAGTTGTGTCAGTCACCCCCTAGGTTAAAGGTATATTAATGACATTTCCAAAAATATAAAAATTATTTTTTTGCCACGCCTAGAAATACCGCCCTTTTTGTTTTTTATATACTACGTCGCCGTTTTAGGTCCGATCATAACATATCATATATCAGTGTTTGTGGCTTGACAGCAGCTACATTTCACTCTAAGACGATTTTTTAATTCGACATCATATTCTATGTTCGACTTCTGATATATCGGATCCTTCCCCAAAAATTAGTAATTGTGGCTATGCAGGCATAAAGAGCATTTAATTATATAAAATATTCGCTTTTAAAATCCTCACTTTTATGCATTAACAGCTATTTTACAGATATTTTAAAATGTTCAAATATTTATTCACAACCTTTCTTTCAACAAACAAAAATAATAATAATAGCGACTTTTTAATAGGATGTATAAAATTAAATACCTTAAATGCGATTTAGCAGTGCAAGTCAACCATATATACTACGTATATTTTTAATTTTGTAAAAACGCAAAACCTTAAGTATTTTAAATTAAAGATAAATGGACTTAAGTCACTTGCAAAATGAACGGCTCATATATAATAAATGTTCCATTAAAACATTATTACTTAACAGAATTAAAATAAAACTTCTTAAATATATGACATTAAAAATATAAATAATTTTGAAGTAAATTTTTGAACGGTTGTGAGTGAATGAATATTTGAATATCTGTAAAATAGCTGTTAATGCATAAAAGTGAGCATTTTAAAAGCGAATATTTTATATAATTAAATGCTCTTTATGCCTGCATAGCCGCAATTACTAATTTTGGGGAAGGATCCGATATATCAGAAGTCGAGCATAGAATATGATGTCGAATTAAAAAATCGTCTTAGAGTGAAATGTAGCTGCCGTTAAGCCACAAACACTGATATATGATATGTTACGATCGGACCTAAAACGGCGACGTAGTATATAAAAAACAAAATGGGCGGTATTTCTAGGCGTGGCAAAAAAATAATTTTTATATTTTTGGGAACGTTATTAACATATCTTTAATTCTAGGGGGTGACTGGCTCAACTTTTTTTTTCGACCCACCCTAATGTATTATGTTACAAATGTATATAAACGACAATAGCAGACCGTCAACATTGATTTTAATGAGATGATTAAATAAAAATATATATGCCATTGAAACAAAAAAAAAACAAAAAAGAATAAAAAAACCAATGAATGGTTAAAGGAGATGAAGAATGAAGAATTATAAAATATGTGGAAGAAAGGCATGCATATACACACGTTTCCAAACACACTACATACACACATATATGTCTCACATAAACTTTCCATATAAAGTAAAAATTGAAAAACAAAAAAAAAATAAATATAAAAAATATTTAAAGAAAGGATATGAATAGAATTGATTCTTTACTAAATAAAATAAGCTTAAAGGACACAGAAGAAAAACTATACTAAAATTTAATAAGATACATACATATTGTTACTTTTTTACCCTTTAAAAACGTAAAAATATGAGTTCGTAGATTGCAAATGAAATAAAAGTAAATTAGAGTTTAATTTTAAAATCAATTCTTTATTGTCTGCACAAATCTGTGTGCACCCTGTGTTGGAATTTATTCACACAATAACAATTTGGATTAGAATTGTTATTCTTCTTGTACACAACAACAATTTACTTTTATTGTTATTCTTTTGTACACTCGTTCGTTATAACTTCGAACAATGATTCTCTTCACACGCAACTTGCCTGCACTCAAGTCTGACTGAATTATTACTCACTCATCGTTGCTCGCTTTGTCTTGCCTTTTATATCGCTGGATCATCAGTCTAATGAATACCCTTGACAGAGAATGACTGCTTTCGGGAAAAATCTAAAAACGTAAACAACTCGCTTCCCTTATTGTTGTTAGTGGATCTTGTTTACATCTATCCTTGTAGTGTTGTTGTTGTTTGTTTACTTTGTCCCTTTTCTTTTTATACCTGATGTTATTGTTGCTTGTTTACTTTGTCTCCTTGTTTACTGATGTTGTTGTTGTATTCTCGTTTGTTCTTTGACCACGCGATCAAGCCCATTGTTTTTGTTGCCATATGTTTACTTCTTCGTTGATCATGTAAACAACTGCCTTATGTTGTTTTTGGAGATTTTGTTTATCATTTCATACATGATCAAGTCCGTTGTTTTGTTTTTGGAGCTTTTGTTTATTATTTTAATAACACCATTTCCTTTTTCGTAACAATATAAATACTTACATATAAAATACTTAAATATATATATTTCCCTTGCATATTAATATGGAAAATTACAATGAAAGATTACACTTTTTTTAACTCAAATCAACAGAATGTGTTGAGCAGAAACATAATATATACATATACATACAAACAACATTAAAATATATAAAACATTATAAAAACAAAAAACATACTAATACAAAGTAAAATGAAACGACTACTCTTTTTAAACAAAAATAATAAAAAAAAGACAAAAAAATAATGAAATTAACTATGAATGAATTCTTATAAAAATACAAAACGAAATTAAATAAAAGACAGCAAAGAAAATAAAAAAGAGAATATATAAAATTTATAATAACAAATGAAACAAATACAAAATAATTTAACATTTATATAAAAATTGTTGGAAATATAACATCACTGTTCAAACTCGGTTTGAACACAGAAATTATTTACCAAAATTAATTCATTTTGTTCAATAATTTTTATGTTAATAACATAAGCTAAATCAACCATTCCATTTACTTTACATTTTTTTCCCTTATACTTTCCATCAAACAAAGGGAATGTCTACAAGGTTTTTTTTTGTCTAACATAATGGGAATGTCTCCAAAATGCGCCGTTATGTAAATTATTTAAGAAAGCAGAGGTTTGGTAGGAAAACAATTTATACCCAAACTTCACTTCATCTTTTACTTTTGTTCACGCTGGCCACCCTAATGTTAAGTTTAGCTTTAAGTAATGTACAACTGTGTGTACTAAATGAATTGTTAATACTATGACAGAATTGTTATAACGATATAAGAAAAGAGATTATTAAAAAATCCACCCCCGAATACGAAGGTACGTTTGTGTGTACGCTTACAAATATATTCTGTTTGCATAGAAATCTAATCTCGATCTTTTATTCTTTTTAATCGCCAAATATTTTATTTTATACTTTCCCCGCTCACCCCCACATTTTGGTCCTTCGAGCCGGATCATCCCCGTAAAAATAAAATAAAATATTTGACGACAATTTCTTTTAGATTTTGTCGACGATCGCCATATTGGTTTTGTTGCAAAATATACCCGTGTCGCCGTTTGGTTTTTTTTTGATAATATCTTTCCTCTAACATTTTTGTTACAAGGTATGTAAACTCAAATACATAATTGTGTGGTGAAACAAACAAATATAAATAAAGATAAAAGTAAAAAAAAAAACATTGGTGTAAAATAAAAAATAAAATAAAGAAGAATAAAAAAACAACAATAAATATACATATAAATATTAGTGCAGTGTGTCTCAGTATAGTGCGTGTAAGAATATACGAAGGATAAAGTATCAAAGTGAAAAGAAGAAACCGCAAACAACACAGAGTGCATTGAACTGTGTGTTGTTGTGTTGTGTATATATTTTGTAAACAGCTGAAGATTGCCAAATCGAGGTGGCCGTTGTTCTCCTTTGTTACACATCGTGTATTCTTGAACTAATATAATAAGCGAATATATTATTTATATTTTTTGGCTTATTGTTTTTTTGGTTTGAGACATTCTATTTTGTTTTGAATAGAAATACAAATACATATCATATTCTTTAAAAGAAATTTTATATAATTCTATTATATTTTTTTTATATCCCTTGTATGTATTTTATATATATTTTTTTAAAAATTCGTTATTGGTTTATTTGTTTAAGTAAACTTTTGTACCATTTTTATTTTTCTATTCGAACTTTTATCGGTTTTCTTTTTCACGGACATATTTTTCTAATTTTTCGGGAATTTGTTTCTCGCTAATTTTTGTTGTATTTTTCGCTTTTTTTTCTCGCGATCTGAAGTTTCTCCTTTGTTCCTATTCTTTGGAATTTTACACTTGGGAGTCCCCATTCCTACCTCTTCGTTTTCATTTTATTCAGAGTTGTTTTCATAACTTGTTATTTATCCCAATTGTGATAAAATGGCCGCGTTAAGAAACTTAACAAGGAACTACAATCGCTTAGTCGATTTTGAGAGTTTTATTCAGGCTATCCCTAAAGAAGAACATTCTGTTCACACTCTAAGTGTCCATCGGCAGGAGCTAACCCGTTTGTGGGAAGCTTTCCGTGACTCTTACGAGGACTTGTCTGAAAATGCCGAGGATACCAAGGTATCTGCTAAAGACCTGAAGGCCAAGTATATGTCGGGATATACACTATATTTTCAATGCGTCTCGCTCATTGATGGATCAACTGACGGCCTTGAGAGTAAGGCGGCGAACCCCCCCACTAATAGTGTCCCGATCCATCTTCCACCCTGTGATACCCCAACCTTTACTGGTGATTATGCATCTTGGCCAACGTTTAGGGATATGTTTTCGGCCATTTATGGGACCAATCCCCACATTAGCAACATCCAACGGATGTACTACCTTTTACAAAAGACGGAAGGTGAGGCGAGGGACATTATTCGCACGTGCCCCATGACGAATGATGGTTTCGACAAGGCTTGGCAGAATCTCGTCGATCGTTACGAGAATAAAAGAGTATTGGTCAATTCTCAATTGAAAACTCTTTTCAACCTCCCTTCCATATCCAAGGAATCTGGCCCTTCCATTAAAAGTCTGCAACGGACAATTAATGACTGCATAACGAACTTGTCGTTGTTGGGCATCGAAACGAAAAATTGGGACATAATTTTTGTGTACATTTGCTCCACTAAGCTTCCCGAACACACCCTAGGTCTTTGGGCCTCGCTCAGACCTACCCAAGTGGAGCAAGATGGATGAAATCCTGACCGCCAGATACCGAACCCTGGAATCAGTTTCGGACATCATCGGAAGCCACAATTTTTCCCAAGGTACTGCACGGGTTAATAACCAAGGCAGTTCTGGTAACCCTCGAAAATTGAAAACCTTTGGGACCACTGTAGCCCCCAGCTTACCCCAAAGAAAATGTCCAGTTTGCAGTGAAAATCATCCCATTCGTTTATGCTCGGACTTTTTAAGAATGACGGTTAGTGCTCGGTTGGCAACCGTTAAAAAGCACAAATGCTGCACAAATTGTTTGGCAGCCTCGCATGAGTTCAAGAGATGCCAGAGCTCAAACGTTTGCTATATCTGCAAACAAAAACATCATTCGCTACTTCACCGTAGCAAATCTTCCCCCCGCGCAGCACCGAGGACTGAAACTTACCCCGCTAACCATTCTACCCCTGATAGTTCTCCAGAAATCCCTCGGCCATCTCCTGCACAATGGCGAAATGAAGTGGATAATGGCCCATCTACATCCACTGCTGCTCGATCGTTTCAAAATTTCGCTACCCGTTTACAGTCCACACCGTCTTCAACAGTTCTATTAGGAACTGCCCAGGTTAATATAAAGTTGAATAAAGCTATGTTTTCTGCGAGAGCTCTGATAGACCCAGCGTCTCAAGCTACTTTCATCTCTCGAAAATTGCAACGGAAGCTAGATCTCCCAACTTATTCGGCACCTGCTGCCACTATTGTGGGCCTTAATGGCGCAGTGGTAGCAAACTCTACAAAGGTTTGTCTTATTTCGCTAGGATCTCCTATTGATCCCTAATTTAAATTGACCACGGAAGCATATGTTGTTGAAAAGCTCACTGGTCAATTACCCACGTGCTCGTTAGCGGAGTATGCTGATTTTAGTGTACCCGATTCCCCGTTAAGAGATTTTAAATATACCCACATGGATTTGCTACTGGGTGGAGACGTATACCCTCAAATAATGCTTTCTGGAGTTCGAAAGGACCCCAACAACCCTTTGATGGCCCAACGAGCCGTTTTCGGTTGGATTGTGACTGGCAAAATACGTCAGTCAGATTCGTTTCCCTCTAAGTCCAAATCCCCTACGGAGTTGAGTCTTGGTCCATCTCGTAAGGATGCGTTTGCTCAAAATTTGAGATCTAATTATTACGGAACCCCGAGGTTAAAACCTAATACGAGAAAGTTATTGGGGAATACCCTTCCCTAGACCATTCGCATATCTATGCCTCTATTTTATTCTCCTCCTACCCCATCATATCGTTATTAAATCACATCAATCATCTTTTCCTTTGAGCTATCCGAATATCCACTGGATTCCGAATTTTTGAAATTGTCAGACGCCAGCACCGCTAAAACTCTGGGTTTCCGTTGGAATGCGAGCATTGAAACATTTCTCTTCAAGCCAGCTCCAACGCCCTATTTCTCTATAGTCACAAACCGTTCTGTCTTGTATCAGATAGCCAAAGCTATTTGACCCCGTTGGGTGAGTGGCACCTAAAATCGTAGTTGCTAAGATTATTTTATGCGACAAATTTGCAAAGGCAGAACAAATTGGGACGAATGTTGGAACCCATGACGTTTAACAGATGGCTTGAGTTTGTCGATGATTGCTCGTACATCGACAGGATTAACATCACCCGTTGGGTTAATTTGTACCCTCAGCGTGAAGTATTTCATGCAGTTTGTGATGCTTCTGAGAAAGCATATGCTGGCATCTGTATAGTAGAGTCCTAACCCCGTCTGGTGAACTTTTCACCCACTTACTCGCTGTCAAACTAAAGTTGTGCCTGTAGAAGTGTGAACTTTACCCCGTTTAGAGCTCTGCGATGGAACTCTATTGGCAAAAAATGGTATTTTCAATTCATAAGAAGTTGAATCTTACCAGATCGGAAGCCTTTGTGGGACAGTTTCGACTATCGTTCTGTCCTGGCTTCAAAAACCCCCCGTGCCATTGGCCAACTTTGCGGCAAATCGAGTATCGTTTATCGTGGACCAGGTAGGCACTGACATTTGGAATCACGTGGAATCTCGACATAAAGTTAATACTCTAATGACCGTTTTATGCTTCGGAAAACCTGTCAGGGGGACTTAGTTGATGATGATTTTGTTGTCCTTTCTACTGACAATTCACCTCCTGACAATTGAGGACTAAACCGAATCGAACGGGTTTATTGGCCCTGATTCGAAAGTGCGAGTTTCCGGTGTTCGATTCGCCAATGGCATTCTAACACAACCGATTGGGAAGCTCGTGCTACTCCCTAGTCAAGAATGAAACTAATTCATTTCCTTTTTTCTTGGTTGCGTGTTTGTTGCTTTTTATTCCAGATAAACCTATACCCCTTAGGCTAATTGTCGAACGTCTGAGAGACACAAACCCCAAAATAATAACTGTTGGCTACGAAAGGCAGTTTACTCCTACAGAATGCAGAAGAAGAGCGCAACTCACAACCAGGCCCTAAGAGAACGTGCTCGTGTGCAGGTCAGCCTTCCACCAGTAAGGGGACTGTCGTGGTCGTGTTCATAATAAATGTGCTAAGCAAATAGCTCTTTTGTTATTATTATTTATTTAAATTTTAATTGATTTTATATTTATATTATTTTATATCAATTTTTTATTTTTTTTTTCTTTACCTCTTTTTATTAAATATGTACTCTGAATTATACTATGAATTGTTAATCTATTGATCTCTGGCCAAGTGACTTCTCGGTCCTCTTGTTGCAATGTTGCAAGGGGGGCGGGATGTTCACGCTGGCCACCCTAATGTTAAGTTTAGCTTTAAGTAATGTACAACTGTGTGTACTAAATGAATTGTTAATACTATGACAGAATTGTTATAACGATATAAGAAAAGAGATTATTAAAAAATCCACCCCCGAATACGAAGGTACGTTTGTGTGTACGCTTACAAACATATTCTGTTTGCATAGAAATCTAATCTCGATCTTTTATTCTTTTTAATCGCCAAATATTTTATTTTATACTTTCCCCGCTCACCCCCACAACTTTCAACAATTCAAGTAATTAAAAAATATAATTGTGCTCAAGTGAAATAAATTAAATTTCCCAAATTCTTTCCGCAATTCTATAAAAGAATTCAGATGGCAATTTTTTAACATCCCAAATTTTTTTCATTCTCTATTCAATTCTATACTCTATTTTTTCATTATTTAACTAGATAACAGGTATCTAGTGCTATTCCCATATAGCCCCTAGCCCCTATTCATAGAGTATAGAAAAGAATTTTTTTCTACCACAAATTTGCACTTGGAGTTTTTCTTTACTTTTTTACGCTAGATAACAGGTATCTAGTACTACTTCCCATTAGCCCAAATCTCCTAAGTGCTAAATTCAGCTGGATTACAATATCCAGTATTGCCCGCTCATATATTCTCTTTAAATTTAGCTAGACAGCAGTTCTAGTACTACTTCCCAGTAGCCCTAATCTCCTGGATTACAATATCCAGTATTACAAACTTATATATACTCTCTTGAATTATAGCTAGATAGCAGTTCTAGCTCTACTTCCCAGTAGCCCAAAACTCTCAAGTCTTATCTCAAGTCTTATCTCATATACGAATTTAATATTTAAATCTCAACACTGATTCTTATATCAATTAAGATTTCAACTCCATTATTGAGAAAATGTCTACCTCACCTCATAACGAAGCAAACAGCTCTCCAAAAGTGAGCTTCTTATTCCATTGTGATCATTTGATCCACTTTTGCCAACTATTCCAACGAACTCCCACAGACGAACAATCGGAATTGGTTCTGGGAGTCAAGTTGAAGCACTTAGACTCGATATGGGCAAAACTCGAAAGCTCCTATGAGAGAATAATGTTGTCCCATGACAAAACAGTAACCTCGGAATTTAAGGAAGAGGCGAAGAAAATATATAATGCCCGTATGGATGCCTACTACCTTTGCACGTCACAGATTCTCGAGTTAAAAAAGATAGCTCAATTAAACTCCTCTAATGACCTACGAACATCCCAGTGTTCACACACCTTTACCCGAAACACGAATGAATCCGCAAACAATTCTATGAGACTTCCCCCCTGAGATACAGAGGTAACTCAGGAAAAACCTCATCATTCTCTACTACACATTACAAAAGACTCAGAAACTATACTCAACACCCAATACTCAAATAATAAAGGTGGCAGTAATAACCCGCAACATACAGATGCTACCCAAAACAATCACGATGAAACTCAGACTACATCGAATCACGAACACGCTAATTACTCTACGAGTAATAAAAATATTATATTGCGAACTCCTCTAAAGCAAATAGAACATAGAGGTGAACCCTTCACCATTCCCACTCTCATTAATCCTCAACAAACATTCTTCACAGAAAGAATCAAAAGCCGACATCAACTCCCCCATCAAACATCTCGTTTTGAAATTGTCGGCATTGGCGAACAAAAGCAATCCGCGAATAAGGAATGCAACTTCGTGTTACACGCAAGAAGCAATAATTTAAAAACACGACAGCCTCGTACTCGGATAATGGCCCCACTGCCCCGAGAGAGATGCATTCTTTCACCTCCATTCCAGGTCATATGCATTGACTTTGCTGGCCTATGTAAATTTAAAAAATCACCCCTACTAAATTCTAATATTATAAAAACCTACACGAAAGTTATCCATTTTAAACTACGCTCAGACCTGTCTTCGTCAGTATTTTAAGACGCATTCTCTCGTTTCGTTGGGAGGCGTGGACTACCCCAAAGGGTAGTACCTGACAATGGTCGTAGGTTTCTCGCAGAACTCGAACGTGAAGTCAATATGTTAGTAAAAACAGCAGCCCAGGATATAGCTCGTAAATATATGACGTATGGCTTTGAATGGAAATTAATTCCCCCTCGTGCTCCACCGGATAAAAATGTGCGTAGGACAGATGTTCGCACATCGTCAGGAACTATTACTCGACCTATAGTCAAGCTATGTCGCCTTCCATCTCTCAACGATGAGAACTCTAGTTAAAATTTGATTCTAAACCACCTCGTACGGGTGTTAAACCGACGTCCGTCTCAACAAAAGAGGTAAAGGAAGTGGTTAATGCAATGGCAGGCCAAAAACCTGAAACCTCGAAAAATCCGAGATTACTACTAGCCAAAAGCGTTGGCCTTACCAAAACCGAGGTTGCTGCAAAAGCCGGATCCACATCCAGCAAAAGCGGCCTTGGAAATGTAAAGGTTGACGCGGCATCAAAACATGTAAAATACTCCAAACAAAAACACAGGGAGCGATTAAGTGCTAAGCGGGTCCTCGAACGGATTTCAAAGATCCCAGAGGGCAGCCGAACGCCGCGTGATACGCAATCGCTAGCCTGGGCTAAGGAGAAACTGGCCGACTTGGATAAGTTGACAAACGAGACGGCTGTGAAAAGACAGCGGTCTGCAGAAAGTGACACACCTGGTGCGAAGAAGCAAAGAAGCTCTCACCGCACCAACATAACATACAGCGATGTATTAAAAGATAGCATGGAGATGGCGGTGGTCGATCGCTCAGACCCAGATGGTAGCATCACACCGTCAAATTGGAGGCTAGTGGAAGACGCCCTGGCAGATATCTTCCTAGATGTGATGGAGGAACATTCCGGGCCAGTACCAGTCTACCAAATGTGTGGCTGGCACCAAGGACACGTTAAGCTGGTAACGTGTGCCGACCAGCGAGCTCTGGATGTTTTCTCCATCGCTATATCAAGGATGGGAGAAATCTGGCCGGGCGCCAAATTAGAGGTGGTATCGAAAGACGCCACCCCAAGCCGACCGCGAACGCGCTCTTGGATACCACTGAATCCAAAGGAGCCAGAAAAAATCTTAAGGATGATCAAAATGTGTAATCCGAAGGTACCAACTCACAATTGGAAAATTGCTAAATTGGAGGAGCGCCATGGATCTCGTTATGCGACTATTATAGTCAATCAAGAATCCCTGGAGCACCTGGCGAAATCCAATGGTGTTTTGGCCTTCGGATTTGGACATATCATCCTAAAAGTCTACAAGAAAGATAACCGTCCCATAGAGTCCGGTGATAGTGCCCCCCAAGGGGAAATATCGCAGGACGAACATATGGACATCACGGATGAGGAAAAGGATAAGGAGGACCTATCGACAACCTCGACACAGATCCATACCCGATCCAGACCCAGTTCTTTTTCTTCCACTGGATCGGATATGGCATCGGTTTTTGGGATGTTGCTTAGGGAATCCGAGCTCCTAGAAGAGGACAAAGAAGAGCTAGACGACCAAGGTCTAGACAAGACGATGGTGGAGGAAAAAATGGATGAAAAAGACCATGGTCCGAGTAATCCAGATAAATCTCCACCACTCTAAAGCGGCGTCTGCCGCACTACTTCTCCGACTGGCGAACAGAGGAGAAGACATAACCCTAATCCAAGAACCATGGTCGATAGCCAACAAGGTTTGTGGATTAAGGCACAAAAATTATAGGCTGGTCCATGCCAAATGCGTAGGTAGGCCCAGATCCTGTATACTTATTAAGAACAACTTAATGGCATATTTGCTTCCTAATTTCAGCAATGAAGACCTAACCACAGTAACGGCGGAGATCAATGGCAAACAACACTGGATCTCCTCCAGTTATATGCCGCATGACCTAAGCAGTCACCCACCACCAGATCCAGTGAAGAGACTGGTTATGGAAGCTAAATGCGCAAATGTTGGCCTGCTTATCGGCTGTGATGCCAACTCTCATCACACTATATGGGGCAGCACGGACGTCAATGAACGGGGTGAGTCACTTTTTGATTTTATTATCTCTAATAACTTAATGGTTTGTAACACGGGCAATAAGCCCACATTTATAACAAAGAACAGAAGAGAGGTTTTGGACATAACCCTTACCTCCGGCAATATTTATGACAACGTCAGAGATTGGAGGGTCTCGGAGGAGCACTCCTTTTCTGATCATAGGTTTATTGAATTTTCCCGTGGTAGGGGGAACAATACTGTAAGGGCGATTAGGAATTCTAGGAACACGAATTGGGAACTTTATGATCGCCTTGTCAATCTGGACTTGGAGCCACTCACGCGCTGTAGAATAGATAGTATTTCTGAACTTGAGACTACAGTGGCTAAATTCACAAAGGTCATAGTAGGGGCTTTTAACAAAGCATGTCCGGAAAGGGTCAACAGGGGTGGAAGAAAACCACCCTGGTGGGACCGGGATCTAGACATGCTCAGAAAGGAGTCACGGCGACTTTTCAATATGGCGAGGAAATCTGGTAATGCGGATCAGTGGAGAGACTATAAAGTGTCTCTTGGAAATTACAAGAGAGTTCAAAGACGGGCTAAGAGGGACTCGTGGAGAAATTTCTGTGGTAACATGGAAACTATCAACGAAACTTCTAGGCTAAGAAGAATTCTCTCGACAACATCCTTTATACCTAGTGTGAGGATGGCTCATGGACCAACTCTGAGAAGGAGACTTTAGATCTTCTTGTGGACACCCACTTTCCACCGGGACAGGGTTCGGATACGCGGACAACTGTTTCGGGGAGTGAATCACAGTGGGACTACTGTTCGATCATGTCTGCGGACGCAATAAAATGGGCAATAGACGGATTTAAGCCGTTTAAATCTCCGGGACCGGACGGAATATATCCGGCCCTCTTGCAACGTCTGAAAATGGAACACATCGGAACGCTTGGGGCGATATTTGTCGCCAGTATTCGGATGAGTCATATACCGTCGGAATGGTGTAAAGTGGGGGTAGTCTTCATACCGAAGGCTGGAAGAAACTCTCATACTACACCCAAGGACTTCAGACCCATAAGTCTGTCCTCCTTCTTATTGAAGACTTGATGACGTTAAATTATTTTATACTTTTGATGATGATCATGGTCAGGTTGTTCTTCAGCGGAATATTAATTTGTTTGTAACTTGGTGCAGAGTTAATTTAATGGATCTTAACTTAAAAAAATGCAAATGCATGGTTTTCTCTCGCGGTGGTGTGATTTCGCCCACTTATGTGATAAATTCTTGTCCTTTGGAGACTGTGGCTACATTTCTTGATTTGGGAGTATTATTGGATATGAAACTCTCTTTTGTTGATCATATTAGTATGATGATTGGAAAGGCTCGGGCTGTTCTTGGTTTTGTGAAAAGATGGGCTAGGGAATTCATTGATCCTTATATAACTAAACTGCTATACATTTCACTTGTTAGACCTATTTTGGAGTATGCGTCTATTGTTTGGAATCCATACTATCGTTGTCATAGTGATTCAATAGAGTCTGTGCAGAGGCAGTTTTTATTATTCTGTTTACGTGGCTTAGGATGGGATTATGCCAATGGATTTCCGCCATATGAGGATAGATTAGGTTTGATAAAACTTCCAACTTTGGAACGTAGAAGAACTGTTTTAGGTGTTTGTTTTGTTTTTAATCTGGTTAGAGGTGATATCGATTCTGAGTTTTTGCTTCGTAACCTGAATTTCAGTATTCCTGCAAGATTTTCACGGCACTATCGTCCTATTTCCTTAGATTTCTACAGAACTAACTACGGATGTAATTTTCCTTTTCGTAGATTATGCAATGATTTTAACGTATATTACGATTTGATTGATTTTAATTGTAGTGTTTGTAATTTAAAACGTAGCTTATATTATTTACCAAAATTAATTCATTTTGTTCAATAATTTGTATGTTAATAACATAAGCTAAATCAACCATTCCATTTTACATTTTTTTACATTTTTTTCCCCTTATACTTTCCATCAAACAAAGGGAATGTCTACAAGGTTTTTTTTGTCTAACATAATGGGAATGTCTCCAAAATGCGCCGTTATGTAAATTATTTAAGAAAGCAGAGGTTTGGTAGGAAAAGAATTTATACCCAAACTTCACTTCATCTTTTACTTTCAACAATTCAAGTAATTAAAAAATAAAATTGTGCTCAAGTGAAATAAATATAAAAAAAAATATATACTAAATCTATTAATTCAAACGAAAGCAAATTATTATTTCTAAATAAGAATTAACCTAACTAATAATAAATAGAATAAGTTACACAAAAGTTATTGTGAGAAAAATCTAGAAAGTGAATAATAAATTAGGAATTAATTATACTTACCATGTATTGAAATCAAAAAAAATATACTTACCAACCTATATACTTGAAATAATTAATAAAATTAAATAAACCAATTGTGCTTGAATATAATAATTTATGTGAATTATGTACCTAAACCTTGTGCCTACAATAAAATACGGATTGGAATTACATTGTATAATACAAATATAATCCTTTGGTTTTCATCACTAATAAAAGAAAAGAGGTAAGAAACTCTCTCTCTCTCTCTTTGAATATCAAATTCCAGAAATTGGAATTAATTTCACTTCTTTCTTTTATTTTCTCCCCTCACACATCCCAACGATTATAATTACTTACGAGTAATTATAATCCACATCTCCTAAATATCTCTTTTTTCAAAGGAGATCCAAAGGAGATTTAAAAACAAATTAATCATCCCCAATCTAATCTTATGGCAACCCATACAAAATGCAACACTGTAATATTTTTATTTTCTGTATCTACTACTGAATACATATTTTTTAGTCTTAAGCCCCAGTTATGCATCCGTAACGGAATGTAACCGCAACAGTAAGAAACAGCTGATCATTTTTGTTATGTATAAAGCAATACGAATGGTTATAGAAATGTAATGTAACGTAACCGGAACGTAAGAATCTGTAAATAATAGAATTTTCTTACATTTTTACGTGACATCTGTCAATATTAAAAACCACCAAAACTGAAAATTGAAATTATAAACAGAATTTACATTTTGTACGTATGTTATGTTGTTCTGTATGGGGGGAATTCTCTTTAAAAACCCAAATTATAATTTATTTTATTATTAACTTTCATAATTTAAAATAAAAATAAACACTATTTTACTATTGCATTATGTAGGTAGTGTTTATTTTTATTTCAAACTAGAAAAATTTAGTTATCGATTTTTAACTAAGTAAAGCGTTCGAAAAGCATTTCAATTTGCATTTTACTTTTACTAGAGAAGATAAAAAAGTTTTAACATTCGTACAAATGTGGTTCCCGAAATACCTGCATTCTGTAGAATAAACGATTTCACTTGCTTGTCTATTTATATGGAAAATACAATCAAAGACACTTAATTTTGTGATTTTGTTTGAGTGAAAGTCAAATCGTTTGGCTTACAGAAACAGTACATAAAACTTTTAATAAGTACCTTTAAATAAATATCAAATCGTTGAAATGAATCTAAAAACTTTGTAGTGATAACACTGGTTAACAGCTGAATTATAGAAAAACAAAAGACGCCATATTGAAAGTGATAAAAGGAGTGAAAACAAAGTTTTTAAAACTTGGAATTAATATTAAATATGTTTAAAAAACAATAATAAAAATAATAAAATAAAAACTCAAACTCAAAAACATGACTTCTATATCCGTATCTGAAGTTTAGTCTTTTAGTTTTTATGATTTTTATTTCTTTTTTTGTTTTTGTTTATTTCTTTTATTGTTTTGTTTGCATAAAAATATATGACACGTTTTTACGATCTATAATTGCACTTACATTTTTACGTTCCGTACACGTTACATTAAGTTACTGTTACATTCCGTTACGGTAGCATAACTAGGGCTTTATGCAGACAAAAAATACCACAAAAAGAACAACAACTGTTATGAGAAAGACAAGGCGAAGAATAATAAACAAAATAACAGAAAGTGTTATAATTGCAGACAGCCTGGGCATTTCGCAGCAAAATGCAAACAACAAAAGAGAGAAGATAAGAATTCCTGTTTTATGACACAGCTGCTAACTCTAGACAATGCCAAAACTAATTGATAATTGGCGCATCGACAGCGGCGCAACCAGTCATTTCTGTTGTGTTCGTGAACTATTTACATTATATGAGGACTATTTGTATTTATTTATTAAATTTGAATTTCTGATACAAGTCATAATATCTTATAATTTAAAGCACAAGAATCTGGCAAGTTATATCTATACTCATTAAAATCAAAACTTATAAATTATATATGTGTATAAAAAAGAAATAAAAAATAAATAAAAAAACATTAATATAAAATAAATTAAAATAAAGATAAAGATAGTTAAAAATAAGTAACAATATTTACAACTGTCATTTACAGCAGATTACGTTTGATAAAATTGATAAAGTACATGTTTAAATTTATTTGCGTTGCCAATAACTTGCACGTTTGGAGGAAGTTGGTTCCAGAGTCGGATGCTTAATATGAAAAATTGTCTCTCAGACGCTGCATCCCGATGAGGAATCTGCACAATACCCTTTCTTCTTAAAGACCTCATGAACCTTAAGCGTTTGCGAAGATATTTTGGGTACTCTGATGTAATAATTTTGTGAAGAAAAACCAAGTTCTTTAACTTTATATAGTTATTAAAGGAGATATTAAATATGCGGTTGGAGAAGTGAGAGACATGATCAAATCTCCTTAGGCAGAATATGTAACGTACAATGTTGTTGAAAGTACTGTTGAGTTTCGCAGTAAGTTTTAGCCAGAAGTAATCTTATTCTTGGTGGAGTGTAATACTGCGAAGCCCATACGCACCTTAGCATACTATGAAGAAAAAATTGCGCTACCGAATAACACAAGTGCAAAAGCAATTGGTCGCGGAGACGTTAAAATTCGTTAAACGTAACATTAAAGAATGTTTTGCATGTTGAAGATATACCGAACAATTTTATTTCGGTAAGCAAAGCAACGAGTGCGGGTATGTGTGTAGTTTTTAAAGACAATTATGTTGAAATAATTGATAAAGACAATGATTGTATTTTTCGCGCATTTGAAAACAAAGGGTTGTTTGTGTATGAATACAAAGAAGAATTGAATAATAAATGTAACAATATAACCAAAGTGGATGAACAGGCAATAAAATGGCATAATAGATTTGGGCATGTGAATTTTAATTGTTTAAAAGATATGATTAATAAAAATACAGTACGTGGGTTTAAAATGAAAAATATGCCAAATGCTGTAGAATGCGTTACATGTGCCAAATTAAAATATGTATGAAACCGTTTCAAGTGTCGCAAAATCGTTCTGACGAACTATTCAAAATTATCCACAGCGATGTGTGCGGTCCGGTAAGGAACAATTCGTTCGGTGGTGCACACTATTTCGTGATATTTATAGACGATTACTCAAGATACATTAGGGTATATTTCTTGAAAACAAAAGACCAAGTGTTTGAAGCTTTTAAAAATTATAAAATCGAGGTTGGGTGCCCTGGTAGTCTAGTGGGTAGTGTGCTAGACTATTAGCGTGAGGGTCGTGGGTTCGATTCCCACCAGAGACTCTGGTCTGTGACACTACACCGAGCATATGGTCTTGTTACTCCGCTCGTATAAAATTAGAATATAATTTGTAATTGTATTGTAATTAATAAATAAATAAAATCGAAGTTGAAAAACAAAGCGGAAAAACAATGAAGTGTTTAAGGTCAGATAACGGTTACGAATATATGAGCAAAGATTTTGAAAATTGTTTACACTAATGTGGAATAAAAAGGCAATTAACGGTACCATATACGCCCCAACAAAACGTCGTCGCGGAGAGGGCAAACCCTACGTAAGTAGAAATGGCTAGAGCTATGCTCATTCACTCCGGTTTGCCTGAACATTTTTGGGCCGAAGCGTTAAAAACGACTGTCTACATTCGTGACCGTACAACAACAAAAATTTTTTGTGATAAAACACCAGTTGAAGTGTGTAATGGGTACAAACCGACTATGGGTCACCTGAAAGTGTTGGGTGCTAAGGCTATTGCACTTAATAAAAATGTTTCAAAAAATTCGCATCGAAAGGTTCGGAATATATAATGATTGGGTACAGCAAAAAAAACAAGACCTATAAATTATACAACCCCACTACTCGTAAAGCGATAGTAGCAAGAGACGTGATATTTTTTGAAAATTCATTCGATAATCAGAACTGCAATCATAATGCCGACGTATTTACATTTTACCCCAATGATGATCTTAAAGTAAGAACCAACTCTAATGGGAGAAATTTCAGTCGAAAACGAGAACGCAGTTACAGAACAACCAAATATTGAGGTAATCAGTGAAACAGAAGGCACTCATGAAGAAGGAGCAGTTGGCGAGTCAATAGTTAAAATTGGACCAGGCAGACCCAAAATAAAACGTGATGGAACTAGAAGTCGTCCTAAAAAGGTATTTAACGAAATTAATGCTATGGGTAAGTTTGTAATTAAAACCCCAGAAAATGCAGAAGATGCAATAAATGGTCCATTTGCTGACGAGTGGTTAAAAGCAATGCAAATAGAGTATGATTCCCTTATTAAGAATGAAACTTGGGAACTTACTGACTTACCTCGGGGTCAATTGGCTATAGGCTGCAAATGGGTATATGCATTAAAGAGGAACAAAGATGGCGGTATTCAAAAGTTGAAAGCTCGGCTTGTGGCAAAAGGCTGCAGTCAACTTTATGAGGTCAACTACTATGAAACTTTTTCGCCAGTAGTGCGTTACGCCAACATTAGAATGGTAATTGCTTTGGCGGTGGAACACAACTTTTATCTCCATCAAATGGATGTTTCCTCTGCGTACCTTAACGGTGATTTACATCAAATGGTTTTTATGAAACAACCACAGTTCTTTGAGCACAAAAACTACCCCAACAAGGTACTAAGACTTAAAAAGTCACTATATCGTTTGAAGCAAAGTGGCCGTGAATGGAACACTGAATTAAACGATGTCCTTAAAAGGTTAAATTTTAACTCGTGCATAAGTGACCCATGAATTTACACAAAAGAAGAAAATGGCATATATAATATAATAGTAGTGTACGTGGACGATGTAGTCACCGTAGTCTAGTAGGTAGTGTGTTCGCTTATTAGACGAAAAGCCCGGGTTCGAACCCCAGCCCAGACATCAAAATGAAATATGAAAAAAAAATATTTCTTCGGCGACTTCCTCTCAGCAGATTTCTGGCAAAAACTCTGAGAGTAAATAAACTTGCCATGAAAAAGTTTCTCAAAATCTGTCGTTCGGAGTCGACGTTAAAGTGTAGGTCCCGCCACTCAAGTATAAAATGAAAGGTATAAACACATAGACAACAGACAACAGTTTGGCAGCTGGACAGAAAATTCTGATAACTGTTTTTACTGCCATATGCCGACTGCTTAAATTCTTTGAAAGCAGAGCAGAAACTTCAATAATTTTCAAATTTGAATTTAAATATATTTTCAGTGTTGTCACTATCAGCTTTTTTGTACGCAAAAATAAACTCACTTATGAAAAAACCGCACACAAAAAACATTTATCAAATGAATTCAGATACAAAATTGAATCTATAATTCTATTTTATATTATGAATACATTGATTGCTTTTGATTTCTTAATTTTAGAATTGTTCTTTCTCTTCAATAACACAAGTATTTTAGCTGTTTTTTATTATGATTTTATGTTGTATTGGCATCACTAATTTGCTTTTAGCTGCTCAAAAAATAGAAAATATTTTAATTTGGGCAGGAGCTGCTTAGGTTGTTGTCTTGGCTTTTTCTGTTCTGCCTTCAATATAATCGTTTTCATATAAACGTGTGTATTCTATACTTGGCAGCTTTCTGTTGTCTGTCGTCTATGTGTTTATACCTTAAGGCACACAACATGAGCGGTGTCTGAAGCTAGGTCGTAATCCTGACTGAAGGGTTGTAATAGCCAATTATGTATGTACGTGAACGATTTGATCGTCGGTAGTTCATCTTTATCCAACCTGGAAAAGATAAAGAAATCATTGGCAGCTGAATTTGAATTTTCTTGGTATGGAATTTCAACGAGAGGGTGATCTTGGTGCCATTATTATATCACAAAAATTATATATTTTAAATGTCCTTCATAAATTCGGTTTGAGTCAATGTAAAGAAGTAGCTACACCATTGGAACCAGGGTATCAGGTAAATTGTACAAATGAAAGCTGTAGAAAGGTAGACCAAACAGAATACCAGTCAGCTATAGCATATAGGGGTCTTAATGTATTTGGCGTTGTCTACTAGACCTGATATTATGCTATCAGTCACAAAATTTGCGCAGTGAAATTGTGACCCTCATTCAGAATACGAAGCCGGTTATAAGCACACATTTAAATATTTGAAACAGACAGCTAATTACAAACTCCACTATAAGAAGACTGGAAAAACAATAGAATGCTACTGTTATACGACGTGTTAACTTGACACACGAAATGTGATCAGGGTGGCAACTCTATTTTTATGAGAGGATACATACAAAGCACTGGGTGTGGTCGACGCGTTTTTGAAGAGCTCTTATTAGTTAAGTAATTAATTAAACTTTGTATCTTAAATATAAATAAATATTTGATAAGTGGATTGAATATAACATGGTATCAGGTGTGTTTGAACTCAAAGATGACTGATCAACAATTTATTTTGACACAAATGCAGTTAATGCAGCAGATGATGCAAGAGTTGGCAGAGTTACGACAGAATGCTACAAACTGTATGGAGACTCATATACCCTTTCCAAGGCCACTGCAGGTGGGCGAAAATATGGGGGATCATTTTAATTTGTTCAAGGCAAATTGGCAGGCGTATTCTGAGGCGACCGGTATGGTGAAATGGCCGGCGGTGAATGAGGCGAAGAAGGCCAACATTTTGTGGTCGCTAATAGGCGACAACGCTAAGTTGAAATATGATAATTTTGGTGTCCGAGATGAGGACAGGGTTTCATGCGAGTTGCTGTTGGTGAAAATTGAAGCATGTGTCAGGACTAGTAGACATACACTTTTTGATAGATGGGCTTTTCACACATGCAATCAGATGGAGGCAGAAATGTTTGAGGAATACTTACGAAGGCTGAATAAGATGGCCGATAGTTGCGACTTCGATACTATTCCCCAGAATAGCGTTAAGAAGGTGATGATTAGAGACCGAATGATTTTTGGCATACGTGATGAAAATCTGAAGAAACAATTTTTGAAGGAAGACCTTTCAAAGTTGACTTTTGAGGATGTAGTCAACAGGTGTAAGATAAATGAGACAACTGAGGCCAGATATGATCAGATGGTGAGTGAACATAGTAAAGCCGTGTATTAGATGAGGACGACAACGAATGTTAAAAAACTATGCAAATTTTGTGGAATTTCACACCCATTTACGAGTGGCAGTAGTCCAGCCCTCAATAAAACTTGCAACATATGTAAGAAAAAAGGACACTTTGCCAAATGTTGTTATTCGAGGAATAAGGGTAACAAACCGGACAAGATGCACTGTATTGAGACTGGTACAGACGAGAAGGCAGATTGGGGCTCCGAAGCATCTCTATATAGACTGGATGTGAACAATGATCGGCACAAGGTGAAAGCGAAATTGGAGCTGATGATACGGGGACTTTGGAACAGGTATGAATGCGAGATGGACAGTGGTGCGGATGTGTGTGTGATTGGGTTTTCAAACTTATGCGAGTTACTTGGGGATGAGGAACCAGATTTGAATCCATCGAAATGTAACATAAAGGCATTTGGTGGCACGAGTATTGAGGTTTTGGGAAAGATTAGAGTTCCTTGTTGACACAAAGGTCGAAAATATAATATTAATTTCCAGGTTGTTAACGCCAACCATGGATTTTTGCTGTCGGAGGGCACATGTTTAGCTTTGGGCCTGATCAAATATTGCAATTCTATTGTGGCGAAGAAGGACTATACGGAGAAGGTAAACTTTCTCAGATTGGATTCCGGGAGAATGGTCAATGATTTTAGCAACGTTTTCGAAGGCTATGGCAAACTTCCAGGAAAGGTGAAATTAGAAATCGATCCCACAATACAACCAGTCATTCAGAAGCCTAGGCGAATACCAGTTGCACTTAGAGGGGAATTGAAGGCGGAATTGAAGAGGCTTGAAAAGGATGACATAATTGCTAAAGTTGAAACCCATACTGAGTGGGTAAGTAATATTTTACTTGTACAGAAATCGGATTCTTTTCGTATCTGTATTGACCCCATTCCTCTTAATAAGGCGCTGAAGAGACCTAATTTGCAATTCACAACCATGGACGAAATGTTACCGGAACTGTCTAACGCCAAAGTTTTCTCGACTGTAGACGCAAACATTTTGGACTCCATTTCGTAGG
This sequence comes from Sarcophaga rosellei, assembly GCA_930367235.1. Classification (NCBI taxonomy): domain Eukaryota; kingdom Metazoa; phylum Arthropoda; class Insecta; order Diptera; family Sarcophagidae; genus Sarcophaga; species Sarcophaga rosellei. The sequence continues at coordinate 42,055,616 of OV884021.1, read as the reverse complement.
TACCGCTGGAAGCGTTTACCGTTTGGGGTGTCTCCAGTCCCAGAATTATTTCAACTAAAGATTCGTGAAATGACACATGACCTAGAAGGAATAAAGATAATGGCGGATGATATGCTAATATTTGGTTGTGGGGAGACCTTAGAGAAGGCGATGATTGATCACAACAAGAAGTTGAAGTTACTTTTAGAACGCTGCAATAAATAGAATTGCAAATTAAATAGATCCAAACTGAGTTTGTGCGAGTCTTATGTAAAGTTCTATGGTCACATTTTATCCGATGATGGCTTTAAACCGGATGATTCGAAAGTTGAAGCTTTAGCTAATTTCCCCCCACCAGGAGACAAGGCTGAATTGCAGAAATTTCTGGGCATGGTGAATTATTTGGGTCGATTTGTACCAAATTTGTCTACGAGAAATGTTGAACTTCGAAAACTTCTTCTTGAAAACATTCCATGGATGTGGTCTGAGCGAGCGTTGGCAGAATTTAATGAATTGAAGGCGACCATAATCAATACAGAGGGTTTACAATATTATAAGGTCGGAAGAGCTGTTGAAATTCATTGTGATGCGTCATCCACGGGATTGGGCGCTGCAGTTTTTCAGGACAAGAAGCCCGTGGCGTTTGCGTCACGACAGTTGACTAAGGCAGAACAAAATTATGCAATGATCGAGAAGGAGCTATTGGCCATCGTGTTTGCTTGTGTTAGATTCGATCATTGGAAACCCCTCGGTAACTATTAAAACGGACCACAAACCATTGACTAACATTTTCAGGAATCCGCTTCTTAAGGCGCCCAAAAGGTTGCAGTTAATGTTGATGATGCTTCAACGTTCTACATTTGATATAATGTTTATTAGTGGGAAGGAGAATATAGTGACAGATAGTTTGTCAAGGGCCGCAATGAAACTGAATGACGATGAGTTTAGAAAACAGATGAAGAGAAACAACATTTTTTCCATTAAGAGCGTGAGTAAACATAAGCTAATTAGGAATTTGGAATTATCTAACGACTGTGTGGAGCAAATACGTCATGAAACATCCAAGGATGACTCATTCCGAATTTTAAAGACATATATTGTTGGAGGTTGGCCATCGTATATAAAGGATATCGATAGTGCTCTTAAATGTTTTTTTAAATTCAGACATGAATTGACTCTTCAAGACGGTTTGATTTTTCGCCTGAAACAGGTCGTAATACCAAGGAGTCTCCGGAAACTAATGACTGATAAATCTCACGCTAGCCATTCGGGTATTGAGAATTGCTTCAAATTGGCTAAGGAAAACATGTTCTGGCCAGGTATGTGTCAGCAAATAGAGGAAAAAGTCCGAAGTTGCAGGACGTGTGCGGAATTCTCAGAGTCGCAGCCGATGCAGTCACATGAAATACTCACGTACGCCTGGCAGATAGTCTCTATGGATGTTTGTTTTGTGAAATACAATAACAAGCCGGAGAAACTGCTAATAATCGTTGACCACTACTCGGATTTCTTCGAATGTTGCAAGCTGCCGGATTTAACGCCACAGTCAGTTATAAGTAATATGATGGAACAATTTGCTAGATATGGGGTGCCTGAAATAGTGATTTCCGATAACGGTACACATTTGGTGAACAGGGATATGAAAATATTTGCTTCGAAATATAGATTTCAACATGTAACATCATCACCATATCACCAACAAGGCAACGGGAAGGCAGAATCTGCAAAAAAAGCGGATATGTGGTGGTCCTTATTACATTGGCGTAACACACCAAATAAGGTCGGAAGCAGTCCCGTTCAGAGACTTATGTCAAAAAGGACAAGGTGTGGACTACCGGCTATTGCGGAAAGTTTCAAACCAGCAGTCATTCCCCATGTTGCAGATAAGATAGACCATAACAGGAGAAGGGCGAAATACTACTATGATCGATCAACGAGAGAACTACCAGATCTCGAAATTGGGGAAGGTGTTACAGTGCAGTTAAGACCAGATACGGGTAAAATAGGGTCTAGAGGATTTATAGGGGATAAGACGTCGGATCGTTCACATACTGTTGATGTTAACGGTACCCAGTATAGAAGAAATCGAACAAATATAAGACCTTCATCTTCGCTGAAAACACCGGGAAAAAACTCTGATGCTGAAATTAATATGTCACTAGTGCCATCGGGTCCTGGGGAGAATATCTCAACTGCGCCATCTAAACCATCGGAAATTTTGCCGTCTGGGAATTCTTCAACGTCCAGTCAACAGAGTAGTGAACTACAGAGGCCGCGACGTCAAGTCAGACCGCCGGAACGCTTAGCCGACTTTGATTGCTCTCGAGATTAATCTCCTTCAGTTCACTAATTCGCACTGCACTTCACTCTCTTATCTCTCGGGTAGAAAAGTCCTTGCACGTTAAGGAATACACTTTGGCCATTTTTCTGGACATTGAAGGTGCATTTAACAACGTCGACCCGGACGCCATAGTTAGGGCTCTTGGTTCTCTGAACCTGGGACAGAATCTGGTCAGGTTCATTGAGCTTCTCCTCAAATCGAGGATAGTAACCTCCACAGTGGGGGCCACGAATTGTCAGAGAATGGTTCCTAGAGGCACACCGCAAGGCGGTGTTCTATCACCACTTCTCTGGAATCTTGCACTCAACTCACTCTTGAGGGGGCTGGAACACTCTGACAATGGGGCCATAGCTTACGCTGACGACATTGCCATTGCTGCGTCGGGAATTTGTCCGCAGACACTGTCGGAAAAGTTGAACTTGGCGCTGTCAATCGTGCTGGACTGGTGTAGGGATTTTGGACTGTCTATTAACCCCTCTAAGACCGATACGATTCTTTTTACGAGGAAATATAAAATTCCGACCTTCTCCCTTCCCAGCATAGGTGGGACCAGACTCACGCTGAGTCGCGAGGTTAAATGTCTGGGCCTGATCCTAGATCCCAAACTCGACTGGAGGGCGAATCTGGCTGCTAGGGCACGCAAGGCGGCATGTGCTGCTTACTGCTGCAGTAGAGCGGTCGGAACCAGATGGGGTCTTCGCCCAAGAATCATGCGTTGGATATATTCCACGGTCATCGAACCCAACCTCTTATACGGTGTTGCTTTCTGGTGGACTGCCCTGGACAAGAAATACAACGTCAGACTTCTTGACAAGGTCAGAAAGTCTGCTGCCATTTATATAACTGGCGCTCTTCGCACCACCCCCACGAAAGCCTTGTTCGCAATGCTAAACTGGCTTCCTACTGTGCTTCTCGCTAAGCAGGTAGCCAAGTTTGCTGCGACTAGACTTAACGCTCTCTCTCGTTGGCACATCGTACCCTCTGGTCACTCCACTATTCTGGAAGCTGATCCAGTGGCCCCTGAGAACATAGACTATTTCCCTGCTGAATATTGTCTTGACAGATGTTTCCACTCTCTGATTCCAAGTAGGGATGACTGGAATCCTGATACGGTCGTCCCCCCGGAAGTTCTGGATATATATACCGACGGCTCTAGACTCGATAATGGGGTTGGGAGCGGTGTCTACTCTGGGAAACTGGACCTGAATATTTCTCTCCGTCTGCCGGACTACTGCAGTGTGTTTCAGGCGGAGGTGATGGCGATTTACCGAGCCGCGCAATGGATCCTCGTCAACGATGCTCCTTTCACTCGCGTCTCGATCTTCTCTGATAGTCAGGCCGCGAAAGGATCTCTATCGGGTTCCGTGATTAACTCTAGGATCGTTAGGGATTGTCGCCGCTGTATTGACCTTCTTTCTGGGCGCTTCTCCAGTGTCTCTGGTGTGGGTCCCCGGCCACAGTGGAATTCCGGGAAACTGTAGGGCAGACGAGCTCGCCAGAGCTGGTGCGCTCCTTCCGGAATCCTCTTCTGTTGAATTGGGTATGCCACTTGCCTCGGTCAAGTTGACCATTGCGCAGAGGTTCTTTCGGGATGCCAACCTATCCTGGGTCAATGAGGAGTCCTGCTCCACCGCTAGACTCACCTGTCCCAGGATGGATAGAAGGCGTACCAACCGATTACTTGGTCTCGGTCGTGATGTCATCTCGACTACAGTGGCGGTGCTTACAGGCCATTGCGTCATGGGTAGACACGCGGAAAGAATGAGGCTCCCTTTCAACGACTTTTGCCGTGGATGCAGGTCCACTGAGGAAGAGGAGACTGTTGTTCACTTTCTCTGCCAGTGCCCGTCTCTTGCTAGGTGTAGATATAGGTTATTTGGTATTTGGTGGTTGGTTAGCTTAACGGAGCTATCATCTATTGACATCAAGGATATAGCTTCGTTCATCAAACTTTCTGGCTGGTTTTCCAGTGCGGGGTAGTCGTGGTTTTGTTGTGCAGACCTTGCGCTGACCAACTTCCTCCTTTTCTCTGATTTTGGTGGAACTTGGTTAGTACAGGGCCTGCGTTCACCCGTGGCATCACAACGGGCCACTATGCGTGCTCAAGTGAGCTTTGTGATATCAGAGCTACCACTCCGACATAACCTAACCTAACTAATTCGCAGGGGAAGATGTTATACGACGTGTTAACTTGACACACGAAATGTGATCAGGGTGGCAACTCTATTTTTATGAGAGGATACATACAAAGCACTGCGTGTTGTCGACGCGTTTTTGAAGAGCTCTTATAAGTTAAGTAATTAATTAAACTTTGTATCTTAAATATAAATAAATATTTGATAAGTGGATTGAATATAACAGCTACGTTGATGCTGATTGGGCCGGAGAAGCTACTGACAGAAAGTCTTTTACTGGTTATGCGTTTGTAGCAGCAGGTTGCGTTTTTGCTTGGAGTGCTAAAAAGCAAAATGTAGTATCACTCAGCAGCACAGAGGCGAAGTATGTAGCGATTTCAGCAGCAGCAACAGAGGTAGCTTATGTCCGGAAGCTTTTATCGGAATTAAAATTTCCGCATAATGGTCCAATGAAGGTCTACAATGACAACCAAAGTGTTCAATTCTTAGTGCGGATTCCCATTTATCACTCGAGAAGTAAGCACATTGCGATCAAATATCACCATGTTCGAGATGTGCTCCAAGGGCGAAGTCGAAATCATGTATATGCCAACAGATGATATGATGCCAGATATTCTTACCAAGAATTTACATAAACTAAAACAGAATAAATTTACAAATTGTATGAGTTTACATTAGAGAAACTTTAATTTTGGATTTTCTTTGTATATTAAATTGTGTTGAGAACATAGCTTGGGAATTTCGATTAGAATTAGAAATCATTACGATTAGAGAAATAAAATAATCTAATCATTAGAATTAAATTTTGATAAAAATTTCAGATTACTAATTGATTTGATTAGAAATAATCAAAAATCTAATCAAAATTAGTGACGATTAGCATTTCTAATCAAAACTAATCCAAAAAATAATTGATTAGATTTCTTGATTATTTTTGATTAGATTTGATTAGATCAACTATTTTTAACTATTTTTGCGAAAAGAAAATATTTATTTATCACATTTGTTGCTATATTTACATAATCTAACAGTTTTTGAATATTTCATAAAATTGCATACGGTGCACCCAACGGTTTCAAAAATGCCATAAGCAATCAGTTTTACGCTTACTTAAATGACCCGGATACCGGCCCTGAAATTTGGACCAAATATAATGTTTTGAAGCATTCCTATCGTTTAACACCCCACTGACGTCGTCAGCACCCGTTGAACGACTATTCTCATTTGCAGGCATCATCAATAGTCCAAGACGAAATTCATTGTCAGACTTTTCCTTTGAAAAGTTGGTTTAATGAAGTCTAATGTCAATTTTTTTTAATTATGTATAAGCAGAATCAGCATACATTTAAAACGACGTAATTGTAATATATATACCTATTTTCTTTTTTACAGAACTTATTGAATATGCATTTTTGGTTTTTTTTTTTTGACTTTCTGTAAAATTCGTTCTTTATATATATTTTATGTATAGTATGTATAAATGTAAATAGTATGTAATTATATATGTATGTGGCAATATATAATGCAATTTTATGCAATATTCAAAAACTGTTACATTATGTAAATATAGCAACAAATGTGATAAATAAATATTTTCTTTTCTCAAAAATAGTTAAAAATAGTTGATCTAATCAAATCTAATCAAAAATAATCAAGAAATCTAATCAATTACTTTTTGGATTAGTTTTGATTAGATTTGATTAGAAATGCTAATCGTCACTAATTGTGATTAGATTTTTGATTATTTCTAATCTAATCAATTAGTAATCGTCTAAAATGGCTAACTAATCATAATTAATCAATTTTCCAGCACAATTAAAATTTCTAATCCAATTGCTAATCATTAGTATTTCTAATCATTATTCCCAAGGTATGGTTGAGAAGAAGTGTTGGAAATATAACAACACAATTATCTAATCTTATGGCAACCCATACAAAATGCAATACTGTAATATTTTTATTTTCTGTACACATATTTTTTAGTCTTAAGTGGCAGTTACCCAACCGTAACGTAACGTACCGTAGAAAACGTTCTCTTTTTAGCATATGGAGAACAATGTAAACGATTACCGAAACGTTCTCTCTCGTTAGTAAAACGGAACGATCTGTATAAAACAGAATTCTCACACGTTTTTACGTGACATTTGAACATGAGAGAGGATGAGCAGTGTTGCCACGAAAAAAATATGGTAACCAACATTTGCAAAAAAATCACCAAATAAGGAAAAATACAACCAAAATTAAATTCGCAGCTTTTTTATTTTATTTTTTTCAAACTTAAATTATAATTGAGAAAAAAGAAACAAAAAATAAAATAAAATTATAATCTTACTAATTAATTAATTTAAACAAACGAAACAAAAGCTATTTTTATAAGAAAAATAATAACCAAATGCGGAAAAATCTACACATTGAACAAAAAACGGCAACACTGATGATAAGTTTGTATACCAATTTCTTTGCATTGTGTTGTGTTCGTTTGTGTGTTGCTGTTCTGTTTCGTTTTATTTACATTCTTCGTTAACATATGTCCCGTTTTGAACGTTTCTATAACTACACAAACGTTTTTAAGGCTGCATACGTTACGATTTTACGTTCCCTACGCTTGGCTAACCAGGGCATTAAGCTTTACTTTGAAGAATAAAGATCATTATAATTGAAAGCGCTTACTTTGTAATTCTGGAAGTTTATAATCCCAACAAAAATAAAACAAAATGTAATTAAAGTATAATTAAATATTAGACTACGTCATAACAAACAATTTCAATATAAAAGTAAATAATAGCAGAATAAATAAAATATCTGATCATGAAATAGTAGAAATTTATATAGAAACCAAAATGAATAAAGAACATGAAAGCAGAAAACAAATAGAATTTTTTAAATACTGTGGGAATGAAGTAACGAGTAGAGAAGAGCGAATAGTGAGTGGCAGTGTAGAAGAAGACGCCGAGCGATAATCTATTTTTTCATTTATTTATAGAAGCCATTTTTGTTTTTGAAAGAACTCTTGAATTATCAATTTTGCTTTGTTTATTTTAATCGTATTTTGTATTGTTTAATCGTAATAAATAAAATACCACAAATTTGGGGGCTCAACACGGATAATTGAGTGTTAACACATCATTGTAATGTAGGGGTGTCAAAATATCGATGGCACTATCGATAGTATCGATAGTTTATATTTTTCGTTACTATCGATGTTTTTTTTTTACAAAATATAAACATTTAACTATTACCGATAGTTTTTTTCCACTATCGATAGTAAATTGAGGGTTGTGGAAACAAAGGCAGCAATCTCAACTTTTGTAGTTTTCGAAATTAATAAGAAAAACTTGTATTTTTAAAGACAATTGTATTTTATAATGAATTTTTTTGTTAAGTTTGATCCATATCCTCACTGAAGTTTTTGGGAAAATGCGAACTGAAATTTTGAGATTGAGTTTGTTTCAACAAAGTGGTGATTTATAAACTGGTGATTCCCACAGTATTATTATAAAATGGAGAGTGAAGTAAAGACATTAACTGACTAACATGTGCTACTTAGATGTATTTATTTATAACTTAAAACAATTATTTTATTTCCAGACACGTTCAAGTGATATGAAAGAGATGCAAATACTTGCTTTTGTGTATTTGTATTTGTGTATCCCAGCTACCTCGACTGAGTCGAAAAGAATGTTTAGGTAAGCTGGTCAAATAGTTTCGGATAGGCGTACAGAATTAAAAGAAAATGTCGTTGATATGCTTCCTTTTACAAACAAAAACAATTGGTTGACTGACCCTTCATCTTAAATTCTTCATGTTTAATTTTTTGATTTTTGAACTAAGAAATAAAGTTCGGTTTTGTTTATTTTTGTTTATACAAAATGCGTTATTTAGTATTTTAACCTATTAAATTCAAATAAGTATATAAATGTATTATTTGAGAGACTCCGATAGTGTTACGATAGTATCGCCGATATATCGATATTTTTTATAAGAACTGATAGTTTAGATTCGATATATCGATACATTTTTATGAACTATCAAAAACTATCGATAGTGCTACTATCGATAGTTTGACACCTCTATTGTAATGGAAATGTAAAGTGAGAAAAGAAAAATTTTGTGTATGTATATAGAAAAAATACGAGAACAGCAACGACGTATTAGTGGACGAAACTTGTCGAAACGAAATGGCTAACGACGATCACAACGCATTGTTTGATTGTTTTTCTTGTGTGTGCTTGCAGACGAAAACAGTACAAGAACAACAACGACGTGGGAGTAGAAGAGACAAAACGAGAGATCTAACGACGGTTACTGCGAAATTTTTGATTTTGTGTTTTTGCGTATGAAGAGAATGAAAAGAGTAAAATATCAGAACGAAAATTGTTAACGACGATTACGACGAGTTGTTTCATTATGTATATGGGAGGAAACGTGCGTGTATAGTATTGAAACAACGTGTATAATATTGACGACGAATACGCAGTTAATTTTGCCACACGAAGGGAGAAGTGAAATACAAGCATATAATTGAAACAACGAGTTAGTACAAGTTTGAACATGCCGTCGTTAGGTGATGATTAATAGCGGGCTGCGGTGGTTGCATTGCATAAATTTATATATGGTGTAGAAAGGGATTGTGATAACAGAAAACGTTTGCGTGCTTTTGATGGTTTCGATTACTATGAAACGAATAATCTTTTCGTGGAAAAATCAGCATACGTTGAGGACCATTTAAGTACAGCCGATTTAGTTTCAATTTGTAACCTACTTGGTATTAGTTACAACGCCAATAATTTGTTTAAGCATATTTTCGATAATTTGCGAAGAGGCATGATGTTGAAGAGTGTTGAAAGTATGGACGATGAGAATGACGATGTTAATGACAATAATGAAGGTGATAATGATGTCAACAATCATGGTAATGAGCGCAAGATGATACGTGCACACAGTGACGCAAGTTTTAATAGTGAAACGAGTAGAACAGTTGGAAATGTACCGCTAGCAGCATGTCAGAATTTGCCCAAGTTTTCCTTGAATTTCCGCGATATCGAAGAATCAGTTAGATCTTTCGATGGTAATGGTAATCTTCCGGTGAACGTTTGGTTGGAGGAATTTGTGGAAACCGCCTCGATTATGTGTTGGGATTATTTCCAAACATTTATTTTTGCAAAACGATTATTAAAGGGTCTAGCGAAATTATTTATAGCTGGTGAGCGTGGCATTGATTGATGAATTCCAGACGGCGACGAACAACGCACAGCTACATAAGATGTTGACGGAAAGAAAAATTAATAAAGGTGAAAGCTACCAGGAATATTTCTTGAAGATGAAAGAACTTGCTTCACGTGGTAACATTGAAGATGACGCCTTGATGCAGTACGTAATAGATGGTATACGGGACTTGACTGTCAACAAATCAATTTTGTACGGTGCATCCAATTTAAGAGACTTCAAGGAAAAGTTAAAGTGCTATGAAATTATGCAGGAAAAGATGAAGCCACAAAACGATTTTAAACGAATGCAACCTGCCAAAATGCAACAGAAGGACGTCAAAAAGGAATTATGTTTTAACTGCGGCGAAAGAGACCACAACTCCAAGAACTGCAGCAACAAGGACAAAGGTGCAAAGTGTTTTAACTGTACTAATTTTGGACATATTTCAAAACAGTGTCCTCTTAAAGTGGAAAAGGCTAACGTTCGATATCTAATAGCCGATGATATTACGCACAAAAGAATAAGATTCTACGAACAAGAGTGGTTAGCATTATTTGACTCAGGCAGTAAATTTAACGTTGTAAGCGAGAAAGTTTACAAAGCCCTGCACAAGCCGAAACTCGATAAATCGAATTTTTATTTGATAGGGTTCGGTAACAACGCCAATAACAACAAAGTAAAACCTTTAGGTAATTTTACAAGTAAGGTCGTAATTGACGATGAGACATATGATCTGACATTTCATGTCGTGCCACATACCATGGTAGATGTAGACGTTATACTCGGCAAGGAATTTTGTTCGTATGCGTGCGTTATTATAACATCTGATGAAGTCAAATTCGAGAAGATCAAGAAAGACGACGATTGCGAGGTACATAGTATGATGTTAATAGACGCTGTTGAACAGAATGATACCGATTTTGTTGATATTGATGTTGTCGCTGAACATAACGCCAAGGTTAAGGTTATGGATTTGGTTCAAATTTACATGCCGGATAAAAGTAGAACTACAAATGTCGAGATGAACATAATTTTTAAAGACGAAACTCCAATATTTTCGAGACCGCGCAGATTGCCTATAGCAGAACGTAAAGCTGTCGATGAACAAATAGATAAATGGTTGGACGGCGGGATAATAGAGCATTCAGAGTCGGAGTTCAGTAGCCCCGTGGTTATGGTAAGGAAACGAGATGGTTCATTAAGACTTAGCATCGGCTATAGACAAATCAACAAGGCCATAGTGAAGGATCGATATCCCTTACCCTTAATCGAGGACCAGTTGGACCGACTCCAGGATGCCAAGGTATTTAGTACAATTGATTTGAGGAACGGATTTTTTTATGTTGATGTAGCCGCTCCAAGTCGGAAGTATACGACGTTTGTTACACACAGCGGTCAGTACCAGTTTTGTAAAGTACCCTTTGGACTCTCTAACTCACCGGCTGTTTTCCAAAGATTCATAAATACGATATTTCGCGACTTAACCCGAAGAGGTATTGCGCTGCCATGTAGATGACATAATTATACCTGGTAAAGATGAAGATGAGGCTGTCGAAAACCTAGAGGAAGTTTAAAAGAGTACGAGACTTGTTTGTAAAGACTACGGACTCGAGTTAAATTTGAAAAAATGCTCATTTTTGAAGAGGCGAGTGGAATTCCTAGGCCACATTATAGAAAATGGAAGGGTGTTGCCCTCACCCTCAAAAATTGATGCCGTAATTAAGTTTCCTGTACCGACTAATTTGAAGCAGTTACAAAGTTTTCTGGGGCTATTTCAGAAAATTTATTCCCGAATTTTCACTAATTGCCAAACCATTGAGTGACTTGACGAGATCTAATGTGAAATTTGAGATGAATGACCAGCAAATCCAAGCCTTTAATACCTTGAAGAATATATTGAGTGAGGAACTAGTGCTTAGTATTTTTAACCAACAGTATGAGACAGAGCTACACACAGATGCTTCCATTGATGGCTATGGTGCCATTTTACTTCAAAAACTACCCGACGACGACAATTTTCATCCAGTCTACTATATGAGTAAGAAGACGACAGATGCGGAAAGAAAATACACCAGTTTTGAATTGGAAATACTCGCCGTGGGTGAAGCATTGAAAAAATTTCGTGTGTACCTCCTAGGTCTCCATTTTAAAATTGTCTCAGACTGCAACGCATTCACGAAAACTATGGAAAAGAAAGACTTGTGTACCAGAGTTGCTAGATGGGTATTATTGTTACAAGAATTTGGTCGAGCACCGAGCTGGAACCAAAATTAGGCATGTCGACTCTTTAAGTAGACACCCGATCATGACTATAGGAGAAGACAACATCCTGATACGACTAAAACAAGCTCAAAGACGTGATGATGAGTTAATGGCGTTAATAAATATTCTACGGGAAAAAGACTCTCTTGACAACTATTTTTTGAAAGGTGACTTGCTGTACAAACTGGTGGATGCTTATGAAGTGGTAGTGGTGCCTAACGGTATGCAGCGCGAAATTATAAGGTGTGCTCACGAGAAAGGTCATTTTGCCCACAAGAAGGTAAAGGAGCTTATTCGGCGAGAATACTACATTCCAAAACTTGACGAAAAAATTGAATTCCATATAGCCAATTGCGTACACTGTATAATCAACAACAGAAACAGAAGAGAACAGGAAGGTGAATTGCATCCCATTCATAAGAACGACGAACCGCTTCATACTTATCACATCGATCATCTTGGTCCATTGGAAACGACAAGTAAAAAGTATAGGCACATTTTTGCAGTTATCGACGCTTTCACCAAGTTTTGTTGGCTGTATCCAACCCGCTCAACAACAGCAAATGAAGTCATAATGCGATTAAAAAATCAGAGTGTAGCGTTCAGAAATCCAGTGCAAATTATTTACGACAGAGGTTCCCCTTTCACCTCCGAGGATTTTAAAAAATATTGTGAAGAGGAAAATATTCGATATCACCTTATAACGACAGGCTTACTAAGAGCGAATGGGCAAGTGGAGCGACTCAACGCCATTATCGTACCAATTTTAGCTAAGCTCAGCATCGGCGACCCAACGAAATGGTATAAATATGTTGATGATGTCCAACGAATTATTAATTCAACGTACTCAAGAAGCATAAATACATCTCCGTTTGAGCTGATGATTGGTGTAAAGATGCGTACTAAACAACAACATGAAATTGCTAGAATACTCCAGGATGAACTGATTTCAACTTTTAATAACCAGCGTAACGAATTCCGAAACGAGGCAAAGCAACAAATCGCAACAGTTCAAGCTGAATTGTAAAACATACAACCTACGACGGAAAAGGCCAAATAAGTATGACAAAGGCGATTTGGTAGCAATCAAACGTACCCAGTTTGGTCCAGGACTTAAGTTGAAGGCAAAGTATTTAGGTCCATATGAGGTGACAAATGTGAAAAGAAATGACACCTATGATGTAACGAAGGTTGGTCTGTCTGAAGGTGCAAGGAATACGACAACCTGTGCAGAATATATGAAGCCGTGGTATTCCAGCTTAGATGATGATGAATTCGAGGCGAATTCAGCGCAGGATGGCCGAATTGTGGGAATGAAGTAACGAGTAGAGAAGAGCGAATAGTGAGTGGCAGTGTAGAAGAAGACGCCGAGCGATAAGGACTTGTGACGGAATCCGTAATCTATTTTTTCTTTTAATTATAGAAGCCATTTTTGTTTTTGAAAGAACTCTTGAATTATCAATTTTGCTTTGTTTATTTTAATCGTATTTTGTATTGTTTAATCGTAATAAATAAAATACGACAATATGAAAAACAAAAATTTAAAAGAGAGATAAGTAAAATATTGAAATTTGATGAAAACGTGGAATTAAATTATAATGTAAATAACTTCGATAAATTGATTGAAGGCACAATTAAAAAGCTTACAGTGAGAAAAACGATACGCGAGAAAAACAGTGTAAATAAGTGGTTTAACAGACAATTACAAACATTAAAAAAGGATAAAATAGTGAAGTACCATATAGCAAAGTGTGAAAATACTACTGTAGCATGGAATAATTATAAAAATGCCAGAAAGATATATAAAATACAACTGGAAAATGAAAAAAATAAATATATTAACAATAAGATAGGAAATACCAAAGATCAAAAACAAATGTGGAATAAAACAAAGGAATTAGTTCTAAAAAAGAATAAATCTGTGATAAAAAATGTGGTGTTTAATAATGTAGAATATAATAACAGCTCCGATATAGCTAACCAATTTAATGAATATTTTGTAAATAGTATTAGAGAAATAAGAGAATGTATAGAAGATGTGCAATACGATAATCAAATAAACGTGATAAGTAATAGATTTATTTTTCATACAATAACTATTTCAGAACTTAGACCAATTTGTAAGACCATAAAGAAAAAACCCGACTATAATAAAGTAAATATATGTTTAATCTTAGATAACTTTGAATACGGGAGTTTTTCCAGATAATTGGAAAACTTCAATGATTACACCAATTGAGAAAATAGCAAAAACAAATAAATGTGAAGAGTTTCGTCCAATAAATACTTTAAAACTGTGTGAAAAAATTTTAGAGAAAATTCTTAAACAACAGCTTGAAGAATACTTGGAAAAAAATAAAATTATTATCGAAATATCAATCGGTTTTCGGAAAAACTTTTCGTGTGAGACAGCGGTGAACTATGTAATTAATAGATGGAAGAAAATTGATAGAAATAAGAAGATAATGGCTATTTTTCTCGACTTCAAAAGAGCGTTTGAAACCATTGATAGATATATATTATTGTGCAAATTGTATAAATATGGAATACAAGATAAGGAATTAAATTGGTTTAAATCATATCTATCAAATGGAAAACAACGATTATGGAGTACCTCAGGGATAAATTCTGGGGGTTCTATTATTTATTATATATATAAATGATCTACTCAATATAATAGAAAAGTGTGAAATAGTTTTATATGCAGATGATACTCTAATATTTAATGAATCTGAAAATGATGAACAGTGCCAAATAAACTTGGAACATGATACGACAATTGTAAATAAGTGGTTGAAAATTAATAAACTAAAATTAAATGAAAATAAAACAAAAATTTTGGAAATAAACATGAGCACTGAAACACCTTTTAAAATTAATAATAAAATAATTGAGAGAGTTGAAACTATAAAATATTTGGGATTTATAATAGACAAAAACTTGAATTTTAAAGAAAATGTAAATTATATATGTAAGAAAATCGGGAAAAAATTGGATTTTTCAAAAGAATTAGAAATCAGATATCAATAATCACTGCAATTAACATATACAACACGATCATTAAGCCACACTTTGAATTTGGTGCTACAATATTATATACATGCTGTACAAACATACAATTAGATAGGCTGCAAAAGTTACAGAACAGGGCTATGAGGTCTATAATTAAATGCAACAAGTTTACTCCAATACAACTTATGCTAGATACGCTAAAATGGCTCAACATCAGACAAAGACTTCAACTAAATACGTTTACCTTTATTTACAAGATGAAAATGGGCAACACACCGGAATATCTAACGGATCAATTAAGATATGTCAACGAATGCCAACCTTACAGTCTTGGAAATGCTAATGATTTTAAAATACATCGAGCAACAAACAACGCAGTGAAGAGATGTTTATTATATAAAGGACTACAATTATTCAATTTACTGCCTAGCAGCGTTAAAAATGAAGGAAATATTAATGTTTTCAAAATTAATTGTGTGCAGTTTATAAGAAAATTTTTTTTTTTATTGATATTAAGTAGTATTAATAATACTTTTAATTAACATTTAAAATTATAAAATTATACTATAAATACAAATGCTCTAATTAATGCTTCTTATAAAATTCACAGTTTTCTTCCTAAACACATTATCATTAATTTCATTTTTAACATCAAATGGCAACATATTGTACAGGTTTAGTCCTTTATAAAACAGCGACTTTTGCTTTGCAGTGGTGTTGACTTGTTGAATCCTGAAGTCCATGACGTTCCTCAAACTGTATGGTTGAACCTCCCCAACGTATTGTAGTTGGTCTGTTAGATATTCTGGCGCATCACCTATTTTAATTTTTCGAATAAAGTATATAGTGTTAACTTGTAGTCTTTCCTTTATATTTAACCATTTCAAAGTATCTAGCATCCATCTTGTTGATGTTAATCTATTTACTTTAAGTATTGCACGCATTGCCTTATTTTTTAATTTCTGTAGTCTTATTATTTGTTGATCTGAACAGCAAGTATGTAATATTGTTGATCCATATTCGAAATGTGGTTTAATTATTGTATTGTAAATATTTATTGATGTTATAATTGACATTTTATTTCTTATGCGTTTGAAAAATCCGATTTTTTTACAAATAAATTCAATATGATCATTCAATTTTAATTCTTTATCTATTATGAAACCCAAGTATTTTATCGAATTAACTTTCTCTATTATTACATTATTTATTTTGAATATTAAATTATTGTCCATATTAATTTCTAACAATTTGGTTTTATTCTCATTTAGTTTTAGCTTGTTCATCATTAACCATTTATTTATATTTTCCATATCCTTTGACAAATTTTCGTGACATAAGATATCATTCTTATCATCAGTAAAAATTAAAGTATCGTCCGCATATAGCACTATCTCACATTTCTGCAAAACCTTTTCCATATCATTTATGTAAATAATAAATAACAGCGCTCCTAATATTGATCTTTGTGGTACTCCATACTTATTTTCAATTGGGCTGGATTCAATGTTGTTAACTCTTGTAATTTGTTTACGGTTCGTTAAATATGACCTAAACCACATCAGCTCTTCATTCTCTATTCCATACTTCATTAGTTTTTGCAGCAGAATGTCCCTATCAATTGTTTCAAATGCTCGCCAGAAGTCCAGAAAAATTGCAAGAATCTTATTATTTTTCGTATTCTTCCACCGACTTATGACATAATTTACAGCAGTTTCACATGAAAACTTCCTTCTGAAACCTGACTGATATTTTGACAATAACTTGTTTTCCTCCATGTATTTTTCCAACTGTTGCTTAACCACCGTTTCTAGAACTTTTTCAAATGTTTTCAGTGAGTTAATAGGACGAAATTCTTTACATTTATTAGTGTTTTTAATTTTTTCAATTGGTGTTACCAATGACTCTTTCCAATTATCGAGAAAAATTCCCGTTTCCAGCGATTTATTTATAATTTTAAGCAAGATGTTACCTACTAACTCCCAGTTATCCAATATTAAGTTACTCGATATTCTCCTATAATCGTTTTTCTTTTTAATAGTTTTACATATATTTCTTAATTCTAATAATGATATTGACCGGAATTTAAATTTACAGTTTATCACAGGAATTTGGTTCTTATATTGCACGTCCTCTATGGAGCATCTTATTTCCTTAATACTATTTACGAAGTAGTCATTAAAATTTTCAGCTATTTCGGAATTAATATTACATTCTATATTATTAAATATCACAGATTTAATCACATTTTTGGGAGGTTTTAGGACTAGTTCTTTTATTTTATACCACATTTCTTTTTGGTTGCTTGTATTCGTAATCTTATTGTTTATAAACTTATTTTTTTCATTACCAATTTTCACTTTATATAAATTTCTTATGAATTTATAGTTATTCCACGATGATGCTGTATTTTCAAATAAAGCTTTTTGATATTTTATAATTTTTTCCTTTTTCAATATTCTTAGTTCGTTGCTAAACCATTCATTATTATTGTTTTCGCGCACTTTTCTCTTCACTACAAATTTTTCAATTGTTTGTTCCAAACAAGTATCAAGATTATAAACGTATTCATTTATGTTATCTACTTCATTAAATTCTGTTAATGCATTTAGTTCATTATTAAATCTATCTTTATTGTATTTGAATATGTCTATTTCCATGTTCCGTATCTTCTGATCGTTTCCATTCTCGATAATAATATCTATACATTCGTGATCTGATATTTTATTGTTTATATTATTTCTTGCCGACACCATTTCATTATTTGTGATTATATAGTCTATTAATGTTTTAGAATCTTTCGTTATTCTCGTATATTCCTTCATTATCTGTCTTAGCCCGTTATCATTCAATATGCTTTCCAATTTACCTTTATAAAAATCTGATTGCCAATCTATGTTCAAGTCTCCTGCTATTATAATGTCATTACTTTTCTCGCACAAGTCCTCCAAAAACTGTTGTAAATCTTCACAGAATTCCGCTTTGCTGTAGCTTGGTGATCTATATATTATAACTATTATAAATGATAAGCCTTCACATTTCGCCAAATATGCGCTAATCCAGTGTTTGGAGTCCTTTACGTTTTCCTTAATTCTGTTTACCTTCCATTGTTTTTTAAAATATAATGTTACTCCTCCTGTCCTGGGTGAATTGGACATTGTCACGTATTGATCGTAAAGACCCAATTCTGTCTCGCATTCATCTATTTTTTCCGTTATGTGCGTTTCGGAGAGCATTATAAAATCTGGTTTAATATTATCGGCAATTATTTCCAGTTGAGTAAAATTATTCAAAAGTCCTTGTATATTTGTATAAATTCCATGAATTTTCTTTGATTGTTAAATAGCTAATCCAATTCTTCTTTTTCTTACCAAAAGTCTGTTTTGCTAAACCGGGCATTCTCTATTAAATGTGGCATGATCTTCGTCCAGCCCTAGATTAAGTCTTCTATTTTCCTTTATACAATTGATGCATTTTTTCACTACTTCCTTATTACATTCTTTGCTTTTGTGATTTCCATGACATTTATAACATGTATCCTCATTTTTACATTCCGATGATTTGTGGTTATGGCATTTAAAACATTGCAGCACATTAGTACCATCGAAAACCCGGCATCTATCCCATCCTATATTAAGCCTTACTCCCGATATCACTTTTGGATACGATTCATTATCAATTTTCATTTTTACATTATATATTGTTCTATTAAATTTCTTAGATTCATATATTTTGATAAGTTCTATTTTACTGTCTTTCAATATTTCATTTTGATTTTTCAATTTCTCTATTAGTTCCTTCTCCTGGATTTTAAAATTCATGTCCGTTATCATAATTTGCATACCTACTTCCTTTGGCACTTTCACTTCATAATTTTTACTAATTTGAGTTTCAATAGCTTCTTTAATTTTTTCTCTTTCCTCCACATTTTTGCATTTTATTACTAGTGTACCATTTTTCCTATTTTCGACGTTCGTTATTTTAAAATTTATTGGGTCCACCTTTTCATTCAATTCTGCTTTTGTTTTTTTAAAAAATTGTTTTTCCTTGGGCTTTATAATTAAGGGGACATTTTGTGAAACATCTGGCATCACTATATTATTTGCAGCTATTTGTGCGTATGACATTTTCTGTTTGACATTCGTATCCTTGACAATTTTCTTTATTTCATTACACATTTTCGTATTGCTTTTCTCAATCGTTTCATACATATCCTTATTCTTGTTTTCAATATTGTTTACCGTTCCATAAATGTCCTTGACCTCTTGTACATTTATTTCGCATAATTTTTGAATTTTTTCCATTTTTCTAAATCTTTCATCGTACCGTTTTTCGATTGCCTCCAACAATGATTTAATTTCATTTTCATTTTTCCTAAGTGAACTTTCAAACTCATATTTATACTCTTGCAATACTTGTTTGTTTTTCTCGACGCCCTCTTGAATACCACTTAAGACAAGATCAACATTCTGAATGTATTGTAAACAGTCATCACATATGAATCTCACGAAATTATCCTCTTCCAAAATTTTTGCGGAATATTGATCGATCCCGGCACATTTCTTAGTATAATGATAAATTTTGTTGCATACTCCATTGCATCTAATGCCACTTTCACCTTTTATCGATGACTTGCACTTAGTGCATTCAGCCATCCTTTTATTGTTCTTGACAAAAAAAAACTTCACTCTGCAAGATTTTTTCTGTCTTCACCAACACTTGATATTTTAGTTTTAATTTTGTTTTTAGAATAGTCTCTATCTATTTTTTAAACAATTTATTATACAAATTTTTCTAATTTTATAGAGCTTTATTAAATTTCCTTGTATATTCGACAGGGTTGCCAATATGCAAATTGTACTTAATGTAATGTATTATAGTAAATAAGAAAGTAATTTTAATACTACTAAATAAATAAATAAAAAAAATAAATAAATAAATTAACTTATAATTTATTATTTCAATTACTTACAACAATAAACTACTACATACAATAAAACATCTATCATCTAAAACATAGTTTACCATTTCATAGCACAGTTGTGCAGAGAGAACTCACACGCATTCTTGTGTTTTTTTATTTAGTTGTCGATCAGACTGCGACAAGAACACATGTGCGGCGGATGCTTTGTCATTTTATTCCAGAATGACACTCAAAAAATACTTTATGTTAAAAAATGATTTTGATAACTGTTCCATCACCTTTAAAATATTTAGTATTTTGTACATTTTTATTTAATACCTTAAATTGCAACCATGTATTCTTCTACAATAATTTTGACATTACTCTTTTTCTGCTTTCGCCATGTATGAAATACATATTACTTTGAAATAAATCACTCTCTGTAAAACAAGCAATGGCACAACATCGAAACAAGAGTTATAATTTTGTCCTTAAGTCACAAAATCTACAGTTTTTAGAGGTTAGAATTTCATCTTTAGCCACCAGGTCTACATTTTTTGGCGCCCAACGTGGGGCACGACCCAAGCACTGAATAAACTTATTAAATATTTCATCATTTGTGAAGCGCTTATCGCCGCCGGAAAAAGTCCATCCGCACGAGGAGACTTATTGTACCATAAATCCATCCGCACGAGGAAACTTATTGAAAATAAATCCATCCGCACGAGGATACTTATTGAACTATAAATTCATCCGCAATAGGAGACTTATTGAACCATAAGACCTATCCGCACAAGGAAACTTATCGACACAAACGCTATCCGCATGAGGAAACTTATCGCTACTGGAACTCACACATTATTCGTCCAAGAAATTCAATTCAAGCTGGCATACAGGTATTTACATGCTATTAAATATATTTCGACAAATTCTACATAAATTTACATAAAAATAATTTCGCCAACGCCTACATACATCAAACAGCATAAACGAAAAACTACAAGACCCTACCACAATATTTGGTATTTTATACGCAATTCAAAAAATATACATGAACATATACATGAAATTAACATAGAATTAAAAAGAAAAAAGAAACACACACACAACCAGCAACGTCAATAACGGATTGTCATTGTTGTTACTGTCGCCGCGTTTGTCAACAGCCGCTGCTCTGCTATTTTACGTTGTAATTTTTTACCGTTGACTATTTGCCATTCAATTATCTTTAATATTAAGATATTTAACATATTAATACATTTAGCATTAATAACATACATAATAAAGGTCTGCAACGAATAACTTTTTTGCTTCATATGTGCAACTCGCTGTCGGATAAATAGAGTACTTATTCTCTCTCTAACAGCGCAAGCAGTGAAGAAAAGGGAATGTGTGCAAGACAAATACGAGTAAGAATTTATCCGAAGCTGCTTATGATCCGTAAAAAAAGTACTCATTGAAAAATATATCCGCAAAAACAGTACATATAAAATTATGTTCACTTCATGTGGTACTTCATATACTCGCAGAATAAAACAGCACATAACTGATGTTTTTTTTTTACATATAAATGCTTTCATGTATGAACAAACTTATAAACGACTTGTTAGACATTTATTTATTAATCATTAAAATAAAAAAATAGAAATCAGAAATAGTTAAATTTTTTTTGGAAAATATTTTTTTGTTGCTTTTTGATTTAAAAAGTCTTTATTTTCAACGAACTAAAAATAATTAAAATAACAAAAAAACACTTAAAATTATTAAAACGTAAAAAAACACAGTTTATATTTCATATTTTCAGAGATCATTTAAAATGATAAAAGTATGTAAGAAGTAATAAGTGTAACAAATAAAGTTAAGTATGTATATAGAATAGAAGGAACTTTAAAAACTTAAATATTTGTGAATTGATTAAAAGGAAAACAAAACATAAAAACTCTAAACGTTAAATAAAAAAATTCATGTCCATAGG
Organism: Sarcophaga rosellei; assembly: GCA_930367235.1. Taxonomy (NCBI): domain Eukaryota; kingdom Metazoa; phylum Arthropoda; class Insecta; order Diptera; family Sarcophagidae; genus Sarcophaga; species Sarcophaga rosellei. The sequence continues at coordinate 42,033,801 of OV884021.1, read as the reverse complement.
ACTTAAAGCTATAGATCACTTTCTATTTCTTCGTATATTTTTGTTTTATTCATTTTAGAGTGTAAAAACATTATTTTGTTTATTGTAGCTCCATTAGTTCCAAGAGCAGACCTATTCTCAGAAATAAGATTTCTTGCCTTCGAAACTTTTTTTTTATAGCTTTACGAGCTAAAGGCTGGGAATCTTCAAAAGACATTGGTAGCCCGGCCTGCCAATGTGCACGATTCGCCGCAAGACTTACTCTCGGCTAGCCTTTCACTTGCCTGCCTGTTTGCATGGAAAACACAAACAAAAACATTTAAATAAAAACATTTAATTTTGTTTGTGTTTTCCATATAAAGAGCAAGAGTCATCATTACATATTTCAGGTACCTGAATATTTCAAAGGGTTATATTTTATGGTCCTCCGTTTCGCAAATTGGTCACCGCAAAATTTCCATACATTATTATGCATATAAATCTTAGGTTAGGTTAGGTTAGTGGACGTGTACTTGTCAATTAAGACAAGTACAGTACCCGGAGGTCGAATTGACCCATTGTACAACGTCCTTAAAGAGGAAGGATAAGAGAGGGAATAGGATATAAAGGAGAGGAGATAGGAAAGGGAGAATGGGAAGCGGAGGGGTCACTTAGACCCAACAAAGAAGGGAGAGCGTGACTACCCTGATGAAGCCCTAGCGCCTCTCAACCAGCCTAAGCCACTAATGAATCTGTGGAGAGCCTTGATGTCGGCTCTCGACACAGAGTTCAAAATCTCAAAGGAGGCCCTGCCAAGGGTCCTCAGCCTCAACCTACCAAGGGCTGGGCAGTTACAGAGGAGGTGTTCGATAGTCTCCAACTCCTCCTCATCGCAACATGCCCTGCAATAGTCCGGCTGGGATCTGTTCCAGATCCCCGTCAGCGACCTAATCTTGCAGTGCCCTGTGATAAACCCGACAACTAACCTTAAGCTGGCATTATCCAAGCCCAGCAGCCTACCTGTTCTCTTACTGTCCACAGCAGGCCATAGACATCTAGAGACAAAACAACCCGATCCGTTCCCCCAACGTCTTTGCTCTTCCTCCCCGACCCATCCATTGATGAGACCGTAGAGGTGGCAGACCGGGGGGTCAGGACCAACTATTAAATCGCCCCCAGAGAGCGAACCTAACCTAGCGAGGGCATCCGCCGTCTCATTGCCCAGTATTCCGCTATGACCCGGAACCCAGCAGAGACGGATACGGTCTAGTCCAAAGGTCCTCAAGGACTATTGGCACTTGCGAACGAGCCGTGATTTGCACCAGACCGACTCAATGGCCCTAAGGGCAGCCTGACTGTCAACGAAGATCACGTAAGATTCCGAATCTGAAGCTGGGCCACCAGCTATGGCCTCAATAGCTTTCAAGATTGCGAAAATCTCCGCCTGGAAAACGTTGCAGTCATCATTCAACCTAAAGTGGAGTTCAAGACCGAGTTCCCTACAGAAAACCCCAGCACCTGTACATCCACCTAACTTAGACCCATCTGTGAAGATGGGTATACCTCTCTGTCCCTGGAGTACCCTACCATTCCATTGTGCCCTTTCCGGTATAAGTATCCTTAAACCGGACAGGAACATAGCCTCAGGCACAATATAATCGGTGGCTTTTTCCAAAAGTCGATATCTCTCGTCAGGAAAAATGACATTCAGAACTCTGGAGTGACCTATCGAGCGCTGTTTCCAGCAGCCCGATTCCCTCAGACGAATGGCACTGCGCGCTGCATACCGCTTGACATATAAATCAAGCGGAGTCAGGCAGAGCATAGTGTCAAGAGCAGCCTGAGGGCAACTCTTCCTCACTCCAGTGATACTCAAAGAAGCAATCCGCTGAACCTTATCCAAGATTTTCCGCTGAAAACTCTTATCTAAGGCACACCACCAAACAACGCAGCCATAGGTAATAACCGGTCTAACAATCGCCAGATATATCCAGCGAATGACCCTAGGCGGAAGACCCCAGCTCTTACCTATGGAGTTCCTACACTGGTAGAAGGCATTCAGTCCCTTCTTCATTCTTTCCTCGGTGTTTCGTTTCCAGTTCAGCTTGCTGTCCAGGACAACACCCAAGTACTTGACCTCAGAAGACAACGGATGCTCCCTACCAGCTAACCTCGGCAACCTGAAGGGTTCAATTTTGTACCTACGCGAGAACAAGACGAGGTCCGTCTTATCCGGATTTATACCCAGGCCACATTTCGTAGCCCAAGAGGATAAAATTCCAAGAGCAGACTCCATCAGTTCCCCCAACGTCGGTAGAAATTTTCCACCCACCAGAATAGCCACATCATATGCCACAACCCTAAAGCCCCTACTCTCTAGAAGCCTCAGACCAACATTAGCAACCAGGAGCCACAAGAGAGAGGATAGGACACCCCCTGCGGTGTACCCCTGGTCGCACGCTTTACGATAAAACATCCACCCAGATTCGATCGGATTAGTCTATTACCCAACATGTGGATGATAAACCTCACCAGAAAATCTGGGGCATGTATATCCCTCAGTGAATTCTCAATAGAAGAAGTGGTGACATTATTGAAGGCCCCCTCTATATCAAGGAAAGCCGACAGTGTGTACTCACCCCTAGCCAGATTCGTCTCAACAAAACCTGTCACATCATGAAGAGCGCTCTCAACCGACTTACCCTTAATATAAGCATGTTGCGACCCACTCAACAGAGACCGGTCCACGTTTGACCTCAAATGTAGATCGATAAGTCTCTCCAAGGCTTTCAAAAGAAAGGATGAGAGCGATATCGGTCTATAATCCTTCGGGCCGATATGACTGGGTTTACCAGCCTTTGGTATAAACACCACGAGCACATCTTTCCAACCATCAGGTATATCACACCGCCGGAGACAGTCTCTATACACGTCCACCAGACATTCGTGTAATATATCACCAGCACGTTGAAGCAGAGCCGGAAAGATACCATCCGGACCAGGCGACTTAAAGGGCTCAAAACTATTTATCGCCCGTTTGACCTTGTCTCTGTTAATGATATCCTCCAAATCGGTCATCAAGCCAGCATCACAGAAGGGATTCGCTACCCCCGACGGATAGTTTTCTGGATCCACACAATTGGGAAAATGAGTGCTCAGCAGAACCTCTAGTGTTTCTTTTCTCGAGGCTGTCCACGCGCCATCGTTCTTTTGGATGAAGCCTAGGATTTTGGGGTCCCTAGACAGCATCCTACGGAAACGAGCCACATCGGCAACATTCTCGATACTCGTGCAGAAACTCATCCAGGTGGTTCTCTTTGAGTGCTTTATTTCCCTTTTATACTCATTAAAACTGGCCTTATATGCAGACCAGTCCACATCCCTGCCCGGCTTTTTAGCCTTATTAAAGAGTCTCCTGGCACAACAGCGGAGTCTACGGAGTTCCGCATTCCACCAGGCTGGCTGGTTCCTCTTACCCGGGTAAGTGAGAGGACAAGCATCTCTATAACAAGACAACAAAATATCCGTCAACAACCCAACTCGATCATTGACGCCAGGAGTGGAACGACCCCTGAGGGTCTTAAGTTCCTCCTCCACAGCCATATTTCCATAATGATATTTTCTGCCTGCTGAAATATTTTATTTACAATGAGAAACAGTTATTCTAAAATCTAAAAATTCCATGAGTTGATCAACGTTAATTTCTTTGGCATAATTTTTTATTTTTAATAATATTTCTAAATGACTATTCGTCAATTTACTTTATGCTCTTTCATTTGTGAGGTTTTTACAAAAATTATATTTCTCAAAAATGTGCATGTGCATGTGTGAACACTCTCAAAATTTTACATTTATTTATCAACAGAACTATAAAAAAAATTTGCATTTCATTTTCGAATGCTAGCGCAAAATAAAACTTCATGCTCTTTCATTGGCATTCATTGGTATTTGAAGTACTACGTGAAGTTTGGTGTTACTCATTGTAGTCGACATGTTTGGTGCCGGTATTTTCGAGTAAGAAAGAAAGTTGAACATATATTTGTATGAAGCGAACGCAGTCAAATAACAACAAGAAGTTATTCGATAATTTTGTTGTTCTCAAAAAAAAGTACTTTTCTTCTTCGGTTACTTCGGATAAGTGTACATGTATGCTAGATCTTATGTACTTTTTGAAGTAAAATACATTTGTGCAGACCTTTAATACATAACATGACTGAGTTAGAATCTCTACAGAGACAGCGAACGTCTGTAAGGGGAAACGTTACGCGTATAAAAACTTTAGTGAGCGATGCAATGGGTGTATGGGAACTCGAGTGCAGGTTAAGTCTGGTCGAAGCTTATTTTAAACAACTGCTGTCTATCCAGAGTGAGATAGAAATTGAGATAACGCCAGAGCTGATCTGGAAGAATTATGTATTGCTACAAAATCAAAAATTATTGACCTAATGGGTGGCAATTATAAAAGGGGAACCGAAGTTTCATTTGCCATGCCAGCAACTATAAAATCGAAGTTGCCAAAATTGCATTTACCAAATTTTGATGGCAAATACGCCACTTACAAAAATTGTATATCTACCTTCAAACAATTAGTGCACAACGATTCTTCCCTTTCGAACATAGAAAAATTCAATCATTTGTTACATTGTGTATCTGGCCAAGCATTCGACACCATACGTGCATTCGAGGTAACAAGCGAAAACTACAGTAAGGCAATTAAACGTCTCGACGAACGGTACAATAACAAAACACTAATTTTTCTTGAGCATATTTCGAACCTTTACGAATTGCCGTCATTAAACAAACTATCCGCTATACTACTTCGTACCTTAGTTGACAATGCATCAGCAATTTTTAGTTCCTTAAAATCACTGGGAAATTAGACGGATATATGTAATGCTATGATCATTCATTTAATTTTGGCAAAAGTTGATGAAGAATCCAATTTGAAGTGGAGGAAAACGATTGATTTTAGCTCTTTGCCAACTTGGGAAGGATTTGTTAAAATATTAGAGCGCCGATGCCAATTTTTGGAATCAATTGAACCCCAAACAGTATCAACCAGTAACCCTTCTCCACCTACTGTTAACGACAAGCGTAATGTAACACGTCGTCAACAACACAAACATTCGTTTATGACTCAGGCTAAGAAGAATTGTGTTTTTTGAAAAAGATTAGATCATTGGGGCAGTAACTGCCCACAATTTAAATCCGTGGATTTTACCAGCAAATTCGATACAGTTAAAAAAAACTCGGCATTTGTATAAACTGTTTATCATCTGGACACAACGTAGCTAAATGTACATCTAAATACCGTTGTAAATACTGAAATCACCTCACCATACACTCCTTCACAGAGAATCACCAACTACTCAAGCAATTTCAACTTCTATATCCACTCCTGTTTCTCAAGCAGCTGTCAATACTCACATCAACGATCAATCGAACAGTATAATTCTCGCAACAGCTGTCATTCTCGTTTCAGATAGTACAGGTGGGTACAAATTAGGTAGAGCACTGTTGGATTCGTGCTCCCAGATAAATTTAATAACAGAAAAATTTGCCAACATGTTAAACTTAACACGTGGAAAAACGTCAGTTAGCGTTTCTGGTGTGGGAGACACATCTTCAAGTATAAAGTATGAAGTTACATCGACTGTAAGATCTCGTTTTAACTCCCATGAGTATCCTCTGAACTTATTAATAACAAATCGTATTTCCGGATAATGCCATCCAGGAACATTAACATAAGTGGTTGGAATTTTCCAAAAATCGATATGGCTGATGAATTTTTTATAAACAACAGCCTATTGATTTATTACTAGGCACAGAATACTTTTTTGACGTGCTTTGTGGAAGCAAAATCAGTCTCGGTGTGAACCTGCCTACAATTCAAGAAATTAAAGTCGGATGGATTGTGACTGGTCGGTATAAGACGGATGTTAAACATTCGGTGAACAAATGTATGGCTTTAACTTCAGAATCAAACGATCTCGATGAACAATTAAAATTTTTATGGCAAATGGAAGAAATACTACCTTTAGCAAAAAAGTGGACAATAGATCAGCAATTATGTGAATCATATTTCATTAAAAATGTTGCAACTAACTCTGAAGGAAAAATTATAGTTAAATTACCTTTCAAGCAATATTTCACTTCTTTAGGATCGTCATACAACACAGCATTGAGGAGATTCAAAACACAATACATAAAATTTATGACTGAATACGAATAAATGGGACATATGTCGCTCGTTCCTGAACCAAATATGCATTGTCCACACTATTTTATACCACACCATTGTGTTATTCGCCCAAACAGTACGACTACAAAGCTTAGAGTTGTATTCGATGCCTCAGCAAAAACTTCATCCAACAAATCATTAAACGACATTCTTCTCGTGGGACCAACAATACAAGACGACTTGTTTTTTCAAGTGCTTCGTTTTCGTCTTTTCAAATATGCTCTTACCGGTGACATCGTTAAAATGTACAGGATATTTTTGGTGGATGAAATTAATCGGCCGTTCCAACAAATTTTATGGAGAGCTGATGAGAGTCAACCAGTTAGTGTATACCAGCAAAACACAATTACATACGGCATGTCGGCAACACCCTTTTTAGCTATACGCAGCCTACACTTTTTAGCGGATAAGTTCGAAACTTCACATAAAACTGGTTCTACAGTAATCCGAAACCATTTTTATGTAGACGACCTGTTAACAGAAGCAGACACCATAGAAGAGTTACAAAAAATAATAAATGAAATAACTTACATTTTATCGAAAGGTGGATTAGAAATAGCAAAAATTCAATCCAATCACAAGGACTTCCAATCAGATGACGTTTTACCAAAAAAGATGAACATGGAAAAGCTACAAATCCATAGCACACTCGGAATTAGTGGGGACCCAGTTAAAGATAAGTTCCTTTTTGCCTTTAAAGCAGAACAGAAATTACAAAAATACAAAATGAGCAATTTTATCCCTTACAGCCTCTGTTTTCGACCCACTGGGGTTAATACCCCCTCTTGTAATAATTCCAAGAGTCTTATTGCAGGACCTGTGGCTACAAAAATACGACTGGGACTCAAAGGTTCCGGAAGTTATCAAGAATTCATTTATGAAGTGCCTTAACAACTTAAATAATGTAAATACAATTTCCATCCCTCGATTCGTTTTAGATGACAATTATACCGAAATCGAACTACATGGTTTCAGCGACGCGTCCATACGTGCTTATGGTTGTTGTTTTTATATATGTGCCCGAAACATGCATAATAACTCCAAAGTAACACTTTTTGCAGCAAAATCCAGAGTTGCCCCAACAAAAAAGCGTACAATACCTCAGTTGGAACTCTCTGCAGCTCACCTTTTATCAATTTTGTATCGAAAAATTGCTCCATTATTAAAACCGTTTAACCCGCGAATGTTTTTTTGGTCTGATTCGTCAGTAGTTTTGCGATGGTTACAATTACATTCGGCAACACTGACGACATTCGTTGGAAATCGCGTTTCTGAGATCCAAGAAATTACTGCTAATGCATCATGGCATCATATACCTACAGCACTAAATGCGGCCGATCTCATTTCTCGAGGCTGCTCTCTTGATGACTTAAAACAATCGTCATGGTTTTCAGGGCCAGAGTTTCTAAAACATGATGAATCACAATGGCCTAAGCCAATTAATGAATATAATGAAGACATCGTAAAAACAGCTATTAGATTATCCGTTTTCAAATGTGAAATCAAAGAAAATTGTATTTTAGAGTTATGCGAAAGAGTGAGCTCATATTTGAAAACCGTACGCATAGTTACGCTATTATTCCTGCTTCGCGTAGAAGGAAGGTTGGAAAAAGCAAATATTCCAAAGGATCGGAAACATCCAATTCTTCTACCAAATTGCAATTTTGTGGTAAACTATATTCGACATCTTCATGTAACAAATTACCACGCCGGCCCAAAGGCACTTGTTGCCTTTTCAAGACAAATTTTCTGGGTGGTCAACGTCCGCTCTATAGCGCGAAAGATAGTTCATTCATGCATAAGCTGTAATACAAGTAATAGGCAACCTACCTGGTGAGCGCGTCACCCCAGCAAGACCATTTCAACGTTGCGGCATCGACTTCTTCGATCCAATAGACACCTACTTCAAAATAAGGGGCAAACGACCTATTAAAAGCTACGGTGCAATTTTTATATGTTTTGCAACAAAGGCGGTACATATTGAATTAGTGTCAGAGTTGACAGCAGATGCATTTATTGCTGCATTGAAGCGACTTATTGGTCGACGTGGTCTTCCTTCGGACATTTTTTGCGACAACGCAACTAACTTTGTTGGTGCCAACAACAAATTAACCGAATTAATTTTTTTTTTTTTCAATAAACAATTTCAATTTTCATTAAATAATTTTTGTTCGAAGAATTTCATAAATTTTCATTTTATACCACCAAGGGCACCACATTTTGGAGGCCTTTGGTGCTAAGTGCTAAGAGCCATCTGTATCGCACTTTAGCTGGAGCAAAACTTACATTCGAGGAAATTACTCCTGCTTTAATAGAAATAGAAGCTATTCTGAATTCTCGACCAATTTCAGAGTTATCTACCAATCCCAATGATATCGAAGCGCTGACACCTGGGCATTTTTGGATCAGTGGCCCCCTCAACGCTCTTCCAGAACGATCCATTCATTGTGAAGACATCAGTTTACTAGAAAGGTGGCGTCGTATTACTGCTGTAAAACAACATTTCTGGCGTGTTTGGTCTATTTAAATGAGATGATTCAAAGAAAGAAATGGTTTAAAACAACACCTAATTTAAAGCCTGGAACACTTGTACTAATTCACGAAGATAATCTTGCTCCACTTCATTGGCTCATGGGACGTATTGTGGCAACTATACCTAGAAAAGATAAGAAAATACGAGTAGCTGATATCAAAACAGCAAAGGGAGTCAATCGCCGACCCATTCACAAATTAGCAGTACTCCTAGAATATTGAAAGTGTATCCTTTCAACGCCGCCGGAATGTTCCATCACCTTTAAAATATTTAGTATTTTGTACATTTTTATTTAATACCTTAAATTGCAACCATGTATTCTTTTACAATAATTTGGACATTACTCTTCTTCTTCTTTCGTCATGTATGAAATATATATTACTTTTAAATAAATCACTCTCTGTAAAACAAGCAAAGGCACAACATCGAAACAAGAGTTATAATTTTGTCTTTAAGTCACAAAATCTACAGTTTTTAGAGGTTAGAATTTCATCTTTAGCCACCAGGTCTACAATAACATTCAATGCCTTATATGTTACAAAATATTTAGAGAATGTAGGGAATATGTTCTTAAAAGACATTTTGCATCTTATCATATTAATAATTTAAATAATAAGGAAAGGGAAGAGTTTTTAAATAGACAAGATTAAAAATACCGCTTTTGTTAAATAAAAGATCTTTGGAGGGTTCTAGAAATAATTTTTTTTTTGGGTTCTATTCAACAAAACTCACAACTTACACTATGTCATTAGCTGAGCGTATTTTTTTTTTTTTTTTTTTTTTGCCGCATAGCATAATTATTTTTTAAATGCTTTGGAATGTTCGCCTTTTTTCTTTTAATACAAAATGGGTTTTTTTTATTTATCTAAAAAAAATGAACTAATTTCTAAGCCAAAGATGGATAGCTTTATGTTCTTTTAATAAAAAGTGGATTTTTTTATTTTTATTTATCTAAAATTATTAAGCCAAAGATAAATAGCTTTATGTATGCTGATGAAATGAAAATCAAAATAGCGTATATTACTAAAGCTGCGGTCACATTGAGAAAATATTTGCTTCAAATATGTTTACTCGTATTTGCATTAAATTTTTCTGTAGTTTGATTGCTGGTCACATTGACGGGAAATATTTGACAAAATTTATTTTTCCAAATAACAATGAAACAGCATCAAATACAGTTTGGAGCAAACCTGTTTTCCCTGCGGTCAGACCGAAGTAAATATGTTTGTTTTCTCATAAACAAAATTTTGTTTCATCAGAAAAAGAGAAACAAACGAAAAGGCACATGAGATTAAAAAAAACAAAACAGAAACTTCACAAAACGAAAATGAACAAATTCGTTTAATAAAAACACCGGAAATAAGCGGAAAAAATATAACATAAACAAATAAATAATTTCGAAATGGAAGATGAAAGATTATTTCAAAAGAAGCCAAAACCAATCGCCATATTCTTTGCCAAAAAAACAAGTAAATTCGCACAGCTGTTTAATTGTTTTCTTTTCTACATCAGTGTTGACAACTGGATTGCGTTTAAACGATAAAATATAAAACTTAGTACCATAATGTATTGGATGTCGCCATGGTCTAGTAGGTAGTGTGTTGGCTTAATAGACGAAAGGCCCGAGTTCGAATCCCAGGTCAGACATCAAAATGAAATATGAAAAAATATTTCTTCGGCGACTTCGTCTCAGCAGATTTCTGGTAAAAACTCTGAGAGTAAAGATTGCCATGCAAAAGCTTCTCAAAAAATGTCGTTTGGAGTCGACTTTAAACTGTAGGTCCCGCCACTCATGTATAAAATTAACGCACACAACATGAGTGGTGTTGAGAAGCTAGGCCGTAATCCTGACTGAAGGGTTGTAATGGCGAATTATGTATGTATGTGCGTACATAAAAATTTTGTGCCGTCGAGGACTAGTTTTGGAGATATTGGTCTCTAAGGTCCAGTATGTTAATCAATTTTTTGTTCCATATAACTTTCTGTAGCAAATTATATGTATGATCTTTCATTTGGTACAAACTTGCATTTAAATAATGTGATAAAATATAATATTTTATTGTTCCTGTTTCATAATGAACTAATGGATCAAAACTTTTAATAAACCTGTCGAAAGGTCTTTACACTAGTTTTTTTTTTTAATTTCTACTTTTTATATAAAGTTTATTATTAAAAGTTTTCCGTTTTGGTGATTTTATGAAAAAATTGCATAATTTATTATTAGAAGTGGACAACACTGCAACAGCTGTTATTTATCACTGTTTGCTCTTACAAAATTTTTGCAAGATCAAATATTTATTTGTTCGAAAAAAGGAGCAAATATTTGACACCGGCGGTCACACTATGGTCACATTAGAGACATTTTTGTTTGCAAGCAAACAAATTTGTTTTCTCAAAATCTTGTTTGCACCCCTAAAATATTTTATGGTCACACTAGAGCAAAGAAATAAATGATGTTTTACTTCAAATATTTACTCAGTGTGACCATAGCTTAACACTTTTCTATGGGTGTAAATAAATAAATTCTCTCAACTTATTTTCTCTCTCTTACTCACTAATACATAACCAAAAAATTTTTGGTAACCTCTGATCTAAAAGCAACCAAATGCCGTAAAGAAAAGAGACAGAAGAATAACGGAAACTTTTAAGACAACAGGTGCCAGCGACAGCGCAGCGGATAAGGTTTACGTTGCAGTAGCAGAAAACAAAAATAATACATAATCCTAGCAATTAATTTTAAACGGCAATATATATATATATGTATAGGTATTATATATGTATATAAATATAAATGTAAGTAATAATATGTAGAAATTAGTAATAATATATAAATAATATGTAGAAATTGGTAATAATATATAAATATATATGTAAGTAATTATATGTAGAAATTAGTAATATACAGTGGTGGCCACGAATTTAAGACACGAATTTAAGACACGACATATGATGGACTTATTTGTGATAATTGAGAAATCTCAAGAAACCCATGATATTTTGGAAAAATATACTTTGGAGTTTTGCCGCTTCGGCTCTGATGGAAAGCAGTACGTCTGGCGCCCTTCAAACCTAGAGCATCATCCAAAGTACACCCTAAAAACAACATGGTGGTGGAAATGTGACGGTGTGGGCAGCATTTTCCTGGCATGGTGTAGGTCCCATTTACAATATAAATTCTAAAATGGTCCACCATGTTTACAAAAATATTATAACAGACACAATGATACCATTCGCTGAAGACAACATGCCTCCAATATAGAAATTTATGCATGATAATAACCCTAAGCACATTTCACGTCTAGTGAAGAGTTGCTTAGAAGAAAACGATATCATTGTTCTTAAGTGGCCAGCTCAATCCCCGGACCTCAATCCAATTGAGAACTTGTGGAATGATGTTGAGGAATATGTACGAACAGTTAAACCAAAAAATTCAAGCGATTTGTGGGAAGAAATCCAAAGCGTTTGGTATGCAATTCCAAAGCAACGTTATGTGGCATTAGTCGTAAGTTTACCCGGGAGATGTGCTGCTATGATGAAAAATAAAGGATTTCCCACTAAATAATAGGTTTTTTTTATGAAGCTGAGCTTAATTTAGAGAATAGTGTTATATTATGCCTATGTCTTAAATTCGTGACCAGATAAAATTTGTGTTTATGTATATAATATGTAAATAAAAATAAATAACCGAATATAGGTAACAAAATATTATTAATTTTTCTTCATAACATTACTAAATTCTTAAGAAAAATATCATGGACCCAAAACTTTTTCGATAAAATGCAAAAATTATCACAAATAAGTCAGTCATATGTCGTGTCTTAAATTCGTGGGGACCACTGTACGTAAGAATATGTATAAATTAGTAATAATACATAAAAATAAAACATAAAGGCCTCATTAGTCTTTACTTTCCGTGACTGTTCTGTTCATTTACGTTTGCCAGTTAGTTATTCTGTGACAATTTGTCAGCTGTTTACGGTTATCAAATAAAAAAAACTAAAATAAAAATTGTTTAATATAAAAAAAATAAACGTTTGTAAAAAAATGAATGAAATATAGACCAAATTTCGGATTATTTTTTGATTCAGATGTTGAGGATGTGTCTATTATTGGCAGTTTTTTAACAGTGTGTAAATTATACAAGAAAAAGTGTTTAAGAAAGTTTTTTTATGTTATATTTATTTATTTATGTTATAATTTATGTTATAATTAATAAAATTTCCTCTTTATTCAATTTTTCTTTTAATTTTTCAAATATAACTGTCAGCTGTTTGCCGCTGACCAACAAAAAAACAACTTCTTTTCTATATATTGTTTTTCTTCCAGAAAATTTGATTATTGTATTTTATGTTTTATTGTTCTTTCAAATTCTATTTGCTTTTTTTATTTTTATATTACAATGTTAAATACAAGTTCACTTTTTCGATTACCAAAATCAAATAATTTATTATAATTTGTTCAATATTCAAATCCGAAGACACAATTTTCTTTTTACACAATTCTTTGTTTTCAACAATATCAATCTATGCTGGTTTTTATGCGAATGAAACTTTAAGAAAAAGATTTTATAACTCAAAGGCCTAAGTTAATTTAAGTTACAATAGAATGTTAAAAAGTCCCAAAGCTCTAATTACACTACTTATGTTATAAAGAAAAAACAAGAAAACTTAAATTAAATTAATTAATGTAGCGCCCTTTATTGGTTGTTAGGCCTCTTCTGATTGACCGCCGGGGATGGGATTTTTCAATCTCCGGACATAAACAGGGTGTTTCCATTAATTTACAAATTTACGATAAATTTTTACATAATTTCGATAAAAAAAACTTCCAAAGATCAAAACAGAATTATTTTATGTGAAACAAAAACTTTTCAAAATGCGCATAAATATACTTAAAATATTTAAAAAATTGCTGTATCTTGATTTTGCGGTTGTTAACGAAACAATTTGTTTAGATAAGTTGCATTCGAAGCTACAAAAAGAGGCCAACTTTCACAAAATTTTCACAGCTGAATGGTCCATTTTTCTCAATATGTTCAATTCAAAATTTCAAAGATAAAGGTATAAAGATTTTAAAAAACTGTTCATTAAGATGAAATCAGGAAACTTTGAAAAAATTTAATAGCAACAAAGTAATAGAACTTTATCAATTCACGACAAAGAAGTTGCACTTTAATACATTATTGTTTCCCATTGTAAATTATTTTTGTTTCTTATAATAATAACATACAAAAAAAAGTATACCACTTGCATACTATTTATAAGAAATTCTAAATATTAAGTATCTCATGTAAAGAAAACATAATAGTTATATAAATAACATCTATTATAAAATCATTGAATTTAAAGCAAACATTATCATTACATACTATTTATAAGCAATTCTAAATATTAAGTATCTCATGTAAAGTATATAACAAAAGATAGTTTAAAAAAAATTTTAAACAAAAAAAATAATAATAAAAGGGAGGTATAGTGACAACCCTTCATTGAATATTATTATTACTATTTTTACAACTAAGTTTATACTTATATATTATATCAACTCTGTACTAAAGATAATTATTACTACTTTTATACAACCCTACACTAAATATTAATTATACAACCCTGTACTAAGTTAAGTAAGAACAAGAATAAAAAAGAGAACACTCTATAATTGAACGCCAAACCGATCGGTTGTTTTATTTAATTACAACAAGACAAATTTTTTATGAGCAGTATGTCTTATTTTGATCTTTTAATATTGCTTCTTACTTACCTTTTACACAAGAAACTATATTCATTGTGACCGAAAATAACACATATTTCGATCAATAATAAAATATTTATGAATTTTTTAAATTTTAATTGAATGTATTAAAAATATTCCAAATTTCCCCTAAATAAATGTTTATTTAGGCCCCGATTATGGTTTACAACACATAAATGTTGTGTTGTAACAGAGACAACACAACATTTAGTACTTTCTTGATTATGGTTTACAACATTTAGATCAAAGCGAATTCATAACAAGTGACCCCGAGTCAACAGCTGACTTCCTCTGGGCTGTCAAAATTTTGTTGTTTTTGTGTGTGTTTGTTGTGCGTGTTGTTGTTAATTTTTTTTCCTTTTCCATTTTTTTTCTTCCTATTTTGACATCCAAATGGAGGTTTAACAAAATGCGTGTTGCTTTTGCATTGTTGTACTTGTTGTAGAGTTGCGGTTACCTTATTGAATTTGTCTTGATTTAGATGTTGTGTATGTCGCAGGGTTGTTCCTCAATGTTAGTATACTTTTTCTTTAAACTACATCCCTGGGTGTATAAAATTGTCAATTGAAAACAAAAATTATTACGTTAAAAAACAAAATACCTATTTAAAGCACAAATTTTAACTTTTTATTTATTTATTTATTATTACGATTTTACAATCTAGATACTTAAATATATACATATAATACTTTATTAACAATTTTTCTTGCAAAAATCTCTAAGAAGTTTACTAAATAAAGTCATATTTTCACAATTTTTTATATTACTCGGTAACTCATTATATTTTCTCAAACCTTTATATTCTAAGCAATTCATATCTCTACAAGTTCTCATATATGGTAGTCTGTAATCCTCTCTTCTCCTTGTATTATAATTATGGATATTATTATTATATTGCAATTTCTCATTCAAATATGTAGGACAAAGTCCAAACTTTATGTTTTTATAAATTTCATTGTATTTAACATTATAGTCTGTCCAACACTAAGCCAGTTTAATTCATTCAACATGCTTCTTATGATGGTATAATAATCCTTATGTAGAATGCCCTATTTTGCAGTTTCTGTAATGTGTCCATCTGGGACGTGCTTAATAGAAATAGTATTGAGGGACAATAAAGAAAGTGTGGTAAAATTATACTATTGTAGACTTTAATTTTATAATTCTTATGTAATAGTCTAGTTGATCTAGAAATAATTCCAATCTTTTTAGCAATTTTAATTCGAATATAATTTAAATGTTCATCAAATTTCAATTTATCGTCTATCATTACACCTAAATATTTAATTACATTAACCCTCTCAATATTATAATTTTTTATTTTCAATACACAATTATCAACATTTACATGGTTTCTAGTCAATATCATAAATTGTGTTTTAGTTATATTCAATTTTAACTTATTCTGGCATAACCATACATATAAATTGTCCATATCCTACTGCATCATTCTCATTGCATTATTTATGTTTCCATCTGAAACCATCAATAGTGCATCGTCAGCAAATAGCCTTATCTTATAATATTTTAAACAAGAGTTAATGTCGTTTATATATAAAATAAAAAGCAATGGTGCCAATATAGTTCCTTGTGGTAGTCCTATGTTTATATTTATCTTACTCGACACTGCATCACACATAACTACTCGTTGCTTTCGATCAGTCAGATAGCTGGTCATCCATTTGTTCTCCATACCAACAATACCTATGCCACGCAATTTCGCCAACAATATATTTCTGTCAACCGTTTCAAAAGCTCTTTTTAGATCAAGAAATGTTGCAACTATGTTTGTCCTTTGATTCAGATCATTTTTCCAATCAGACAATACCAGATTCAATGCTGTTTCACATGAATGATTACTTCTAAAACCCGACTGTTCATCAATTAAAATACGATTCCTGCTCAGATGATTATCCAGTTGTTTCTTCACTATTAATTCCATAAGTTTGGTGTCACTAGTAATAGTATTTATTGGTCTTAGTTCCTCAGCAATCATTGTATTTGCAACTTTTTTTATTGGGAAAATACTTGTCAAGTTCCATTTGTCTGGAACTACGCCTGTTATAAAACTTTCTGATTTTTATGCAGAAAAACTTTGTAACTGATCACTGCTCTTATCATGCTATTTTTGTACTACCTGATAGTACTACTGCTAAACTTCGTGTAGTCTGTAATGCCTCAAGCCCGTCCTCAAACGGTGTTAATCTTAACAATGTCCTACACTCTGGACCAATTTTACAGTCTAACTTAACTATACTGATTTTGCGTTGGAGACTATTCAGATACGTTTTTAATTCTGACATAGAGAAAATGTATAGGCAGATACTGATCAGACCGGATTAGACGCATTTTCAACGAATACTATTTCGTCGAAACCCCGTAAGAGATATAGAAGATTATGAATTGAGAACAATGACATTCGGAGTGAACTGTATCCCTTATTTGGCAATTAGAACGTTGCACCAATTAGCTACCGACTGTGAGTCAAGCTACCCTTCTGCGTCCACCATTTTGAGTACTCATATGTACGTGGACGATATTTTGTCGGGTGCACATTATATTAAAGAGGATATTCATAATCGTGATGAATTAATTCACTTTTTGAAGTCGACTGGTTTCTCGTTGCGGAAATGGACTTCGAATGAACAAAGTCTTATTATAGACTTACCCCCGAACACTTATCGGATTCCAATTTTTTTAATTTTCGGATGCTAGTACTGCTAAAACATTGCCATTGGCCAGCCTTTGTGGCGAATAGAGTTTCGTATGTTTTGGATAGTACTGGCATAATTGGAATCATATAGAATCCCATAATAACCCTGCTGATCTGGCTAGTCAAGGTATGACAGCCAGAGAACTCGTAAATTCTGACATCTGGTGGAAAGGCCCTACTTGTCTAAGTTGTCCACGTTCAGAATGGGCGGAATCATCGTTCAAGCTCTATACCCAGCTTGAAACGCGTTTGGTTCAAGTGGACATATATACGACTACGTTCACTGAGGAAATTTTAGGCCGATTTGCTGATATGTCTCGCGCATTGCGAGTATTGTCATACGTTTTCCGGATTTACCATTCCGTTAATAAAACCCACGGGTTATCTCAGAGATACTTGTCACTCAGGACGAAATCAGTTTCTTAAAGCGTCGGTTGATTATTTGGTGTCAAAGTTCCCATTCCCCCGAGTATGCAATTTTGAAAGAGGGAGGTACTTTGCCTCATAAAAGCTCTCTACTGACTTTTAACTACTTTATCGACTCCAATGATTTCTTGAGAGTCATTGGAAGACTCTCTCGATCACCGACTTTGACATATGACGAACGCTTCCCCAAATTATTCCCCTACAAAGGACGATAATATTTGGAGCATCTTCGTAAATCCTCTCTCCATGCAGAGTTTTTTCTAATGCTGCGACTCATGCGGCAATCACCAAAGGATATGTGCTGGTGTTTGTGTGCTTTGCTACGCAAACAATTCATTTGGAAGCAACCAATGAAATATCAACAGACTGTTTTCTGGCAGCAGACGTGGTTGCCCCGCACATGGAACCGCTCTCGTTGGTTCAGCTAATATAATGAAAAGGGACCAGGCTAAGTTCTTTATTTAACCCATTTCCGCCCGCTGTACTATACATAGTACACAACTTAAAGTCGAAGTAAAACTTACAAAATGTAGTTTTTTATTCTGGAAACGCTTGCTACCAGTCAATAAGAGTACATGCAACATCCACGTAGCTGTTGTAAATCATAGTTCAAAAATATCAATGAGGAGAACCCCCATTTTGGCTAGCGATTTATTTCTTGTGGGATTGTGAATGGTTATTTAGTTTATTTTACATCAGTTAACTCTGAAGAACGTTGAAAAGCAGTTTATTTACTGTATAACATCACATTCTAATAAAAGCAATATAAAACGGTTTAGTGCGTATAGAATTTTTTGAGCTATAGCATATTAAATGTTGCTGTACTAAGTTTAGTACACTGGGCGTTCAAGGTAAGATAAAATATTGCAGTGAAGACGTTTTCATCCCGGCATTGTGCTTTAGAATAAAAGTTTTTCCTGGTTTTTTGATTGCTTTTTTTGAATAGCGTCTTGTTATTAATTAAAAAATACTTTGAAAGATATAAAATGGCGAACCGACGTAGCAAAAACTATTTTGGGTTGGAAGAGGCAATATGTGACATTATTAGCCAAGATAATGAAAACGTTACTCACGATGTAGTTATGCTGCCACCCGATTTAGATATTCTCACTGACGAAGAGGAAGGTGGAGACGATAAATTATATGAAAATAAACTACCTCGAGACGTGCCCGGCAATATAGAAGTGGTTACTTACAGACCACCAACAAAACCCGAAGAACATGCAGTTTACTTTGATAACTTTTTTACAAATTACGATCTTCTTGTAGACCTGAAGAGCCTTGGATACAGAGCTACTGGAACCTTGCGCGAAAACAGGACTAAGCGATGTCCATTGATTTCATCAAAAGATATGCGTAAAAAGCCTAGAGCTGAATATGACCATAGGTTTGATAAAGCAAATGAAATTCTTATGAAAGATAGTAATGTTTGCACGATTAGAACAAATTTCGATACCTTGGAGCCTATCGGAAAAGTTAAAAGATGGTGTCCTATGAACAAGCAAAAAGTTGACGTCAGCATGCCTCACGTTTTCCAAAGCTACAACAAAGCTATGGGATTGGTAGATCAAATGGACCAGTCTATAGGAATGTACCGAATTGCTGTAAAAGGTAAAAAGTGGTGGTGGATCTTGTTTACTTATTTAGTGGACTTGACTGTTTCAAATGCATGGAGACTATATTGCATTGCAAACCCTAATAATCGTGTTGATCAATTATGGTTTCGCAGACACATAGCACGAACACATCTCAGTGACAAAAAATACAATAAATGTAGGCAAACATCTTCCAGAATTGAAGGAGAAGAAAAAAAATAATGGCCACAACTCCCGAAAAAATTCCAAATCAACTTCGATGTGTCATATGCTCAAATCGAGTCAAAACATCATGTTGTAAGTGCCTGAAAACACTTTGTTTCGAAAGAGGATGTTTTGCAAAATACCACACGTAACCGCCCATTGTACTAAACTTAGTACACCTCAAAAACCACAACTTAGAATATTTTTTTTGTTTTTTTTCTTTTATAGTACTATAAAAAATGTTATTTAAATCTAAAAATAAAGATTGAATTTTAAAAATTGTTTGTGGTTCTCATTTGGGCGTTAATGGGTTAACTGAAGCATAAGATTGTATCGGAAAACCTTTTTCAATCGGTCGAATGGTATTTCTTTCCTACTGGAACCCGCATATGGGCGGCCTCTTCGAAGCTGGTGTAAAAAGTTTCAAGACCCACTTACGAAAAATATCCAATGCTCAGAAATTTACGTTTGAGGAGTTCACTACTATGCTGGCAAAAATAGAAGCTTGCTTGAATTCTCGTCCGGTTTGTCCCATGACGGATAATCCCTCGGACATTACCCCTTAACGACACGTCATTTCCGTGTAGGGAGTGCGATCCTCTCACCCCCTGAGCCTGATTTCTCAATGGAAACCCTCAACTACGCCAATGGATGGCGAAAAAAAAAGCTTCCACACCATTTGTTTACTCGTCGCTGGTAGGACGAGTACTTAATTGAACTCCATAACCGCAACAAATGCCAATGTCCCCAACGCGATTTCGAGATTAATGATTTTGTTGTGATTCGATGCAACAACTTGCGTCCAAGCGAATGGAAGCTCGATCATATCTCGCGCGTTTATGTCGGATATGATTCCAAAGTACGAATAGCTGACATTAGAACTGCTAACGGCGTTCTAACATGGCCTATGGTTAAGCTCGTATTACTCCCTAACCCTAGTCAGAACTAACTTTCTTTTCCTTGTTTGTTTTGTCCTTTAATTTATAGATATCCGAAGCAGCATCCAGAAGATTTACTATGGAACGTCCGGAAAGCAAACGTCTCCATGCAGCTATTAAACGCACCATTTCGAAGTGCCTTTTGTGTAAGGGCCAACATACACTCCAAAAATGTCCGGCATTCCTTCGCTTAAACCCCTACCAGCGACTGGGCGCAGTAAAGAGACTCAAAACTGCACTAACTGTTTGGTCCAGTCCCATTTTTCTAAGAATTGTCGTAGTAGGGAGCGGTGTATGGAATGCCTTGGCAAACACCATACAATGCAGCATTTTTGCCGTCGAGACAGTAGCAAACCCAATACTACCAACAAAAGGATTAGTCCACGGAAGGACAATAACAAGAACACAACCCGCAGACAAGCTCAATAATGTGCTGGCCCACCCAATTCGACTGGTGCCACAATTCTGATCAATGTATTAGCAAATAACTAATTATTCTCTATCACCTTTTATTACGTCTTTGCAATGAATTGTACTTTTTTAATGAATTTTAAATAGTATGAATTTTTATTTGAAATGTATTGTTATTCTGAACTGAATTTATTATTTATTTATAACAACCCGTTTAACGGATTTCGGCCTGCCGTAAGACATCCTTCCAGGCGCCTCTGCTTCTTGCGCGCCTACGCCAGTTGGTCACACCAATCGATGACAGGGCTTCCTCGATTTGGTCCTTCCAACGGATACAAGGTCGTCCTCTTCGCCGACTTCCGCAGATTCCCGCATCAAATACCCGTCTCGCCGGAGCATCCTCCTCCATTCAAACGACATGGCCGAGCCAGCGCAGCCGCTGGATATTAATACGCTGTACAACGTCTACGTCGTTGAGGAGCTCATACAGCTCGCTGTTGGATCGGATACGGAAATCATCGCCAACTCGCACTGGACCGAAGATCTTGCGAAGGACTTTTCTCTCGAACACTCACAAGGCTGCTGCATCTGTTCTTAATAGGGTCCATGCCTCTGCGCCATAGAGAAGCACGGGGAGGATGAGCGTCTTGTAGAGTGTTAGTTTTGTCGCACGAGAGAGGTCTCTGCTACTCAATTGCCTACTGAGACCATAGTAACACCTGTTGGCAAGAGTGATCCTACGCTTGATCTCCAGACTGACATCATTTCTGGTGGTAACGGCGGAGCCGAGATGGATGAATTCCTTGGCCGTTTCAAAAGTATAGTTATCGACCGTAATCTGAGAATCAATACGCCGCACGTCTCTACTTGTCGATAACATATACTTTGTTTTGCCCTCATTTACTGCCAGACCCATCTTACTAGACTCTCGTTCAATAGCACTAAAGGCAGCAGTAACATCTCGCTTGGTACGCCCTATAATGTCAATGTCGTCAGTGTACGCTTTTGGACACTTTTTTGAAAAATAGTGCCATTGCGATGCACTCCCGCCTTTCGCAGAACACTCTCCATGACGAAGTTGAAGAGGTCGCATGATAAGGGGTCGCCTTGTCTGAAACCTCGCACGGTATCAAAAGGTTCGGAGAGGTCCTTTCCTACCTTGACGGAGCTGCAGGAATTGCTCAACGTCATTCTGCATAGCCTTATCAGCTTCGCAGGTATACCGAGCTCAGACATTGCGGCAAAAACACGATCCCTTATGGGACTATGGAAGGCTGCCTTATAGTCGACAAAAAGATGGTGTGTCGACTGGTTTCTCGTGGGTCTTTTCCTGGATTTGGCGTAGTGTGAAGATCTGGTCGATGGTGGACTTACCAGGTCTGAAGCAGCACTGGTAAGGTCCAATCAGTGTTTTTACGAGTGGCTTCAATCGTTCACACAGTACGCCTGTAAGAACCTTATATGCGATAGGGAGAAGACATATAAGCCTGTAGATGGCGCATATCGTAGGGTCTCCCTTTTTCAGGACAGGACAGAGGACACTGAGGTTCCAATCGTTGGGCATACATTCCTCTAGCCATATTTTGTAAATAAGTTGGTGCATGCGCCCTGCCAACTCATTACATCCGGTCTTAAACAATTCAGCGGGGAGGCCATCAGGACCCACCGCTTTATTGTTTTGAAGACACATAATCGCGACTTTGACCTCTTCATGGCTAGGCCGTCATCGTCGATCGGGTTCGGATCATCACCTCTAAAGGCGGAATTGGTGTCGTCATCGCCTTGTAGCAGAGAAGAGAAGTGCTTCCTCCATAACCTCAGCACCCCTTGCTGATCTGTTACCAAGTTTCCGTTTTCGTCTTTGCAGGAAGACGCTCCGGGCTTATAACCCTCGGTTAGACGCTTAACCTTTTGATGGAATTTTCGAGCGTCATTCCAGCATTTATACACCTCGATTTCCTCACGCTCACGCCTTTCCTGCTCCCTCTTCTTGCGTCTGAAAAGGCGTCTCTCTTCCCTTCTCCTCTCTCTATAGTCCTCAACAATGGCTCGCGTAGCGGCAGACTGCAGAGTTTTTCTGTATGCGGCGTTTTTCGCTGCAGCTGCCTCGCGACTCTCCTCATCGTACCATTGATTTCGTTGGGGTGGGCGCTCGAAACCAAGGACTGTTTCCGCAGTAGTGCGTAAGGAGTGGGAGATGTTGGCCCACAGTCCTCCAATGTCGTTGAGATTAGAGAGGGAATGACGGAGCTTGTCGGAGAGTTGAGCGGAGAACGCCTCAGCGGTCCTTTGTGATCGTAGCTTCTTAACGTCCAGCTTTCGCAATGTACTAGAGCGGGCAGACCTCGATGCGCTAATGCGCAATCGAAACTTGGCTGCGACAAGGTAGTGGTCAGAGTCGATGTTTGGACCTGTGAACGTACGCACATCTAGTACACTGGATACGTGCCTTCCGTCAATCACAATATGATCGATTTGGTTGGACTTAGATCGATCAGGGGACATCCAAGTGGCCTTGTGGATATCGAGGTGTTGAAACCTGGTGCTACATACTACCATGTTACGTGCCGCGGCGAAATCGATCAGCCTCATACCATTGGGGGTAGTGTTCTCGTGGAGGCTGAACTGCCCGACAGTGGGGCCAAAGATACCTTCCCGCCCGACCCTCGCATTAAAATCCCCGAGGACGATTTTGGCGTCATGGGCCGGGCACTTATCGTATACGTCCTCGAGTTTAGCATAGAACGCATCTTTAGTCACATCGTCCTTTTCTTCCGTCGGGGCATGAGCACAAATAAGGCTGATGTTGTAAAATTTTGCCTTGATGCGGATTGTGGCTATCCTTTCGTTCACAGGCGTGAACCCAGAGACAAGGTGGCGAAGTCTCTTATTAACCACAAATCCGCATCCGAATTCGTGCTTATCAACCTGGCAGCTGTAACACACATCGCAAGATGCTAGCCTTTTGCATCCTTGCCCTATACATCGCATTTACTGGATGGCAGTGATGTCCGTCCTACATTTCATGAGGGCATCCGCCAGCTGGGCGGAAGCGCCTGCCTTGTAAAGGGTTCGGACGTTCCATGTGCCTATTCGTAAATCATAGTCCTTTAAACGTTTGCCGTGGTCGTCAACTTTTGAGGGGATCTTTATAGAGGCTATTGTTTTGGTTTTCATTGGAGAATGTTTTTACGTGGTGGGTTCCAAGCCCTACGCACAACCCAAATTTAACGTCCAGGGGATTGGACTTCGCTGCACGCATTAGTTAACATCTAGCGGGTGCTAGAATGCCATCCAGGAGGGGCCACGAGGAGGCTGCGTGTCAACTTGAATACAGCAAGACAAGGATCGTCCTGGTGGTCGCCACGTTGGCCACAGTCAGAAACTTTACCTTGTTTGCATGCATCCCATCCCTCCCACACACGGAATGAATATTAGTTTGGCATTTTTGGTATAAGTATACACAGTTTCGTATGTATTAGTGTGTTTGCATTCATTTGATGTTTGGATGATTTTTAAAAATGAGCATGTACAGTGAAAGCTCCCATAGGCGGACACCGACCGTCGAGGCATTTTTGTCCGCCTAGGGGAGATGTCCGTCCAAGGGATATTATGTTAAAATATCTCAAGAAAAATTTAATAAATACTAATACCTGTATATTATTTGTTGCCAACGATAACTGCAATAAAAAATAATCTTTAAAAATATTTTCATTAACTTTTATTTTCCTCATATTCATATACATTGTACATACGTAGATATGTATTTATAGTCAGAGTAGCTAATTAACTGACCATCCATCAGTTATCTCATAAACCAAAATAAAAAGGGGAATCACAATTTAGATTTTGTCTATGAACATCACATTACATAAAATAATAAACCAGGGAATCACCGCACTATGTAATGCTACATAATCTGATTAAGTTGAAAAATACACACTCAACAAAGAAAAACTTATGTAATCTCTACACATTGCGCATAGTATAAAAGGGGGATAAACCGAAATACAATAAAATTGCTCAGCTTTGCCTTTTGTAATATTTATTTGTCCGCCTATGGGAGATGTTTTTGGAAAAACAGGTGTCCGCGTCCGTCCAAGAGAGCGTCCGTGCAGGGGAGATGAATTTGCTCTAAAAATACGACCTAATTCACGGGACTTAGAAAATCGTCCGTCTAGCGGAGATGTCCGCCTATTAGAGCTGTCCGCCAGTGGAGCTTTCACTGTATTAGTTTTGTGCTGGTAATGCGGGGTTGTAGCTGGTTGAAACTTTACGCCACAAAAAAAAACATTCTCTTCACCTCTCTTGCCTATAAATGCCATCACAATTGTTGTCTTGTGATTAGAGCCAATAGGATTAAGTAGTGTAAATACGCTTATTATTATGTGGATTGTAAATAAGAAGAGAAAAGTGAAGAATTGACCTCACTCTCGATCAAACCCCAAAACAAGTAGTTAACGGTATTTTACTGCTATATTCAATTTTTAATAAATTTTACTTATTTCTCTTAAAGACGTTATAAGTGTTTATTTTGATTTGGCGTGAAAAAATTGAGATACGACTGAATAATTTTCTTAATGGTTAGATTTTAGCCCCATAATTTCTTAAATTAATTTTAGTCTATTTCAATTTCAATTTCTTTATTGAGCTTTTTCTTTTCTTTTTAACAACCTTCGACAGGTTAAAATCTTAACCATATGATAATTTACAGAATTTTTTAGAACTATATCTGTCTTGTTCTATTACACGGTGTATGAATAAGCAACTTGCTAAAAGTATGATAGACAATTATTTTAGAATAATCTTATGAGGGTATTTTCAATGCTTGCTCGCGACATTTAAATTAACAAACAGAGCCATAGTCTGTAAAATTATAACATAAAATAAATAACACTTAAAACTACTTAACAAAACGAAATGTCAAAAACATACTTGGAAATGACAACAGTGAATGAAAAACATGTAGTAAACATTTATCTCGATATCATACTCCAGAGTATGTGTGTTAATGGACAATATATAAACAGACAATTTGTGAATATGTACATATACTACTCTTTCCTTATAAAAGATTCTCAACTGGCAGTCACCGTCTTAAAATATTTATTTTTTTTTCAATTGTAAGTATTATTAGTCTAAGTATAATTAATATTAAATAAATGTGGTCTCTAATCCTAGTATCACAGATTGTATTCAGCTAGCCCCTATGGGAGCCTGGTGCGGTTTTGACGAAAAAGTGCAGGTGAGAAATGTCATCGTGATAATGATCAACAATACCAATCGGAGACAGATAAGTAGAATTGTTCCAATTATTATGTCTTTCCCTTTCTCAGTCATTAGGTGGTTGTCGTGAAATTCCAGGAGCTCTACAAAACGCTTTTGTAATGTTAGTGCGTATATACACAGTGGAGTTATACCCGAGTTTTCGTAGATATATGAGTTGGAAACCCGTCTAGTCGAGTTCCGAAAATTTTTGCCCAGACATTTGCTTTCAAAGATTTCCAGTTCTTTTGCCATCACGGGAGATATAGTGAACCAAATGGGGAAAGCACAATATGTAAGTACTGGTCTAATCGCAACTTTATACAGCAATAGTTTGGTTTTCTGGGGGAGGAATTTGCTGTGCATTACTCTCGAAAACATTCCTGTGATCTTCTTTGCCTTCGTTAAAACATATTTGCTGTGGCTATTGAATTTCATTAATTTGTTAAAGTGGACTCCAAGATATCTAATGGCCGGTTTAAAGGGGATCTCCAAACCGCCAAGGGTGAGGGAGAGCTGTTTACTTTGTGGTACGACCTGTCGGTGACCTTTTCCCGAGGCATTTCTGATGCAGATTGCCTCTGATTTCGCTGTATTTCTTCGTATTCCCCACATATTATAAAAGTCATTGATGCTGTTGAGGTGTGCTGTGGCCTCGGTTAAGGCCTGCAGTGGAAACTCGTCGTGTGCATATATCATGCAGTCATCGGCATATAGTATTGCCCTAGAGCCGCCAGAGGTATGTGGGAAGTCATGAAGAAATATGTTAAATAACCGAGGTGCCAAGACGCTCCCTTGAGGTACCTCACTTTTGACGTGACCAAAGCATGATGTACAGTTATTTACCTCGACGCAGAATTCGCGATCCGCCAAATAATTTATAAAAAGCTTCATTAGGAAAGGATCAGCACCTAAATTGGCCAGCTTGTATAGAATCACCTTATGCCAAGCTGAGTCAAAAGCTTTTTCTATGTCCAGGGAAATTGCAACAGTTGATCGCTTTTCTCTTAGGATGTTTGTGATATCAGTATGGAATTTTAGTAAAGCGTGTTGTGTAGAATGTCGCCGCCTGAATTCATTTTCCAATTTTTTCTTTAGTATGTGCTCGAATACTTTGCCCACATTCGATAATAATGAGATGGGTCTGAAATCCTCGATCCTTGTAATATTATTTTTCTTTCTAATTGGAATAATTTTTGAGGTTTTCCCCGCCTTAGAGAAGTAGCCATTATTCAAACAATTGTTAAACACACATGTTATGAGCCTTAGTGAGCTGTCTGGCAGTTTCTTAATTAAAAAGTTTGATATGTTGTCAACGCCATGTGATTTTTTGTTGTTAATTGATTTTATAAGTTGTTTAATTTCAGAAGGATTTGTGAAGTGATAACTATCATCATTTCGAATAGAACTGAAGGCGCCATCAAACGTATAAATATGACGGGTGCATTCCGCGATGATGAAACTCGTTCGTTAAGATCGGGAACGGGACAAACAGGTACGTTTTCATTATACACTTCTGAATAATAAGAACGAAACGTTTCACTTATTCCAGAAACATTTGAGATCGTAGTGCCGTTGACGGCGATCTGTGGACAAAATCCTGATCTCCTCCTCCCAATCATATTATAAATTTCCTTAAACGCTGAAGGACCAGGCTTTATTTTCTTCACCTTGTTGTTGAAATTTTGCGCTTGGTCCATATTAATCAGATCCTTCAGGATTATCCTTAAGAGTCCAATTTATTTTGAGAGGATGTTATATTCGACGCTAGACCGGTTGCCCGTTCGATGGTATATTTTTTTTAACTCTTTTTGCCACTGATGCTTTGCACGAAGCATTTTCTTAGTATTTTCAGGTAAAGGTGTCTTATTATCACTACGTATCTCAATTTTCTCCGAATGTCTACTGGCTGTTGAATTAATAATATTGTTAAATTCATTAATAAGGACATCTATTTCGTTGTTACTAAGATTTCTGTATTCTGGAGGGGTAATTGAGTTGATTGCAATGTCCATATCGCGTCTAAAGTTGTTCCAGTTCGTCTTTTTATATGAAGTATAAAATCGTGGAGGGTTTAATACTAACTCCGTATTTTCTAAACTTAATTCCAATTTCAATGGAAATGGTCTGAGAAAGTTGGCAGGCTGGTAACTTTAAAGTTTGGAACCTCCTTGTTTATAAAGTGTGCGCTTAGGAGGAAGTGGTATAGGAAAGAGTCCCTATTGGGGTAAGATGGCCTAATATCACTAAGTCGGATAATATCTAAAGTATGGTCTTGAAGCCACTTATACAATTCCTTTCCGTTTGTATTTTCAGAGTGATCACCCCAGGATCTGTTCTTGGGGTTGAAATCACCTCCCAGAATAAGACCATCAAAACGGCTTGCTGTTTGCAGAATCACGTTCAGACCGCTAGCCAAGGAGTCACGAGCTAAGTTTGTAGGAACGTAAACAGTTCCAATTAGAATTGTCTCGTGCCTGTTATTCTTATTGATCTTTATTTGGACAAAGTTAGCTTGAAACTGATTAATATCAATAAATACTTTTTCAAATGAAATGTTATTTCTTAATAATATTGCCACTCCAACAGGAGAATTGTCGAGAAAAGAGTTGTAACCATCAAAAGATATGCGCCTGTTTGTTCTTATGTGGCACTCTTGGATAAAGGCTACGTCAATTTTATTATATTTCAGAATGTTCAAAAGTTCAATTTGTCGGCTTCTGTCAATCAGAGACCGAACATTAAATGTCATATAATTAGGATGTCTATGGAACATTCTTAATTTTGTTGTAAAGACGTAAGAATTCTATCTTTGCGTCAGGCTTTGACATTTTTCGGTATTCTCTGAGGAATTTTTCAATTTCCTGTTCAATGGTAAGTTCTTCTGCTGCCATAAAGTAGTTGGCCAGCTTGAGAAACTCATCGACTATTGATGATTTTGCGCTGTTCTTATCCTTGTGAAAGAGGTTAGCAAAGGACTTACCCGGTGAAATAAGTGAAGTTGCTATCTTCCTCACATTGTTTTTTGCAATTTCCTTATCTTCTTGTGATTTCCTTATTCTTTGTCGTCTCAGTTCAACATATTTTTTATAGGCGCTACATCCCCTCCAGTTCGCTGGGTGACCGTCTTCACCACAATGTACACATGCTAGTTGAGTGCCATCGTGATTTCCACTCAGGCAGTTGCCAGGCTCGCGATCCTGATCGCATTTGACGCATTTAAATGCGGCGTTACAATTCTTCGCGATATGCCCCCAGTGCTGACATCGACGACACTGGATTTCCTTTTGCTTATTTTTAGGTTTCTTCCACAATATGATCTGACTTGCGACGCTTTTGATATGTTTAATATCATCAATATTCTTTCCGGGGTGAAGAGTCACCCGAAACAGGCCAGAGGCGTAGAGAATTTAGTAACCCTCTCCACTATTCCAGGGATACTCCCGTCGAGATTTCCCTTAATTTCCTCAGCTGACGTTCTAAAATCCAGGCCACGGAGTACCAGTGAGATCTGCTTCAATTCCTTTGGAGTGAAGGAATATGAATTGATTTTCTTCTCTCTTAATATTGCCATCATCTCAGAATGCACGGCTATATCTGAAAAATATATTTTGCTCTTGCGACGATTCACATTCTTTATTTTAAAATAAATGTTCGGTCTTCTAGCTTCCAATTGAGCGGATAAGGCCTTTATGTTCTAATCGAAAAGAAAAATTGGCGGGCAAAATTTCCACCTGGTCTCTGTGGGCTCTCCGATTGTAATGTTAGCCCCATTGGTGTGATTCCTGATGCCGTTGGTTGGGTTGGGGCATCCGCTGTTCGCATTGCATGGATCCGTAAAATCCAAATCCCCCAATATGGAGAATCTATTCTGGCCACCAACATCAAAAGATGTCACGTCGACGTCTCCAGCTGAATCATCATGCCTCATCCTTTTCCCTCCGCCACATAGGGAGGCGCACTGTGCGTCGACACCCGTGGCCTCCTCATCCGTCATCTCAAGTAATCAGAGATTTGCCTCAGTAAATAATGAAATAGTATTGAGAACAAAGTTGTCCAATGTTCCTCCGTCCGTTCCTTGCAGTTAAATTCGTTTTTATTATTATAAATTAGAACAATTTAGAAAGTCTTCGATTTCAATAAAAAATAAAATTTTTTGCTCTTAATTTTAGTCTAAATGAGAATGAATTTCAAAATACCGTTTCTTATATTTCACTGTTATTGTGGATATAATCCAAACGTTTTTGCATTAATGTGAGGCCTTAATTTTCATTTTATGCTCACTGTTTGCCACTTGCATACAAACACTTGCAGGTGTAAACTTTGTTAGACAGCTTCAGTTAAATTGTATTTTTTAGTTTCGCAGCGGCTTTAAGTATATGTGCATTGCAGTATAAAATATTATTAAACATCCGGTAACTCATATCCGTGATCAAAACAACATAATTCATCAGACTACGTTGAGGTTATAAAATAAGTGTTATTGTTCTGGAAACTTCATTTAATATAGTAGAATAAGTGCGAAAGGCTGGAATTTGTCTTTCATAAGAGTTCGTATCTATATATAAAAACATATATCGTTAGGAATATATCATGGCAAAGTGGGGTGAAGGAGATCCTCGTTGGATTGTCGAAGAACGTCCCGATGCAACTAATGTTAACAATTGGCATTGGACTGAGAAAAATGCTACTCCTTGGTCGAAAGATAGACTTCATCATCTTTTGGAAAATCTGAAAATTGGTAAAATTGATTTCACTTAATTGTATGTAAATTTTATGCATGGCTAATAAAATTTTTATAAACAATAAGGCAACGATGAACTTCAGTGTACAATTGATGCTATTGAAAAATGTTCTGGGGAAGCAACTGCGAACAATAGAAAAGGAAAACTAATATTTTTCTATGAATGGGACCTTATACTTAAATGGAAAGGTCACATAGTAAAACCGGAAGCGACAATCTATTCAGGAAAAATATATATTCCTAATTTATCAGAAGAAAATGAATTGGAAGACATTGAAGTAACAGTTACTATTGACAAATCTAACGACGAATCGGAAAAACTTAAAGAGTTTATGTATAATGTTGGACGAAATGAAATACGAAATATGCTTGGAATTTACATTACCGAATTAAAAGAGGAATATTCTAAGAACCTTATATTGCCTAAGAAAGAAAATAATATATCTAATGAGCACTGCAGATTGTCAAATTTATCCTTTGGTTCACATGAATCTACAAATAAACAATCTGAATTATCTTTGGGCTGTAAATTAGATGTTCGAACCTTGTCAATTGAGGAAGAATTTCAGTGTAGCGCAAATGATTTATATAATGTTCTAACTAAACCATCAATGGTCTCAGCGTTCACAAGAGCTCCAGCAAAAGTCGACCCCAGTAGGGGTGGCGAGTAAGTATTATTTTATTTTGACGTTATTTGCTTTATTTTGTGTATGTACTAAATTAACTGTAGTATATTTTTTGAAGCTAAAAGACGAAAACTAAATGAGTAATAGTTTTTATTTGTTCTAAAAATGTATGTATATCAGGGGTGTCATAGAATCCAAGTCGGTTTTGCCTTTTGTCGTTTTTGAAAACCAATATTGGATTCATTTGGTGTCACAAAACCAAGTCGGTTTTGTTATTTTCGAATTGAAATAAAACCGATGTTCGAAACAGCTGTTGTTTACATTTGTGTATTTATTTCCAATTTTTATTAATTTTTTTTTTTTACAAAATATATATTTATTTATTTAAAATGCGTACTTAAAAAAAAAACTTTGTAAAATACAATTCCAAAATAGTGTGGACTACATGGTCATTACACTGTATGTGTTGATTTTAGATTTCATGTAAAACATTTGCAGATTGAAGAATATTTTTAATTTTTCTTGCTGAGTTTATGTTGCTGCAATTTAGGATTTCTTTTAGTGGTTCATTTGTTGAGCTTATCGGGCAATCTTTAAAGATATGACTTATGGTTAGTTCTTGTTGTTCCCAGTCTTGTTCTGGCTACTATAATATGTACAGTGTTTCCTGGATAGAAGTAAAGTTGCTTTGCAGATTTATAGCATATTGCCGGTTGAACAAAGACGCATTTTTCTTTAATACATTTAAAATCCCTCCAATAATTGGTTGCATAGACGGGACTCATATAAAGATAATAAAGCCTAGCTTTAACGAGCATTTGTACTTTAATCGAAAAAGAATATGAATAGGAGTGTTGAATATGGAATATGTTGAGTGCTTAATGAGCACGTTACACTACCATCCGGAAGAGGCAGTAGGAATTATAAACTCCTGTTGCACTCTGCACAACATTTGCAGGAGCTATAATGTGTAAACCAGTGAGGATGAGCTGACTTTATTCACCTGAAAGTGAAGACAATGTTATTTTGTCATCAAGCACGACTCTGCAAAGTGAAGGCCAGAGAATCAGAGACAAAATAGCCACAAAAAAGATTGGTAAAATAAAAGCTATTTATAAAGTAAAATTAAAGTTATTTTTATTTCATATAACAAACAGACAGCTGTTAGCTGCTTGGTTTATTTCCAATAACAAAACCGATAACAAGACATTCTGTGACTCCTAAAACCGATACTTTTCAAGTTCGAAAACAAAACCGATACTCTTGGATTGTATGACACCAAATTGATTTTTGTGTCGTTTTCAAATCCAATTCCGACATTATTGGATTCTATGACATCCCTGTATAATTTATTTCTGCCGTAATTTATTTATGCAGTCAAATGTTTTTACCTAACAGAAGTTATTCCGCGGTTAGCTTACCATTAAGGTGAACTCAGATGGCCCTAATTAGTCGATATCTTACCGTGAGCTGTATTATAAAACTTTTGCCCTAATTTTTTTTTATTTTAATAAGCCACATTCAAAATGCAGGCGAAATTAAATACAGATTACAAATATTTCAGAATTGAAAATATTTAGTGTTACGGTTTTAAATTTCGCGAATTGTTTATTTTTTTTTATTATTATTATCTTTATTAGAAGTATTTATGATACTCTTTAAAATACATTTCATTTTAATTGTGTTCAACAATTAGGTAAACTCTGATTAAAATAAACATGTTTTATACAATTTACTGTTCTCTTTCTAACACTATTCATATTCGCTTCATTTTTGACATCAGCTGGCATCATATTGTATAGATTCAATCCCTTACTGAATAAAGATCTCTGCATTGCATTTGTGTCCGCTCTTGGTGGTCTAAAATCTAAAGCATTCCATAGGTTGAAGGGTTGAACTTCTCCAACATAGCTTATTTGCTCGGTCAGGTACTCTGGTGCATATCCCATTTTCATTTTCTGAATAAAAAGTATTGTATTTAGCTGCAATCTTTGTTTTACATTTAACCATTTCAATGTGTCCAACATATATTTAATCGATGTATAGCGGTTACATTTTAAAATTGAGGGCATAGCCTTATTTTGTAATTTTTGTAGCCTATTTAATTGATGGTCTGAACAGCAGGTGAATAATATTGTTGAACCATATTCAAAGTTTGGCTTTATCATTGTGTTATAAATGTTAATTGCCGTTAATAAGCGGTTACATTTTAAAATTGAGGGCATAGCCTTATTTTGTAATTTTTGTAGCCTATTTAATTGATGGTCTGAACAGCAGGTGAATAATATTGTTGAACCATATTCAAAGTTTGGCTTTATCATTGTGTTATAAATGTTAATTGCCGTTAATATTGACACTTTGTTTTTCGCTTAAAAAACCCAATTTGTTTACCAATTTTTTGCATATATATTCAATGTGTTCCTTAAAATTTAAACATTTGTCTATTAAGAAACCCAGATATTTAATTGTATTTACTTTTTCTATAACCACATTATTTATCTTGATTAATTTGTCAGTATTCATATTAATTTCCATTAATTTAGTCTTGTTTTCATTTAATTTTAGTTTGTTCATTTTAGCCATTTATTTATATTATCGATATCTTTATCTAAGTTCTCATAACATAATTCTTCCGTCGCCGCTTCAGTAAAAATCAAGGTATCATCAGCATATAGAACAATTTCACAATTCTCCAAGACTCTTTCTATGTCATTAGTATATATGATAAAGAGAAGAGCTCCAAACACAGAACCCTGTGGTACTTTTATTTTTTTATTTATTTAGGAGTACAGTGTACTCTCTCTTAAGCGGACACCTATGGGACTGACAATTTTGTCCGCTTATGAGGAGTGTCCGTTTAAGAGAGAAAATCCAAAAGAGCAATCAACAAACTATAAGTACATATATCGTTAGTCTAATTCGCAAATGTGTTAAGTCCCTTTTTTCAAATTTTACAGGAGACACAAAAAACATTGTAGCTTTTTCAGTTTTTAAGATTTTTAAACTTTTTAAACGCAATTATTTTTACAAAATAGTTCTTTTTAAATGACCTAGTTCAAAAATCCATATCCACAAAATTTTGGGATGGAAATTCGCACTTTTTGGACTCAGCATTTTTTCTTTGTAAACTTATTCGTTTTATTGTGGACTTAGCACAATTTCCTACAATCAGTTTTAATTTTAAAAATAAGTTTGATTGAATTTTCTATATTAATTTTATTAAAAAAACAGAAACTTAAGACTAGTTTAGTTCATTTCTACATTACATTACATACATTTTTAACTTAAAATAGAAAAAATTCAAAGGTGAGGTAAATCATCGTAAA
Source organism: Sarcophaga rosellei (assembly GCA_930367235.1). Classification (NCBI taxonomy): domain Eukaryota; kingdom Metazoa; phylum Arthropoda; class Insecta; order Diptera; family Sarcophagidae; genus Sarcophaga; species Sarcophaga rosellei. The sequence continues at coordinate 41,999,070 of OV884021.1, read as the reverse complement.
AGTTGCTGCAAATTTTCAAAGTCTATAGGATTAATTTTAACATAAATTTTCTGCGGTAATATTTTCCATACATCAGAAAACCGAATTTTAAAATATATTGCTTTGCTTGGGGTGTCCTTTAATGCTCTAATATCTGTAACTTTACTATCACCTTTATTACGTCCAAGGTCTGATACTCTTAAGAAATTGAACGTTATCAAATCTTTTGAAAAATTTATGATCTAAATACATAACATCATAGGGTCTAGGGTTTTTTCGAGCATTTTTACAAACATCTATGTATTCTGAAGGTATGTTAATTACTGTTTGTTTCATAGCTCTTTCTATAGTGGAATGAACGCTATCCGCCTCCATTTGTGTATGACCAATTTCAAGAATTTTTTGCTCAATATCAATGCCATGTGTGACAGCCACATTTAACAGGGCATTGCTTATACCACAATTTCTATTTTTTACAATCCAACGCTATAAAAGATTTTTTGGGATTATCGTTTCCACAAAGAACTTTTCTTTCTATAAAGTAAGCCCGAAGCTTGCGAAGTCTTCGGAACTCAGACCGTCTTTGAAAAGACGCTTAGTATTTATGTTTTCTTTTTAGATCTCCACTTTTCACGCCTTTAGAAAAAATAGACCAGAAAACGCCAAATTCAATTGAACAAATTAATATTCGTGGAGTTAGCATGTGCTTTTAAAATTTTTCGTAGTTTTGTGGACTTAGCATTTTTGCAAACCACAAAATTACAACAATTTGAAACTACATAATAACATTTTGTTTGTTGTAAAATATACATTTTGTGCATTGTTACCGTTTTGCATTAAAATATCAATTTTGGAAAAAAGTGGACTTAGCGTCTTTGCGAATTATACTAACGATATATTTCTTTAAATACTTTTATTTTCAAAACAAAAACGAACATATAATGACGAAGACAAAATAAACAGAAATTTCATTTATATATATTTATGTATGTGTATAAAAGAGAAAAAAAGTTTGAAAGACCTGATATATATTCAACTGGATTTAAAATAGTCCGAAATTTTAGCTTGGCGAGTTTTACCTTTAATTTCAATATCTTGGAGATGCAGTTGAAAATCAGTCAGCATTTTAACACTTTCAAGATCGCTGTGATATAAAGAAAAACCTTCTAGTTTTCTTATGGCTAAATAAGCCTCCTTATAAGAAGTGCACAGATGATGCATTAAAATCTACATAATTAAGTTTCCCTGCAATTTCTGTGGCCTTGCTTCTTATAAGTGTGCCCGATAAAGGAATGTTTTTATTTCGAGCCTTAACAAACCATTCGTAGCACAATTTATCTATGTTAAGACCCATGGGCTTCAACAAACTTCTTTTTCTCTCCGGATTGAGATCAGTGTTCCGCAATCTTAAAATTTGTTCTTTGTTTTTGATGATGCAAGCAGTTTGTCATTTACTGATTTTACATTTCTTTGCTAACTCGCGTACACTAAGTTTTTAATTTTTAAATGCACATTTGCGGGATTTCCCCTTTTAAATGCACGTTTTATTCAACTCGGCGAATAAAAAATGTGTACAAGTGTTATGTAAGTGCAGATGTAAGTTTTAAACAAACAACCATCTGCAAGTTGTCCGTTTATGGGGAACTAAAATGTCAATATGTCGTGGAAAAAGGTGTCCGTGTCCTGTTATGAGAGGGTTGTCCGCATAAGAGAGAAATGCTTTAAAAATCCCTTACAATTTCTTTGGGACTGAAAAAAGTGTCCGTTTATTGAAGGTGTCCGCTTAAGAGGGGTGTCCTTTAGGAGAGAGTACACTGTATTTATAATACTTTGAACATCTTTAAAAATAAAATTATTTACTAAATATTATTGATCTCATTATTTCTTACAAATTGAACAATATATCTTTTGTATAAATTAAAATTTGTTTCTGCCTTTATGACTTCAGGTAGCATATTAAAAAGTTTAAGTCCTCTGAAAAAAAGTGACCTCTGCATGGATGTTGTTGTCGCAATTGGTAGACGAAAATCCCCAGCGTTTCGCAGGTGATACGGTTGAACATCTCTTACATATCCAAGTTCTTCGGTTAAATAAGTAGGCGCTTTTCCCATTTTCATTTTTTGAATAAATTGTAAGGTATTAAGGATCAGCCTCTGTTGGATATTTAACCATTTCAGTGTGTCTAACATATGTTGAATTGGAGTGTATCTGTTGTATTTAAGTATTGATCGCATGGCCTTATTTTGTAATTTTTGCAGCCTTTCTATATGTGTTGTTGAGCAGCAGGTATATAAAATTGTAGATCCAAATTCAAAATGAGGTTTTATCATTGTATTATATATATTGATCGCAGTCATTATTGATATTTTATTTCTAATCCGTTTTAGGAATCCAATTTTTTTGCCAATTTTTTTGCATATGTAATCAATGTGGTCATTGAATTTTAAGTCCTTATCTATAATAAACCCGAGGTATTTTATTCTATTAACCCTCTCAATTGTTTCATTATTAATTTTAATTATTGCATCATCATTCATGTTAATTTGAAGTAACTTAGTTTTGCCTTCATTTAGCTTTAGTTTATTCATTACTTATTCTCTTATTAACAAAATTGTTCTTTTCGAACTCAATTTTAGTTTTATATATATTTCTAATTATTTTGTAATTAGCCCATGCTATTTCTGTATTTTCCATTTTTGCAATCTGGTATTTAATTACCTTTTCTGTTTTTAATCGTCTACCAATTGTTCGCATTATCTTTTTCATTTATTGTTCTCGTAATCGTAAATTTTCTTATAGTGTCTTCGATGGCTGAGTCAAAATGAGCAACTTTATTATTTAGATCATTGTCATTATTTTCTCCTAGTAATTCACAGATTTCATGATTAAACAATGTTCTATTGTATTTAAATATTTTAATCTCTTTTTTGTCAGTATATTTATTGCCTGTTATATTGATTTTTATATCTATCGCTTCATGATCTGTTATCTTATTGGAAATATTATTGGTAGCTGTAATGTTTGTGTTATTTGTTATGACATAGTCTATTATTGTTTTTGTGCTTGCTGTTACTCTGGTATAATCATTGACTATTTGTTTGAGTCCATTATCACTGAAAGCACATTTCAGTCTGTTCTTATAAGTTCCTTCTTTGTTCCAGTCTATATTCAAACCGCCAGCAATTATTATGTTGTATGGAAATTCAGATATTTCTTCCATTACTTCTTCAAATATTTGACAGAACTCTACTTCACTGCTGCTCGGTGATCTATATACCGCCACTATTATTAGTTGATTGTTCCTGATTGTAGCCCTGTATGCACTTATCCAATAGTTGTAGTTAGAAAACTTTTCTCCAATTTTTATAACATTATATTGTTGTCTGAAATAAACAACAACTCCACCCGTCCTCCATAATCGTTTTCAATTGAATCAGATATATTATTGACATTACTATATTGTCTGCGATTCGTTAGATAGGATTTAAACCATTTTAGCTCCGTATCTCGAATTCCATATTTATATAGTTTTTTCAACAATATACAGCTATGGACATTAAATTAGCACAAAACTTCGTCATAAAAATAGTCATATTTTTTATAGTATTTTAGGTCTACTCATAAAAAAATTTAAACATAAGAACTTAAAATACATATTCTTCTTTAAAAAGAAACAAAAATTTTGACGATATTGCCAGTCGTTTGCTCATTAAGACCTGAAACGTACCAAACGCCAGATTTTAGCTGGACAGTAAAATAGCACAAATTAAAATTTCTGGAATAAAAATGATGTGCTGTAATAAATAGTAAAAATATGAATGTTTTCAACTTATTTGATTAATATTTAGTAGAGTAGCCCCTATTTTCAAGCGCCGCGTGGCATCTACGGGACAATGTTCTTCGGGAAAGTTCTTTGGGAATCGAGTACCAAGCGTTCCGTTTTCCAATGCTCAAATCGTCCAAATTTTTGTACTTTTGTTGAGCAATTGTACATTTCACATCGTTCTAGGGGGTTTTCAATCGAGTTTAGATCAAAACTTTGCGATGGCCAGTCTAAAACGGGAATGTGCTCTTCATAAAACCAATCCTTTGCCTGCTTAGATGTGTGTTTGGGGTCACTATCTTGCATAAATATGAATAAAACTGGCATGTATTTAGAAGATTATGGTTCCATTTTGATCTTTATATTGTCCAAATACTGATAACAGTCCATATTTTCATTAATTTTTACGATGGGACTTTCACCGTGCCTTGAAAATTCTCCACGCACCATTGTGTTTCCTCGAACATGTGTTATGGTCCTTTGAGCATAGCGTGGATTGAATGTCTGATATTTTGGTCAATGAACAACCACTCTACCATCCGGTCCCATACGATTTACCTTTGTTTCATCACTCCAAAATATTTTTTTCCAGAATGGGAGGTCTTTAGCATTGTGGATGTGAGCAAACGTTAAACGCTGGAGTATATTTTTCTTTTCGTAGAAGTGGCTTCTTTCGGCAAGAGCTTCCAAAGAGCTTTTTGTGATTAAGACGTCGTTATAGGAGCCTGTCCGATAAATTTAACCTCAATTGGGAGTTAATTTCGTTCAAAATATCGATTGACGACATGAAAGGCTCCTCCTTTGACTTCCGGACAATAGCACGGTCAACGATTTCTGTTTGTTTTTTTGACACGTGGCCTTCAATTTTTGTTTTTAGCGACATTATTATATTTGGTTTGAAGGAAATGATGACGTTATAAATCATTTTTTGCTAGCAATTCGAAATCTCGGGAATTTCAGCCAGCTTTTCCCATCATGCTACAAGTTAACGATAATGCGCTTCGCCTCTGGAATGCCACAAAATTAAAAGAATATACCGTAAGAATAAAAATACTCGAACAAAACTTGCACCTGAAATACTTTTAGGCACGTTGTGCTAATTTAGTGTCCAGCTCGAATTTAGGTACCGATACAAATTAGCAATAAAAACAAAAAATATTTACAATAATGGTAATATTTTTTGTTAAACAACAGTTAGATGTCATCATGCAACATTGCAGACCAAAACAATTGGCCTAATTACGATACAAATGAGAAAAAAATCACAATCAATGTATATATGGATTTTGTGCTAATTTAATGTCCATGGCTGTATCTCTATCTATAGTTTCAAAAGCTCTTTTGAAATCAAGAAAAATCACCAATAATTTGTTCTTCTTTTGTCTACTCTTCCATCTATTTACAACATAATTTACAGCAGTTTCGCATGAAAAGCGCTTTCTGAATCCTGATTGATATTTTGACAATAAGCCATATTGCTCTATATAATCTTCAAGTTGATTTTTCACTATTATTTCAATGACTTTCTCACACGTTTTCAAAGTATTAATCGGTCGGTACTCCTCACATTTTACCGTATTTTTTACCTTCTCAACTGGGAGTATCATCGACTCTTTCCAATTACTTGGAAATACTCCAGTCATTAATGATCTGTTAATATATCTTAATAAAATATTGCCTAGTATACTCCAATTGTCAAGAATTATGTTGCTTGATATTTTTGTGTAATCTGGTTTCTTCTTAATACTTTTAAGATCTTGTAAATTTATTGTACGAAATTTAAACTTAGAATTTATCACGGATATTTGATTTTCATATTGCACATCATCAATGGAAGATCTAATTTCCTTAATACTATTTACACAATACTTGTTAAAAATAATAGCTATTTGCGTATTTTACTTAAATTCTATGTTTTCATGTATCACAGTTTTTACCACATTTTTCGGTTTCCTTAAGACTAGTTCCTTAATATTGCACCACATTTCTCTCTATTTATTTTATTTTTTTTTTTATTATTTATGTAGAAGTATTCATAATACTTTAAAACATCTTTGAAATAAAATTGTTTTACTAATTAATATTCATTACATTATTCCTTACAAAGTGAACAATATTTCTTTTATACAAATTAAAATTCGTTTCTGTTTTTATAAATTCTGGTAGCATGTTATAAAGTTTAAGTCCTTTGAAAAAAAGTGACCTTTGCATGAATGTTGTTGTCGCCATTGGTAAACGGAAATCTCCAGTGTTTCTCAGATGGTATGGTTGAACATCCCTTACATATCCAAGTTGGTCGGTTAGATAACTAGGCGCTTTTCCCATTTTCATTTTTTGAATAAATTGCAAGGTGTTAAGAAGCAGTCTCTGGTGGATATTTAGCCATTTTAGTGTGTCCAGCATATGTTGAATTGGAGTGTATCTATTATATTTAAGTATCGATCTCATGGCCTTATTTTGTAATTTTTGCAGTCTTTCTATTTGAGTTGTCGAGCAACATGTATACAAAATTGTATATCCGAATTCAAAGTGAGGTTTTATCATTGTATTATATATATTGATTGCAGTCATTATTGATATCTTATTTCTAATCCGTTTTAGGAATCCAATTTTTTTTCCGATTTTTTTACATATATATTCAATGTGTTCATTTAATTTTAAGTCCTTATCGATTATAAACCCAAGGTATTTTATTTTATTAACTTTTTCAATTATTTCATTATTAATCCTAATTACTGAATCATCGTTCATGTTAATTTGAAGTAGCTTGGTTTTGTTTTCATTTAACTTCAGTTTATTCATCTTTAGCCAGTAATTTATATTATTTATGTCGTGTAGTAGATATTGTTTACATTGCTCATCTGTTTCTCCTTCCGCATATATTAGGGTGTCGTCTGCATAGAGTATAATTTTACATCTTTTGAGTACGTGTGGCATATCATTTATGTAAATTATAAATAGCAATGCTCCCAATATAGAGCCCTGAGGTACTCCAAATTCATTAATTACTTCATCCGATTTTGTACCATTCACCTTTGTTATTTGCTTTCTATTTGTAAGGTATGATTTAAACCACTCAAGTTCCTTCTCTTTAATGCCATACATATTTAATTTTTGAATAAGTATTTCTCTGTCAATTGTTTCAAAAGCTCTTTTTAAATCCAAAAATATTGCCATTATTTTTTTCTTTCTGCCTATAAATTTCCACCTGTTTATCAAATAATTTACCGTTGTTTCGCATGAGAAATTTCGTCTAAAACCTGACTGATATTTTGAAAACAAGTCATGTATGCTCCATGTATGTTTCTAGTTGTTCTTTAATTACTTTTTCCATTATTTTTTCACATGTTTTTAGTGTATTTATTGGGCGGAATTCCTCACATTTGTTCGTTTTTAATATTTTTTCTACCGGGGATATCACAGAGTATTTCCAGTTATTTGGGAAAATTCCGGTCTTTGACATATTAATAATATCACGTATTTTTGTCCCTAATATGTTCCTGTTATCCATAATAATTTTAATTGTAATATTATTATAGTCTGCATTATTTATTTCATTGGCAATGTATCTATTTTTTTCTCGTTCAATTTTAACTTTATATATATTTCTTATTGCCCTATAATTATTCCAAGCTTCACTCGTGTTTTCATTGACTGCACTTGGATATTTAAAAACTTTTTCTCTTTTTAACAATCTGAGTTCATTATTGAACCATATTTTATATTTTCCTTCATTCATTTTCCTTTTGAATGTGAATTTCTCTATCGCGCTTTCTAGGCATCGGTCAAAATTTAACATCCAAATTAAGATCATCTGTTTCACTACTATTAAATATTGCACTTATTTCATTTTTGAAGCTGTTTTTATTATATATAAAAATTTCCTTTTCCTTAAAACGATTTCCATTAGCATCACAGTTATTCTCAATAAAAATGTCTATAGATTCATGATCCGATATTTTATTATATTATTTTTCGTCGTAATCGATCTATTATTTGTTATTATATAGTCTATTAAAGTTTTTGAGTTTTTCCGTTATTCTTGTGTATTCATTCATTACATGTTTTAGTCCATTATCGAAAATTGTTTTCAAATTTTATAAATAATATAAAATATTCGTATTGAGATTTAGTCGCAAGAAAGCAACAACAAAATAGAGTGCAGAATTTTTTGAAATATCGGTCTGCGTATATGAACTGTTTTATTTAACAAAAATTGTAACACTCATTTCGTTTCTATTTTTATTTTCTTTCTTTAATTTATTAATTATAAAACACAATTGTTGTAACTAATTTAAAGAAAGGAATACTGGTAACATAAGAAATCGATTCCGAAAAAAGAACAATTATATAAGGTTTTGTAGATTATTTTTTAAAATTTTAAAATTAAGTTTATGTCATGATGTATGTAGATGTTGACTCTGGACGAGGTAAACGCTGAGGAAATAATTTTGCTGAATTGATTGAATACAATTATAAAAAACACCACAGATAATGGAGAACCTTGTAGTATTCCTTTATTTACTTATTTTTGATATTTTTGAGAATGTTCTGTTCGTGGTACGAAATAATTTTGCTGAACTGATTGAAGGCAATTATAAAAAAGACCACAGATAATACAGAAGTTTGTGGTATTCCACTATCTCTGAATTTACAATTAGTAAGATAACTAATGTGGTTTCTAAAAGCGAAAAATTTCATATCCATTAATTAAGTAGCTTTTATAAAAACTCAGGGTACAGACGACATTCTTATGTACCTCCAATATTTCATTTCAAAAGCATTGTTAAGCAAAAACCACGTTAACATTCTATCCATTAATTTTAAGAAATCTTCGACCGTGCAGGCATCCATGTAATCCTTTAACAATAACGGAACCTTAGCAAAAGCATAGTCAATAGTCAAAAGTTATCTTACATAACAATACTAATGCCATGTTCGCACGGCAGCAATTTTTCGTAATTCCCTCTCTCATTCGCAATTCAACACCCAATTATGTGCTAAATCACGTCATTCGCCATACAAAATTTTGTGAGCGAATTACCCAAATTGTGTGTAATCCAATTTCTATTACCCTGTGTATTACTTAAAAATCAATGTAATCTCTAAATTGTATCGTATTTTTGTCATCACCAGCTGTCAAAGCACAAAAAATATAAACAAAAAATATTGTAAACGATAAACAATAATGGAATCCAAAAATAATATTTTAAAAAAGTATTATTTATAAGAAAGTTATTCGCGAAATCAGCGGAGGAAGCCACTAGGTGTGTAGAAAACCTTTTTTTTTTTTTTTTTTTTTATTTATTTTATTAGTATTAAAAATACTTTAAATGTTCAACAAAATTATATATTACAAATTATTATTAAATAATACAAAATTAGTACACTTTCGTCTAAAGACATTTTCATCCGTTTCATTCTTAATGTTGTTTGGCAATGAGTTAAACAGCTGTAGACCTTTGTAGAATAGCGTTTTCTGCATTTGTGTTGACCTCACTCTTTGGATCCTAAAGTCACTTGCGTTTCTTAGTTGATATGGTTGACTGTCTCCCACATAATGTATTTGATCACATAGATATTTCGGGGCGTCTCCTTGTTTTAATTTTCTAATAAATCTTAATGTGTTAAATTGAAGTCGTTGTGCTATGTTCATCCATTTTAGATCAGTTAACATTGTATTTATATGTGTGTAACGATCGCATTTTAGTATTACTCTCATCGCTCTATTTTGCAGTTTCTGCATCCTTGCTAATTGATTTGTGCTGCTGCATGTGAATAAAATAGTGGAACCGTATTCAAAGTGTGGTTTTATTATCGTGCTGTATATATTTATCGCCGTAGACTTGGATATTTTGGTTCTTATTCTTTTTAAAAAACTAATTTTTTTACCACCTTTTTTGCATAAGTAATCTATTTGTTCATTGAAATTTAATTTTTTATCGATTATAAAACCAAGGTATTTTATATATTCGACTTTTTCAATTACTGTGTCATTTATTGTAAATATTTCTTCTGAATTTAAGTTTATTTCCATTATTTTTGTTTTATTTTCATTTAGTTTGAGTTTATTCATTTTAAGCCATTCATCTATTTTCTTCATATCATACTTGATATTTTCGCGACATTCTTCATCACTATTTGCTATAGTATATATCAGAGTGTCATCAGCGTATAATACAACTTTACATTTTTCTAAAATACTTGGCATGTCATTTATATAAATTATGAACAACAACGCTCCCAAAATGGAACCTTGTGGCACTCCGAAATTATTTATTATTTCATCAGATTCTATGTCATTTAATTTTGTCGTTTGCCTTCTTCTTTTCAGGTACGATTTGAACCAATCTAGCTCGATTCCTCTTATTCCATACATATATAGTTTATTTAGTATTATTTCTCTATCGATCGTCTCAAAGGCTCTTTTGAAGTCAAGAAATATTGATATTATCCTCTTATCCTTTCCTATTGCTTTCCATTCACTTATGACATAGTTTACCGTGGTTTCACACGAATGTTTTTTACGGAATCCTGACTCGTATTTAGATAATATGTCTCGATTTTCTATATATTTTTCAAGCTGATCTTTAACTACTTTTTCAATTATTTTCTCGCAAGTTTTAAGAGAGTTTATTGGTCTAAACTCCTCGCATTTTTTTGTTCTGGGCACTTTCTCAATTGCGGTTACGGTTGATTTTTTCCAATTATCAGGAAAAATACCTGTCTCTAAAGATGTGTTTATTACTTTTACCATTATATTTCCTGTTACATTCCAGTTGTCAAGTATAATTTTATTTGATACGCGTTCATGGTCAGATTTGTTATTTATACACTTCACGATGCTCTCCAGTTCAATAATATTTACCTTACGGAATTTAAAAACATATTTCACTCTATATTCTATTCGGTTAATATATTGCACGCTCCCTATCGATTGTCTTATACTACTAATGCTATCAATGAAGAATGCATTGAACTTATTAACTATATCACATATATCGTTGTACTCTATCTGGTCGAATATCACAGATTTAGTTGAGTTTTGCCTCTTATTAAGTACTAGGTTTTTTATGTGTGTCCACATTTGCTTTTGACTAGTTGCGTTGTTAATTTTATTTTTTATGTAATTATTCTTATTATTTTCGATTTGTACTTTGTATTGATTTCTTATTAGTTTATATTCTCCCCAAGCTTGATTTGTGTTTTCAAATTTGGCTCGTAAATATTTTATTATTTTTTCTCTTTTTATTGTTCGCAGTTCTTCGTTAAACCAGTTATTCACTTTGTTATTTATGTGCACTTGCTTTTCAAACGTAAATCTTTGTATTGTATTTTCTAGACAGGCATCAAACAGTTTAACGTTTTCATTAAGATCCTTATTATCTTCGTATAACATATTCTCAGTTAACACATTATTGAATATATTCTTATCGTATTTAAATATCTTGATGGCTTTTGCTGTATTTAGAATGTTTTCATTCGATCTCTCAAAGTCTATATTAATATTAATAACTTCATGGTCAGAAATTTTATTATCTTTACTGTTTGTACATTTTATCTTATAATTATTAGTTATTACGTAGTCAATTATTGTGCTCGAATTTCTTGTTACACGTGTGCTTTCGTTAACTATTTGTTTAAGGCCGTTGTCATTGAGAGTATTCCTAATTCTATTCTTGTATATAGAGTTTTTTTCCAATCTATATTAAAATCTCCTGCACCTTTTGAAAAGTATTTGCAGCTTTTGAAGAAGCTGTATGAAAAATATTAATAATAATTTAGTAATAAGAACTGTAAAAAAGAATTACAAAAGTACCGTGTGAACATGATAATTCAATTAAATAATTCAAACAGAGAGCGAAGTAATTCGAAGGCTCGTGCGAACATAGCATAACAAAACCAGAAAAAATTAGGTATCTAATGTTGAGATGGTAACTCTGAAGTTACAATGCAACCCTTTCTGACGACATCTATCGATATTTTTCTTCTTCTATTTTGCTTATTAACATTTATGTATATACATTTCATTCTTCTAACTGAAATAATAAACGCCAAAGTATAACAAGTAATGAAAGCTTTGACAGTTGAAAAACGTTCATAACATAAAAACGCAGGACGCTTCAATGTATTGCAAAGCAAATGTGTTAGAAGCAACAGATATACAGAGTGAAAACTGGCGGATAAAGTAGAAAAATTAAATGTAAACAAACATTTATTTTGTGTTAAAAAAGGGAAAATTTGGAATATTTTTTAATTTCTTCAATGAAAATTTTAAAGATTCTTAAATATTAATCGAAATGTGGTTGATTTTCGGTCACAATGAATATAGTTTCATGTGCAAGAGGTTATTAACAAGCTAAATATTACAAGATCAAAATAAGACGTACTGCTCATAAAAAAGTTTTCTTGTTGAAAGTTGCCAATATTTTTTAATTTCTTGAGAGAAAAAGTTAAAAATTATTAATGTTATTAGTTGTTTTTATTATTTATTAATAGTTTCAGACAAAAATTAAATTTTTTATTAACTCTCGCCAATCTAACAAACCCACCCATTGTATCATTCATAATAAAGCGAACAATGTAGGAAGAACATATTTTATTGCAAAATTTCTTAGATTTGTGCGAACAGGGAAACTCCAGCCTCAATATTGCTCGATTGCTCTTCCGTGCTGGAGGTGAGCTTTCACGTTGGATCGGAGCTGCTTGAGACGTGCTAGGCTCGTTACTGTCCTCGGTCAGATCTGCAAACAATGTGTCTAAGCTCGAATGCAGATTGCATTCTGGCACAGATATATCACTCCGACAACCATACACTTCGTCTAGTCGGTCATAGAAGTTCCAGGTCGTTGCTGCTTCGCCCGACGTCTTGTTCCGTTTCTTAATGCGCTTATACGTCACCATGAAATTTACAAATTTTCTGTATATGTCGTCCGTGAAAATGGGAACGTGTCATCTATGGACTTAATATTTTGCAATACACGTTCCCATAGCACAACGGGTTTCTTTGTTTTTCCACGAAACCTTGCATTAATAGATTTTTAAAATTATGCGTCCATTTTTTACTGTAATAAAAAGAAAAAAATAAAACTGAATAGAGAAATATAATAAATTATAAGAAATAATGCCTACTTATCTTCCTGTGTCGCCATCGTATTTTGTCTTGCATTCGCTTTGCATCTACTTTTATTTGGATGCCTTTGTTGATTTTCCTTGTGTATTAACTACAACAGTGTTGCAAAAGGAAACAAAATACATTGTCGAAATTTTCAAGGTTGCGTTTACGAACACGCTGCAATGTATTACTACAAAGCAACATGTGTTTAGGAAGTCAGCCATTTTCTGTGCTAGATTTGTTGCCAATTAGGAGCAACAAATTACCATCTCTAAATTCTGTCAGATTGTTTTGTTAGCAAAAGTTGCCGAGATTACTAAGTACTTCGGATCAAGTTTTTGGATATGTGGCAAATCAGGGAACGCTTCTAGATGAATGCGTTTTTTCCACTAATAAGGAAAAATGGTTGTCCCCTAAAATACATACACCTTTTGTACAGATTTTGTTCTTGTGCTTGTTTTATATTTTCGCTTAGTGGCATGGCACCGTAGGAATATTTTTGAATAGTTTTGATTTAGATTATCTCTTTTGTTAAAGTTATCTGGGGCAATTTCTATCAGATGCATGATGTTTTTCAAAACAGTTAGCGCACTGAATTGTGGTAAATTTAATAGCAGGATGAGGAGATAAATTGCAGGTAATACATGTTTAAGGGGTTTTGCACTTATTTTTTGGTTGACCGAGAAGTTGACAATTTTGTCTCCGCATTGGGTTTGGAAAATACGTTGTTTCTGCACTTTGTTTACTGATCTCTTATGAATATAATCCCATTACATTTCCAATATAATTTACAACCCGTTGTTTGATGGTAAATCTGATTGATTTTTAATAATATTGAAAAAAACTAAGTAAGCAATTAAAGTTTAGAATTGAAGTCAGGGGAATAATAAAAAAACTTCATAATGAAGGCAAAATCTATAGCAAAATTGCTACAATTATCGGGTATTCATATAAAATGGTCCAAAACACAATAAATTATGCTATGTTCGCACGGCAGCAATTTTTCGTAATTCCCTCTCTCATTCGTAATTCAACATCCAATTGTGTGCTAAATTACATAATTCGTCATACAAAATTTTGTGAGCGAATTACCCAAATTGTGTGTAATTCAGTTTCTATTACCCTGTGAATTACTTAAAAACCAATGTAATTAATATAAGAAAGGCTTAACGCTAACAGATTAGTTCTAAAAGCGTAATTATAAAAGAGGTAGAGAGGTGTCTGTAAGAAATATGCATACATAACACGCCTCCCCTTAAATTAGATCTTTAATAATTTTCAAGATATAAATTTTATTCATAATCACAAGAGTATAAATTCAATAATTATGTATAAGGGATAAAAATTCATATATAAAAAAAATTTATAATTTGAAAAATAAAAAACAGCAAATTACAATTAAGTATATCTCTTGTGTGCTCTAGGTCTTAGCGCTCTTGAAGAGACGTTTTCATTCCCTCTGTTTTGGTTTGAGTTTGTCAAATTTTTATTATTATCATTGTCTATTTTTTTATTACATTCTGAATTGGAAGTTAATTGATCAATATTTTTCTCGTTATCATGTGACTTTTCAACGGCTTGATTGATGGAATTTTCAATTGAGCATGATGGTAAATCTGATGAATCATTTTGGTTTTCGTGATTGGTTTCAATGATTTGATTCTTATTCACTCCTGCCCTAATCTGATCAGTATGTCTTTTTATAATTCTATCTGTTGAAAGAATACATTGATATGAACGTGGACCTGTCTTATATTTTATGATGGCAGGGGCCCAAGACTTTGAATTAACGTTTGTATAATCTCGTATGAAAACGTTCTGACCCTCCTCGAACGCAACAGATCTCCTACCTTTATAATTTGAAATACTTTTATTTTGTTGTTCTATTATTTTGTCCCTAACAAGAGGTGGTTTAATTAGATCAAATCGAGTTCTAATTGATCTTCCAATAAAAAGTTTCGCTGGGCTTTCATCAGTTGAGCTGTGTTTAGTATTACGATAATCCATTAGAAAACGATTTAAAATAATGTCGATATTTTCATTTGTCCCAGATGACAAGTTCGCATAAATAGATTTTTTTAAAGTCTTCACGAAATTTTCAGCCTGGCCATTGGTGGCTGGATGCCCAGGAGCTGTTAGTACGTGTTTTATTTTATTGTTTGAAGTAAAAATTTTAAATTCTTCAGAAGCAAATTGTCTGCCGTTGTCGCTTACAATAGTATGAGGAATACCGAAACGACAGAAAATGTCTCTAAGTTTTGAAATAACAAAATTGGAAGTGATGATTGAAAACTTCTACCCATTTGGAAAATGAGTCTATGACTACAAGAAAATTATAATTTTTAATGGGACCTGCGAAGTCTATGGGCCTTATTATGAGTTTTGATCGATCTTCGACTGTGGTCGAAAGTGCTTATCGAACGAATTTGCATTTGGTATTATGACGTTCATTCGATGTGAATAGTATTATTGTGAATGCCGCTTATTTGAGTTATTCACAATAATATCGGCTGATACACATTGTGCGGGTTACAATTTAAATAAACAAAATTAAAATAATATTCAGCATTTTTTTGGAATGATCTAAAAAATAATAAAAAAAGAAGTGTAATAAAATAATATAGATACTACGGAGATGTGGTTTGACGGTTTTCTTGGAAGCAGAAGAAATTAGAAACGGGTTATTAGGAACGTTATGGAATTAGGTTTTATAAAAAATAAAAGACGCTTTTAAGGTAGATTACATATATTTCTCGGTAAAAAAAAATTAACAAGAGACGAGTAAATCTTGGAAAACACATTCGATGTATTTTGTAATAAAAGTCGTTAAGGCAAATGGCGATGTGATAATGTTATTTTCAAGAAATTCTGACTAAAAGTTCAAAATGGGTCATTTGACCCGTCATGGTAGGTTTAGTGTTAACTTTGTAACACAAAAAACTATAGCCAAGGCTTCTTTTTTATGGGTACTGTATTTTTGTTCAGCTTTCGATAAAGCTTTTGAAACAAATGCTACAGGTTTTAGATCATTATCAAATTTGTGTGAAAGAACGCCAGCTATAGCAAAATCTGAAGCATCAGTCGTGAGGAAAATTGGTAATTTTGGATTGAAATGAATTAAAACTTTGTCCGAAGTAATTTCCTTTTTTATGGTTTGATAAGCTTCTTCGCAGTCCTTCGACCATACGAATTGTACATTTTTTTGTAATAATTTATATAAACTTTATATATTTATATTATAAAGGAGTCATAATCTTTGCAAAATTGTTAACAAACTTTGCATAATAATTTACCATGCCTAAAAATGCTCTTAGCTCAGAAACATTATTAGGGGTGGGGGCATTAGTAATGGAAACTATTCTTTCCTTATTTTTTTTAGACCGTATCTATCGATGGTAAAACCTAAGTAATTAATTTCCTCTTTGAAAAATTCGCATTTGGACAAATTTAATTTTAGTCCTGCCAGCGTTAACTTATTTAATACAGATTTTAAATTTCGAATATGTTCAGTCATATTTTTGCCTGACACTGTAATATCATCTTGATATACAACTACGAATGGTATACCTTGTAAAAGATTTTCCATTGTCTTTTGAAATATGGCAGCTGCAGGCTTGATACCAAATGGTAAACGTTTCATATTTAATGTGCCAATATGTGTTGACCAAGTACATAAAAGCTGTGAGTTTTCATCAAGAATTAATTGATTATAAGCACTAGATAAATCTAATTTTGAAAACAATTGACTACCTTGAAGTGCAGCAAAAATTTCATCAATTAATGGGGTAAGGGTATTTAAAATCTGTTAAAGCCCCCTTCACACTATCACACAAGTAATATGTAAAGTCTGATGAAAAAGTAAAATGAAATGAAAAGTAAAATACACCATTGGTATAAGACAATAATAAAGTAAGACGAAAACAGCTGTTAAAAACATCAACAAAGTGAAAAAATTTGCTTAAAGTTTCTATTGAAATTAAAATGCCGGGAATGGCTACTACGGCGTAAAACTGGAGACAAATCAACAACTTTTTCTAAATCCATTAAATTATTAATTAAATATTGAATATAATTCTAAAAATATTTTCACAAAATAGGAATAATTGTTTGTGCAAAAAATGTTTTTTGTTTTTGTTTTTTTTTGCACATGTGTTTTACACTTTTTTGTTTTGTTTACATAAAAATACATCCCTGATCTAATGAAATTTTCTTGTTTTTTGAAACATTTCAAAAAATGAAGAAAGCCATACGACTGTCAAATTTTCATCCGTATTTTCTCTCAATGTGTGATAGTTTCATTACATATTATGTTTAGACGATCCCATCCGTACTCTCCTACATAACATTTTGACAGATCATATTACTTGTGTGATAGTGTGAAGGGGGCTTAAGTATTTATTAATAGTAACCTTATAGTCACCACAGATGCGTATATCACCATTTGGTTTTAAAATTCGTACGAGCGGTGTACCCCAGCCTGAATGATCAACTGGTTCTAAAATGTCACTTGCTATTAACTCCCTTAAATTCTTTTCTATTTTATCTTTCCATGCTAAAGGAACAGAACGTGGTTTACAGAAAATGGGTTTTGCATTTGAGTCAATAGACAAAGAAATCTTACCAAATTTGTAAGCTCCAAGACCACTACTGAAAACATCATGAAATTCATTTCTAATTTCCTCAGTTATAATGGAAGATTGATCAGAGTCAATAGAATTTACTTGAACAAGTTCAAAATTAAAATTTCGTAAAAAATGTCTACCAAATAAGGGACTGTTAGTATTGTTACAACAAGTCTAACCTTTTTGTTAATACATACAACATATGGATCTTTAAACTTACTTTTTTATTTAATTTTTTTACAAAAGTTTTTGATACCAAACTGCATGGAGCACCAGAGTCACACACCACATCAATGGGAATTCCATCTATTTTAATTGAAACTTTGTAAAGCTCAGTTGAATTGCCACAACTTTTATCAATATTCATACTGTAAATAGAAAAATCATTAGAATTATTTTTAGTAAAATCTTCACTATCTACATCTGATTCAGATACATAATTTACAGTTTTTTCTTTAAATCTACAAACCGAAGCTAGATGACCAATTTTGCCACAAAAATTACATTTACTTTGTTTAAATCTGCATTCATTTGAATTATGGTTTCGCCAGCCACAATGAGAACAGGCATTGTTTATCTTCTTTTGATTATTCGGTTGTTTCTTCCCAAAACGACTTTCATAATTATATGGTTTGCCGGTTTTGTTTTGGTTATTGTAGTTTTTATTTCGGTGTTTACCTCCCTTGATGTTTGCAACTTGCATATTGTGACTATCATCTTCCTTAGCCAACAACTTCATCTCCATAATTAGAGCTTTTCTAAGTGCTTCATCAATTGTTTTTTCTCGTCTTCTTCACACAGTCGCTCAAATATTTTATTGTTTATCCCCATGATAAAACGATCCAGTACAAAAGCATTTAAATTATCTCCAAATTTGCAAGAGAGTGCTAATTTCTTAACTCTTGCATGCCATTCTGCTACCGTTTCATTTTCGCTTTGTACTGCTGTATGAAAGCTTTATCTCTCTCGAAAAACAATCACTGGTGGAGTGTAGTGTGATTTTAATAAATTGCAAAGCTCTTTAAATGTTTTCGAAACTGGCACCTCCGGACTACATAAATTATGCAAGGTCTCATATGCAATTTGCCCTATTGATTTTAAAAGAGTAGCCTTTTTTGCATTCTCTTCAGTGCAGTTGATTTCTGCGAAATTAATATCCAGTTTCTCCTCCCATAATAGCCAAGTTTCATTCCGGGGGGAAAATTGAGGAATATTATTTGGATGGTAAATCATAACGGTTCCATTTTGTACGTTGTCTGGCATGATTACTTTTTTTTCTTTGCAGTTCTGTCCTCGTTTTTATATTTCACTTTATTTGAAAGAAATTACTTCTGTTCCAAACAATATTATATTTTTTTTTTGTTGTAGCCTTTTTTTTATGTATATACTGTGTTGACTCAGCTGATTTGCTGGTCGGTTTTGATTTGTCCGGGCGGAATCACCGGGACAGTTATACAAACAACACAAGCACTTAAACTTGGTTGTTATGGATTTGAATAACACAAGCACTTGAACTTGGTTATTGCGGAGGTGTGGAGAATAAAACAACCGTTGCCTTTTGTTGATCAATTGTTTCTCTCATTTATTTTTATTAAACCATAGCCTTAAATACTATTTTATTGCCAAATTGCAATAACTTATTTTTAATATATTTAATTCTATTTTGTTGCTGAATTGCAACAAATTATTCTTAATGTAGTTATTATAATTGTGTTTTGGACTTATGCATTTTCCCACACGTGTACGAAGTTCCAGGAAACATGAAACCCCAGACAAATGCAATGCAAATAAACAAAAAACTACAGCAAACCTTGAAACTTAATCAGAAATTCAAGGGTTTTCTTTTATCATAATTTGAAGTAAAATAAAAAATAAAGGAAAATGCATAACTCCAGCAAAAATAAAAACAAATACAAAATTACATGAAATCAGCAATTTAAGGTTGTTCACCTAATTTCGTGCAAGCATATGTACGCATGTATGTTTGTCCATTTATACAAACGTACATGCGGACATATGAAAGAAATTCATTGTGAAGGTCTGAACATGTACCCCGCCGTTGAGTCATGCTCAACAAAATTAAAAATGTGACAACCTTATATTGCCCTTCATATAGCTTAGAATTAATGGCTTAAACTACTGATACTTACTACTGATAATTCTGGCGTTGGAATATGTTGACGTGCAGCTGGTTGTGGAGTTTGTTGATTTATTTTAATTCTCATGCACTGTGCCCTTTTCCAGGTGATCTTCAGGCATATTATAATTACGAGAACGAGAGCAGCATAGGCAACGGTCCCGTGGTGATATTTGATGTGTTTAATTTCTGATGGAAGTTCAGCAGATACTCTTTGGTGTAATTTATTTTGAATCTCGGAGATATTTTTAATTTGGTCGGAATAGATCTTGTTGTGAATTCTTGCAGTTCGAACCTCGGCTGGATAACTGATGTCACTTATATTGCTCATTGCGGTGTATGAAGTTTGAAGAGATGTGGAGACAGTTTGATGGCCTTTGATGATGATTGAGTTGATCTTAATTGTACAATCCGGCGAGATGTTTAGGAGGCCAGATCCTTTCAGGGTTAGCTGTGATTTTTCTTGACCACATACAGCGTTTATTCGGGACGGCTACTGCATAGTGTAAAGCCATTGATTGCTGTATTCTAACTGTGTAAGCGACGTTCTATCAGCAACAGGAATAATGTTACAACTCGTTTGATTGTTAAAATTAAGAAGTGACAGCTCGCATAAGCATTTGTCAGCGTTTGCAGTGAATTTTGATTGCATTTGTGGGCATAGAAATTCATTCTCTTTTATTGTTGCACATGTGGTCCACTATTTTTCTGTCAACACGAAGTACTGATCTTTATGAGCATTTATAGTCAGGAAGTCGCTGCATGGTCTTATAGCGAGCATTGTACCATTTATTTGAACGGGAATTGGGTGTGGTTTCAGAAGTTCGAATGTCTCAGGATCAGATAACGGAACAGATATGTGAAAGATGACGTGGTCTTTTGTGACACCTCCCTTTACATCCATAATTTTGTACAGTTGTAGTATATTATCTTTGCTTACTGGTAGTTCTAGAGATCTTGTAAGATGATTTCTTACTTGTATTAGTTCGGCTTGAAGTTGAGACGGTGACAAAAGCATTGCGCTGATTTTTCCATGGTGTGAATCCGTTAATGCTGCTATGATTTCTGCTTGAATTCGGTGTAACCTTGCTGATGTTAGAGAAAGTTGAACTGATTGTAACATGAATATTCGAAACAGCCTTGCTTGATTTTGTTCTTTTTCATTTTCTTGTAATCTAGATGCAATTTCTGATAATTGATTATCTACGTTGTTGAACTTTAGTCTCACATTTTTTTATCTTGTTTAAGGACGTTTAGAGTTGCATCAACAATTGATGTTTGATTCATGAGGAGTTGTTTGAGATGGGTTTCATTGTCGTTTACTGCGTTGATGGTGTTTGACATTTGTTCAGCATAATCCGAATCCAGAATACCAAACAGTGAATTAGCGACGTTGCCAACAATGTTAATAGCACCACGCTTAGCTCTCCTCTTTAGTAAGAGGTTTTTATCTTTAAGGCCTGCTAGGCTAAAGTCAACTGCCTGGAGAACGCTCGAACATGTCGTCCTTTGAATTAGAATGTTGCACAAGCGGTGTAATGCAGTTGTTTCGTTTACGAAGGTACTTATTTCTTGCCAATATGGTTTTAAGTTATAGTAAGAAATGATGTTCCATTCTGACCGCGATACTCGTGTATTGCCAATACCCTCAAAGTGCAAGCCGATATTGGGTTCAAACTGTGTTACTTCAATTTTATCTGTGGACACGAGTGGGAGCAATGTTGTGAGTAGGATGCTCGTAATTGAGCTTGTCAAGCTTCGCTGTTTTTTAGCAGGTGGCCTTCCATCCAATGACTGTTTTGGTGATTGGTTTTCTGCCAACATCTCATGATTATTCTTAGGATCTGCGAATTTGAAACATGATTGTTGTTCTTCTTCTTCGGGTTCGTCATTGAGCTTAGGGAGTGGAGTTAAATATTGAATTGCTCGTTTAAAGATGCCTGAAGCGGTTTTGGCTAAGGAATCGAGTACCACCCTGAGCTTAGTGGTTGAATTTTCTGGCCTCAGTACCCAATGATGTGGGATGTAGTTGTTTGGAGATAATATGGAGACTGTTTCCAATTTTGTCATGTGCCCCATTGATTCATACTCATCCATAAATTCAGTGTATTTAGCTTTCAACTCCGGGTTCTTTTGCAAACGCCGTTCGAGAGCAAGTAATCGATTGAAAGCCATTGCGTGTGAGTCGCGTAGGGTATTAGGGGTTTGGTGAAATAGTATTCTGACAATGAAGAGGTCTTCATGGTCTTTAGTTGTATTTTGTACAAAGTGCTCTTCACATTGTCTGTCGGCTATTGATAGTGGTTTTTTAGTCGTTTTAACTTCATCTATTTCCCAAAGTCGAGCGATCGAAGCTTCAAGCCCCTCATCTTCAGTACATATTCCACAGGATGGGTCTGTAGGGTGTTCACTATTTATTTTTCCTGCTACAATCCAGCCAAGAACCGTGTTCTGCAAAATCGGAAGTTGGGGAGATAATTTTATTTGCCCAATTGCGAGCAGTTGGTGATAATGCTCGGCACCCAGCAATATAACGATTTTACTAGATCGATTGAATGTTGGGTCAGCTAACATAATATTTCTCGGTAGTGGCCACTCATCAATGTTGATAAACTGTGATGGTTGAGGCGCAATAATTTGAGGCAGGACAAGTGCCTCCAGACGTGTTGAGAATCCATTAATTCGAGAATGCAAAGCTACATTAACTCGGTGTTGTGTTAGAGTTCCCGATTCCATTGATGTTTGCTGATGACGTCTGTTTTGCAATATTAAGTCGTCTTACCAAACGATTTGTAATCAAATTGACTTGTGAGCCAGAGTCAAGTAAAGCGCGACATTCAATCTCCATTGTATCAGTTTTGATTTTTATTAGAGCCGTGCTGAGAAGAACGTATGATTTAGACACCTGACCATTTGCTGCAGCTAAGGAGGATGCCTCTGGAGGACAAGGTGTAGCTTCATTGAAATCGGGTTCAATTATTTTAGGTTGATAGGTAGTACATGATGACGTCTTCTTGGATCCCTTTTCACTTTTTGACCTTTGGTTTGATGACTGAGTGTTGCTCTGCAGATGAAATAGCGAGTTGTGTTTCTTCTTGCATGTCATGCATAATCCTGATTTGCAAGTTTTTGCTGTGTGTCCTGATTTCAGACAGTTCACACACAGGTTTTGCTTCCGAATGAAAATAAGATGGTCTGCTGGTGACAGTTGTTGAAATTTCTGACACCGATACAGTTGGTGAAAGTTATTTTTGCAAAGTGAGCACGTGTCTTTTGTTTGTTTAGCTGAAGTAGTGGAAACATAGACCTTTGATGATTTTTCTTTCTGGTTTATGGCTTCTAGGGATTGAAAACGATTTTCAAGAAAAGTTAATAGGTCTTTGATTTTTTGTAGCCCTTTTGGATTGCTAATGGTGCTCTCATATAGAATAAGAGTACCTTGATCCAATTTTTTCACAAGTATGTGAAACAGCATGGGATCCCATGAGGTGGTATCAATCCCGATGTTGTTTAGCGCATGTAGACATTCTTGTGTTGTATCATGTAATTGTTTGATAGCAGCAGCTGATGGTCCGGCGCTTGGTTGATCCAAAAGTTGTTGCATAAGTGTAGTTACAATAACGCGTTGATTATTGTATCGTTCTTGCAACAGGTTCCATGCGGTTGCGTAGTTTTCAGCTGTGGCTGAAAGATGACTTATTAGTTTTTCAGCTTCGCCCCCCAAGTTTGATTTCAGGTACCACATCTTTTGTACCGCAGGAATATGTTGGTTGTCTACTAGTTGTGTAAACAAGTCGTGAAAGGATCTCCATTTTAAATAATCACCATTAAATTTTGGTATGGTTAATTTTGGTAAATTTAGGGCACCACTAGCATTTGTGACGGGTTCTGCAGACGTAGCTTGCGTAACGGAATTCTGTCGCAGTCTGTCAGCTCTAACAGATAGATTGACCAATTTTTGTTGTATTAGGTCAAGAACACTATCGTATTCCACTTGATTTAGACCATAAGCCGATGGGTTTGGTAATTGATCAAGAACTTCATCATACAGCTGCTCAATTTGATCCCATAATCTTTTGATGGTATTTATGTTTAAATCAAAGTACTGTAGGGGCTGATTATCTGTGTCTATCAATCCCCTTAGTAGCCGATTGAGAGCTGTTATACGAGCTCTCAGCCTGCGTAGAACCCCAACGTTTGTAGACTCTCTTGTAGGCAAATTATCGTGATCGGGTTTTTTGCTATTTTAGTTTCCTCAATTTTTCGTTTGAGGTGATCAGTTTCAGTTTTAAAAATTTCGATGTAATCAGAGACTAAGGTTCTGATTTTATCATAGTAGCCTTCTGAAAAATATTCAAATTTCATTGGATCGTCGCACACCTCTCGTATCTTGGAATCTGTTTCCTGGAATGGGTTCCATGATTCCTGAAGGCGTCGTGATCGTTCCTCAAAGTAGCTAACTTTTGTTTTCCTGTCTGCCGGGTCCTTTTTAAAATTTCGAACAATACCCTGTATTGTTTCTCCAGTCTCTAACTGAAGATCCAGTAAACCTTTCATCGTATCCATATTGTATTATAGTTTTAATGTAAAGTTGTGAGTGGTCTGCTGTATCCACTCGTTGTATGTAGCCCTGTGCTACCGAATTGGAATGATGTGAGTCTACTGTTGTATCCACTTGCTGTATGTAGCCCTGTGCTACTGAATTGGAATGATGTGAAGGACTGTTGTATCCTCTTGCTGTATGTAGCCCTGTGCTACTGAATTGGAATGATGTGAAGGACTGTTGTATCCTCTTGCTGTGTGTAGCCTGTTCGAGGAATTTGTTCCTGGAATGGGAGATGACGATTCGTTGAAGTTGATCAATTTAAACCAATGTCGATTTAGTAGTTGGAATTAACTACTTCAAAAACGTATACAATTTTCTAAAGTCGATTTTTTCACAAAAGGATTGACGTCGAAAATCACGTCGGGGTCACCAAAATGTGTTGACTCAGCTGATTTGCTGGTCGGTTTTGATTTGTCCGGGCGGAATCACCGGGCCAATTATACAAACAACACAAGCACTTAAACTTGGTTGTTATGGATTTGAATAACACAAGCACTTGAACTTGGTTATTGCGGAGGTGTGGAGAATAAAACAACCGTTGTCTTTTGTTGATCAATTGTTTCTCTCATTTATTTTTATTAAACCATAGCCTTAAATACTATTCTATTGCCAAATTGCAATAACTTATTTTTAATATATTTAATTCTATTTTGTTGCTGAATTGCAACAAATTATTCTTAATGTAGTTATTATAATTGTGTTTTGGACTTATGCATTTTCCCACACGTGTACGAAATTCCAGGAAACATGAAACCCCAGACAAATGCAATGCAAATAAACAAAAACTACAGCAAACCTTGAAACTTAATCAGAAATTCAAGGGTTTTCTCTTATCATAATTTGAAGTAAAAGAAAAAATAAAGGAAAATGCATAACTCCAGCAAAAATAAAAACAAATAAAAAATTAAATGAAATCAGCAATTTAAGGTTGTTCACCTAATTTCGTGCAAGCATATGTACGCATGTATGTTTGTCCATTTATACAAACGTACATGCGGACATATGAAAGAAATTCATTGTGAAGGTCTGAACATATACAAATTGGCCTTCTTTTAAGGTTTTTATTTATCGTCTTATTTAAAACTTTGTGTGAAAAAAAAAATTTGATTGTTGCTTAAAATGTTTGTTTTTAGTAAAAACTGTTGTACTTATTATTTTTGTAGTTATTTTATTATAATTTTTTTTTTATGTTTTATGGTATAATACACCAAATTTATATTTTAACAATAAAAAAAATGTTAATTGTTCATGTAAATACCGTGGACTGTATGGGGGTTGGGAACACACAAAATAAAACGATGGCAGGACACTATAAAAGAAAGGAAGCAAATTAAAGAAGTTCCTATGCACAAAAAATCACCAAAAAAAAACTAAACAACACTCTCCTTTTGTGTTCTTTTGGACACACGAACGATTTCCTTTTATTTTTAATTATTTGTCTCACAATTTTAGTATAAACAATGAAAGTTTCCCGGCTGTTTACATCTTATCTTTTATTTTTTTATTTCAAATATGTTTTCCTTTATAATATTTTTTTATGTACAATTAGCACAAATTTTTCACAAATAAAATTATTGCACAAATCTTTTAATTTCTTTTTAAACAGAATTAACACAAAATATTAAAAATTTTAAGTAAAGTAGATGCATCCCTTTGGATGTTACAAATTAGAATGATAAAAATGGATAAAGCAAAACAAAACAACACTAACATTAAATATAAAAAAGCTTTATGTATAGTGCTTGCTATAATGATTTAATAAAACAACTCAATACTTAGGGGAAAACCTGTTCTTTATTCTTCTGCTGTTTCTTAAGAACTAAACTACACAAGGGTTTTTCGTTATTGTTTAAATTTGACAGCTAAACACAAAAGAGTTTCACAACGCTGAGTAGTTGCATATAAGTAGTATTTATAGTGTTGCCACAGCTACTCCCCTCCCAAAGAAGGGCGAGATGGAGTATCTGCAAATGAAACTGTTTTCCTTCTGCTATAGGTTCTCAAAGGTACTGGAGCGATGTCAGGATCTCTGGATATAAACGCTGGTTTCAATCTTTGGATAGAAATGTTATGTGGCTTGTCATTGATCTTAATTGAAAATACTCGGTCAGAAATTCTCTCCAAGACTTCAAAAGGTCCTGTATAAGGAGCTTCCAATGGTTTTTTAACATGGTCTGCTCTGACAAAAACATGCGAACATGACATTAAGTCCTTGTGAACGAATAATTTTTTACTGCTTGTATGATGATTAACTGGGGCCGGACGAATCTGACACATGTATTCACGAATTTTATCCAAAAAATATATTCTGTCTGGGGTTTCTTCACTATTTGTAAAATATTCACCTGGAATCCGAATTGTGGCGCCATACAACATTTCAGCTGCAGAGGTTTTTAAGTCTTCTTTAAAACATGTTCTTAAACCGAGTAGTACAGTTGGTAAAATGTTGACCCATGGTATTTCAATATTGCACATTAGAGCTGCTTTTAAAGATCGATGCCACCTCTCGATCATACCATTTGACGAGGGGTGATAAGGTGTTGTGCGTATGCGTTGTGCTCCAATCAAACGGGAAAGTGATGAAAACATTGCGGACTCGAATTGGGTTCCCTGGTCGGTAGTTATTGTGTTGGGTGAACCATATCTGGAAATCCAACAGCCAAAAAATTTGTTGGCCACTGTTTCTGCTGACATTTCTTTTAGTGGAACAATTTCTGGCCAACGTGAAAATCGGTCAATCATTGTCAAACAGTATCTGTAACCCATACATTCGGGAAGAACTATGATGTCGATGTGAACATGGTCAAAACGTTGGTCAACTTCTTGAAACTGTTGTGTATGTTTGTCGACTTTTGACCGTTGACAGTTTAAACATTCGCGTACCCATTTACTTATGTCACTGTTCATTGATGGCCATACGTATTTCTGACGCACTTGTTTTAATGTTGATCTTTTTCCCGGATGTGACAAAGAATGAATCAGGGAGAAAATTTTCCGTCTTAAAGAAAAAGGTATGTACGGGCAGATTTTCGAAGTTGATGTATCGCAGTATATTTGAATGTTGGGTACCAAACACATTTTTTGAAGTCGTAAAGATTTGCTGTTTTTCAAAAGCTGTTGTAATTCCGCGTCGGTTTCCTGCTGGAGTTGAATTTCGTGTAAGGTTATTGCTTCTGGCATGGTGATTTCATTTACTCTTGAAAGAGCATCAGCAACCGTGTTTTTCATACCAGAAATGTGTGTTATGTCAGTTGTATACTGCCCAATAAAATTTAAATGACGTACCTGTCGGGGTGATGCTCTATCCAATTTTTGATGGAATGCATAAGTTAATGGTTTGTGATCCGTTCGCACCACGAAATTACGACCATCCAGCAGATGCTTAAAATGTTTGATGGCCAAGTAGACTGCCAAAAGTTCGCGATCATACGTACTATAATTCTTTTGTGAGGGCTTTAACTTTGCAGAAAAAAAATGCTATTGGTCTCCATTGATTTTGAACAAGTTGTTCCAAATGAGCGCCCACAGCTGAATCCGATGCATCTGTAACTAACGCCGGTGGTGCATCGGGTTCCAAAAAATGTAGTAGTGTCTCATTAGCCAAACACGTTTTGCATGCTTCGAAAGATTTTTCCAGGACCTGAGTCCATTCAATTTTTCGACGATCGTTTTTCCTTGATTCTTGAAGTAGACTATTGAGTGGCGCTTGGATACTGGCTGCATTAGGAATAAATTTTCTGTAGAAATTCAAAATTCCTAGAAATCGCCTAAGTTCCAAAATATTTTGCGGCTTAGAATAATTGACTATGGCTTTAACTCTCTCTATAGGTGGTTTTAGTCCTTCGGCAGATAGATGGTAGCCCAGGAACTCTATATTTGGAACGCAAAATTCGCATTTTGAAGCGTTGATCGATAAGCTTGAGTCCTTTAACTTTTGTAAGACGGTTTGAAGGTGATTGTAATGTTGGTCTTCGTTTTCCGAGAATATGAGTATATCATCGAGGTAGCAATAAACATAGTCCAAATGGCGAAAAATTGAATCCATGTATCTTTGGAAAGTTTGGGTGGCATTTCTTAAGCCAAAAGGCATTACTACGAACTCAAACAATCCAATCGGCGTATTGACAGCAGTTTTCACGAAGTCATCTGGGTGCATCGGTATGTTGTAATAAGCTTTATTAATATCAATTTTTGAAAATACGGTTTTTTTAAATAATTTTTCAGCTATGTCGTCTATGCGTGGAATTGGGTAGCGATCTGGTTGGGTGTTTGAATTAATTTTACGATAATCCCCACATGCTCTCCATCCACCTGTTTTTTCTTTACCAGATGGATAGGACTAGACCATGGACTACTGGATGGGCGAACTACTCCAAGCTGTAGTAGGTTGGCAAACTCGTCTTTGATTGCTTTCAATTTTTCACCTGAGTAGCGTCTTTGGGGCTCTGCGATTGGTTGACAATTTGTTATAATTCTGTGTTGAACGTTTAATGATGTTGGTAGCCGATAGGAATTTGGATTTGTAATCTCGACGTATTTTATAATAAGGTCGTAAAATTTGGATGAAGAATTTACTGTTGATACACTTTGTTGATTTGAATATTTTATATGGCCTAAAGATTTTAGTGACGTCATAGAATCAACCAGTTGTTTGCCTTTAAAATCTAAAATCAGTCCATAGTGCGACAAAAAATCCGCTCCTATTATTGGAGACTTTACATCAGCTATTATAAACGTCCAACTAAAATGACGTCGAAGTCCCAGATCAGTTTCAAGAAATTTAGTACCATATGTTGAAATTGTAGTATTGTTCACTGCATATAACTTGAGATCATCTGATATTGTTGTTCTTTTGGTAAAAAATGTTTTCGGTATTACAGATACAACGGAACCAGAGTCCACAAGAAAGTTTAAATTATTTTTTTTATCAAAAATATGTAATCTTTTTTCACGAGTGCAAATTGAATTAAGATTGCTGCCGTCTGTTGCACTCACCGAAGACAGCTGTTCTAGTTTTCCTGTGGACGAATGAGATTTGAATTGAACTCGCATGGTTGTTTGCACTTTTTCGAACCAGCGCCAAATCGAATATGGTAATAGCACACTTTCTGTTGTCGGCGAGAGTGAGATCTGCCTCTTCCATGGTCACTTTCCTTACTCGTGTTACGCCGTTGAAAATGCGTATTGGTAGTTGCAAATTCAATAGAGAGTTGGCTAAGTTTTTGTACTATCTGGTTTAAAGACGTTTCAAGCGCTAAAACACGAGCCTCTAGAGCGGAATTTTTCGAATGGGACGTAAGTGCGTCACAATGTGATACGATGTCACTCGATGGAGCAGTTGCCATTATAAAAGGGGGTGAAGGGGAATTATCAAAGATTCGGTCAGCAGTTTCGGCTAAATTTTCAATGTCCTCAGTTTTGCACGCGGACAAAATACATCTGACATTGCTTGGCATATGTTGCAGCCAATGCCTCGGTTGATATACTAGTCCCAGCTAATTCTTTCATTTCCCGCAGTAAGTGGCTTGGTTTTTTATTTCCAAGTTCCAATCCAGTCAGCAGTTTTAAAAGTTGTTTCTCCTTGGAAATGCCAAAACGAGTAATTAATTCTTTTTTTAATTTTTCGTACTTGCCTGTTGCTGGAGGATTTTTGACCACATCAGAAATTTGCATTAGAGTCTCAGCATCCAAAGCAGTTATGACGGTGTAGTATTTCGATAAATCTGCTGTAATTCTATTTACATGCAGCAGTCCGTCTACCTGTGTGAACCACAATTCTGGATCTGCCGGTAGAAATTTTGGCAAACGGTGCATACCAACAGATTCCACTGAAACATCATGGCCAATATTTTCCGCCCACTGGGAGCATCCACTTTCCGTTCTATTTAGTTTGTCCGGATCATTTTGTTGCGGGGGATCATTAACTCCCATTTTATTTAATTTAATTATAATTTATTTAATTTATTATCGGGGTCACCAATTACAGTGCTTGCTATAATGATTTAATAAAACAACTCAATACTTAGGGGAAAACCTGGTCTTTATTCTTCTGCTGTTTCTTAAGAACTAAACTACACAAGGGTTTTTCGTTATTGTTTAAATTTGACAGCTAAACACAAAAGAGTTTCACAACGCTGAGTAGTTGCATATAAGTAGTATTTATAGTTTTGCCACATATGTTATACTGCAGCGCCCTCTGTTGCTAGTTTGCCATCGCTTAAACAATCCTGTTTATGTCGCCAAGGATGGGAAGTATGGACTATCAGACATAAACAGTTCAATTCTTATATGTTTTTAAATGTGTAATTGTAATCGTATATAAGAATCACAACCAGTTTATCCTCGTCGCCAATGTAACGTATTGAAACGACTCGATTGGAGTTCACTTAATAACTAACTTTATTAGATAATTGCTTAATATAAGAAAGGCTTAAAGCTAAAGATTAGTTCTAAAAGCTTAATTATAAAAGAGGTAGAGAGGTGTCTGTAAGAAATATGCATACATAAACATAAACAATAATGGAATGCAAAAATAGTATTTTAAAAAAGTATTATTTATAAGAAAGTTATTCGCGAAATTAGCGGAGGAAGCCACTATGTGTGTAGAAAACCTTTAGAAAAGTATTTGCAGCTTTTGAAGAAGCTGTATGAAAAATATTAATAATAATTTAGTAATAAAAAGAAGAACTGTAAAAAAGAATTACAAAACTACCGTGTGAACATGATAAATCAAATAAGTAATTCAAACAGCAAGCGAAGTCATTCGAAGGCTCGTGCAAACATAGCATTATAAGTTTCAGGCAGAAACCAGAGGGAAAAAACCAAAACTCACACCCCTCATGGAAGGAAAAATTGTGCGTCATGTGAAAAAAAGACCGGTTTGGAACCTCTGCTGTCATTGAAAAGGAATATAAGCTTCATATTTCCACTCCAAGGGTTTTACTCAGAAATAATTTAAAAGCCAAAAGTAGCAGAAAAGTTATATTGTTGCATAACCAAAGGATTAGAATTTGCAAAACAGCATACAATTTGGCCTATGCATAAGTCGGGAAATATTTTATGGTCACATGAAATTAAAGTTAATTTTTTTTAACTCTGACAGAAGTAGTTTGACGTAAGAAGACACCCAAACACTTAACTCCTTCCGCAATATACAATAACAATCATGGGAAATGCCACTTTGATGGGTGTTTCAATAAGATAATCATGGATGTCATTGAATCCAATAATGTCGGAATTGGATTTGAAAACGACACAAAAATCAATTTAGCGTCATACAATCCAAGATTATCGGTTTTGTTTTCGAACTTGAATAACTATCGGTTTTAGGTGTCACAGAATGTCTTGTTATCGGGTTTGCTATAGGAAATAAACCAAGCAGCTAACAGCTGTCTGTTTGTTATATGAAATAAAAACAACTTAATTTTACTTTATAAATAGCTTTTATTTTACCAATCTTTTATAAGGTTGTGGCTATTTCGTCTCTGATTCTCTGGCCTTCACTTTGCAGAGTCGTGCTTGATGACAAAATAACATTGTCTTCACTTTCAGGTCAGCTCATCCTCACTGGTTTGCACATTATAGCTCCTGCAAATGTTGTGCAGACCGCAGCAGGAATTTATAATTCCTACTGCCTCTTCCGGATGGTAGTGTAACGTGCTCATTAAGCATTCAACATATTCCATATTCAACACTCCTATTCATATTCTTTTTCGATTAAAGTACAAGTGCTCGTTAAAGCTGGGCTTTATTATCTTTATATGAGTCCCGTCTATGCAACCACTTATTGAAGGGATTTTAAATTTATTAAAGAAATAGTCCCTTGCTCTTTGCTTATCGTTGGAGCTCATTTCTAGTTGCACCCATTGGCGGCAAATGAACCGCTCCATAGCATTGAGCACATTGTCTAAAATTGTAGGAACTGTGCTTCTACCCAGCGATATGCTAGAGTAATTTCCAAAAGATACTTGGTATGGTGAGAAGTCGCCGTGGTCTAGTAGGTGGTGTGTTGGCTTATTAGACGAAAGGCCCGAGTTCGAATCCCAGGTCAGACATCAAAACGAAAATATGAAAATATTTCTTCGGCGACTTCCTCTCAGCAGATTGTTGAGAAGCTAGGCCGTAATCCTGACTGAAGGGTTGTAATGGCCAATTATGTATGTACTTGGTATGAACCTTCAGCTAAAAATCCCAACGTAGCTGCAAGTTGTAGCAATGGTGGGATCTTAGAATGGGAAAGATGTTCTTTTACTGTGTCTATGACCATACAAAAAGCGTTTTTGTTCAACGGGCAATATGCTATAAACCTGCAAAGCAGCTTTACATCTATCCAGGAAAGACTGTATTATAGTAGCCAGAACAAGAGTGGGAACAACAAGGTTTAGTACACAACATCTCTATGGAAGAACCCAACCTAGGGAATGTGAATTGTGCGCAGAAGAACTAACCATAAGTCATATCTTTAAAGATTGCCCGATAAGCTCAACAAATGAAGCGCTAGAAAAAATCCTAAATTGCAGCAACATACACTCAGCAAGAAAAATTAAGAGTATTCTTCAATCTGCAAATGTTTTACATGAAATCTAAATTCAACACATATAGTGTAATGACCATGTAGTCCACACTATTTTGGAATTGTATTTTACAACTTCATTGTTGAAAAATACGCATTTTAAATAAATAAATATATACAGTAGTCGCTCGGTTATATGAACTAATTCAAACAGAGCTTGTTCACTTAATCGAGAGAATATAAAATATCAGCCATGAACAATACCAAACCGGATTTATTGATAAACAAAAAACCAATTCACAATTGAAGAATTAAACTTTATATATGTACTTTCACAATATGCCAGGGCAACATGAAACAATTAAATTTGAATGTTTTACATCAATTTGCAAAGGTATTTATTATTATCATAATACTAATTTCTCACTTCAGGTGTTTAAGGACACTTAAAGCATATGTCCTAATCTTGAAGGTCCTTTGTTCTTGAGCTTGTGAAGGTACTTCGTTCTCAAGTCGTCGTATCTGTTTACAAATTCAGAAATTATTGATATTCAAAGATTTCTAAACGGATATATTCTGAGCAGTGTTCGAAAAAATACTCTAAAGCAGTATACGAAACAATACTCTAAAGTACGCAACGTTTATATACTGTACTGAATGTCGTGGGTAAAGGACACATTCACTACAACGAGAGCAAAACTCTTCGTTTCTATTTTAATGTTTGTGAGCATGTACGCAAACTCTAACATAACGTACTGGAGAAGTTCACAAACACTATTTCTTAGTGTTTGTGTACAAAGTACGCTAAAAGCATCAGTACACAACGAAAAAAGTTATGTTTTAGTGAACTTTTTTTGAGCACACTAACATTTTTAGTGTATGCGAGAGTTTATTGTGAACTCTGTACAGTACGTTATGTTAGAGTTTGCGTTCATCTGTTGTGTACATATTGTGTACGTAATGTGTTTGCGTACGAGTTCACAAACACAAATGAAAGTTAAAAGTATTTTATCAGTTACTAATGAAATTTAAATTCAGGTAAACTAAAAAGACGATGTCTTTCGTTTGAACACTTTATTACGACCCAAAAACAAAAATGGTTACAATGCTTAAAAAATAAGAAAAATAACTGTTAATTCAAGACAAAAGAAGAAAAGAACATTAGAAAGAGAACATGAATAAAACTTATAAGAAAGAGAAAAATATATGTGTTGTAAGCAGGATCGTATTCAAAATTCAATATCACAACACTCCTCCTCAACACATTATTTTAAATTAAAAAAAAAATACATAAATTCATAAATTTATAAAGCCTCTACTAATTTCATATGATTATCCTTAGATACATTTTTCGTCAAAATATCAGAAATATTAGAGTTACTATTACAATATTCCAAATCAATTAACCCTTCTACAAAAATATTTCTAATATGGTGATACTTTATATCTATATGTTTACTTCTACTATGATAAACGGGGTTCCTAACTAAATGTAAAGGTTATCTCCATATATTAGAATCTTCTCTGGACAATGGATTTCCGCCTCGCTTAGAATTTTTTGCAAGAATACTGCTTCCTTTTCTGCTAATGAAAGCGCCATATATTCGGCCTCCGTTTTACTCAAGGCTACTGTAGCTTGCTTCTTGGATTCCCATGAGAATGCACTGCCAGCGAGGATAAAGACATATCCCGTATATTATTTTCTATTTGTCGCATCACCGCCCTAATCAGCATCGGCGTAGCGCACTACTGGCTGTCCAGTTTTTCGATACCTTAATTGATAATTCGTACTCCTATTTAAATACTTCAAGAATCTTCTTGCCGCTGCCATGTGTTCTCGGTGTGGATCTTTGTTCCTTTGGGATAATTTACATACCGAATGTAGTATGTCAGGTCGCGTACAATCGCCAAATACATAAGGGAACCTATGAGTGACTAGTAACTTGTTGGGTTGATCTTCTCGCAGTTATCGTTATCACAAACAACTTGGTATTTGCGCTCCAATGGAGTGGATACTGGACGGCACTCTTCCATTTGGAATTCATGTAGAAGCTCTTTAATATATCCACGTTAATGAATTGTAATTTTTCCAGTGACACCATCTCTCTCGATTTCAATGCTAAGGAAATGTTTAGCGGGACCTTCATCTACTACAGAAACTCTTTCTGAAATCTGAGATTTAATTAGATTCATTTTATTTAAATCAGAACATGCTATAAGCAAATCATCCACATATACGGCGATTAAATTAATATCTCGTTCTTATTCAATGTAATTACTGGTGATATAGGCTCCAGCTTTTTAATCCATAATATCACATTTAATGTTCCTCAACGTCCGTCACGTCATTTTTCCCCATTATCAATACAATTTTTTAGATCCAACTACGCTGGTGCTGATCCAATTAGGAGAATGTGTAAAGAATTTAATAAATTGTATATGTTAATTGATTTTTCTTTATCCAATAATGTCATAAAAAATAATGTAATTATGTATTTAAATTCATAGTTTTTTAGAATTAATTTCTTGTACCGTTAATTTAAGTGCCTGCAAGGAATATTTCCATAGGCAAATAAAAATAAATAAATAAATAAATTGATGTCGCTACCACCTACCATTCGGTACAGGCATGGCTCACTTTCACATGGATGGAAACTAATTTCCCTCAATATTTTATCCAACTTCAAATTCCATTGACGGCCGGATTGCTTAAGCCTTTTTCAATTTCAAAATTCTGTCCGGAAATCTTTCATCTGTGAACTTCTCAGGCTGTGCCATATGTACTTCATCTGTCAATTCGCTATTTAGGTACGCCGTGGATACATCCATTTGATGTAGATGAAGCTCGTATTCTACTGCAAGGGCAATTACCATCCTGATAGTTTCGTAACGCACAACGGGTGAAAAAGTCTCCATATAATTTACACCATAAGTTTGGGCGTAACCCTTAGCAACCAATATCGCTTTAAAACGTTCGATATGACCCTCCTTATTAATCTTCACAGCAAACACCCATTTATACCCTATGATCCTCTGGCCATGTGGTAACTTTGACAATTCCCAGGTAACATTGTCAAGAAGAGCTTATACTCCTCCTGCATCGCACTTAACCAACAATGAGAGTACTCACCCGATAATGCCTCGTCCACGGTAACAGGAACTTTTATATTGTCGGCACACATCAAATTTACAGAAATGTAATTGCACTGTAGATTTGGTGCAAACAACACATCATTTAGCACAATGTTACATTCGTCAATACGAACTGTACCTCTGCCCTCTGCTTTAATTTTACTTTGGCCTGCAAGAGTGATCAGTTCTGTATGTGCTTCAAAAATTTCAAAAAAGTCTCGGTTACAGCATAAATGAGCAGACGCACCGTTGTCTAAACACCAAAAATCTCTATTTAGCACGTTGTTCTTGTTGGTTGCGGCAAATATTGAGTATGCGTGTGTGTCCCTCCTTTCTTGTTGTACTGTTCTGTTGTTTGTTTCTGGTTTACCGTTTCTGTATTGCGCTGCGTAATGGCCTCTGCGACCGCATTTAAAACAGTTAAAATTTTGTTTTTGCTTGCTGGGTTGACGACTGTTTCTTCGTTCTTGTTGGTATTCGCGTTCATACTGTTGCTACTTACATTGTTGCTGTTTTTCTTATTTTTAACAGGTTGTGTAATTTGTTCACCAGCCTTTCTTCTTTCACCCTCTTCTGTCAATTTCAATACACTTAGTTTTGGTAGCTCATCTCTCGTCTTCAAGGCAATGACGAAATTCTCATACGATGTCGGTAAACTAGCCAAAAGCATTATGGCAAATAATTCATCTTGAAGCTCTATTCCAGTTTCGGCTAGCTTCTCCACAATTGACGGATAATTACAAACATATTGTCGGACGCAGTCTGCTTCACCCATTCTCATGTTAAGTAATTGTTTAAAAAGTGTAACTTTTCTTACCGGTCCTTTAGGTCTATGTACCTCACGCAATGCGTTCCATGCTGCACTCGCGGATGGATAATTCTTGATATACGAAATTTGTATAGGCGTAATACTCAAAATAATTGTTGATGTGGCCTTTTCGTCCGTGCTGCAATTTGGTCTGGTGCCGTTGGTTTTTCATCACTAATGATTGACCACAAATCCTGATGAATCAAAACAGCCTTAATCTGCAGGCTCCACGAGTCGTAATTTATTTCATTCAATTTTTCAATGTTGTACATTGAGACACTCATTTCGTTTACTTAAAGTCTCGTCTTATAACTTTTCACTTATTATATTATATTTGAGCTCTACTGGGCCCATAACCTATTGCAATTTAAATTCAGGCGAACTAAAAAGACGATGTTTTTCGTTTGAACACTTTATTACGACTTAAAAACAAAAATGGTTACAATGCTTAAATAATAAGAGAAATAACTGTTAATTCAAGACAAAAGAAGAAAAGAACATTAGAAAGAGAAAATGAATAAAACTTATAAGCAAGAGAAAAATGTATGTGTTGTAAGCAGGGTCGTATTCAAAATTCAATATAACAACAGTTACGTACAAAATGGTTAGTGTACAGTATTTTTTCGAACACTGCTCTAAAGTACAGTGGTCGGCATATTTATTTTGGCGCCTAAGAAATTTTACCATTTTGAATTTTTTCAGATTTCCAAAAAATTAAAAATTGTAATACTTAATACTTTTAGGTATTTTTAATATTAATAAACCGTGTATCTTCCTTTATCGGCAATGACTTTTCGGAGTCTTTTAGGAACTGAAGCGATCAAGTTTTGAATGTATTTTGTTGGTATGTCCTCCTACAAAGATTTAACCTCTGAAATTGTTCCTTCCCTGGTTCTTGTCAAATCTGCGGTTCTTTGGCGCTTTATATATGACCAAACATTCTCAATCACATTCAAATGTCTTAATCATTTTACTCTTGTGGCAAGGCGCATTGTCCTGTTGGAAAATAAATGACGGTCCAATCAACCTATTGCCAGAAGGAAATGCGTGTTCATTTAAAATTGTCTAATATTGGTTTTGGGTCATCGAACTGTCGATGGAACAAAGTCTCCCAAGCCTTTATGTGCTATGCAGCCCCAGAACATGACTGTGCCACCTCCACCTTCTTTCGACAACAAGTGCGGTTTTTTTTCCAGTTGTTTGGTCAAGTCTAACAAAAACTTTTTTCTTTGACGAGTGATACTCGAAAGTACTTTCGTCGGTCGTAACATGCTTTGCCAGAATGATAGGGGCTTGTCCACGTATCTGTTTGCGAATTCTAACCTTTTAATTTGGTTCCTTGGGGCTATACATGGAATTGATCTTGCTGCATATGTGTTAATGTTGGCTTCTTTTAAACGTCGTCGAACTGTTCTTTCGCTAAACGACTATCAGAGTGCGAATTCTATTCCAACGCAGCGGCTTTGGGTGTCAAACCTGGATTAGATTTACATTTTCTGATAATTTGTCGATCTTCTGTGCCGTTGTTTTTCGCTTTCTTCCTGTTCGACGCAAATTAATGACAGATTCTGTTTTTTTACATTTATTTTTGATTTAATTATAATTTGATAATAAACGGATTGTCTAGGGATATTGTACTCATTGGCAATATTTGTTACAGATATTCCAAGATTATACTTGGCTATAACTTCACTCCTTACGGTGTTAGTTAATTCCGATATTTTTCCCATATTTACACAATAGTAATAGAATTTTTTATTTATCTTTCATCGAATGTTAATATTTAATACTCAACAACGTCCGCTTTGTATTAAAGCTTAACACAAAAAACAAAACGAGATGAAGTTATAGAGTGTAAAGAAAATATTAGGATAATTTCAATATTAAAAAACAATAAAACAATTTTTCACTATACTTTGCAAAATAAATATGCCGTCCACTGTACTCAATGTGTTTATATACTCCACTGAATGTCGTGTGTAACGAACACAAACACATCCACTACAACGAGAGCAAAACTCTTCGTTTCTGTTTTAATGTTTATGAACATGTACGCAAGCTCTAGCAAAACGTACTGATCAGAGTTCACAAACACTATTTATATATTTATTTATTATAGTTTAGATAACACAACAAAATATTACAGTAGTTTTGATTTAGCTGCATTTTATTTACGTGCGCATTGCCTTTACATGCAGACAAATTTTTTTCGTGCTTTGAGAGAGTAATCTATAATTAATGTAAAAAATTTAATTTAGCTGCATTTTTGGCTTATCTGCACAAAAATTCTTGCAAAAGTTAGTTGTGCAGGTAAGTCAAAACTACTGTAATCTTATAAGTTATAGTGTTATGATTAGGAGTAATAAGATATAAAATACTAAAATAAATTAAATATAGGGAGTTAATTAAAAAAAAATTAAAATAAATATTAAATTTAAATATAAATAATATAATAAGGAGCAATTTAAAAACTAACAATACTACATAAAAATAAAAAAGTTAAAAGATAAGGAATTATAAAAATATAAAAAAAGACATAATTACAAAAATCAAGTCTAAAAAAATAATAATAAATATTTAACCGATATAGTAACCGAGCTAATAACATAAAAACTTATTATAAAGAGAATAATTACTAACTTTTGGAGGTGTTGGTAGGGAATTCCAAAGACTTGTAGTGTGTATTAAAAAACTATCGCTGTGACAGAAGGGTCCTGTGCCGTTGTTCAATAACCTTCAAGCCCCGGAAAGATCTTGCAAACTTAATTCGGCTTAACAAATATTCCGGCTGCTTCGTGTTAATAATTCTATGGACTAGATATTATGATAATTTTCAAAAGATTATCAAATTTCACACTAAATATATGGCAAGCTAAATGAGAAATATGATCCCGGCGACCTTTAAGGAATACATATCTCGCTATATTTTTGTATGCCAAGTTGAGTTTCCGGTTGTCATTACTATCGCAGTTTGCGAAGATTTCACACCCATACAAAAGCACAGGAATTAAATATGTTTTAGCAAGTTGCATACGAATGGCAAAAGGAGTCGAATCAATGACAGCCTATAAATTTCGAAGCATACTGTAAATTCTGCCAACAATACTTATATGGCCAGACCACGATAATCTGTCATTAAAGACAATGCCCAGATTGGTTGCAAACTTGGCAAAGTCAATTCTATTTCCCCTGGTACTTAATTCAGGTATGACAAACGACGCATTGGTTTTCGAAAGCTTAATACATTTGGACTTTGAGGAATTGAT
Source organism: Sarcophaga rosellei (assembly GCA_930367235.1). Lineage (NCBI taxonomy): Eukaryota > Metazoa > Arthropoda > Insecta > Diptera > Sarcophagidae > Sarcophaga > Sarcophaga rosellei. The sequence goes on along the minus strand of OV884021.1, from coordinate 41,959,070 downwards.
GCATAGTCCATTTGCCGAGGCCCAACTGTCAATTCTCTCCAAATCCCGTTTAATAGAGTATAAAAAACATCTGGTAGATCATTTATATACATACAGAACAGCAGAGGCCCCAGTATTGATCCCTGGGGAACAGCTCTACCGGCAGAATTTCCGGAGCTTATTCAATAAAACTTTGTGATCGACCGTATCGAAAGCCTTAGTGTGATTAAGAAGAACTAAAAACGCTACACTACTATCATCTAGCTCCAACCTAAGATCCTCAACTACATTTAATAGAGCAGTAGTACAACGCCTACCTTTCCTGAAACCCGACTGACTAATGGTTAAGAAATTGTAACTTTCCAGATAACTATTGATTTGACTGGCCATAATGTTCTCCATTACCTTTGACAAAAAAGGAAAAATAGCAATTGGCCTGAACTCATTGTTCGTTTTGGGAATGGGCAGGATTTTGGCTAGTTTCCATTCATCAGGAAAAGTAGACTTAGTCAGTACTGTATTGGGTATAATATTGCAAAAGTCTAGGTGTTAAAACTTTTAAAAACAAAGGATCTAAATCATCAGAACCAATTGCATGCGATTTCACCGCTGAAATACATTCCAAGACTTTGAACTGATCTACGCAACGAAAACTAAAGGAGTATTGTGGGGGAACATAACAAAGGTCATCATACAAATTACGGGTAGACGTTGGAACACTAAAATGTACAAACTGGTCATTAAGTCTATTCACGTCTGCAACAAAATCAGTTTTAGGACATTTACCACCAATTCCTATTTCACGAATCACATTCTATTTAGATTTATTGTCCATCGCATTGGAAAACCTTCTGCCATAATACAATGTTTTCGCAATTTTTGTGTGCCTAGTAACCTCAGACCGTGCGGATTTATGAAGAGCTTTGAAGTCATCAGTCCTGAACCTCTTCCAGCGCTTGTAGACACTATCCCTCTTCTCAATAAATATTATCCAATTTAGTATTCAGAGTCACATAATCTATATTCTTAAAATCACGATAAGTGATATATCTTTCTGCAGCACAAGTTACAGACATATTATAACACAGGAAGAGAAGATCATGGTCATATGACAGTACCTTTTCACAGTGATTTACAAATACCAGGTCAGTCAGGCTACTGGACGTTGAATGTTGAAACATTCACAGGATTGAGATGAATTGATTGCATTGGACCAATTAGCGGATTATCGAATAGAAGGTTATTATTGAAGTCACCTACGATAATTATGTCGTCATATTGAATGGAAATGGGATTCAATCTACAATTCGGTCTATAAACACTGCCTAGAAGAAGCTTCTGTCTATCGTCAGTGGAAATATCTAGAATTAAATTTTCAACTTCACTCCCACTGTGGGTTAATAATTTTTCCTTGCATTGTATGCCGTTACGAACATAAATCGCAATTCCGCCACCCCTGGCCCTGGTAAATTAAAAACTAAATCTTGAACATCCACGGGAAACCAAGTCTCGGAAACACAAATAACATCAATACCCGCGCACATAAATAAATACCAAAATTTGTCAATCTTATTACTTAAGCAGTAATGCAGGGCTCTACTAGGTTAGGCCAACTGTCTTACATTCAGTAGGCCTCTGGCAGAAACCAACCGATGAGGACATTACTTCGAGTTTACCAAACGTTAATCAGTTTTTATTGTATTCTTCAAGAAGGAAATCCCAGCAACATCACAACTGTCACTGCAAGTAAAAATACCCCTAATACCAATTAGTATAGTATTTATAAGAGATTAAATTAATGCATGATTTCTTAAAACAAATTTTATTTAATAATAGAAGAGGCAAATACAATCCAAAATACATTGTTATCAGTAACTAATACATTTTTCCCAACCATTGGGGCAATTGGAAAATTCTGAACACAACTTGCAGGGAAGACTGTTTGGAGAAGCTGACAGTTAGGGAAGATTGAGTAGATTCAGCAATCCTATAGCGCTCGGTGGTTATTGCTGTTGAATAACGAATAACAAAATGTGGTTTCAAAACGTAATGAAAACTTGGTGGTTATTTTTTTTTAGATTTAGTAAAAAAGTTATTTTTAACCGACGGTACCCAAACATTAATTCAGCTAAGCTTTTACGCAGACGTTTTTTACTCATGTTAAATTAAGCAAGATGAGTCAACATTTGACTGAATCGCGAGAGTGATTACGTTCAGTCTCAGAAGAAGGCCGACGTTTGGAGATATGCTTAGTAGTATTATTACCGTTTTCTTTAGACAGGAGAGAGGCAAAATTTGGCTCCACTCTTTCCTTAGTTCGAGATCTGAAATCGACACAGCCTTAAACTGTACCGTTTTTCCAACTATTTTCATTTTCAAAACATTCAAGTTTTATAGTAGAATTGTGAAGCTGAATTGTAAAAAAAATCTGTTACTATTCCAATTCAATGTTTTTTTAACAGTACTTATTAAGAATCAAATCACATGTGAAATTTTAAGTTCATTTTCAGTTTACATTCGGTCATAAACTTGCCGTTATTATAAGTGATAAAAAAAAGAATTTTAACATTTGTTTCACAAATTTTCTTTTCTATATTATATTGTATATATCTCATTTATTTTCAGATTTAATCTATATGGAGGCAATGTACACGGAAATTTTGAAGAACTTGTTCCCGAAAAAAAATTAGTTTTAAGATGGCGATTGAAATCATGGCCTTCAGGGCATTTTTCCAATGTTTTGATCGAATTAGATGAGAAGGTAAGACCTTAAGTATATTAACCGTTATGCCATTTTTTTGTTTTTGTTCTTTTTACTAGAAAAGTTCTAAATATTGTATTAAAATTAACTTTTAAGATTGGATTAATATTATGTATGCAAAAAACTAAAATCAGAAATACTTCGTAGTTCTATTGAAAAATTAAAGTTTGATAAAGAATAAAGGAACTGTTTTCAATTCCGGCGTATCTTAATTAGGAAAAATGTTACAATAATAAACTCATTTAAATTTTTTTTTTCGGATACCGCACTCTAGTGAGGTGATAATTGTTAAAAATCATACGACGACTTATCAGGTCCAAGATAAATGTGATTAATATCTCAGGAGGGTATATTACATTAAGTCTGAAACCATGAATACACCATCTCAGTTCATTATTTATTATTATATATTTTTTTCTTTTTTTAATAAATGGATGAACCCATTTACTTAGTTATGTAGCGTCATTAAAACAGTATTACATTTATCAAAAAATTTATGGAAGACCTATGGTTATAAAAATATGTAAGGAATATATTAATTAAAAATTAATAATCAAACACGTTGGGTGGGTTTAGTAAAGTTTTTAATTTAGTAATTTAATTTGTTTTTGATCAAATTCGAACCATAACGAATCACAGGAAATTTCTTTTTTTTGATATATTATTTAACCAAATAATTCTTACATACATACATACATACATAATTGACCATTACAACCCTTCAGTCAGGATAGCGACCTAGCTTCTCGCACAATTCTCCTTACATCAAATGTTTTCACATTTCAAAAACTAATTACCGGATTTGAATAAAGCAAATTGTTTTTAAAGCTCAATTTATGCTTATAATATGTACCTAAATACAGTAATTTTATTTAAAAAGTTTAATATATTTTTTAAATGAAAAAACTCAAATGTAATGAGTGTTTTTATATCCTTTTTTTTAATTTATGTTATTTTTACAAGCGTGTCTTTCTTCTTTTTCTGTTCGATATCTTGCCGGAAATTGTAATCATCTCTTTGCAGCACTTCTACAAAATCATCTGTTTTTGGTGAATTGGGCTGCACTTAACCAAACATATGTTATTGCATCAGTGCTGCCACATCGTAGATCACTACAATCTCGGCCGTGTTGGAATATTGTAATTAACATTTTCAACATATTGTAAAATTAATACAATTTCCGATCTCTGGTTGTAATCGATAAACATTACAAATGTCAAACAGTTTGTTAATTTTATGATCTCTTATCTTACTTCCTTTTTCTCCATCTCTTTTATCTAAAATCGTATTATAGACAACAACGTTTTGAGCCGGTCTCTTAATAATCATTATATTTAATTAATAAATAAATTGTACCAACATAAAATTGCTACGCGTTTGAACAAAAGGAAAGATTCTTTCGGCCATTATTGCTAAGAAAAGGTTATGGGCCCAGGGATTTCTAAGTTTTTTAAAGATTAAAGTTCCTGAAGTTCTTTCGTTCGAATAATAAAATGGTTGATTCGTATGCAAATTATCAAATGCCCAAACTGACTTCAACAAATTATTTCAATTGGCGGTTTAAAGTTGAAATGCTTCTAAAGCGAGAAGGTTTGTGGACAGCTATCATAGATAATAGACCCGCAGAAAACTTTGCCAACTGGGATAAAGCTGATCAAAAGGCACATGCGACTATTGCTCTTTGCATTGGGGATGATCAAATTCATCATATACGCAATAAAGAAAATGCAAGGGATGCATGGAAAGCTCTTAAGGAGTTTTATGAACGTGATTCTCCGGGGGTGAAAGTGAGACTCCTGCGTGAGGTAATGGCAAAAAGGGCGAATGATGACACCGATATGGAGGCCCACATTAATCAAATAAACGAATTATTTCAAAAACTAGTGGCGTTCGGTAAATCAATAACGTGGGAATTTCTAATGACTGCTACTATATTGGGGTCACTACCGAGCAGTTACGATGGTCTTATAACGGCAATGGAAGCATACAACGAAAAGATTGTAACGCCATCTTTAGTTAGTGCAAAGGTTATAGAAGAGCACCGGCGTAGGCAGGAGCGTGATAAAATTGTTGATGTGACAGGGCGTGTTGATGCTCTAAGGGTTTCAAATTTCAAACGTAAGAATGGTGAGGGCATTACTTGCTTCTTTTGTAAAAAGAAGGGCCACATTCGAAGTAAATGCAGGGAGTATTCTACGTGGAGAGCAAATAAAGCGAAAGAAGAGCGTCGACCCAAAGCGAATATGGTAGAGCAAGACAATATTCTTGAACATTTATTTTTAGTTGGCTCGGAAAATGGCAACGAATGGATTATAGACTCTGGTGCTAGATGCCACATTGCCAGTAATCGTGATTTATTTGATAGTTTTGATGCATCGTACACCGAAAATGTGTCTGTGGCAAATGGTCAAATTTTAGCTGCTTCGGGCAGGGGTAGCATAAATATACAACCAATTGATATGAATGGAGTCCCCTCTAAAGTCAAAATTGAAAATGTCTTGTATGTGCCTGAAATAGGTGGAAATTTAATATCTGTGAAAAGGCTGACTAAAAATGGTATAAAGGTCACATTCAAAGGTAGTATATGTGACATACGATCGGCGGACGGTAAGCAAATTGGCGTGGCAGATGTATCAAATAACTTGTATAAGTTGCGAATAAGAAATCACATTAACTGCATGACGAATAGAGGCGTTTTCTGTATCCACGACTGGCATCGTATTTTAGGTCACCGTAGCTTGGATGCAATATACAGAATACAAAAGGAAAATTTAGCCGATGGTATGGATTTGGCTACGTGTGAAAAAGGTTGTGAAGGTGTAACCAGTTGCGAAACATGTGTCAAGGGAAAACTAACAGGGCTACCTTTTCCAAAGGAATCTAAATTTCGCTCTTCAGAAGTACTACAGTTCATCCATAGCGACCTGTGTGGACCTATGCAGACGAGAACACCATCAGGTAAGCGCTATGTATTGACATTTATTGATGACTTTTCACGATTCACGACAATTTATTTGCTTAAAGAAAAATCCGAGTTTTTTGGGAAATTCAAGGAATATTTTGAATACACGTCAAACAAATTTGGTCGCAGAATCCAATATCTACGGACTGATCGTGGTGGAGAATATACTGATGCAAATTTTGTTAATTGTCTCAATCAGAGAGGCATAATCATCAACCGTACTGCACCGTATTCCCCACAACAAAACGGAGTGGCGGAACGTAAAAACCGAACATTAATCGAGATGGCGCGCTGTATGTTGATAGACGCTAAGCTGGATAATAGTTTTTGGGGTGAAGCAGTAACAACAGCAAACAATTTACAAAACTTGTTACCATGGAAATCTGTTAATGGTACTCCTTTTGAGATATGGCATGGTCGAAAACCGTTTTATGGAAACTTAAGGCGTTTCGGAACGAAGTGTTTTGTTCGCATTCAGGATGTTCAACGTCGAAAATTAGATCCTAAAGCAGAAGAAGCCGTATTCGTTGGATATGACGCGCAGTCAAAAGCATACAGATGTTTCTTACCAGCAAAAGGTAAAATTGTTATATCTCGTGATGTAAAATTCATAAATGACATGAAAACCGCACAATGTTCAAGTACTAGAGATGACATAGTTGAACTGAGTTTTGAACCCGGCAATGATGAGAGTGTTAGCGAAATAGGTGAAGTTAGTGAAAGTGATTCACAGGTACGAAGGTCTGATCGGTCTAATAAAGGAATCCCACCTAAGCGTTTAATACACGAGATTGATGTTGTTGTAAATACTGAGCCATCAAATTACAATGAAGCCATAAAATGCCAGAATAGCGACCATTGGGTGGCAGCCGTGGAAGAGGAATATAAATCACTTATACGTAATGGAACATGGAGTCTGGTAGATTTTCCTGAAGACAAAAATTTAATCGGCAGCAAGTGGGTGTATAAAATAAAAACTGATGGAGATGGACAAATTCAAAAATATAAAGCACGTTTGGTCGCCCAAGGCTTTAGCCAGAAATACGGGGTGGACTACGATCAGGTGTTCGCACCTGTTGCTAAACATGCTACTTTTCGCATTCTTCTTTCTATTGCCGCCAACAGAAACATGGATGTCTTGCATTTTGACGCAAGAACAGCCTTTTTGAACGGAGAATTAGAGGAGGAAATTTACATGAGGTAACCTCCTGGGTTTGTTGATGCGAACAACCCTAAAAAGGTATGTTTACTAAAAACAGAACTAACAGAAGCAAATTTGCAGCAAAGTAAAGCTGATAACTGCCTCTATACTTATAAAAATATATTATTCGTATTGGTATACGTTGATGACATTTTGGTAGTTTCAAGTAATAAAAGTGAAGTCGAACGTATTCAGAAAACACTTAAAAATAATTTTGACATTGAGAATCTGGGCTTGATAACGAGTTATTTGGGTATTAAAGTTACGAAAGATAAACATAGTTATCTAATAAGCCAAACTAAATATATTTCCGAAGTTATAGAAAAATTCGATCTTCAGAATTCAAAGGTTTCTGATATACCTATAAGCCCTACCTATCACAAGCAACCATATAGTGAGAAATTGTCTACAAACGAGAAATACAGAATGGATGTTTGCTATATATTTCTACAAACACGCGACCAGATATTGCTGCTGCGGTTAATATACTTTCTCAAAAGGTTGAAAATCCATCTCAAGCAGACTGGACCGAGGTTAAAAAGGTGATCAAATATCTTTAAGGAACAGCAACCTTACAATTGAGACTTGGACACAACTCAAGCGCTACTGAACTCATTGGATATGCAGACGCCAATTGGGCAGAAGACAGACAAACACGTAAGTCCAATTCTGGTTACATTCTTCTTTTAAACGGAGCTATAAACTGGTCATGCAAACGTCAGGATTGTGTTGCCCTCTCTTCAACAGAGGCCGAATTTATTGCCTTATCAGAAGCGTGTAAAGAGGCCATATGGATACGACGAATACTCAAAGATCTTGGAGTTAATTTTAATCAACCTACAACACTATTTGAAGATAATCAAAGTGTGATAAAACCGATTACCAGTGAAAATTTAAGCAATCGCTCGAAACATATAGACACAAAAACCTACTTTGTAAAAGACTATGTGGAAAATGGATTAGTTAACGTTAAATTTTGCCCTACTGAAGAAATGTTAGCCGATCTATTTACTAAAGGTCTACCTAAGGAAAAATTTCTTACATTAAGGAACAAATTAAATTTAACTTAGTTTGAAATTGTGAATTAAGGAGGAGTTTGTTGGAATATTGTAATTAACATTTTCAACATATTGTAAAATTAATACAATTTCCCATCTCTGGTTGTAATCGATAAACATTACAAATGTCAAACAGTTTGTTAATTTTATGATCTCTTATCTTACTTCCTTTTTCTCCATCTCTTTTATCTAAAATCGTATTATAGACAACAACGTTTCGAGCCGGTCTCTTAATAATCATTATATTTAATTAATAAATAAATTGTACCAACATAAAATTGTTACGCGTTTGAACAAAAGGAAAGATTCTTTCGGCCATTATTGCTAAGAGGCCGACCTGGCAATACAATCGACCTCGATTTTATTCATCGACTATGAATTCATCTTCCAAAAATTCATAATCTTCTTATTCACTTGTGTTGCCTTCAGAGTCCACAAAACTATCTTAATTTTCAAGTTCCAACCACTTTCTTAAACGACTAGAATCAACAATTCTGTTATACGGCATCTGTGTGATTTGACAATTATCTACATCTCTTATTAAATGTCGATCGTTACCCAATTGCTTCTGAATAATATACGGTCCGCGATATTTTGGAATCAGTTTTTTTTTTATTTACACCAGTTCTCAAAACTACCAAGTCTCCTTCTTCGAAGGTTTTGGCCTTTTCCCTTATTGAATTTAGGTCGACTATTTCAGCAGAAGCATCTTACAAATACTCGGGCATTTCATTCACTATTTGACCTCTCTGTTCGACTCCAAATAATATATGGCTCCGCGCTTGTCGAGTAGTGCTGTGAATTGTGTTGTTAATAGCAAATTCCACTTGATTCAATTTAGCTAAGATAGTCTTTAAATCCCTGTTTATTCTTTCTACATGCCCATTTGATTGCGGTGACGCCACTGATACCTTTACGTGAATAATATTGCGTTCAGGTAAAGCATGTACCTCGGTCGCTCATAATGCTTCTGGGACGACTGTAATTTTGAAAGTATTTCTGCAATGCGCAGCATGCTTCCTTTGGCGCTGTAGAATTCACAGCATAAAGCTTCGTAAATTTTGTGAACGCATATTCCGCTTAGATTTTATTGCCGGAAGGGGATTCGAAAGCAACTGTTTTTTTTCTCAATACTATATAAATTTCTCTTGTTCTTTCCATGGGGAGCTGAATAGTAAATTTCTTATGAATCGGGTTATTTTGTCCCTCATATTCGGAAACCAACAATACTTCCGAATCTGATCCATAGTCTTTTCAATTCCTACATGACCATATTTCTCATTAGTCAGTCGCATTACGTTATCTTCTAATTCGGCAATACATATAACTGTCTAGGTCAGAGGTCGGCAAACTTTTGAGACGGAAGAGCCAAATATTGCAATTTGCAAAACTTAAGTTTTAAAAGAGCCATAAATTTTTTTCACAACAAAAATGATAAAAAATTGATTGGTTTTGCTCATGTACGGAACGATTGAAAATATTAAAGCTGTGTACATTATGGAAACGTTTACGAAATGATTTGTTAATTTTCATACACTTCTTGTTAATCGATTCTAAACAATTATTTTTTTTTTTTGATACAAAAAAAAAGAGCCACAGCTTCACATCCAAAAAGCCGCATTTGGCTCGCGAGCCGCAGTTTGCCGACCCCTGGTCTAGGTCCTTGAACACCACGACGGGAAACTAATCCATTTTCCAGTACATAACCTTCCAGATCTTCCTTTTCTAATTTACTTCGAAGACCTAGGATTTAATCATCTTTATTTTGAACAATTTGAATATTTAAATTGACTTCATTATTATCGATAACTGCAGCAATTTGTGCGCTACTATGTGCATCAACATGTGCGATTAGTTCGCCCCTACGATGCCGAGTTTGATAATCAACATTTTCTAACTCCAAAGCCCATCTAGCTATTCTAGAATTTATCAGTTTTCTACTTAAAGTTAGCGTAAGCGAATTACAGTCCATCATTATTGTGATTGGAATTCCTTCTAAATATACACGAAAACGCATATATAATAGCAAGAGCTTCCAATTCGAAACTATGACTGGAGCGTTGGCCAGTTTGCCTTTTAAATTCAGAAAAGCGTCTGTACATTCATTTGTCCAATTAAAATTATTTCTCCTTAAACTAGTCAACGATCTTGCTATTTTTGAAAAATCTGGAACAAATCGGCGAAAAAATGAAAATAACCCTAAACATCGTTCTACCTCCTCATGATCAGTTGGCATCGGGTATTCCAGAATTGTCTTAATATGGTCGTCGTTACCACTTTCGTTTACCCTATAACCCAAATAATATAATTCGCGATATGCGAATTTGCATTTTTCCAAACAACTCCAAACCTGCATCCCTTAGTGCACATAAAACATTAGTTAGAATTTGTAAGTGCTCTCAAACGTCTCCGTGGTTATACTTATATCGTCCAAATAAACAACAATTTTTCCTTCATCTATAAATTTTCTTAAGACCATATTGATAAAACGCTGAAATACTGCTCCTGCATTTTCAAGGCCAAATGGCATTGAAAAATATTCAAATTGTCCTAATGGTGTAACAAAAGCCGTATGTTTAATTGAATCCAAATGTACTGGCACTTGATGAAAACTGCTTTCAAGATCGAATGTCGAAAAAAATTTTTTGTTGCCTAGGTAGTCTAGACAGTCTTCGATAATAGGAAGAGGGTAATTAGTGAACGGTAATCGACAAACATTCTCAAATTCCCTATAAATAAATTAAATTAGTTCTATTTTTACAGGTTGGAAATCTCTGTACAAATTAAACGCCATAAGCGCACTGGCAATATTTTTGTTTACAATTTTATTTACTTCTTTTGAATTGAGTTTTAAAATTTCAATTTTATTATATGGTAATTTTATTTGACATAAACGAATATTCAGTTTTTGTAAGAGATCACGTCCAATTAAAAAGGCATAACAGATTCTTCATTTGGTAAAATAAAAAAATTGTGTAATATCCGTTGACCTCGGAAAAAATTTCACATTCGAAATGACCAATCATACTAATTTTTTTATTTCTAACACAGCGATAAGACGTCAATTTTTTCTTGTTCGATTGCAAATGGTATTAACGATTCTTTTACACAACCAATGGGGCTACCCGTATCAAAAAGAGAAAGAAATTACATTACCTTAGTGCACTTATTACGTCTAATAAAGGCAACACTTACCGTTTGGAACGCAACAAGAGGCTCATCATGCTGTACATCGACTAAAGCAGCAGTGACAGTCTTCTTTCTCGGGCAATCCTGGTGGAAATGTCCGACTTCGGCGCATACAAAGAATGAATTGGGGGGCGTTTCTGTTTTGGACATCGGCTTTGGAAGTGTCCAAATTGAGAACAGTTGAAGCAGCGGATTTCCCCAACAGTTGTCTTGACCACTCTTGAAGGACAATCTCGGACCTGTTGGCGTCGTTCTTCATATCGATCCATACGCTTAATTAACTCATCGATGTTATTGATACCGTATAGATAGGTTACTGCGTTACTGTTGTCCGGTATGCTATCGATAATGATGTCTACCAATTCCTGTTCATCGATATCCGTCTTCCATACAATTGATTGCATTGAAACCACATAGCTTAAGCACGATTCGTTTGGTTTGCAATGAACGTGATCGTAGTTGCTGATACACCTGTTGACGAGACACCGATCGTAGAAAGTCTTTATCATGTTCAACTTTAGGTTGCCATATTCTACTAAGCCTAGATTTGTAACATATTTTTTCGCAATACCCTCTAAACGACGCTGAACAGCCACACACTTTTCCTTGTCAGAATAACCACACATGTTTGCATAATCTTCGAGTTCTACAAACCACTTTGTTACGTCATAATTGTCGTCCCATTAAATGGTGGTATGGCCGCATCTAGCTCTGCCATATCAATGGGGCGGATGTTGGGTAGGCGCTGATCGTCTTCCTCCAACAAACGGATTTGTTGCTGTAACTGCAGCATGTCTAAACGAATTCTCAAATTCTTTAGATTTTAGAAATTTAGAATAGATTTTAGAAATTCTTAGATTTGTTATAAAAGTTGGCAGAGGCATTAGCTGAGACTATGGCGTCGGTTACGGGCATAGGGACATTTATATTAGCAGCATGTACACGAGATTCAGATGTAGCTGTGGCGGCAGCATGTTCATTAACCTCAGGACATCAGGCATCAGATAATTTGATAGCGGGTATCTCAATATGTTTGGCAGCGGGGACTTCAAAATATTCAACATCAGATTTTTCGGCATTAGGCGGTATGTTCGTCATTTCGTTCGCATCAGTTGACACGGCTAAGGAATCTACGAATTCCTTAGTTTCCATCAATGCACTAACCATTTCATCTGATGGAGTGGTGTCGTCGGTGAAATTTTGCTTTTCTCATAACTCCCTCATACAATACTCGAAACTGACTTAACGTTGCAGATTCTGGAAAATCAACGCCAGCGTCAGCAAGGGCCGCTATGAGCATCGTGCGGCTACGACGCAAATCCGTTTTTATCCGACAATAAATTGTCGATCCTTTATTAAAAATACTTTTCTTATAGATTTTCTAAAGGTGCACCCCACACCTGATTTTGTAATGAGTGTCTTTTTTCTTTTCTTCTTAATTTATGTTATTTTTACAAGCGTGGATTTCTTCTTTTTTTGTTCTATATCTTGCCAGAAATTGTAATCATATCCTTTGCAGCACTTCTACAAAATAAAAAAAAATTATTAACACAGGCGCTACTGCTCGTCCTTCATCATAAATATTACAGCTAAACGGCACTAATCACGTTCCTAAAAAATTGCCACATCATATATATTTTGAAATCTGCCACAACAGAAGACATTACTTACATACATAATTGGCACTTACAACCCTTTTGTCAGGATTACGGCCTAGCTTCTCACACCACTCATGTTGTGTGCGTTAATTTCATACGTGAGTGGCGGGACCTACAGTTTTACTCTCAGAGTTCTTGCCAGAAATCTGCTGAGAGGAAGCCGCCGAAGAAGTATTTTTTTTATATTTCGTTTTGATGTCTGACCTGGGATACGAACCCTTACTTTACGGATAATAATCCAACACACTACCTACTAGACTACGGCACCTTCAACAGAAGCCATTCGAGTTGCAAACAAATGCAAGAAAGCACACTGCATTGACAAAAGGTGCTTTTCAAAATTTTACTCATATGTGTTACCCTTTTATGTGCTACAATTTTTAAATACTTTTTGTTTCTCCTAATTTTATATAAATAACGAATTTTACAAAGTTTTTCTGGGCATGTTAGCATTTTTATTTGTATCTCTTGTACATCTTTGTGCTAATGTGATTTCTTTCGTGGTTATGTATGACACATTATCGTTTATTTAATGCTAATACATTATCAATCTGATTTGATCCTAATACATTATCCGATTGTGCTCAAAGTATATGAACAGATTTAAATCAAAATTCATCTTAGCTACAGAAGCTCACAGGAAATACCAAATTTTTAATTAAAATTATATTTTATACATCTTGCACAGTAAAGGGTTAAAAATATTCATATTCTCAAATAACGACTATACGTTAGGTAGCAGAAAAGAAATAGAAAAAGAGAGAGGTAGGAGTTGGAGAAAAAAGTGAAAAAAGACAACATAAAAGAATAGGTTAGAATTGTTGAGGTCGATATCAGCTTTCAGATATTAAAAATAAAAGACCAACAAATATAATACAAAAAATCTTCTTTATTCGAAAAAGGAAAAAAAAACACGTGTATTCAATTCAGGAAATAATTTTAAAGTGAAGTAATAAGGTTAAGTAAAAAAAAGAAAAAGATAATATGTCAAAACGCAATATGTCAAGAGTTAAACAGTGTAGACAATGCAGCGTTTTTTATTTCATATCCAACACTTCCTCCAAAGAAAAACACTGCATACCAAACCTTGTCCTAAATTTCTGACATACCAATATTCAAGCGTAGAGAACGTAGGCGGTTTGCTTCCAAGGGTTTTGTCAACAAATCAGCAAGTTGGTGTTCTCCATCGATGTGTTCTAGCTGAAGTTCTCTGTCTAAGTACTTCTCTCGAACATAAAAATGTCTAACTTCTATATGCTTTGACCTTTTATGATATTCTGGATTCTTTGCGAGTTTGACCGCACTGGCGTTATCTATATAGAGTGTTGGAATCTGTTCATTACCCAGGAGTTCAAATAAAAGTCGTTTAATCCATATAAGTTCCTTCGTACCTTCACTAGCCGCTATTATTTCAGATTCAGTTGTTGAAAGAGAGACTGATTTTTGTAACTGACTTGTCCAAGAGATGGCTCCTCCTGCCAACATTGCAACAATACCAGTTGTCGATCTGCGTGTTTTAATATCTCCACCAAAATCAGCGTCGGTAAAAACTTTAAGAGGCTTATCATCAGCTTCGTATTATAGGCCATATTTACTTGTGCCTTTTAAGTATTTAAAAATGCGCTTCACATTACTCCTTTTCTGTAGGATTTTCCATACATCGTGACGCTTTGCTTACACTAAAAGCAATATCTGGGCGAGTTGCAACTGACAGATACATAAGGCTTCCTATTGCTTCACGGAAAGGTACCCTTTCTTTAACACTTGGGCTATTTGCCACTTCTTCCTTTCCAACCGGAGTTGACACTGCGTTGGCATCATACATATTGAAGCGTTTCAAAATTTTGTTGATATAGTTTTCCTGACTTATTGTAATCGACCCATCAATATTTCGCTGAATACTCATGCCAAGAAAATTGTTTAATGAGCCAATAGTAATTTTGAATTCGTTTTTCAAAAGGTTCATAAAGCTTTCCATATCCTGTTCATTATTTCCTATAAGTAAACCATCATCCACGTATATAGCTGCATAGAGGACTTTTGATCCTTGAATTCGATAAAAAACGCATGGATCTGCGTTACTTAGCTTGAAGCCAGCTGAAGTCATAAATTCAATAAAGCGTTTATTCCAACATCGTGGTGCTTGTTTTAGACCATATAGGCTCTTTCTTAAACGACACACTCGGCCAGTACCATCTTCAAAACCTTCAGGCTGTTCCAGGTACACTTCCTCCTCAAGTGTACCATATAAAAAAGCAGTTTTTACGTCGAACTGTTTCATTTATTTGCAGCGATGGCTAACAGCGTTCTTATGGAGTCATAGCGAGCCACAGGGCTAAAAGTTTCGTCGTAATCTATTCCATGTTTTTGTACATAACCTTTGGCTACTAACCTAGCCTTGAATCTAGTTTCACCATTTACTGATGGCTTGATACGAAAAACCCAACGATTTTTTATAACATTTGAACATGCCGGTCGTTGTACAAGTTCCCAGGTCTTATTTTCTTGTAAAGACATTAACTCTTTAAGCATTGCCTTTTTCCATTCTTCTTTTTGTGGAGATTGTATAGCTTCAATGTACGACTGGAGATCCTTTTCACAGGTAGGTGAATCTGCAAGCAGAACAAAATCATCTGATGCCATCCATTTCGGTGGGTTCTTGTTACGATTACTGCGTCTAAGTCCAAAATTTTCCTGCCCTGAGGGTTCTTCATCATTCGGAACGTTACTTTCTTCGATTATACTGTCCACCTCATTCTCTTTTTCAGTACCAGTAGGAATTCCGTATTTTATTTCTTCTTTAGTTCTAGATGTATTATCCTCTAAATTTTTACCAACATGACCAATTATAAAATTTGTATTACATACAGCCTCAGGCTTAAACAAAACATCATGACTACAGACTATTTTATTTTTCGATGGAACCCATACTTTGTATCCATCCTTTTCATTCACATATCCTACCATATGACCAAACACTGCCTTATTGTCGAACTTCTGTACCATAACTCATATGGAAACTTATCCTTGACCTTTGTCGTACCTGTACGATTCAGAATATATACCGCTGTATGACATGCTTCAGCCCATAAAAATTCTGGTAATTTGCTAGCACTTAGCATGGAGCGAGCAGCTTCTACCGTCGTTCTATTTTCTCGCTCGGCTGTACCATTCAATTGGGGTGTGTAAGGTGGTGAAATAATATGCTCAATTCCCCATCGGCTCAATAAACTTTTAACCTTCTTATTAACAAACTCACCGCCACCATCAGATCGAAATCTCTTAACAATATGTCCGTTTGCCTTAGCCTCACTTAAAAAATTGCCCAGTGCGTTCCAAACTTCATTCTTATTCCTCAGAAAAACTATTTTTCTAAATTTACTATAGTCATCTTTAAAACATACATAGTAACGGGATCCACCTAATGAAATTGTTCGCATAGGTCCATTTACATCAGCGTATATTAAATCGCCCACTTCCTCAGATTGGCTAGGTCTATTCTTAAAGGACAATTTATGCATTTTTCCCAAGGCACAACCATCACAAAAATCTTCCTTATTATCACTAACATTCATATTCATTCGTTGTAATATTTGCTTTACATACCTTTTATTTTGATGAGCAAACCGTTCATGGTAAAGCTGCAAGGTTTTATCTTCCTTGGATAGACTTACTTGTGCAAAAGATATTAAATTTAAAACACGCATCGCTAAGATATACAGTTCTCCACTTAGGTATCCTGTTGCAGCCAGGCTTCGATCGTCTTTTCTTATTATTTTAACAGTGTCTTCATCCAATATTGTTTTTGTTTGAAGTTTTTAATTATATTATTTATATTTATTATCCAAAGGTATGATCCGACACAATTGATAGTTAAAAAAGGAATGAATAAAAAGCAAAGTATAACATAAAAGAATGCATGTATAACAACGGCGTTCACATTGTTAGCGGGGTTGCCATAGTCGCAAAAACCTCAACACTCCTTCTCAATGTGAATGGCGTTTTACAATTTAGTAAAGATAATTATATAAATTTCATTAATTTTACAAAATACAAATGTTTTGTCTTGGACAAATTCTTTGTGAGTATGTCAGCCACCATTTTCTGGGTTGGACAATAGTTCAAGACTATCTCCTTTCTTCCTACAACTTCACGAACATGATGGAACCTAATGTCAATGTGTTTAGTCCTTTTGTGATACACTGGGTTTGTTGCCAATTTTTCAGCTCCTTGGTTATCGATGTTTAAAACAACAGCTTCGCCAGACGAATACCCAATTTCCATAAGCAATTGCCTTAAAAATATCGCCTCTTTCGCTGCATCGGACATGGCCATGTATTCGGCCTCTGTGGAGCTTAGAGCCACGCACGATTGCTTTCTGGACTCCCACGATACGGGACATTCTCCGACGTAGAATATAAAGCCTGTATAGGATTTTCGGTCGAAAGCATTTCCACCCCAGTCTGCGTCGACAAATCCGCTGATTGATGTTTTGCCATTTCCGTACACGATTTTCTTATCAATCGTACCTCGGAGGTAACGCAAAATATGTTTGACTGCTTGCATATGTTCTTCATGTGGACTCGAATTTCTCTGGGCTAACTTAGAGACTGAATGGAGGATATCTGGTCTGGTGGTTATAGCCAGATACATGAGCGCTCCTATAACTGATTGGTACTCCTTCTGATTAATTGTTTCACAATCTTCCTTGTTACAAGTGACTTGATAATTAGCTTCTAGTGGCGTTGATACGGGTCTACAGTTTTCCATGCCATACTCTCGGAGCAGTTCTTTAATGTATTGTGATTGGCATATAGTTATTGTACCAGTGTCACCTTCACGTGCGACCTCAATTCCAAGATAGTAATGCAACTTGCCTTTATCAGTGGTTGGAAACTTTTTCGCCAATAAGTTTTTCACATCAGCAATTATCGATTCATTTCTGCAACCTATAAGGATGTCATCCACGTACACTGCCAGCAATACCAACTCCCCTTGCATTGAAGCTTTATATAAACAAGGTTCATGTTTACTTTGTTCGAAACCAATTTCCCTAAGGACGTTATCAAGTTTGTCATGCCACTCTTTACCAGACTGCTTTAAGCCGTAGATTGCTCTGTGAAGTTTAAGAACTTTCTCTGGATTCTCAGAATCCACAAACATTTCAGGTTGTCGCATATAGACTTCGTGGTGCACTTCGCTGTTTAAGTAGGCTGAACTAATGTCGATTTGATGCAGATACATTTTCCAATGTACCGCCAGTGCCAAAATTAAGCGTATAGTAGAGTACCTGACCACAGGAGAAAAAGTTTCATTGTAGTCTACGCCAAACTTCTGGTTACAACCCTTTGCGACAAGTCTAGCTTTGAAACGCTCGATCTGATCAAGCTCATTTTTCTTTAAAGCAAATACCCATTTTGAATTAATTGCCCTTGCACCCTCTGGGAGGTCCACTAACGACCAAGTTCCATTTCTACGCAATGCTGACATTTCGGCATGCATGGCTTGGCGCCATTTATCACTATTTACACTGGCCAGGGCTTGATGTAAGGTTTCTGGTACTTCTTCAATAATCTGATGTAATTGGGTATGGTACTTACGTGGTCTACCAGGTTTGCCAGTTTTTACAATCTTTGTTCTTCTATATCTTGAACCATCAACAGTCTCCTTCTGAATATGATCCTCCTTATTTGAATCGGTTTCTTCAGCCGTTTCAAAACCAGCAAAATCAGAATCGTCCGAGATTGACTCCTCTTTATGCCCACTATCTTCTAATTCGGATTGCTCATCAGATGTAGATACACCTTTCCTTACCCCTTGTGTATCAGATTGTGTGACTTCAATCATAAAATAGTCATCGTCAGGTTTTGTTGTTTTCTCATTGCTTCCGCCATTAAAGATGCGCTCATCAAAAAGAACATCACGACGTTCTATTATTCTTCGGCTGTTCTTATCATATAGACGGTAAGCTTTCGCTACTTGGGAGTAACCAACTAATATAAAATGTTCTCCTTTCGCTTCGAATTTATGAGTATGAGTCCTATTAAGAGCCACTGCATGGGAACCAAAAATTCTTAGATGCTGCACATTTGGCTTGCGGTTGTACCAAATTTCGTATGGTGTTCTGTCACCCAAGATTCTCGTTGGACATCTATTACGCAGATAGGCTGCCGTGTTTATCGCCTCAGCCCATAAACTTTGTTGAACGTTAGCATGCACCATCATAGCACGGGCCATTTCAATCAAAGTGCGATTGGCTCGTTCGGCTACGCCATTTTGTTGCGGTGTGTATGGTACCGTAAGTTGCCTGGTAATGCCTTCATTCTCCAGAAAAAGGTTAAAATCTTTATTTATAAATTCACGGCCGTTGTCACTCCTGATCATCTTAATCTTATGACCAGTTTGTTTCTCAACCATTTGTTTAAATGCTTTAAATTTTTGAAAAACATCGCCTTTTGATTTCAAAAAATATACGAAAATGTGTCTAGAGTAATCGTCAATAAAAGTGACGAAATATCTAGCGCCACCTAATGAGCTGATGTTGAACGGGCCACACACATCACTATGTATGAGTTCTAGCAGTTTGTTTGTCCTCGTTATAGACTCCTTAGGAAAAGAGCTTACGTGTATTTTACTGACCATGCATGTCCCACACTGGGCTAAATTCGACTTATCACCCTTCAATTTCATTCCGGTAACCATTGACTTATTTGACAATTGGCCCAAAGACTTGTAGTTAACATGGCCAAATCTCTCATGCCACACCTGATCTGACGTAGTCGCCGCAAAAAGTCGTTCAAGTTTCGTATTCGCCAAAAACAAATTACCTTGCCTTTCGGCCTTTAACACAACTGTACCATCAGTCCGTCGTATAACAGCACCCGCTGAATCAAAAGTAACCGTTAACCCTTTTTCAACGACGCGGCTGACAGATATAAAGTTCATTTGTAAATCTGGGGAAAAGAGAACTTTCTGAAATTTTATTGGTAGACCATTATTATTTGTTACGATTACATCACCTTTTCCTTTGGCTCTTATTTGGTGTTCACCTGCCAACAAAATGGCTTCATCATGCTGTTGCAAATTTTCAAACATGGCTTCGTCACAACACATATGTGCAGTTGCGCCGCTGTCGACGCACCACGCTGCACCTCTTGTCGTAGTATGTGTAACAGCATGCAAAAGTTGTGTACGTTCCTTTTTCGGTTTAACACACTTGTTCGCGTAATGTCCCGTTAGGCCGCAATTGTAGCATTTGCCCTTGAATTTGTTCTTGTTAATTTTCGCTTCTCTTTGCCCTCTGTTCTTCTGGGGATTCATCGCAAAAGCTTGTTGGGCGTTACCCGTAGATTCGCGTTTGTCTTTCTCTTTATGCCTGTCGCTCTCTTCTAACAATTTCTGCTTCACGACTGATAAACTAGGCAGAGTATCCCGCGTCTCGATGGCAATAACAAAGTGTTCAAAGTTGCTAGGCAGGCTGGAAAGCAACATTATAGTTAAGAGTTCCTCCTGTATAACTATACCGGTTTCCGCCAGCTTCTCTGCCAATTCCGAGAACACACTCATGTGCTGGCTCACATTTTCACCCTCTGTCATTGTCAAATTTAAAAGACGCTTGTACAATGACACCTTTTGTATTGGGCCCCTCGGCTTATAGGTTTCTTCAAGCCTCTTCCAGGCATCATGAGAGGTTAAACAGTTTTTAATTATATTCGACTGCGATGGCTTCACACACAAAGTCATTGTCGCTAACGCACACTCGTCACTTTCCTCCCAAGAAAAGAAGCCTTTGCAGCCGCATCCAAGGCCTTCTTAACAACACCGCTTACAATTTTCCACCAACCACTATGGACAAGGATACTACGCATTTGTATACACCAAGTGTCGTAATTATCGGCGTCCAGCTTGTCAATTTGGTATAACGACGCCATATTGAACCACACCCTTCTGAGAAACAAGATATGTAATATGGCTTTTTCTCTTTTTAAAAAAACTTTTCTTGGATTTTCTTCTATTTCATTAAATAATATAAATTTTTCACTTATTTTCTGGGCCCATAACCTGTTTGAAGTTTTTAATTATATTATTTATATTTATTATCCAAAGGTATGATCCGACACAATTGATAGTTAAAAAAGGAATGAATAAAAAGCAAAGTATAACATAAAAGAATGCATGTATAACAACGGCGTTCACATTGTTAGCGGGGTTGCCATAGTCGCAAAAACCTCAACAGTTTTAAATCCATTTTTGGCTGCAGATTTTACCGAAAAAAGATTTTGACTTGCATCAGGAACATACCAAACATTTTCCAATCTTGCTGTCTCCCAGTTGTTCTTGCAAAACACCTCAACCTGCACTACACCATGTCCATACGCCAACATTGTAGCATCCTGTTTTCCTAAGAAAATTCTTTTAGGAACATCAAACTTTGTGTATGACTCAAAATAATGTTTATGCGGTGAAATGTGTCTAGAAGCGCCACTGTCACAGCACCAAATATCTGCACCAGAGACATCATCATAGCTGGCATTTAGACTGTAGGCAATAAAAGCATTGTTTTTCGATTTTTGACCAAAATTATTCATTTCACCAGTACTTGAAGTTTTAAGGTAACATTCTGCTGCCCAGTGGCCTGTTTTACCACATTTATGGCAAGGAAACTTTTGCTTTGCACGGGCCATTTTATCTGAGTTTCTACCTTTTTTGATGGATAATTTATTTTTGTTCTTTACATCTTTCACCACAAAAGCTGTTTCATTTACAAGCAATTTATCCGTTCTTAATTCACGCGTTTCTATGGAACATAATTTTTCAATTAGAAGATTTAACTTTTGTTGGTCCGTAGGAATAATATCCCACAAGTCTTTAAAATTATCATATTCTTTTCCCAGTGTTGATAATATTCTACCATTTAGCATTCTCTCAGATAATTTATTTTCACCGTGTTTTTCCAATTCAACATTTAAATCAGCAAACAGTTTTTGCAGTTTTCCCACATGAATACTAATTTCTTATTTTTCGTCTCTCTTGGCCTGAAAAAAAGATTCAATTAACATATTTAACCGCTGTGTACTGCTTCGTTCAAAACGAGCGCAAAGCTTTTCCCATATTTCAAATGCATTTGTACAAGTCAGTACTAATTCTGCCGTGACGCTATTTAATGCACTGGCAATAATACTTGCGGCCTTTGCGTCATCCTGCTGCCACTTCTGTACTGCTGCCTTGCTTTCAGGAGTTGTACCTCTTTCGGGACATTTTCTTTTTCCGTTTATTATATCTTCAAGCGCATGTGCTCGAAATACCATGTTTTCTTTAGTTAAATACGTCCACTCTTTGACAAATCTCAAAAGTTGATGTGCCATTTCCATTTTGCCCAATCATCAGGACCTTCCAACTTCTCCACTAGTAACTTTAAATCGGCATTCGAAGACATTTTCTTAATATATGATGACTGGGCCCATAACCTGTTAAGGTCGATATCAGCTTTCAGATATTAAAAATAAAAGACCAACAAATATAATACAAAAAATCTTCTTTATTCGAAAAAGGAAAAAAAAACACGTGTATTCAATTCAGGAAATAATTTTAAAGTGAAGTAATAAGGTTAAGTAAAAAAAAGAAAAAGATAATATGTCAAAACGCAATATGTCAAGAGTTAAACAGTGTAGACAATGCAGCGTTTTTTATTTCATATCCAACAAGAATTCGTCTATGATATCCTTAATCTGATTATAAATCTCCGTAGAGCCCTAATATCGGCTCTCAGTGGACAGTCTACACCACCAAAGTAATAGCTATACAATGTCCTTAAAGTCATCCCACTAATAGCTTTGCCGTTACGGAGAATAGCCTCTATCATCCGATTGTTCCATATTCTTGTCTGCGATATAATCTCGCAGTGCCCCCAAAGAATCGCAATTTCTCTCTGGCTTTATCTAAATACTATTTTTATGCTGTCTTTTTAAGGCCTAAGGCTTCTGCTCCTTCTTCCTGAGTCATATAGGAATAAGTTTCGTAGCAGGAGCAGATTGGAGGCTTACGGTCAATTATTAAATCTTCATCAGAAAGTAGATCTAATCCAGCGGGAGCATCCGCCATTTCGACCCCAGGTATACCAGTATATCCCGGGTCCCAGCGGAGACAGTTCCGATCAGTTCCAAAGGTTCTTACCGACTCCTTATAATCATGAATCAGTGGTGATTTACACCAAACAGATGCAATGGCAATTAGCGCAACTTGATTGTCAATGGAGATCAAATTAGGTTCTGAATCTGAAGTGGTTACACTAGCTATGGCCTCAAGGGCCTTTGGGAAAGTAAACATTTCCGCCTGAATGACCCTACAACTGTCATTTAACTTAAAATGAAGCTCAAATTGGAAGGATATAGCTTTTACCTATGAAATACCTAGCATTCAAGCCCTTCTTCATTTTTTATCATCTACCAGAATAACTACATCACTGGCATATGCCACAACCTTAAAGACCCTACTTTCTAGGCGCTCTAAAACAACATTTACAACCAGAAGCAATAAAAATGAGAAAAGTACTCCCTAGGAGAGTGCCCCTGATTGCACGCTTAGTAATAGAACATTCACCTAAATTCTATCGGGTCAGCGTATTACTCATCCTGTCAACCATAAAACGTACCAGAAAATTGGCAGCATCTGAATCCTCAACTAAAGGATTCGTGGAAATATTGTTAAAAGCCTGTTATCCAAGAAGTCTGGCAAGGTGAAATCAGGATTATCCAAATTAGATAGAAAAAAGCTCGTCACATCGTGAAAAGTGCTTTTAACCGATTTACCCTTAACGAAAGCATGTTGTATTCGTCAGTTTGGCATTGTTTAACACATAATTGGGAAAGTGAATGCCAAACAGAACCTCTAGTATATTTAACCTCAAGGGAGTTCATTCATCTTCTTCCTTTTGGATAAAGCCTAATAATGATTTTTAGGTTCAAAAGACTAAAAGTTTCGCTTAATATATGTAGTTATATCTATTTATCAAACAATTTTTTTAATAAACTTTAAATTGACTGCAGTATAACGAGAGTTTTACACTTTATATTGTCAAATAATCTCCTGAATATTTAATAATGTAGGATCCGTGGAATATTGAATTTATTTGCGTCGTCTTTACGTTTCCCTGAATTCTTCTAAAGCAAATTACCTAAGTCTTGCTATTTGTATACTAACAACGTTGCTAATGTTACCAAGTTGGCCTAAACAATCTACCAGTTAGAGCTCCAGTTTTATTTTTTCATTGTTTCACCAATTAATTTAATCTTGGCTTTTGATTAAACTTCTATCATTTAACTTTTTATTAAAGACTTAACAATTAAGAAAAAGTGTAAACAAAGAAAAATATGAATTACTTTTGCTGTAGGTCTCCCCACTCATGTATAAAATTAACACAACATGAGTGATGTGACAAGCTAAGCCGTGATCCTGTCTGAAGGATTGTAATGCCTAATTATGTATGTTTGCGCCAATTGAATTGATGCCGTAGACAATTTCACTTATAAGATCTTAAATTCAGTAATAAGTTTTATTGGGCGTTTTGAAATCGAACAATTTGAAAACTATCTAAATATTCAAATACATCTTGGCACAATTCCAACGTTCTGCGTCAATCAGTAGACAAGTTTTATAGAACTCGATCGACTTCAAAATAATGGTGTTTTCTTTTCTACAAAGAAAATGTCACCCTCTCACAAGGTGCATTAAAAAAATTGCTGACCAACCCTGTTATAATGTAATTTTTATTTGAGATGAACATAACACAAATATGAAAAAAGGGTATGCCCCGTGCCCTTAAAAATATGGTGTATTTTTTGATTTGTTTTCAATAAAATATGTAAACATAAAAAAGGTGTTGCCAGATCGCTAATTTTTCGATTTCATTTTTTTAGGGCTTTTTTTATATAACCAAATAACATTTTTTTAACACAGTTCTAACACTGAATGCAATTTTTTATATTACTGACCATATAGCTTTAATAATGTAATGCTCCCTTAAGGTTACCCCACAAAACCATGAAAAAATTAACTTCAAAATTGGATAACAATACTTTATTTTAACTTTTTTTAAATTTCATCTGGTAGCCCTATAAATAAACAAAAGTCACTTGCTTTACAGGGCATTATCAGCACTCTCGATTTATACAGGGCGTAAAATGCAATGCCCTCCACCATTTTCAAGTGCGAATTATTAGAATAAAACATACCACCCTTTTAAAGGGAGAAACATTTTTAAGAAACAAACACAAAATTGCATTTTTTAAAATAAAGTGCACATTTTGTGGTAGAAAAGAAAACACCATAAGTTTTAAATCCAGGAATTCGTATATATTTTCATTAAAATCGAAAAAAATACTTAAAACGAATATGAAAACATAATACTACTAATTTAATGATATATAAATACATAAATAATATAAATACAAAGTTTAATTTTAAATTACATTAAAGTTATATATATATATATATTTTTTTCAGAAAAACTGTACACAGTTAAAACTTAAGCAAACTGGAGTTCCAGCCGCGGAATATGACGCTATAAAAACGAACTGGTACAAATACTACTGGCATAGTATTAAACAGACCTTTGGATTTGGTGTTCCCTTGGCAGATATTTTATAAAATACTGTTATTGCATAAGAATATGAATGTTTCATCTAAAAAATTTTAGATTGAATTTTTTAATATATTAAATGTGAAATACATGAAATCAATAAATGAAAATAAACGAAGGTTTTTCGATTTTTCTTTCTTTACAATATTTGTCTCAATTGTTTTAACGTAATACTGGCTGACTTCATAAACGCTGTTTGCAATGCAACACTGCAAAGAAATTCGTTTACAATGCAAAGCAATGTTTTAGAGCAACACTGCTTTGTCAAATAATGAAACGACATTTTAATACGTTTATGAACGCGAAAACTTTTGATCCTTGTGTGACTTTTTGTATAATTTAATTTTTTTAAATGAATTTTCAGAAAAAATGCGGTCTTCTTTTGAGAAGCGCTTTCAATTTGGCTGATTATAAAAATGCAAGTAGCACTTTGATCAAAAATATTTTAAACAAAAGAAAGCGTCGTCGTATAGCATTATTAACTAATCAAGACTCAAAGAAGAAAGAAAGAAGAAAAGTTAAACATTTTTGTAAAATTATCGCAAGCATGTAGGACGTTGAGATTTATTCTCATTTTCAAATAAAGAAAAGTACATTTCAGGTATTTATTACTAAATGGTATAATTTGATAATACTAATTTATATTTAAAATTGTAAGAAGCTGCAGGTTGCTATTAAACCCTGGTGGTATTCACGTACAACTGGACGTATTGGAATAACGCTACAAAAAGCATTACAAATAACAATTTGGAAGCTGAGCAATAATTGTTCTTTCAAAGATGTGCTATCAATTTCCTTAATATCCCGCATTATTTGATCCCAAATTAGTTTCTTTCTTTTTTTTCGCTAACGCACTTCTATGAGTAGGTTTTTTCTTTCATAATTCCATTTTTTTCTCTATATACAAAAAATTAAATGTTAAATCACATTTGTACTTATATTAATAAAAAAAATTTAATTACCACAAATTCGCCATTTCTACCACAAAATTTTTGCCGTCAATAATGTTTACAAAGAATCACAAATAAAAACCATGCACGAAATTGACAAATAATGCGCACAGAAAAACATTGCCATGCAGTAATGAACATGAGGCATTACCAAAACAAATTCTGTTGCTTTTATGAACACCATGCATTGTATGGTTACATTGCAAACTGCGTTTATGAAGTCAGCCACTCTTCATCAATTAGCTTAAGAGCAGCAAGATTAAATTGCTGGAATACTGCAAAAACACATGTTTAAACATTTTTTAAAATCGCTATGTTTTCTTAGGTTGCAATTCAAAATTAGCTTATTTTTTTTCTTTGAAAAATGTTTTTTGATATTCCTTAAAAATAAGATAAATTTGCTTTCAAAATTAAATAGAAAATTTCAATTATAGTATAAAGAAATAAATCAATGAATTAAAAGACGAAGCGCACTTGACAACAATTAAACATAATTGCTCCGAATCTAAACCATTAGAAGTATTCTTACGTACTTGCTTAATTGGCCATTAACAACCCGATCAACGGATTTCGACGCCTTTCGCCATTTGGCCACAGTAATCGATGACAGGGCTTCCTCGATTTGGTCCTTCCAACGCAAGCAAGGTTGTCCTCTTCGCCGACTTCCGCAGATCCCCGCATTAAATGCCCGTCTCGCCTGAGCATTACTTCCGGTCTTACACAATTCAGTGGGAAGGCCATGAGGACCTGTAGCTCTGACCTCTTCATGGCTAGGCGGCGAAATCCCCACACCGTCATCATCGATCGGGTTCGGTACATCATCTTTAAGGCGGCATTGGTGTCAGAGTAGAGAAGTGTTTCCTCCACAACCTCAGCAGACCCTGACAATCTTGCCAAGCTTCCACTCCCATCTTTGCAGGAAGACGCTAAACGCTTAAAACCTTCGATTTGACGCTTAACCTTTTGATAGAATTTTCGAGCGTCATTCCTACATCTACACATCTCAACTTCCTCACTTCCTCTTGCGTTTGAAAAGGCGTCTCTCATCCATTCTCTATTATAGTTCTTGACAAGGGCTCGCGTAGCGGCTGGCTGCAACGTTTTCCTGCATGCGGCGTACTTCGCTTCAGTTGCCTCGCGATACTCCTCATCGTACCATTGATTTCGTTAAGGTGGACGTTCAAAACCAAGGACTGTTTCTGCAGTAGTGAGCCCACAGTCTCCTAATGTCGCTGAGATTAGATAGGGAACGTCGGAGCTTATCCTAGAGTTGAACGGAGAACGCCTCAGCTGTCATTTGTGATACCTGCTACAAGGTAGTGGTCCGAGTCGATGTTTGGACCTCTGAGTATACGCGCATCTAGTACACTGGAGACGTGCCTTCTGTTAATCATTACATATCACTTATCATATATGTCCTCGAGCTTAAGAGTTATGTGTACGTAACATATGAATACCCTAATTATTTCAATTATAATAATAAGTGCGTATTTATTGCAAATAATTAAATGTTACGAAGTGCAAATAGTATCATTACAATGTATATATTCCCTAATTATTAATAGTAAGTACACAGTTACATTTATTTATGATTCATACAAATTAGATGTTTTAGGTTAGATCATACATGTTTGACAACACATATTTGTAATCATTCCTTTTATTATCTATTCATGCATTTTCAATTCTACATTTTTTTTAAATTTACTTTCTTGTTACTATGATTATTCTGTATGCCAAAACTTGTACTGTTATATATGATATTGTTGTAAAAATCAAAACGAAGCATGCACAATCATGATCGATCATGTTTTTCTTAATGCGTAATTTGTAAACAGTATTTAAAGAACCTCAATTGCAGATGTACAGTCATTATTATTTTGGAAGCCAAGTGTAGAACACTTACTTCTTGAAAAGTTAAACATATTAAAGTTATAATAGAAGTATAAAACTACAAAACACTTTATAATTAAAACTTACAATTAAAATAAAAACGAAATAAAAGTGAATTAAAAAAATGTTAAAATTGTTTTTTTATTTTATTTTGATTAATTAAAAAATCCTACGATAAAACTCTTAACTTCCTTAACCACATTGTCCTTTTCCTCCCTCATGGCTTGACCACAGATAAGGCTGATGTTATAAAATTTTGCCCTGATGCGGATTGTGGCTACTCTTTCGCTCTATGGTGGAAGCAATGTATACGGAAATTTTGAAGAACTTGTTCCCAAAAAAAAAAATAGGTTTAAGATGGCGATTGAAATCATGGCCTTCAGGGCATTTTTCCAATGTCTTGATCGAATTAGATGAGAAGGTAAGACCTTGGATTGTATGTACCTCCGATCAAATTTAACAATGAATTTTAAGTATAGTAACCGTTATGTCATTTATTTGTTTTTGTTCTTTTTACTAGAAGAAATCCTAATATTGGCTTAATATTACGTATATAACAATTGTATTATCTTTTAAAATGAAAACCACTTGTTTATTTTTCTTATTTTCATTAATAATTTTATTTAATATTACTTTATGTGTCTTCACACGTCGCTTGTCAATCGATAACTAAACTGTCCGTTGTCCGTGTCGTTCCTTTGTACTGTGTGTTTCATTGTCCCTGTCGATCTCGTCCGTCCTTCTGTCTGTCAATATAGGTCGACTACGGTTGATATCCTACAATCGGCCCTCCTGACGGCAATACGTCCCGGATTGCCATTTCTTCATAAATTCCGCAACCGTGGTGGTTCTGGCTGGACCTTCATGGTCTCCAACCTTTTGCACTTCGTACCTCCCATGAGGTAACTTATTCAAAATTTTATAGGGACCGAGGAATTTTCCTCTCAGTCTGAGGCCTGTTCCGTACTGAGTTCGCTTAATGGCGACTAACTCATTCAACTTATACTCTTCTTCTGCTTTACGCTTGCTGTTGAAAGTCTTAACATTCTCTTTCTGAACTTTGGCGATGTTACACCTAGCTGAAGTTCGTACCTCATCGCGATCATTAACAAGCTCAGTCAATGATTTCTCTTCAAGTATTTCACGCAAATCGGGATAGTCAGGTAACCTCATCTCAACACCGGTCAACAATCTAAAAGCTGAGTACTGAGTACTTCTGGATACTGTAGAGTTAATCATGGTCTGAACGCGCCTTACATGTTTGTACCAACTTTTAGGATATTCACTACACAGCTTCGATATCATGGGAACTATTATTCTGTGCATGCGTTCCACCTGACCATTGCCTCGCAGAACACCGGTAGCAATTAACAGACGCTGAATGTTCCCATCCTTACAATAGTCTTTAAACACTTTAAAGTCTGATAGTCCTTTATCAGATACTATTCGCATTGGGTTCCCAAACACCGTAGATTGTTTTTCCAAGCAATCGATTACTGCCAAAATCGTTGGGTAAAGCCACACGAATTTACGCCTTTTTCGTCATCTCCATCGTACCAACATGGTTCATGTGGTTCTGCACTTTTGCGGCTAAGCCTGATATGTGGTATTGTCTCGACAATTTCCTGGGTCTTTGCAACAACGTAATGACCCTGATTGTGTGCAAGCTTTATAATTTCCTCTTCCATCTGAACTGGTACTACTATAAGTTCCTTAACGGAATCCTTAAATAACACGCCATTCTTCATATAAAAATCTTCGTAGTTTCCAAATTCTAAAATAGATCTTATCACCTTGGTTCGATCATCAGTCTCCTGAGCTTCTTTCATTCGATGTGTTAGGCTGCTTTCCACAATTAAACATGACACACGGCTCAACGCACTTCAACTTCGTGCCTGAACGATGTTCTATCTCATAAGAGAAATCCTGCAAAAACATTGCCCATCTCGATATTCTGGGTGGCACGTCTTTTTACTCATCGTCGTCTTGAAAGCACTGCAGTCGGTCACGATCTTGAAAGGTATGCCAAGCAAATATACACACCACTTTTCAGCGCTTCAATTATGGCAAGAGCTTCTAGTTCGTAAGAGTGGTTCTTCTCCTCATAGGGTTTGGTTCGCCGACTCATGAACTGTACGTGATGCAACTGCTGATCATCAAGGCTCTTCTGCAATAATATGGCACCATATCCATATTTACTTGCGTCTGCATGCACTTCTGTAATCGCGTCCAGATTATATAATTTCAGTACTGGTGCGCTAACTAAAGACTCTTTTAACTGTCGGCAGGCTATTAACACCTCATCTGTGATATTAAATGGTATATTCTTCCGCAACAAATCAGTCAGTGGTTTAGCTATTACTGCATAATTCTCTATGAACTTCCGAAAATATGATGTCAGGCCCAAAAACCGTTGAACTGTTTTCCGATCGGTGGGGATGGGAATATTATTCACCGCTCTTATCTTTTCGTCTGATGGCTTTATTGAACCATTCTGCACCACATAACCGAGAAAATTAACTTGCTGCTGTAAAATCTGGCACTTACTCCATTTTATTCGCAGACCACTCATCGCTGCTCTTTCCAATACTAACTCGAATTTATATACACCTTCTATCACATCTTTGGGGAGAATGATGATGTCGTCCATGTAGACCATAATTGTACCATCACGTATTAAATCCATCAAAACTGCAGATATGAACCGCGTAAAAACTGCTGGTGAATTACTAATACCAAAGGGAAAATACAGAAATTCAAACTGTCCGTTACTCGATACGAATGATGTATATTTTCTCGATGACCCTTCCAAAGGGACATGGA
Source organism: Sarcophaga rosellei (assembly GCA_930367235.1). Lineage (NCBI taxonomy): Eukaryota > Metazoa > Arthropoda > Insecta > Diptera > Sarcophagidae > Sarcophaga > Sarcophaga rosellei. The sequence continues at coordinate 41,927,959 of OV884021.1, read as the reverse complement.
AAAATCCATTCACCAGATCTAGAGTTGTATACACACTGGCTTTCTGCAACTTATCCAAAACTTCTTGTATTAACGGCATAGGGAAATGGTCTCGTATTATCTTCTCGTTTAGTTTTCTGTAATTACATCACAACCTCTTAGATCCATCTTTTTTCGTCGCCAAGACAATAGGGGAGGCATACTCAGAGAAACTAGGCTGGATTATTTTCTGCTGCAACCATTCGGATACTTGGGCGTCCACTATACATTGGTCTGAGAAAGGTATACGTCGTGGTTGTTGGAAAACTGGTATATCATCCTTCAAAACGATTTTCATCTTCACCGGATTCTCGACACTTGTTTGTGGTTTATACCCGTCTATCAACTTCATGACTTTATCGGCAGTTTCGTTTTTGAGATGCTTCAGATCCAATTCAACTTCTGGTGTATACTGCTCAACGTTCAAACAAATACTCTCGAATTCCCTCAGCAACATATTCTTGCTCGACAACTCTTTAAAATTTGCCTCGCCGTTACTAATCACTACAACTGCCTTTTCCATAAACTGTTTCCTATCATTAAGGAGTGAATAGCGTCACTCTCCCTAACGACATAAAACGTTCCGTCAAAATTCAAGTCGTCAATTTTCAAAGAGCCAAATATTGCAATTTGCAAAACTTAAGTTTTAAAAGAGCCATAAATTTTTTTCACAACAAAAATGATAAAAAATTGATTGGTTTTGCTCATGTACGGAACGATTGAAAATATTAAAGCTGTGTACATTATGGAAACGTTTACGAAATGATTTGTTAATTTTCATACACTTCTTGTTAATCGATTCTAAACAATTATTTTTTTTTTTTTTGATACAAAAAAAAAGAGCCACAGCTTCACATCCAAAAAGCCGCATTTGGCTTGCGAGCCGCAGTTTGCCGACCCCTGGTCTAGGTCCTTGAACACCACGACGGGAAACTAATCCATTTTCCAGTACATAACCTTCCAGATCTTCCTTTTCTAATTTACTTCGAAGACCTAGGATTTAATCATCTTTATTTTGAACAATTTGAATATTTAAATTGACTTCATTATTATCGATAACTGCAGCAATTTGTGCGCTACTATGTGCATCAACATGTGCGATTAGTTCGCCCCTACGATGCCGAGTTTGATAATCAACATTTTCTAACTCCAAAGCCCATCTAGCTATTCTAGAATTTATCAGTTTTCTACTTAAAGTTAGCGTAAGCGAATTACAGTCCGTCATTATTGTGATTGGAATTCCTTCTAAATATACACGAAAACGCATATATAATAGCAAGAGCTTCCAATTCGAAACTATGACTGGAGCGTTGGCCAGTTTGCCTTTTAAATTCAGAAAAGCGTCTGTACATTCATTTGTCCAATTAAAATTATTTCTCCTTAAACTAGTCAACGATCTTGCTATTTTTGAAAAATCTGGAACAAATCGGCGAAAAAATGAAAATAACCCTAAACATCGTTCTACCTCCTCATGATCAGTTGGCATCGGGTATTCCAGAATTGTCTTAATATGGTCGTCGTTACCACTTTCGTTTACCCTATAACCCAAATAATATAATTCGCGATATGCGAATTTGCATTTTTCCAAACAACTCCAAACCTGCATCCCTTAGTGCACATAAAACATTAGTTAGAATTTGTAAGTGCTCTCAAACGTCTCCGTGGTTATACTTATATCGTCCAAATAAACAACAATTTTTCCTTCATCTATAAATTTTCTTAAGACCATATTGATAAAACGCTGAAATACTGCTCCTGCATTTTCAAGGCCAAATGGCATTGAAAAATATTCAAATTGTCCTAATGGTGTAACAAAAGCCGTATGTTTAATTGAATCCAAATGTACTGGCACTTGATGAAAACTGCTTTCAAGATCGAATGTCGAAAAAAATTTTTTGTTGCCTAGGTAGTCTAGACAGTCTTCGATAATAGGAAGAGGGTAATTAGTGAACGGTAATCGACAAACATTCTCAAATTCCCATTTTTGCTTCTCACTAGCACGATTGGAGAAGCATAGGGAGATTCACTTGGCCGAATTCTACCCTTTTGTAACAGCTCCTCAAGTTTAACCTTCACTTCACATTTTTCACGATATGACAGACGTCAAGATCCACCATGAATTGAAATGTCATTTAACAACCTTATCTTCATACAATAATTTGTTACCTTTGGGACATTAATGCTATTATTGAAATAATTTTTCTCAAGGACCGATTTTATAGCAGAAGCCTCTGCTGAACCTAATTTGCTGTCGACATCGATTTTATCTTCAGTCTCAATTGCACCTAATATTTGCAGCAATTCCTCACATTCGTCATTATCTTCGACAATTTCTAGTGAGCAATCGTATCACTCTCGCTTAAATATTCTATTGGTTTTTTAACACACTTCTTGTTACATACCTCAGTTTTTACATAATCATTTTCACTATTACATATATTAAAAGGCAATTCGCTAAATAAATTAGTTCTATTTTTACAGGTTGGAAATCTCTGTACAAATTAAACGCCATAAGCGCACTGGCAATATTTTTGTTTACAATTTTATTTACTTCTTTTGAATTCAGTTTTAAAATTTCAATTTTATTATATGGTAATTTTATTTGACATAAACGAATATTCAGTTTTTGTAAGAGATCACGTCCAATTAAAAAGGCATAACAGATTCTTCATTTGGTAAAATAAAAAAATTGTGTAATATCCGTTGACCTCGGAAAAAAATTTGACATTCGAAATGACCAATCATACTAATTTTTTTATTTCCAACACAGCGATAAGACGTCAATTTTTTCTTGTTCGATTGCAAATGGTATTAACGATTCTTTTACACAACCAATGGAGCTACCCGTATCAAAAAGAGAAAGAAATTACATTACCATAGTGCACTTATTACGTCTAATAAAGGCAACACTTACCGTTTGGAACGCAACAAGAGGCTCATCATGCTGTACATCGACTAAAGCAGCAGTGACAGTCTTCTTTCTCGGGCAATCCTGGTGGAAATGTCCGACTTCGGCGCATACAAAGAATGAATTGGGGGGCGTTTCTGTTTTGGACATCGGCTTTGGAAGTGTCCAAATTGAGAACAGTTGAAGCAGCGGATTTCCCCAACAGTTGTCTTGACCACTCTTGAAGGACAATCTCGGACCTGTTGGCGTCGTTCTTCATATCGATCCATACGCTTAATTAACTCATCGATGTTATTGATACCGTATAGATAGGTTACTGCGTTACTGTTGTCCGGTATGCTATCGATAATGATGTCTACCAATTCCTGTTCATCGATATCCGTCTTCCATACAATTGATTGCATTGAAACCACATAGCTTAAGCACGATTCGTTTGGTTTGCAATGAACGTGATCGTAGTTGCTGATACACCTGTTGACGAGACACCGATCGTAGAAAGTCTTTATCATGTTCAACTTTAGGTTGCCATATTCTACTAAGCCTAGATTTGTAACATATTTTTTCGCAATACCCTCTAAACGACGCTGAACAGCCACACACTTTTCCTTGTCAGAATAACCACACATGTTTGCATAATCTTCGAGTTCTACAAACCACTTTGTTACGTCATAATTGTCGTCCCATTAAATGGTGGTATGGCTAAGGAATCTACGAATTCCTTAGTTTCCATCAATGCACTAACCATTTCATCTGATGGAGTGGTGTCGTCGGTGAAATTTTGCTTTTCTCATAACTCCCTCATACAATACTCGAAACTGACTTAACGTTGCAGATTCTGGAAAATCAACGCCAGCGTCAGCAAGGGCCGCTATGAGCATCGTGCGGCTACGACGCAAATCCGTTTTTATCCGACAATAAATTGTCGATCCTTTATTAAAAATACTTTTCTTATAGATTTTCTAAAGGTGCACCCCACACCTGATTTTGTAATGAGTGTCTTTTTTCTTTTCTTCTTAATTTATGTTATTTTTACAAGCGTGGATTTCTTCTTTTTTTGTTCTATATCTTGCCAGAAATTGTAATCATATCCTTTGCAGCACTTCTACAAAATAAAAAAAAATTATTAAAACAGGCGCTACTGCTCGTCCTTCATCATAAATATTACAGCTAAACGGCACTAATCACGTTCCTAAAAAATTGCCACATCATATATATTTTGAAATCTGCCACAACAGAAGACATTACTTACATACATAATTGGCACTTACAACCCTTTTGTCAGGATTACGGCCTAGCTTCTCACACCACTCATGTTGTGTGCGTTAATTTCATACGTGAGTGGCGGGACCTACAGTTTTACTCTCAGAGTTCTTGCCAGAAATCTGCTGAGAGGAAGCCGCCGAAGAAGTATTTTTTTTATATTTCGTTTTGATGTCTGACCTGGGATACGAACCCTTACTTTACGGATAATAATCCAACACACTACCTACTAGACTACGGCACCTTCAACAGAAGCCATTCGAGTTGCAAACAAATGCAAGAAAGCACACTGCATTGACAAAAGGTGCTTTTCAAAATTTTACTCATATGTGTTACCCTTTTATGTGCTACAATTTTTAAATACTTTTTGTTTCTCCTAATTTTATATAAATAACGAATTTTACAAAGTTTTTCTGGGCATGTTAGCATTTTTATTTGTATCTCTTGTACATCTTTGTGCTAATGTGATTTCTTTCGTGGTTATGTATGAAACATTATCGTTTATTTAATGCTAATACATTATCAATCTGATTTGATCCTAATACATTATCCGATTGTGCTCAAAGTATATGAACAGATTTAAATCAAAATTCATCTTAGCTACAGAAGCTCACAGGAAATACCAAATTTTTAATTAAAATTATATTTTATACATATTGCACAGTAAAGGTTTAAAAATATTTATATTCTCAAATAACGACTATACGTTAGGTAGCAGAAAAGAAATAGGAAAAGAGAGAGGTAGGAGTTGGAGAAAAAAGTGAAAAAAGACAACATAAAAGAATAGGTTAGAATTGTTGAGGTCGATATCAGCTTTCAGATATTAAAAATAAAAGACCAACAAATATAATCCAAAAAATCTTCTTTATTCGAAAAAGGAAAAAAAAACACGTGTATTCAATTCAGGAAATAATTTTAAAGTGAAGTAATAAGGTTAAGTAAAAAAAAGAAAAAGATAATGGGCCTGTTCGTAAATGAATCACTGCGCTGCATAATATGATTATTTTGCGCTCACACTGCTAATCACATGTTGCTGATGCTTCTTTTTGCTGATTTATTTGTTTGCATTTGCGAACGAACAAACACTGCAGAAATCAAGGAAAAATTATTAATATATTTGATTTTTGAACTGGACGATAAAACAAATGACAAAATGTTGTTAAATGTACAAAAAGTGTACTTTGTGCAAAAAAGAAGACATTTAAGAAAGAAAAAAATAAACTTATTGTTAAAACTCTCATTCTCTTTCTCCCACTCATTTAATGCATCAGCTATTTTTGTGATTAGTGTTTTGGGTTTATTTGCGCATAATATGATTTAATGTTGCATTTACGAACATGTTGCAGCTGCAGTGCTGCCAAGGTTTGCATTTATGAACACGATGCTCATAATATGCGGCGCAATGATGCATTTACGAACAGGCCCAATATGTCAAAACGCAATATGTCAAGAGTTAAACAGTGTAGACAATGCAGCGTTTTTTATTTCATATCCAACACTTCCTCCAAAGAAAAACACTGCATACCAAACCTTGTCCTAAATTTCTGACATACCAATATTCAAGCGTAGAGAACGTAGGCGGTTTGCTTCAAAGGGTTTTGTCAACAAATCAGCAAGTTGGTGTTCTCCATCGATGTGTTCTAGCTGAAGTTCTCTGTCTAAGTACTTCTCTCGAACATAAAAATGTCTAACTTCTATATGCTTTGACCTTTTATGATATTCTGGATTCTTTGCGAGTTTGACCGCACTGGCGTTATCTATATAGAGTGTTGGAATCTGTTCATTACCCAGGAGTTCAAATAAAAGTCGTTTAATCCATATAAGTTCCTTCGTACCTTCACTAGCCGCTATTATTTCAGATTCAGTTGTTGAAAGAGAGACTGATTTTTGTAACTGACTTGTCCAAGAGATGGCTCCTCCTGCCAACATTGCAACAATACCAGTTGTCGATCTGCGTGTTTTAATATCTCCACCAAAATCAGCGTCGGTAAAAACTTTAAGAGGCTTATCATCAGCTTCGTATTTTAGGCCATATTTACTTGTGCCTTTTAAGTATTTAAAAATGCGCTTCACATTACTCCAATCCTTTTCTGTAGGATTTTCCATACATCGTGACGCTTTGCTTACACTAAAAGCAATATCTGGGCGAGTTGCAACTGACAGATACATAAGGCTTCCTATTGCTTCACGGAAAGGTACCCTTTCTTTAACACTTGGGCTATTTGCCACTTCTTCCTTTCCAACCGGAGTTGACACTGCGTTGGCATCATACATATTGAAGCGTTTCAAAATTTTGTTGATATAGTTTTCCTGACTTATTGTAATCGACCCATCAATATTTCGCTGAATACTCATGCCAAGAAAATTGTTTAATGAGCCAATAGTAATTTTGAATTCGTTTTTCAAAAGGTTCATAAAGCTTTCCATATCCTGTTCATTATTTCCTATAAGTAAACCATCATCCACGTATATAGCTGCATAGAGGACTTTTGATCCTTGAATTCGATAAAAAACGCATGGATCTGCGTTACTTAGCTTGAAGCCAGCTGAAGTCATAAATTCAATAAAGCGTTTATTCCAACATCGTGGTGCTTGTTTTAGACCATATAGGCTCTTTCTTAAACGACACACTCGGCCAGTACCATCTTCAAAACCTTCAGGCTGTTCCAGGTACACTTCCTCCTCAAGTGTACCATATAAAAAAGCAGTTTTTACGTCGAACTGTTTCATATTCATACCTTTATTTGCAGCGATGGCTAACAGCGTTCTTATGGAGTCATAGCGAGCCACAGGGCTAAAAGTTTCGTCGTAATCTATTCCATGTTTTTGTACATAACCTTTGGCTACTAACCTAGCCTTGAATCTAGTTTCACCATTTACTGATGGCTTGATACGAAAAACCCAACGATTTTTTATAACATTTGAACATGCCGGTCGTTGTACAAGTTCCCAGGTCTTATTTTCTTGTAAAGACATTAACTCTTTAAGCATTGCCTTTTTCCATTCTTCTTTTTGTGGAGATTGTATAGCTTCAATGTACGACTGGAGATCCTTTTCACAGGTAGGTGAATCTGCAAGCAGAACAAAATCATCTGATGCCATCCATTTCGGTGGGTTCTTGTTACGATTACTGCGTCTAAGTCCAAAATTTTCCTGCCCTGAGGGTTCTTCATCATTCGGAACGTTACTTTCTTCGATTATACTGTCCACCTCATTCTCTTTTTCAGTACCAGTAGGAATTTCGTATTTTATTTCTTCTTTAGTTCTAGATGTATTATCCTCTAAATTTTTACCAACATGACCAATTATAAAATTTGTATTACATACAGCCTCAGGCTTAAACAAAACATCATGACTACAGACTATTTTATTTTTCGATGGAACCCATACTCTGTATCCATCCTTTTCATTCACATATCCTACCATATGACCAAACACTGCCTTATTGTCGAACTTTGATCGAAATTGTTTCGGAATGTGCACATAACAGCCGGTGCCAAATATTCTCAAATTATTCAAATTTCCAATTCCCCTTCTGTACCATAACTCATATGGAAACTTATCCTTGACCTTTGTCGTACCTGTACGATTCAGAATATATACCGCTGTATGACATGCTTCAGCCCATAAAAATTCTGGTAATTTGCTAGCACTTAGCATGGAGCGAGCAGCTTCTACCGTCGTTCTATTTTCTCGCTCGGCTGTACCATTCAATTGGGGTGTGTAAGGTGGTGAAATAATATGCTCAATTCCCCATCGGCTCAATAAACTTTTAACCTTCTTATTAACAAACTCACCGCCACCATCAGATCGAAATCTCTTAACAATATGTCCGTTTGCCTTAGCCTCACTTAAAAAATTGCCCAGTGCGTTCCAAACTTCATTCTTATTCCTCAGAAAAACTATTTTTCTAAATTTACTATAGTCATCTTTAAAACATACATAGTAACGGGATCCACCTAATGAAATTGTTCGCATAGGTCCATTTACATCAGCGTGTATTAAATCGCCCACTTCCTCAGATTGGCTAGGTCTATTCTTAAAGGACAATTTATGCATTTTTCCCAAGGCACAACCATCACAAAAATCTTCCTTATTATCACTAACATTCATATTCATTCGTTGTAATATTTGCTTTACATACCTTTTATTTTGATGAGCAAACCGTTCATGGTAAAGCTGCAAGGTTTTATCTTCCTTGGATAGACTTACTTGTGCAAAAGATATTAAATTTAAAACACGCATCGCTAAGATATACAGTTCTCCACTTAGGTATCCTGTTGCAGACAGGCTTCGATCGTCTTTTCTTATTATTTTAACAGTGTTTTCATCCAATATTGTTTTAAATCCATTTTTGGCTGCAGATTTTACCGAAAAAAGATTTTGACTTGCATCAGGAACATACCAAACATTTTCCAATCTTGCTGTCTCCCAGTTGTTCTTGCAAAACACCTCAACCTGCACTACACCATGTCCATACGCCAACATTGTAGCATCCTGTTTTCCTAAGAAAATTCTTTTAGGAACATCAAACTTTGTGTATGACTCAAAATAATGTTTATGCGGTGAAATGTGTCTAGAAGCGCCACTGTCACAGCACCAAATATCTGCACCAGAGACATCATCATAGCTGGCATTTAGGCTGTGGGCAATAAAAGCATTGTTTTTCGATTTTTGACCAAAATTATTCATTTCACCAGTACTTGAAGTTTTAAGGTAACATTCTGCTGCCCAGTGGCCTGTTTTACCACATTTATGGCAAGGAAACTTTTGCTTTGCACGGGCCATTTTATCTGAGTTTCTACCTTTTTTGATGGATAATTTATTTTTGTTCTTTACATCTTTCACCACAAAAGCTGTTTCATTTACAAGCAATTTATCCGTTCTTAATTCACGCGTTTCTATGGAACATAATTTTTCAATTAGAAGATTTAACTTTTGTTGGTCCGTAGGAATAATATCCCACAAGTCTTTAAAATTATCATATTCTTTTCCCAGTGTTGATAATATTCTACCATTTAGCATTCTCTCAGATAATTTATTTTCACCGTGTTTTTCCAATTCAACATTTAAATCAGCAAACAGTTTTTGCAGTTTTGCCACATGAATACTAATTTCTTCTTTTTCGTCTCTCTTGGCCTGAAAAAAAGATTCAATTAACATATTTAACCGCTGTGTACTGCTTCGTTCAAAACGAGCGCAAAGCTTTTCCCATATTTCAAATGCATTTGTACAAGTCAGTACTAATTCTGCCGTGACGCTATTTAATGCACTGGCAATAATACTTGCGGCCTTTGCGTCATCCTGCTGCCACTTCTGTACTGCTGCCTTGCTTTCAGGAGTTGTACCTCTTTCGGGACATTTTCTTTTTCCGTTTATTATATCTTCAAGCGCATGTGCTCGAAATACCATGTTGAAGTGCCATTTCCATTTTGCCCAATCATCAGGACCTTCCACCTTCTCCACTAGTAACTTTAAATCGGCATTCGAAGACATTTTCTTAATATATGATGACTGGGCCCATAACCTGTTAAGGTCGATATCAGCTTTCAGATATAAAAAATAAAAGACCAACAAATATAATACAAAAAATCTTCTTTATTCGAAAAAGGAAAAAAAAACACGTGTATTCAATTCAGGAAATAATTTTAAAGTGAAGTAATAAGGTTAAGTAAAAAAAAGAAAAAGATAATATGTCAAAACGCAATATGTCAAGAGTTAAACAGTGTAGACAATGCAGCGTTTTTTATTTCATATCCAACAAGAATTCGTCTATGATATCCTTAATCTGATTATAAATCTCCGTAGAGCCCTAATATCGGCTCTCAGTGGACAGTCTACACCACCAAAGTAATAGCTATACAATGTCCTTAAAGTCATCCTACTAATAGCTTTGCCGTTACGGAGAATAGCCTCTATCATCCGATTGTTCCATATTCTTGTCTGCGATATAATCTCGCAGTGCCCCCAAAGAATCGCAATTTCTCTCTGGCTTTATCTAAATACTATTTTTATGCTGTCTTTTTAAGGCCTAAGGCTTCTGCTCCTTCTTCCTGAGTCATATAGGAATAAGTTTCGTAGCAGGAGCAGATTGGAGGCTTACGGTCAATTATTAAATCTTCATCAGAAAGTAGATCTAATCCAGCGGGAGCATCCGCCATTTCGACCCCAGGTATACCAGTATATCCCGGGTCCCAGCGGAGACAGTTCCGATCAGTTCCAAAGGTTCTTACCGACTCCTTATAATCATGAATCAGTGGTGATTTACACCAAACAGATGCAATGGCAATTAGCGCAACTTGATTGTCAATGGAGATCAAATTAGGTTCTGAATCTGAAGTGGTTACACTAGCTATGGCCTCAAGGGCCTTTGGGAAAGTAAACATTTCCGCCTGAATGACCCTACAACTGTCATTTAACTTAAAATGAAGCTCAAATTGGAAGGATATAGCTTTTACTTATGAAATACCTAGCATTCAAGCCCTTCTTCATTTTTTATCATCTACCAGAATAACTACATCACTGGCATATGCCACAACCTTAAAGACCCTACTTTCTAGGCGCTCTAAAACAACATTTACAACCAGAAGCAATAAAAATGAGAAAAGTACTCCCTAGGAGAGTGCCCCTGATTGCACGCTTAGTAATAGAACATTCACCTAAATTCTATCGGGTCAGCGTATTACTCATCCTGTCAACCATAAAACGTACCAGAAAATTGGCAGCATCTGAATCCTCAACTAAAGGATTCGTGGAAATATTGTTAAAAGCCTGTTATCCAAGAAGTCTGGCAAGGTGAAATCAGGATTATCCAAATTAGATAGAAAAAAGCTCGTCACATCGTGAAAAGTGCTTTTAACCGATTTACCCTTAACGAAAGCATGTTGTATTCGTCAGTTTGGCATTGTTTAACACATAATTGGGAAAGTGAATGCCAAACAGAACCTCTAGTATATTTAACCTCAAGGGAGTTCATTCATCTTCTTCCTTTTGGATAAAGCCTAATAATGATTTTTAGGTTCAAAAAACTAAAAGTTTCGCTTAATATATGTAGTTATATCTATTTATCAAAAAATTTTTTTAATAAACTTTAAATTGACTGCAGTATAACGAGAGTTTTACACTTTATATTGTCAAATAATCTCCTGAATATTTAATAATGTAGGATCCGTGGAATATTGAATTTATTTGCGTCGTCTTTACGTTTCCCTGAATTCTTCTAAAGCAAATTACCTAAGTCTTGCTATTTGTATACTAACAACGTTGCTAATGTTACCAAGTTGGCCTAAACAATCTACCAGTTAGAGCTCCAGTTTTATTTTTTCATTGTTTCACCAATTAATTTAATCTTGGCTTTTGATTAAACTTCTATCATTTAACTTTTTATTAAAGACTTAACAATTAAGAAAAAGTGTAAACAAAGAAAAATATGAATTACTTTTGCTGTAGGTCTCCCCACTCATGTATAAAATTAACACAACATGAGTGATGTGACAAGCTAAGCCGTAATCCTGTCTGAAGGATTGTAATGACTAATTATGTATGTTTGCGCCAATTGAATTGATGCCGTAGACAATTTCACTTATAAGATCTTAAATTCAGTAATAAGTTTTATTGGGCGTTTTGAAATCGAACAATTTGAAAACTATCTAAATATTCAAATACATCTTGGCACAATTCCAACGTTCTGCGTCAATCAGTAGACAAGTTTTATAGAACTCGATCGACTTCAAAATAAGTTTTAAATCCAGGAATTCGTATATATTTTCATTAAAATCGAAAAAAATACTTAAAACGAATATGAAAACATAAAACTACTAATTTAATGATATATAAATACATAAATAATATAAATACAAAGTTTAATTTTAAATTACATTAAAGTTATATATATATATATATATTTTTTTCAGAAAAACTGTACACAGTTAAAACTTAAGCAAACTGGAGTTCCAGCCGCGGAATATGACGCTATAAAAACGAACTGGTACAAATACTACTGGCATAGTATTAAACAGACCTTTGGATTTGGTGTTCCCTTGGCAGATATTTTATAAAATACTGTTATTGCATAAGAATATGAATGTTTCATCTAAAAAATTTTAGATTGAATTTTTTAATATATTAAATGTGAAATACATGAAATCAATAAATGAAAATAAACGAAGGTTTTTCGATTTTTCTTTCTTTACAATATTTGTCTCAATTGTTTTAACGTAATACTGGCTGACTTCATAAACGCTGTTTGCAATGCAACACTGCAAAGAAATTCGTTTACAATGCAAAGCAATGTTTTAGAGCAACACTGCTTTGTCAAATAATGAAACGACATTTTAATACGTTTATGAACGCGAAAACTTTTGATCCTTGTGTGACTTTTTGTATAATTTAATTTTTTTAAATGAATTTTCAGAAAAAATGCGGTCTTCTTTTGAGAAGCGCTTTCAATTTGGCTGATTATAAAAATGCAAGTAGCACTTTGATCAAAAATATTTTAAACAAAAGAAAGCGTCGTCGTATAGCATTATTAACTAATCAAGACTCAAAGAAGAAAGAAAGAAGAAAAGTTAAACATTTTTGTAAAATTATCGCAAGCATGTAGAACGTTGAGATTTATTCTCATTTTCAAATAAAGAAAAGCACATTTCAGGTATTTATTACTAAATGGTATAATTTGATAATACTAATTTATATTTAAAATTGTAAGAAGCTGCAGGTTGCTATTAAACCCTGGTGGTATTCACGTACAACTGGACGTATTGGAATAACGCTACAAAAAGCATTACAAATAACAATTTGGAAGCTGAGCAATAATTGTTCTTTCAAAGATGTGCTATCAATTTCCTTAATATCCCGCATTATTTGATCCCAAATTAGTTTATTTCTTTTTTTTCGCTAACGCACTTCTATGAGTAGGTTTTTTCTTTCATAATTCCATTTTTTTCTCTATATACAAAAAATTAAATGTTAAATCACATTTGTACTTATATTAATAAAAAAAATTTAATTACCACAAATTCGCCATTTCTACCACAAAATTTTTGCCGTCAATAATGTTTACAAAGAATCACAAATAAAAACCATGCACGAAATTGACAAATAATGCGCACAGAAAAACATTGCCATGCAGTAATGAACATGAGGCATTACCAAAACAAATTCTGTTGCTTTTATGAACACCATGCATTGTATGGTTACATTGCAAACTGCGTTTATGAAGTCAGCCACTCTTCATCAATTAGCTTAAGAGCAGCAAGATTAAATTGCTGGAATACTGCAAAAACACATGTTTAAACATTTTTTAAAATCGTTATGTTTTCTTAGGTTGCAATTCAAAATTAGCTTATTTTTTTCTTTGAAAAATGTTTTTTGATATTCCTTAAAAATAAGATAAATTTGCTTTCAAAATTAAATAGAAAATTTCAATTATAGTATAAAGAAATAAATCAATGAATTAAAAGACGAAGCGCACTTGACAACAATTAAGCATAATTGCTCCGAATCTAAACCATTAGAAGTATTATAGTGGCAACCCTGCACTTAATTACAACACTGTATATATCAGTTAACAACCCTGTACTTATTGTAGTCACTACTATTTTATACATCCATGCTTTACGATATAAGAATGTAAGTGTAAGTTATTGGTAAATAAATAAAAGAGGATTCATTCTAATTGTAACCACAGCTAACCAGTAACGCAACGGTTTGACAGTTCATAGACCAGTCGTGAAAGAGACAGCAAATATTACCAAAAAGTATTTCTGTGTCTCTCTGATTGCAACTTTGTTTTGTTTATGTTTTATTTTCGGGGTGGATTTTTATTATTGGCGAGAGTTAATAAAAAATTTAATTTTTGTCTAAAACTATTAATAAATAATAAAAACAACTAATAACATTAATAATTTTTAACTTTTTCTCTCAAGAAATTAAAAAATATTGGCAACTTTCAACAAGAAAACTTTTTTATGAGCAGTACGTCTTATTTTGATCTTGTAATATTTAGCTTGTTAATAACCTTTTGCACATGAAACTATATTCATTGTGACCGAAAATCAACCACATTTCGATTAATATTTAAATATTTAAGAATCTTTAAAATTTTCATTGAAGAAATTAAAAAATATTCCAAATTTTCCCTTTTTTAACACAAAATAAATGTTTGTTTACATTTAATTTTTCTGCTTTATCCGCCAGTTTTCACTCTGTATATCTGTTGCTTCTAACACATTTGCTTTGCAATACATTGTAAAATGTTTTTTCTCCCTCTAAGCCGTCCTGCGTTTATATGTTATGAACGTTTTTCAACTGTCAAAGGTTGCACTACTTGTTATACTTTGATTGTAACAACGAAAGTCAACAGACGTTTTTTATTGAAATAAAAAGAAAGAATAATTACATGGCGACCGTGACAGTGTGAATTTTTTTTTGGTTTTTTTGTAAACGAAACGGGATTTTGTGAACGGTTAACAGTGCCAGTTATAAAAAAAAAAAGTTTTTAGCAAAAATAATAAGTGTTAATAAAGATGAAAATAATCTTAATACATAACAAAAAAAAAATTATAAACTACTAAAAAATAAGTATTTTGCTTAAACTATAGAAGAAAAACAAGAAAAATCATAAAAAAAAATTTTTTTGGTAAATACACAGACAAGAAAATCATATTTTTCGGCATCTAAATAACGGTGCATGTACATAAAGAAAAATAAAGGGAAAGAGTAACTAAAAAAAGAGGCAAAAGAAAAGCTAAACATCTTTAGGTAAGAAATAACATAAAAACTAATTTTTGATATAAATTTTGGAAAAAAAAGAAAAAAAATGTAAAAATAACCTCAAAATAAAAAAAATAAAAAACAATGTTGAAATACTTTATAACTTCAAAAAAAAGAAAAAAAAAAAACAATAGAAAATACAAAAAATAAGAAAACCAAAAAAAAAAAGCAAAATCTGCCATATTAAAAACTATCATAACCTCCAAAAGAAAAAACTAGAAAAGACATTTATTTAATAAAATAACTTTAACTAACTATTCTAACCTAAAAAAACAAAAAAAGACAGAAATATGTAGAAAAAAAATCGTGTTTTATAAAACCGTTAGAATATAACCTCCAAAAGAAAAAACCAGAAAAGACAGAAATATGTAAAAAATCGTGTTCTATAAAAACCGTTAGAATATAACCTAAAAAAAAACAGACAGAAAACATGTGAAAAATCGGGTAATATTAAAAACCGCTAGAATATAATAACCAAAAAAAGGGGAACGTGTTACATTAAAAACCGTTAGACTATATACTAAAATAAGTTATAACCTCAAAAAAAAAAATCAAAAGTACTAAAATAAGTTATAACCTCAAAAAAAAAAACCAAAAATACTAAAATAAGTTATAACCTCAAAAGAAACAAATAGAAAAGAAAGAAATAAAAATTTATGAAAAACATGTCATAAAAGAGAAAAAACATTTAAGCCGTTAGAGTGTATACTAAAAACCGTTAGCATATACATGTTATGAAAAAAAAAGTCGAGCAAGAATAAAAATATGTAAACAACGAAAGCAGTTCGCCAACATTGGCATTATTTAAAAACAACATAATTTTATGCAGTGCAGTATACAAAACTAAATAAATCTACATATGATATTAAAAGAACAAGGAAAAAATAAAAGAAAAAAAACAACAAATGAATAATTAAAGAATATGAAAAATAAAATAAAAACTTTCCATATAAAGTAAAAATTTTTGAAAACAAAAACAAAAAAAAAATATATAATTATAAAAAAAAAATTTTTTTTTGAACAGAATTGAGTATTTATCTAATAAAATAACTTTACATGGTTATTACATAAAATAAACTTACATATATGAAATTTATAATTGGTGCAGTGTAGTACATAAAATTCAAAAAAAAAGAAGAGGAAAAAATTCTTTTTTACAAACTGTACATTTTTCACATGAACTTCCAACATAAAGTAAAGATAAAAAAAAAACAACAAAAAATACAGTAATGAAAAAACAACATAAGAAACAAACAATAAAAAAAATATTGCACAAAGAGAAACTGTGCTAATAATTCATAAAATTACAACAATAAAATATATAAAACTTTTTTTTTTAACAAAAAAAAAAACATTCTAAAACAAAATAAAATGAAACAAACACACAAAGAAATGAAAAACCAACAAATAACAAACAAATGAAATAACTTGTGAACTTATAAAAATGCAAAACAAAATTAACTAAAATGAAATGAATATAAAAAGAAAGATTAACAAATGAAACAATTAAACAAAAAAATATTTTTTTATACAAAAATAAAACGAATATAATAAAAATTTAACCACCCACAACAACAAAACCAACGCCACATGCATACAAAAAACAACCATATTTTGGAAAAAGGATAATAACGGAACCTTTCAACAACAACATGCGCCAGCGTCAGCGAAGCGGATAAGGTTTACGGTAGCAGAAATAAAATTTAATATAATGTAAAAAAAAAAAAAACAAAAAATTTATATGTATAAATAAATATATATATAAATATATATATATGTAAGTAGCAATACATAGAAATAAGTAATAACATATAAATAATATATATATATATATATATATATATATATATATATAAAAACTTAGTCATAAGAAATAATGTATAAAAATTATATAGAAATTAGTAGTAATATATAAGCAAGAATTCGTAGAAAATAATATTAGTTCATAATAATAAATAAGTAATAAAAATTAATAGAAATTATTCTTAATACAATAACTTTACATCACTGTTAATACTTAAATTTATACATATATATATATAATAAAAAAAAAATTTTAGTAGTAATACATTTCATTTATTTCAATTATTTAATATTACATTTATATCATATATCTTTAAAATACAATAAATACTTTCTTTCCATGTCATTAATTTTAATTTTCAGCTATATTATAAAATATAATATACAAAATGTCGAGAGAAGAAAAAAATGAATAAAATCTGATAATATATTTAAAAAAAGAAAATTTTTAATTAATAATTAAGTTAAAAAAAAAGGCAACAACCACAACAACAAGAAAAAGCCAGCAATTCAGAAAACAAAATCATAAAAAAAAAGTTTTCTTTCGGCTTTATGAACACTGTTTTTCTCCAAACTAAAGTCAATTAGCAAATGTCGAAATTTGATAACGAAGAATTCGTTAAATTACTTAATAATTTATTTAAAATAAAAAAAAGAGTTTTGCAAAACCGGCCAGTTTCCACTAATAAAGCTAAAGTTAACGAATATATAAATTTATTAATTGACAGTTATAATTCTATTCTAATATTTGTAAAAACAAATTCGGATAATTTGTCGAACAGTTCTAAACAACAGATTTTGTCCAGAGTTACACATTGTCGTGAAATTTTAGTAAAGTGCTTTGGTAAACTAAATTGTAGAGTAAAGGTTCCACGGAACATAGAGTTGTTTGACCTCATAAATAAGGACGTTGTATCGGATAGCGAAAGTGATTCAGAGTACAGTGGATCAGGAAGTGAGTCAGTTATTGAAAGGAAAGTTGGTTCAGTCAATAAAGATAAAATGGCAACGGTAGAACAAAAGCGAACGTTCGTCAGCATGTGCTCGTCAATCCTTAGGGACAATTTTGACGGAAACCCACTGGTATTAGATTCCTTTTTGGACAAGATTAGTTTGATTGAGGACCTTACGGATGAAAATTTAGAGGCGACATTGATACGTTTCATAAAGTCAAAACTGGAAGGAAAGGCTAGGGAGGCATTGCGTGAGAATATTTCGATAGTAAGTGAGATTAAAACAGCTCTAAGGAGTAGGATTAAGTCAGACAATTCAAAGGTCGTTGCTGGTAAGATGGCAGCCTTGAGTGTTAAAAATAACAATTATACTGAATTTGCTAAACAAGCCGAAGAGCTTTCAGACGCATTCGAGCGCTCATTAGTAATTGAGGGAATAAGTAAAAATAAGGCACATGAAATGGCAGTAGAACAAACTGTTAGCATGTGTCGTTTGAATGCCAAATCTGACTTGGTCAAATCCATATTGGCTTCATCAGTTTTTTCAGATTCAAAGGATGTAGTAGCAAAGCTTGTTATCGAACAGGCAAATGAGAATAAAGAGCACCAAGTACTTTCTTTCCGAACCAATAATCGCAATTTCAGATATACTAATACAAATAATAATTTTTCTCAGTACCGGAGCAACCGGAATTATCGTGGTAATAATCGCGGAAATTTTCGTGGCAGAAATTTTTCTACAAATAGTAACAATAATCATAGAACTAACAATAGAAACTTTAATAACTCTCAGAATAATCGGTCGAATTCTTCTCGAAATTATGATAACAATAGGGTTTCGGTTAGGCCTTTAAACGCGGAGGCCCCTCAACAAACTCTATTGTTGGGGGAGGAAACGAACTAAACGAATCAACAATCTATAAATCCATTTACAGCTTAAATCCAAATTACTCCGATTTCATTAAGCTCAACTTATTTAATAACCATTCACCATACACGTTTCTTGTGGATTCACAAGCGGACATTTCACTGGTGAAAATTTCATGTTTGAATACCAATATTTTTTTAAATGAAAGCGAAATAATTACAATAACCGGAATAACAAAATCTCCTGTAAGAACGCTAGGAACAATTCACACGGAGTTAAACATCTCAAATTTTTCAATTAACCAAAAATTTCCGTAGTCAGTGATGATTTCAACATCCCTTCAAATGGTATACTCGGCAAGGATTTCCTTAAAAGCAACAGATGCAAGATCGATTATGATTCTATGACATTATCAGTTTCTTTTCAAAATACAAGATTTAAAATTCCAATATTACTGGGTACAAGTAGCTATTCTTGCATAATACCACCTCGTTGTGAAGTTTATAGAATTTTCAAGTTTAGGAATATAACAGAACCAATGTTTATCGACTCGCAGGAAGTTTCTGAGGGAGTATTTATTGGGAAAGGCATTATAGATTCAGAAAAATCCATTCTGCGGTTAGTCAATACTACTGACGAGATAAAACATATAAGAAATTATAACATCAAAGCGGAAAAGCTTCAAAATTTTTATATTTATTCAATTGATAGAAATGAAACGAATGCCGATCGTATTTCAAAGCTTAAAACAATTTTAGAACAACAGATTCCAGATGAGGTTAGGAATGATGTATTACCAATTTGTGAGAAATTCGCAGATATTTTTGCTTTAAAGGATGACAAAATGACATACGCGAACTTCTATGAACAAAAATTACGACTGACTGATTCTACACCTGTTTATATTAAAAATTACCGACTTGCGCACACACAAAAAGATGAGATAAACAGGCAAGTTAAGAACTTATTGGACAATGATCTAATAGAGCCTAGTACTTCTAATTACAACAGTCCATTGACTTTAGTACCAAAAAAAGTTTGGATGGTAAAAAGTCATACAGAATGTGTGTCGACTATCGCGCACTAAATAAGAAATTAATAGCCGACAAATTTCCTTTGCCAAGAATAGATGACATTTTAGATAACCTTGGTCGCGCGAAATATTTTTCAGTTATAGATTTGTATTCGGGTTTTCATCAGATACCTCTGCATCCAGACTCTCGTGATATCACATCGTTCAGCACAGATAGTGGATCATATCGCTGGAAAGTTTTACCTTTTGGCCTTAATATCGCCCCAAATTCTTTTTCGAGAATGATGTCAATTGCTTTTGCAGGACTTGCACCAAACAAAGCTTTTCTTTATATAGACGACATTATTATAATTGGGTGTAGCAAAAGACATCATATTCAGAATTTAGAAAACGTTTTCACAATTTTAAGAGATCACAACCTTAAGATAAATCCTTACAAATGCAAATTTTTTCGGTCTGAAGTAACATTTTTAGGACATAGATGCACTGCGAAAGGTATTTTACCAGATGATTCGAAAATCAATATCATAAAAACATACCCAGTTCCTACTGATAAAGATGCAGTACGGCGATTTGTGGCATTTGCCAATTATTACAGAAAATTCATTCCTAATTTTGCAATTTTAGCAGCACCATTGAACTCTATCACAAGAAAAAAGGAACAATTCAACTGGACTGAACATTGTCAGAATTCTTTTACCAAATTAAAAAGTGCTTTGTTATCCCCGAGAATCCTACAATACCCGGACTTTAGAAAACCATTTATAATTACAGTAGACGCTTCCAAAACCGGCTGCGGAGCCATTTTAAGTCAAAATATTAATGGTAACGATTTACCAATATATTTTGCGTCAAAATCATTTAGCCCATCTGAACGGAAAAAACCCATTATAGAACTTGAACTCCTAGCAATACACTTTGCAATTATTCATTTTCGACCATATATCTATGGCACTTCTTTCATCGTTCGATCGGATCACCGACCGTTAGTCCACCTATTTAATATGAAAGACCCTTCGTCCAAGCTAACAAGGATCAGATTAGAACTCTCCGAATACGATTTCCATGTAGAATATATAAAAGGTAAAGAAAATGTAGGCGCGGATGCTTTGTCCAGAATCTCCATCAGCGAACTTAAGAATTTGAGTAAGAATATATTTTCGATGACAACTCGAGCAATGTCAAAGAAAAAGAATAAGAACGAATTCGATAAGGAACAACAGGGTGTTTCCATTAATTTAAAAATTTACGATAAATTCTCACATAATTTCGATAAAAAGGTACCAAAGATCAAAACAGAATTATTTTATATTGAACAAAAACTATTAAAAATGCGCATAAATATATTTAAAAAATTTAAAAAATTGCTATATCTAGATTTTGAGATTGTTAACGAAACAATTTGTTTAGATGAGTTGCTTTCGAGGCTACAAAGAGAAGCCAACAGTCGCAAAATTTTCATAGCTGAATGGTCCAAAAGTGATCCATTTTTCTCAATATGTCCAATTCAGAAGCTAAAAGATGAAGGTATGAAGATTTTAAAAACTTTGGAAATTATCCTAACACAACCAGCGGAGATTATAACAGATGAAGGAGACAAAGTAAAACTGATGGAAATATATCATAACGATCCAGTAACAGGAGGGCACTGTGGTCAAAAGAAGTTATATGCCAAAATTAGAACAAAATTTTATTGGAAGAAAATGACGAGGGATATTGCAAAATTTGTTAGGAATTGTAAGGAATGTATGTTGAATAAAGTCAGACCAGGAAATGTTGAACAACTCATTTTAACTCCAACTCCAATTAAAGCGTTTGATGTAGTTGTGCTGGACACTATAGATCCATTACCTCAGTCAACTTATGGTAATAAATATGCAATAACCTTGATATGTGATTTATCCAAATATTTAGTTACTATTCCGGTACCTGACAAATCAGCTCATACTGTTGCACGTGCTATATTTGAGAATTTTATATTAATTTATGGTAGAATGAAAACTATAAAATCAGATCAGGGAACTGAGTTCAAGAACGAACTATTTACTGAATTATGTAAATTACTTAAAATAAACTTAAATTTTTCAACAGCTTATCACCATCAAAGCGTGGGTACGGTTGAACGTAACCACCGCGTATTCAATGAATATATTCGAGCGTATATCAAGGAAAACATTACAGATTGGGACACTTACTTAAAATATTTCACTTTTTACCACAACACTACTCCAAACACTGCATTTGATAATCGGTTTACTCCTTTCGAGCTAGTATTTGGGAAAACTGCTACAATGCCGAATGACATAACAGAAAGCTTAGACCCACTTTATAATTTAGACAGTTACAGTAAAGAGGTGAAACATAGATTACAAAAGACTAACATTATTGCAAGACGTTTAATAGACAAACACAAAGCGAGGAACAAGTCACTCTATGATAAATTTGCAAAGCCATTAGAAGTTAAAGTTGCTGATAATGTTGTGCTAAAAAGAGAACCTTACGAAAAACATAAGAACATATATGACGGTCCTTATGTTGTCAAAAGCATAAATGGTGTTAACTTAACTATTTATAATAACGAAACGAAAAAGGAAAAAACAGTTCATAAAGACAAAATCAGAAAAGTTTGAAAATAAAACAATAAAAGCAAAAAACAAATTAATAATTTAATACATTCTTGTTGCCATTGCAAATTAATTTCTTTTTTCTTCTTTCTAGACTAAAACTAATTTTTTTTTTTTTAATAAAAAAGGGAGGTATACCTACCCCACTCACATATTATTTATAAGAAATTTTTATAATTTGAAACTGAATTTTATATTAGTTATTTTTATTACTATTCTTATGTACTTGTATTTAAATTTAATTTTTAAAATCAATGAATTGAAATATATATATAAAAAAAAAATTAGAAATAAAAAAGGGAGGTACAGTGGCAACCCTGCACTTAATTACAACACTGTATATATCAGTTAACAACCCTGTACTTATTGTAGTCACTACTATTTTATACATCCATGCTTTACGATATAAGAATGTAAGTGTAAGTTATTGGTAAATAAATAAAAGAGGATTCATTCTAATTGTAACAACGAAAGTCAACAGACGTTTTTTATTGAAATAAAAAGAAAGAATAATTACAGTATTCTTACGTACTTGCTTAATTGGCCATTAACAACCCGATCAACGGATTTCGACGCCTCTGCTTGCGCGCTTTCGCCATTTGGCCACAGTAATCGATGACAGGGCTTCCTCGATTTGGTCCTTCCAACGCAAGCAAGGTTGTCCTCTTCGCCGACTTCCGCAGATCCCCGCATTAAATGCCCGTCTCGCCTGAGCATTACTTCCGGTCTTACACAATTCAGTGGGAAGGCCATGAGGACCTGTAGCTCTGACCTCTTCATGGCTAGGCGGCGAAATCCCCACACCGTCATCATCGATCGGGTTCGGTACATCATCTTTAAGGCGGCATTGGTGTCAGAGTAGAGAAGTGTTTCCTCCACAACCTCAGCAGACCCTGACAATCTTGCCAAGCTTCCACTCCCATCTTTGCAGGAAGACGCTAAACGCTTAAAACCTTCGATTTGACGCTTAACCTTTTGATAGAATTTTCGAGCGTCATTCCTACATCTACACATCTCAACTTCCTCACTTCCTCTTGCGTTTGAAAAGGCGTCTCTCATCCATTCTCTATTATAGTTCTTGACAAGGGCTCGCGTAGCGGCTGGCTGCAACGTTTTCCTGCATGCGGCGTACTTCGCTTCAGTTGCCTCGCGATACTCCTCATCGTACCATTGATTTCGTTAAGGTGGACGTTCAAAACCAAGGACTGTTTCTGCAGTAGTGAGCCCACAGTCTCCTAATGTCGCTGAGATTAGATAGGGAACGTCGGAGCTTATCCTAGAGTTGAACGGAGAACGCCTCAGCTGTCATTTGTGATACCTGCTACAAGGTAGTGGTCCGAGTCGATGTTTGGACCTCTGAATATACGCGCATCTAGTACACTGGAGACGTGCCTTCTGTTAATCATTACATATCACTTATCATATATGTCCTCGAGCTTAACAGTTATGTGTACGTAACATATGAATACCCTAATTATTTCAATTATAATAATAAGTGCGTATTTATTGCAAATAATTAAATGTTACGAAGTGCAAATAGTATCATTACAATGTATATATTCCCTAATTATTAATAGTAAGTGCACAGTTACATTTATTTATGATTCATACAAATTAGATGTTTTAGGTTAGATCATACATGTTTGACAACACATATTTGTAATCATTCCTTTTATTATCTATTCATGCATTTTCAATTCTACATTTTTTTTAAATTTACTTTCTTGTTACTATGATTATTCTGTATGCCAAAACTTGTACTGTTATATATGATATTGTTGTAAAAATCAAAACAAAGCATGCACAATCATGATCGATCATGTTTTTCTTAATGCGTAATTTGTGAACAGTATTGAAAGAACCTCAATTGCAGATGTGCAGTCATTATTATTTTGGAAGCCAAGTGTAGAACACTTACTTCTTGAAAAGTTATACATATTAAAGTTATAATAGAAGTATAAAACTACAAAACACTTTATAATTAAAACTTACAATTAAAATAAAAACGAAATAAAAGTGAATTAAAAAAATGTTAAAATTATTTTTTTATTTTATTTTGATTAATTAAAAAATCCTACGATAAAACTGGCGCAGTCGGTAGGATACCCGGGTATCCTTATATAAGTGAAAATTATATAATAGACGATACTGGATATTTCAATATTCAAACGGGTATTCCTGTAATATTAAATTTCTTTGAACAATTATTGAAATATTTAAACATAAAGTTAATGAACAATTGGAACTACTAACTTAAGAAACAGAAAAAAGTAATAAAGTTATGCATATAAAATCAACAAACTGACAAGCAGTGAAATATTGAAAAGAAATGAGTGAAAACATTTTTATCAAAAAATATTAAAAAGTTTAACTGAAATACTTTAATAACTTAAACTATATTCACATTAATGAATTGATTGGAATTGACTATATTCATGAACAGTGTTTAATACAAAAAAAAATTGACATAAAATGAATAATATGTGAAAAACTAATTTTTACCAATCAACTGATACAAGGGAGATTCAAACCAAAAAATACTGGAAAATCTATTGGTCGTATACACTCAAACCTCGTTTTATGCGAATTTTTTTTATGCGAATTTGAATTTATGCAGTTTTTAAATTCTCAACTTTATTTCTATTTTAGTCATTATAATTTCTATGTGAAATGGTAACACTGAAAAAATTACGAGAAAAACTATTTTGAACTTAGAACTCTATATATTTGTGGGGAAATACCGTTTTTAATACGAAAAATTTTATACATATATTTAAAGAAGTGATAGTTTTTATATAACTGAAAATTAATAAAACAAATTGGATTTTATTTATTATTTGAGCAATGTAAGTTTATAAACAAAAATACAAAGAGCGTTTTTATGGTAAAAATTGCAACTTTTTTTTAGATATTTATTATTTATGGAGAAAAATAAAGAGAGGCAAACGATCTCATTAGAGAAAAAAATTTTTTGTTGATTTTTTATATGCGTTTTTGTATGAGTTTTATTTCTTTAATTTGAATTTATGCGATTTTTTTGTAAATGAAAAACCAATTAGTGGTTTTTGTATGGAGCTAGTGGATCGTTTTATGCGAATTTGAATTATGCGACTTTTTGCGAAACGAATTAATCGCATAAAACGAGGTTTGAGTGTATATATAATTTTACGCATCCTTTCTGGGACAACATATGGAAACTCTCATTGGAACACATATTATAAGTATATCTCTATATCATTAAAATTTTGAAATATTAATATTTCCTTGATTAAATTTTTCATATACATACACATACATTATATTATATACCTATTTATATACCATTATATACCTAATAAACTTATTGTTAGTTTAGAAATTAAATAAAAAAAAATTTTATAATCTTATTTATTTTAATATTACATTTTCTTGAAAAAATTAACCAAAATTTTTCTTTGTAAACTAGATTCATAAATATTTTTCAACAATTAACATTTTATTCAGCATAATACAACATTAAGAATTTATAAAAAAAAGAAAAGAAAGTGAAAATTGAAATATTTTTTTTTAACTAAAATCATTTATCAAAGAAAATTTGTGCGCTAAAAAGGAAATTTTTTATATATATATATATATATATATACATATATATACTATACATAGTTCACATAACAGTTATAATATATTGAATTGAATAGTTCACATAACGGTTATAATATACTGAAAATAAGTTGAAAGAGAGAGAAATAATTAAGAATGTCACGTGTTGAAAATTCTCCACTTTCATTGGATCCATTTAGATTCTTTGAGAGATTACCAGAATTTTCTGGGGACAAAAATGAGTTGTATTCATTCATTTCACTCGTTGATAGAGTAAATCCTTTTCTAAGTCAATATGACGAAATTTCTCAACTTTTATTTTTTGACCTAATTAAAAGCAAACTCAAGGGTAAAGCATGTGAAATAATTGAAATAAATTTTCATGTCGAGTCTTGGGAAGGAATAAAACAGATTTTAATCAATAATTTTGGGGAAAAGAATAGTGCGGACGAACTATATGACAGACTTAGATCTGTAGTATTTAAAACAAATGTCATTGAATTTTATAATGAAATAAAAGACAGACTTCGCAGCCTGAATAAAAGAACTCGCATAGATTAAGGAAATAATTTAAACGATGAACAGATAGTCGCAAATAATATGAGAACAGCTCTAAATATTTTCAAGCCGAAAATGCCGGAACCCATGAAAACGGTTTTAGCATGTAGGAATCCTGACAGCCTTGAGAATGCAATGGATATCCTTTTTTCTTCGGGTTACGCTTACTATTCCATTGAGTATGGGATCAATAATTTTAGAAAATTTGATAAATCGAACAATGGAAATAATCGTAAGACCAATACAAATGTAAATAACAGTTATAGAGCAAATAGTAATAATAGAACAGTTCATCGCTTTAATTTAAATAGATATAATCAACATAATCATGAGGCTAATACACAATATAATCATAGTAATGCTAATGGGATAGGGAATAACAGCAGATACCAATATGGTAGTGGTCAATACAATAATAACGGCAACCGAAACACTACCCACCACAACTATAATAATGAACGATACTTTACAAATAATCCTTCAAACAGTCAAAATCGCCAATCCTTTTCAGAGCCCATGGATATAAATATAGTACAAAACTTGGGAAAAGTTACTGAGCCATTATTGACCCAAGGAACTTTTAAAGCACAAAATAATGATTCTTATTTGTCAAATCAAAACGATACAATACAAAATTTTCACTTTCAGGCCTCTGCGGACAATTACCTTATATAGTAATCAACTCCAAACTTAAATTTATAGTAGATACCGGAGCCACGCATTCTATAGTTAATCCAGGAATATTTGACCCAAAATTTAAAATACTTTGACATTGAAAACCCTACAGAACAGTATAATTACCAACGTTGTCTATCAAGTCCCCATGTTCAATGAATTAGGAGATAGTAATGAGAAATTATTTTTAGTGGAATGTAAATTTCATAATGACTATGATGGAATCATAGGCAATGATGTGCTACGGAAATACATTTGTTATAGATTATAATTATAATCAACTGATAACTAACAATAGAAACGTTTCAATTTTATGCTTGCGAAAAAATCGAACAGTTAAGTTTATTTCGACTATTGAATGTGGTTTAATACACACTAAAGAACATAGGAACTCTGCTGGGGAAACTATTATTTCTGAAGGTATTTACAATTTGGATAATTTTAAATTTGAAGTAGAAACCACCACTGATTGTCCCGATGTAATATATTTGACTGAAAATAATTCATGGCCAGTTTCTCCGGAAAACTACTACTTAGTGGATGATGGAACATTGCAAGAAGGAGATGATATCGATCCTATTTGGACCAAATTAGAATAGAGCATTTGAATGATGAGGAAAGACTTAATCTATTGAAGACCTTAGCACACTATAGTCAGTTATTTTACAGGAAGAACTCAAACTTGACATTTACAAAGTAGATTAGACGATGACCATGTTATCACTCAAACAAAACATAAATACTATAAGTCACATATTAAAAGGAAGAAAAAGCATACGTAACATACTGGAAAATAGATTTTTACTAATAGATTTGAATGATAACAACTGCTTTATTAACATGAACATAAAAAAGTTTTGGAAAGAAAAGATTATTGTTTTTTTTTTATTTCTCTCTCGATTAAATAATTTTTGTAGATACATATATAGTATATGTAGTTTTAAATAACACTTTCAAAGAAATCAAAAGCACAAAAAATTTACCATAATAAATATAGAATCGATTTTTTTTTCTTTTTTTTTAATTAATAAAATATTAAAAAAAATAATAATAATTTGTAAAGTATTAATTAAAAAAAAAAAAAAAATAACATTATCACACATATATTTAGAATATTAAAACAAAAATCTATTTTTGTACATATACATACATAATTTACAATATATTATATGCATTATATAATTTATAAAGTAAAAACAAAAAAATTTATGTACATATATACATACCATACGTATGTATATTTTTAATTCCTTTTCCTCGGAGCGTCAACGTAACGATGGGGGAGTTATGTGTACGTAACATATGAATACCCTAATTATTTCAATAATAACAATAAGTGCGTATTTATTGCAAATAATTAAATGTTACGAAGTGTAAATACTATCATTATAATGTATATATATAAGATAAGTACACAGTTACATTTATTTATGATTCATACAAATTAGATGTTTTAGGTTAGATCATACATGTTTGACAACACATATTTGTAATCATTGTTTTTATTATCTATTCATGCACTTTCAGTTTTACATTTTTATTAAATTTACTTTCTTGTTACTATGATTATTCTGTCTGCCAAAACTTGTACTGTTATATATGATATTGTTGTAAAAATCAAAACGAAGCATGCACAATCATGATCGATCATGTTTTTCTTAATGCGTAATTTGTAAACAGTATTTAAAGAACCTCAATTGCAGATGTACAGTCATTATTATTTTGGAAGCCAAGTGTAGAACACTTACTTCTTGAAAAGTTAAACATATTAAAGTTATAATAGAAGTATAAAACTACAAAACACTTTATAATTAAAACTTACAATTAAAATAAAAACGAAATAAAAGTGAATTAAAAAAATGTTAAAATTGTTTTTTTATTTTATTTTGATTAATTAAAAAATCCTACGATAAAACTCTTAACTTCCTTAACCACATTGTCCTTTTCCTCCCTCATGGCTTGACCACAGATAAGGCTGATGTTATAAAATTTTGCCCTGATGCGGATTGTGGCTACTCTTTCGCTCTATGGTGGAAGCAATGTATACGGAAATTTTGAAGAACTTGTTCCCAAAAAAAAAAATAGGTTTAAGATGGCGATTGAAATCATGGCCTTCAGGGCATTTTTCCAATGTCTTGATCGAATTAGATGAGAAGGTAAGACCTTGGATTGTATGTACCTCCGATCAAATTTAACAATGAATTTTAAGTATAGTAACCGTTATGTCATTTATTTGTTTTTGTTCTTTTTACTAGAAGAAATCCTAATATTGGCTTAATATTACGTATATAACAATTGTATTATCTTTTAAAATGAAAACCACTTGTTTATTTTTCTTATTTTCATTAATAATTTTATTTAATATTACTTTATGTGTCTTCACACGTCGCTTGTCAATCGATAACTAAACTGTCCGTTGTCCGTGTCGTTCCTTTGTACTGTGTGTTTCATTGTCCCTGTCGATCTCGTCCGTCCTTCTGTCTGTCAATATAGGTCGACTACGGTTGATATCCTACAATCGGCCCTCCTGACGGCAATACGTCCCGGATTGCCATTTCTTCATAAATTCCGCAACCGTGGTGGTTCTGGCTGGACCTTCATGGTCTCCAACCTTTTGCACTTCGTACCTCCCATGAGGTAACTTATTCAAAATTTTATAGGGACCGAGGAATTTTCCTCTCAGTCTGAGGCCTGTTCCGTACTGAGTTCGCTTAATGGCGACTAACTCATTCAACTTATACTCTTCTTCTGCTTTACGCTTGCTGTTGAAAGTCTTAACATTCTCTTTCTGAACTTTGGCGATGTTACACCTAGCTGAAGTTCGTACCTCATCGCGATCATTAACAAGCTCAGTCAATGATTTCTCTTCAAGTATTTCACGCAAATCGGGATAGTCAGGTAACCTCATCTCAACACCGGTCAACAATCTAAAAGCTGAGTACTTCTGGATACTGTAGAGTTAATCATGGTCTGAACGCGCCTTACATGTTTGTACCAACTTTTAGGATATTCACTACACAGCTTCGATATCATGGGAACTATTATTCTGTGCATGCGTTCCACCTGACCATTGCCTCGCAGAACACCGGTAGCAATTAACAGACGCTGAATGTTCCCATCCTTACAATAGTCTTTAAACACTTTAAAGTCTGATAGTCCTTTATCAGATACTATTCGCATTGGGTTCCCAAACACCGTAGATTGTTTTTCCAAGCAATCGATTACTGCCAAAATCGTTGGGTAAAGCCACACGAATTTACACCTTTTTCGTCATCTCCATCGTACCAACATGGTTCATGTGGTTCTGCACTTTTGCGGCTAAGCCTGATATGTGGTATTGTCTCGACAATTTCCTGGGTCTTTGCAGCAACGTAATGACCCTGATTGCGTGCAAGCTTTATAATTTCCTCTTCCATCTGAACTGGTACTACTATAAGTTCCTTAACGGAATCCTTAAATAACACTCCATTCTTCATATAAAAATCTTCGTAGTTTCCAAATTCTAAAATAGATCTTATCACCTTGGTTCGATCATCAGTCTCCTGAGCTTCTTTCATTCGATGTGTTAGGCTGCTTTCCACAATTAAACATGACACACGGCTCAACGCACTTCAACTTCGTGCCTGAACGATGTTCTATCTCATAAGAGAAATCCTGCAAAAACATTGCCCATCTCGATATTCTGGGTGGCACGTCTTTTTACTCATCGTCGTCTTGAAAGCACTGCAGTCGGTCACGATCTTGAAAGGTATGCCAAGCAAATATACACACCACTTTTCAGCGCTTCAATTATGGCAAGAGCTTCTAGTTCGTAAGAGTGGTTCTTCTCCTCATAGGGTTTGGTTCGCCGACTCATGAACTGTACGTGATGCAACTGCTGATCATCAAGGCTCTTCTGCAATAATATGGCACCATATCCATATTTACTTGCGTCTGCATGCACTTCTGTAATCGCGTCCAGATTATATAATTTCAGTACTGGTGCGCTAACTAAAGACTCTTTTAACTGTCGGCAGGCTATTAACACCTCATCTGTGATATTAAATGGTATATTCTTCCGCAACAAATCAGTCAGTGGTTTAGCTATTACTGCATAATTCTCTATGAACTTCCGAAAATATGATGTCAGGCCCAAAAACCGTTGAACTGTTTTCCGATCGGTGGGGATGGGAATATTATTCACCGCTCTTATCTTTTCGTCTGATGGCTTTATTGA
This sequence comes from Sarcophaga rosellei, assembly GCA_930367235.1. NCBI lineage: Eukaryota > Metazoa > Arthropoda > Insecta > Diptera > Sarcophagidae > Sarcophaga > Sarcophaga rosellei. The sequence continues at coordinate 41,896,691 of OV884021.1, read as the reverse complement.
ACCATTCTGCACCACATAACCGAGAAAATTAACTTGCTGCTGTAAAATCTGGCACTTACTCCATTTTATTCGCAGACCACTCATCGCTGCTCTTTCCAATACTAACTCGAATTTATATACACCTTCTATCACATCTTTGGGGGGAATGATGATGTCGTCCATGTAGACCATAATTGTACCATCACGTATTAAATCTATCAAAACTGCAGATATGAACCGCGTAAAAACTGCTGGTGAATTACTAATACCAAAGGGAAAATACAGAAATTCAAACTGTCCGTTACTCGATACGAATGATGTATATTTTCTCGATGACCCTTCCAAAGGGACATGGAAAAATCCATTCACCAGATCTAGAGTTGTATACACACTGGTTTTCTGCAACTTATCCAAAACTTCTTGTATTAACGGCATAGGGAAATGGTCTCGTATTATCTTCTCGTTTAGTTTTCTGTAATTACATCACAACCTCTTAGATCCGTCTTTTTTCGTCGCCAAGACAATAGGGGAGGCATACTCAGAGAAACTAGGCTGGATTATTTGCTGCTGCAACCATTCGGATACTTGGGCGTCCACTATACATTGGTCTGAGAAAGGTATACGTCGTGGTTGTTGGAAAACTGGTATATCATCCTTCAAAATGATTTTCATCTTCACCGGATTCTCGACACTTGTTTGTGGTTTATACCCGTCTATCAACTTCATGACTTTATCGGCAGTTTCGTTTTTGAGATGCTTCAGATCCAATTCAACTTCTGGTGTATACTGCTCAACGTTCAAACAAATACTCTCGAATTCCCTCAGCAACATATTCTTGCTCGACAACTCTTTAAAATTTGCCTCGCCGTTACTAATCACCACAACTGCCTTTTCCATCAAACTGTTTCCTATCATTAAGGAGTGAATAGCGTCACTCTCCCTAACGACATAAAACGTTACGTCAAAATTCAAGTCGTCAATTTTCACAGCTATATCAAAACGACCCATAGTCACGATCTCACTATCGCCGATTCCGTATAACTTCACCTTTTCGGGAATAAACTCCACATCGACCAAAATGAGTAGCATATCGTTCCGCATAATACATACGTCACATCCGGTGTCAATCTATGCTGAAAGCGTTTTACCCTTAATGGCAATGTCCTTAAAAATCAGGTTCGAACCCCTGCGGACGAGTCTTGAATTTGATTCTCCATTCTGGCATTCAAAAGAACGGTGTCCAAATTTCCGACATTTGAAGCACTTAACTTGTCGCTCTGGGCATTCCTTCGCCAAATGTGTTGCACCGCCACACTTAAAGCATCTTTTACCAGATCTATTACTTTCAGATTTGTCCGTCTCGAGTTTCCGTTCAGCTGTCAAATGTTCCCTTCCTCTGTTTGATGACCGAGGTTGGAATCATATCTTCTCGTAGACCGATATCTGCTGCTTCAGTTCGTCTATACTGTTAGCTTGATATAACACAGCCTTATTGAATTTCGAATCTGGAATCCCATCTATAAAATATTACACTATGCTACACTCGTCCAACTGTATTCGTTTACCGATCTCCATTAAGGAATACAGGTACTCGAGCATCGTCATGTTTTTTTCAATCTTCTATTATGTAGCTGTCTGTTTACTTCGGCCGACGAAAAACATGTACCAAATTCTTTTCTTAAATTTCCTTTCAATGTTGACCAATCTTGCACTCCGCTCAAGCTTCTTTCGTACATTCTCGCAGCACCTACTAATAACTGTTTCGCATAGACAAACATCTGAAGTGAAGACCACTGCACTATTTCAGCCATCTCTTCGAATTCGGAAATCCACTGATTAATGTCTGGTGAATTTGTTCCATTGAACGTAGAAAGACTATCCTCAACATCTTTAAGCGTGTACATACTCCATTGTGTTGGAGTTATTATTCCACCACCGGCGACATCACTGACCGCATCACCAACAAGAGAACCGACTGAACTCGAACGATCATCCGTATCTACCTTATCGTCCGCCAAATCTGGTCCGTAATACTCCAAGAGCCTTCCCTGTAAGTCCGCTTTAAGTCCCTTCACGTCCAAGCCTAACTTTCCCAATTCCTCCCTAAGAGAATTCACGTTCAGTCCCAAAATTGTCTTTCTGTCCATTTTAGTATTACAATAGAATGACAATTATAATATTAAAGAATTCTATTAAATTTCAATTATCATAAAATTAATTCAACATAAAGTTAACTCACAATAAATTATTGACAAATTAATTAAAAGTTACGTTACATAAAAAAGTTCAATTCACAAAAATTAATTTAATTTTAATTTTTTAAAAAATTTTAATTTTAATTTAAAAAAATTGTAATCATCTCCTTTTCAGCACTTCAACAAAATCATCTGTTTTTGGTGCATTTGGCTGCACTTAACCAAACATATGTTATTGCATCAGTGCTGACACATCGTAGATCACTTCTATCTCGGCCGACCTGGCAATACAATCGACCCCGATTTTATTCATCTACTATGAATTCATCTTCCAAAAATTCATAATTTTCATATATGCTAATGTTGCCTTCAGAGTGTTGCCAAGTCTCCTTTTTCGAAGGTTTTGGCAGGTTTGTGATGATCATTAAAATACTTTAAATTGTACGATTGAGACTTTTCATGGCTTTTGAAGCCTTTTCCCTTATTGAACTTAAGTCGACTATTTCAGCAGAAGCATCTTGCAAATACTCAGTCATTTCATCCACTATTTGACCTTCCAAATTCCACTTAATTCAATTTGCTAACCCAGTCGGAATGCTCAATAGGCTCAGCCAATTTAGCTAACTTTTTTTTTAAATCCCTATTTGTTCTTTCTACCTGCCCATTTGATTGCCGTGACGTCACTGATACCTTTACATGAATAATATTGCGTTCAGTTATAAATTTCTCAAATTTGTTTGAAGTAAAGCATGTACCTCGGTCGCTTATAATTCTTCTGGGACGACTGTAATTTTGAAAGTATTTCTGCAAGGCGCAGCATGCTTCCTTTGACCCTGTAGAATTCACAGCATAAAGCTTCGTAAATTTTGTGAACGCATCTACCACTACTAAGACACGCTTCTGCTTAGATTTTATTGACGGATGGAGACCAATATGATCGATATGTAACGTATCGAAAGGAACTGGTTTTTTCTCAATACTATCAAAGAAAATAAAGTATAAAGAATGTCCATTTTGGCATTTTTGGGAATATTTCTCAAAAATATTTCATGACGCGGGGGGAAAGATAGAAGGGAAGGGTAAAGAAACCAAGAGCGTCACAATGCGTTGTTCTCATCGTGCGTTTTTGTTGTATGACTAATTTTTTATTTAGTTTTCTGTAACAGTGTTGCAACGAAAAAAAATTTTGTAACCAACATTTGTGAAAAAATTCACCTAATAAAAAAATATGACCAAAATTAAATTCGTGGGCTTTTGTTTTTTTTCAAGTTTAAATTATAATTAATAAAAAAAGAAACAAACAATAGCTTTTTTTTATTTTATAAGAAAAAAATAACCAAAACCAAAAATCTCACATCACTTATTCTCAGACGCGACACAAAAAGAACATGATAAAAATTATGAGAGGAAAGTTTTAACCCAGAGGAAAGTTGTTAGTAATATTTTCAAGTCTACTTATTAACCCAATAATATGTATATGTGAGCGAAAAATATAGAAAAATTGTACTGCGCTAAAAACCTAAAAACACCGTATTTAACTTCGCAAGTATTCTTCCAAAAATCGAAATCATTTCTCATTGATATTAGTGAATCATACTGTAATATTTCTTTGGGTGTAAAATTGAAGTCTAAAAAAAGCGACATGAACATTATTCTTTAGAAGCTGACAAGCAAAGCAACTGAATGCATTTTTACGCTCTCATGATGAGAGCAACACATTGTTACGCTCTTTGTTTGTGTTTATTTTCCTTCTGTCTTCCACCCTCCTCATCCAGAAATGATTTTAGTGAGAGCGGGTCGTAATGTTTGGTGAGAGCGGGTCATAATATTACAACCCGCCATAAGAAATTTTACTTCTACATAATGCGCATTCTTTATATCCATATTCTTTATACTATATAAATTTCTCTCGTTCTTTCCATGGGGAGCTGAATAATAAATACACTTCAGACAGTTTCTTATTTTGTCTCTCATATTCGGAAACCAATAATACTTCCGAATCTGATTCATAGGTTAGGTTAGAGGACGTGTACTCGTCAGTACCCGGAAGTCGAATTGACCCATTGTACAAAGTCCTAGCTTCTCATACCACTCATGTTTTGTGCGTTAATTTTATACGTGAGTAGCGGGACCTACAGTTTTAAAGTCGACTCCAAACGATAGATTTTTGAGAAACTTTTAATGGCAATTTTTACTCTCAGATTTTTTGCCAGAAATCTGCTGAGAGGAAGTCTCCAAAGAAATATCTTCAAATTTTTCTTTTGATGTCTGACCTGGGATTTGAACTCGGGCCTTTCATCTAATAAGCCAACACACTACCTACTAGACCACGGTGACTTCCAATGAAAAGACTCAATGAGTATAATGGCACACAATTAAGGGATGTGAAGACCAACCATTTCACAATAGATGTTAGAACCACCATCTGATTCATAGTCTTTTCAATTTCTACATAACCATATTTCTAATGAGTCAGTCGCATTACGTTATCTTCTAATTCGGCAATACATATAACTGTCTACGTCCTTGAACACCACAACGGAAAACTAATCCATATTCCAGTACATAACCTTCCAGATCTTCCCCTTCTAATTTACTTCATATTACTGGGATTTTCTCATCTTTATTTTGAACAATTTGTATATTTAAATCGAATTCATTATTATCGATAACTACAACAATTTGTGCGTTACTAAGTGCAACAACATGTGCCATTAGTTCGCCCTACGATGCCGAATTTGATAATCAAAATTTTCTAACTCCAAAGCCCATCTGGCTATTCTAGGATTTAATTCAATTCAATATCAATTTTCTACTTAAGGTTAGGGTAAGCGAATTACAGTCCGTCACTATTGTGAATGGAATTCCTTCTAAATACACACGAAAACGCCTCAAGGAATATATAATAGCAAGAGTTTTCAATTCGAAACTATGATATTTTCATTCTGCTATTGAAGTGCATTTTGAATAATAAGCCACGGGATGAAACTTATTGTCTGTCAGTTTTTGCAGGAGTACTGAACCATAACCTTTAGAGCTAGCATCCGTATGCAACTCTGTTTCTCTAGAAGGATTATATACCACCAAAACAGGAGCGTTGCTCAGTTTGCCTTTTAAATTCAGAAAAGCGTCTGTACATTTATTTGTCCAATTAAAATTATTTCTCCATAAACTAGTCAACGATCTTGCTATTTTTGAAAAATCTGGAACAAATCGGCGAAAAAATGAAAATAACCCTAAACATCGTTCTACCTCCTCATGATCGGTTGGCATCGGGTATTCCAGAATTGTCTTAATATGGTCGTCATTAACACTTTCGTTTACCCTATAACCCAAATAATATAACTCGTGATATGCGAATTTGCATTTTTCCAAACAACTCCAAACCTGCATCCCTTAGTGCACATAAAACATTAGTTAGAATTTGTAAGTGCTCTCAAACGTCTCCGTGGTTACACTTATATCGTCCAAATAAACAGCAATTTTTCCTTCATCTATAAATTTTCTTAACGCCATATTGATAATTGGAATGTCATTTAACAACATTATCTTCATGCAATAATCTGTCAGCTTTGGGACATTAATGCTATTACACCCAAACCTGTTTTTACACGGTTTTTTTTTACGCGAATTTTTTTAACAAATTTACTTTTATTTTTTTTTTTTTTGTTCGCTCCTTTTTAAACGGATAAAATCGTTTAACTCCCAGTTTGCGCATAAAAAATATGTATGACTAGATACAGAGAGCTCTATAAAGAGCTTTCCAAAGTTGGATCACAACGCACTATAACAGAATTTGGTGTTAAAAGAAATAAAGCAGCTTCTGAAGATGTAGAAGTAATAAGTATTTCTACTGACGAGACTAATATTGAGTCACCCCAGCAAAAGAGAATGCACTTGCTATCAGAAAGTGACTCCGAATAAAATAAAAATTTTTTTTTATTGAAAATAATTCCGTTCCTAATTATTCTTATCTTATGCCATGTTCGCACGGCAGCAATTTTTTATAATTCGCTCTCTCATTCGCAATTCAACACCCAATTATGTGCTAAATTACGTCATTCGCCGTACAAAATTTTGTGAGCGAATTACTCAAATTGTGTGTAATCCAATTTCTATTACCCTGTGGATTACTTAAAAATCAATGTAATCTCTAAATTGTATCGTATTTTTGCCATCACCAGCTGTCAAACCACAAAAAATGTAAACAAAAAATATTGTAAACAATAAACAATAATGGAATCCAAAAATAATATTTTAAAAAAGTATTATTTATAAGAAAGTTATTCGCGAAATTAGCGGAGGAAGTCACTATGTGTGTAGAAAACCTTTTGAAAAGTATTTGCAGCTTTTGAAGAAGCTGTATGAAAAATATTAATAATAATGTAGAAATAAAAGAAGAAGAACTGTAAAAAAGAATTACAAAACTACCGTGTGAACATGATAATTCAAATAAGTAATTCAAACAGAGAGCGAAGTAATTCGAAGGCTCGTGCGAACATAGCATTAGTCTTAAGGGTTTGATAACTAATTTTATTTTTATAAATGGATGAGAATTTTTAAGTTTTTTCTTTATTTTTTTATAATCATAAAACGAAATAAAATAAAAACTCTGTGTATACTATTGAACTAAATCTGAGCGTTTTTATAAAGTTATTCAATTTTATAGGCATATGTAGGCTGCTGCATCAATCCTATGTATATCTTTTCAGTTTGTTTATACACTTACATACATACATAATATTTGTCTTTTTTTACGCGTTTTTCTTTATACGGTATCCACTGGAACGTATCTACCGTGTAAAAAAAGGTTTGGGTGTATTTAAATAATTTTTCTCAAGGACCGATTTTATAGCAATAGACTCTGCTGAACCTAATTTGCTGTCGACATCGATTTTATCTTCAGTCTCAATTGCACCTATTATTTTCAGCAATTCCTCACACTCGTCATTATCTTCGACAATTTCTAGAGAGCTAATACACTCTCTGTTAGGTCCGTTTACATCAGAAGCAATCGTATCACTCTCGCTTAAATATTCTATTGGTTTTTTAACACACTACTTGTTACATACTTTAGTTTTTACATAATCATTTTCACTATTACATATATTAAAATGCAATTCGCTAAATAAATTAGTTCTATTTTTACAGGTTGGAATTTCAACTACTGTTTGGGAATCTCTGTACAAATTAAACGCCATAAGTACACTGGCAATATTTTTGTTTACGATTTTATTTACTTCTTTTGAATTCAGTTTTAAAATTTCAATTTTATTATATGGCAATTTTATTTGACATAAACGAATATTCAGTTTTTGTAAGAGATCACGTCCAATTAAAAAAGGCATAACAGATTCTTCATTTGGTAAAATAAAAAAATTGTGTAATATTCGTTGACCTCGGAAAAAAAATTCACATTCGACATGACCAATCACACTGATTTTTTTATTACGTCAATTTTTTTCTTGTTCGATTGCAAATGGTATTAACGATTCTTTTACACAACCAATGGGGCTACCCGTATCAAAAAGAGAAAAAAATTCCATTACCTTAGTGCACTTATTACGTCTAATAAAGGCAACACTTACCGTTTGGAACGCATCGAGAGGCTCATCATGTTGTACATCGACTAAAGCAGCAGTGACAGTCTTCTTTCTCGGGCAATCCTGGTGGAAATGTCCGACTTCGCCGCATACAAAGCATGAATTGGGGGGCGTTTGGGTTTTGGACATCGGCTTTGGAAGTGTCGAAATTGAGAACAGTTGAAGCAGCGGATTTCACCAACAGTTGTCTTAGTAGTGTTGTTTACGCTTAATTAACTCATCGATATTATTGACACCGTATAGACATGTTACTGCGTTGTCCGGTATGCCATCGATAATGATGTCTACTAATTCCTGTTCATCGATGTCCGTCTTCTATGCAATTGATTGCATTGAAACCACATAGCTTAAGCACGATTCGTTTGGTTTGCAATGAACGTGATCGTAGTTGCTGATACACCTGTTGACGAGACACCGATCGTTTGAATGTCTTTATCATGTTCAACTTTAGGTTGGCATATTCTAATAAGTTTAGATTTGTAACATATTTTTCGCAATAGCCTCTAAACGACGCCGAACCGCCACACACTTTTCCTTTTCAGAATAACCACACATGTTTGCATAATCTTCGAATTCTACAAACCACTTTGTTACGCCATAATTGTCGTCCCCAATGCGGCGGATGTTGGGTAGGCGCTGATCGCCTTCCTCCAACAAACGGATTTGTTGCTGTAACTTCAGCATTTCTAAACGAATTCTGTAATTCTTCTTCGGCAGATTTTTTAGAAAAATTTCATCTTAAAGTTGGCAACCCTTGAATAAGGACGTACTTTTCGGAAGTGTTTAAGTGGGTGATAATTAATTATTAAATTTTCGATATTTTATCGTAAAAAAAATGATTCAAAGTAGAATAATTGTAATATTATTAAATATCCAAATGCCCAAAACTCGTCGTAGCCAAACAAATAAAAACATTTTAATTTGTGCTAAATGTGAACAGGTGATAAAAGAAAAATCTGCTGATTTTATACAATGCAATAAATGTTTGAAAAGCTTTCGCTCAAAATGTTGTGGTTTAAACAGAAAAGCTTTTGAGTTGTTGGTAAACAATGAAGCAGAATTATTCGTCTGTTATTTTTGTAGCGAAAATGAAGGAGAAGTAAGAAAGGAATTGAACACAATAAGAACGGAGTTGAAGAAACTATGTAGAAAAACTCGATCAGCTGACTGATTCGATTAATTTTATGTCACCCAAATTTGATGAGATTTTTAAGGACGTAGCCGAGAACAAAAAGAAAATAAGTAAAATTGAAAAAGGAAGCAAGAAGCAAGAAACAAGAAACTTAAAACTAAAATTCAAAATTATCCGTCAGGATATTGAATAATAATCGTGTAAAGAACGATTGTGCCATCAGAGGAGTCAAAGTTAAAAAAGGAGATAAGACAATTGATGCGGTCATGGATTTGTCAAATGAGGTTGGAGTTGAACTCGAGCCGAGTGCTGTAGAAGATGCATATTTTATGAGGAGCTACAATAACAAAGCTGATAACAGTAAGAATATTGTAGTCATATTTTCCTCTAGAATTCATAAGGATAGACTTATGTCTTCAAAATCTAAGTTGAAAGACAACGAAAAGACTAGTAATGTATTCGTACATGATTTCCTCAGTAAGGAGACTAAAAATCTTTCGTATCATGCGAAGACACTAAAAAGCATTGGTTATCAATACGTTTATGTGAGAAATGGAAATGTTTTTGTTAAGAAGAATGATTCAGTTAGACAGCAATTCATAAGATGTGAAGATGATGTAGATCAAATCACATCATTGTTTGCATCAACAAACAAGCACTGGAAGGGAAGGTCCATGGTACAAGCTAAAGAAGTCGAGAAGGTTGATTCTAGTGATAATGGTGAGGATGAAGCGTCATATGTATCTCCCTCTTAAGAATATTTCTTATTTCTGATCATATTAAGTTTGTTTGATTTTATATTAAAGTTTTTTTTTGTTATGATTCAAAATCAATATTTTAAAGAGTTTTCACACTTTATTACACTCTATATAATTTCAAATGTAATTATTTAAATATAATTGGGGTATTCACACGGTCGTCATAAAGTCATATTATCATAAAATAATAACACGAAAAATATGACTGCTGTGAGCAACCCTCATAAGTTAGTGTGCTATTTCAAATTTGAGTCAGCTGATGAAAGAAAAATATAATTATAAAAAATTACAAACATTTTTAGTTAAAAAAGCCAAAAACAAGTCAAAAAACTGAAATAATAGCCGGTTTGTGCGAAAAATACATATCGGACATTATTATGGCTGTATGTATTCAAGTAAATAAGACAAAAATAATTACATGTTTATATTTAAATAAATCATTTTATAAAAATTATTAAATATTTTGGCACAAAACAAAATATTTAAAAACATAAACATAAACAGCTATTATTGATTACTAAGCCGGTAATAATTTCTGACGGCGGTTATTTTAAATACGTTCGGTGCCGCCAATCAGCTAAAGTATAAAAACAAAATTTTCTTTTATATATTAATGTATCAATTTTTTTATTTAACTTTATAAAAGTTAATAACTTTTATAAATAAATTATTAACATGTATTTAATCTCGAAGTTATAGAACTTTGCAGAAATTAATAGCATGTTTCACGTACATGTTGCGAATATTCAACGGCGCCAACTTCTAAATATTACAACGGCTCGATGACGACTTTTTCCCTTTTGACTTAGATTTACACTGTTTAAATACGACAAAACAATAAACACATCACAAAAGGTACTATTATTTTATGACTTTTTTGTTTGAAGCACAACAACAATTTTTTTAAACTATCATAAAACTTTAGTATTTTATGACGATATGACCTGATAGCACACCGTATGAATACCCCAAATACCCAAAGAGCATAATAGAATAGTAAACAAGCAATAATGTTTACAACACATGATGATCAACAACACAAATTGCAACAGACGTGACAAGCAATTTATATAGCTTTTTATATTTACTTTTATATTAATTCTACAGCGCAATTATAAAACAATTTTATTTTTACAAAGATAAGTTCAAATTTACTTATTTACTGCATCTAGCATTTAAATTTAAAAAAGTACAAATAGCCACTAAAAAATTATTTTATTCATATGAGGACTACCAAGGGGAAATCGTGTTGCCAAACAGTTTGTTTGCGAAGACAATAGCACGAGTTACGGAAAAAACCATCACACCACCAGCAAAGCCAGCCAGGTCGATGGCCCAACAATAATTTATTGCTTAATTTATACTTTATTATAACTAGGTCATAGGTTAGGTTAGGTTAGGTTAGGTTAGAGGACGTGTACTTGTCAATTAAGACAAGTACAGTACCCGGAGGTCGAATTGACCCATTGTACAACGTCCCTTAAAGAGGAAGGATACGAGAGGGAATAGGATATAAAGGAGAGGATATAGGAAAGGGAGAATGGCAAGCGGAGGGGTCACATAGACCCAACAAAGAAGGGAGAGCGCGACTATCCTGATGAAGCCCTAGCGCCCCTCAACCAGCCTAAGCCACTAATGAATCTGTGGAGAGCCTTGATGTCGGCTCTCGACGCAGAGTTCAAAGTCTCAAAGAAGGCCCTGCCAAAGGTCCTCGGCCTCAACCTACCAAGGGCTGGGCAGTTACAGAGGAGATGTTCGATAGTCTCCAACTCCTCCTCATCGCAACATGCCCTGCAATAGTCCGGCTGGGATCTGTTCCAGATCCCCGTCAGCGACCTAATCTCGCAGTGCCCTGTGATAAACCCGACAACTAACCTTAAGCTGGCCTTATCCAAGCCCAGCAGCCTACCTGTTCTCTTACTGTCCACAGCAGGCCATAGACATCTAGAGACAAAACAACCCGATCCGTTCCCCCAACGTCTTTGCTCTTCCTCCCCGACCCATCTATTGATGAGACCGTAGAGGTGGCAGACCGGGGGGTCAGGACCAACTATTAAATCGCTCCCAGAGAGCGAACCTAACCTAGCGAGGGCATCCGCCGTCTCATTGCCCAGTATTCCGCTATGACCCGGAACCCAGCAGAGACGGATACGGTCTAGTCCAAAGGTCCTCAACGACTCCTTGCACTTGCGAACGAGCCGTGATTTGCACCAGACCGACTCAATGGCCCTAAGGGCAGCCTGACTGTCAACGAAGATCACGTAAGATTCCGAATCTGAAGCTGGGCCACCAGCTATGGCCTCAATAGCTTTCAAGATTGCGAAAATCTTCGCCTGGAAAACGCTGCGGTCATCGTTCAACGTAAAGTGGAGTTCAAGACCGAGTTCCCTACAGAAAACCCCAGCACCTGTACATCCACCTAACTTAGACCCATCTGTGAAGATGGTATACCTCTCTGTCCCTGGAGTACCCCAACATTCCATTGTGCCCTTTCCGGTATAAGTATCCTTAAACCGGGCAGGAACATAGCCTCAGGCACAATATAATCGGTGGCTTTTTCCGAAAGTCGATATCTCCCGTCAGGAAAGATGACATTCAGAACTCTGGAGTGACCTGTCGAGCGCTGTTTCCATCTGCCCGATTCCCTCAGACGAATGGCACTGCGCGCTGCACACCGCTTGACATATAAATCAAGCGGAGTCAGGCAGAGCATAGTGTCAAGAGCAGCCTGAGGGCAACTCTTCCTCACTCCAGTGATACTCAAGGAAACAATCCGCTGAACCTTATCCAAGATTTTAGATAAGAACTCTTATCTAAGGCACACCACCAAACAACGCAGCCATAGGTAATACCGGTCTAACAATCGCCAGATATATCCAGCGAATGGCCCTAGGCGGAAGACCCCAGCTCTTACCTATGGAGTTCCTACACTGGTAGAAGGCATTCAGTCCCTTCTTCATTCTTTCCTCGGTGTTTCGTTTCCAGTTCAGCTTGCTGTCCAGGACAACACCCAAGTACTTGACCTCAGAAGACAACGGAAGATCCCTACCAGCTAACCTCGGCAACCTGAAGGGTTCAACTTTGTACCTACGCGAGAACAAGACGAGGTCCGTCTTATCCAGGCCACATTTCGTAGCCCAAGAGGATAAAATTCCAAGAGCAGACTCCATCAGTTCCCCCAGCGTCGGTAGAAACTTTCCACCCACCAGAATAGCCACATCATCGGCATATGCCACAACCCTAAAGCCGCTACTCTCTAGAAGCCTCAGACCAACATTAGCAACCAGGAGCCACAAAAGAGGGGATAGGACACCCCCCTGCGGTGTACCCCTGGTCGCACGCTTTATGATAGAACATCCACCCAGATTCGATCGGATTAGTCTATTACCCAACATGTGGATGATAAACCGCACCAGAAAATCTGGGGCATGTATATCCCTCAGTGAATTCTCAATAGAAGAAGTGGTGACATTATTGAAGGCCCCCTCTATATCAAGGAAAGCCGACAGTGTGTACTCACCCCTAGCCAGATTCGTCTCAACAAAACCTGTCACATCATGAAGAGCGCTCTCAACCGACTTACCCTTAATGTAAGCATGTTGCGACCCACTCAACAAAGACCGGTCCATGTTTGACCTCAAATGTAGATGGATAAGTCTCTCCAAGGCTTTCAAAAGAAAGGATGAGAGGGATATCGGTCTATAATCCTTCGGGCCGATGTGACTGGGTTTACCAGCCTTTGGTATAAACACCACGAGCACATCTTTCCAACCATCAGGTATATCACACCGCCGGAGACAGTCTCTATACACGTCCACCAGACATTCGTGTAATATATCACCAGCACGCTGAAGCAGAGCCGGAAAGATACCATCCGGACCAGGCGACTTAAAGGGCTCAAAACTATTTATCGCCCATTTCACCTTGTCTCTGTTAATGATATCCTCCAAATCGGGCATCAAGCCAGCATCACAGAAGGGATCCGCTACCCCCGACGGATAGCTTTCTGGATCCACACAATTGGGAAAATGAGTGCTCAGCAGAACCTCTAGGGTTTCTTTTCTCGAGGCTGTCCACGCGTCATCGTTCTTTTGGATGAAGCCTAGGATTTTGGGGTCCTTAGACAGCATCCTACGGAAACGAGCCACATCGGCAACATTCTCGATACTCGTGCAGAAACTCATCCAGGTGGTTCTCTTTGAGCGCTTTATTTCCCTTTTATACTCATTAAAACTGGCCTTATATGCAGACCAGTCAACATCCCTGCCCGACTTCTTAGCCTTATTAAAGAGTTTCCTGGTACAACAGCGGAGTCTACGGAGTTCCGCATTCCACCAGACTGGCTGGTTCCTCTTACCCGGGTAAGTGAGAGGACAAGCATCTCTATAACAAGACAACAAAATATCCGTCAAAGACCCAACTCGATCATTGACGCTAGGAGTGGAACGACCCCTGAGGGTCTTAAGTTCCTCCTCCACAGCCATCTCATATCTGATCCAGTCGGTTCTTCTTGGATTTCTAAAAGGCTTGTTAAAGCCACCTGATAGATTAATACTGAAGGATATCAATTGGTGATCAGAGAAAGAACACTCATCTGAAACCCTCCAGTCATCAATCATAGACCTGTCCATGTTAGAGAGCGTAATGTCAATTACAGTCTCCCTAACACGGTTTCTAAACGTTGGCGTGTTGCCAACGTTACAAATGTTGAGCCTATTAAGAATAATAAAATTCAAAATCGACTCACCCCTGGTATTTATGTCAGCACTGCCCCATTGGGTGTGATGAGCATTGGCATCGCAACCCAGGACAAGGCGACATCTTGTCCTCTCCGCATGCTCCACCAGTCGTCCAATTAAGTCATCAGGTGGGGATGCAGCCTCGTACGGCATGTACACAGATGACAGCATCAACTCGATCCCAAGGTCATCTTTGTACGCCACAGTCGTTACGTCACCTGTACAAAAGGAAGGAGTGATTAACAAGTCTAAGCTACCCCTAGCTATTATACAGGTTGTTACCTTCTCGCTTGTTCTAGGAACAAGTAACCTATAATCAGGATCGCTCAAACCCAGGATCCTATCCCTAAGGATCCAAGGTTCCTGGATAAGAGCGATGTCAACTTCAAGGCGGCGTAGGGTGGTTAGTAGGTTGTGTGAGGCAGCTTCGCAGTGATGCAGATTAATCTGCACCACTTTCAGCCTCCTCTGGGTTCCTAGGCACCCCTTATTTCCCGATGACGGAACTTTAGGTTTGCCATCCCACACAACACCACGCCACCCCTTGCCCTTAGCCTCTGAAGTGAGGTCTGATCAATAGCGATCCGAAGATCGCAGCCCTTCTTACCTTCACCAGCCAGGGAGTTAACAACCGCCCATGTACTGGTGTTCAATCCATCGTTTTGCTTCCCAATAAGTTTGGGTATGATACTCACACGCCTAAAAGTGGGCGGGATCCATACCGTCACTATTGGACGTAGAGGGAGGTCGGATTGAGGGACCACCTCCAAGCGCGCACCGGGCCAGAGTTCGCCAAGGCGCTTCACTGATTCCACAAGGAACTTTACAGTTCCCTCGTTTTCACAGTCGACTACCTTGATGCCCCTGGACCAACCAATAGAAGATATGCGAGCATTCCTGCCATCACAACTCTCCTCAGCTATGAACTCAATGAGCCGTTCTTCAACTAGATTTCATCTTTCAGGAGAGATTTTACCATCCAAATCCGACCTGTCGATGAAAGCCAGCTGAAGGGAAGGGTTAGTTCCTAGGCTCCCTTGTTTCCTGGAACGCTTGGAGCTAGAGGAAGACCTGTTCCTCTTCATGCGATCTCCCTTGCGAGAAACCTGCACGGAAGACCTATCCGCCGAAGTGACCCCCCCAACTCCTTGGCCTCTAACCTTACATCCTCCTTTTGGGATAAAGGATTGGCGGTAGCTTCTACCTCCTTTCCACCATCCCTTGAAGGAGTAACACCGCCACCCTTTCTCTTCACCGAAGGATTGAAAACCCGGGTGGTCTTCTTTGCTCCAGCTGGGAGTAAGGGTGTATAACCTTTGTGCCCCTTGCATGCGGCTTGAGAGGTAGAAGCAGTTGGCTCTACGCTCTCGTCCACACTCAAGGGTCCATCAGAGTCAGCGACCCGTGAGAGGGTACTGTCTGGGTATTTTTTCTCATACCGCAGAACAGTGCCTCTGTGTCGAGCCAGCATCCTCTGCTCCTTAACAGAGAGGGAATCCACATCACAGCTTGCCAATCTTCTCAAGACAGTGCAAGCCCTACGATATGAATTCCTCTCCTTATACATAGCGGAACATTTCCGCCCAGTTCTACCCCCTTGTCAGACGAGCCACCCCCACCCATGCAGTCCGGATCAGTAGATGATCGTACTAGTGGGTCAGAAGCATCCCGTCTGACAAGTGGGTTCCTTAAAGGGGATGTCACCACCTCATTGCTCCTAGTGGCAGTTTGGATACGAGTGAGAGGGAGCCTTTCGATGACCGTATTGTCACCGTCTTCATCCGATAGTGGGGAGACAGAGTCTGACTCCACGCACATATCTTCCGTAGAAGTGAGGATCGCCAAAGCAGACTCCTCACCAAAGGCCTCCTCCACAGTCATAATCCTCAGGCCAGCTGGGGCGAAATTCCTGACGATCTCGTTGTTGTTGTCAACAATGCTCGCCTGGATTCGCGCAGTGAGCTGGGACGCGTCCAGTCCATTCAAAAATACCATTTCGTCAGTATTGTTTTTCTCGTCCATGTAAGTCCCACGAGTGAGGGGGAAAGGAGGTCCATCATGCCATAGCCCCCGATAGCATGACAGGGATTTGGTAGGAAACCTAATACTCACTGAGGCGCCCAGGTATCAGTGAGGCCATACTTAAAAGTATTCCTAGAACTAATATATGCATTGTTATATTATATTGCAATTAATAAATTCCCTAATACTTTAAAATATATTTTACCAAATCGAAAGACAAAGTATTTGATGCTCATAAAACTATTAAATCGAAGTTTGAACAATGATTTCCCTTATTAATAGCGGGAAGTAGAAACTAACTACTTTACCTTAGAGGAACTTACTTACTTACTTAATTGGCCATAACAACCCGTTTAACGGATTTCGGCCTGCCGCAACACATCCCTCCAGGCGCCTCTGCTTCTTGCGCGCCTACGCCAGTTGGTCACATCAATCGATGACAGGGCTTCCTCGGTTTGGTCCTTCCAACGGATACAAGGTCGTCCTCTTCGCCGACTTCCGCAGATACCCGCATCAAATACTCGTCTCGCCGGAGCATCCTCATCCATTCGAACGACATGGAGGAAACTTAGAGGAAGGTACCTATAAATGTTGTAAAAAGAAACTAGGATGACACTGATTAAAAACCAAAATCCCGTCATGTGGCAAAAGGATTCAGTCAACTTTATGGGGTCGACTTCAAGAAACTTTTCCTTCCGTGACACGCATTTGCGCTGCAATATAACTCTGCATACATAAGTTCCATCAATCATGTTCAAATGTCACGTAAAATAGTGAAAGAATTCTGTTTTATACAGGTTGTTCTCTTTTGTTAACGAGAGAGTACTTTTCGGTAAGTATTTACATTGCTCACCATACACTAAAAAACAAACATACGGTACGTTACGTCTGCTAACTGGCGCATTAATCCTACAAGAAATGAATGACCAAAACTAAAACATACAAAATTTACTTACTAATACATACTTAAAATTTGTAGTTCTTTTCAGCAGTAGAGTGACATTTCAAACAACACGTCGTTATGCCCCGATTAGCGAAGCATCCACGCAACGTAACGTACGTTCATACGTTTCAAGCATATGAAGAGCAATGTAAATGCTTACCGAAATGTACTGTCTTGTTGACAAAACGAAACCCTGGCAGGCCTCAAAGTACGTTCCTTGTCCGTCGCCGTTAAGTTGGTGGTGTAGGTTCGGTTGAGAAGACTCCCGATTAGTATCCGGTCTGGCTCTGAGCACCTGACCCCATAAGGGCTGGTGCCAGCCCTCGCGTGGTCTCCCTGCTTGCATACATAACCACGGGACCACTTATGGGTAACTACACTTTGCGGGCAAGGATAGCGGCTTTGAGTGGGGACCCTCCCGCAATGAATTCAATCAACCAACCCAACCCAGGACACAAATCAGCGCTAACTCAAGTTGGCGAGCGCAAAGCATCTACCGTAACCGGTGCCTCTATAGGCAGGCACCTGTCAAAAATGCAGCTGCCCCTACTTCGAAGGCTAAGGCCCAAGTTTCGACTTCGGTAAAACCCCGCTTGGCACACAAGGCTTCGGCTGCGAAGCCGGTCCCTAGTGTCGCCACACCTCCTGCCCTGGCACCTTCTACCGAGGCTCCGTCTACCTCTAAGGCTGCTGCGAATATGCCCTCGCACTCTTCGGCGGCCGCCAAGTCATTGGCAGACAAGTCTGGCGCGCAAGCCCCCGGCACCAGTCCATCTTCGGGTGTCAAGAATACCGTGAGTGCTAGCGTGAGGGCGTATAGAACTCGCAGATCAGCCATGCGTATCATTGCGAAATTTGGCTCGACCGACCCGGCTCTCCTCTCAGAGGACGAGAAGGTTCGCCTTGCCTGGGCTAAGGCCCATCGTAATGATCGCCCCCCGCTTCTCCCATCACGGCAGAGATGGCCAAAAGAGGCAAAGATCAATCGAGCTAAACGCTCCGCTCCAGCCTCCCAAACGCTCTAAGGTGACCAACGCTATCATCCCCCCCTACAAGCCCCCGTTCGTCGACACAAACTAGACGTCCTGACCCCAGCAAACCTTCTAAGCCTCTCAGTGAGGTATTAAAGGAAGGTCTGACCTGGGCGGTCATCGACCAGAGCCACCCTGATGCTTCCATTGCTCCCACTAAGTGGAAGTTGGTGGAACATGCTCTCTTGGACGTCTTCCTAGGTGTAATGGACTCCAATCCTGGCCCCTCACCCGGCTGCACTGATGCGGGGTGGTATCAGGGGCATATCAAGCTGGTGGCTTGCTCTGACCTCCGTTCTATGGAGCTCTATAAGGAGGCTATCAGTAGGATTGGTGAAGTCTGGCCAGGAGCTAGGCTCGCCGCCGTCCCTCCAAACCGGATTCCCAACCGCCCCCGTTCTAAGGCGAGAATTCCGACCGGAGCATCAGACCCGGAAACCATGCTGAGGATCCTCAAGGCCAGCAACACCGACCTGCCCACTAATAACTGGAGGGTGGCTAAAGTTGCTGACCAGTGGGGTGATTACCGCGAGGTGGTGAACGAGTCTCCTCCTTTCATGACCCCTCCGGTCAATAGGAGGAACACGAATAGGCCTATTTTTAGAGAGAGACTGCGTAGCAGCCTTCCCTCTACTCCCTCGACTATAACGACCCGTTTCGACGTGGATAGGGCTGCAGACTGCTTCCAGTTTGGAGACGCTTGAGCTTCTCCTTGACACTCAATTTCCAGGAAGTGACACACTTGGTGGCCAGGCCTTTTATCAGGTTAACGAACCACCATCTGGGAACTATTCCCCCCCCCACCCTTACCCTTGGCCAAGTGCAGTGGGCTGTTAGGTCTTTCAAACCATTTAAGTCACCAGGACCGGATGGTATTATCCCGGATGACATTCAACATGGGGAGGAGATAATCCTCCCTTGGTTGCTTGCCATCTATAACGCTAGCCTCAGGCTCCTTTACATCCCTTGGAGCTGGAGAATATCTAGGGTGATCTTCATTCCCAAGGCTGGGAAACGGTCCCACACTGGGGCGAACGATTATAGACCCATAAGTCTGTGTTCCTTTCTTCTGCAGACGCTGGAAAGAGTTATTTATGTTCATATCAGGACCTCGATTGATCCAGCGCTTCTATCCGCTTCCCAACATGCGTATACGAGAGGTAAATCAGTGGAGACTGCACTTCACTCTCTTATCTCTCGGGTAGAAAAGTTCATGCACGTTAAGGAATACACTTTGGCCATTCTTCTGGACATTGAAGGTGCATTTAACAACGTCGACCCGGACGCCATAGTTAGGGCTCTTGGTTCTCTGAACCTGGGACAGAATCTTGTCAGGTTCATTGAGCTTCTCCTCAAATCGAGGATAGTAACCTCCACAGTGGGGGCCACGAAGTGTCAGAGAATGGTTCGTAGAGGCACACCACAAGGCGGTGTTCTATCACCACTTCTCTGGAATCTTGCAGTCAACTCACTCTTGAGGGGGCTGGAACACTCTGGCAATGGGGCCATAGCTTACGCTGACGACATTGCCATTGCTGCGTCGGGAATTTGTCCGCAGACACTGTCGGATAAGTTAAACTTGGCGCTGTCAATCGTGCTGGACTGGTGTAGGGATTTTGGACTGTCTATTAACCCTCTTTTTACGAGGAAATATAAAATTCCGACCTTCTCCCTTCCCAGCATAGGTGGGACCAGACACACGTTGAGTCGCGAGGTTAAATATCTGGGCCTGATCCTAGATCCCAAACTCGACTGGAGGGCGAATCTGGCTGCTAGGGCACGCAAGGCGGCATGTGCTGCTTACTGCTGCCGTAGAGCGGTCGGAACCAGATGGGGTCTTCGCCCAAGAATCATGCGTTGGATATATTCCACAGTCATCGAAACCAACCTCTTATACGGTGTTGCTTTCTGGTGGACTGCTCTGGACAAGAAATACAACGTCAGACTACTTGACAAGGTCAGAAGGTCTGCTGCCATTTATATAACTGGCGCTCTTCGCATCACCCCAACGAAAGCCTTGTTCGCAATGCTAAACTGGCTTCCTACTGTGCTTCTCGCTAAGCAGGTAGCCAAGTTTGCTGCGACTAGACTTAATGCCCTCTCTCGTTGGCGCATCGTACCCTCTGGTCACTCCACTATTCTGGAGGCTGGTCCAGTGGCCCCTGCGAACATAGACTATTTCCCTGCTGAATATTGTCTTGACAGATGTTTCCACTCTCTGATTCCAAGTAGGGATGACTGGAATCCTAATACGGTCGTCCCCCCGGAAGTCCTGGATATATATACCGACGGCTTTTAACTCGATAATGGGGCTGGGAGCGGTGTCTACTCTGGGAAACTGGACCTGAATATTTCTCTCCGTCTGCCGGACTACTGCAGTGTGTTTCAGGCGGAGGTGATGGCGATTTACCGAGCCGCGCAATGGATCCTCGTCAACGATGCTCCTTTCACTCGCGTCTCGATCTTCTCTGATAGTCAGGCCGCGATAGGATCTCTATCGGATTCCGTGATTAATTCTAGGATCGTTAGGGAATGTCGCCGCTGTCTCGACCTTCTCTCGGGGCGCTTCACCAGCATCTCTCTGGTGTGGGTCCCCGGCCACAGTGGAATTCCGGGAAATTGTAGGGCCGACGAGCTCGCCAGAGCTGGTGCGCTCCTTCCGGAATCCTCTTCTGTTGAATTGGGTATGCCACTTGCCTCGGTCAAGTTGACCATTGCGCGGAGGTTCTTTCGGGACGCCAACCTATCCTGGGTCAATGAGGAGTCCTGCTCCACCGCTAGACTCACCTGGCCCAAGATGGATAGAAGGCGTACCAACCGATTACTTGGTCTTGGTCGTGATGTCATCTCGACTACAGTGGCCGTGCTTACAGGCCATTGCGTCATGGGTAGACACGCGGAAAGAATGAGGCTCCCTTTCAACGACTTTTGCCGTGGATGCAGGTCCACTGAGGAAGAGGAGACTGTTGTTCACTTTCTTTGCCAGTGCCCGTCTCTTGCTAGGTGTAGATATAGGTTATTTGGCTCCCCATTCCTTGTTAGCTTAACGGAGTTATCATCTATTGACATCAAGGATATAGCTTCGTTCATCAAACTTTCTGGCTGGTTTTCCAGTGCGGGGTAGTCGTGCTTTTGTTGTGCAGCCCTTGCGCTGACCAACTTCCTCCTTTTCCCTGATTTTGGTGGAACTTGGTTAGTACAGGGACTGCGTTCACCCGTGGGGCCGCTATGCGTGCTCAAGTGAGCTTAGTGATATCAGAGCTACCACTCCGACCTAACCTAACCTGACAAAACGGAATGATCTGTGTAAAACAAAATTCATTAACGTTTTTACTTGAGATTTGAACAAGAACGATGGGACTTTTGTTACTTTCATACTTATTTGTATACAACTTTTGATTTTTACATGTATATAACATAGATGGGCACTTTGCAGTACCAGTAAAATTTCAGTAAAAATTGATTTTTACTGATTACTGAAAAAAATTTCAGTATTCAGTAAAATTTTACTGGTAATGCAATCTAAATTTCATTTAAATTTCATTTAAATGTCATTTAAATTTAGATTGCATTAACAGTAAAATTTTACTTTTTTTCATTTAAATTTTATTTAAATTTCATTCAAATTTAGATTGCATTAACAGTAAAATTTTACTGAATACTGAAATTTTTTTCAGTAATCAGTAAAAATCAATTTTTACTGAAATTTTACTGGTACTGCAAAGTGCCCATCTATGGTATATAATGCTTTTTCTTTAAGTTTTGATAAAAATAATAATAAAAAATTATTTTTTAAGGAATAAGTACTTATTGTTGTGACAATGTGACACAAATGCCCTTTTTGGTAGTTTCCTATTTATACATAAATCTTTTTAATCTTTAAAATGTTTAAATACATACTGTGTATGTGATTCTAATGTGCATAAAAATTATTAGGCTGCTTTTTTATTATTATTATTCTAACTGGAGGTATTGAATCACGTTGAATAGAACAATATTCGATAGTGTACTTATACGTAAATTCCCTAAATATTGACTGATAAAAAGTTTTGCGCAGTGTTACGGCTGTAACTAAAAATATCGTAAAGACAGGAGGTTTGCTTAAAACAGTATCTGTAAGTCTTAAACTGTACAGAGTACAAATATTTGCCATTGCTTCTTCAGTTTGAATATTTTATCATCTGGAATGTTTACTGGAGTCTGAGCTATATTAGCCGCTCCTAGAAGGAAATGGTTTGGAGTGAGTGGTTCCTTATCATGTGGACTGACGGGCAAATGAGTCAAAGGTCTTGAATTTATATTATTTTCAGCTTCGGTGAGTAGGGACTGCAATCCGTGTTCATTCGGGGATTCATTCTTTAGTGTTTGACGTAAAACCCATTTGACACATTGCACCATTTTTTCCCACACGCCGTTCTCGGTGGGATTTGCTGGACAATTAAACACCTACCCAGTACAATGGGTCAATTCGACCTCCGGGTAATGTACTTGTCTTAATTGACAAGTACACGTCCTCTAAACACCCACTCAACTCCTTTTGAAGACAATAAAAGCTGAATTCTTTCGGCTTCAAAAACTTCTTCAAAGTGTTTAGCCTCCGCGTTCGTACCCACAAAGTTTTTCATTGTCGGAACGAATCCTAGCTGCAACTCCTCGACGGTTTATAAAATTTTTCAATGCAATGATGCAAGAATCCGTTGATAAATCGTAGGCTATTTCAAGATGAATAGCACCTACAGTTAAGCAAGTGAACAATGCTGCCCATAAATAAATTAAATAAATGATTGGCTTTTGTGACTGGCTGTCCTTTTTTGATACTCTTAATATCCTCAGAAATAGATTCTCCTTGAAAATTTTTATCTGTTATTCCATGTCGATCTAAATCACTGTACCTCTTACGACATACATTTATAAATCAAAGCATGTATGAAATCGTTCTTTTTAATCGGCTATAAAAAGAGAAATGTTTAATATTTATACAATCATTGTTCAAAATTAGAAGTGAGATCTTAGGCCGAATTTTTTCATCATCGTGATCCTCAGGAGGGGAAGTAATATCGTGGTTCGGACATTCATCTTCATGTTGTTTTAAAAACTTAGGTCCATTTAACCATCGGCTTGATGTTCGTTAAGCACATTTTAACCTAGTCCCCAGAACGGCTGCCTGTAATTCAAGGCGAGGAATTTATACTTTATTTAGAGGGCACATTTAGTCTTTGAGCATATAAAACTGACACCAATACCACCATCGACTAAAATAAATCCCCAATAATCCACGGCTACAAAGGCTTCCTCACTAGCATCTACGAATATGTACAACTGGATTTCATATGGCCTTCATTGGGGGAAGTAAAATCTTAGTAAACGAGAATTAGAAACGTTTTTTAGTTGTTTACGCCACTTCTCCCATGATGTATTGATACCGTCTGGAATCGGTTCGTCCCATCGGAGGGCAGGTCTCCATGTATTTCGTAGTATTACTTTAGTCCCAACAATATAATGACTTAAAAATCCCAATGGATCGAATGTCGACATAATAACACTTAACATTTGGCGTTTTGTTCTGTTGCCCTCCCATTAACGGAAATAATGTCCTGACTAACCTTTTTAAATTTCAAACCAAACATAAAATTATCTGAGGTAGATTCCCAATAGAGACCTAAAACTTTCTCTACTCACTAATTGGTTGGAATTACTTTGAGTGATGAATTTCCATCTAGCGCCTGGATAACATCATTCGAATTTGAAGTAAAGCCTTTTAAATCAAATCCTCCGTCTTTGTAAATGTTCTTCACTGGTAGTGATACTTCAATGGCTTCTTCAGCAGTATCAAAGCTGTCTATAAAGTCGTCCATAAAATGATGTTCACAAATGGCTTCTATCGCTCTTTGATTGCAATTTGTATGTTCTTTAGCAGATTTCTTAATGACATAAAGAGCAGAACACGGTGAGTAGGTAGCTCCAAATGTCATTTCATATTCATCAGGTGCGGAATTATAATTACAGTTTCTCCATAAAAACCGTTGATATATTCTATCACTCAGGGTGCCCTGGTAGTCTAGTGGGTAGTGTGCTAGACTATTAGCGTGAAGGTCGTGGGTTCGATTCCCACCAGAGACTCTGGTCTGTGACACTACACCGAGCATATGGTCAAGTTACTCCGCTCGTATATAATAAGAATATAATTTGTAATTATATTGTAATTTATAAATAAATAAATAAATATTCTATCACTCAGTTGTATCATTACTTGATGAAACATTTCGCAAATATCCGCAATAACAGCAATTTTTCCAGTTCGAAAACTGTAAAGTGTGGTTGGTAGTGACGAAATATACTGAGGCCATTTTAATAAATTATCGTTCAAGGAAATTCCATTTACTTTGGCAGCTGCATAAAAACCAATTTCAATTTTCTTTCTCCTTGGTAGGGTTTATAACTCCAAACTGAGGTAAATAATATTTTTTATTTAAAGTCAGGTGGATATCTTCAGGCTATAGGCAACATAAAGGTTTTCGTGACGTCGTAACTTTTTCTCTAAACCTTCAAGGCGGTTTACTGCCATTGAGTAACTATCTGGTAGATTCACTAGATCTTTTTTCCATAAAATACCCGTTTGGAAACGTTTGCCAACACACTTTGTTGATTCATGTAATATTCTATTAGCTCTAATGTCGTCTTCACAGTCCGTACACCCATATTTTCAATTTTAAAATAGTCTCCAACCATCTTGTGGATCTCTTCGTCCTCTTCAACACGTACTAAAAGGCATGAATGAATTGAAGGTGATACTGATTTACATGTACCAGATACCACTCATCCTATCACCGTATTGCATGCAATTGGTCCACTGGAATTGTTTATATATACATTAGATGGTAACCTCAAGCTGGCATGGTCTAAACCAATTAATAATTTTGGAACAATATTTGTATAAAGTCGCATAGCCACGATCAAACTAAACTGATCAATCTGCCATTTTTGTGATTGTATTGGTAAAACTGTACGTACAGAAAACTGTCGTCACATGTACAGACTGAGAAGAGTTTGAAGAATATCAAAATACTTTTGATTTTCGCTACCTCCTCCGCAGAAATTGGAAGCAAATTTGATGTGTGTGCGGGCAATTACTTCAAATTTCATTTTTCTTCAGATTTCGTAGGAGTAACATCACTCTTTGTTTCGCTGGTGTTTCGAATGTGTGTAGCAAAAAGATGATAATAAGAATAAAAAAGTAGATGTTTTGTAATTTTTTATGTAGTTCTGTTTTTATTTATGAATTTTATGATATTGTTCCTTTATTTTTATGAACTTTGTTTTGTTTAATATTACTATTAACCCGAAAAAATTAAGTCCATTAATAAATTGTTGTAATTGCTTTTATTTATATTTTAAAATCTTGTTTATTTCTCCACAAGTTTCTATAACAATGCGACCAATTGCTCGTTTTGAAATAGCGCTAACAAATATTAAATCCGAAAGGGAATTGTCTGTAGCAAGAAAACGCAATGTTATAGATAAACGTTGAATCGGAGAGATGGTGTCACACATTTGAGTATCTTGTTTTTGAATTTTGAGGCCAACCAAGTTTAAAAGTTTCTCATGCATATGTGCCTTCATACATCCGTAAAAAGTTTCGAAAATCATTTGGAGAATTCAATTTGAGTTCATTGAGAAGATTTTCGTGAGTAAATTCATACACTTTCTTCAACCACTCTCTCCTCCAAAGACGCTTCGCAGTTTCCTTTTTTGTTTTTTTTAATTGCCTGCGCCAGGGCAATGGCTATGAAACAATCATCTGGCATATTAAAAGAAAAAAACTCGACACTAAAAAAACAAAAACAAAGTAATCTCCCAACCAAAAACCATATGTTTCTTTCCTTTTTTGTTTTTTTTTTAATTGCCTGCGTCAGGGCAATGGCTATGAAACAATCATCTGTCATATTAAAAGAAAAAAAACTCGACACTAAAAAAAACAAAAACAAAGTAATCTCCCAACCAAAAACCATATGTTCTTTCAGAAAACTTAAAAGAAATAAAGAAAACCATAAAAGAATTTTTTCCGATGAAAATCATATCGTTAGTATAATTCGCAAATGTGTTAAGTCCCTTGTTTCAAATTGTACAGGAGACACAAAAAACATTGTAGCTTTTTCAGTTTTTAAAATTTTTAAACTTTTTAAACGCAATTATTTTTACAAAATAGCTCTCTTTGAATGACTTAGATCAAAAACTAATAATAATTAATATTCGTGAAAT
This sequence comes from Sarcophaga rosellei, assembly GCA_930367235.1. Classification (NCBI taxonomy): domain Eukaryota; kingdom Metazoa; phylum Arthropoda; class Insecta; order Diptera; family Sarcophagidae; genus Sarcophaga; species Sarcophaga rosellei. The sequence continues at coordinate 41,870,030 of OV884021.1, read as the reverse complement.
TAGCACGTGATTTTAATATTTTTCGTATTTTGTGGACTTAGCGTTTTTGCTAACCACAAAATTACAACAACTTTAAACTACATACTGACATTTTTGTTGTCGTAAAATATGTATTTTGTATAGTGCTACCGTTTTGCATTAAAATCTCAAGTTTGGAAAAAAGTGGACTTAGCGTCTTTGCGAATTATACTAACGATATGATGTTTTCTTCTCTACGACATTTTTAAAATGAAATTTGAAGGCTGAAATTTGATGTGTTGCTGTGCTGAGTCAAACAAATATTACCAACACATGCAAAATTTGATCAGTAAAATTTGAACGTGGCCACGGCACTTAAGGTTTAATAACGTTTGACGGCGCATTTTTAAATATTTGTTTTATTTCACAATCAGTTAGGCTTTTCAATGGGAAATTTAAATTCGATACGGCATACACATTTTTGATGAGATGAATTTATTTCTTTCCGGTACCGCTTAATCATACATTGAACGTAAACGACGGCCCCCTTGCTGACTGGCCACCAAACCAATTGAGGTTTAAATTGTTACTTTTCCCACGTACACCTATATATTCTGCGATTTCTTGGTCTAGCATAGTTATGGAGGAACCATCATCAAATAGGGCATAAATAACTATACTGCGGTTTTCACCATAGAGGTAACTGGCAGCATACGAAACAACAGTTTTTTATTATCATGGAAACATCTTAAAACACCATGGCTAGGCTCACCACTATTATTGTTATTTGACTGTGCTGGCAAGGGAACACTGGGTGTATCTTCATGAAGTAGTTTATTGTGTTTACATTGGCAACCGCCTACCGAGCATACTCTCTTTCTAGGGCACTCTCTAGTCGAATGTCCTACATTTAGACAAGAGAAACACGCATGAATCCCTTAGCATAGTCCAACGTTCTTCCACTTTAAGATTTAAAAATTTGCTACAGTCATATGTTTTATGGTTTCCTTTGAATGCAGCGCATTGCTGAATCTTTTCTGTTGCATGTAGAACCCTGCTCGCCGTGGTCTAGTAGGTAGTGTGTTGGCTTATTAGACGAAAGGCCCGAGTTCGAATCCCAGGCCAGACATCAAAAACAAAATAGAAAAAGTATTTCTTCGGCGACTTCCTCTCAGCAGATTTCTGGCAAAAACTCTGAGAGTAAAAATTGCCATGAAAAGCTTCTCAAAAAATCTGTCGTTCGGAGTCGACTTTAAACTGTAGGTCCCGCCACTCATATATAAAATGAACGCACACAACATGAGTGGTGTTGAGAAGCTAGGCCGTAATCCTGACGAAGGGTTGTAATGGCCAATTATGTATGTATGTAGAACCCTGCGCTTCGGTTCGTTGCTAACATCTTGCACTATACATATGAAATTTGCCACTTCACTTAACCAGTCACTAAAATGTTCTATTGTTGGATATGGGTTAATATTTACTGCAATTTTGTATTTTCAATTCAATTTTTGCAATTCAGTCTCTTACTCATGGGGAGTCTTGAAATAATCTCTCCAAAAGCATTGGATTAGCTAAGTGTTGGTGACCATTCACAGGTTTAAGGAACACTGCTAAATTTTTCACTTTAGTTGAAAATGGTACTAATTTAGGTAAATTTTTTCATTAATATAGGGCAATTCCATCCCTTCTTCAACTGGCTATGGATCGATTGCTCAGGTCGTCCAAAGCGGAATTTTAGTTGATCAATAACCACATTAACGTTGTTAGGGTGAATAAGGAGTGACTTTGCGATTTCTTTTGCTTCACCATTTAAACATTTTTGAAGCCTTTGGTTATTTTCAAAGTTATAGTATCCGTATGCTGCTGTTGATTGAATATAAGTGGTAAAAAATAGTGGCCAGTCTTCTGGTTCACCGTTAAACTCCGGTAAATCCTGTATTTTTATTGGCATCATAAATTCATTGGCTCCGTTAAGGGTACCGTAAGCGTTTAAATTGTTTGTTGTATGTTGCTGATGGCTGGAGACCGTGTTTGAGGAAAACGACGGCGTACAGTTATTATTAATAAACGGTGTATATGTGTTAAATGACATTGACGTGGCTATTTGGTGTACTTATAAAGATAAGATTATGGGCACTTACCGTTCCAGTTCTCTCCTGTGAAGCAGATTCCAATTGTTGACACTTACTCTCTGACTGACTCTCGGCAAGTTGGTATTAGGTTTCCGAAAGTTGGCGTTTCAAATATTTGTTTTTGCCAATCTGTCGAGAGGACGTTCTCTCTACCTGATTTGGCTTGCTTCATTTGTAGACTCCGGTGCCTTAGATGGGAACTCCTTTGTTGGTTTTAAATGGTTTTCTTACTTGTAATGTTCGCTGTCGAAGCATCAGTGCTGGCGGCAGAAGCACTCACATCAGCCTTTGATGCTGACTCCATCTTCTCTTGTTCAGGTTAGTCAGATGTTGATGTATCTGTACTGGTTGAACTTGGACTGCGAACTACCGGTGGAGGCATTTATTCCAACAAAGTTTCTTTTTTAATTTACTTGCAGACTTACTGTAAATAGCAGCAACTCTTGCAATTCTTTTTTCTGCAAGAGATGCAGTCAAATCTGCGAAATAAAAATATTACGGCTGTAACTAAAAATTTCGTGAATACCCGTCTCGCCGTAGCATCCTCCTCCATTCGAACGACATGACCGAGGCAGCTCAGCCGCTGGATATCAATACGCTGCACAATGTCTATGTCTTTGAGGAGCTCATACAGCTCACTGTTGGATCTGATGCTGCAATCATTGCCAACTAGTACTGGACCAAAGGTCTTACGTAGTACTTTTCTCTTGAATACTCTCAAGTCCGCTGCATCAGTGCTTAATAGGGTCCATGCCTCTGCGCCATAAAGAAGCACGGGTAGGGTGAGCATCTTGTAGAGTATTAGTTTCGTAGTATGAGGCAGGCCTATGCTACTCAATTGCCTATTGAGACCATATTAGCACCTGTTGGCAAGAGTGATCCTCTCTAGACTGACATCATTCTTGGTGGTAACGGCGGAGCCAAGATAAATAAATTTCTTGACTACATCGAAAGTTTAGTTATTGGCCACAATCTGAGAACCAATACGCCGCATGTCCCTATTTGTCGATAATATACACTTCGTTTTGTCCCCATTTACTGCCAGACCCATATTAATAGACTCCCGTTCAATAGCAATGAAGGCAGCAGTAACATCTCGCTTTGTACGCCGTATGATGTCAATGTCGTCGCTGGACGCTTTTTTGAAAAATAGTGCCATGCGATGCACTCCCGCCTTTCGCAGAACACTCTCCATGACGAAGTTGAAGATATCACGGTATTAAAAGATTCGGAGAGGTCCAATCCTACCTTGACGGAGCTGCAGGAATTGCTCAACCTCGTTCTAAATAGTCTTATCAGCTTCGCAGGTATACCGAGCTCAGGCATTGCGGCAAAAACACGATCCCTCATGGGGCTATTTGTTTATTTATTTATTGTTACGATTTTACAATCTAGATACTTAAATATATACATATAATACTTTATTAACAATTATTCTTGCAAAAATCTCTAAGAAGTTTACTAAGTAAAGTCACATTTTCACAATTTTTTATGTTACTCGGTAGCTCATTATATTTTCTCAAACCCGTATATTCTAAGCAATTCATATCTCTACAAGTTCTCATATATGGTAGTCTGTAATCCTCTCTTCTCCTTGTATTATAATTATGGATATTATTATTATATTGCAATTTCTCATTCAAATATGTAGGACAAAGTCCAAACTTTATGTTATGTATAAATTTCATTGTATGTAACATTATAGTCTGTCCAACACTAAGCCAGTTTAATTCATTCAACATGCTTCTTATGCTAGTATAATAATCCTTATGTTGAATAAAACGCATTGCCCTATTTTGCAGTTTCTGTAATGTGTCCATTTGGGACGTACTTAATAGAAATAGTATTGAGGGACAATAAAGAATATAAATAAAAAATCTAAGGCTGCCTTATATTCGACAAAAAGATGGTGTGTGTCGAATTGTTTTTCATGGCTCTTTTCCAGGATTTGGCGTAGTGGGAAGATCTGGTCTATGGTGGACTTGCAAGGTCTGAAGGCGCACTGATAAGGTCCAATCAGTGTTTTGATGTGTGGCTTCAGTCGTTCGCACAATACGCCTGTAAGAACCTTATATGCGATAGGGTCTTCCTTTTTCAGCACAGGACAGAGGACACTAAGGTTCCAATCGTTGGGCATACGTTCCTCTAGCCATATTTTGTAAATAAGCTGGTGCATGCGCCCTACCAACTCATTACATCCGGTCTTAAACAATTCAGCGGGAGGCCTTCACGACCTGCAGCTTTATAGTTTTGTGCTTATAACCTTCGGTTAGATGCTTTTTCGAGAGTCATTCTTACATCTATACATCTCGCCTTCCTCACGCTCACGCCTTTCCTGCTCCCTCTTCTTGCATCTCTCATCCCTTTTCCTCTCTTTATAGTTCTCGACAATGGCTCGCGTAGCGGCTGACTGTAACGTTTTCTTGTATGCGTCGTTTTTCGCTACAGCTGCCTCGCGACACTCTTCATCGTACCATTGATTACGTTGGGGTGGGCGCCCGAAATCAAGGACTTTTTCTGCAGTAGTGCGCAAGGAGTGGCAGATGTTGGCCCACAGTCAACCAACGTCGCTGAGATTAGATGGGGAACGACGGAGCTTATCCGAGAGTTGAGAGGAGAAGAACGCTTCGGCTGTCCTTTGTGATAGCAGCTTCATATCGTCCAGCTTTCGCAATGCAATAGAGCGAGCAGACCTTCGAGGCGCCAATGCGGAATCGAAACTTGGTTGCGACGAGGTAGTGGTCCGAGTCGATGTTTGGACCTCTGAATGTGCGCACATGTAGTACACTGGATACGTGCCTTCCGTCAATCACAATATGATTAATCTGGTTGGATGTTGATCGATCGGGGACATCCAATTGGCCTTGTGAATGTTGTGATGTTGAAACTTGGTGCTACATACTACCATGTTACGCACCGGGCACTTATCGTATACGTCCTCGAGTTTAGCGTAGAAGGCATCTTTAACCACATCGTCCTTTTCTTCCGTTGGGGAGTGAGCACAAATAAGGCTGATGTTATAGAAATTTGCCCTGATGCGGATTGTTGCTATTCTTTCATTCACAGGCGTGAACTCAGAGACAAGGTGGCGAAGTTTCTTATTAACCAGGCTTTTGCATCCTTGTCCTATCCATCGCATTTCCATGTGTTCTGTTCATAAGGGACTTATTAGGGCGCTCTTTAACACGCAGATTTTTATAATGACATCGCTAAAAATTTCTTAGGAATAAACTGCTAATAACTATATACATAAAAATTTTACTTCGTATAATCAAGCAGTTATTCTGTTTGTCTTATCTGAATATTAAACATTTTGGATATTTAAGGCCACAAGAGCGAACAGACCAAGTCCAAGAAAAAAAGAAATTACACGTGTTGGGTGCGTAATTTGCGACCGTGTTTTCACGGAATTTTTTTTTTCTAGTTTATTTTTTCTTTTTTATTTATTTATTAGTATTAAAAATACTTTAAATTTTCAACAAAATTACAATAAATGTATATATTACAAATTATTATTAAATAATACAAAATTAGTACACTTTCGTCTAAAGACATTTTCATCCGTTTTATTCTTAAGGCCGTGTCAGATAAAACTTTGTTGCTTTGCGTGACGTTTATAACTTTGAGAGAAAAGCGTAAAGCAAAAGGTGTATGACACAACCAAAACTTTGACAACACTCGCGTTGTTTGTTTATCTTTTAAAAGTGGTTGGCGCGTAAGTTTTTTTACTAAGTAAAATTATAAAAACTATATTAAGTACTTCTTCTAAAAAATAAAATTCACTTACCTCTTTTTTTTAATATAATAAAAACAAAACAATAACAAAAAAAAAACTTTAAATTTAAAGAAAAATATTAAACCAATAAAATTTTCCAAAAATATTTAAATTTTTTTTTTTTTTTTTTTGTTTTAACAGAACAGCTGGTTTAATAAACACAGCTGCAAATGGCCAAGCACTACGCAAAAGGCCAGGGTTTCCCACACAAAAGTATACAAATGGGAAAGATTGGGCATTTAAAAATGCCTACATCCTCTGAGATAAACGCTACAGTGGTTAACGGTTGGTATTAAATAAATTAAAAACGATCCCGAATATTAGTTTCGTTAATGAAACTAATTAGTTGAGAGTATATACCGATGTCATGCGAATTCAATAAATCAAATAAGTTTGTGAAAACATGAAATAATTGGTGTTTACTTCTAATACTATCAAATTCTGGACAATGAAAAATAAGATGTTCAGAATTGTCGATCATGTTGCAAAAATCCCAAACATCGGATGGTCTCCTTCATACCATGTGAAGATATACACCACTATAACAGTGGCCGCATAAAAGTCTGTTGATAATTTTGATATCAGTTGGATCCAAGCTACAGTTCGTGAACCAGGGTTTCGAAGGTATTTCAGGAAAAAGAGAGAAGAAAAATTTACCAGACACCTGCGATCTAGTACAGTAGAATTGCAACCATTCCCGTCGGAGAGAAATTCCTATTTCTCCAAGTGCATCCCCATACGGAAGTTTAACCTCCAAAGGGGCTCCTAGCAACACAGCCCGTTTGGCCAAATAATCCACTCTTTCATTAAAGTCAACTCCAACATGGGACGGAACCCAGACTATATGTACCTCAAGGATTTGAGAATTGACTATAGAGTTCACGACATCAGAAACTAGAAAATTTTTAGAAACAGCATGTTTCAAAAGGACACAAGCATTCCTGCTATCAGTATAAATCACGAGACGAGAGAGATTGCCCTCAATGGCAATTGTGACAGCCCTTTTGATGGCAATCAATTCTCCAGACAACGACGAAACCCTTCGAGGTAAACTATATAAAACGAAACGACCAGTAAGAATATTAAGAACAGCACACCCAGTACCAGAATCCATGACCGAGGCATCAGTAGCCACCAGAGTAAAGTTCCTCGACCTATAAAAATCGACCAAAGCACGATAGTGAGGCCCAACAACAACCTTCGACAAACCATCAGTTTTGTTGAAAGAAGACTCAATAACGACTCAAATCCTATCAGTGGGTTTACATTCTCTGAGAAATGGAACTGAATCAAATACATCCTTGAACTTACGATATACGAAGGAGTAACTACTAATAATATGAGAGGGTGCAGACCTAATTAACTCCATTAGAGTCTGATTATAACACGCGATTTTCAGAAGCTCCTTGCATGCCAGATAAATAGCCCTGAGGTGAGGTGGCATTTCATTTGCCAAAACATAAATAGCCTAGATAGGAGTGGAGGGACATAAACCAAGACAACGTCTTAAACTAGCATTTTGAAAGGTCTGAATCTTCCTATCCACATACATTGGAGCATGGGCTGATGTAGATCTTGCATATTCTATCTTACTCCTAATGAAAGAACGATCAAATTTCAGTCCATTCTGTGGTCTTAGATCACCCCGGATACTGGACAGTCTCTTGAGGAGATTCGTAGCAGACGAGGAACTCCTCAAAACACGAGTATAGTGCTCATCAACAGACAAGGTATTCTTAATAGTCAGGCCAAGGAACTTGAGAGAGTTAACCTGGGTAATAGGGCAGCCATCTAAGGCAAGTTGCATGTCAAAATTAACACGCCTACCAAAGAACATACACTTCGTTTTGGATGGATTGAAACGCAAATTCAGGGAAGAGCATATTGAACGAAACTGAATAATCTTATTATTAAGATTATTCACCGCCGGATCAAAAAAATTGTCAAAGGAGAGAACTATAAAATAATCAGCATACTGAAAAATCAGGGTTCTTTCATCCTCAAGAGAATGTATACCGGCGGTGTATAAATTAAACAGTATCGGACTGAGACAACTTCCTTGAGGAAGACCATTAAAAACACGGACGGACAAATTCCCCATGCACAGCTCCCTATCAGAGAGAAAACATGTAATCCAGTCAATCAAATCCAACGAAATACCCTGACTGACCAGAATGTTTCTCAGTGTGGAAACATTCAAACAGTCGTAGGCACTACTTATATCAATAGCAGCCGAAACTACTCTCAAACCCAAGGATTTGAGATATGAGACCCTAAAAAGAAACTCATTCAAACAGGTAGTCGTTGACATTCTTCCCCTATAGGCAAAGGAACGTGCAGGTAAGATTCCCAAATTGTCGACCTCCGCAGTCAGCCTACTTTTAACCATCATATTCAGCAACTTCAAAAAGACAGAAATAAGAGCAATAGGTCTGAAGTTCCTAAAATCATCAAGCAAACTATTCCTTTTAGGAATAGGAACAATTCTAATTCTCCTCCACTCCATGTGAATGGAACAAACGGAAAATTGTTGACTAAAAACCTGTAAAAGAGATTCTTTAGATGAAACAGGCAACGCCTTAACCATATCATAGGTTACACGATCCAGACCTCCAGCAGAGGCCCGTTTTCTTGAGTTGAGAACATCACAGAACTCCCTAAAGGAGAAGGGCGTAATGTTGCCATCTGCCAATCTGGGAAAAACCATTTGGATATTAGCGGGAACTTGGTCAGCCAAGTGTTTCAAAAAGAAACCATTGTTGTCAGAATCCCAGATTGATATTGCAGTCCTTTAGACTATTAACAAAACGCCATGCCGCCGCCGCATTCGGCAAATCATTAATTTGCCCTATTTTCCTCTTGTAGTCCTCACTTCTCGCTTTCCGCGCAGCCATTTTCCAGTCTTCAGAAGCATTTACAGAATCCTCCAAATTAACCTGAGTTGGATATTTCGTAGCTTTCCTTCTCGCAGCAACGTGTTTCCTAAAAAGACTAAGCAGACCATCATTCCACCAGGACTTGGGCACAAAATTACTAGATTTAAAGGTTGCACCAGAAATCTCCCTACCGAAAGAGTCCATAATGCATCCCACATCAGGTTGCAGTTTTAAAGAAGACAAATTCTCCAATAGTCTGCGCTTAGAAAGGCATTTAGTAGGGGCAACAGCAACTGCTCCGATCTCAATAATTATAGGAAAATGATGAGAGCCTCCGGACCACATGGGACCTGTTCGCCATTTCACAGATAAAGAAGATACTTTCGCAAAAGTCAGATCCAAAACAGACCCTATGTTACTATCGAGATGAGGAAGAAAAGTGACGGAACCATCGTTAAGGCAGTCAAAATCCGATCGACTGAAGATATCGCTTACACTGTTTCCCCGAGGAGTATCAACACTGTCACCCCAAATGGAGTGACGAGCGTTGAAATCTCAACCTAAAATAACATTACTCATATTCCGTAGAAAAGATAATAAACGTGATAATTCATTGGCACACACTGTAGTCGATAGACTAGGTGGAAAATAAACTGAAACAAAAACAAAATTAGGGTCCAAATTGAGAGTTTTGACAATGATTACATCGAGACTGGTAGCAAAACCAATCCTTTTAGCACGAATAGATTTCCTGATACATATGGCACAGCCGCCATATTTATCAGGACGAGTTTTGGAAAAAATATCAAAATTAAGTAATTTACAGTTTGGATCTGTATCGCCAACGTTAAAAATTTCAGAAAATAAACAAACATCAACATTATAATTGTTAAAGTAAAACTCAATTGAAGACTTATTGGATCTTAAACTCTGGACATTGTGCTGTATAATCCTCATTATTCAACGGAAAGAGATGACGAAGAATCACCAGGAAAACGTAATTCGGAAAGAGCATTAGATATTCTATTGTTGAAATCATTTAATACACGAAGGTGGGAACCGGTCCCCTCCTTGGTAAAGAAATCCTTGATAAAAGAGGAGAATTCGGCAAAAAATTTCTCAAATTCTAAAACCCTGAAATTATTCTCCCTATATATCGTAGGGATTGTGGGTTCAGTATTGGTCGGCAGACAAAGTTAGGAACAGGCCTGGGGGAGGGGGCTTCGCATAAACTACACGATTGTATCTGCGCTTGGTGAGAATCTTATTAACCTCATTGTCCCTGTCCTTCACAGGAGTGGACTTGGCCGCTGGAAGAGCCGGGAAATTGTCGTCATACTCATTGCAATTTCTAAACGGTTCGTAGAATACGACTTCAAAACCTCAGCCCTTGAGATACGTTTAATGGTCATTATCTTCAAAATGTCATCCTCCTCACACCATTTGGGGCACAACTTCCTATCACGACTGGAGTGCGATAAACTGCCACATAACAAACACTTCTTGAAACAATTTCCATCACAAGTCTCGTATGAACAGTTCAAACATCTTTTCCTCGACCGACAGCCCTTTACTGTATGGCCAAGGCGGCCACAATTGTGACATTGTCTAAGAGGTGGGTAGTAAATATTAACCCTAACCTGAAAAAAATCCAAAATAATATCTTCCGGAATATTACCAGATCGAAAACCTATCTTAACCGAAAAAGTAGGAGTCTCAACACCACTCTCTTTATCCTTCTTAAAAAAGCGCTTAACTGAAGCAATTTCAACATCCGAAGTTGATGTATTTTTAATGTACTCATCTGATAAGTCTAGTGGAATGCCATGAATTACTCCATACGAGTAAATAAAAGTGTCGGGGATGAAAGCCCTAAGACTCATAGAAGTTAGGTTCTTACCAACAAATCCATTAGCACTAATAGCCGAGTCAAACCTAATACGATAAAGTGTCCTTCCTATAGGGGTAATTAGTCGAATACCATCAACCTTAACTTTCCGTATCTTCTGATACAGAAAAAGGGAATTGCGAATTTTCCCATTGTTGGGATCAGCGTTGGATGAATCAACCAAGCCTAAAAACTCACCTTCATGATTATCAGGATACAAATTTACAGACTGTGCACTGGTGACAACTACAGGTTCTCCTGGTTGTCCACTTGTCACAACATCAACCTCATTAGGAACCTCAGGCACTACGACCATAGACGTAGCCCTGGAAGCTGCCATTCTCGATTTCAAATTCTCCAAAAGTTCGGGTACAGAGTTATTTAAATCCGATAAGGACGAACTGAGCTCGGATACACCTGTAATAATTTTATTATTCTTTGCCAAAGGGGCAGAAATGTCCGGATTGGAGCTTGTCCTCTTCACATTACGCGATTTCTTCGAATCAGCCTTTAAATTGGCCTGAAAAAATTTCTCGAAGTCCGGCTGCGATGATGTGTGAGTAAAAGGGGACGAGCCGTCCGCAACTAAGAAATTAATTAAAAATTTTAAATTTAATATAAAAAAAACAAAACCACGTGTAAGAAACCAAACTAAGTCGTAATTCAGAAACTTGTTTATATTCCCAAAATTATAGGAAAAATCCACAATCAAAAACTAACGGTAAAAAAGCTTCGCGAAGAATCAATTATTCTCAAGAAAAAAACCAACCGTACGCCACAAGCGTGTAGAGAGAAGTGAAAAATATTTACAGAATAATCAACAGCTGATTGTCAAAGCGCGCAAAAAGATGAGAGATGCCCAACTTTTCATTTTGCGTTGCGTTAAAAGCAGTTTATGTGACAAGTGCCATATAAACATGTATAAATGTCAAATGTCAAAGCGTATATGTAACGCAACGCGAAGCAAAAGTTTTATCTGACATGGCTGTAGACTTGGATATTTTGCTTCTTATTCTTTTTAAAAAACTAAGTTTTTACCTAACTTTTTTGCATAAGTAATCTATTTGTTCATTGAAATTTAATTTTTTATCGATTATAAAACCAAGGTATTTTATATATTCGACTTTTTCAATTACTGTGTCATTTATTGTAAATATTTCTTCTGGATTTAAGTTTATTTCCATTATTTTTGTTTTATTTTCATTTAGGCCATTCATCTATTTTCTTCATATCATAGATGGGCACTTTGCAGTACCAGTAAAATTTCAGTAAAAATTGATTTTTACTGATTACTGAAAAAAATTTCAGTATTCAGTAAAATTTTACTGGTAATGCAATCTAAATTTCATTTAAATTTCATTTAAATGTCATTTAAATTTAGATTGCATTAACAGTAAAATTTTACTTTTTTTCATTTAAATTTTATTTAAATTTCATTCAAATTTAGATTGCATTAACAGTAAAATTTTACTGAATACTGAAATTTTTTTCAGTAATCAGTAAAAATCAATTTTTACTGAAATTTTACTGGTACTGCAAAGTGCCCATCTATGCTTCATATCATACTTGATATTTTCGCGACATTCTTCATGACTATTTGCTGGAGTATATATCAGAGTATCATCAGCGTATAATACAACTTTACATTTTTCTAAAATACTGGTGTCATTTATATAAATTATGAACAACAACGCTCCCAAAATGGAACCTTATGGCACTCCGAAGCTATTTATTATTTCATCAGATTCTATGTCATTTAATTTTGTCGTTTGCCTTCTTCTTTTCAGGTACGATTTGAACCAATCTAGCTCGATTCCTCTTATTCCATACATATATAGTTTATTCAGTATTATTTCTCTATCGATCGTCTCAAAAGCTCTTTTGAAGTCAAGAAATATTGCTATAATCCTCTTATCTTTTCCTACTGCTCTCCATTCACTATGTCATTACCGTGGTTTCACACGAATGTTTTTTACGGAATCCTGACTGGTATTTAGATGATATGTCTCGATTTTCTATATATTTTTCAAGCTGATCTTTAACTACTTTTTCAATCATTTTGTCGCAAGTTTTAAGAGAGTTTATTGGTCTAAACTCCTCGCATTTTTTTGTTCTGGGCACTTTCTTAATTGGGGTTACGGTTGATTTTTTCCAATTATCAGGAAAAATACCTGTCTCTAAAGATGTGTTTATTACTTTTACCATTATATTTCCCGTTACATTCCAGTTGTCAAGTATAATTTTATTCGATACACGTTCATGGTCAGATTTGTTATTCATACACTTCACGATGCTCTCCAGTTCAATAATATTTACCTTACGGAATTTAAAAACAACATTCACTCTATTCGGTTAATATATTGCACGCTCCCTATCGATTGTCTTATACTACTAATGCTATCAATGAAGAATGCATTGAACTTATTAACTATATCACATATATCGTTGTACTCTATCTGGTCGAATATCACAGATTTAGTTGAGTTTTGCCTCTTATTAAGTACTAGGTTTTTTATGTGTGTCCACATTTACTTTTGACTAGTTGCGTTGTTAATTTTATTTTTTATGTAATTATTCTTATTATTTTCGATTTGTACTTTGTATTGATTTCTTATTAGTTTATATTCTCCCCAAGCTTGAGTTGTGTTTTCAAATTTGGCTCGTAAATATTTTATTATTTTTTCTCTTTTCATTGTTCGCAATTCTTCGTTAAACCAGTTATTCACTTTGTTATTTACGTGTGTTATGCGTTTATTTTATTTTAATTTATTTAATAGCAAATTGTAATTTTAGTACTGGATGAATACATATATGTGTTAATGTAAAAAAATAAAATAAATAAAGGAATAAGGTTTCTGTTTGACTATTAATTTCGAATGTGTAAAATATTTATAGCAATTTCAAAACCTTACGGTCTCTCAATCAGACATCTGTATATAAAAATCACCAAGTACCTTTTAAGCAACTGTGTTCTCAATTTTAAGTAGATAGGTTTATTGTGTAGGTAACACTTATGCTTGATACCACGTCAAGCATATGTTTGTGTATACATTTAATAGTTTTTATGTCAGAATACGCCGTTGTGTTAAGAATTAAATGTCGTCTACATAATTTTAAGATGTTTTTAGTTTATCATTTGTAATATAAACCGTGATTTTTTTGAATTTTTATCGGTATTGGTTGATTTTCCAATGTGAATCAATATATGTATAATAATAGTAATTCGCTTTGCTATAATTTTTTATTCACATGTTTGCATACGAGTTCCAGTGTTTTTCATTTATATGTACATAGCTTTATGATCTTTGGGACTATTTCCTTGCCGGACGATAAACTTTTCAATGGCGTGTCTACAGTAATAATTTAAAGATATTAGTCCAATCTGGTAACACAAGAGAATTTATTTCCAGAATGAAGAATTACAATTTTGCACAAGCATAAGCTAAATTTAATGTAATTATGAAAATATGTACTCTTATCTAAGGGAGATGAGCTCGAATTAAAATCTCCGATTAAAATATTTAAGTGAGATATTTTCTATTATCTATAATAAAATAATGAATATGTGTGCATGTAATGTTTCCAGTGTTACTTTTCTCTACCTCGTTCTATTGTTTTCATAAATGGTATTTAATATAATTTGAATATGTTCGACAAATAATATTCTGTGTAAGAAGAACAGCGAATCAACTTGAATAATAGAACTGAACTGTAAAAAGAAATACGATTTAATGGATAAAGTGAACAAAATAAAGGAGCAGAGATTCTCCCTTAAAGAAGCAAATTTACATTAAGTGTGTATTATGGAATGGAAAATAAGAAGGTAATAGATTTCTTAACTTATATTCCTTATTTATATTTTTAAGTTTAGATTGAAATAAACAAGTGTATAGAGACATATATGTATATATTTCACATATATATATATATATATATTTTATATATATGAAAATATATACATATATATTCATGTATATATATATATATATTCATGTATATATATATATATATTCATATATGTACATCCTAATATGTATATTATATTATAAATATATACACAATAACTTTGTGGAATATATAACAACTGTATTTGTTACCATTTTATAAATATTTCTTTTTAATACCAAGAGCTTTTCAATAAAAGATTTACATCATAGCAAAAAAGAGAAATTTAATGCTTAAGTCATAAAATAAGGAAATCCTGGATAAAAGATGGGCTTATCCTCGTAAATTTTTTCAGGGGCGTAAGTGGTTCATTAATACTTACTGGAAGACTATTTTTTATTTTTATTTATTTATTAGTATTGAATATACTTTATCCATATAGAACAATGACTTGTCCAGTGTAGACGTTACCTTCAGTATTCGGAAATCATCGACATTTCTAAGTCAATATGGTTATGTTTTGTTTGCAGTATCTTTGTTTTATTTTCGTTAAGCTTTAATTTATGCATGTGTAGCAAACTGTTTATTTTACTTATATCATTTGATATATTTGCCTGGTATTCTTCATCATCTTCAGCAGACCTAAATACTGTTTCGTTTACATATAGAACCATTTCAAATGTTTGCATTATATTTGAAATGATTTTAATATATTTTGTAATTAGTAGGACGCCTAGTACAGAACCTTGTGGTACACCAAAGTCATTATGTATTTCCCCCGGTAGCGAAGAACCATTTACTATAGGTGTAAGCGTTCTATGCTGTAGATTATTATTATTATTATTAATTTCTTTATTAGTATTAAAAATGCTTTTTAAAAAACTATTGTATTACAATTTCATCACATATAAAATTTTATTTATTATTATTATTATTAATTTCTTTATTAGTATTAAAAAATACTTTTTAAAAAACAATTGTATTACAATTTCATCACATAAAATTTTCTAATATTACATATCTTTACATGTTATATTTTACCAAAAAAACAATATGTTTCTTATATATATTAAAATTACGTTCCATTTTCACATTATTTGGTAGGGAGTTGTAAAGTTGAAAGCCCTTATAAAATAGCGACCGCTGCATTGCAGATGATTCTACTCTTTCAATCCTAAAATGTTCCGCATTTCTAAGCTGGTACGGTTGAGAATCTCTCACGTACGACACTTGCTCGGTTAGATATTCTGGTGCTTCACCGTTTTTAATTCTGTGTATGAAATTTAGTGTGTTCAGTTTAAGCCGTTGTTCTACATTTAACCATTTAAGTGATTCAAGCATGAAATGGATCGACGTATATCTGTTGACTTTAAGTATGACTCTCATTGCTCTATTCTGTAATTTTTGCAATCTTTCGATTTGATGAGCTGTGCAACATGTGAATAGTATTGTCGAACCGTATTCGAAATGAGGCTTTATCATTGTGTTGTATATATTAACTGCCGTTAAAATTGAGACTTGGTTTCTTATTCTTTAAAAAAAACTAATCTTTTTGCCGATCTTCTTACATATGTAGTCAATATGATTTTTAAATTTTAAGTTTTTATCAATTATAAAGCCTTAATACTTTATTTGGTTCACTTTTTCTATTATTTGATTATTTATTTTAAAAATTATATTGCTGTCGGAATTTACTTCCATTATTTTTGTTTTACTTTCGTTTAATTTAAGTTTATTCATTTTTAGCCATATACTAACATTATTCATATCCTCGTTGAGATTATTATAACATATTTGTTCAGATTCTCCTTCCGTAAAAATAAGCGTATCGTCAGCATATAAAACTATTTCGCATTTGTTCAATACGTTTGATATATCATTTATATATAGGATAAATAGCAGCGCTCCTAATATCGATCCTTGTGGCACACCGTATTCATCGTTATGTATTTGTGACTTAATGTCATTTACTTTCGTTATTTGTTTCCTGTTTGTTAAATATGATTCAAACCATTTTAATTCTATGTCTTCGATGCCATAAGCTTTCAATTTTTGCAGAAGTATTTTTCTATCGATCCAAGAAAATACCCAATATTTTATTATTTTTGTCTGTTTTTTTCCATCTATTAATTAAATAATTAATTGCTGTTTCACACGAGAATTTTTTTCTGAAACCGGACTGATATTTCGATAGTATTTTCTTAGATTCCAAGTACTGCTCCAACTGCTCCTTAACCACTTTTTCGATTATTTTCTCACACGTCTTAAGAGTATTTATCGGCCGATATTCATCACATCTTTTTGTTTTCGCCACCTTCTCAATTGGTGTTACCATCGCTGTTTTCCAATTTTCTGGAAACACTCCTGTTTGTAGTGATTTGTTCACTATCCTTAGTATTATTCTGCCGACGATATGCCAACTATTTATGATCATATCACTTGATACTTTATACGGCTGAAACTATTCTGATTCTTTGCCTGTTATGCCTTACATTTACCGTTTTTTTTCATTATTATTTGCCTGCCAATTGCCTCAAACGATCTTTTGAAGTGAAGTCATAGTTTACCGTTGCCTCAGACAGAATCCCGATTGATATTTGGATAGTATATTATATGACTCAATAAATTTCTCCAACTGACCTTTTACCACTTTCTTCAAATTTTTTTTCACGTCTTTAAAGTACATACACATTAATTGGTCTATATTCTTCATATTTTTCGTTTTTAACACTTTTTCAAATGGTGTTACCATTGTTCCTTTTGTTTTCAGGAAAAATCACCACATTACAATTATCAAGAATAATTTTGTTCGATATCCTCTCCTTATCCGTTTTGTTTTTCATTTGTTCTATTATTTTCTTAAGTTCAAAAATATCTATTGTACCTACGAAAGTTTTTATTTATTTATTATTATTATTCGTGAAACTTTAAAAATTCTTATTTACATTCATATAACTCTTTTCCTTCCTTTACAAAATCTTCACATTATTTCCATTAATCTTTACAAAATTAATACATTTTCCTCTTTTACATTACAGTATTCCCTCGATTTACGTCGCAGTTGGTACAAAGTAGTATGTTTTAACAAGGAACTTAAAAAAGTTGCGGTAATCCCTCGATTTACGTCGCAGTTTGTTCCAAAAAAAGGCGACGTAAATCGAATGGCGACGCAAATTGAAGTTAGAGGGTACACAATATTTGACGTCGTAAATCGAAACAACGTTAATCTAGGCGGCGTAAATCGAAGGATAACTGTATAAATTTTCTCCTTTTTAATATCTTCCGTGTGGAATACTTAATGTTCCTTACAGAATAAAGATTTTTGCAGTGCCGCTGAATTTGCTTGCCTTAGCCTGCAGTTGGCGGAATTTCTAATTTGATATGGCTGTACTTCACCAACATACTTGATTTGATACCAAAGATACTCCATTTTTTATTTTGTAGGAAAAACTTAAAGTATTAAATTCAAGTCGTTGTTCAATATTCAGCCATTTATTGCATTTTAAAATGGTCCGCCTTGTCGATTGATATTCATTGTAACATGTATGTGTGATCCGTATTCAAAGTGAGGCTTTATTATTGTGTTGTAAAAATCTATTGACGTCATTATAGAAACTTTATTCCTAAATGGTCTGAAAAAACAGTTTTTGTAGTTGTTCTGTTAGATATTCTGGTGCATCATCTATTTTCATTCTTCAAATAAAGTATATAGTGTTAAATTGTAGTCTTTCCTTTATATTTAACCATTTCAAAGAGTCTAGCATCCATCTTGTTGATGTTAATCTATTTACTTTAAGTATTGCACGCATTGCCTTATTTTGTAACTTCTGTTGATCTGAACAGCAAGTATGTAATATTGTTGATCCATATTCACAGTGTGGTTTAATATAAATATTTATTGATGTTATAATTGACATTTTATTTCTTATGCGTTTGAAAAATCCGATTTTTTCCCCGATTTTTTTTACAAATAAATTCAATATGATCATTAAATTTTAATTCTTTATCTATTATGAAACCCAAGTATTTTATTATTATTATTATTATTATTATCTTTATTAGTATTTCTTGAATACTTTGAAATATCGCAATAATATAAAAAAATATAGAATTTAACACAAAAAAATATTTCTCTAATTTACATCATTCTTAACAAAATTTACACATTGTCTTTTAAATTCATAATCATTCATTTCATTTTTAATCTTATTTGACAGGGAGTTATATAGTTTTAGTCCTTTGTAAAAGAGTGATAGTTGCATTGCCGTCGTATTAACCTGTTGCAATCTGAAGTCTTCCGCATTCCTCAATCTATAGGGTTGAACATCTCCAACATATCTTATTTGTTCGCATAAGTATTCTGGCGCCTTTCCTCGCTTAAGTTTTCGAATAAATATAAGCGTGTTTAATTTTAACCTTTGTTTTATGCTCAACCATTTTAGTATATTCAACATGAGTCTAACAGACGTGTATCTGGTACATTTCAATATTGTTCTCATCGCCTTGTTTTGTAACTTTTGTAGTCTTTCGATTTGCGATTCATTACAGCATGTGTAGATAATTGTTGACCCAAACTCAAAATGTGGTTTTATTGTTGTATTATATATATTAATTGCAGTTAGTGTAGAGATATTCTTTCGGATTCTTTTGAAAAAACCTATCTTCTTACCAATTTTTTTACAGTTGTACTGTATGTGCTCTTTAAATTTAAGTTCTTTATCTATTATAAATCCCAGGTACTTAATTTCATTAACTTTTTCTATAGTTTTCTCATTTATTTTAAATTCTGCTTCACTAGTCATGTTAATTTCTATGATTTTTGTTTTGATTTCATTTAATTTTAATTTATTCATTTTCAGCCACAGATTAATGTTATTCATATCATTCGTCAATTTGTTTAAGCATTGTTCTTTAGTGTCTCCTATTGTGTATATCAGTGTGTCATCCGCATACAAAGTAATTTCGCTTCCAGTTAAAATATGGGGCATATCATTTATATAAATGCTAAATAGTAAAGCACCCAAAATGGATCCCTGTGGAACACCGTGTTCATTTTCAATAGGCTGCGATCTTACGCCATTTATACTCGTTATTTGATTTCTATTGCTCAAGTATGATTTAAACCATTCGAGCTCAGCACCTTGCACTCCATATAAATACAATTTTTCAATCATTATTTTTCTGTCGATTGTCTCAAACGCTCTCTTAAAATCTAAAAATATTACCATTATTTTCTTACTTTTTCCTATTTTCTTCCATCGATTAATTACAAAGTTGACTGCCGTTTCACATGAAAATCCTTTTCTATATCCAGATTGGAACTTCGAAAGAAGTGAATATTTTTCAAGATAATCTTCTATTTGTTCCTTCACAACCTTCTCCAAAATTTTTTCAAATGTTTTTAAGGAGTTAATCGGTCGAAATTCTTCACATTTAATGGTGTTGGCTACTTTTTTTATTGGTGTTACTACTGTTTCTTTCCAGTTGTCCGGAAACACGCCATTTTCAAGAGATTTGTTGATTATACGTAATAAAGTTGTTCCAATTATATTCCAGTTATCAATAATCATTTTCTTCGATATCTTATCATTTTTATCGAATTAACTTTCTCTATTATTACATTATTTATTTTGAATATTAAATTATTGTCCATATTAATTTCTAACAATTTGGTTTTGTTCTCATTTAGTTTTAGCTTGTTCATCATTAACCATTTATTTATATTTTCCATATCCTTTAACAAATTTTCGTGACATAAGATATCATTCTTATCATCAGTAAAAATTAAAGTATCGTCCGCATACAGCACTATCTCACATTTCTGCAAAACCTTTTCCATATCATTTATGTAAATAATAAATAACAGCGCTCCTAATATTGATCCTTGTGGTACTCCATACTTATTTTCAATTGGGCTGGATTCAATGTTGTTAACTCTTGTAATTTGTTTACGGTTCGTTAAATATGACCTAAACCACATCAGCTCTTCATTCTCTATTCCATACTTCATTAGTTTTTGCAGCAGAATGTCCCTATCAATTGTTTCAAATGCTCGCCTGAAGTCCAGAAAAATTGCAAGAATCTTATTATTTTTCGTATTCTTCCACCGACTTATGACATAATTTACAGCAGTTTCACATGAAAACTTCCTTCTGAAACCTGACTGATATTTTGACAATAACTTGTTTTCCTCCATGTATTTTTCCAACTGTTGCTTAACCACGGTTTCTAGAACTTTTTCAAATGTTTTCAGTGAGTTAATAGGACGAAATTCTTCACATTTATTAGTGTTTTTAATTTTTTCAATTGGTGTTACCAATGACTCTTTCCAATTATCGGGAAAAATTCCCGTTTCCAGCGATTTATTTATAATTTTAAGCAAGATGTTACCTACTAACTCCCAGTTATCCAATATTAAGTTACTCGATATTCTCCTATAATCGTTTTTCTTTTTAATAGTTTTACATATATTTCTTAATTCTAATAATGATATTGCACGGAATTTAAATCTACAGTTTATCACAGGAATTTGGTTCTTATATTGCACGTCCTCTATGGAGCATCTTATTTCCTTAATACTATTTACGAAGTAGTCATTAAAATTTTCAGCTATTTCGGAATTAATATTACATTCTATATTATTAAATATCACAGATTTAATCACATTTTTGGGAGTTTTTAAGACTAGTTCTTTTATTTTATACCACATTTCTTTTTGGTTGCTTGTATTCATAATCTTATTGTTTATAAACTTATTTTTTTCATTACCAATTTTCACTTTATATAAATTTCTTATGAATTTATAGTTATTCCACGATGATGCTGTATTTTCAAATAATGCCTTTTGATATTTTATAATTTTTTCCTTTTTCAATATTCTTAGTTCGTTGCTAAACCATTTATTATTATTGTTTTCGCGCACTTTTCTCTTCACTACAAATTTTTCAATTGTTTGTTCCAAACAAGTATCAAGATTATAAACGTATTCATTTATGTTATCTATTTCATTAAATTCTATTAATGCATTTAGTTCATTATTAAATCTGTCTTTATTGTATTTAAATATGTCTATTTCCGTGTTCCTTATCTTCTGCTCGTTTCCATTCTCGATAATAATATCTATACATTCGTGATCTGATATTTTATTGTTTATATTATTTCTTGCCGACACCATTTCATTATTTGTGATTATATAGTCTATTAATGTTTTAGAATCTTTCGTTATTCTCGTATATTCCTTCATTATCTGTTTTAGCCCGTTATCATTCAATATGCTTTCCAATTTACCTTTATAAAAATCTGATTGCCAATCTATGTTGAAGTCTCCTGCTATTATAATGTCATTACTTTTCTCGCACAAGTCCTCCAAAAACTGTTGTAAATCTTCACAGAATTCCGCTTTGCTGTAGCTTGGTGATCTATATATTATAACTATTATAAATGATAAGCCTTCACATTTCGCCAAATATGCACTAATCCAGTGTTTGGAGTCCTTTACGTTTTTCTTAATTCTGTTTACCTTCCATTGTTTTTTAAAATATAATGTTACTCCTCCTGTCCTGGGTGAATTGGACATTGTCACGTATTGATCGTAAAGACCCAATTCTGTCTCGCATTCTTCTATTTTTTCCGTTATGTGCGTTTCGGAGAGCATTATAAAATCTGGTTTAATACTTTCGGCAATTATTTCCAGTTGAGTAAAATTATTCAAAAGTCCTTGTATATTTGTATAAATTCCATGAATTTTCTTTGATTGTTAAATAGCTAATCCAATTCTTCTTTTTCTTACCAAAAGTCTGTTTTGATAAACCGGGCATTCTCTATTAAATGTGGCATGATCTTCGTCCAGGCCTAGATTAAGTCTTCTATTTTCCTTTATACAATTGATGCATTTTTTCACTATTTCCTTATTACATTCTTTGCTTTTGTGATTTCCATGGCATTTATAACATGTATCCTCATTTTTACATTCCGATGATTTGTGGTTATATCCTTGGCATTTAAAACATTGCAGCACATCAGTACCATCGAAAACCCGGCATCTGTCCCATCCTATATTAAGCCTTACTCCCGATATCACTTTTGGATACGATTCATTATCAATTTTCATTTTTGCATTATATATTGTTCTATTAAATTTCTTAGATTCATATATTTTGATAAGTTCTATTTTACTGTCTTTCAATATTTCATTTTGATTTTTCAATTTCTCTATTAGTTCCTTCTCCTGCATTTTAAAATTCATGTCTGTTATCATAATTTGCATACCTACTTCCTTTGGCACTTTCACTTCATAATTTTTACTAATTTGAGTTTCAATAGCTTCTTTAATTTTTTCTCTTTCCTCCACATTTTTGCTTTTTATTACTAGCGTACCATTTTTCCTATTTTCGACGTTCGTTATTTTAAAATTTATTGGGTCCACCTTTTCATTCAATTCTACATACATACATACATAATTGGCCATTACAACCCTTCAGTCAGGATTACGGCCTAGCTTCATTCAATTCTGCTTTTGTTTTTTCAACACTTTGTTTTTCCTTGGGCTTTATAATTAAGGGGACATTTTTTGAAACATCTGGCATCACTATATTATTTGCAGCTATTTGTGCGTATGACATTTTCTGTTTGACATTCGTATCCTTGACAATTTTCTTTATTTCATTACACATTTTCGTATTGCTTTTCTCGATCGTTTCATACATATCCTTATTCTTGTTTTCAATATTGTTTACCGTTCCATAAATGTCCTTGACCTCTTGTATATTTATTTCGCATAATTTTTGAATTTTTTCCATTTTTCTAAATCTTTCATCATACCGTTTTTCGATTGCCTCCAACAATGATTTAATTTCATTTTCATTTTTCCTTAGTGAACTTTCAAACTCATATTTATACTCCTGCAATACTTGTTTGTTTTTCTCGACGCCCTCTTGAACACCACTTAAGACAAGATCAACATTCTGAATGTATTGTAAACAGTCATCACATATGAATCCCACGAAATTATCCTCTTCCAAAATTTTTGCGGAATATTGATCGATCCCGGCACATTTCTTATTGTAATGATATATTTTGTTGCATACTCCATTGCATCTAATGCCACTTTCACCTCTTATCGATGACTTGCACTTAGTGCATTCAGCCATCCTTTTATTGTTTTTGACAAAAAAAACTTCACTCTGCAAGATTTTTTCTGTCTTCACCAACACTTGATATTTTAGTTTTAATTTTGTTTTTAGAATAGTCTCTATCTATTTTTTAAACAATTTATTATAAAAATTTCTCTAATTTTATAGAGCTTTATTAAATTTCCTTGTATATTCGACAGGGTTGCCAATATCTATCTGATCAAATATTACAGTTTTGTATTGCACTGCGATTTATTTTAAATAAGATTTTTTATCTCTCTCCACATTCCCTTTTGGTCATTCTTCTGAGCTTAAGAAGTCCCTAATAAAAGCCGTATTGAACTCATTATCAGCAATATTCTTGTTCGGCTTTCCCAAAATTTCAACTCTTTCTCTTAGCATTTCAACAATAGTCAATGAATTCTTGTCACTCAAATAGTGAATTGACACATGCTTCGTTAGTTTATCGATCCACGTCAAAAATGTTGTCTTTTTATTTAAAAACCACACGTCTATATGAATAACCTCGTTCGATTTAATTGGGGTTTCAGTAACACACAGTTTTGTTTTAATAGGCTATCTGTCAAACATATTACAGATGATACAATTATTAATGAATTTGTGAATTTCCCTTTTTAAATTCGGGTAATAAATTTTATCATTAAGTTCCAAAAATGTCTCTTCTATTCCTCTGTGATTTTTCTCGGTGTGATATTTTGCTGTGATATCCAAAAGTTTTTCCCTGGCAAAAACATCTTTTATAAATTTAGAGCATAATAAAAATTTCATTTCCATAGCATTTGAAAAGTAGTGAACTATTGTCTACCTTGAAGTTTCTTAAATATCTCAAAATTATCACAAAATATTGCTACTGTTCCCTTTATAGGAAAAATTTGTCTTAAATATTCCAGAACTTTCTCTTCAAAATACTCTCTTAATACCATCGTGTGTCTCATCTTTCTCTCATTTAAAATTTCCTTTTCATATTTAAACTTTTTTGCTAAGGTAAGTACATATACCTAGGAAGTCGCCGTGGTCTAGTAGGTAGTGTGTTGGCTTATTAGACGAAAGGCCCGAGTTCGAATCCCAGGCCAGACATCAAAAACAAAATACAAAAAGTATTTCTTCGGCGACTTCCTCTCAGCAGATTTCTGGCAAAAACTCTGAGAGTAAAAATTGCCATGGAAAGCTTCTCAAAAAATCTGTCGTTCGGAGTCGACTTTAAACTGTAGGTCCCGCCACTCATGTATACAAAATTAACGCACACAACTTGAGTGGTGTTGAGAAGCTAGGCCGTAATCCTAACTGAAGGGTTGTAATGGCCAATTATGTATATATGTATGTATATATACAATACATTAATTATTTTTACATTATGTAATACATTTTACATAAATTACATTTACATTAATTATTTTTACAATATTCAAACAGCATTTTCTTAAATAAAATTTTATTTTCACAGTCTTTTATATTATTTGGTAGTTCATTATACTTTTTAATTCCCTTATATTCTAAACAATTCATATCCCTTGTAGTTCTCATTAGTGGTAGTCTATAATTATCTTTTCTCTTAGTATTATAATTATGAATCTCATGATTACACTATAATTTTTCATTCAAATATTCAGGACATTTTCCAAATTTTATATCATGAATAAATTTCAAGGTGTGAAAGGTAACAATTTGTCTAATATTTAACCAATTTAGTTCTTGTAGCATACTTTTTATATTTGTGTCATAATTCTTGTTTAAAATAATACGCATAGCCCTATTTTGCAACTTCTGAAGTTTGTCCATTTGAGTTGTGTTTAAAAGAAATAGTATTGACGGGCAATAAACAAAATGCGGTAAAATTATACTGCTATACACTTTAATCCTATAATTCTTATTTACTAATTTAGTTGATCTAGCCATTATTCCAATCTTCTTTGCTATTTTGTTTACAATATACTTTAAGTGATCCTCAAAACTTAAATTTTCATCAATCATTATGCCCAAATATTTAATCACATTTACTCTATCAATAGCGTCATTCTTTATTTTTATTACACACTCATCCCTATTTACATGATTTCTTGTCAATATCATAAATTTAGTTTTATTAATATTCAATTTTAATTTATTTTCACATAACCATATATATAAATTGTCAATATCTTCCTGCATCTTCCTCATAGCATTCTCCAAATTCCTATCCGCAATCATTAATAATGCGTCATCAGCAAATAGTCTAATCTTTGTATGTTTTAAACATGACTTTATATCATTTATATATAAAATAAAAAGCAGCGGTGCCAACACCGTTCCTTGCGGCAATCCTATATCTACATTAATTTTTGTCGATACCGTATCAGATACAACCACTTGTTGCTGTCTATCACTCAGATAGCTGGTCATCCATTTGTCCTCAGCATCACCAATTCCTATCCTCCGCAACTTTGTCATCAATATATTTCTATCCACTGTCTCAAATGCTCTTTTCAGGTCAAGGAATGTTGCAATTATGTTCATCTTGTCATTGAGATTATTCTTCCACTCCGACAGTACCAAATTTAACGCTGTTTCACATGAGTGGTTTCTTCTGAAACCAGACTGTTCCTCTATTAATATATTATTGTCCTCTATATGTTTACTTAACTGTTCTTTCACGATCAGTTCAACAAGTTTAGCATCGCATGTGATAGTATTAATAGGCCTAAGTTCTTCTGCAAGTATAGTATTTGTAACTTTCTGTACTGGAACAATAGTTGTCAATTTCCATTTCCTTGGCACTACACCCGTTGACAAACTTTCATTTATCATACCAGCGTAGAAGTATGCTGTATAATTTAAAGAGTCTTTCAGTACGCCTTCCGAAAAAAGGTTTTTACCGCCAATCTTATACTTTAATTTTCTCGATATGTCATATACATCATTTGATGTAACCATTTTAAATCTGAACTGTTCCATTCCACAATTAATATCCGGGGACAAGCCCCCATATTCATATTTTTCAATTGAGTCATTTATTTCTCTTATACTGTTTACAAAAAATTTATTCAGGTTCTCTGCGATATCTTGGTCATTATCATAAACAATTACGTGTATTCTAACTGTTTTTATTTCTTTCTTCTGTTCTTTTAAGTTAGTTAATTCTTTTAAATATTTCCACATTTCTCTACTATTATTTGCAATAATGTTTATTTTATTTTCCATGTATTTTATTTTCTTTATTTTTATTAATTTTTTATATTGTTTCTTAATAACATTATATTCATCCCAGTGACCCCTTTGCATCGACATTTATATACAAATCATACTTCTTTTTATTCATATTTGTAAGTTCCCTATCATACCATTTATTCATTAATTTTATTGTCACTCTTTGGCTAGTAGTTATACTAGACATTATCTGTATTATTATATGATATAAACACTTTATCTTATTTTCTATATCACAGTTATTTAAAAAACTAAAACTAAATTGACGTAAATAATGCACTAAAATATCACAGCTATAGTTATTCCAAATATTCAAGGTTTTAAACATTCTCATATTCAACGCGTCATTAACAGGTACATCAAAGGTAATGGTTTCGTGGTCACTTATCTGATATTCATCAAGTTTATCACAGTTTATGTTTTTGTCATTAGAATACACAAGGTCAATTCGAGTAGAACTATGTTCAGTTATTCGCGTATCAAACATTACACATTGCTTCATTGCCGCATTAGACAAAATTTCGTTTAATTTATTTGAGTATAAATTATTTTTATTAACATCAATATTAAAGTCACCAACCAATATATTATGATCACGTAAATTAATGTTTTGATCAATAATTAGACTCAAGTTATTAAGGAAATCCGCACAGCTGCCACTTGGGGATCTATAAATTACGCCTAGTTTCCAATTCTTAGTCAATTTTTTCGTTTTTACAACTAAGCACCATAAATTGTTAGGAATTGCTTTCTTATATACTTCTTTAAATTCAATTGTATCATGTATATAAATTATTACACCACCAGTATGTCTACTATTAGAATCACATCTCACACTTTTGTATGTGCTAATACTAATTTCAGCATCCGTAATATTATCTGTTGCACAAGTTTCCGTACATAGCACTATACCGGGTTTTTTGATTTCGAGAAGTCTTTGAAGCTCTATTTTATTTGATATTATGCTACAAATGTTAACATATATACACTTAATGTATTTATTATTATTTAGTCTTCTACCATTTGATATGTTATGGTTTCTTTCTGGTCTATTTTCAAAAATATTGTTATTATCATTTGATGCAATTAATGGCTGCTAATAATCAATTCGTTTCTTCTTTTCTTCAATTTTTCTTATGTAAACCGGACACATCCTACTATTTGTCATATGATTAACGTCAAGACCAAGTTTTCTGGATTCATTCATTTTTAAACAGTTTCTACACTTGTTAATTGCTTCACCAGCACAATCCGCTGTTCTGTGGTTTCCTAAACATTTAATGCACACATCATCATTTACACAATTAATAGTCTTATGTCCATATTCTTTACATTTAAAACAGCATAGTACATTAATACCATCATATACTTTGCATCGGTCCCATCCTATATTTAACTTCTCCATTGATATGATGTTATTAAAAGTTTCCAACTCTGTTTCAATTATTGCGTTATAAAAGGATCCATTAGTTTTCTTCACTTCATATAGTTTGACCACTTTTATCTCATCGTTTGGTATACAATCATTTTGCCTTTTCAATTTTTTTTTTTTTTTTTTTTGAAATATAGAAATAATAATTTGATTTTTGTTTCGTATCTATTTCTTGTTATTCTGTAGTTGTCCCATGCTTCACTTGTGTTCACTGTTTTTGCAATATAATATTTAATAATTTTATCTTTTTTAAGTCGTTTTAACTCACTATTGAACCAATTCTTTGTATTATACTTCTCATTTATAGTTTTCTTTATCGTAAATTTTTTTATTGCATTTTCGAAACAATTATCGATATTATATGTCATTTCGCCAAGACTTCTATTTTCATAGTTGTTAATATTATTTCTAATTTCAGTTCTAAACAAATTTTTATTGTATTTAAAAATTTCTATCTCCTTTTTTGTTGATTCGCTAAAATTTTTATTTTTTATGTTTATATCTATAGCTTCGTGATCCGATATTTTATTCGCGCCATTATTTTTTGCCGAAACATTAATATTATTTGTGATAACAAAGTCTATTAAAGTTCTCGTATTTTCTGTCACCCTCGTATATTCGGTTATTATTTGCTTAAGTCCATTATCATTTAAAGTCGCTTGTATTCTATTTTTATATGTATCGTTTCTGTTCCAGTCTATATTGAAATCACCTGCTATTACAATTTCAAGACTTGTTTCGCAAATATTTTCCGTGATTTCATCAAATGCATCACAAAATTCCACTTCCCTACAGCTTGGAGATCTATAAACCGCCATAAGTACTAAAATCGTATTTTTGTTTTTAACTTCATATGCACACATCCTGTATTTTGAATTAGCCACTTTCTCATGAAGCTTTTCTACATTCCATTCTTTTTTAATATATAGTACGACTCCGCCTGTTCTTGTTGAATTTGAAAACGTTACATAATTATTATAATTCAGAAGTTGGTATTCATGCTCCTCAACATCATTTGTTAAATGAGTTTCTGATAAAATTATAAATTCGGGATTTCTTAATTCTATCATTATCTCAATTTTATTAAAATTGTTTAGCAGACCTTGCGCATTTGTGTATATACCGTAAATCAATTTTGATTGTTATATATTAAAACCAATCATTCTCATTTTTATTTTCAATTTGTTTTAATATACCGGACAGTTCTTGTTTGTAGTGCTATGATTTTCATCTAGCCCAAGGTTAAAGTTTTGATTCGATCTTATACAGTTTATACACTTCACTATAACTTCTTTTGATTTGTGATTACCATGACACTTATAACAGACTTCTTGATTTCTGCAATCCTTAGCTTTGTGATTAAATCCTTTGCATTTATAACACATCAATACTTCTGTTCCGTCGAAGATTCGAAATTTCTCCCACCCAATATTAATTCTTTGGGTTGACATTAACTTTGTATATGATTCATTATCAATTAAAATTTTCGCATTGTTTACAGTATAATTATTTCTTTTAGTTTCAAATGTTTTAATAACTTTTATATTACTATTATCTGGAAATTCATTTTGTTTTTTAATTTTTCTGATTAATTCTTCATCAGAATATTTAAATGACATGTCCGTTATAACAATATTCATTTCATTATTGCTTGGCACTTTAACTTCATAATTTTCACTCATTTCATTTTGAATTGCTAATTTAATTTTTTCTCTTTCTTCATTATTTTTACTATTTATAACTAAAGTGCCATTATTCCTGTTTTCTACACTAGTTATTTTCAATTCGATTGGGTTTACCTTCCTATTTAAGTCTTCTTTTGTTTTTTCCGTTTTTTGTTTTTCTTTGGGTTTAATTATAAGGGGGACTTGTTTATTTAACTCTGGCAATACTGATCCTTTTTTAACTGTTTCAGCAAATGACAACTTGTTTTGTTTATCACTTGTTTCTTTTATTGCTTTTGTTATATTGTTCTGCATTTTAATATTACTTTCCTCGATTGTATTACACAAATTTTTGTTCTTATTTTCAAATTCATTTATAATTCCACGTATTTTTTTTATTTCTGACACATTTTGTTCACAGATCTTTTGTGCTTTATCTATTTTTCTAAGTCTCTCTTCATATCTTCCTTCGATTACTTCTAGTAATTGTTTTATCTCATTTTCATTATGATTTAATGCAAAAGCAAATTCGTTTTTATATTCTATTAGGTTCTGTTTGTTCTTGTTTACACCATCTTGTAAGTCTTTTAAAACCAAATCAACATTATGAATGTATTGAATACAATCATCACACATAAATCGCACAAAATTTGCGGCCTCCAGTACCTTTGCTGAGTACTGGTCAATTCCGGAACATTTATTCGAACAGTGGAACACTTTTTTACATACACCTGCACAACTTATTCCCGATTCACCGCGTATTGTACTTTTGCATTTGTGACACTCAGCCATGGCTGGGGTCAAAACACACTTCTTTCTATTTTAAGATTATATTAATTTTGTTCAGTGTATTTGTTTATTTATATTTAATATGGCAACTTCGTTTTTATCGATAAATAACCAAGTATCACCGCTATATTTGAAGGACAAGGCCAGCTGATATAGCTTTTATTTACAGTTGAGACTAATCAGCGATCCAAAACACTTCCAGTGATGAATTAATTTTTTCACAAAACAATTGCAAAACTAATTAATTTATTACTTTCACCGGCACTATTTTTACAAAACAACAAACGATCAATGAACACAAGGAACCGCCCTTCGTTTCAGTAGCGTTCCGGTCTACAACAATCTACACTTGTATAGTTTTTCACCAAAAAATCGGCAGCACCTTGAAAACACGTCCAGTCACAGCGATATAACATATACATTATTATTATTAACATAATTTCGATTACTATTATACTGGTTAGAACACAAATTTTTCTGGAAATAATTATCTCTATTATTAAAAACATTTGGAGTATTGTTATGAGAAAATGTTGTACTGTTCGGAATATTATTATTATTTTTTATTAGTATTTGAAATACTTTAATTTACAATTCATACATATTATTCACGATAATAAATTATTCTTAACAAAGTTAACTGTATGTTTCCTAAATAAATTCCAATTCGTCTCCACTTTTACATCATCCGGCAATGAGTTGTATAGCTGAAGACCCTTATAGAACAGTGACCGTTGTGCTGCGCTTGTTGATACCCTTTCAATCCTGAAGTGTTCAGCATTACGCAGCTGATATGGTTGAACCTCTCTTACATAGTTTATTTGCTCGGTCAAATATTCAGGCGCCGCTCCCATTTTAATTTTCTGTACAAAATTTATAGTGTTTAACCGAAGTCTTTGTTTTACATTAAGCCACCTTAGTGTTTGTAACATATATGGTCAATTCACACAAGCCATTGTATCGTTGTATTCATTGTATTGTTGGAAGAACATACAACAGTGTATGATTGTTGTTGATAATTTTCATATAAAAATCCGATACACTCATACACATTTTTTTCCTATGTTTTTGGAAGTTGTATAGGTTTCGTGCTATCAAATTGTGTGAATGAAAAAAATGTGTATATGTTTTCATATGTTGTGTTGGTTTCGGGCTATCAAATTGTTTGAATGCCACGAAATACACAATACAGCATAGCATTGAGCGTTCACAAACAAACAAATGTATTCAATACAACATACACGATACAAAGTTGTGTGAATTGCCCAATAGTTTATTGGTGTATATCTGTTACATTTTAACATTGTGCGCATTGCTTTATTTTGAAGTTTTTGCAGTCGTTCGATCTGGTTTGTCGTGCAACATGAGTATAAAATAGTCGATCCGTAT
The DNA here is from genome assembly GCA_930367235.1 of Sarcophaga rosellei. NCBI lineage: Eukaryota > Metazoa > Arthropoda > Insecta > Diptera > Sarcophagidae > Sarcophaga > Sarcophaga rosellei. The sequence continues at coordinate 41,837,907 of OV884021.1, read as the reverse complement.
TCAAAATGCGGTTTTATTTTGGGTTTTATATATTACCTGCAGGTATTATTGTTATTTGTTTTCTAATTCGTTTAAAGAAACTTACTTTTTTGTCGATTTTTTACATATATAGTCTATGTGGTTGTTAAACTTTAGATCTTTATCTATAACTACGCCTAAATATTTTATCTGGTCCACTTTCTGTATTACTTCGTTGTTAATTTTAAAGATTTTGTCACTATTCGCATTAATTTCCATGATTTTTGTTTTACTTTCGTTCAACTTAAGTTTATTCATATCCAGCCATGTTATCAGTATGTTCATGTCCCGGTTCAGGTTTTGGTAGCATTGTTCAACTGTATCATCTTCCGTAAAAATAAGCGTATCATCAGCATACAGAGTCATTTCACATTTATCTATTACGTTTGGCATGTCCCTGTGGAACTCCATTATCATTACTCAATTTATCGGACATTGTGCCATTTACATTCGTTATTTGCTTTCTATTAGCCAAGTATGACGCAAACCATTTTAGTTCATTATTTCTGATGCCATATTTATATAATTTCCGAAGAAGGATATCCCTGTCAATAGTTTCAAAAGCCCGTTTAAAATCTGAGAATATTGCAACAATTTTTCTGTTTTTTTTTAAATTTTCTTCCATCTGTTCAGAATGTAATTAATTGCAGTCTCACATGAGAATTTTTTTCTAAAACCAGATTGATGTCTGTTCAGAAGTTTATTCGTTTCAATATATTCTTCGAGTTGCTCCTTTACAACTGTTTCCAGTATTTTCTCACAAGTTTTCAAAGTATTAATTGGGCGAAATTCTTCACATTTTTTGTCTTTGAGATTTTTTCAATTGGCGTGTTTATTGATATTTTCCAATTTTCAGGAAATATTCCATTCATTAACGATTCATTTATTATGTCCAGAAGTGTCTTTCCAACTATATTCCAACTACTTAGTATCATTTTACACGAAATTTTACTATGATCATATTTGTCTTTTAAATCCTTACATATATTTTTCAGTTTATCTAAATTTATTGCATGAAATGAGAATCGAGTGCCTATCTCAGAAATAGTACTTTCATATTGCACAACATCAATTGTATCTCTAATACTTACTATGCTGTCAATGAAGTACTCATTAAATTTATTAGCTATATCACAGTTTTCCTTATATTCTATTTGATTAAATATCACAGACTCGATTGCACATTTGTTTCTCTTGAGAATATGGTTTTTAATTTCGGTCCACATTTGTTTTTGGCCTTTGGCATCGCTTATTTTTCCATTGATGTATCTGTTTTTTGCATTTTCTATATTTACTTTGTATATATTTCTAATCATCCTATAGTTGTTCCATGCTACATCATTATTTTCAAAACGAGCTATACGATATTTTTCAATTTTCCGCCTTTTCAGTTGTCTTAATTCACTATTAAACCACACATTGATACGTCCAATGCTAGTTGTTACTTTCATCGTTAGCTTCTTTACGGCTATGTCTAAATACTTATCAAATAGATTTACACTTTGATTTATCCCATTTGCAACATTAATATTTTTTATATTTATTATTTCTCTGTTAAATGTATTAGCTTTGTATTTGAACACTTCAAACTCTCTGTGCGTCTCCTTTTTGTATTTGCACGCAGCATTATTTATCACAATGTTAATTGATTCGTGGTCAGATATTTTATTCTCAAAGTTTATGTCTGTCATAATATTATTGTTATTAGTTACAACGTAGTCTATTATTGTCTTTGTACTCTCCGTAACTCTCGTATAATCACTCATTATTTGTTTCAATCCATTATCGTTAAATAAACATTTTAATTTGTTTTTATAAAAATTGTCCCTGCACCAATCAATATTGAAATCACCAGCTATTATCATATCGTAATTTCCAAATTCAAATCCTCCAAAATTTCTTCAAATGCGTCTATAAACTCCGTCTCTGCACTACTTGGTGATCTATATATTGCTGTTATTAATAATGTATTGTAATTCATTGCCAGATAAGATGAAATCCAAAATTTTGAATCAACTGTTTTTTCGGCAATTTTTCTAACGTTCCACCCTTTTTTGAAGTAGATAATAACACCACCTGTTCGTGCGGAGTTTGACACTGTTGAGTATTGATTATATCCATGTAATGTAATTTCATCTTCATTTATGCTGCTGGTTACGTGGGTTTCCGATAATATTATGAAATCAGGCTCTATTGTTCCACACATTATTTCAAGTTGATTAAAATTATTTATAAGACCTTGTATATTTGTATACATTCCTCGTATTTGCCGTGATTGTTATGATATTATACCAATTCTTCTCTTTTTGGCATTAAGTTTATTTTGAAAAACATGACAATTTTTGCTCGTTGTGCAATGATTTTCGTCTAATTTGCAAATTAAGCTTCTTGTTTACGTTAACACAATTAATGCATTTATTAATTGTTTCTTTATCACATTCTTTAGCTTTATGACTTCCATGACATTTGTAGCATATTTCTTGATTCTTACATTCTGCTGCTCTATGATTATATCCATTACATTTAAAACATTGCATGATATCAGTACCGTCAAAAACTCCCATTTACTCCCAGTACCGTCAAAACATTTCTCCCAACCGATGTTTACTTTCTCAGCTGTTAAAACTTTTGCATATGAGTCATTATCTATCTTAAGTTTCGCATTATATAATTTATGACTATTACGTGTATATTCAAATAACTTCAGTACTGCAATGTTACTATTACTAACCATTTCATTTTGGTTTTTCAGCCCCTCAATTATTTCACTTTCTGTTAATTTAAACGACATCCCAACAAGTTTTATTTTCATTTCCGCTTTGTTCGGCACTTTAACCTCATACGTTTCCTTCATATTATTCTCAATTGCTTCCTTAACTTTTTCTCCCTCTTCGTTACTTTTGTGTTATCTTTCACTATGTTATCTTTCACCGCTTCTGCATATGACATTTTACTTGTTTTGATATTTGTTGTTTCAATTGTTTTTTTAATTTCATCACACATCTTTTTGTTTTTTTCTTCGATTGCACTGCAAATTTCTTTTGTTTTGTTCTCTTGATCATTGATATTACCGTATATTTTTCTGATTTCCATTATGAATTTTACTTGTTCATTTTTATTTTGTTCACATAATCTTTGTGCTTCCTCGAATTTTTTAACTCTTTCATTATATCTTTGTTCGATTGCCTCTAGCAATTGTCTAATTTCATTTCGATTTTCTTTAAGTGCAAATTTAAATTCGCTTTTATATTCCTTAAAGTTTGCTTCATTTTTGCTTACATTATCTTGTACACTACTTAGCACCAAATCAACATTTGGGGTATTCACGCGGTCGTCATAAAGTCATATTATCATAAAATAATAACACGAAAAATATGACTGCTGTGAGCAACCCTCATAAGTTAGTGTGCTATTTCAAATTTGAGTCAGCTGATGAAAGAAAAATACAATTATAAAAAATTACAAATATTTTTAATTAAAAAAGCCAAAAACAAGTCAAAAAACTGAAATAATAGCCGGTTTGTGCGAAAAATACATATTGGACATTATTATGGCTGATTCAAGTAAATAAGAAAAAAATAATTACATGTTTATATTTAAATAAATCATTTTTATAAAAATTATTAAATATTTTGGCACAAAAAAAAATATTTAAAAACATAAACATAAACAGCTGTTATTTTAAATACGTTCGGTGCCGCCAATCAGCTAAAGTATAAAAACAAAATTTTCTTTTATATATTAATGTATCAATTTTTTTATTTAACTTTATAAAAGTTAATAACTTTTATAAATAAATTATTAATATGTATTTAATCTCGAAGTTATAGAACTTTGCAGAAATTAATAGCATGTTTCACGTACATGTTGCGAATATTCAACGGCGCCAACTTCTAAATATTACAACGGCTCGATGACGACTTTTTCCCTTTTGACTTAGATTTACACTGTTTAAATATGACAAAACAATAAACACATCACAAAAGGTACTATTATTTTATGACTTTTGTTTGAAGCACAATTGTGTATATATTGCATACAATCATCACACATAAAACGTATGAAAGTGCCTGAATCCAACATTCCACGGGAGTACTGGTCTATTCCCGAACATTTCTTTGCATAGTGAAACACTTTTTTGCATACTCCTTCGCACGTTATACCAGATTCACCTCGAACTGCAGTCTTGCAATGACTTTACCGGTATGTAAATTTAAAAACGTCTTGTATGATTATAAAAAACATTTCCTTTTTTATTATTACGTTGCATATCATACCAAGAAAAATATTGTAAATCTGTTTTTTATTATAAAAATATTCTGTCTCTATTAAAATCTCCTTTGCCTTAAGCAAAGAGTGCGGATTTCTAGAATTGAGAACCAATTTCGGTTCATTAGGCAGTTCAGATATAAAAATTTTCAAAACCATTTTCTCATTTTTATTACAACTATACCATTGTTCATCTCCATCAATACTGGTCTTTAAATTAAGCTTCGTTAATAGTTTTAGCATATATTCATATAAATCACTTACATCTGTTCTCGTCTTTGCTGTTTTTACTTTATTAATAATACTCTCTATACTCTCTGTTATATTAAAGTTAATTCTTAAAACTACCTTAATTTCCTCCCATTTACATGCGTTGTTGTTATTTATAAGTACTATATTTGCTCTTTGTACAATTTTATTTCTCACCCTTAAATAGTACAATGGTAACAGCGCTGCATCAACGAGCTTGCGAATTTCTTCTACGTGTTTTGTAAACATCTCTAACTCCTCCGCCTTTCCATCAAAGTAAGGTACCCCTTCTAATAAATCGAATGCGTTGAGATGTTGTTGTTAAATATTATTATTTCTGCTTTATTACAATTGCTGCTGCTTTCACCGCTATTGTTGTGTTGATTATTGTTGTTGTTTATTGATGGTGATTCTTTTTATCACTCCTTTCTGTTTGTTGTAGGTTTTTTAAATGAAATACTTTTTTTAGGAACTGTCTTTTTCTTCTTTTTTAACCTTGATTTAAAATTTGTTGATAAACAAAAGTATTTTTTTACACAAAACGATTTATAATTTTCTTCAAGAAAAGACAGAAAATTTCTTTTTCTTTATTACCCCGAAACTTGGTTCGAAAAAACACGACTGCGCCAGAAATTTGATTAATTAAAACAACGATGATTAATATTTTTCTAAGAAATAAAAACTTTATTAATTTATTTAAATTCAATTTTGTCCGTATTTTAAATTTTGGTTCTTTTCGTTTTGAACTTTACTTAAATATTAAAACTTAAATTCTAATTACACGTTACAATTTCTTAAACGGTAAAGAGAAGAGATGGTAAGAATACTGGTTTTATTTAAGCTACAAAAAATAGTGGTACTTATTTATTAAAAAGAAATTCTTGATAATTATAATAAAAGAAATTAATAAGATAAAGCTAAAGTAAAATATGTGATAAACAATTAAACATTAGAAATGAAAGAGAGTAACAACAGAAATTATAAAGAGAAATTAAGTATTGAGAGAGGAGAAAATACTGTGATTATTTGAATATATAACTATATGCATCCTTTACTGACGGCATTGATAGGTACTTCAGTTTCTTATTTTTATTCTATACTTAGCAAATATGTGAGTACTAAAATGTATTTTTTAACGGCAAAATTAAAATTGTTAAATTTTTAATTTTCGTTTCGATTATTAAAATAATCACGATTATTTAAATAATCATTAGTTTTAGGAATTACTTGTATTGAAAATTTTAATGCTGTTTTATTTTATTTTAGGTGGATAAATATATTTGGAGAGAAGAATCTGGCCAAGAAAATATTAATATATTAAGCAGCACTGATGGGAAAAGTTCATTATTATATTCTTCAAATTCTAAAGTTGCACTAAGAGAACTTTCAGATCGAAAGTGTCATGTTTTGAACAAAGATCTAGAAGGTAATTGTTGGAAAAATATATTCTTAAGGAATACATGATAACTTATAAACCTTATTCTGTTATTTTGAATTTTTGTTTGTTTGTTTTGTATAACATCATTTCCACAATAAACAGACAAATGTCTCTTATAATATTAAGGAATATGATTAGTATTTAAGTAATATTCTGTGATCAGTGGATGATTTATGGAATCGTAGGTGGTAGTATTCTCTGTATAGCCAGATTGTTTTAATATGTTAGCAATAATATGTATTTCGACTGGTTAAGTACTTCTTTTGAGTTCTATATTTTATTAATAATATACAGTATAGGATGCAGTAGTATTTATTCCCTACATATTTGTCATTTAACTTAGGAGGAAGGAATTTTTAACGTTTTAAAATCCAATACTATACCAACACTTCTTTGCGGTTGTGAAAATTGAAACGCAGGTTGCTGAGATCTGAATGTACATCTGACTAACAATAATTATATTAATTTTTTTACAGTTAATGTTATCTTAACTGAGACTGCTAAGTTAGCATAATTGAAAAATTTATAAAAGTAAAAAAAGAAAATCTTAAAAAATTATTCGAAAAAGGAGAAATTACAGAGAAAGTGAAAGGAAGTAGAAGATAAACTTATAATTTTACAACGAAGTCTGAAAATAATAATTTTCTCCTTAGAGATAATAAAGTTGAAAAATCTATATTTTGACCAAATATGCTGTCCATAAATTGAGCAAAATTCGGTGAAATTGTCGGACATAGTAGGTTGGATAACCATTAGATGAAGTAATCCAAACCGCTTTTCGTCGTTTGGGAATACATTGCGCAAGACCTGAGGAAATTAGAAGAAGACCCGGTTAAACCTGGAAAATATAAATCAACACCGAAATTATGAGGACAACTACAGCGTGGAATGAAACAAATCTGTTAGTTCTTAAAAGGATTGAATATATTCTTTCCACATGTAAAAAAGGAAATGGTAAACCCATATTCATGGGTTGATCGAAAGTGGATAGGGGCACTAGGGCTGAGGCTACTACTGGGGTTTAGAACAAAGGCTTCACTATTGATAGGATAATGGCCGTAGCATCTATCATTTGAGAGTTTCTATTTTTAAGGCTTTAAGATCGTTCGTGGACGTATGCATTATTTTCGTATGCATTATGATAGTTAGGCTGCTGTAAGGACGATTGACTCGTTCTGTTGAAAGTCACGACTGGTCGGAGACTGTAAGGAATCCATAAGGGCCTTTGGACCTGTTCGGATCTATTTCTGTTGGGTTCCCGGGAACGGTATAGTGAATGATGTCTCTCGATTGTGTGCTCATTTTTGGTAATTGCTCCTCACCTCCAAGCTGCTTTCTATGTAGAATAAGCGAAAGATGGACCAGGAGAAATGAGCAGAAACATTTAGATAGAACGGGATATGCATGTTCAGAAGCTTTTGGTGTATTATAAACTATTGTAGGATAATACATTTGGTCAAAAAACAATGACATTTTGCTTTCGTTTGTGTTTTCAATACATTTGTAACATATGATGAACTTATTTGATACATATAAAGATTATAAAATTACCTTTCAGAAAATGTAAATCTCAAGGCGTTGTCATTATTATTATCGAAAATATGGAACTTTAAATATTGGTATATCAAACATAAATGCATGTTGTATGAATTAATAGTGGTTAGGGTAGAATATAAAAATTGTCCAGGTATTTACATTGTGGAATTAAAATCATCCGGCGCTATAACATTTTTAGGCGGTATATGTAAAATATTTGCAATTAAACAGATTTCTCTTCATATAAAAAAAGTGCTTTTACAAACAAAATCTCTTTCATTTAAGCGGTTTTTCCTAAACAGACGGAATAGAGTCCCTGTAAAAAGTAGAGATAGATTTCCTATAAAATAATAGCAAATAAAAGAAAAAATATTCATTTGCAGTTATGCGATTTTTGCAATAAAACGATGGGCTTTTATCATAATTCCACTGTAATTAAATTTGGATCGATAATTTTGTATACATGTACCAACTCAAATTAGTTTCTAAGAATGTAAAAATTACAAAATCAATCAAAGAAAAGAATTCTCTCATGTAAATGCATTGCAATATCATATCAATTATATAAGTAAGGTGTATTTTTGCATTGCAAGAAACCCATCTTGGACTAAATAATACATCAAAGTGTAACAAGTACTTTTGGCTTATGCTGGAGACCTTCTACAAGGAATAATAGTTTCGGGCGCTGTATCGACGGAAGTTTCAGAAAACAGTTACGTAATTACCCGCTAAAATGGTGAAAAATGTAGTTAGTTCACTTCCCAAATTTCTAAAATCAATTATCATTGGTGACTTAAATGTCAGATTCGGTAAATAATAAAATGATGAATGATTTTTACGAATCAATATTCTTCATAAGAAATGCGGAAGATAAATGTCTCTCGAATATTTTAAATTTATTGGTGGTAATGAAACATCTATAACCGACATAAGCGGATAAGCAATACTTTTGGAACGTGTCGGTAATGAGGTATGGTCCGATCACTTCCCAATATTTTGTCTTTAAAAATTTAGCGTAATAATGCACACGAAAGTCAACTAAATCTTTTACCAAATTGTAAATTTAACAAAACAACACAGCAGAGAACCAATAAAATTTAGTGATATTACAGCAATAACAAAGAAAGCTTATTATTTTTTAGTATTATTTAATTCTTTATTAGCATTAAAAATATTTTATATATATAATTTATTAAAAACTTATTTTATAAGGATGCAACTGATTTTCAGATCAAATTATACTTAACAATAATGATTAGGGACTGGAGGGTTTCAGATGGGTGTTCTTTCTCTGATCACCAACTGATATCCTTCAGTATTAAGAACCAACTGGATCAAATTTTAGAAAGCTGCGGAGGAGGAACTTAGGGGTCATATCACTCCTGGCATCAATGATCGAATTGGATCTTTGAAGGATATTTTGTTGTCTTGTTATAGAGATGTTTGTCCCTTTACTTAACCGGTTAAGAGGAGCCAGCCAGGCTTGTGGAATGCGGAACTTCAAAGACTCCGCTGCTGTACTAGGGGACTCTTTAATAAGTCTAAAAGGTCGTCCGATGATGTTGACTGGTCTGCATATAGATCCAGTTTTAATGATTATAAAAGGAAAATAAAGCGCTCAAAAAGAACCAACTGGATGAGTTTCTGCAAAAGTATCCAGGATGCTGCCGATGTGGCTCGTTTCCGTAGGATGCATTATAAGGACCCCAAAAGAAAGAAACCCTAGAGGTTCTATTGAACACTCATTTTCCCAATTGTGTGGATCCGGAGCTGATAATGTTGGTATGATGCTCGATTTGTTGCAGATCATTACCAGGGACAGGGTCAAATGGGCTATAAGTAGCTTTGAGCCTTTTAAGTCGGCTGGTCCAGATAGTATCTTTCCGGCTCTGCTTCAGCATGCTGGTGATATATTAAACGAATACCTGGTAGACGTGTATAAACTGCCTCCGGTGGTGTAATATACCTGACGTTTAGAAAGATGTGCTTGTGGTGTTTATATCGAAAGCCAGTAAACCCAGTCATATCGGCCCTAAGGATTATAGGCCGATATCGCTCTCGTCCTTTCTCTTGAAAGCTTTGGAGAGACTTATCGTTCTATATTTGAGGTCAAACATGGACCGGTGTCTGTTGAGAAAGTCGCGATGTGTTTACATTAGGGGTAAGACGGTTGAGAGCGCTCTTCATGATGTGACAGGCTATGTTGGGGCGATTTTGGCTAGGGGTGAGTACACACTCTCGGCCTTTTTAAATATTGAGGGGGTCCTCAACAATGTTACCACTTTTTTATTTGAGAATTCACTCACGAATATACATGCTCCACATTTTCTGGAGTAGTTTATCACTCACATGAATCTGGATGGATGTTCTATCTTTAAGCGTGCAACCAGGGGTACTCCACAGGGGGGTACTATACCCTTTCTTGTGGTTCCTGGTGTCTAATGTTGGTTTTAAGGTGTCTAGAAAGTAGGGGCTTTAAAGTTGTGGCATACGCTGATGAGGAGGTTAATCTAGTAGGTGGAAAATTTTTGCCGACGCTGGGGGAACTGATTGAGTCTGCGCTTGAACTTTATCCTCTTGGTCTTTTGGTGAAGTGCCTTGGATAAGAGTTTCCAAAGGAAATTTTGTATAAGGTTCAGCGGATTGCCTCCTTGAGTATCACTGGAGTGAGGAAGCTGCTCTTGATACTATGCTCTACCTGACTCCGCTTCATTTGTATGTCGAGCAGTGTGCAGCACGTAATGCCATACGTCTGAGGGAATCGGGCTGCTGGAAACAGCACTCGATAGGACACCCCAGAGTTCTGAACGCCGTCTTTCCTGAGGGGAGGTACCAAATTTCGGAAAACCCACCAACTATATTGTGCCTGAGCCTATGTTCCTGCCTGTTTTGAGGATACTTATACCGGATAAGTCACAATGGAATGGTGGGGTACTCCAGGGGTCTACCCATCTATAGCGTGTTTCAGGCAGAAATTTTCGCAATCTTGAAGACATTTGAGGCCATCGCTGGTAGGCCTACTTCGGATTCGGAATCTTGATCTTCGTTGACAGTCATGCTGCCCTAAGGGCCATTGCGTCGGTCTGTTGCAAATCACGGCTTGCTATAGACAGTGTAAGAACAGGTTGGCTGCTGGACTTGGATAAGGCCAGTTTAAGGTTAGTTATTGGGTTTATTAAGGAGCACTGCGAGATTAGATCGCTGACAAGCATCTGGAACAGATCCCAGCCGGACTATTGCAGGGTATGTTGCGATGAGGAGGATTTAAAGACTATCGAACACTTTCTCTGTGACTGTCCAGCCCTTAGTGGGTTAAAGTTGAAGACCCTTGGCAGGGGCTTCTTTGGGAATTTGAATTCTGTGTCGAGAGCCGACATCAATGCGCTTCATAGATTCATTATTAGTTTAAGCTGGTTGAGAAGTGATAGGGCTTCAATAGTGTAGTCGCGCTCTCTTCTGTGATTGTTGGTCTGTGCAATTGCTACGCTTCCTTATTCTCCCTTTCCTACTTCCTCTCCTTTTTCCCTACCCCCCTTTAAGAACGTTTGTACAATGCTTCAACTGGACCTCTTGGTACTGTCTTGTCTCAATTGGCAAGTACACGTCCTCTAACCTAAACCTATCTAGTTCGCCAATAATTCTCGTTATTATTAGTTGTAATTAGTTGTATTGAATTCAATTGGATGGTTGTCGAGGGGAAACAAAATTATTTCACAATATCGATCATCCTACCCTGAAACTGTTAACAGTGAATTTTTCAAGCCCGATTTCTCAAGTTCCAAAGTTATTTGTGATGTACCACTAATTGGGTGTTATTAGGCACATCTTAGGCACTTCATAGCGAAAAAGAGAAGTAAAGTAGAGAAGTAAAAAATTAAGCTCTAAATAAATAAATAAAAATATTAAAGTGACATAAAAAATAGAAAAAAAAACTATTAAACATTTTAATAATAAACAAAATTTATGTGAAATACACAATGACTGCGAAAATAATCGCAGATGCAGTAAAGAAGAATTCAGTGCTGCCAGAGTTGAAACATTAAAGTGGGATTGGTAATTAAACCCAAAGAAAACCAAAAAATGAAAAAAAACAAGGAATTTAAATAAAAAAAGGTAGACCCAATAAACTTTAAAATAACAAATATTGAAAATAGAAGAAATGGAACAGTGATAATTCAAAGTGAAAACAAAGATGAACGAGATAAAATAAAAAGTGCCATAGAGAACAAAATGAGTGAAACATACGAGATAAAAGTGCCAAGTGAAATTGAAATGATAATAGTTTTAACTGACATTTAAATATGAAAAAAAAGATCTGGTTGAAAAACTAATAAAGCAAAATCAGGTCTTTGAAAATAGTAAATTTAATTTAATAATTAAGTATATGAAACAAGAAGAAACAACAGATAAATTTATAACGCTAAATTAAAAATAAATAGTGAATCCTACCCAAAAGTAGTTGCGGCACAAAAATTAAATGTTGGGTGGGAAAATGTCGAGTGTTTGAAGGACCGGAAGTAACAAGGTGTTACACATGTAATAGATCCAACCATAAGTCGGTAAACTGCAAAAACAACGAAATATGTCTCAAATGTCACGGAAACCATAATACAAAGCAATGTAAGGAAAAGGAAATAAAAAATGTATCAACTGCGTAAGAAGCAATAAAAGAATCATGGGACTACAGATAGAGAATGTCCTGTTTATAAAAACAAATTGAATTTAAAAAGACATGTATACAAATGTTCAACATTTAATTAACAAATTTAATCAGATAGAAGCAATTGCAGATATAGAGAAACCACATTTTATAATATCTGAAACACACCTAACAGACAATGTGGATGAATCAGAAATAGTGATACCAGAATACTTTCAAATTGTAACATTATCCAATTCAACGAGAACCGGGGGAATAATTATATACTATAACAAATGTTGGGAGGTGAAAATGACATTTGAAAAAGTTAGTGATTGGGTTGGTGCATATAGCGTAAAATACAATAATTATTCGAGGGTAATTGTAGGAGTTTATAGGGCACCAAGAAGTCAAGAAGCTGAATGTTCGAGGAAATAGTTGAAGAACTAAATGAAACAGACAAAGACATTGTTGTTGTTGGATATGTTGATTGGTCAAAAGAAAGTGTTTATAAGAAAAAAATTGAATGCATAATTAATGATAATGGATTAAAACAGTTAATAAATGGTTACACTAGAATAACGAAAGATTCTAAAACTATAATTGAGTATGTTATAACAAATGTAAAAAATATTAGTTCAAACATTAGCAGTACGAATAAAATATCGGGCCATGAAATAATAGATTTTAATAATAATAAAATAAAAAATGTTAATAACTCAAAAATGATTAAGAATGAAACAAAGATGTTTAAATACAGAAAGAAAAGAATGTAAATATATTTGATGAGGCTTTCGAATATACAATTGAAAAACTTTAAATAAAACAATGCACGAGAAAAGTACAAAAAGTAAGTGATTCAATAAGCAGCTAGAAATCTTGAAAAGAGAAAAAATATAATATCGCTAAAAACCAAAATAATTATGCAGCATGGAATGATTATAAAAGAACAAGAAATTTATATAAAACAAAACTTGAACAAGAAAAAATAATTATATTAATAAAACAATAAACAATACGAATAATCAAACCCAAAAGGTGAACATTATTAAAGATCTAGTGCTAAAGAGTGATAAAGTCTGTGATATGTAATAATATTGAGTATAAAATAAATACAGAAATAGCAAACCATTTTAAAGAATATTTTGTAAATAGTATTAAGGAAATTAGAAATAAAATAGAATATGTAAAATATATTAATCAACAAGCTGTGATAAATTCTAGATTTAAACTCCGTGCAATATCAAATTTCGAACTAAAACAATCTGCAAAGATATAAAAAAGAGAACGGATTAGAACAGAGTAAATATTAAAATGATTTTAGATAATTAGAATACAATTGGGGATATAATACTGAAAATTATAAGTAAATCTTTGGAAACGGATATTTTCCCAGAATTGGAAGACATCAATGATAACACCTATTGAAAAGGTATCAAAAACAAATAAATGTGAAGAAATTCGGCCAATAAACTCGTTAAAATTATGTGAAAAAATCCTTGAAAAAACAATAAGAACAACTCGAACGATACTTAGAAAATAATAATATTTTATCTAAGTATCAATCAGGGTTAGAAGTCGCTATGGTCTAGTAGGTAGTGTGTCGGCTTATTAGACGAAAGGCCAGAGTTCGAATCCCAGGTCAGACATCAAAACGAAAATATGAAAATATTTCTTCGGTGACTTCCTCTCAGGGATTTCTGGCAAAACTCTGAGAGTAAAAATTGCCATTAAAAGCTTCTCAAAAATCTGTCGTTCGGAGTCGACTTTAAACTGTAGGTCCCGCTACTCATGTATAAAATTAACGCACACAACACGGTTGGTGTGAGAAGCTAAGACGTTGTACAATGGGTCAATTCGACCTCCGGGTACTGTACTTATCACAGTTGACAAGTACACGTCCTCTAACCTAACCTAACCTATCAATCAGGGTTCAGAAAAAGATATTCATGCGAAATTAGCAAAAATAAGAAAATAATGGCAATATTTCTTTATTTTAAAAGAGCGTTTCAAATGCTATAGATAGATAATTATACAACAGTGAAGGACGAGATTATGAATTGAATTGGTTTAAGCTTTATCTGACAAAGAGAAAACAAATAAGTAGAGTCAATAACATTGTTGCTTTGCTAATTATAATATATATATATATATATGTATTAAAGGTCTGCAACGAATAACTTTTTTGCTTCATATGTGCAACTCGCTGTCGGATAAATAGAGTACTTACTCTCTCTCTAACAGCGCAAGCAGTGAAGAGAAGGGAATGTGTGCAAGACAAATACGAGTAAGAATTTATCCGGAGCTGCTTATGTTCCGTAAAAAGAGTACTCATTGAAAAATATATCCGCAAAAACAAGTACTCATAAAATTATGTTCACTTCATGTGGTACTTCATATACTCGCAGAATAAAACACCACATAACTGATGTTTTTTTACATATAAATGTTTTCGTGTATGAACAAACTTATAAACGACTTGTTAGACATTTATTTATTAATCATTGAAATAAAAAAATAGAAATCAGAAATAGTTAAATTTTTTTTGAAAAATCTTTTTTTGTTGCTTTTTGATTTAAAAAGTCTTTATTTTCAACGAACTAAAAGTAATTAAAATAACAAAAAAAACACTTAAAATTATTAAAACGTAAAAAAACATAATTTATATTTCATATTTCAGAGATCATTTAAAATGATAAATAAAAATATTTTGATTTTTTAGTTGTTAGGCACAACTTGTGCCTGTGTTTTTGTCATAACGGTTTACTTTAACAACTTCGATGTCCAATGACTCATACAGGAGCGTATTGTAATACGATCATGGGTCACATGTGACTCATTTCTTTATACAATTTATGTGATGTTTCTGTAACACAGGCTATTTCACTTGCCTGCCTATTTGCATGTAAAACACAAACAAAAACATTTAACAAAAACAAAAACATTTAATTTTGTTTGTGTTTTCCATATAAAGAGCAAGAGCCATCATTACATATTTCAGGTACATGCATATTTCAAAGGGTTATATTTTATGGTTCTCCGTTTCGCAAATTGGTCACCGCAAAATTTCCATACATTATTATGCATGTAAATCTTTCCATAATGGTATTTTCTGCCTGGTGAAATATTTCATTTACAATGAGAAACAGTTATTTTGCGAACCTAAAAATTCCATGAGTTGATCAGCGTTAATTTCTTTGTCATAATTTTTTATTTTTAATAATATTTCTAAATGACTATTCGACAATTTACTTTATGCTCTTTCATTTGTGAGATTTTTACAAAAATTTTACTTCTCAAAAATGTGCATGAGCATGTGTGAACACTCAAAATTTTACATTTATTTATCTACAGAACTATAAAAAAAAATTTACATTTCATTTTCGAATGCTAGTGCAAAATAAAACTTTATGCTCTGTCATTGGCATTCATTGGTATTTGCAGTACTCATTGGTATTTGTAGTACTACGTGAAGTTTGGTGGTACTCATTGTACTCGACATATTTGGTGCCGGTATTTTCGAGTAAGAAAGAAAGTTGAACATATATCTCTATGAAGCGAACGCAGTCAAATAACAACAAGAAGTTATTCGATAATTTTGTTGTTCTCAAAAAAAAAGTACTTTTCTTCTTCGGATACTTCGGATAAGTGTACATGTATGCTAGATCTTGTACTTTTTGAAGTCAACTACATTTGTGCAGACCTTTAATATATATATACATATATATTAATGATATACCTAATGTTTTACTAAAATGTCAAATATTGTTATATGCAGACGATACTCTTATATTTAATATATCAGAAACAGATGAAGAATGTCAAATAAACTTAAATTATGATCTTAATAATCAAAATAAATGACTAAAAACGAATAAATTAAAACTCAACGAAGATAAAACAAAAATTATGGAAATAAATATGAATAACAACACAGATATAGTCGTTAATAACAAAATTATAGAAAAAGTGAAAAAATTAAATATCTCGGTTTTATAATAGACAAAAGTATAAATTTTAAAGGCCATATAGATTATATTTGTAAAGAAATTGCTAAAAAAAAATTAACTTGTTTAGAAGAATAAGGAAAAAATATCAATATTAATTCCGATAAATATATTTGAATTCGGTTCAAAAATATTATATACGTGCTGCACAAATGCTCAGATAGAAAGACTACAAAAACTACAAATAAATTTATGAGGTCAATAATAAAATGTAATAGATATACCCCAATACAATTTATGCTGCAATGGCTTAACATTAAACTAAATATGTATTTATATACATACAAGATGAAATCAGGAAATGCACCGGAATATTTAACTGCACAATTAACGCATAAAGCCACAAACAACGCAATGAAGAGATGTCTGTTATACAAGATTCTCCAAGAGTTTAGTGAGCTGCCAAGTGAAGTCAAAAATGAAAGCTATATAAATGTCTTTAAAAGAAAATGTATTTATTATATCAGAAATATTTCAGAAGTATATATACCTAGGTTTATAAAAGTTTATATACAGAAGTATATATACCTAGGAAGTCGCCGTGGTCTAGTAGGTAGTGTGTTGGCTTATTAGACGAAAGGCCCGAGTTCGAATCCCAGGCCAGACATCAAAAACAAAATACGAAAAGTATTTCTTCGGCGACTTCCTCTCAGCAGATTTCTGGCAAAAACTCTGAGAGTAAAAATTGCCATGAAAAGCTTCTCAAAAAATCTGCCGTTCGGAGTCGACTTTAAACTGTAGGTCCCGCCACTCATGTATAAAATTAACGCACACAACATGAGTGGTGTTGAGAAGCTAGGCCGTAATCCTGACGAAGGGTTGTAATGGCCAATTATGTATGTATGTATGTATATTTCATCAGAGCTTTTATCAATCAGTGGAATTATATTATAATGTTAACAAAGTATTCAAAATACTACTAAATAAAAAAAAAACAGCAGAAACATTAAGGGCTGTTATTACAACTTGTCGTTAAACTTGGGATTAGTTAAAGGTACCTTTAGCTAAAGGGAACTGGAAAGGAATAGCATTAATTTTGGTAATACCTCTGTAGCTTGATATATCCGATCTAATGCCACTTTTAAATAAAGGAATGGTGTATGATTTCTTCCAAACTAATGGCAAATAACTCGATTTAAGAGACATGTTGAACATTGCAGTAAGGGGCCTAGCTGGTAACGATGCACAATTTTTGAGTGTGCCATTAGGAACTGGACTAAATGAGCTTTTTAGTGATGTTAAACGGTATAAACATTAATAAACGGAAAGGATATCCACATGATGGATTTATTGTATAAGGATAAGATGTTCCAGTATCATATGACATAGTATAATAAGTGTTTGAGAAGAAAGCAGCAAATGCATTACTTATTGAAATATCATCCTCAGCAGATGTATAGCCATATCTTAAAAGTTTGGGATAACCAGAAGAACGACGCTTAGAATTTGCTAACTTGTAAAAAGATTTAGGATTAGGTTTTATATTAGATTTTTTATAGGCAACTTTGTTAGCAATATTATATTCAGATCTTGCCGAAGCGTAATTTCTGTAGTCAACAGATAAACCGGCTTTCTTATATTTCGTATAACATTTATTTTTCTTATTTTTAATGTTTATTCATTACTTAAAATTACTTGAAGTGTAAAGACGTGATTTACTGTGTTATCTTTGAACTTCAACTTTGCTAGTTTACGGTTACTTTTCCTGTGATCAAACAACAACTAAATTCAAATTTAAAAATAAATAAAAAAACAAACAAAATTAAGCGAAGAAGAGTTGATGATGTTGTTGCCTCTTCTTGACACAACATGAGTAATAAACAAATAACAAACAGCTCTCAGAGAGCTGTTAGCCAAAACTATTATACTCCTCTACAAACAATCGATGACGATGCTGACGATGAAGTTATCGTAGAAACAGCTGTTAAGGTAAAAATACCACCAATAACAATACTAAAATGTAAAATTGAACAAATACATGAAATGTGTAGAATAATGGATGTAAAAGAATATTCTATACGTAAAATATCTATTGGTCTCAAACTTTTTTGCGACAAAAAGGAAGATTTTAATCAAATTCGTGAAGCCTTATCAAAAAAATTCGGTCTTGAATATTTTACATATGCCTCAAAAAGCGAAAAGCCGTATAAAGCGATTTTACTTGGCTTAGATAAAACCGATCCAGCCGTTATTAAAAATCGTCTTACTAGCATGGGTCTTAAATGTATTGAGGTTAAAATTGTCACTAAAACCAAAGACAATAATGAAAATATAATTTTTATAGTATATTTCGAAAGAAAATCTATAACATTAAAGGAGTTTAGGCAAAATTATTAATCCATAAATTTTATTAAAGTTAGATGGGAATATCAGAAACCCAATAAAAATAAAGTAACCCAATGCTACAACTGCCAAATGTTGGGACACGGTTCTAGCAGATGTATGGTAAAAACATTTTGCGCCCATTGCGCTGGAAACCATAAAACCGCAGACTGTAATGCTTCATTCGAGAAATGTGCTAACTGTAGTGGAGCTCATAAAGCTATGTCACCTGATTGCCCTAGTAGGGAATCTTATAACAAAATTAGACAGAGAACTCAACCAAATCGCATTAGGAAATATACACAAAATTATAACGTTAACACAAACTACAGTGCTAACTTTCCAAATACGTTAAACCAATATGAAATGCCAAATTCATCTAACATGAGATACAGTCAACATTTTAATCAAAATACAAATAACGAGAAACTTTTTTCTTTTGAAGAATTAAAAAATCTAACTTTTGAACTAATTTCAAATTTGAGAAAATGTAGCTCCCGTGAACAACAGTTCGAGGTTGTAACAAACCTCGCTTATAAATTCTTATACCCATGAATACAAATATTCGTATAATACAATGGAACGCACGTAGCATTCGAAATAAAAAAGACGAATTTTTCCACTTTCTGGATAAGACTAATGCCTTGTTTGTGAAACTTGGCTAAATGATAAAACCTGAATTAAACACCAAAATTTCTACTGTTATAGAAGTGATAGTCAAGAAGGCCGCGGAGGAGGTTTAGCAATATTTATAAAAAAAATATTCGACACGAATTAATTCACACTATAAATACCTCTTTAATTGGAAATATTGGTATTAGAGTGTATACTCAAAACGATTTTATTGACATTTTCTCGTGCTACTATCCTGGTGGAACTGCAGGAAGTGATTCCTTGCGTAAACAATCGTTCTCATCAGACATTCGAAAGCTAACATCAATAAGCAACAAATACATTTTAGGAGGCGATTTTAATTGCAGACATAATCATTGGATCAATCAGACATAATCAAAGAAGTAATTGTTGGGGCAACATTCTTTTTAACCAATTACAACTAAACCAAACCCAAATAGTTTTTAATCACGAAAACACCTATATTCCATCTGATCCGTCTAGGCAACCATCAACATTAAATTTTTTCTTAACAAATACGGCACATAACTTAGCAGCGGTAAAAGTTATAAATGAACTCAGTTCAGATCATCTTCCAATATCTACTACTGTTAATCTTAGAGCAAATGTCGTAAATAATTTACAATACGTTTTTAAAAAACAAATTTGCATCGATTTCAAACATCAATAAATAGAAACCTACCTAGCCCTATTGATATGGAGAAAATAACAAATACAATTCAAATTGACGAAATGTTAGAAACTTTTAATGATACTGTTAAAAAAGGAATTGATGAAAGTACACCAAAACGTTGAATAAAGCCAGATGTTAAAAATTTACCAAATAACATAAAAATAATGATCCAATTTAGAAATATATATCGACGAAATTGGAAGAGGTATGGAGATATAAATGATCATCGGCAAATGACACGGCTAAACAAAGAAATCTGTATTGAAACCAATAAGTTTAGAAATTTAAATTGGAATAATATGCTAACTACTTTGGGAAAGTCGTCGGCACCGTTTTGGAAGGTTTCTAAAGTTTTAAAACGAAAAACAAGTAATATTCCTATTTTGAAAGATAATAGCCAAGTAAGCTTTACGCAACAAGAGAAAGCAGATACGTTAGCTAAATATTTTATGTCAAATCAGAACATTTCATCCCGGTTAAGTGATACAAACACAATATTTGAGGCTGATAATGTAGCAAACCAAATTCGAAGTTGCAATGTAAATCCACGGGGCAACTACTATGTAAATAGTCCACAAATAAAACAAATTATTAAAACACTAAAAAATAAAAAGTCGCCTGGAATTGACAGAATAAATAACCAATGTTTAAAAAATCTTCCAAATAAAGGTATAAAATATCTCACTAATCTGTTTAGTTGCCTTAAATTGTGTTACTTTCCGAAATACTGGAAAATATCTAAAACAATACCAATTATAAAGCCGGGTAAACCTCCTGATTCACCACATTCACATAGGCCCATTAGTCTATTGCCATCCACAAGTAAAATTCTTGAAAAAATTCTAAAAGAAAAATTAAACAATTTTATTGATGTGCATAATATACTCTTTCCGTAAAGAACATAACACTTCACAACCTTTAATAAAAATAAGAAAACTGGTAAAGGAAAACTTTTAAAATGCTAAATCTACGGGTATGGTTCTCTTAGATATAAAATCAGCATTTGATTCGGTCTGGCACAACGGTCTCATCTACAAGTTGAAGAGGCTAAATTTTCCCGATGAGCTCATCAAAATTATTCAAAATTTTTTATACGACAGATACTTCTCTGTACATATATCTACTACGAAATCTCAAAAAATCAGCATAACAGCAGGATTTCCACAAGGATCTTGCCTTTCTTCAGTCCTTTATAATATTTTTACAGCAGACATTCCTATTTTTCCCCACTGTGTAACCTCAATTTTTGCAGATGACACAGCTATACTTAGCTCCGATAAATAAATAAACATCATAACCAATTTAGAATTGGCTCTGGAAAATTTAAAATCATACTTCAACAAGTGGAATATTATGATAAATCCGGGAAAAACAAAGGCAATATATTTTACCAGGAAAAGGAAGTAATGTTTCTTACCACAAAACCCTCTTCGTTTCATGGATCATGATATAAGTTGGGAAAGAAATGTTAAATACTTGTTAATAATACTTTATCCAAAACTAAACTTTAACAACCATATACCGTATTTATCAGATAAGATTAACAAATTAATCTATATAATGTACCCACTTATTAACAGGAAAAGTTTTCTTAATATTGAAAACAAGAAATTGATACTTAAATCCATATTTCACCCTTTAATATTTTATTGTGCCCCCGTTTAGGCTACTTCTGCTAAATGGCATCTTAAAAAACTTCAAATAGCCCAAAACAAGCTGCTTAAGATGTTATATAATCTTCCTTGGCATTATTCCACACAACGACTCCACACATTATCTAGCATTGAAGTCGTTCAGGATAAAAAAATAGATTAAGTCTAAATTTCAACAGAAGATGTAAATTTTCTCAATATCTGCATATAAATGAACTCCAGCCGTAAAACTATATTCAATATACTCTAGTATAAATTTTTACACTTTGACTATTGTCTCATAAAGGTTTTTGTAAATTTTTCCCTTCCATTTGTATATTAAAATATTATTTAAAAAAGCTCACAAAATTCAAATTTAATTACTAAGTAGAAAAGAAACAAAGTCTCTAAACTCTTTAATATAGTATGTAAGACAATTGTAAAATATGTAAAATATATAAATTAAATATTAAATAATGTTTATTAAGCGCCGATTATTCTATGATAGACCTTTATTGCAGCATAGTTTAATTTTCGGAACAGTTAAACTAATAGCATTGTGTAAAATTGCATAGAAATTCGATACAATATTATGAAAGTTATTACTAACGAGTGCAGAATCCCTGTTGACATTAGATAACATACCATTAAGTTCAGTGTAATTAGTACGAGGAAAGCCATAATATTTATTCTGATTAGTAATATGTTTGTTTGCGGGAGTATGTGCTATAGATACATCAATAATAACTTTCAGCGTAGGATGATAATGATCCTCAGGGGAAGTTACAGGTTCAGATTGTATAACGGTGCACTTTTCAACATCGATCTCAAACACCAAGTGAAGTATTTTCCCAAAGTCATTACAAACGGAATTTGGGATATGCCACTAATTGATTGTTACTATAATTTGTATACAGTAGCATGCCTGCATTAGGTCCCTCTTGAAAGAAATCCATATTTTTTTTTCTAAATTCTAAGTTTTTCTTAATTTTCAAAACCATGTGCGAAGTTCCAGAGAAGCTGTTCCACTCATGAACTTCTGGGGTATAATTTTTAAGGAGTGGGATAGATATTCCATTCTCCGATTTCGTATATTTGGGCGATTTCTTCCATGACTATGTTTTGTATCTCCTGTTAAACACTTAATGTTGTTCAACACTGGCGCTTGAAATTTTTGGTTTTTGTCTTTCCTAGTTAAATTTGATTTTATCTTCACATACATCCCATTTCCACTAGTTTTACTTTCCTTTGTTTTAGTTTATTCACTTCCTGTCATTTGTTTATATTTTCTATCTTATTAAGTTTATTCTAATTATTGTCGGCATATCAATTATATATAGCAAACAGAAATGATCCTAATATTGAACATTACTTTTGTGGTCTGTCATTTATTTGTCAAATATGACACAAACCATTTCAATTCCCTTAATAGCACAATTATCAAGTTTCAGCAGTAGTATATTTCTATCAACCGTCTCAAACGATCTCTTAAAACTCAAAGATTGCTATAATTCTTCAATTCCTTTTTGCCTTCTTCTATCTGTTTACAAGGAATGTTTTGTAGTGTTTTCCAAGAAATATTTTTCCTTTATTCACATTGATATTTAGGTAGTAAATCATTTGATTCCATTACTGCTGAAGTTGTATTTATTGGGCGAAACTCCTGTAATCTTTTCGATTTGCATTATCTTTGATTCCTTCCAATTATCTGGAAAATCCGCGTTCTCAGTTCTTTATTTATTAAGTCTAGTATAGCATAGGTTATCCAGTGTTAATGAATGAAATTGAAATTAGGAATTTAATACGGTAATATGGTCCGAATATTCTACATTTCTTATTGATCTAATGCTATCTTATCTGCTATTTCCTTACTCTCCATTTGGTTAAATACTATAGGCAGAATTCTAATTCTTTTTAATAACCAAATAATTTCTCTTCACATATTAATTAATATTTACCATATATTCCGTTTCCTATTTTGATCGTGAATTTTATTTCCTTAAAACAGCCAAAATGCTTAAGGAAGGAAACCCAAAATAAATATTCTGGCAAATTAGCCAATCAAATTAAAACACCTTTGCAAAACGATTCAAACTATCGCGCTGGCAAAAAGATGTTAAAATCCATAATTTTAAATAATTTAAGTCTTCAAATAGTGTGAGTAAAGAATTTTAAATGAATTAAATCTTTAAGCTAAGAGAGGGGCGTTAACTACTCCCCCCTTTAAGATGAGGACGTCCCCGTCTGCTCAATGTCACGAATGACGTTATTTGTTTCTTCTTCATTAATAGAGACCATGTTTGATGTAGAGGTTTGAAAAGCGCCCTTTGTAATGAATATGTGCAATCTCATTTATTAATATTTAATTCGTTAAAATATGGAAGTGACAAAACTGACAGGTGTTCCGAAAAATTAACCGTATGTGCCATAGGATATTCAGGCTTCATATATGTTATCCTTCGAATGTTTCTAAAACTTGACGCATTGACCATAAGCTCATTTTCAAAGCTGATAAGGTACGTACCACTAGACAGGGTTTTGTTTTCCTCATCAACCGACATGTGTGAAGGCTGGTCATTAATAATAACCCTACATTTATTACTTTCTTGATTATGGTTTACAACATTTAGATGTTGTGTAGGGTTGTTCTTCAATGTTAGTGTACTTTGCTTTCAACACCCCGAGTGTATAAAACCCGAGTGTATAAAACTGTCAATTGAAAACAAAAATTATTACGTTAAAAAAACAAAATACATATTTAAAGCACAAATTTTAACTTTTATTAAAACAATAATTAAAAATAAAGGATAGTTTTATTAGCGTTTATATTTTTAAATAAAATGTATTTATGCTTGATTATATTTTTTGTTTGTTTGGCTTTTATTAATTCATTTTGTAATTCAGCCTTTTTCTTTTTATTTCTAGAATTTTTTATTTATTTGATAATTTTTATATGAAAAGGCTAGTTTTATTAGCGTTTAACGCAACCAATATCTCCTGTTGGTTCTTTTCTTTCCTTTTTAATATTTTTAAACGCTCATCCTCCATCTTGTTTTTTGCATTTTGTAACTTTTCGGCAACTGCTGTTTGCATCGGTTAGAGCTAGTTGAAGCACTTTAATATCGTATGACTGTTCTACCTTATTTGAATCGCCTTGAATTTGCAATCCCATTGCAGATCCATTTGGATTTACTTTCGATTGCATAGACACCAACTCTACGGTGTTCCGCTCCAATGGGGTCAAGCTAATTTCCGTCGACGCACCACCACCAGTAGCTTGAAAGTTTGTTATTGGCAGCTAATTTTCTTTTCAAATTGGCTTTATAATGAGTCCATACCTGTAACAAAATGAAAACCATTTTTATGTTATACTTAAAAAATTTTGAAATTTATCTACTAACACTTTGTCATTCTTTTGCAACTCTAATAGGTGAACCCAAGATATTAAGCTTCAATGAAAATTTCGCCCCTGTCTCGTTATGCTGATGGAATATATATACCATA
This sequence comes from Sarcophaga rosellei, assembly GCA_930367235.1. NCBI lineage: Eukaryota > Metazoa > Arthropoda > Insecta > Diptera > Sarcophagidae > Sarcophaga > Sarcophaga rosellei. Next base: position 41,812,988 of record OV884021.1, on the reverse strand, counting down.
GGCTTGATATTACAAAGCTCACTTGAGCACGCATAGCGGCCCGTTGTGATGCCACGGAAGAGGCAGAAGTTGGTCAGCGCAAGGGCTGCCCTTGTTTTGTACATTTTTTATTCATACATAATTGGGCATTATAACCCTTCAGTCAGGCTTACGGCCTAGCTTCTCAAACCACTCATGTTGTGTGCCTTAATTTTATACTTGAGTGGCGGGACCTACAGTTTAACGTCGACTCCGAACGACAGAGTTTGAGAAACTTTTTCATGGCAGGTTTATTAACTCAGAGTTTTTGCCAGAAATCTGATGAGAGGTAGTCGCCGAAGAAATATTTTTTTTTCATATTTCGTTTTGATGTCTGGCCTGGGGCTCGAACCCGGGCTTTACGTCTAATAAGCGAACACACTACTTACTAGACTACGGCGACTACCTTAAATTTTATTGTATCTTTATGTATAGTATATATATTTCTTTGTGTATATTTCTTTATATATGTACATACTGTTCATTTCTTTTTTATCCTGATTTTTTGCATAGATTGTTGTATTTTCTGAGATTATAACATGTCCTGATTCATTTTTAATTCTACATTATTCCTTACATTTAAAAAAAAATAATAAAATAATATTATCAATGAATTTTTTTATTACTTGTTTTCTTTGCTGTACTCCCATAGCACTTTTATCTATAAGATAAACATCTTGTTGGGCTATGAGTAATATTATATGAATAAATAAAAATATATAATAAAACAAAATCAATGCAGGCCCTTTTTCTGAAGATTGAATAGTAAATTTTGTTTCTTGTAAAAGAAATTTTTATTTACAATGCCAGCAGTTAATTATTCGATAAACTTTTCTGTTGCCATACCCAGGGGTTTGAAATTATTTGGCAGCCCGACTAACATTAATGATGTTATTGGATTGAAATTTATGTTTAGTCCAACATTCTTGACTGTCAAACCTATTATTCCTAATTCATTAACATGAATTATAATTTCATAACTTGCTATGCACCAGCCGCTTAGTAGTTGTATGGTCAATCCATTTTATGCTTCTTTTACAGATACAGCTGTTGGTGGGATCTGCCCCTAATAGCCTGGATGAAGGTAAGTAGGTAGGTTGGAAGATGTGTATCGCCAAAATTGCAAATACACAAACAATAATTTGTTATGAAATTCATTGTGATCGTCCTGAAAGGAGAAAGAATTGAAAAAAAATAATCGGTATAGGGTGAAAGCAAAAATACAGAAAACAGTTAATGGAGTATTAATACACCCTTCACCCCGCTCAGTCTCATTGTAAACCTCAGGGAGTTTGTTTAGATCCACAAAAGGCAGTTTAAACCAGATCCCGGCAAACACATACAAACATATTTTGCTTATGCTTTCGTATTTTGAGAGAGTATTTTGCTCGCCAACACTACAAGAAATTTTTAACTTGTTCTCTTATAATATGATCAGTTCACTGGAAAGAAGCTTTCATATATTCAGTGTACTGAAAGATTGGGTGAAATAAATAGGTTACTTAGGTTAGGTTAATTCGGAGTGGTAGCTCTGATATCACAAAGCTCACTTGAGCACGCATAGCGGCCCGTTGTCATGCCACGGGTAAACGCAGTCCCTGTACTGACCAAGTTCCACCAAAATCAGGGAAGAGGAAGAAGTTGGTCAGCGCAAGGGTTGCACATCAAAGGCACGACTACCCTACATTGGAAAACCAGCCAGAAAGTTTGATAAACGAAGCTATGTCCCCGATATCAATAGACGATAGCTCCGTCAAGCTGACAAGAAATGGGGAGCCAAATAACCTATATCTACCTAGCAAGAGACGGGAATTGACAAAGAAAGTGGATAACAGTCTCCTGCTACTCAGCAGATCTGCATCCATGGCAGAAATCGTCAAATGGGAGCCCCATTCTTTCCGCGTGTCTACCCATAACGCAATGACCTGTAAGCACGGCCACTGTGGTTGAGATGACGTCACGACCAAGACCAAGCAATTAGTTGGTACGCCTTCTATCCATCGAGGGCCAGTTGAGTCTGGCGGTGGAGCAGGACTGCTCATTGACCCAGGATAGGTTGACGTCCCGAAAGAATTTCCGCGCAATGTCCAACTTGACCGAGGCAAGTGGCACACCCAATTCAATTGAAGATGTTTCCGGAGGGATCGCACCAGCTCTGGCGCTAGAGTTATTCACGAAACCCGATAGAGATCTTATCGTGGCCTGACTATCAGAAAAGACCGAGACACGAGTAAAAGGAGCACCGTTGACGAGGATCCATTGAGCGGCCCGGTAAATTGCCGTCACCTCCGCCTGAAACACACTGCAGTAGTCCTGCAGACGGAGAGAAATGTTCAGGTCCAGTTTCCCAGAGTAGACACCGCTTCCAACCCTATTATCGAGTTTAGAGCCGTCGGTATATATATCCAGGACTTCCGGGAGGACAACCGTATTAGGATTCCAGTCGTCCCTATTATGGATCAGAAAGTGGAAACCCCTGTCGAGACAGCGGGGAGATAGTTCACGGGGGCCACTGGATCAACCTCCAGAATAGTGGAGTGACCAGAAGGACAATGTGCCAACGAGACAGGGCATTAAGTCTAGTCACAGCAAACAGCCGCATGCTTAGCAAGAAGCACAGTAGGAAGCTAGTTGAGCATTGCGAACAAGGCTTTCGTGGGGGTGGTGCGAAGAACGCCAGTTATATAAATGGCCGCAGACTTTCTGACCTTGTTAAGAAGTCTGACGTTGTGTTGTCTGTCCAGGGCAGTCCACCAAAAAGCAGCACCGTATAAGAGGTTGGGTTCGATGACCGAAGAATATATCCATCGCATGATCCTTGGGCGAAGACCCATCTGGTTCCGACCGCTCTACTACAGCAGTAAGCAGCACATGCCGCCTTACGTGCCCTAGCAACCAGATTCGCCCTCCAGTTGAGCTTGGGATCGAGGATCAGACCCAGACATTTAACCTCGGGACTCAACGTGAGTCTGGTCCCGCATAAGCTAGGAAGGGAGAGGGTCGGAATTTTATATCTCCTCGTGAAAAGCATCGTATCGGTCTAAGAGGGATTAATAGACAGTCCAAAATCCCTACACCAGTCCAGTACAATTGACAGCGCCAAGTTCAACTTATCCGACAGTGTCTGCGGACAAATTCCGGACGCGGCAATGGCAATGTCGTCAGCGTAAGCTATGGCGTCATTGCCAGAGTATTCCAGCCCCCTCAAGAATGAGTTGACTGCAAGATTTCAGAGAAGTGGTGATAGAACACCGCCTTGCGGTGTGCCTCTACGAACCATTCTCTGACAATTTGTGGCCCCCACTGTGGAGGTTAGTATCCTCGACTTGAGGAGAAGCTCGATCTGTCCCAGGTTCAGAGAACCAAGAGCCCTAACTATGGCGCCGGGGTCGACCTTCAATGTCCAGGAAAATGGCCAAAGTGTATTCCCTAACGTGCATGGACTTTTCCACCCGAGAGATAAGAGAGTGTAGTGCAGTCTCCACTGATTTATCCTCGTGTACGCATGTTGGGAGGTGGATAGAAGCGCTGGATCAATCGAGGCCCTAATATAAACATCAAGGACTCTTTCCAGTGTCTTCAGAAGAAAGGAACACAGACTTATGGGTCTATAATCATTCGCCCTAGTGTGGGACGGTTTTCCAGCCTTGGGAATGAAGATCACCCTAGATATTCTCCAGCTCCAAGGGATATAAATTAGCCTGATACCAGCGTTGTAGATGGCAAGCAACCAAGGGAGAATTATCTCCTCCCCATGTTGAATGTCCCCAGGGATAATACCATCCGGTCCTGGGGACTTAAATGGTTTAAAATAGCTAACAGCCCACTGCACCTGGCCAAGGGTAAGAGTCGGGGGGAGTAGTTTCTCGACGGCGGTTCGTTAACCTGATAAAAGGCCTGACCGCCGAGGGTGACACTTCCCGGAAAGTGAGTGTCAAGAAGAAGCTCTAGCGTCTCCAAACTGGACGTAGTCCAGCAGCCGTCAAGTCGGTGGATACAGTCAAGGGATTTCTGTGTGGAACTTAGAATTTTACGAAGACGGCCAGTTTCGGCAGAGGATTCCACGCTAACGCAGTAGTTCCACCACGAGGCTCCCTTCTCTCGGCTTACACCGTATTTAAGTTCCCTCTTTTTGGCCTTGTAGATTGACCATTCGCCTGTCGCCTTCGCCCCGTTAAAGAGCCTAAAACAAGATCGGTGTAGATCATCGATCTCTTGGTCCCACCAGGGCGGTTTTCGTTTGCCTCTATGAGCAGAGGGTTTGACGGAGAATGTGACTGCCGCCCTAAGCGCAGCTGACAATGTGTCTGCAGCTCTGTCCACGTCGAAACGGGTCATAATAGTCCCCGGGTCATAATAGTCGGAGGGTAGAGGGAAGGCTGCTACGCAGTTTCTCTCTAAAAATGGACCAATTAGTGTTACTCCTATTGACCGGAATGGTCAAGGTAATAGGAGGAGACTCGTGTCGATAATGAAGGTAATGCATCTATGGTCCGAAAAGGAGCATTCATGACATACAAACCTGTCCCTAAGGTTATCAGAGGAATCGGAGCTGACCCGAGTGATATCCAGCACCTCCTATCTGTTCGAAATAAAGAAGGTTGGCTCATCTCCCCGATTAGCTATAACGAGGTTATTACTAATAATAAAATCAAAGAGACACTCACCACGTTCGTTGGTACCGGAACTGCCCCACATTGTATGGTGGGAGTTGGCATCTGCTCCGATAATAACCGGAACTCCGCGCAGTCTCGCATCCGCCACCAGTCGACCAATGAGCTCCTGAGGAGGAGAGAGCCCATAGTCATGCGCCAGATACGATGACGTGATCCAGAGGGTCATCTAGTTTATTTCGACGGCCATAGTGACGGTGTCCTTGTCGTTGTCGCACACTAAGCATTCTGGTATCGCGAAAAATTTTGAGCAAACAAAAATTTCAATTCTTATTTTTCATCAATAATTTTGTATCTTTGTAAGTAAAAGCATAAAACGCATAAAACGACAGCACTTCTATCTTGTTCAAAGATTTAACCAAAAATGACTGCTTTGTGTTTATTTTCAACCTGTGCTTGTGAGCATGTAGGTGAGAGAGCACAACAGAAAAAAGCTCGGTATGCATATATGCAGCTTCTGATGGCTTGGTTTTAAATTGTCTTTAAGTGTTGCAGGTAAAATTTAGCAGAGGGGGATCATATTCACCCCTATCGCAAATAACTATTCCCATAAAAATATTCCCAAATTTCATCATTTCCTATTGTGAATCATTCCCAAAAAAATTTTTTGGGACTGAATTCACAAACACAAAAAATATTGTATCGCCAATGTTTATTCCCAAGAATTATTTTGTAAAATTAATTCGCAACACTTACCAATGGGAACAAGAAGGGAACATGTAAGTGAGTTTGGTGTTGATTCTTTAAAACTAAGTACATTGTTTTATTTAAGGAACGCAAATGTAATACTAGTATAGGTTGGAGTGTGATATTTACAGAGAAGACTGTTTTTTAGATTTAAGTATTCCAGAGAAGGTTTTATTTTGTTTTTATGTATGTACATATGTGTACAATTTTTATTTACGAAAGTAAATACAAAAGTGAAGAAATAAACATTTTATTTTAAACTATCAAAGTGAACTAGTACGAATGCATTCAGCTTCAGACGTGTTCCTTGAATAACTTCATCAACATTTTCCAGCTCGTGCGCTTCATATAAAACTGTGTCTATAAGTGTTGAGCCGCACTTATAATATTGACAATTTGAGCACTTTTCTTTGGGGAGTAGTGTAACTCTCGTGCTCCAAGCAAACAACGCCGTCTGTTTTTAAGAACTCCGTTGATCCTTTCCACAATATTACGCGCTCGAGAATGTACATACATACATAACATAATTGGCCATTACAACCCTTCAGTCAGGATTACGGCCTAGCTTCTCAACACCACTCATGTTGTGTGCGTTAATTTTATACATGAACCTTTTCATGGCAATTTTTACTTTCAGAGTTTTTGCCAGAAATCTGCTGAGAGGAAGTCGCCGAAGAAATATTTTCATATTTTCGTTTTGATGTCTGACCTGGGATTCAAACTCGGGCCTTTCGTCTAATAAGCCAACACACTACCTACTAGACGACGGCGACTTCATGTACGAATGTACTTCGTTAAATTTTGCTTCTGCTGATCCCTCTGCGGCATTTCTGTAGGTATGATAGTATGGCTCAGAGGCATTCCCGCCGTCTTTGTATTAGATGTATTAAAATATATGTATAGTTCTAATTATTATAAAAGTATACCTAGATCTTCGCTACAACCTTTCCATGGATTGTTTCTCCTCTTCCAGCACCAAAATCGAAGATATACGCTATTTATTTTTTAAGATTTGTATTTTTCTTTGAAAAATTGTTGAGAGGTAATTCACAATAAACAATTTTTATTTATAGATCATTTATAACTAATTCACAATAAAAACGTTTACTCCCAATATATTTGCAATACCGATTTTTTGGGATGGGGAAAAAAGTTTACTCCCAAATAACTTCTTCCCATAATATTCACGATAGGGGTGATTCAATGTTGCTTAAAATTAGTACTAACAAGGCATTGAACTGTGTCAATATGTACGTGATAATAATAATATTTCTGTATTTACTGCAACTAGTGCAGTTTGTGTTTTGAAAACATTTATAACAATAAAATTATCTTTCAGAAAATGAGACTCTTAAGGCACAGTCATTATCATTTTCTAAAATATATAACATTGAATGTCATATTAAACATCTGTAGTGTACGAATTAATTATTTTCTACGAAATGAGACTTAAGGCACAGTCATTATCATTTTCTAAAATATATAACATTAATTCCATATTAAACATCTGTAGTGTACGAATTAATTATTTTGTATATTTCTACCTTATTTTCCTCTTTAAGGGAGGCAAGTAAATATTTTCCTCAAATAATGATTTATGCAAGGCTATTTTCATATGAATACATTGTACACATTTGAGCTTTAAAAATTTTGTGCGGTTTTATTACCGTCCACTACTACAATAAAAAGAGCACCACTCCTCATTTTATTTGTTTGAAGGAGGTCTTCAAATGTGTAGTTACGCCCATGCTTGACTTGAAATGCATTATATGATGAAAGACGAGGAGCTTTTATATTTTATGTCTGCGGAATTGCAGATATAGATGAATCATCGATTCTTTCAGCTCTATTATTTTTTTAATAAATCCCGCTCATTTTACAATAAAATAAATTAAAAAAGTATTAATTCAGAAACTGCTAGCAAAATACTCATAAAGTGTGTATAAAACAAAAATTAATTGAAAAAAATTCATTTAAACCAATTCTTTTATTTTTTCAGAGGTCAAATTATCAAACAGCACCACCAATAACCGTAATATTGAAACAAACGAATATAATTCATGCGAATTGGTCAAAGACTCCAATTTTGAGTACGAGGAAGAATGGAACATAGGTGGCATTCCCGAGTTATTAAATGAATTAGACGCAGATATAGAAAAATCTCTACAAAATATCCAAAGTTTGAAAGTCGACAGTACAAAACCTGCAACCAATTGTAGAGCGACAGTTTTTAAAGAACTACATACGAAACCAATTTGCAAGGAAGAAAAAGCAACCAGTAGAAATTTAAAGTCACAAGTCATTTTCGAGCCAAACTCAAGTTTTGAAGGAACAAAATCGAAATCTGCTAATTTACGTAATTCAATATCTACATTCGCTGGCTTTTCAAAGGGTGGTCACCTTATTTCATCTTACTCACAACATTTTCAGGCATACTCTTCTCAAAAAAGTAATAAAATTGGTCAAAATTTCAAGCAACAAAAAGAGTTGAGCGATAAAGATTTCCCGGCCAGTATGTCATCGCAAACCGGAAGTAACAGTAGTATTAATATAAGTGCGTCAGCAAACAACATAACTAGTGGCCAGAGCAATTCTGGCTCAAACAGTAACAAACAAAATAATAAAATGTCCATTGACCACCAAGCAACACTAGACAAGGGACTGAAAATGAAAATAAAACGTACAAAACCGGGCACAAAAACTTCAGAAGCTAAGCACGAAATTGTAAAAGCTACAGAGCAACTGCAAAATGGATTGGTTGCTAGTGGTACATGCTCAGTTAATCAAGATGATAATTCCAGTTTAATTTTAGTATCAAGTCAACCATCTTTATCCAATTCTCAAAATCTAAATACTTTATTGGGAACCACTAACAACCAAGGAAGTTCCAACTCTATTGGAAACAAAAAAAATTTAGGAAATTGTAATAATCAACCAAACAATATTTCGTCTTCATCTAACAGTAGTGGAAATATTTCGCTTAATACGGGTTCAGCCAACAACAGTATTTCACAATCGACATCTCTAGGTACAAAGCGTGGAAGCTCAGGACATCGTCGAGAAAAGGCAAAAGAAAAATCATCACATTCCAATCGTTTAGGGATTGATAAAAATTCTACATTAAATACCGATAAGGAACAAAATGAAAAGCCTATATGTCATTGCAATAATGCTGACAGTAGCATTTCCGCTTGTTCTAATAGTTCATGCATTCGAAAGACTGAAAGTAATACGCAACGATTATCAAACTCCAATACAACAACAGTTCCACCAGGAGTTTTTACTCCATCGGCCGAAACTTCAAATTCGGTAACAGTTTCAACTGCAAATCTCATGACAGTGCCTCCTGCTGTTAGTACCCCTATATCAACTCAATCTGTATCTATTAGTGGAAGTGCCAATACTCCAGGTCCACCGAGTAAGGATGTTATAACTAATAGTAGTAATAATGTAAAAATTTCATCACATATTGCTGCACAATTGGCTGCTGCTGCAGCATCAAATAACTCCTCTAATGGGTCTTGCATCTCTACGACTAACTATACAAATAGTGACATGAAATCATTACCAAATGTTCTAAATCAAGCAGTGAAACAAATAGCACCTGGTGCCATTTCGGGTGGAGTTCATCATGGACTCTCTGTCCCAATTGCAACCACCCAAAACTTGTCTAACGTTACAGAAACAGACAATTCAATATCTAATTCTCCTACTGAAAACTCAGAATCTCCTCCTGCAAAAAGAGCAAAGCACACGGATTGCAATATAACTACATCAACAGTAAAAAATAAAGAAATGATTGACATATGTATTGGAACATCTGTTGGAACTATTACGGAACCTGATTGCCTTGGTCCATGTGAACCTGGCACTTCTGTAACGCTAGAGGGAATAGTGTGGCATGAAACTGAAGGTGGAGTACTTGTAGTTAATGTGACTTGGCGTGGTAAAACATACGTAGGCACATTACTTGATTGTACTCGACATGACTGGGCTCCACCAAGGTAAGTATTCTTTATTAGATTTACGACTCAAATATTAAATATAAAGAACTCGAGAAAACGTAAATATCTAAAAGCATGAATTTTTTTTGTTTACACTGACCAGTGTTCGAAAAATACTGTACACTAACCATTGTGTACATAACTGATAAAATACTTTTAACTTTAATTTAAGTGTTTGTGAACTCGTACGCAAACACATTACGTATACAACAAATGAACGCAAACTCTAACATTACGTACTGACCAGATTTCACAAACACTATTTTTTACTGTTTGTGTACAAAGTACACTAAAAAGATCAGTACACAACGAAAAAAATTCTGTTTTAGTGAACTTTTTTGAGTACATTAACATTTTTAGTGTACTTTCTGTATTCTGTATTTTTTATTTATTTATTAAATTTGAATTTCTGATACAACAAGACATAATATCTTATAATTTAAAGTACCAGAATCTGACAAGATATATCAACAGTGAATTTAAAGAAATATTCAAAAAATGTAAACTGACAAGAAAAAGTTTTCTTCACAGCTTTAGAGAATCCTTTTAAAGCAAATTGAAAGAGATTTACGCCGCCAACAAGTCCAGTTTGAGCTGGATAAACTTGTGTGACAAAACATGTCTTACACACAGAAAAGTCTCCTAAATATGTAAAAATTCAAAAGTTACGCCCTCCGTTATGTGGTGAAAGAATTTAACAGGTTAAAGTTCCGTGAACTATAAAACCCAAAATCTGTTTGAATGACCTCAAATATTTCCAAAAATCGTTCTTACTACCTATTTATATCTGAACAAATCGAAAACGAAAAATTAATTTACGTTTCTGCGAGTTCACTGTATGTTAAATAAGGGTTTTCCTCCTGATGAAATTAATTATTAATGATGGTTAACTACATTTTCATACAATACATTTTTAAAAATACTTATACTTAAAATTATTGTTATGAATTTTGATCAAGATTTCACGTTTGACAATATTCACTACTTAGATTGATCCAAAAATATCGTTTCTATTATTTTGATTAAAAACAAAAATTCCCTCATTATGCTAACTTTTATTGGAAATCTAGTTTTTATGTTCATTAAGTTTTTAGTATTTTCGTAAATTTTTTTCCCATTCTAAAATTTATGTGAAAGTCAAGTCATCATATTGGTGGTTTTCGGTAAAGACACACCTAAATAACATTTCTCATATATTTCTCATTCGATTAAAATATGGGAAATATGCTGACTAATCCATTACTGCAATCATTTTTGATATCAACCAATTCTTTAAGTAAGAATTGTTATCAAGTGGCATGTTATTCTACTGAAATATAATTTCTTCTATTGAGTGTTGTGATAAAAAGGCCCTAAACTAATTTTCAGAGTTGAGAATTAGTCGGGGCTTTGTAATCGCCATTAAACAAACTGAACTGAAAACTATGTACATATATGGAATATTCTACTTAACAGAGATCAATAATGAATCGTTTTTTCGCTACTCATAAGCGCTTAGGAAATTTATAATATAAGTGAGTAAACAATATTGAAATTTAACTACTCTGATTTATTCTTACTCACTACAACGTTGATTTATAAGTACAGGTTGCAATGAGTATGTGTACAACGTTAACATCAAATTCATACCATTCGAAATATGTTTGATTCATAAGCCTACTCATTCAGATTCATAACTTTAGAAAAATATTTATATGTAAATGATTCGAGTGACTCGAATCATTCATCAAAATTTACATTCTCAGTTATTGTCGCATTTACAAAAGAAGCAAAAAGACACATAACCTATAAAGACAGAGCAGCGAGCCAAGTAAATACACAACCACGCACGCGAATCATACTCATTTTGTGATTCTTGTAAATGTTGAGTTATGGAGAGTCGAGAGTATGAGTATGATGAGTACTTCAAACTTTGAATATGAGTAGAAGTTCTATGATATTAAAATAAGTATGAGTGCGTATACCGTAGTCTAGTAGGTAGTGTGTTGGCTTATTAGACGTAAGGCCCGAGTTCAAACCCCAGGTCAGATATCAAAACGAAATATGAAAGAAAAGATTTCTTCGGCGACTTCCTCTCAGCAGATTTCTGGCAAAAACTCTGAGAGTAAAAAAATTGCCGTGAATAGTTTCTCAAAAATCTGTCGTTGGGAATCGACACTCACGTATATAATTAACGCACACAACATGAGTGGTGTGAGAAGCTAGGCCGTAATCCTGACTGAAGGGTTGTAATTGAAAATTATGTATGCATGAATGCGTGTATCAGAAATTATGAGTATGATTCGATTCTACTCATCTTTTTGAATACTCATTGCTGATCGCTGCCGCGTAACTATAAAGTGTGAGTCAAGACCAAGATTGATACAAAATTTATAATTTCTTCATACCATGAGGTAAGACCAAAAAAAAATGAAAACAAATTAAACCATTTTAGCTTAATGGCATAGTTTATGTATATAAAACAAGTAGTAAATTGTTTAATTTTTTAAATCAGTCTCGGAACATTTTTAATTAACAACATTTATATTATTTAACATTTTTAAAGTTTTCATTACTTCGTCCAGTTCGGAGATCAAAACTTATTTTGATAATATGTAAAGTTGATCACTCAATTATGGTAAACTTTTGACATTAGAGTCCGAGCTTATTGATGACCAAAAATCTGCAAAATTTTCATTAACTTGTTTAGGATGTGTTGGGAATTAAGAATTAATTTTCTCTGTTTTTATATTATTTAAATTATTTCTTAAGTGTCCCACATGCATTGTTAGATTAGGAGAATTTAAAAAGTTGTCCCACATTCATCTTTTAGCAATCTTACATTCTCTTTTTCAACTTTGGTGCTTGTTTTTATATACTCTATTACATTTTATTGATTACAATAACTCTTGAGGTTCCTCCTGGCACTGGAATGTTTATGTTTTTGGGGAGCTTGTTGTAATGAGATGAGTTTCAAATAAAACGTTTAATTTGAGCAGCCTCTCTATATATTATATTATATATATACTAAGGTCACCAATAAAATATGACGCATGGCATTGGCTAGTGATACATTTTCAAACATAATAGACGTCAGACGTACGTTGGACATACCTTATAAATATTGGTTATGTGGATTTCTACGTTATGTTTTATAATTGTAGTTTGGAAAAGTAATTCATCATTAGATTTGATATGTTTTTAACTTAAAAAAGCGACCGCCGATTTCGCATATTTGTTGGCTTTATTATGTTGAAATACTCTACGCAGCAAATGTAAAATGTGTTCTATTCGGTTTATTATGCGAGCCTCTTGTAAAGCTATTACAGTAGCTCATACGTATAATTGGACACTAAGTATGAGATTATTCAAATGCCGATTTGTCTACTTCAATGGAAATACTTAAAAAAATTTGATGCGGATTTATAAATAATTAAAAGCTTTTAAATAGTGTATAATAATTAGCATTTTTTATTTAAAAATACTTAAAAAAAATATTAACGAATTTCATGTCAATGGACACTGCTCTAACACTTGGGACGAAAACCTTTTGCTTTTACTATTGCTTCCAAAGGTATCGACTGCACGAGATTGGCATAAAATTCCGAGGTTATGTTGTGCAAGTCTCGCTTAATTTCTTATTTCAACTGCTCCACACTTCCCAAACATGCTCAATAATGTTGAAATCAGGGGCCTGTGCCTCTTCCGTGTTCCTGGCCGTGATAAAAGCTGCGATATCGTCATATCTTCTCTCAGAATTCCATCATAGCTAACGTTCCACAAGTCGGGGCCGAGGATAGATCCTTGTGCCGCTCCTGATGTTATTTGTTTCACCCTTGATCCCGAGCTTGTGTTATACACCAGCTGCCTGTTACTCAAATAACTGCTTATCATGGCCAGAATGTAGTGTGGCACAGAGAAATTGTTCTCCAAAGCATCCAGTACCTCGGTCCATCTAAGGCTGTTAAACACGTTTTTAAAATAAAGTGATTTCCACGTTGTGTGACCATAGCCGCTTCTCTCAAAGCGCCAATTGTTGACCGACCGGATCGAAAACCATATTGCCGAGCAGACACTCCTTCACTATTCTCAATAGCAGCAGTAAGCCGTGACTTCAAAAGCCTTTCGAGCAGCTTCCCTGAAGTATCCAGCATGCACAGTGGCCTGTACGCGTATGGGTCCTCCGGATCGCCCTTTCCCTTGCTTATTATGACCAGCCGTTTTCTCTTCCATATTTCGGGGAAAATACACTCTCTTAGGCACGCGTTGTACATTCCCAGTAGGAGTTGTGGTCTTTGATTGACAATTTCCCGCATTACCTCAGGCGGAATGCCATTGGGCCTTGGTGCCTTAGCGGGTTTTTGTCCGGCTGCAGCTACTTTCATCTCCTCTGCGGAGAATGGCAAAAATTCCGTATTGAGCTTATTCTGTCGTCCTTCATTCACCGGGTCATGAGTAGGGAATAGTGTATCCACTATATTTTTCATTATTCGCTCGTCCATAATTTCCATTGGTTTCCTTCTGTTCAGTTTGTCCATTACAATTTTGTAAGGGTTCACGTTTTCGTCATCGCGTAGTTCCTGGAATGCCTGATTTTTCTTGAGCGATATAGCCTTCTTCAGAGACTTCTTTGCCTTCTTATATGCCCGCATTTCGTCGGCAGCTGGTCCGCCGGGTCTGGCTCTACTATACCTCCGTCGTAGTCGTAGGCACTCTCGCCTGAGTGCTGCGATGTTGTTGCCCCACCAGTACACTGTATTCTTCAGATATTCGGGGGTCTCACCAAGGGCATTGCCTTTTTACATCCGCGTCTTATCTCGATGGTTTGTTCCCCTCTTGTCCCCGCCTCGTCCGAGAGTTCAGCTCTGTGACACAATCTGTCAAACTTCTAAGATTAGCCGATTCGCATTCAACTTCTGTGCGTCCCATCTTCGGCTATTAGTAGCGTGATTGTCCTCTATTCCTCGAAGCAAAGGTGTACGATATGTACTGGTGATCGCTGCCCGTATATATTTCCAAGACCTTCCAGTCCCTGACTCTGTGGTACATGCTCTCCGATACCATGGTTATATCAGGGATAGTGCCCCCGTAACCTAGTCGTCTAAAAGTAGCTGCGCTCCCCTCGTTCGCGAAGATCAGGCCGGTTCGAGCTGCCATCTCCACAATTCGCCTGCCTCTTGGGTCGGTATTCTGCATTCTCCACTTCACAGCTTTGGAGTTAAAGTCGCCTGCCACTATGAGGTTGCTGCCAATCTGCGTTATTGCATCTTCGATTCTAGCCAATTTTCCCTCAAAGGTTCCAATGTCATCATTGGGAGTCAAATAACAACTTATTAGAGTAATCTCGTCAAACTGTACCCAGGTGAAATAAACGCCCCTACCAGATCTACCAGGTCGGGGGCCCTGGTTATCTGTTATCCATATAGCTGCTGTAGATGTTTCATCACCCAGCCAGAATCCGCTATTTTTAGATGCATACTGTTCATTTATAACAGCTACGTCAACTTCCTGCTCTCTGACTAAATATGCAAAAAAGCATATTGCATATTCAGCTGCAATATCTTCATGCTGCCTTTCGTAAGCTCATCTCACAGCCCCGCGATCCCGGAAGTTTATCCAGAGATTTTCCCGACTCCGCAGAGCAAATACAACACTTCGGTGCGTTTCGGCATATTTTCCTCTTATGCCCCTTTTCTCCACATTTCATACATAGGTCTGACCTGTCCGGTCCATCACATTCCCACCGTCTGTGACCTATTCTGAAGCATCGAAAACAGCATGTCGGTTCATCCCTGATGGTTTCCGGATTTATTTCGCCCGCTTCTCTTTGTACCGCTGGCAAAACTTCCTCGGTGGTTGTGAGGGCATCCAGGTCGCGAATTTACAAAGTGACCGTAGGTACAAGCTCCTTTACGGTTGCTTCTTGATTTAG
Source organism: Sarcophaga rosellei (assembly GCA_930367235.1). Taxonomy (NCBI): domain Eukaryota; kingdom Metazoa; phylum Arthropoda; class Insecta; order Diptera; family Sarcophagidae; genus Sarcophaga; species Sarcophaga rosellei. Next base: position 41,797,695 of record OV884021.1, on the reverse strand, counting down.
GACGCTGTTTAGGTTCTCCCTGAACTCGTCTCTTTTGCCTCCTTTACCCATTTCAATGAGAATAGCACCTGTTTTCGTGTTCCGGACGGCGCGTATCGCTATCTCAGATTTCTCTGGTTTTATTTTGCTCCGTATGTTTCTCAGAACGTCAGCGTAGCTGCGCACCTCGGTTGGGTGGATAATTACAGCCTCCGGACGTTCTTTCACAATTTTCTGTCGCTCCTTTTTCTCTGTCTTTGCCGTTTTCCTTCTCTTCATGGTTTTCCATTCTTCGTCCACTGTTTCCTTGAGCTTGTCGTGTCCGGTTTTCCTCGGCCTTTTTTCCGGGCGGCTTTCTGGCGTGCTTGAGGCAGTTCTCTTGTTGAGGGAACTAACAAGTGTGGAGACAACACAGTAGTTCCTGTTATTTTTGGCGATCTCGAGTGCTCTACTCGCTTCTTTTTCCTTTTCCGCAGTCTTCCAGTTGTCTCTATAGCTCCTCATTATGTCGATGAGCTCCTCTAATTCAGATACTCCGCTCTGAGCTTCCATGCTGATGTTCCTTGCCCTCGTCATTGCCACTCTAATCTTGCGGATTACACCCTGGCACTTATTAAGGTTTTCTTCCTCCGAGTTTCTCATTTTGCATATATACTCCTGTCTAGGGGAACTGTGTCCCAAAAGCGGTTCCTCTGTTCCGCCATGCACTGGTTGCGATGCGTGCGATTGCGCACCCTCCTGCACAGATTTTGGTGTCGTGACACTTTTCTGCTCCTCGCAGATGTATTCTGAGAGTTCGCAGTGTCTGGGATTTTTTCACCGGTGATCTCCTGATTTTTGGGCTGCTCATAAAGGCAGCCTCGCCCTGCATCATCTTCAAGCCGCTATCTCCTATCGACTATGCAGTTGTCCCTTAAAGACCCCGAGGGTGCCTATGGTAATCAGTGAGGGCCTTGCGAAAGTTGACGCAAATCTTCATGGGATTTTGCGTTCAGAGCCAGGTCGTACACTAATTAGGAGTCTTCTCAACTAAACCTGCATCACCAACTAAATGGCGACAATAATCGAACGTACTTGAAGCCCTGCCACGGATTTAACGGAACGGAGGCGCCTGCTACATTACCCTGAAAGCCATTTCGACCGGGTTTCATTCGGTGTACTCAGATAACAGAATGCAACAAAAGTCAGCCCACTTGCGTCATTTTCAAAATCGATACTCCATTACATAGTCCAGGTCAAACCGAAGCGCCAATCTTGCCTTCTCACATTAGCAAATACCCAGCGTATGCTGAGTACCAGTACCCGGAGAGCGCCTGATCTAAGATACGGAGGCTGTGAGCTGCTTGGTATGTACTTGCAAGTACCAATCAGTGGCGTTGCCTTGTAGTTGCATACCCGTTCCACACTACCCTAAACTACCCTACTCCCTCATTGAAAACACCCCTTTTTTAATTATCTATACAGTAGTTTTGACTTACCTGCACGACTAACTTTTGCAAGAATTTTTGTGCAGATAAGCCAAAAATGCAGCTAAATTAAATGTTTTTACCTGCCTAATAAAGACACGAAACAAAATTTTTGTGCAGATAAACGCAATGCGCACGTAAATTAAAGGCAGCTAAATCAAAACTACTGTATATCCGCATCAAATTTTTAGAAATATTTCCATTGAAGTGGAAAAATCGGCATTTACATAATCGACGCATAGCTAGTGTCCAATTATACATTTGAACCACTGTATGTTTGGCAGTGACTAGTATGGAATGTATGAAGTGTAACTGATGTTGAGGATGAAATTTCATTCTCTTGAGCAAATGTTTGTGCTATTATGATTTGTTTTGTTTTGTCTTTCTGCGTATAATCAAGAAGTGAAGTTATTGTTTCATTTGGAAATATATTTTATTCAGAATGTTTGCCGTCTTTTGTTGTTCTGTAAACAGAGAGTTTTTGTAACGTTTATCGATGTCGTATGATCTTTGTTGTTCTGCATAATGGTTGCTACCAATTGCCCCGGTGGCCGAACATCTGCAGTTTTTTACACACGTAGGACAACAACAGTGTTCGTAAAAAAAAGACTAAAAATGCATTCAATATTAGAGAAGCACGTGAATTATTTGAAAAAAAATTTATTAAAAGGTTTTTAAAATAGAATTCTTTAAAAAAAACCAATATTAAATAACTGAAGCAAATTTTGCATGTGAAGACAATAGAAATATTATAATTATTGTGAGAAGGAAAAGAATAACAAGATGGCTGATTGCCACCAATATAAAACAGCGATCCGTGGGGAATCATGAATAATGTGTGAAGGTGTGTGCAAAAGGGTATTCCACAGTTCCAAAACATGCTCGGGGATTGACCAATACTCTATTGGCATATTGGATTCTGGCAAATACTTACGTTTTATGTCAATATATCCATAATGTAGATATGGCAATTGAGAAGATTCAAAAGAGTGTAAACAAAAATAAAGAGAACTTAGTTGAATATTAGGGAGAATTTGAAACGGCACTTAAACAGAATGAAAACGAAATAAAACAGCTGTTACATGCGATCGAAAAAAGAGATATGAAGAGAGATTAAAGAAAATGGATGAAGCACAGAAATATTGTGATAAAAATGTTAAAGAGGTAAAAGAAACTGTATGGAGTGATAACTGATCATGAAAACGAAAATAAATAAATATGTAACACAACAAAAGTAGCAACAAAAGCACCAAAGAAAAAAATAGTAAAGGAGGCAAATGTCAAAACAAATATGTCATATACTCAAGTTACTGCCAGGAATATAGTGATGAAAGATGTGACAAAAAATGTCCCACTAATAATCAAACCGAAGGAGAAACAGAATATTGAGAAAATAAAACCGAATTATATAAGAAGGTCGACCGAATTAATTTTAAAATAACTAAGGTTGAGAATCGGAGGAATGCTACCGTTGTTGTTGTTGTAGCAGTTCGGCTGTTGCTTCCGGAAGCTTCTCCCTGTATGTAAGTTATAATAAAGTTAGTTTTAGTTCATGCCTTTAGTTGGTTGTATGCCATGTTATTCGGTGAGGATGGGATGGGTAAGAGAAGAGATGTTTGTTTGTTGGTTGTGTAAGTGTGTTGTGAATGCTACCGTAGTTATACGGAGTGAAAATATCACTGAGGGGAAGAAAATTAAAGAAGCCATAGAGGGGAAGATGCAGGGTTTATGGTTACAACCACAAGGCAACGGAGTGTAGAAATGAAGAGATATGCTTTAAATGTCACGGAAACCATAAGAGTAGGGATTGTAACAAGGAAATAATAAATAAATGTTTTAATTACATAAGGGAAAATAAGAGACTAAATTTGGTTCTAGATGAAAACGAATCACAGAGATTGTCCAATATATCAAAACAAACTTAATTTGAAGAAAAAGAGAATAGGATTAGCTGTTTAGCAACTAAGCGGCATAAGGGAAGGGGTATATACCAGGGACTAAAAATAATTGTTATTTTTTCATTTAGAAAAAAAGGTTATGCAAAATTTCCCTTTATTTTTTTTAGGGAATTTTTAACCGTTATCATGAGATGTATATTATTTTGGTCGCCGCAACCAATATAAATGAGAAATATATTTTTTTGGTTATGAATAGCAGTTATAACAATCGAAAAAAAAATTGGTTGCCAATAACCATTATCAAAAATAGTTTAATTTTTTGGTTAGTGTATTGCTGTCAATTTGGACAGATTTTTTAAAAACAATTTTACGCAAGTTACCGTTACTTATTACTGAGCACATACATATGAATTTTGTTTTTGGATTTCCATTCTTCATGTCTAAAATATTGAATAAAGTATTGATAGATGATCTAAAATGATCAAAAAAATCTAATTAATTGTGATAATGGTTATTGGAAACCAAAAAAATTTTTTGGTTGCTATAACGGTTATTCATAACCAAAATAAAAATAAATCTCACTTAAATTGGTTACATTGACCAAAATTAAATATATCTTAAAATAATTGTTAAATACAACCAATATTTTTATTTATCAATTTTAACAGTTAAATGAGAGTTTTTCGCCATTTTTCTTATAACCGTTACGTCCCTGGTATATACACTAATCTTCAGGTATTAGTGAACAATTTTAATCAGTTGGAGATAATGATGCATACAGTAAGACCAGATTTTATAGTCCTATCAGAAACAGAATAAATGATAGAGAAATAGAAATAGTGAATTATGACCATACCATTACTATTTACTATCGGCTTCGTCTGGAAGCGGGGGCTCATATTATATTTTAGAAAGCATTGGCAGATAAGTAAAATTCTGTAATCTATAAGGAAACACGAGTTTTGAATAGGTGCATTCATGGCTAAGTATGGAAAAATTTCGATAGTTATAATAGCAGTTTACAGATCACCAAGTGGCCAAAAAGCAGAATTTTGTAAAACGTTAAGTGAGTTTTTAGGTATAGTATGCGAAGAAAATTATGAGATTGTTATAGCTGGAGACTTCAACATAGACTGGTAAAGGGAGTATTGTCGAGCTAGATTAGCATACTTAATGATAATGGCTTATACAGGTATTGAATGAATTTACTAGGATTACACAGAGCTCTAAAATGTTGATAGTATAAAGGATTGATTTTGTTAGGTTGTTTTGAATGCTATGCCTAACCACAGCAGTTTTAATTCCTTCCTGCACTGTTTAAGGTGCTGGATGAGAATAGTGAGAAACACGTTGTTAAGATTATGATTATCAAAATGTTTCTGTCTTTTATTCAAAATTCTTGCACTATTTATACTTATTACTAATATTTACAATAATTCTTAAAACTATATATTTTGCTCTTTCTGTTGTAAAGCATGAATCACTTGCGACAATTACCATGGGATGATTGGTCAAAACCTCACTCAATATTTTTAATAGTTTTACTCATTGCTTTATAAATGAGTCACTTTAAAATTATAAATTTCTTTCTGATCATTTCTGTAATCCAAAACATTTATGATCCCTTTAAAGTGCTTTGACCCATGTTGTTAATTTTATTGCATTTTCTGTTTATACATGTGTGGTCTTGTTTGTGTGCCGCTTATTAAGTGTGTCATACTTTTCCCTTATACTATTTCCCCATACTATTTCCCTTATTTCTCAAGGTTTATTATTACATTAAACAAAATTTAAAAATTGGGTTAAACATATGTAATTTGAATCTTTTTTACTTTACTTATTTGTATTTTGTGTGTCAAAAATGTGGTGTGTTGTTTATCGTTGTTGTGATACACTACAATAGATTATATTATTACTAATACGGGGAATATTACAGCAAATGTGGATAATAAAATTGCAGATCATGAGTCGATTGATATATTAATATAAGTAAGAGATGAATGTTATGCGCCTAGAAATAGTGAATGTTGCGTTTCCAGATATAACAAGAATAGATTTAGAAGCAAACTGGGATCAATGTTGGAATTTGAGGTAGTGGATGACTTAAATGAAAATGTGGGCAAATTTGGCTTGTGTTGGATAATACGGTGGAACATTTTACTGTTAGATCGATAGTAAACAAGGAAAAAAGAAATGAATGGTTTAATAGCGAACTGAAATACAAAAAAGCTACTATGGAGAACAGTATTGATGAGTGCTGCAATTATAAGACAGCGAAGAACTTATATAAAGTTAAAGTAGTAAATTCAAAAAACCATTATATAAATAGTAAAATAAACAGCTAATATCAGAAGCAGATGTGGAATAGGATTAAGAACTTAGTACTAGGAAAACCAAGGAATGTGATAAAAAGTGAGAAATTTGAGGGCATTGAATATACGGAAAGTGCGGAAATTGTTGAGAGGTTCAATGAATATTTCATTAATAGCATTAGGGATATACGTATTTCAATTGAGAATGTACATTATGAGAATAATGTATAGACTTCAAACTATAGATTTAATTTTCGTGCAATATCTTTAATGGAATTAGAGAATATATGTAGGAATATGAAAAAAAGAAAGACTACGGGAGAATATCAACTGGCATCTTACTCGAAAATTGGAACACAGTTGGTGATATTTTGCTCAGAATTATAAATAGATCGTTAGAAACTGGAATATTCCCAGAAAACTGGAAGGAATCGATGGTTACGCCTGTTGAGAAAATAAGAAATACTTTTGTGAAGAATATCGCCCTATAAATACCGTAAGAACATGTGAGAAGGTTATAATTAAGAACCAATTGGAAGGATATTTTGAGAAACGTAACATACTGTCGAAATATCAGTCAGGCTTTAGAAAGAAGTATTCATATGAGACGAAAATTAACTATGTAATAAATAGATGCAAATTTTTAGGGAAGGATTGCAAAGTTCTAGCAATTTTTTAGATTTCAAAAGAGTTTTCGAAACAATAGATACGGATATTTTGCTTCAAAAACTTCATACTATGTCATTAAGTGTAAAGAATCAAATAGGTTTAGTTCATATCTCATGAGACGTAGACAAATAACAAAGTAAATGATATTGAGTTGAGTATGAGGGAGAATGATTTTGGTGTCCCACAGTATGGTTCAATATTAGGAGCTTTATTGTTCATAATATACATATAATATACAGATGATAGGCTGACTTCCTAAACGTATATTAACAATATATCAATACAGTATTTATACCGAGTTTTTTAATACGTTGCATATTAATACTTTGCAAAACTGAATTCGTTTAGGAACATTTATATGCATTGCATCATTCATAATAAAACGAAGAATGGAGGAAGAACATATTTTACTGGAAAATTTCTTAGATTTGTGCGAATCGACTCTATTGCGCTTCCGTGCTGGAGGTGAGCTTTCACGTTGGATCGGAGCTGCTTGAAACGCGCTAGGCTCGATAACTGTCCTCCGTCAGATCTGCAAACAATGTGTCTAAGCTCAAGTCCCAGGTAGTTGCTGCTTCGCCCGACGTCTTGTTCCGTTTATTAATGTGCTTATACGTCACCATGAAATTTAAAAATTTTCTGTATATGTCGTCCCGTGAAAATGGGAACGTGTCATCTATGGACTTAATATTTTGCAATACACGTTCCCATAGCACAACGCGTTTCTTTGATTTTTCACGAAATTCTTTTTCCATATCAAACCTTGCATTAATTAACAGATTTTTAAAATTATGCGTCCATTTTTTACTGTAATAAAAAGAAAAAAATAAAACTGAATAGAGAAATACAATAAATTATAAGAAAAAATGCTTACTTATCTTCCTGCGTCGCCATCGTATTTTGTCTTGCATTCGCATTGCATCTACTTTTATTTGGATGCCTTTGTTGCTTTTCCTTGCGTATTAACTACAAAAGTGTTGCAAAAGGGAACAAAATACATTAGGGGTATTCGATGTTCGATGCGTTTTGTATTGCAAAAGTTTGCACTTGCAAATGTTTTGTCATTGATTGTGAGCGCTCTATTTATTTCGTACTTCGCAATACTAATGCAATTTATGCACTAAAACAGCTGATCTACATAAACAATTTCTAAAAGTATTTCAAAAATACTGCGAAAAAGTGCAAAAGAAAAAATTGTTGAATTTTTAGAAAAAGAAGTTGGTGAAGAAATAATTTGGAATGGGGGTCCAAATATTCTAAAACTATTTTTATTTCTTCAGGTGTCCACTATTTTTTCGGTTTTTCTATTTTTATTTCCTTCTGTGGAATTGTTTGTCCCATTGTTTTAATTTTATTTATTTCATTAGTGTTTACATCTGTCAGCTGTTTAAATGTCAGAGTTGCAAACGCAATACATGCAACGAAAAAACTATACCATTTTAGTATTGCATGAACGCAATGCTTTGACAAATGCAATTGTGTGTATTTTGTTGTTGGATTGCAATAAAAATCTACGATGTATTGCATTTGCACTTTTACAATGCCAGTTGCACTGAACACCGCTATTGTCAAAATTTTCAGGGTTGCGTTTACGAACACGCTGCAATGTATTACTACAAAGCAACATGTGTTTAGGAAGTCAGCCATACTCTAATTTTTCTGAGTGTACAACGTGTGAGGAATGTTATGAGAAAATTTAAAAAGATGGATAATATAAATAGATGGTTGAAGATAAACAAATTAAAATTAAATGAAAAGAAAACAAAGTCAAATGGAAGTTAATATGCACACTAATAGTTCATTTAGAATAAATAATGTAGTAATTGAAAAGGTCAAAAACTCAACGATGTACAGTAAAATGCGTCTTATAACTGTTTTGGAAAAATTTATTGTTCTTTTAAAGTTGAATTGTGCTATGAGCTGAGCTATGCGTACTCAAGTCAGCTTTGGTAATCAAAACTACCACTTCGACATAACCTAAAGTTGAGTTGTTACCGTTTGTTGAATATCACTTTTAGGGCTTTGAAGCATTTTGTGGCTTTATCAAAGGAATATACCCGGTTTATCTCAATCGTGGAATACTTTTTGAATTGCTAAATTTTCAAAAATCGTAATTTTGCTAAAAAAAATTAACTTAATTATATTTAAAGTGATATTGGGCGAAATGAGAATTATAGTCTACTTTAATTGGTTAAACGAATAAGACAACTTCGAAGAAAATATGTGATTTTACCCGTTACTAAATTAATGGGTTCTTGAAGATGCTGACACGAAACATAAAATTCGTTGTAGCGAAGATATTCGTTATTTATATAATCCCCCAAATGTTAAAAAAAGTTAATTATTTACCAATTCTTGGTAGTAAATCACAATATTTTTAATATATATATATTTTTTCATAAATTAAAATTTTTGTTTTTAATCAAAATATGTAGCTATTTTTCTTTATGGTATTTTCTTTAATTATATTTAAAAAATAAAAATTATTACTTTAGGGAACTTTTTAACATTTTGTGGAATGTACACATGTATATGTGTGAGACGTATTTACATATCTTAAGTTTTGGGAAGTATTTAGCTTCACTCCATTGATATTTTATATATTTACCTTAAAATATTCCTGTACCTGGTGTCTTGTCAAGCATGAGTATAGTGTGTTTACAAAGGCAAAACCATACAATATCTGCCATTTATATCCATAGTAGATATACTAAAGGGTCCGCCATCTAACGTTTTTTTTTTCAACTAGTGCTTATTTCGTGAATGGTAACACTTAGCTCATGTCTGATTTGACAGATAATTAGTTTTATCCTTCCGCTGAACGAATATGGTTGTGTATACGCTTGAACAACGCTGGAAAATATTGCGACATTACTTTGAAAATCATGGTAATGTTGCAGAATGTGTGCGAAAATTGCGTACGGATTTTGGAAGAAGAGAAGCACCGTCAGCTCCGTATGTTCGTTATCTTGTGAAAAAAGTGAAAGAAACTGGCATCCTCATCGATAAGAATACACCCGAGAATATTGCTGCTGTGGCAGAAATTGTGCGTGAATTCACCGTCGTTCTCAACAATTGAACATTTCGGAGACATTATTGAGACGAATTTTGCATAAAGACCTTGGTATGACGCAATACAAAGTACAATTGGTTCAGAAGTTGAAGCCAATTGACCATCCAATGCGTTTTCGCTTCGCTAAGTGGGTCTGCGATCGACTTACAGAAGATGCCGATTTTGGCAAAAAAAATCATCTTTTCAGATGAAGCTCATTTTGATCTTGGCGGGTATGTAAACAAGCAAAATTGTCGCATTTGGGGCACAGAAAACCCGCACGCATACATTGAAAAGCCGACGGCCACAAAACGAGTCACTGCCAAAGGCAATTTACGCTTTAAAGAACAATATTCGTGAAGCCATTGGTGAAATACAGCTGCACACAATCGATAATGTGCTTAAAAACCGATCGTGTAGGCTACTGCATGGCCAGCCGAGGCAGCCATTTGAATGTAATTATTTTCCATTATTAACCGGAAGGATTGTACGTACTTTCAAATAAAAAAAGAAATTTGAGAAAATATTCAGTAGTTTTTTTTAAGCATTTTCAAAAAAAAAAAGAAGTAATTTGGCGGACCCTTTATTTAAAGTTTTGTATATTCTTCAAAGCACAATTTTTTAGCAGACTTTAGTTGCCTCCGAAACTTAGCACTAACTTTCTTATATGATATAAGATTGTTTGTATTGGGGTTAGACTTAAAGTTTCTTCATTCCTTAATTTTTGGGAATCGTAGCTCCGATAGTGAAGCATTCCACCAAGGTACTTTTGGAGGTTTAGTAGTATGTGCGTTCTTTTTCACTTGGGGAATGCGTAGGTTAGCGCCTCTGCGGATTGATTTTGTGATCGGAGCTGCGTCTTTGTTACTGGACTTACAGAGTGTTCTGGTTGAAAGTTCATGTTCTACTTTAAGAGAGATTTTGATAGGTCGACTAAATTCGTGAGGAATTTGCCTATGGTGGTAGATTATAGTTTTTCGTTACTTAATTTTATGGAAATTCTTATCGGAAAGTGATCGCTGTTGTTTAAATCTTTGAGTATAGTCCAATGAGTTATTGGAAGAAGAGAAAGTGAACAAAATGAAAGATCAATGTGAGTGAATGAACTATGGGTAGAAAAGTGCGTTGGGCTGCCGTCATTCAGAATGCAAAGGTTAGCGTTGCTTATTACTTTCTCAAGCAGTAGTCCTCTGTGATTACTGGAAGCAGACCCCCAGATAGTATTCCAGCTGTTAAAATCGCCGACAACCAGAATTGGGCTGTTAAAAGAAGTGATAATTGAGGTTAATTCCTGTTCAGAAATGTCCTCAGTCGGAGGTATGTAAAATGATAACACTATAAATTTTGTATTAAGAGAAATTTCCACGGCAATTACTTGGTGTTGAGAATTGACATGGAGTTGTCTATGTGGAATGTTAAATTTAACAAGGACTCCTATACCCTGTTTCCATGTTGTGTTCTGCACATTGTTCGTGAAGTAACAGCTATAGTTCTTGGGAGGGATAGGTGTAAAATTCCAAGCGCAGTGTGTTTCTTCAAGCGATGTTAAACAAGGATCCATTTCCCTCATTAAAATTTGAAGGTTACAGTAATTATTTTTAAAGCCGTTGATATTCCATTGTAGTATTGTAAAGTTCATATTAAGAAAAATTAGGATGAACGTGTGGACGTTTATGAGATGTAGATGGATTTCTCGCGGAGTTAGTTTTCTAAGTCCATAGTAGTCACGTCGGGAGATTCTGATGGTAGGTAATTTGATTTTCTTTTAATAATTTTAGAGCTATTGCAGACAATGGTGAGGTGTATGGTTTTTGGATAGGGATTGAAGGATGTTTTTGTGTTTCTAAGGGTGAGTCTTTTACTGAAGGAATTTTTGGTGTTTCTATGGAGGAAGTGTATTTTCTTAGAGATGTTGTGATGTTAGATGTTATTTACGGAATGTTTCAATGTGTCTAAGGATGATTGATCTTTGACTGGAGGAATTTTTGTTGGTTCCATGGAGGTAACGTATTTTTTTGAAGTTGTGTTGTTAATTTCGGCTAGTGATTGTTTCTCGTGTGAATTATGTGAATTATGTATTTTATGTACATTATGTTTAAAATTAACGGCTTAGATATTTTTTACAGTAGAAGAAAAAGACGCGGTTTGGTTGACTGAAATAACGGGATTGTTTTCTTTGTATCTGCGACGACCTTCACCAATGCTAAGTTATTCTTAGTTTTTATTTTCAGGATTTCCTTCATTTGGAGCAATCGTGGACAGTTTTTATCATCTGAGGAGTGATTTTCAGAGCAATTTGAGCATAAAGTGCGTGTAAATTTCGTGGCATCGTGAGGTGGTAGGCATGTAGGTCTACCCTTGCAACGTTTCTTGGTATGGCCTAAACGCTGGCAATTTGGGTAATAGAAATCGACCTTACATTTGTACCAAGCTACATCCACTGTAGCTGACAAACGAAACAGGTCAAAAGTAAGAACAATTTTTCCTGTTGGTTTTCTGGTTAGTCCATCTTCAGCTAGTTTTGTGAACTTGTACACGTCTGTTACACCTTGCTCTTTCATCTCCTGTACGAGCTCAGATTCTGGTACATCTTTTAAACACGGTGCAAATATAACACCTTTGATAGAATTTAATGTGTGGTGCAGTTTACAGGATATTTTGCAAAGGTTTGCCAAAGTATATGTTTTTATAAGTTTTTCAGCAGCACGCGTGTTGCGTGCTAGAATGAGCACGTTGCCGTCTCTCAGTTGAGAAATTGAAGAATATTCTGTACTGATGCACTCAACGCCTTTCTTAATAGCAAAAGGGCTGAATTTGGATAATGGTTTTTCAGGTTCAATTGATGAGATTAAAATATATTTTGAGTGATCAGGAGTACTGTTTCTTGGAGTGGGTAAGTCTGGGAAATCATTTAAACTTTGTTTTTTCGGGGCGTTATCTAAATACTCTCCTAACAGATGGAATCTGTTGTTTAGAAATTTATCCGGTGGCCCGGAGCCATCCCTAATATTATGTTAATGTATTCTGGTTTGATAAATTACTCTTCTTTAGTAAATTGGATTAATGAAGGTATAAATTAAATACTTCCAAACATTGGAAAAGAGAAAAAAAGAAAAAATAAATGGTAAATCGGTACTTTGTTTGCAATAAATGCGCAACGAATAACAAGTGAGAGACGAAAATTAAAACAACTGTACGCTTTGCCAAGTAGTCGATGACTGCCAATGCTTATAAAATAAAAGATTACCATATAACAACACCACTCCATAATCTTATAATTTTACATTTCAATATTTAGTAAATTCTTAAAGAAAACAAATTTAATTTTATTAAGTGGTTTAGTAAAAAAATCGACTACTTGATCCCCAGATTCTATATACTTCAACTTTATTCTTCCATCTTGAATTTGCTGTCTAATAAAATGGTATTTCAATTCGATGTGTTTTGATCTTCTAGTCTCCAATTGTTCGGCAATATACTTTGGCACCGTGGTTATCAATATTTATAACGAATGATCCATCCCCATTAGTAATCCCAAATTCATCTAAAAGTCTTTTCAGCCAAATACCTTTCTGTGATGCAGTACTCAAGGCAACATACTCCGCCTCTGTGGATGATAAGCTTACTGTCTTCTGCTTTGCAGTTTTCCAGGATAATAGGTTCATGTAAGATTTAAAACAATAGCCAGTTGTACTCTTTCGGTGCTCTAATTCACCCCAACTAGCATCAGGATAACAATGTAAAGGCATACCTTGTCTTGATTTTGTGTATGTCAACCCATCATTCCTAGTTGCATTAAGATAACGAAATATTCTTTTAATTGCATTCATATGTATACTTTTGAAATTTTCCTGATATCTACTTAATGTGTTAACCGCATAGGTAATATCAGGTCTTGTCCAAATGCTCAAATACAGCAAACTACATATGGCCTGACGATATCTTTGCTGATCCCAATTGGAATCACCACGATTTACCTCTTTACTGTTCCAATTCTTTTCAATAGATGTGTCTTTAAATTTTGAGTTATCAAATCCAAATCGTTTTAACAAGTTTTCTATATTAGTTGATTACTTTAATTTCAGACTTCCATTTTTCAACTTCACAATCTGCATTCCAAGGAATTCTTTAAGCTCTCCTAAATCTTTAATTTCAAATTGTCGTTTTAAAAATAGTTTAACATTTTCAATCTCATTTTCATCATCACCACATAATAGAATATCATCAACGTATAATAGTAAAAAAATCGTTTTCTTCTTATATAACAGTAATCATTCTCTGATCTCTTAAAACCATATTGTACAATTTTTATATTAAATTCATTACTCCAGCACAAAGCACTTTGTTTCAAATCATAAATTGATCTATTTAGTTTGCACAGTTTACGCTCAAAGGGCGGTGGTACTGTCATAAAGATGCCCTCTTTTAGCTCACTATTCAAAAAAGCACATTTAACATCCAATTGAAGTGTTTTGTAATCATTTTGCAAAGCCATTGAAATAAATACCCGTACCGTGATACTGTTGACTACTGGTGCATAAACATCACTGAAAGAATCCAGCCATTGTTTACAACCTCGAGCAACCAATTTTGCCTTTTTGCGTATGTCACCTTTCACATTTTTTTAATGTTAAAAATCCAAATCGCATCGATTCTATTTTGACCTTCATCTTTTACAACAGTCCAAGTTTGTTTTTTGTTGATAGCTTCTACTTCTTCTACAATTGATTTTTTCCATTCAGTATCTTGGTAAGCTTCCTCGAATGAGCTCGGGACATTAGACAGCATTGTTGTATAGGCACACATTGTAGCATCATATATCTCATAATCATTTAAATACTTTGGTGTAGTTTTTAACCTTCTACTTCTCTGTCTTTCATTACCTTCCTCCACTTTAATTTGATCTTTAGTATAATCTATAACTTCTTCATGTTTATTTACTTCGTTAACATCTTCTATATTAATTTCTTCATTATCTACCTCTTCTTCATTACACTTCTCCTTTTCATTAAAGCTTATTTTGACTGTATCATATTTCATGAATTTCACATCTCGACTATTTATCACCTTCTGATTTCTGTTATCATAAAATCTGAAGCCATTAACTGTATATCCTTCTAACGCCATCTTTTGTGCCCTTGCCTCAAATTTACCTCTGCGAAGTTGTTCTGGTATATTTAGATAAGCATCACACCCAATAGGATGCAATTTATTTAAATCCGATTTCTCACCATACCACAATTCGGCCGGTATTTTACTAGGTTCTATTGCCGTCGTTGGACATCGATTAATCACGTAAATATCATGCTGAATTGCTTCATTCCATAAATATTTTGGCAGACCAGAATCTAACAATGCACATCTGGCATTATTAACAACAGTTCTATTGAATCTTTCGGCGACGCACATTGGGGTTTTTGATGCCAAAAATGGATATTAATTGGAAAATGAAATTCTTGAGTACCAAATATTTTTGTACATGAGCTGAAAGTGCACAAAATTCTGCACCACTTTCTTAAAAAAACGTGTCTTTAGGAAGTACCGTTACATTACTACGCCTTTTTGAAATGTGAGATTTTTGATATTTTTTTTAACGTTCGTGAAAAAACTAAATTTTCAGTGTTTTCAAAATTAGTTCTCGGCAAGTTTTTAAGTAAAAGTATTAAAAAAAATATGGAGGCTTCAACAACAGACGATTGAGATTATATTTACTTCGTTGTTTTTAAAGTTTATTTAGTTTTGCTATTTTTAAACAAATTTTTTGTGAAGAGCTATAAATTTGCAAATTTTGTAGCATATATGGAAAAATAGTTGTGAGTTAAGCAAAGTTAAGCAAAAAAATTTTTGTTTTCTTAAACCTAAGATACCCGGTGAAATAATAGAAAAAAAATTTTTTGCTCTTTCTTGCACCTGATTAAAAAAAATGAAAATGTATTTTTGCACCTATATAATTTTTATCTATTAAATTTTGTGTATAAAATTATAAGACTATATACAGTGGCGAGCAAAAATGGATGCATGTTTTTAATTTTCGAGTTTATTATCTTATAAAATTTTAATAGTGTGGAATATGACCACTCTTTCTGCGGTTTTTTCTTCTAATTTTCATTACTTTAGTGTATGCAAAGTAAAATTTCAGAAAATTTTAGTAAAAAGGATATAATTTAAATAAACGTGTTTGATGTCGATTCTTCCACTTTTGCACGTTATGCTATTTTTTTGCATAAAAGCAAAAAACAATACAAATTACTGCAATGTGCCATTATATAATTTTTTGTTTTCTTTTATTTACCATTCTTTGCATTATTTTAATAATTAGAAGCTGTCAGTAATGATTTGAACTTAATTATCCTCGCTATTAAGAATTGATCTTATTATATTAATAAAATGAAAAAAATAAGTTTTGAAATTGAAAATAGAGTTGTGTTTCTAACAGAAAAAGATGAATCTGCGAGAAAAATAGCAAAAGCTCTTCAAATATCACACTATGTGGTCATAAGTGTTCGAAAACGACGAAATGTGCGGCCAGTTTCTACAACTAGAGGTCGATCAAGATTGCTCACCGTTGACGATGCTCGTCTTATGGAACGTCTTATGAAAAATAAGGACACAAAAACACCAAAGCTAACTGAAAAGGCCATAAATAAAAATGTCAGCGAGTGGACAGTCCGAAGAGCACTTCGCAGAATCGGGTTGATATCCGCCATTAAGCAAAAAAAGCCGGCTCTATCGCATAAAAAAGTCAAGGGCCGTTTAGAATTTTGCAAAACTTATGCTAAATGGACAGTTGACGAATGGAAAAGCGAGATCTTGTCGGATAAAACAAAAATTAACCGATTTCAATCAGATGGAAAAGAGTATTATTGGCACCGGCTGCATGAAAAACTTCAAAGGCATCAGGTAAAACAAACAATCATACATGGAGGTCTCCACCTCTGATGGTTTGGGGATGTTTTACTTGGTGGAGTGTTGGTCCGTAGGTGAAAATAAAGGGTATAATGAGAAAGGAAAACTATCTCAGTATGTTTCAAACAACATTGCCAGAAAGTGCGTGCCTTGAATATGAACTGTTTTTCCAGCAGGATGGCGATCCAAAACGCACCGCCAAAATTGTTCAAAATTGGTTGTCCCATCAACATTTTCAATTGATTAAATGGCCATTCAAGTTCAATAGAAAATTTATGGGCAATTATTAAAAGAAGACTGGCAACATATGAAAGAGCTCCAACCAATTTAGATGAACTTTGGACTAGGATACAGGATGAACGGAGAAAAATACCAAAAAAAGCATGAAAAATTTAGTAGAAAATATTCCCAAGCGCTTTAAAAGCGTAAAAAAATAAAGGACTGTGAACAAAATATTAAAAATTAATAAATATTTAAAAATTTCGAATACGTGCAAAAGTGGAATAATCGAGTTGTTTAAGTTTTTTGCATATAAATGAAGTACATTTAATTTTTTTAATTTATTTTTATATCTTCAAAAAATATATAAAAAAAATTAATATATATCAATTTATTTTATTTAATTTGCTTATTTATTTCGGATTTTATAGTAGTTTTATTAAGAATGTGGCAGTATGCTTCCATTTTTGCTCGCCACTGTATATTTAATCATAGGTACAAACGTGGATACAATTTTTATTTCTCAAAGAGAACTTTATGAAATAATCGCAAGTTCTGCATTTGAAACCAATACTGAAAAAATCGAATTTCTTAAAGAAAAGATGCTTAGACGATTATTGCCAAGCAATAAAAATAATATTGACATTTTTAACGATACATTGAAAAATTTTATTTCCCAATTTAAGAATCGCTGGAATGCGTCTTATAGAGTTTCGGAGCGTTTTCTTCAGAACAACAAATACTGGTTAGATTCGTCAATAGGTTTCCCGCGCCAATCTGGTGTTAAGCGAGGTAGATCGAAAATTGATTTTGAAGATTGCAGTGAAAAAACCAAAACCCAAAAGGCCAAAGAGTTAAGGAAAGAAAATTCCTCATATTTGCTGGCACATGCCGCACACATGAGCCTTCGGGCAGAAGGTAAAACAAAAGCTTCAAAAATGGTCAAAAAAATAACTACGTCTTCGCCAAAAAAAATTGAAAAATTATACAAATCTTTTTCAAACTGAAGCGTTTCGAGATTTTGCTGTAGATACCGCAAAATATTTTGTAAAATATATCCTTGGTATTATATGTCCCCAACCTTACACAAATATCTAATCCACGGACCAGAAGTAGTAAACCACTCTTTGATACCAATAGGGCAGTTAACTCAGGAAGAGCAAGAAGCCCGAAACAAAGACTTCAAAAATTTTAGGGAGAATTATTCTCGGAGAAGCTCACGTGAAAAATCTAATGAAGAAATTTTTAAAAGATTCTTAATTACTTCGGATCCTGCCATGTCAAATATGAGAAAAATAAAAGAAAAAACCCCTCATAATTTGCCTATAGAGGCAAAGCGTTTACTGTTTTAATATTTATTTTTGTTTTATTTTAGCAAATAAAGTAGCATTTATACATCTAGTAAGTATGATAACTTATAATATAAAAAAGTAGCTTCAAAAAATTCTAGTCACCCAATAATAATAATCTTTGAGAGTAGGATTTTAAAATTTTGTCGGAATATATATTTTGAAGCAATACATCAAAATAAATCAAAAACTCAATGTTGAATTTTTTGGCTGTTATGCCCTTATTCATTTCAGGTCACGATGGATTTAATATCCATTTTAGGCATCAAAAACCCCATTGTGCGACGCCGTTAAGTTGTGAAGAATAGCGTATGGTCGTTTCAATTACGATTCCATTTTTCGAACAGTAATTAGAAAAATCATTGCCTTTATATTCAGTTCCACCATTTATCCTCAGGACTTCATTTTTCTATTAAATTAGTTATACTTTTTCAGCATAATCTCTAAAGGCCTCAAACACTTTCGATTTATAACATGATGATATGATTTACTTTCCTCCTTAAGAAGTCGGCTGGTCAGATTATTCAAACTTCTTTCAGCTGCTGTTGTACTTTCCCACACTGTACTGAAATTAGAATATGCCGCAGGGAGACTCGAAATTTTTTTTTTTTTTATTGGCCATAACAACCCGTTTAACGGATTTCGGCCTGCCGTAACACATCCTTCCAGGCGCCTCTGCTTCTTGCGCGCCTACGCCAGTTGGTCACACCAATCGATGACAGGGCTTCCTCGATTTGGTCCTTCCAACGGATACAAGGTCGTCCTCTTCGCCGACTTCCGCAGATTCCCGCAACAAATACCCGTCTCGCCGGAGCATCCTCCTCCATTCGAACGACATGGCCGAGCCAGCGCAGCCGCTGGATATTAATACGCTGTACAACGCCTACGTCGTTGAGGAGCTCATACAGCTCGCTGTTGGATCGGATACGGAAATCATCGCCAACTCGCACTGGACCGAAGATCTTGCGAAGGACTTTTCTCTCGAACACTCTCAAGGCTGCTGCATCTGTTCTTAATAGGGTCCATGCCTCTGCGCCATAGAGAAGCACGGGGAGGATGAGCGTCTTGTAGAGTGTTAGTTTCGTCGCACGAGAGAGGTCTCTGCTACTCAATTGCCTACTGAGACCATAGTAACACCTGTTGGCAAGAGTGATCCTACGCTTGATCTCCAGACTGACATCATTTCTGGTGGTAACGGCGGAGCCAAGATAGATGAATTCCTTGACCGTATCAAAAGTATAGTTATCGGCCGTAATCTGAGAATCAATACGCCGCGCGTCTCTACTTGTCGATAACATATACTTTGTTTTGCCCTCATTTACTGCCGGACCCATCTTAATAGACTCTCGTTCAATAGCACTAAAGGCAAGCAGTAACATCTCGCTTGGTACGCCCTATAATGTCAATGTCGTCAGCGTACGCAAGCAACTGGACACTTTTTTGAAAAATAGTGCCATTGCGATGCACTCCCGCCTTTCGTAGAACACTCTCCATGACGAAGTTGAAGAGGTCGCATGATAAGGGGTTGCCTTGTCTGAAACCTCGCACGGTATCAAAAGGTTCGGAGAGGTCCTTTCCTACCTTGACGGAGCTGCAGGAATTGCTCAACGTCATTCTGCATAGCCTTATCAGCTTCGCAGGTATACCGAGCTCAGACATTGCGGCAAAAACACGATCCCTTATGGGGCTATGGAAGGCTGCCTTATAGTCGACAAAAAGATGGTGTGTGTCGACTTGTTTCTCGTGGGTCTTTTCCAGGATTTGGCGTAGTGTGAAGATCTGGTCGATGGTGGACTTGCCAGGTCTGAAGCCGCACTGATAAGGTCCAATCAGTGTTTTTACGGGTGGCTTCAATCGTTCACACAGTACGCCTGTAAGAACCTTATATGCGATAAGGAGAAGACTTATACCCCTGTAGTTGACGCATATCGTAGGGTCTCCCTTTTTCAGGACAGGACAGAGGACACTGAGGTTCCAATCGTTGGGCATACATTCCTCTAGCCATATTTTGTAAATAAGTTGGTGCATGCGCCCTACCAACTCATTACATCCGGTCTTAAACAATTCAGCGGGGAGGCCATCAGGACCCGCCGCTTTATTGTTTTGAAGACACATAATCGCGACTTTGACCTCTTCATGGCTAGGCGGCGGAATCTCCACGCCGTCATCGTCGATCGGGTTCGGATCATCATCTCTAAAGGCGGAATTGTTGTCGTCATCACCTTGCAGCAGAGTAGAGAAGTGTTTCCTCCATAACCTCAGCACCCCTTGCGAGTCTGTTATCAGGTTTCCGTTTTCGTCTTTGCAGGAAGACGCTCCGGGCTTAAAACCTTCGGTTAGACGCTTAACCTTTTGATAAAATTTTCGAGCATCATTCTTACACCTATACATCTCGACTTCCTCGCGCTCACGCCTTTCCTGCTCCCTCTTCTTGCGTCTGAAAAGGCGTCTCTCATCCCTTCTCTTCTCTCTATAGTTCTCGACAATGGCTCGCGTTGCGGCTGACTGCAGCATTTTCTTGTATGCGGCGTTTTTCGCTGCAGCAGCCTCTCGACACTCCTCGTCGTACCATTGATTTCGTTGGGGTGGGCGCTCGAAACCAAGGACTGTTTCCGCAGTAGTGCGCAAAGAGTGAGATATGTTGGCCCACAGTCCACCAATGTCGCTGAGATTGGATGGGGAGCGACGGAGCTTATCCGAGAGTTGAGCGGAGAACGCCTCAGTTGCCCTTTGTGATCGCAGCTTCTTGACGTCCAGCTTTCGCAATGTACTAGAGCGCGCAGACCTCGAGGCGCTAATGCGCAATCGGAACTTGGCTGACCAAGGTAGTGGTCCGAGTCGATGTTTGGACCTCAGAATGTACGCACATCTAGTACACTGGAAACGTGCCTTCCGTCAATCACAATATGATCGATCGGGGGACATCCAGGTGGCCTTATGAATGTCGAGATGCTGAAACCTGGTGCTACATACTACCAAGTTGCGCGAAATCGATCAGCCTCATACCATTGGAGGTAGTGTCCGCGTGGAGGCTGAACTGTCCGACAGTGGGGCCAAAGATACCTTCCCGCCCGACCTTCGCATTAAAATCTCCGAGGACGATTTTGGCGTCATGGGCCGGGCACTTATCATATACGTCCTCGAGTTTAGCATAGAAGGCATCCTTGACCGCATCGTCCTTTTTTCCGTGGGGGCGTGGGCACAAATTAGGCTTATGTTGTGGAATTTTGCCTTGATGCGGATTGTGGCTATTCTTTCGTTCACAAGGTGACGAAGTCTCTTATTAACCAAAAAGCCGCATCCGAATTCGTGCTTATCTTCATGGCAGCTGTAGTAAACATCACAAGATGCAAGCCTTTTGCATCCTTGTCCTGTCCACCGCATTTCCTGTATGGCAGTGATGTCAGTCCTACATTTAATGAGGGCATCCGCCAGCTGGGCGGAAGATAGACTCGAAATAATTTTATTAATTACCATTGTTTCGCTGATGTCTTCATCTTGTGCCTTAATCTGCGCCAAAAGTGATTCAATATCTGCCAAAAAAATCTTCCACGTGACATGTGAACTCTAACCTAAAAAATTTTTGCATTAGAAACTGCAGCTGTGTTTCGTCTTTTTGCTGATATAATGAACATAATTGAATATCGAAAATTTCCTTGGGAGTCTCACAATTCAAAATATTTCTTAATTCAGACGGCTCCAATGATGAAATCGAAATTCTCTTTGCTTTACCACATCTCAGATCAAAATCCTTTTGCACGCCGCTATTATCATCTGCCGGTCTAACTTCACTACCATCAACAATACTCCAAGCATTTATACTTTCCAAAAGAGCCTTCACTTGAAAACACCAAACCTCAAAACCATATTTTCCAATGCTAATAACATTGGCATTAATTTACTCCATCTTAGTGCCTTAGATGCCCATAACCTGTTGATATTTCTTTATATATTTTTGTAAACAAAGCCTTTTAACAAAAATTAAATTAAATTCAAGAATGAGTATTTATTAGAAAGAAGTGTTGCCAATGCTTATAAAATAAAAGATTACCATGCAACAACACAAATTAAATAAAGTTCCCCATTGTGTCCTGAATTTCGAATTATGGTTTTAATCTGCCCATAAACTACTTCCAGACCACTCCTGGTAGCTTTCGGTACCGACAATAGGTTCATTCTCAAATCGACAAAAAAATTTAAATTCATCTCGCAATCGGGGATTTCGCGATCTAAGTATTTTGGTGGTATTGTTGTTGGCTAAATTTAGTTGTTTGCTGTCAGTATTTGTGATATTGCCAAATATAGCAAATATATATGAAAAGGTGTAAGAATACAAATACCATTTACTACGAAGTCCAATATACTATATACCTCTTCGGTTACGCTGCATGAAATTTTGGCTTTGTTGTCCTGCAGTTTTTTGTTGAAATTCCACGATTTGAATTCTCTTGCACTGTGGACAATTTTCCAGCATGTACGTATGTCCAGCGTATTTGAATTCTATTTTTTGACTTACTGTCACGGTTTGTGTTGTTTCAGGAATACATTGCCCATTCGATATGTTAATTCTTGTTTCGTTTCCATACTTGGAATTCTTCCATCCATTGAATTCTAAATATTTCGTATTATTTTATTTATTTATTTATTTTTATATTAGCTTATAATTAAAATTATAAGATAACATAAGGCTAGAGCTTTAGCTACTTAGGCCTTTAGCTCATATTTCGTATTAATTGCTGATACTGTACAGTAAAAGTGAAGCTCATCTATTTTCACCATTTGAATTTTATATATTTTGGCAACCACATCGTACATGGTCACGGATATTATCACCTCTTTGCATTTTTGTTGAAGTGAAAGAGCAGTCCCGTATGATTGATAATCCATGTGCATTTTATCCCACATTTCCTTTGATGTTTCCCAGCTGATTCATGGTATAATATCGAATTTGGCCTTTTCATCATTGTTCGTCCACTAAATGGCCTGAGCAATGCCCGTTCTTGAATTTTCCAAGTATCAAAATTACCGTAGATTTTTCCAGTACCACGCCCTTCTAAAAATAACTATTTCTCTTTCAAAACATTCGAAAAAATCAATTTTATTCGACTTAAAATCTCGAGTGTTAAATGATTAGTATCTCTGCTCAGTGGAAACGTTCTGTGAACATAACCTGTTGAATTTTAACCCTTTAATTTATTAATCCAATCTTCAAGACAACGATGCAAAACGGTCTCAAAGGAAAAGCCTTAAGGGCCATTATACATAAAATATATTATAAAGGTTGCCTTGGTTGCAAGAAAAAGATTTGCCATAATTAATTGGCAGTGAAATTCTCAACATAGTGAAAGAAAAGGAAAAATTTTAACAAATTGTGGGAAGTGAGAAATGGATAGGGTAATAAATTTAAATAGAAGTGGAAAGGTGAATAAGATTTAACACCGCATGCCTTATAACAACGTAAATCTGGCGGTCTTTCAAATTCTTTAAAGTTAATCAAAAAGTGAAGTACCAGATTAAAACATGTTTGTATTTGTTTGAGTTTTTAATTTATTATTGATGAAAATATTGTAAATGTTTCTTCAGTGTTAATTACATCACTTTGTGTTATGGAAAAAAATTAAATATAAAAAGTAATTTCAAAAACTTGAATATTTACAAATATAAAACTAAGGTATTATTGTATGCAAAAAAATATTTGTACATGAATGATTTACATAGAAGGTGCAAAGCTTAATTTTGTTTTCGCCACATAAATCTTAAATATCTGCCCAAAAATTTTCCTTCTAAATTTTATTCGTTGAACTAGGTGCATATTCGCTTTCTTCACCAACATCGGGCATGGCCAAAATTCTCTCGATTTCTTATTCAGATATCCTTCTGCAGCCATCGTGTTCAATGAAAAAATGAGTCACGCAACACGTCAGTATTGATTAACAACAGATTTGTAAATAAATCAACTCTCTCAGCACAAAAATGAGAACGGTGGAAAAAGTCAGAGAAAAGTTGTGGATCAAAAACAAAATAATGTTAGTCGCAACAGCTAACATGTGGCATACAGGGATAAGAAATGTAAATAAATATGAGTTAGTCGTGACGAATTTACAACAAATTATTTGGAAAAGCCAATGTTTGAAAACAAAGTCGGGAATATTCTTTCAAATAAAATATCAATATCATAACAATATCAATAAACTATCGTATCTTAAATCATTAAAACCCATTGAAACCAATTTCAGCTGGATAAGATTTATGGAGTGTGCATAATTGTTTTCAATTAGTTTACATACTATATAAAAGGTGTCTGTGATTATTATTGTCCGATTTAATTTCGTTTTTCTAAATTGTTCTTATTATTGATACTCTTAGTCTTTGGTATCTTAGTGTTATTTAAACTAGAACTCATTAAGCTTGCAATTATAGGTGTTGAGATTTCAGCATTAGTTTTAAGGTCCTTCGGCATAATTTCATCAAATCCAGCAACGATTGTATTGTTATTATAATTTTTTGTTGTTTTTTTTTTATTTCTTGTTCACAAGTGCGTTCAACAAAACTATTATTTAGAATTGTTTGGCCACAGTTATTCTTTATATTTTGCACATTTTTATAAAATATTGTAGCAGAATTCATTAAAAAATTTATCAGGCTTTTCATTTTTAAAATTTTGAATAATATCCAGCCTTATTATGGTTCTAGAAAACGTGATTCGAATATTGTCGTATTCGTTCATGATTCTTTTTTTATTTATGGTAATACGTAAAATATTTTACTTCAGGAAGAAAATAATAACAAAAAGAAATATGTATATATATTATTTATATACATACATACATATATAAATTTATTAATATTAATTCTCGAGATAGATATAAGAGTATTAGATATACATATATGTGAGTATTTATTCTATGTTTATAATGTGTGAGATCGTATTTTATGCCATTTGAAACATTCTTAATTTAAAAAAATCATTCTAGTTAAATTAAGCTTTTATTTGCTTAGTATAGAAATTATTGATGGACGATGCATCGTCGAGCAGAGGAGAGCAATAAAAAGCACATAAAAAATCAATTCACATTTTGATCACAAAGTCGTAATTTTGGAAAATAAAATGTAATGATTGATAAATAAAACATCGAAGTATCGATGCATGTTTTTTAAAACATCGATGTTTATTAACATATGTAGATGTTCTTATGAACGATGTTGCATCCCTATTCATAGTACACCTGCCCGACTATATGCAAATGGTAGTCCAAAAGAACCCTGATAGATAGCTGAAATAAGTTGGGATTTGAGAAAATTACCCCCTCCATACATCAACTTTTCCATACATTTCATTTCTGTTATTTCCAAATAATAATGATCATAATGAGAATTCAATTTTATATCAATAGTCGTTTGTCTGTTGCAAAAACAACAATTCATGATAAAGGAACTTTTTTATACTTAAGAACATAATAGAAAATTTAAAATTATAGTGGGTGTTGACTCACTTATGGCGCTCACTGTACAACTTTCCTTTAACTAAAGGATCGATTTTAACGGGCAGATAATTTGTTTTTCATTATTATAAGTGGACAATAAGGTAGATGTGAGTGTTAAGCTAAAGGGAAGATCATCCAACCTGTAACTTTTAAAGTTAAGTTTATCTTTGAACTTGCCATATTACATATTATTTTCAATATGGCAACTTCAAATATAAACAAAATGAGCAAACATAACAAAAAACTCATCGTTGCCATTGATTTAAAAAAAAACTTGTTTAATTTGACAAAAGTTATCGATATTGCTCCGACACTGCCATATTTTAAAAAAAGTGAACTTTATTTTATCATTAAGTTGTAATAACGAAAAAAGTAAAAGGTGACTTTATAGTTAACTTTACCTAAAGTTAATTTTTACTGAACCTTACTTTAACGGCAAGTAGTTATAGTGGCCTTTAAAGTGTCCTACTAACGTCAGAACTTGTTATGTTAATGCCAAAGGATTTCTATTCCTTGAGTTCAACTTCTTGGCTTAAAACATTGATTTCATCTGTTCTCAAATGTAGTATTAAATTTCTGCATTCGTTCTTTTTCTTAGTTTCCTTCCTGTACAATTTAATCTGTTTTTTTAGCTCGTTTTTAAAAAGCTTACGACTTCTCTCTTCTTTGTTGTATTTACACTAGGCCAACACTTTCATCCATTCAGGACATGAAGTTGGTTGTAGTGTTAAGCTTTTTCGCTATAGTGTGTTGGCTTATTTGATGTAACGCCACGGTTTAAATCCCAGGTCTGAGATCTCGAACAAAACGAAATGAGAAAGTAAAAATAAATTGTTCTTCGGCGATGTCTCTCAGCAGATTTCTGACTAAGTTTCATTAAAAGTATTTAGGGTTTTATTTTGAATGTAATTTTTAAGTATAAATTGTATAAATTACAATTTGTGTACATACTTCTTTTATATTAATGAAATTAATTTACTTGTGTTATTATTATGTGATTACGTGTATTCAGTTAAATTTCGGTTAAATTTGAGCTCATCGGACCATATAACGTTTCCAGTCAGATGGAAAGCAGTACTGCTGGCGCAGACACGGGGAACGTGTTCAAAGACACCATGTGAAGCAAACTGTTAAACATGGAGGCGGAAATATAATGGTTCGCGGATACTTTACATGGTGGCCTGTTAGCTCTCTGCATTTAGTAGATGGTATCATGCGAAAAGAGGACTATCTACAGATTCTACGGACCCATCTTCCCAATTTTATGGACAATTGTTTTTCGACAGGATGGTGATCCGAAGCACACAACAAAAATTGTAAAGGAATGGATTGGGGAACAAAATTAGATTCATCCCTTAATTGTCTTCTGGAAATACGTTCGCTGTTTTGTTGTTGCTTTTCTAAACCACCAATTTCCTCCACAAGTATACACATGATGACACTATTAATTTTTATTTTCTTGTATTATATTAAACTCTTATTTATTTTTTAACTTGTATTAAATTTATTTAAAGTTATTTTACTTTGTTTTCAAAAATTGTCAAAAAATTTAATTTCAATCAGAAACACAGCTGACTTAAAAATTCGATATTGCTACTTTTTCCAACTTTTACTTCAGCGGAATTTATAATTAGAGGATTTCTTTCCGTGAGAAAGAAATTCCTTGAGAATATTCGTGATGGGCTGATTCAGCACTATTTATTAATAAAGTTGCATAAAGTGAATATACATAGTTGCAGGAATTTAAAATTTTTTTTCTCCTAGATTGTACAATCTGAAATTATTATTGTAATATACAAACCCGTAACTTATTCGGTTTACTTCGGTTAACTTTTTCTTTATTAGAAGCCCAAGCGAAACTTCTATACGTTCAGATTAATTTCTTTTTTATTAATAATGCTTCTTCTTACTTCTTATATACATTACATTTACATTAATAACTTAAAACATAAATGAGTTACCAGATTTTATCTAAATATACTACAATACCCCCTTTAAAATTCCAAAAAACAAAAAATAAGTACAAAATTCTAAATTCACTTAATTCAGTATTACATATTACATTGTACATACATTTTCATTTTCTTTTTCTTAAATTATATTTTCTTGGAGATACTGTTTGTATATTATCCTTATCTATTATATTTGGCATATTTATAGTACATGATTCATTTAGATTTTTATCTGAACACGCTAATTTTTCCAAAGGATCAGATATAGTATTAAGAACTCGTTTACTCTGTTCAGAATTGTTACGTGCAATCATCTGATTTACATGCCTTTTCCATAACTTATTTTCACAAGTTTTAACAAGATAAGTTTGTCTTCCGAGTCTTTTAAGTACAATGCCTTTTTTCCATAAAACTTTTCCCGGAATTGAAAAATCCCTTGCTAAAACTGTGTCATCTTTTTCAAAAACATGTTTTTTAGAGCCTTTAAAATACTTTATCTGATCATTTTGTTTTTTCCTGACAAAAAGTTCAATATCCTTCTTATTTCTAGCCATAATAGTTCTTTTTTCATTTAAAAGATTTAATCGTGTTCGTAATCTTCTTTTCCTAAACATTAGAAAAGTTGGTGATACATCTGTACTTGTATGTACTGTATTACGATAATCAAATAGAACTCTATTTAAGACCTTGTTGAATTCTGACACTGGCACCTTATGTAAGTTACGTTTTAAGGCTGTTTTAATTGTCTATACGGTATTCTCCGCTTGCCCGTTCGTAGCTGGATTTCCTACCGGAGAGGTTCTATGTTCAATACCATTTTGCTGCATGAAATTTTTAAACTCTTTTGAAACGAATGCGGTACCATTGTCCGAAACAATAATCCTTGGTAAACCAAAGCGTGCAAACATTTTTTTTCCCGCAACACGGCTATTACAGCACTACTGGTTGTATTTTTTCCCATATCGATGCACTCAATCCACTTGCTCGTGCTATCAACTATTACCAAACACCAACGATTCATTAATGGACCGAAAAAATCCAAATGAATTCGTGACCATACCTCTTTGCTTCGCTTCCATGGTAACAGTTCATGTTTTGGTGGACTTTGGCTAGTCAACGAACATGGTTCACAACCCCTAACAATTTCCTTCAAATCTCTACCTTGATTTGGCCACCAACAACATTCCCGTGCCATCGATTTCATTTTCACAATGCCCATGTGTGTCTCGTGTAAAAATTTACCTCTTTTTTAGCTACCTTTAATTGCAAATTACTCGGTATCACTACCCGATAACCCCAAAATATACAACCTGAATCTTCACTGAGCTCAAATCTTTTCTCAAAATAAGGAAGTAAATTTGCGTCAGTACACTTTTTTACCCAACCTTCTCGTAAAAATTTTATTACCTTCTGTAATACTTCATCCTTAGCCGTTTCCCTTCTAATTGTATCCAAATTCAACATTTCATTTTCAGAATTTACTTCCTGAAAATAATTTACAAAAATTCCACACGGTGGTTCAATTTGCTCTGTTTTCTGCTTTTGAGGGTACCTTGAAAAATAATCAGCGACGTTTCCGCCCGATTTCACATGTGCTATCTTAAACTGATAACCTGACAAAACCAAAGCTATTCGTTGAAGTCTGTTGGAAGCCATGACCGGTATGCCCTTTTTAGGGCCAAAAATGTACTCTAATGGTTTATTGTCAGTTACTAGAGTAAACGGTCTTCCAAACAAATATTGGTGAAATTTTTTCACTCCATACATGATAGCGACAGCCTCGCGATCTATCTGCGAATACCTTTTTTCAGCATCAGACAGTGTTCTAGATGCGAACTCGACCGGACTTTCCTCACCAATATTATTCACCTGAGACAAGACCGCACCAACCCCTACGGGACTGGCGTCCACTGTCAACTTTGTCGTAAATTCAGGATTATAATGTGCTGAACAATCCTCCGATATTAAAAACTGCTTTAACTTATTGACCGCCGCCGTACATTCTGCAGTCCATTCGAAATTAACATCCTTGCATAACAATTTATGAAATGGATTCAATAATGTTAAAGCATTTGGGATAAAACGCCTATAAAAATTTATAACACCCAAAAATGATTTCAAGCCCTTAACATTCGTAGGTATTGGCATACTCTCGATTTCCTTTACCTTATCAGGGTCCATGTGAAGACCATTTTTGTCAATAACATGACCTAAATATTTAATTTTACTACAAAACAATTCACATTTATCCTTTGCCAACTTAAACCCTGCTTTACACAATATGGAAAGTACTTTTCCGAGGCGTTCCTTATGTAACCCTCTATTCGGAGCTGTTATAAGGATGTCATCCAAGAAAACGACGACCCCTTCAATACCCATTAGCAAAGATTCCATAATCTTCTGAAATATCGCAGGCGCAGATGCTAGTCCGTAAATCAACCGTGTATATTGGAAAAGTCCCTTTGTTGTTGAAATCGTTGTATATTTTCGCGAATCCTTATCTAAAGCTACCTGTTGATAAGCGGTACTCAAGTCCAATTTCGTAAACTCAACTCCCCCGTGAAGCTTTGTAAAAAGCTCCTCAATCCTCGGCAATGGGTACCAGTCAACGTTCAGTTGAGGGTTCAAGGTAATCTTAAAATCACCACAAATTCGTACAACACCGTCTTTCTTAATAATTGGCACTATCGGAGTCCCCCACTCACAAAAATCTACCGGTTCCAGTACTCCACGTCTTACCAAATTATCTATTTCCGCTTCAACATTTTCCCTCATTGCCAAAGGTAACGGTCGCGGTCTAAAAAATCGAGGTTTCGCATCATCCTTCAAATGTAATGTGGCTGCGGCACCCTTAAATAACCCCAAAGAGCCATCAAACATACTTTCAAATTGTCTTAAAACTTTAGCTTTATCCTCCACAAATGCCTGACTTGTGTATTTTAAATCAGCGATTAAAATTTCAAAAGCGTTTAAAAATTTTCTGCCCAAAAGTGGTGGACCTCCATTCTCTATCACCATAAAAGGAAGCATTTTGTTCCCATTTTTAAATTTAAGTTCAGCACTGAATTCGCCTATAGAATTAATATATGTGCCATTGTACGATTTCAACAAGATCGAATTTGTATGCAACTTATACTTTCTAAAATACTTTTTATAAAAATCTTCCGACATTACATTATTTTCAGACCCTGTATCTAACTGCATCTCATGTGGCTGATTATCAATAAATAACCTTACTAAAATTGGTTTATCTCTAGGACTATTAATAGCAAATAATTGTAAATCCTCACTCTCTACAAAGTTTATATTTTTTACCTTGCACATTTTTCTTAAGTGACCTTTTTGTTTACAATTATTACATTTATAATACTTAAACTTACAGTCAGCACTGCTATGGTTTGTATACCCGCAAACATTACATTGTTGTTGTTGTTTTTCCTGCTGTCTGGTTTGCCTTTGCTGTGTCCTCTGCCGCTGCTGTTGTCGTTGCTGCTCACTTCTCTGCCACTGCTTGCCTTTTAAAAAATTTAAGTCATATTCGGTCTTAACCTCAATCATAGCATGATGTTGTAAAATATACTCGGTGGTATTAGCAATTTCCATGGCTCGCTCGAAAGATATATTAACAGACTCTAAGAATATTTTTTCTCGAGCTGGACCCTTCTCTAGTCCCATAATAAATTTATCACGAAGTGCTGTACTCAAATGTTCCCCGAAGTCACAATTTACTGCCAATGAACGCTGCCCATTCATTTATGGATTCATTTGGAGATTTCACTGCATTATAAAATGCATAACGTTCCGCAAAACTCGATGTGGTGGCTTTGAAATGCTTTGCCATTGCCTCCATGCACATTTTAACTGTTGTTGTAGTTGCTTCCAGATCTTTTGGACTTAACAAGTTTTCCAACAATTTGTAAGCATTTTCGGACAATGACATGAGCATAATAGCCTTTTTCCTAACATCATCCGTCAGGCCATTTGCTATAAAAAACTGTTTCAATTGTTTTTCAAATACACCCCACGTATTGTCTTGCATATTAAAATAAGGAGCCCTGATGGACACGCCCGTCAACTGCGTTCCACTTATATTACAATCAGGTGCTGCCGCCTTCATCTTGCATTACCATAAATAGCATTAAACAAATAAATTTTAAATTTCCGTCTTTCTTTTTTTTACGTTGGTTCGTCCCATCCTCGTCGCCACTGTAATATACAAACCCGTAACTTATTCGGTTTACTTCGGTTAACTTTTTCTTTATTAGAAGCGCAAGCGAAACTTCTATACGTTCAGATTAATTTCTTTTTTATTAATAATGCTTCTTCTTACTTCTTATATACATTACATTTACATTAATAACTTAAAAAATAATTGAGTTACCAGATTTTATCTAAATATACTACAATTATCATATTGATAAACCAATAGGCATATAAAACAAGATAGTTAAGTCGGTCAGGATGAGCTATATCAGAAAATTGTCTAGAAAACGATATAATAAAGATGTCATTGCATTACCTTTAATCGATTAATTAGTAAAACAACAGAGCTTAACGCCAGAAGATTTTGAGGTTATTTATTAATTTAATAATAAAATTCATGTATTGTAAAAAATTAAATTTCAAATAAAACAATCATCTAGTTTTCTTTTGAGGTGGTTAAAATTAAAGACACAGGTATCTCAGAAGGTAGTAATGTGGTCTATACAAAATGTATATTGATGTAAAACTCAAAAATATGTTTCTTAATCATATCTTTTTATTATATTTTTTAACTTCTCTTTTTAAACATTTGGGATTTAAACGTTTGCATGCCCAAACCCTGCAGGTACTTTATCTTCGTAATTTTAATGAGTGATCTATGATATTCTTAATTTGATATGATATGTTAATACATATGTAATTCTTGAAAAAGTTATGGAATGTTTTCTAATATTGACCACTATGCATTACATTACATTATAACAACTTACAACATATTTTCATACATTCTCCAATTAAATTTTATCCCATTTCTTCCGTATGATTACCATGTAGACACCATATAAACTAAATGATTTTGAGGAGCGTGTTTGAGGTAAAAATGAACAAAAAATTTGGTGCCGTAATTTTCGAAAGATGTAAAAAAACCTGATCAAATTTAAATGTAAATAAATTTCAATTTGAACTACATTAATTAATTAATCAGTCTCGTTATAAATTTTGTTCAGTTTATGCTCGAAGTCGCCGTAGTCTAGTAGGTAGTGTGTTTGCTTATTAGACGTAAAGCCTGGGTTCGAGCCCCAGACAGGACATCAAAAAGAAATATGAAAAAATATTTCTTCGGCGACTACCTACTAAGGCACACAAAATGAGTGGTGTGAGAAGCTTGGCCGTAATCCTGACTGAAAGGTTGTAATGACCAATTATGTATGTATGTATGTTATGGTCGAAACAAAACTAGTAAGGAGTTCGATCTTGAACGTTAAACGTGATAGACGTGTTACGGGTGCTACTAAAAAGTTTGTTTCTTTAAGGATTCTTGTTCATTATCTTTTGTTAGTGTAAATAAGAGCAAAAATAAAAACACCAATAAATCCAAAAACCGGTTATGAGTGAGCTTAATGCTCCAAACTCATATAACAACAACAAGATTAATTCTAAATTAAAAAACAATGTAGTGCATTGCAATGTAAAAAATATTGATAACGAAAGAAAAAGAAAACACGAAAATATGAATAACGAGAGTGAAAATAAACATTTTAAAAATAACTATTACTCAGTTCTTGACTGTGAGAACGATTCTCAGTGTAATCAAAATGTTTTAAAAAAATTTGAAAATCATGTAAATGAGATAAACAAAAAACATCGTGTCAATGTTAAAAACAATACCCCAAAAAGATCTCAATCAGCATCAGCTGCGATTAACAATACGCCCAGTAGAGAAAACAGAGATAAAACTGTGGTTAATATAGAAAAAATTAAGAACAAAAAATCCCCCCAATTAATATTATAGACGTAAACAGCAATAACCTTGTTGAATTTATTAAAAATGGACTGAAAATTAATCATTTCAACATTAAAGAATTTAGAAATAAAATATCTTCATTTATGAACTCAATTGAAGACTGCCAAAGAGTTAAAGCATATTTAGAAAAAACTAAAACGAAATTTTTTACATTTACTCCTAAAGAATTTAAAATCAAAACATACTTACTTTAAGGTCTAGACGCTAATATTGATACTGATGATATTCTGTGCGAATTATTAAAATTAGAAAGTGAAAATCTAAAATTCATAAAAGTTAGCCAGGTTTCCACCAAATTATCTATTGAAAAAGGAATTAAACTCCCAATATTTATGGTTCAAATATCACCAGATAGCAGTATCAATAAACTTAAAAATATAAAAATAATACTACAATAATAGTGTTCTGTAGAAAAAGTACCAGCTGAAGAAAAAGACAAATTATTTTGTGTCCTGTGCAACAAATATGGTCATCCAGCATCCTACAAGGGGTGCGAAAAATATAAGCAGTTAAAACAAAAAATTAATTTAAGAAGAAAAGATTTTCCTGTAAATAATGCGAATATACTATATACTAATACAGCATCTTCCTTTGCAAATGTAGTTAAGGGAAATAACACTACTAACATAGATTTAAAAACCACTTCTCACACAATCACATACATACATACATACATAATTGGCCATTACAACCCTTCGTCAGGATTACGGCCTGGCTTCTCAACACCACTCATGTTGTGTGCGTTAATTTTATACATGAGTGGCGGGACCTACAGTTTAAAGTCGACTCCGAACGACAGATTTTTTGAGAAGCTTTTCATGGCAATTTTTACTCTCAGAGTTTTTGCCAGAAATCTGCTGAGAGGAAGTCGCCGAACAAATACTTTTTGTATTTTGTTTTTGATGTCTGGCCTGGGATTCGAACTCGGGCCTTTCGTCTAATAAGCCAACACACTACCTACTAGACCACGGCGACTTCACACAATCAATAAGTCCTTTATTCAAGAAATGAAAAACTTTATGATAAATATAAATAATCAAATGTTAAACCTTCAGAAACAATTAGAATTGCAAGTATCAAGAATTAATACAATTGTTTCAATGCTTGAATAATGACTTATAACAACCAAACCTTTATTTCAAAAAAACTTAAATTAATACATATTAATGTTAATTCCCTAATATTAACAGATAGAAGATATGAGCTTCACGAATTTATAAAAAAAAAAACACAACCGGTATTGTACTTATAAACGAGACTAAATTAAATCACAAACATAAAATTCAGTTTGACAACTACCATGTTATAAGAAGAGATAGAAAAGGTGCAACACGGGCAGATGGGACAATGATATTAATTAGAGATAACTTAAAATTCTTTAATTGCACAAATAGTGTTATCAATTCTTTTAACATGTTAGAAACCTGTATTATTCGTCTTCCTCTCTCTACAAATGAAATGTTATATATTATTTCCGCGTACTATCCATCAGGTAATAATGATACTCATTTGAGAAGTGAGATCCATAGTCTTTTTGAATCTACGAATTTACAAAGTACAAATAATTATTATATTTTAGCAGGGGACCTAAACTGTAAACATACAGAATGGGGCAATTCTAGTAATAATCAAAAGGGTAATATACTTTACACATGGCTATTAGATAATGAAATTCGTTTTAAATGTAAACTTTATGCTTCATGTCGTCCATCATACCGGCGAACTAATTCTTACCTAGATATTTGTTTAGTCGACTGTAGACTTCATATTATTACTGAAAATGATACAATAAACTCACTTAAAACTTTGGATTATGATAGCGACCATGATGATGTACAGATTGTAGCCTACATGAATAAAGATAATGAAAGGTTCACATTTTTGAGCGATAAAATAAATCTTACTTACAACTATAAATGTACCAATTGGCAAAAATTTAAGAATAATATTAGCCAGAAACTCATTCAAGATACTCAAATTCCTAATAATCGAAACCTTTCAATTGCTGAAATAGACTATCACTTAGGCAGACTAAATGATGTTATTCTTAAAGCAACAGAAGAAACAGTTCCTAAACATAAAAGTGGCAAAACCTTCTCAAAAATAGACAGCTCAACTATTAAAATGTTATATTCTACGAAAAGCAGAATATTAACGTTAGTCGAGAAACATAACAAATTAGAGCTTCCCGAAGAGACACTAACATTAGCAAAGGCAAAATTAAAAATAATTAAATAACTTATCAAAGATAATTTTTCAATTAATATCAATAAACAGAAAAGAAAAATTAACGAATATAGACCCTAAGGTTAGGTTAGGTTAATGGTTAAACCATTAAGCTTAAAAGAAATTAAAATTCCTACAAATGATGAACGCTATTTGAACAAAGTGGGGATAAAACCTCAAAGTTTAAGAAAAGATGGTGAAAATAATTATATTGTTGAAGATCAGGTGCAAATGATGGATGATATAAAAATTTCTTTTGATTTAAAAATGAGTGAAATAACCAAAGTGCAGCAAGTATGTGAAAAGAATATTGTTTATGTTGAAAATCTGAATAGAGCTGCAGAAAATATAAAAGAAAAAAGTGATAAAATTTGCATTGAACTTGAAAACAATAAGAGTGAAAATAAGAAAATAAATGATGAAATAAAGAAAATGGCAGAAAGTAACAAAGAAGTAATAAATAAAATGACATTTGCTGAAGTTGCGAAGACAGCATTACCAGATATAAAAAATGATAAGCCTTTAATTATTAAGCCTAAAAGTAAACAAACAAATAATAAAACAAAAAATGATTTAAATAAAAAGGTTGATGCTAGTGAATTTAGAATATCAAATGTGGTAATAAAAAAGAATGGGGTGGCAGTAATTGAAAGTGCTAATGAAAATGAGAGAGATAAAATAAAGAAAGTTATGGAGAAGAATCTAGATAATGAGTATGAAATAAAAATACCGGGAACTATTAAACCAAAAATTATTATTACAAAAATGTCCTATAAATATGACAATGACCAATTAATTGAAAAACTGAAAAGACAAAATGAATGTATATCAAATGATGAAATAAAAGTGATTAAACAATATGAAGTGAAAAAGACTAATGGATCCTATTATAATGCAATAATTGAAACTGAGGTGAAAACTTTTAATAAAATCATTTCTATGGAGAAGTTAAATGTAGGATGGGACCGATGCAAAGTATATGATGACATAAATGTACTTTGCTGCTTTAAATGTAAGGAATATGGGCATAAGGTTATTAATTGTAAAAATGATGATGTGTGCATTAAATGTTTGAAGAATCACAGGACAGCTGACTGTAGTAGTGAAGCCATTAATAAATGTGGAAACTGTATTAAGATGAACGAATCTAGAAAACTTGGTCTTGACATTAATCATTTGACAAATAGTAGGATATGTCCGGTATACATAAGAAAAATTGAAGAAAAAAAAAACGAATTGGATATTAGCAGTTACAAATTGAAACAAATGATAATAACAATGTTTTTGAAAATAGACCAGAAAGGAAACATAATACATACAATAGCAGAAGACTAAATAATAATAAAAATAACAAGAAAATTAATTACAAATACATAAAGAAATGCAATAATAACTATATTAAGTGCATATATATAAATATTTGTAGTATAATATCCAACAAAAATGAACTTCAAATGCTTATTGAACAAATAAAACCTGGTATAGTGTTATGTACAAAAACTTGTGTGCCAAAGAATATAATTGACTCAGAGATTAATATAGACTTGTATAAAACTGTAAGGTGCAATTCGCATAGCAGATATACTGGTGGTCTAATCATATATGTCCATGAAATGATTGAATTTAAAAAAGTATATGTGAAAGCTATTCCAAATAACCTATGGTGTTTAATTATAAAAACAAAAAAACTGACTAAAAATTGGAATTTTGGTGTTGTTTATAGATCACCTAGCGGAAGTTGTGCGGAATTTATAGATAATTTGAACCTTATTGTTGATCAGAACATTAGTCTGCGTGAAAATAATATTTTGGTTGGTGATTTCAATATTGATATGAATAAAAACAATTTGTATTCAAATAAACTAAATGAAGTTTTTTTAAATGTGGACATGAAACAATGTGTAAAGTTTGACACAAGAATAACTGAACATAGTTCTACTAAAATTGATTTAATATACTGTAATGATTTTAAAATAAACTGTGATAAACTTGAAAAATATCAGATAAGTGATCATGAGACCATTGCATTTGATGTACCTGCTAGTGACGACTTAAACATGAGAATGACAAAACACCTAACAATATGGAGTAATTATAGCTGTGATATTTTATTACATCATTTAAGGCAATATAGTTTTAATTTTGGTAATGACTGTGATATAGATTATAAGTTAAAATATATAGATGATATAATAATGGAAATAATGTCTACAATAACTGTGAAACGAACTGTGATATTAAAAATAAGAAATAAATGGTACGATAGAGAATGAATTATATAAAATATCAATGCAAACTGGTAAATGGGACGGCTATAATGAAATTAAACAGCGATATAAAAAGTTAATAAAATTAAAGAAGATTAAGTATATTGAACAGAAAATAGACATGAATGTAAAAAATAGTCGAAATATGTGGAAGTATTTAAAAGAAGTCTCGAATTTAAAAGAACAGAAAAATGAAATAAAGACTATTAAAATAAACGATATTGTTTATAATAATCAAAATGAAATGACAGAAAACCTTAATAAATTTTTCGTAAATAGTGTAAGGGAAATAAACGACTCGATTGAACAGTATGACTATGTAGACTTAACATCAAATTCAAATGAACAATTAGAATTATTTAAATTTAAAATGGTAACGACAAGCGATTTGTGTAACATATCCAAGAAATTGAAATACAAAATTGGTGGTGAAAATTTATTCGCAGAAGGTGTTTTGAAAGACTCATTGAAATACACTGCATACTTCTACGCAAATATATTAAATGAAAGTTTTACAACAGGTGTAGTTCCAGACAAATGGAAGTTGACAACTATTTTCCCAATAAAAAAAGTTGCAAATACAATGATTGCTGAGGAACTAAGACCAATAAATACTATTACTAGTGACACCAAACTTATGGAATTAATAGTGAAGAAACAACTGGATAATCACCTGAGCAGGAATCGTATTTTAATTGACGAACAGTCGGGTTTTAGAAGTAATCATTCATGTGAAACAGCATTGAATCTGGTATTGTCTGATTGGAAAAATGATCTGAACCAAAGGTCAAACATAGTTGCAACATTTCTCGATCTAAAAAGAGCTTTTGAAACGGTTGACAGAAATATATTGTTGGCGAAATTGCGAGGCGTAGGTATTGTTGGTATGGAGAACAAATGGATAGCCAGCTATCTGACTGATCGAAAGCAACGAGTAGTTATGTGTGATGCAGTGTCGAGTAAGATAAATATAAACATAGGACTACCACAAGGAACTATATTGACACCATTGCTTTTTATTTTATATATAAACGACATTAAGTCTTGTTTAAAATATTGTAAGATAATGCTATTTGCTGACGATGCACTATTGATGGTTTCAGATGGAAACATAAATAATGCAATGAGAATGATGCAGGAGGATATGGACAATTTATATAGCATTTTCAGTTTAAATTAAACCTTTTTCAAAATAAATAAAACCTTTTTCAAAATGAACGAAACCTTTTTCAGATTAAACGAAACTTTTTTTAAATTAAACGAAGCCTTTTTCAAAATAAATGAAACTCTTTTCAGTATAAATAAAACTTTATTCAAATTCAATTAAACATTTTTCAAATTAAATTAAACCAGTTATAGAATTTGTAGGTTTATCATATCCTTTTGTATTTTTTTTTTTTTTTTTTGAGAAATATTCGCAAAAAGTTATTTGAACAATTTAATGTAACGCTTGCATTGTCTACAATTTTCAACGGATTAAAAGACCGTATGAATATCGCATCTACTATTGAAAACCGTCGACAGTATGCCTCAGAATTTGCAGTTTGGTCTCCTCAACAAAAAGAAAAAATGATTTTTATAGATTTACGGCGTCCACAAGCACGTGCTAAGGTAGGTGAAAGAGCTCATGTTGTTGTGCCAACCGTAAGGGGAAGGAACGTTACTTTAATTGCTGCGATAAATAATGCTGGTGTTGTTTACCATAAAGTTTTTTCCCTTTCCACTGTAATTTCAGCCCGTTTCCAAATATTTCTGAGGGAGCTCCTGGATAAAATTGAAAGCAGCCCAGAGTTAAAAAATTAATTTTTAATTATGGATAATGTCAGAATCCATAAAACCCAGGAAATTCGAAATATGGTGAATAATAGTGACACTTAAATTTTTACCACTTTATTCTCCTAAGTTGAACCCGAAAGAGAAAACATTTTCTAAGATAAAATTCCACGTCCGATCATTATTAAGTGGCATTACCACAGAGCATAACATAGTAAGTGTAATTGAGGAAAGTCTCGCACAAATGAATCAAAATGATTGTGCGAACTATGTTATGGATATGATCATGACAATTCCTAAAGCGGTCAGTGGACAAATTCTTCATTAATTTTAACAAGTATTTTATAAAAATGAATACATATGTTTGTTTTCTATTAAATTCTATAACTGGTTTAATTTAATTTGAAAAATGTTTAATTGAATTTGAATAAAGTTTTATTTATACTGAAAAGAGTTTCATTTATTTTGAAAAAAGTTTCGTTTAATTTAAAAACAGTTTCGTTTAATCTGAAAAAGGGTTCGTTCATTTTGAAAAAGGTTTCATTTATTTTGAAAAAGGTTTAATTTAAACTGAAAATGCTATATGTATGGTTATGCCAGAATAAGTTAAAATTGAATATAACTAAAACAAAATTTATGATATTGACTAGAAACCATGTAAATGTTAATAATTGTGTATTGAAAATAAAAAATGATAATATTGAGAGGGTTACTGTAATTAAATATTTAGGTGTAATGATAGACGATAAATTGAAATTTGATGAACATTTAAATTATATTCGGATTAAAATTGCTAAAAAGATTGGAATTATGTCTAGATCAACTAGACTATTACATAAGAATTATAAAATTAAAGTGTACAATAGTATAATTTTACCACACTTTCTTTATTGTCCCTCAATACTATTTCTATTAAGCACGTCCCAGATGGACACATTACAGAAACTGCAAAATAGGGCAATGCGTTTTATTCTACATAAAGATTATTGTACTAG
Organism: Sarcophaga rosellei; assembly: GCA_930367235.1. Classification (NCBI taxonomy): domain Eukaryota; kingdom Metazoa; phylum Arthropoda; class Insecta; order Diptera; family Sarcophagidae; genus Sarcophaga; species Sarcophaga rosellei. The sequence continues at coordinate 41,757,141 of OV884021.1, read as the reverse complement.
CATAAGAAGCATGTTGAATGAATTAAACTGGCTTAGTGTTGGACAGACTATAATGTTACATACAATGAAGTTTATACATAAAATAAAGTTTGGACTTTGTCCTACATATTTGCATGAAAAATTGCAATATAATAATAATATCCATAATTATAATACAAGGAGAAGAGAGGATTACAGACTACCATATATTAGAACTTGTAGAGATATGAATTGCTTAGAATATAAGGGTTTGAGAAAATATAATGAGTTACCGAGTAATATAAAAAATTGTGAAAATATGACTTTATTTAATAAACTTCTTAGAGATTTTTGCAAGAAAAATTGTTAATAAAGTATTATATGTATATATTTAAGTATCTAGATTGTAAAATCGTAATAATAAATAAATAAAATAAAATAAATGTTAAATACTATAGGATCCTATTTTGAGACCATACATGAGTACAAAGAAACTATTTCAAATAATGTTGTTCATCAGCAAGTCCAATCCACTTCTAATAGGTTTATAGAACTGAAAAGGGAATATGAAAATAACGAAACCACAATTATAAATTTCAATGAAGCAATACTATCTGACAACATTGTTGAAGATGAGTCTACTGACTTTTTTATAACAAGAAGTAGTATTCTTTATATTTTCTCTAAATTAAAAAATAAGTTGTCGTCCGGAATTGACAACATACCAAATATAATATTAAAGAATATTCCGCAAAGAATGATTTTTGATTTTTGCATATTGTTCAACATTATGCTGAATAATTCATATTTTCCTGACAAATGGAAAATAGCTAAAGTTGTGTTACTGCCCAAAAAGGATAAAGAACCAAATGGCACCAAAAATTTGCGACCCATAAGTTTACTCCCTAACATCAGTAAAATTTTTGAGATATGCGTAAATAATATTCTATGTAAATTTTGTAATGATAATAATATTAATAGCGAAAAACAATTTGGCTTTAAATTCAAACACTCTACCATTAACGCAATACATAAAATAACTTCCGATATTAATTGGAATTGGCAAAAAAAAGTTTTGTACAGGAGCATGCCTCATAGACATGGAAAAAGCTTTCGACAATCTTTGGATTGATGGCTTAATACATAAACTATTTCAATACGGACTACCCTTAAACCTTATAATACTAATATATAACATGATAAGCAATAGAACATTCAAAGTCTCCTATCAGAATATTGTAACCGATAAATCGTTTAATATCATTAATGGACTACAACGAGGAACAGTCAATTCTCCCATCCTTTTTAACTTGTTTATGTTAGACCTTCTTAACCAAATAGATAACATCATTTCATTTGCAGATGATATTATAATATACCATCATGACGATAAAGTCGAAAAAATTAACAACATTTTACAGATATCCTACAACAAGGTAGAGCAATATTCAATAGATTGGAACATGAAAATAAACGCACAAAAATGTGAAACTATACTGTTTAGACCACCAGTGAATAAATGCAATTATGATATAAGGAAAATTGGAAATGTTTACAGATAAAGTCTAATTTACATAATTGCAACATACCAGTAAAAGAAGTAGTAAAGTATTTGGATGTTTTTCTCGATAAATTTTTATATTTCAATTTTCATATTAAGGAAACTTTATCCAAAGCAAGAAAAGTTTTTTTTCCATATCGACCTCTATTGCATTCGAAATATATTAAGAATAAAGTTAAAAGAATAATGTATCAAGCCTTAATTAGACATATTCTTACATACGCATGCCCCATTTGGTTCAATATTTCCCCTCATATATGGAAAAATTGAGAATATTTGAGAGGAAATGCATAAGATCATGCACTTCACTTTATAGATCTGCAAACAGTGACTTCACTAAGTATATTTCCAACAAAATTCTGTACAATAATACAAATGTGATTCGCATAGACAATTTTATAATTTACTTGATAAGAAATCACGTTGTACGATGTTGCAAATGTACAGATAATAGTTATATAATGGCTCCTTACTACACAAATTATGAATACATAACTAGAATCGTAGAAAGTGGATTTGTCCCACCAAAAGCTTTTGTTTACCTGGATAGTAAAGGTTTTGTCCAAAACAATAACGGTGTTCCCATCTTATATCACAATTATAGACGGGCGACTACAAAAACAATTAATTGTAATTTAAATCAATTAGATATGAGATACAGTGCAAGCATATCAGAAAAGGATCTAAAATTAGCGCAAAAATCTAATGCCAAAATATTTTGGTGGCTACCAAACTAAAGTTTTTCTATTTCTTTTTACCCCTCTGACTTAACTTTTTCTTTTTTCTGATATAAAAATAATGTTTTTTGTAATTTTTCATTATACTATATAATAGAATAAAAATTATATTCACTTTTGTAAATATGTAAATATTGTTATTTTTTTTTGTAAAAAGCAAATTATTATTATGTTACATTATATTATTAGAGCGCTCGATTTAGAGACATTGTATAATTTAATTTATTTTTGTTAACTAGTGTTTATAATAGTTTAAACTTAATTATTTGAATAAATGTATAAACAATTAAAAAAAAAAAAAAAAAAAGACTAGTAAGAGATTGTTACAGAGAATTGTTAGAGCTAACTTTAGTGTTTGTGGATAATAATCTAAGAGATAATGATAACGCAGTCATGTTTTGTACACATGGTGCTGTTCACTGTACGAGGCGGATGGTGAAAGCCATCTATAGTATGGAGATATTTTTATTACGTATAGAATTGTAATTGATTAAACAATTCGAAAATTATTTGAACCAAATATGTATCTTTATAGTAACTATATATCTGTGGTCCCAAGCAATTGCGGTCTAAGAAGACTTAAGTCAACAATGTTTTTAAAAAAGTTAATAATAAAAACATGTTGACCAAAGACGTAATGAAGCCCCATTACGTTTATCTAAACAGTGATTTTTCTCGAATGTATCATTTTTGATTTAAGCTGTTCATGTTTAAGAAATAGAAGCTTGGTTTTTTACTTCTGCAATTATGGTGCCGTATAATTATTTCCGTATTACTGCAACATACATACAATTTTGAAAACCTTGATAAGAATATAGTGCAGGTTCCACTTCAGAAATTACAAAATCATTTATGGTACCTTAATTCTGAAAATGTTATTTTTAGGATACCATATTCCATAGAGCAAACAAATCGTTGAAGACTTGCAATACGACAGTGACACAGAAGAACGACAACAGTAAAAAGACCTCATATTTCATTAGTATTAAGATATGGTATTGAGTTTATTTCCAAAGAAACAAAAATGTTGCTGTTGACAGGTTTTCAATTAGCCAAGAATTTCCTTCAAGTTAGAATAAAATAAACGATTTCATTAAGGCAAAGGATATTGTTTGCCTACTAAAAGTGGTCATGTCGCAACAGAAGGAGTGGTTAAACTAATGGAAGCTTATAATTCGATTCTTAAGAAAGATGATCAGCAGAAACAGTGTATTCTACTAGTTGTTCAAGACAATGGACAAAGATATTGCAGTATTCCTAAAAAGTGAATCAATTAACACACTTTAATTGCTGCAGTTTAAACCTTTATCGTAGCTTTCTACATGTAATACACATATCAGTTAAATTTCACGGTTTCCTCTAAATTAGATCAGGCTTGCAGCACGTCTTAACCCCAATCGATTGATCTCAACCGAAATTTGACATTTTTTTTTATCAATATTAACCAAACTCTATATTACCTTTAATATATATAATATATATGTATACTATATATGTTATGTTATTAAACGGAACTGACGGTTATTTTTATATACGTATATCATAAAAATGTTTTGATTTATTGTCTTTTTTAGATTCTGTGATTCTCCAACTGAGGATCTAGATTCTCGAACTCCAAAAGGCCGTGGAAAAAGAGGCCGTGCTGCAATAACCCCGGATTTAAGTAATTTTACAGAAACTAGGAGTTCGGTAAGTTAATGAATATCTATTTCTCTCTCAAGATAAAAGATCATTTAAATCGGAAAATTAAGTGCTCGTTTTTTTATTTTACTACTATTATTTGCCTCTATCATGTTGAAATGTTAATGTTCCTGCTGCAACCGATATTATTTTAGAAGCAAAAAATCTATTATATTTCCGCAGGTTCATTCAACTTGAACATTTACACGTATTTTCGCCGTCAAATAAAATAAAGCTGGGATTATTATCTTTGTTGCAAATTTTTTAAAATTTTTTATTCCTTCACGAAATTGGTTAGAAATGTGGAAATTATCAAAAATTGTTTCTATCCTCAAAAAACTACTTGTACAAATAGAATGGCATTTGACACTATCAACCGTAAAAATTTGTTAAGTAAACTTTAATCCTTTTAATTGTATATCAACTATTCCTATCTAATTAATAGATCTTAATTAAGGTTCAGCCTATTTACAACAGAATTGATGCGCTTAAAAGAAGAGTTTCACGATGCCCTGTACTGGAACGACAACTTTCCTGTTTATACAACATAAATATTGTGCTTACTATTACAGTACAGAGTAAAGTTTTAATGTATGCTAATGATAATATGGTGTTTAACTCTACCGTAGTTGTAAATGAATGATGATAGATCTAAAGTAGCAAGCAACTGGGCTTAGCCAGGTAGTCCTATAAAAAGGATGGAAGATTTGAAGAAGATTTAAGCAAAATGTACGCCTCTATCTTTCGAATGAAGATCAATTGCACAGAAATTGCTGTGAGCTTTGAATGTTAGTTTTACAAAACCGGCATACGTTGGTCTCGGAGAGACAAGTTACGTCAGAAATAGTGGCCGGCAAAGTGGCCTGTCAAAAGTCTTAAGTTTTCTGTAGTTAATGGAAAGTTCGAATCCAAAACTTCCTCTGGGAATTAAAAACTATGTGACATGACTTTCCTCTCCTCCCAAGGATTTCATTCCTGCGGCTTTTTGTAATTCCATGGATGGTATGGACCAATTAGAAATTTTATTTTCACTAACTGGTACGTTATTTCATTAAATTTCTCCAGCGCACAGTGGGGTTTTTGGACCAAAAATGGGAATTAATTGCAAAATTAAATTTAGGAGAACCGAATACATTTTTGTAGTCGGTAAAAGTACATAACGTTCCACATCACTAGTGCAAAAATGTTGTTTTTGACATCTACCGTTAGGTTAGAGGATGTGTACTTGTCAATTAAGACAAGTACAGTACCCGGAGGTCGAATCGACCCATTGTAAAACGTTCTTAAAGAGGAAGGATAAGAGAGGGAATAATTAATCTGTGGAGAGCCTTGATGTCGGCTCTCGACACAGAGTTCAAACTCAAAGAAGGCCCTGCCAAAGGTCCTCAGCCTCAAACTACCAAGGGCTGGGCAGTTACAGAGGAGGTGTTCGATAGTCTCCAACTCTTCCTCATCGCAACATGCCCTGCAATAGTCCGGCTGGGATCTGTTTCAGATCCCCGTCAGCGACCTAATCTCGCAGTGCCCCGTGATAAAACCGACAAACAACCTTAAGCTGGCCTTATCGAAGCCCAGCAGCCAACCTGGGGCCAAATCACCGCATTCGAAATCGAGTACTTTATTATCGAAATGTGGTTAACGTGGACCACGGTAATCGTTATCTTAACGTATCTACTCGAAGTTGCACTTGATTTGTAACTGGTCATCGAATTAATAATCGGAATAAATTTCGATTGAGTACCATGATCCAAGAAATTGTGGCCATCGAAAATAGTGTTTACTCGATTGTGCATTCGATCGCGAATGCGGTGAATTGGCCCCTGTTCTCTTACTGTCCACAGCAGGCCATAGACATCTAGAAACAAAACATCCCGATCTCAGACGAATGGCACTGTGCGCTGCACACCGCTTGACGTACAAATCAAGCGGAGTCAGGCAGAGCACAGTGTCAAGAGCAGCCTGAGGGCAACTCTTCCTCACTCCAGTGATACTCAAGGAAACAATCCGCTGAACCTTATCCAAGATTTTTCGCTGAAAACTCTTATCTAAGGCATACCACCAAACAACGCAGCCATAGGTAATAACCGGTCTAACAATCGCCAGATATATCCAGCGAATGGCCCTAGGGGGAAGACCCCAGCTCTTACCTATGGAGTTCCGAGTTCTTTCCTCGGTGTTTCGTTTCCAGTTCAGCTTGCTGTCCAGGACAACACCCAAGTACTTGACCTCAGAAGACAACGGAAGCTCCCTACCAGCTAACCCCGGCAACCTGAAGGGTTCAATTTTGTACCTACGCGAAAACAAGACGTGGTCCGTCTTATCCGGATTTATACCCAGGCCACATTTCGTAGCCCAAGAGGATAAAATTCCAAGAGCAGACTACATCAGTTCCCCCAGCGTCGGTAGAAATTTTCCACCCACCAGAATAGCCACATCATCGGCATATGCCACAACCCTAAAGCCCCTACTATCTAGAAGCCTCAGACCAACAATAGCAACCAGGAGCCACAAGAGAGGGGATAGGACACCCCCTGCGGTGTACCCTTGGTCGCACGCTTTACGATAGAACATCCACCCAGATTCGATCGGATTAGTCTATTACCCAACATGTGGATGATAAACAGCACCAGAAAATCTGGGGCACGTATATCCCTCAGTGAATTCTCAATGGAAGAAGTGGTGACATTATTGAAGGCCCCCTCTATATCAAGGAAAGCCGACAAAACCTGTCACATCATGAAGAGCGCTCTCAACCGACTTACCCTTAATGTAATGTAAGCATGTTGCGACCCACTCAACAGAGACCGGTCCATGTTTGACCTCAAATATAGATCAATAGGTCTCTCCAAGGCTTTCAAAAGAAAGGATGAGAGCGATATCGGTCTATAATCCTTCGAGCGGATGTGACTGGGTTTACCAGCCTTTGGTATAAACACCACGAGCACATCTTTCCAACCATCAGGTATACCACACCGCCGGAGACAGTCTCTATACACGTCCACTAGACATTCGTGTAATATATCACCAGCACGCTGAAGCAGAGCCGGAAAGATACCATCCGGACCAGGCGACTTAAAATGCTCAAAACCATTTATCGCCCCTTTGACCTTGTCTCTGGTAATGATATCCTCCAAATCGGGCATCAAGCCAGCATCACAGAAGGGATCCGCTACCCCCGACGGATAGCTTTCTGGATCCACACAATTGGGAAAATGAGTGCTCTCTAGGGTTTCTTTTCTCGATGCTGTCCACGCGCCATCGTTCTTTTGGATGAAGCCTAGGATTTTGGGGTCCCTAGACAGCATCCTACGGAAACGAGCCACATCGGCAACATCCTCGATACTCGTGCAGAAACTCATCCAGGTGGTTCTCTTTGAGCGCTTTATTTCCCTTTTATACTCATTAAAACTGGCCTTATATGCAGACCAGTCAACATCCCTGCCCGACTTCTTAGCCTTATTAATGAGTCTCCTGGTACAACAGGGGAGTCTCTGGAGTTCCGCATTCCACCAGGCTGGCTGGTTCCTCTTACCCGGGTAAGTGAGAGGACAAGCATCTCTATAACAAGACAACAAAATATCCGTCAAAGACCCAACACGATCAACAACGCCAGGAGTGTTCCTCCTCCACAGCCTTCTCAATATCTGATCTAATCGGTTCTTCTTGGATTCCTAAAAGGCCTGTTAAAGCCACCTGATAGATTAATACTGAAGGATATCAATTGGTGATCAGAGAAAGAACACTCATTGAAACCCTCCAATCATTAATCATAGACCTGTCCATGTTAGAGAGCGTAATGTCAATTACAATCTCCCTAACACGGTTTCTAAACGTTGGCGTGTTACCAACGTTACAAATGTTGAGCCTATTAAGAATAATAAAATTCAAAATCGACTCACCCCTGGTATTTATGTCAGCACTGCCCCATTGGGTGTGATGAGCATTGGCATCGCAACCCAGGACAAGGCGACATCTTGTCCTCTCCGCATGCTCCACCAGTCGTCCAATTAAGTCATCAGGTGGGGATGCAGCCTCGTACGGCATGTACACAGATGACAGCATCAACTCGATCCCAAGGTCATCTTTGTACGCCACAGTCGTTACGTCACCTGTACAAAAGGAAGGAGTGATTAACAAGTCTAAGCTACCCCTAGCTATTATACAGGTTGTTACCTTCTCGCTTGTTCTAGGAACAAGTAACCTATAATCAGGATCGCTCAAACCCAGGATCCTATCCCTAAGGATCCAAGGTTCCTGGATAAGAGCGATGTCAACTTCAAGGCGGCGTAGGGTGGTTAGTAAGTTCTGTGAGGCGGCTTCGCAGTGATGGAGATTAATCTGCACCACTTTTAGCCTCCTCTGGGTTCCTAGGCACCAATTATTCCCCGATGACGGAACTTTAGGTTTGCCATCCCACACAACACCACGCCACCCCTTGCCCTTAGCCTCTGAAGTGAGGTCTGATCAATAGCGATCCGAAGATCACAGCCCTTCTTACCGTCACCAACCAGGGAGTTAACAACCGCCCACGTACTGGTGTTCAATCCATCGTTCTGCTTCCCATTAAGTTAGGGTAAGATACTCATCCGCCTAAAAGTAGGCGGGATACATACCGTCACTATTGGACGTAGAGGGAGGTCGGATTGAGGGACCACCTCCAAGCGCGCACCGGGCCAGAGTTCACCAAGGCGCTTCACTGATTTTTTTATTTTTATCGAACGTCCCCGGTCACACACTAACCCACCCTCACCCGACCGCGGAGGGCTCGTCCCCATTACGAAGGGACACGTACACACTACAGTCCGGACTATAGCGGGTAAGGGAAAAGTAATGGCAACAAGAACATAAAACAGCTACAGAACTTAATCACAAGCTGAATAAACTAACAATAAACATGAACTACCTATGACAAGAACGAAAATACATTTTTATATAATAATTTACAAATTAATGCCAGCATATAAGCTACGTTTTATATTACAAACACTACAATTAAAATCAATAAAATCATAATATAAGTTAAAATCTTTACATAATCTACAAAAAGGAAAATTACATCCATAGTTCGCCTCTAAAGAAAGAGGGCGATAGTGCCGTGAAAATCTTGTAGGAATACTGAAATTCAGGTTACAAAGCAAAAACTCAGAATCGATATCACCTTTAAGCAGATTAAAAACAAAACAAACACCTAAAACAGTTCTTCTACGTTCCAAAGTTGGAAGTTTTATCAAACCTAATCTATCCTCATATGACGGAAACCCACTGGCATAATCCCATCCTAAGCCCCGTAAACAGAATAATAAAAACTGCCTCTGTACAGACTCTATTGAATCACTATGACAACGATAGTATGGATTCCAAACAATAGACGCATACTCCAAAAGAGGACTAACAAGTGAAATGTATAGCAGTCTAGTTATATAAGGATCAATGAATTCCCTAGCCCATCTTTTCACAAAACCAAGAACAGCCCGAGCCTTGCCAATCATCATACTAATATGATCAATAAAAGACAGTTTCATATCCAATAATACTCCCAAATCAAGAAATGTAGACACAGTTTCCAAAAGGCAAGAATTAATCACATAAGTGGGCGAAATCACGCCACCGCGAGAGAAAACCATGCATTTACATTTTTTTAAGTTAAGATCCATTAAATTAACTCTGCACCAAGTTACAAACAAATCAATATTCCGCTGAAGAACAGCCTGACCATGATCATCATCAAAAGTATAAAATAATTTAACATCATCAGCATACTTTAGAATATTACAATCAGAAATAGCACAAGGAAGATCATTAAGAAACAATAAAAATAGAAAAGGACCCAAAGGGCTACCCTGCGGAACACCAGAAGTAACATATACAGTCTTAGACAATACATTCCTAAACAATACCCTCTAAGTCCTAAGGGAGAGGTAGGAGTCTAGCCAACGATGAATAATATCAGGAATACCGATTAATGGCAGTTTAAGAAGCAAATACGATTAATATATATAAAAGTAACAAAAAGGAGAATTCGTACCTCATCGTCACTCAAAATACATACATATTATTTATTTATTTTGTTGAATTGTTTTGTGAGCACAATAGAAACATAACAATAAGTATTTATTTATTTTATCAAAAATTAAAAATTTCATTATATACATGTAACAATTTAAAAATTGTATATAAATAAACATGAATGTACCAAGGAGGGCATTTCTGCCGCAATGAAACTCTACATACAATAGCCCCATCACACATGTTCAAATGTCACGTAAAAACGTGAGAGAATTCTGTTTTATGCAGATCGTTCCGTTTTGCTAACGAGAGAGAACGTGTCGGTAATCGTTTACATTGGTCTCCATATACTAAAAAGAGAACGTTCGCTTCGGTACGTTACATTACTTTTGCTTAACTGGCACTTACCAAATTCGTTTTGTGAGGATTGACACTTAAACCACACGGTGAGCACCAGTCAGTTGTAAACTTTGGATTATGTTCGCATCTCAAAGAAAGAATGTGCGGCTCAATGCCACATCATCAGCATAACCATAGATCTTAAAACCACGTCGCTGTATTTTTTGCTTAGTGTATTGTGCAGCACTGGGCAGCTAGCTAGATAGTACAAACTTTTTACAATTGAGAATAATTTCTAAGGGACGCCTTTGTATTTTAGAGCTGTCAATATAACATTATGATTGAGTATGTCGAATGCTTTCCCAAAGTCCACGAAACATAGGAATAACGGCGACTTATAATTATACAGACTTCTCGGTTATGATTCTGAGACTATTAACGTGATCAATACCTGACTTTTGTGGGCGGAATCCGGCTTGCTCTTGTCTTAGCCTGGGTTTTAGTTCAACTGATATTAGTTTGGCCGCTATATGTACTTGTATATATATTTTATTTACTACGCTTAGCAAGGCATCTCAACGATTACTCCTTTTTTAAGTGCTTCTGGGAGTTCTTCAAGCTGGACTCTCGATAAAGGATCGGCTTTTAAAACTTCGGCTGCTATGCCATTGCTTCCCGGAGACTTGTTACTTTTTAAAGCTGTGATAGCTTATATTAATCAGGTATGTGATGAAAATCAATTAAGACACAAAAACAATTTGAAAACGACAAAACATGTGATGTGAGTTCTGTTTTCGTTTTGTCCTATCGATTTCATATTCCATTTTGTTTCAAGTAAAAACAATCGTTTTGCTATGTGATACAAATCTATAATATCAGTTTGAAATTGCTTTCAAAACAAGATTGTATCTTGTGTCTTTTTGTATTTTGTTATTCATTTAAAAAGGTCAAGGAAATGTAAGTAAATTTCTATACTAAAAAAAAATGGTAAAATATAATTTTTCATTTGTATATAAGGGGAAGACACAAGAATTTACGCCAGGAAGATGCTTTAATTGATGTCATACAAAATCATACTGATGTGGCTAAAGAGTTCACCAGAGGCGATAGAATTGACGCAGAAAATCTTTGGAAGGATTTAGTCAAAGACTTAAATAGTTTGGGTCCTTAGAAAAAATTAATAAAAATGTTGATATAACTGCAGCCAATGTTAGACGTGTCTACCATAGATGGGCACTTTGCAGTACCAGTAAAATTTCAGTAAAAATTGATTTTTACTGATTACTGAAAAAAATTTCAGTATTTAGTAAAATTTTACTGTTAATGCAATCTAAATTTAAATGAAAAAAAGTAAAATTTTACTGTTAATGCAATCTAAATTTAAATGAAATTTAAATGAAATTTAGATTGCATTTTCAGTAATCAGTAAAAATCAATTTTTACTGAAATTTTACTGGTACTGCAAAGTGCCCATCTATGGTGTCTACAAATCCGTAGAAACTTTAACAGACGAATTTAAGCGCTACCACAAAGAAATGGAAAAGGCTGCGAATGAAAAAAATAAGCTTAAAAAAAATTACAAAGCAGAAGCAATTTAAATTGGAAGAAATAATACACAACTATAAATCTCAACCTAGATCTCAATGAAATTTACAAATGTTTATGTTTAATTTTAGTTTCAATAATTTTTTATTATCATATATTAATAAATCTGAATTTATTTGTATTTTAAAAATTATTTTTTTATTTAATTGCATAAGCTATCGGCAATACAATTTCTTATTGAAATTAAATTTAAAACTTATTTCACTTTATAGTAAACAAACACAGGGTAGCATGTTATAGTTATGGTTGAATTTCTGTAGAGGAATGAAGCGGTATAAAACAAAAATGGAATATGAAATCAATCTAAATTCATCACTACTTTATCGTTTTCAAAATTGATTTTACTTTTCAAAACGATCATTTTTCATCACATACCTGAATATTTTCGATGCGGCTAGCGTATTCGCCGTCCACCGCTAAGCTTTTCTTACACGGGGTAAGCATTCTTCGTAATGTCTCTCCCAGGCTTGCATTTGTTCATCGTGTTATTTATTTAGAGCTTAATACGCCTTCTCTCCTCAATCTTTTGCCATTTTTCGTCAGATATCTACTCTTTGCGGCGTCAGTCTGAAAATATCAAAACCACTTTGAAGATTTTTGGTGGTTTCATTCCGAAGAAATTTTTCGTTTTTTTCTAAAGATTCGGCTTTCGGATTTGAAACCACTTTCAATCGGAATTCCCTTCTGTGACATGGCTGTATATCTCTCCATTTTCTTACTTACTTGTGATAGTCTTGAGGGTTCCAATAAGGTTCTAATAATTTATGTTCCGATTCGTGTCAATTTTTTCATTCCAAAGGTTGTCATCAGTATATTCTGTTGGTTATTTCTGTCACTGGTTTCGTTAACCAGTTGTTTTTAGACGAGCGCGTGATTAACACACTGTGCGTCCGAGTGCAGTAATAGGACTGCCAATTATGCCTCCGCACGGACCCCCAGTCAATGCGCTTGAATATTTTGGCAGCTAGTTGAAGCAATTTGCTTAGCCGTCTAAGACACTCCCCTAAGACACTCCGCTCGCACTAGATACAGTATACATGATGCCCACGGTACCCAGGGTGCACCACGTGGAGGCCACTGTATGTCAGAGGGGCTTCCCACACTGCTAGGTACATGTTACACACGATCGTGGGAATGTTTTACCTTGTAGACCACTAATACTGATTTTTCAAGGATCCCTTATACACTTTGCCTACGAGGCTATTATATTAAGGATGGCATCCTCTTACATCCTTCCTTTGGGAAGCTGAGGCAAGACTTTTTATATTACATTTACTACAGTGGCCAAGTGATGTGTTGAATGAACATATAGACATCGCCCAAACCCATTTTTGAACAGATTGAATCAAATTAATTTCCAAACTCACAATCTATCTAGCTTATATTTTCCATTCTCACGTATTAGGCTCCAAATCATCACTCTATGATGCATGTGTAATGTTGCGTTTTTTAAATTTTTTTTTTGTATGTTAAATATAATATAATAATAATAAAACATATATTCACTTATTCAGAAGTGACGGCTTATGAAAAGTGTGCAGAAAAAAGTTTAAAACGTTTACAGTTACAAGAAAAAATTTCAATATGAATATTTCAAAAACTTTTTATTTTGCTCCTTGGGTGCTCTAGTAGTCTAGTGGATAGTGTGTTAGACTATTAGCGTGAGAATCGTGCGTTTGAGTCCTACCACAGATTCCGGTCTGGTACACTACAGCAAGCATAATGTCTATGTTACTCAGCTCGTAATAATTAGATATAAATTGTAATTGTATTGTAATAAATAAATAAGTTTGCTATCAATACGTAGTAATAGAAAATTAGAAGAAAAATATGTATAGATAATGAAAATTCAAATGCAAAGTGTAAATATGTAAATAGAAGAACAAATTAAATAGTGAAAATTATATGCTTATATACGTGGCTCATAGCTTATTTCGTGTTCCCATTTCTCTACAGTAAATTCTACTAATTTTGATCTTTTTTAAGTCTTTATTATACACTTAGATTCCATTTCGTAGTTCTTTTCTAATGAATTAAGATAAGTTTATGAGAATACGTCGTTGTTTTACTTTTTTTCGATTTCATCCATGTCTGTTGGTTAACTAAAGCTGAGTGAGCCCCCTACTGGCTATCAATCCAATAAAATCACATATACGAGTATATACATATGTATAGTATATATACTGCTAGCTAATTGCCAAGCTTCGTTCGATTTACCACACCTCCTGTTTCTCGTTGACTTTTCAAATTATCTTTTTTTTTTTGACTGGACATATGTTTTTGGTCTAACCATACATATCCGCTTGAGAAAACAAAATGACTAAACTTACTAAAAAAAATTGATTGCTATTTTAGGAAAAGGGAAATAAATATTCCCAAAAACCGTATCCTATTTTGGTAGAAAAAATTCCTGTCAGTTGGCGGGAAGTCGCAATTGATTCCATGCAATTGTATAGAAAGGGTAGTAAGAGATATTTTGCAGCAACAATTATTTTAAGAAACAAGCAAGTCAAAGATGCAAACGACATCCTTACTACTCACACCACAGTTCTAAATTTCGAGGCAATCGTGAGTAGATTGGACTTTGCTTATGCCGATAAACAGCCATTGCATATAATCTAACAGGAAATGAGTGTTATGAGGCAGGGTCTATTGTTGAATATTATAATGAAGTACAGTGAGCGTCAAAATAAAGTGTACAACACCATTTGTTACAATCAAGGCGAATTGATATTAGGTGGGAACGATAGACCAGCTGATGCAGATAACAATGTTAAAAAATTTTATTTTTTTGTGTATTTTGTTTTGATTATCAGTTTCGTTTTTTCTTATTGTGTCAGAACGCAAATAACAATGTCAAAAAAATTTTGGTTTTTTGCGTATTTTGTTTTGATTATCAGTTTCGTTTTTTCTTATTGTGTCAGAAGTTTGTATATTTTTCTTCTATTATAATTATAATAATTGTTTTCTTCTTTTTTTAGGCAAACTAAATTAAAACAGTCTCTTGAATTATAAAATAAAAATATATAAATAAACTGTGGCTTCTTGCAGCAAATAAAGAAAATAAATTAGAAAGAGATAAATTAGTAATTATTTTATTAGATACCATAAGGACCCTTAAGCGGCATTTGAATTCTTTATTGAAGCAATTCGGTGAAAAGTAACTCAAAGTGTTTTAAAGGAAAACTTAACAAAGGACTGCTTTACGAAGTAACACTCAGTGTTTATCTTAGTGTCCTCAGTGTAGCCTATCTGTCAGGGAAAATCACCTAACGACCTTAATTGGAATCAAGGTCAGACAACATGACCTGAAAAGTGTTCAAAACATCGAATATCTCGGCTTGAAAAACACTACACTACAGTTGTTATCCTGTTTACAATGAAGCTTCAGACCGAGACTTACAAAAACCATTCCAGATCAGTGTCTTCATTAGGTTTCGATATGACCGTTTTAAGAGCTCTCAATACCCATTCCACAGATATGTGGAGAAGGTATTTATTAGAGTGTTATAAATTTGTTTGCAAATAGAGCTCTTACTCTCTCCCTTCTTCCTGCTACCAACAGAAACATAACATTAACATGATGTTTACTCTTGTTTGTTAGGTTTCTGTGTTAACCACATATTAGTGGTTATTATATGTACACCAATACCCCGGTTTGCGTCGCTAATTGGGACTGAAAAAATGAGACGCAAACCGAAACGACGCAAACTGAAGCAGAATTTTCAATTTCAACTTTCAGACTGAACTTCACTCCACGACATATAATTCGAACCTAATAACTACGCTTAACATGTAAAACAACGCACACCTGCAAATTTGCTTTCTACTAAACGGGAAATCCCCTTTTTCTGCTTTAACTTTGTAAAAATATTTTCATATCAACGACGCAAATCGAAGCATTTACGACGCAACTTCGAAGCCATGCGACGAAAACTGAAACAAAAACGACGCAACATTGAAATTCCAGAAACTTAAAAAAAGACGCAACTTCGAAGCGACGCAAACTGAAGCGACGCAAATCGGGGTATTGGTGTATTATTATATTAATTTCTTCTATTATGGTTCTTCTGTACCAGTAGTTTTAAACACTCCAACTATGTTTATCAATTGTCCTATACATGAAAACAACTATTAACTATTATTTGTTGACAGGGTGTCGGTGTCCAATATGATGTTTTGTTTTCCAATTAAATTATGTATTTGAACACCACCAGTAGTTTTAATTTATATATTTCTCGTAATTAATATATATTAATATTTAATATGCGTTGATTTACAGATGAAGTAAGAGAATTAGCAATTCCATCCAGAGATGAAGAATGTCCATTTAAAATTGGCTAAAATTAAAGTTTCATGTTTATTTTATAGAGATTTCTCTATAACTTTATCAACATACCTCTTCGTACCTCTTTGTCCTTGAATTAAATGAAGAATTAGGATGCGATTCTGCCAATTCCCGCATACGAGGAGCTATAATTTCTAATTGATCCGACCAAAATATTTTTTAAGTAAATTGTTTTACCTCTTGTTTTGACTTAATTATCTACTGTTTACTTTTTACTTAAAACTTTTTAGAAATTTTTTTAACATTTTCTTCCCATCGTCATTCGTTAGTCAGCTGTTTTTGACAATATGATTCCTGTTTAAAAAAAAAACCTGTTGTTTTTGGATTGTTGTACTTATTGTAATATCAGTCCCACCATATATGAATTCGCCTTGGTTATAATATTGTTGTTATTGATTTTTTTACTCTACGACTAAATTTAATATTTACTGTTTTTTAAATTAGTATTTAGTTCTCTACTTAATACCAAAAACACAACAAAAATTTCTAAACACAGCAAAAGTTGTGGGATAAAAACAAAATCTACTCCAAATTTCACGCGCCAAAATAAAGTGTACAACATACTGCAATGGCATTTTTATTACAAAAGTACTGTAAAAAATACCGCTATATTTGGTTTTTTATTTGTTTCTTGCATTCTGCTTAAACATTATTAATGTTCTATATTACTTAAGTAGTTGTGATCGGCAGATTAAATAACTTTGTGCAAAGTAAATAATTATTTTTTTAAAATGGGTAAACAAACTTCCACTGACATTAGAGAACTTGTGTTAAAACTTCGTAATGAAAGTAAAACGTTCCGCAAAATTGGGTCAATTATCAACAGAAGCCATAATACTGTTAAAAAAATAGTTGATAAATACCAAAAAATTGGCAAAAAAAAAATCGCCCGGGTGCTGGCCGGCCAAAAGTTTTAAATGTGGCTGAAGTAAGGTCCATTTAAAAGCTCTGTTAAAATAGCAGAGGAAGTTTCATCCACATCAGGTACTAGCGTAAGTGCCAGCACAATACGCCGAGCATAACATTCAAATGGATTACGTGGCCGATTCCCACGCAAAAAGCCGCTCATATCGACAGTTAATCAGAAACGACGCCTTGATTATGCAAAAAAATATGAAAATAAAGATGTTCCTTTCTGGAATAATGTCCTTTTTAGCGACGAAAGTAAGTTTGAGGTATTTGGTAAAAAAAACCTGTAAAAGTGTGGAGAAAAATAAACAGTGAAAACTTTATAACGACTGTTAAGCGCGGTGGCGGTTCGGTGATGATGTGGGGATGTATGGCGGCAGGTGGGGTTGGCAATTTAGTGTTTATAGGAAATACTATAAATAAAATAGACTATTTAAATATTTTAAAAAACAATTTGCTAACCAGCGTGGAGAAATTGGGTTTACCAAGATCTTGGATCTTTCAACAAGATAATGATCCCAAATACACAGCAAAAGTAGTACAAGAATGGCTGCTCCACCACACTCCTAAAATGCTAGATCATCCTCCCCAATCACCAGACTTGAACCCAATCGAGCATTTGTGGGAACATCTTGACCGCCAAGTCCGAAAGAGAACGATCAGCAATAAGGATATGCTGAAATCTGTTATAATGGAGGAATGGCAGAAAATTTCTCCTGATGTAACTAAAAAAATTGGTAGAATCGATGAATCGAAGACTAAATTGCGTTATTAAGGCAAAAGGAAAATCAACAAAATACTAAATAGTTAAAAAGGTCACAAAACAAAAATACACACAGAGTGTGTACACAAATGTACACTTTATTTTGACGCATAAAATATGGAATATGTTTAGTTTTTTGTCTATAACTTTTGCTTATGTAAAATTTTTTTTGTTGTTTTTTATAGATTAAGTAGAGAATTAAGGGGCCCATACACTACACCAGCATGCTGACGCAATCATTTGATTGTGCCATGAAGCTCCTACATATATTAGACAAGCATGATTGTACAATATTCATTTAGTTCCAAAAAATTTCCGAAACTAGTCGTTATGAATAATGAGTCAGTTTGTGCCGCAATAATTATTGCTATTATTAAAAAGAAACAAAAACATAATGGAAGAAAAAAGCGTATTTGGATAAAACAATGGCTAAAAGATATGAAAAATTTAGGGTCAATTTCTTTTAGTTTATCCACCATTATAGCACTTGCTTTTTAATTCACGATTACAATAATCAGAACTTTTTATTTTCCATAGACATGACATTGATTCGTACAAGTCGAGAAATTCTTCCCAAAATTTTTTATCTTTCAGATTCATTATCGCACAATAATTATTTTGGCACAATATTTACAACTTGAAAAATTATATTGTAAAAAGTATTTCTTTGACCATACACTACACAAGCTTGCTTGCACAAACATAAAAATATCAAATTCATTTTGATATCACACAATCAGCCTGTACAATCGCACCACAAGCCCATATACGTTCAATCGGCTTGCACAATCACTTGATTGTGCCAGCAAACTTGTGTAGTGTATGGGCCCCTTTAAATCCTGTTTTGAAAAAACATAAAATGTTAAGGTTAATCTTATAAAAAAAGACTGAAATAAAAGCAATATTATAATAAATGTTCTTGTACTCTTTATTTTGACGCTCGCGTAATTAAGAAACTTACGTCTCCCATTAACAAGTATAATAACTACTTGTTCACAGGCTACAACAAATATGACCCAAACTTAAATTTGAGAGGTTTGGCGATTGTTAGGTCATTATAAAATGGATACCACAACCAAAGGCAAAATTATTTTTATATCCGGTTTGAATCGCGAATCAGGCACGTATTTTTCATCAGGGTATCAAGCGTCCACATTCTTAAGCGATCAAATCAAAAGGCTCAAAAAATAAATAACTTCAATCACCACACTTTTTAAGGAAAAGGTCTAAGCTACCCTGCATCGTCAGAATAGCAGGACGGAAGGAAACTCACCATTTTAATTGACAGTGGCGCAACAATCAGATACAACAGCTGGAGTTCTTACGAACAGAAGGCATTTAGTCATTAAGAGAAGAGTAAAAACATTAACGGTTATACTCTCATGAAACATTATTATCAAATAAGCATCCAGATGTGCTTATTGGTTATAATTTTCTATGAAAAACAGATGCAATATTAAATTTTCAGCGAGAAACAATAACTTTTGGAAGATAAGTAATATACAATGCTGAAGATGCTGATAAAATTTTTTCAACTAAAAATGTTGATCATGAATCGCATACTTTGGAATAACTAGGCAAAAATATACGAGAAGGGGAGTCTAGATTAAACTCGAATATCAATTTAAATGTGTTCTAAAAAGAACACACATTAAAGCTAAAATTAAGGCAGCAAACAATACTCATATCCTCTATAAGCAAACTCATTTGTTAATAGTGAAATAGGAGAATTATTAGAATCGGAAATTATTCGTGAAAGTAATTCACCAGTAAGGGTCGTCCTAAAAAAGGGAACGAATGACGATGGGACACAAATACCTTATGCTGCATTGTTAGAAAAAACAAACTTTTTTTCAACCATTTATATTGACTCTTGGTTTTCACCAGATTTTGAATAAAAAGGACGATGTGACAAATGTGTCGAATAGGGTCGAATGCCATTCAGATTGGGGACTGCACCAATCATATTTCAAAACACAATGAACGATATTTTGCTAAAGTTCATTGGTAGGTTCGTCATGCCTATATGGACGACATTATAGACATCCATATAATTTCTTAGGTATGTAGAGGTACAAGGGGTGATAAATACATACCAAAAAAAATCAAAACAATCAAAAATTACCCACAACCCTAAACCCTAAGCAGCTTATAAGTTTCGATCGCCTTACGGCTTATATCGTAAGTTTATGGTTAATTATGCCAGTGTGGCAAAACCTTTGACTAGATTTCTTGCGAGTGGAAACGATAGAGTATCTACTAATGCATCCAAAAAAGTTGATATTGCACTCGATACTGAAGTTGTCTTGACATTTATTAAATTGAAGGTCATATTAACCCAACCTTATTCAAAAGAAAAAATAAATTATCGTTTGTATTGACACAAGAGAAAAAGTCAATTATATTTGTTTATCCACATAATGGAGTTCGATACGAGGAAAAATTTTAAAGACATGTTGGAATTCCTAAAGCCCAACCTTAATACTGCAATTCATTGCAAAGTAGTATTTAGAAATATGTTCGTTTATACTGCCGTAATCCCAGGTCAGACATCAAAACGAAAATATGAAAATATTTCTTCGGCGACTTCCTCTTAGCAGATTTTTGGCAAAAACTCTAAGAGTAAAAATTGCCATGAAAAGCTTCTCAAAAATCTGTCGTTCGGAGTCGACTTTAAACTGTAGGTCCCGCTACTCATGTATAAAATTAACGCACACAACACGGTTGGTGTGAGAAGCTAAGACGTTGTACAATGGGTCAATTCGACCTCCGGGTACTGTACTTGTCACAGTTGGCAAGTACACGTCCTCTAACCTAACCTAACCTATCAATCAGGGTTCAGAAAAAGATATTCATGCGCAATTAGCAAAAATAAGAAAATAATGGCAATATTTCTTGATTTTAAAAGAGCGTTTCAAAGGCTATAGATAGATAATTATACAACTGTGAAGTACGGGATTATGAATTGAATTGGTTTAGGCTTTATCTGACAAAGAGAAAACAAATAACTAGAGTCAATAACGTTGTTGCTTTGCTAATTATAATATATATATATGTACATATATATTAATGATATATATATATATATATATATACATATATATTAATGATATATATATATATATATATATATATATATATATATATACATATATATTAATGATATACCTAATGTTTAATGTCAAATATTGTTATATGCAGACGATACTCTTATATTTAATATATCAGAAACAGATGAAGAATGCCAAATAAACTTAAATTATGATCTTAATAATCAAAATAAATTACTAAAAATGAATAAATTAAAACTCAACGAAGATAAAACAAAAATTATGGAAATAAATATGAATAACAACACAGATATAGTCGTTAATAACAAAATTATAGAAAATGTGAAAAAATTAAATATCTCGGTTTTATAATAGACAAAAGTATAAATTTTAAAGGCCATATGATTATATTTGTAAAGAAATTGCTAAAAAAAAATTAACTTGTTTAGAAGAATAAGGAAAAAATATCAATATTAATTCCGATAAATATATTTGAATTCGGTTCAAAAATATTATATACGTGCTGCACAAATGCTCAGATAGAAAGACTACAAAAACTACAAAATAAATCTATGAGGTCAATAATAAAATGTAGTAGATATACCCCAATACAATTTATGCTGCAATGGCTTAACATTAAACTAAATATGTATTTATATATATACAAGATGAAATCAGGAAATGCACCGGAATATTTAACTGCACAATTAACGCATAAAGCCACAAACAATGCAATGAAGAGATGTCTGCTATACAAGAGTATCCAAGAGTTTAGTGAGCTGCCAAGTGAAGTCAAAAATGAAAGCTATATAGGTCAATTCGACCTCCGGGTACTGTACTTGTCATATTTGACAAGTACACGTCCTCTAACCTAAACCTAACTAAACCTTAGTCAAAAGCTATAAAAAAAATTTTTTGATTTACTTCATATGAGCCTTGAGGTTCGTGTCAGTAGTTGACGTTGTATTTTTAATATTTCGGTCTCTATCAAATGGATTTCCTTAATAATTCTAAATTGTTTTTAACTGAATTTATCAAAACATATGTAAAATAAAAATTATACAATTTGGTTGTGGCATGTTAGATATTTCTTTTGTTATATTGCCTTGATCATTGTAATGAGCTCTGCAAGCTCGTTTTAGTAAGATTAGAGTTAAATGATCTCTAATGATGTGAAATATAAACTAAGGTTTTTACGTTGTCATAATTTTAAGTAATATTTTGTTGTCAGAATTGCTTTTAGTTCATTGAAAATAAAAACATTTTAAACGAAGAAGGAAATAATGTTTTTTGAAAACATTTGACCATTTTTCATCTCCATTTTTTATTTCGATGATTAATAAGCAATTTGCTTATAAGTTTGTTTATACACATAAAGATTATACATATATATTAATATACGTAGATTAGAGCGACTCAAGTTGTATGGAAGCAAAATTCGTGCAAGATGTACATTATTATTACAAACAACCCCGAAGAAAAAATTCAAAAATCCTTCTTTTTAACAGAATATCCTTAAAAAAAGGACATGGACAAACTGTATATACCTTGAAAACCCCTTCCTTACGACACCCATATTGTATATGTTGGTAAGGAAACAGATTCTCAAATTGACAAAACATGGAAAAATAGACCCTTTTTCAAAATGGTCCAGCTCGCGAGAGATCAAAGCTGGAACCGAAATATTTTAAATGTCATCTTAAAAAGCCCAAGGTTCATTTTTAGGAGGGTACATCGAACACTTTTTTTGGTGAGTCGCTCTAATGTAGATATGTTAGTTATTTGGTATTTTATGTAGCAAGTATTTAAAGTACCAAGTGAATATCATTTAAGGAGCATTTTATATGAGTTAACTTTTTACACAAAATAGGTATCTTATACTAGAATTCGCCAAACGTTAACGGAACGTACATTCGTTTTAAGAATATGAAAAGCAATGAGAGCGATTACCGAATCGAAATGTAATGTAACGTAACTGGAATGTATGAATCTGCAAAAAATATAATTTTCTTACGTTTTAGCAGTGTTAACAACATGGTAATATTAAAAACCACTAAAACCGAAAATTTAAATTATAAAAAGAATTAAATTATAATCAGAATTTAAATTTTGCGTTATGTTTATTTATGTATATTCGAATAAAACCCCATATGTATTTTAAAAACTTTTTAAATTGCTGCTGGAAAATTGATTGAAGATGGATTGATTATTTGTGTGTATGCGAATAAAACCACATATGGATTTTAAAAACTTTTTAAATTGTTGCTGGAAAATTGATTGAAGATGGATTGATAACACTAGCAAATGACAAGGCGCCATATTAACAGAAATAAAATAATAAAAATAAAAAAATATGTATGTCACGTTTTTACGTTGCATAATCCCACTAAAATTTTTAAGTAACGTATATGTTGCTATTACATTGCAATAATGTTCCGTTAAAGTCGGCTAAAAGGCTTAATTCTACCATTACTTGTATTTGCCTTTACTGCTTGCGCTGTTTAGAGAGATTTAATAGTTAATATTCTCTTTATCCAACAACGAGTTGTACATATGAAGCAAAAAAGTTGGAGATCTTTAGAACACAAAGAAGATAAATTGAATCTTGGAAAAAAGTACAGGAAATCTTACAAGGCTTTCCAAATGCGAAAACAAACTAACTTTTGGTAATAAACCGCGTGATCCGTGTCATGGTCAAATGGAAAGAATACCATCAACATTATTTGAAATCGCTGTTGCATTAAGGAGTAATTTCATATAATGGATATTTCAAAAAAAAAAATATTTTTCAGAGCTGCTCAGCAGTAACGAATAAAAAATATATATATATATATTTCACAACAAAATCCAATATGAAGATGTACAAGATAAGCTTAATAAAGTATGAACAAATTCAAGAGGTTTATGGGAAACATAGTGGCAAAAGAAATAAATTAGATGATAGCTATAAAAAGCGAAAACCTATATCTTGCTGTGAACAAGCTCACTAACAGAACATTCTCGGCTGGCAGACCCCTGAAAAATGACGTTGGCGAACTAATAACATCAAAAACGCAGCAACTCAGCTTGTGGGTTTTACGCCAATATGCTGAATACAACGTCTGCTCCACAAGATTCAATCTGCACTTGCTCCTCACACGTGCCGAATCTGAATATACCTACTGGATGTCCAGGAATCACTGAGATCAGCGAAGCAATTGGGTCAATTAAAAACAGCAAATCTCCAGGCTTGGACAATATTTCTCCAGAACTCCTTACAACCGACCCAGCTACTAGCGCTCGCTTATTGGAACCCGTCATAAGGGCATTCTGGAATGAAGAATCCATACCAGACGAAATCATCGCCGGCGCAATTAAAAACCTTCCCAAAAAAAGGCGATTTGACTGACAGGAAGAATTGGAGAGACATTACTTTGTTGAGCATGGTCAACAAAGTTATAGCGAATATTATAAACAAAAGACTGTCGAAAGAAATTTCTCTTAGAGGGGAACAAGCTGGCTTCCGCTCCAACAAACCTTGCGTCGACCAGGTCAATAGTCTCAGGATTATTGTGGAGCAGTCAGTTGAATGGAGATCGCCTCTTTATCTCGTATTTGTTGACTTTGAAAAGGCTTTTGATACGCTCAACCACATGGCCATATGGAACACACTGGCTTGCAAGGGTGTCCCTACTAAAATGATAAATCTGATAAAGACACTGTACAACAACGCAACATGCCGCGTAATACATGAGAAACAACTAGGTAAGAGCATCAAGTTAAAAACCGGAGTACGTCAAGGTTGTGTGTTGTCACCACTCCTCTTTAACTGCGTCCTAGATGTAGGGATGCAAAAGTTAACAAGTCACAGGAGAGGGACTACATGGGGCTTACAAGACAGATTAGAAGACCTGAACTATGCGGATGACATATGTTTATTAAGCCATTATTTCTCCGACATGCAGTCGAAACTGGATATTGTTAGCGAAACCGCGAAGTTAGCTGGACTAAAGATGAGTATTCACAAAACTAAATCACTCAGAATGAATGCCAACGCAACGGGGAAATTCAGA
The DNA here is from genome assembly GCA_930367235.1 of Sarcophaga rosellei. Taxonomy (NCBI): domain Eukaryota; kingdom Metazoa; phylum Arthropoda; class Insecta; order Diptera; family Sarcophagidae; genus Sarcophaga; species Sarcophaga rosellei. Next base: position 41,732,133 of record OV884021.1, on the reverse strand, counting down.
ATATACGGCAAGGAAATTGACGAAGTGGAGTCCTTCTGTTATCTAGGCAGTATAATTGATAAATCCGGTGGCTCATCAGCAGATATTGCCAGCCGCATTAATAAGGCACGCAACGCTTTTGCACAACTTAACCCAGTTTGGAAATCACCTAACATATCCAGACGCACCAAAATTAAAATTTTCAATTCCAACGTTAAAACCACACTACTTTACGGTTGCGAAACGTGGAATATGGCACCCCGCGATTCCCAGTCTCTTCAGGTATTTGTTAATAAATGCCTGCGTGGAATCATGCGTGTTTACTGGCCCTCCATAATATCCAATGCCCAACTCTGGTCAGACACAAACCAGAAACCAATAGAGATAGAAATAAGAAGATGCAAGTGGGGTTGGATTGGGCACACTCTTCGCAAGCCACTGGACGACATCCCAAGGAAAGCCATAGATTGGAACCCCCACTTAAGCAGGCGCATCGGACGACCATCACACACCTGAAAACGCCAAATCACAATGGAATTATCCAAAATACATCTACAGTGGAACGAAGCCAAACACCACCTTGACGATCGAGCTCATTGAAACCAACTTGTTGCGGCCCTATGCTCCCTAGAGGAGTAAGAGGAACATATATATATAAAAAGCGAAAAATAAGCGAAGATTTAAGAAATACAATTAAAATGTTTAGTAAAAATCGAATTATACATAAAGATATAGAGATATTCTAAATTCGGCACATTAGGAGGCAATAATCGAAAATCAAAAAATAAATATTTTTGGAAAAACTAATTTCCTGGGTGCAACTTGGAAATGGATAGCTGGTATTCCCGATCATGATGACCATAAAATGGTAGTACAGAAGGTGGAAAGACTGTTGGGAAATAATACACAACCACCCACGTACTGGAGTTCAATCCGTCATTCTGCTTCCCAATAAATTTAGGTATGATACTCACCCGCCTCACAGTCGACTACCTTAATGCCCCTGGACCATCCAATAGAAGATATGCGAGCATTCCTGCCATCACAACCCTCCTCAGCTATAAACTCAATGAGCCTTTCTTCAACTAGATTCCATCTATCAGGAGAGATTTTGCCATCCAAATCCGACCTGTCGATGAAAGCCAACTGAAGGGAAGGGTTAGTTCCTAGGCTCTCTTGTTTCCTAGGACGCTTGGAGCCAAAGGAAGGCACCTCGTCAGGCCTGTTCCTCTTCATGCGAGAAACCTGCACAGAAGACCTATCCGCCGAAGTGACCCTCCCTGACTCCTTGGCCTCCAACCTTACATCCTTCTTTTGGGATAAAGGATTGGCGGTAGCTTCTACCTCCTTTCCATCATCCATTGTAGGAGTAACACCATCACCCTTTCTCTTCACCGAAGGTTTGAAAACCCGGGTGGTCTTCTTTGCTTCAGCTGGGAGTAAGGGTGTAGAACCTTCATGCCCCTTGAGAAGTAGAAGCAGTTGGCTCTACGCTCTCGTCCACACTCAAGGGTCCATCCTTCTTACCAGAGTCAGCGACTCGTGAGAGGACACTGCCTGGGTATTTTTTCTCATACCACAAAACAGTGCCTCTGTGTCGAGGCAGCATCTTCTGCTCCTTAACAGAGAGGGAATACACATCACAGCTTGCAAATCTCCTCAAGACAGTGCAAGCCCTACGATATGAATTCCTCTCCTTATACAGACGAGCCACCTTTACCCATGCAGTCCGAATCAGTAGATGATTGTACTAGTGGGTCAGAAGCATCCTGTCTGACAAGTGGGTTCCTTGAAGGGGATGTCACTACCTCATTGCTCCTAGTGGCAATTTGGATTTGTGTTCTTAAATTGTACCGAGATTCCTAGCAAATATTAGTCACATAAAGGCCAAAAGAAAACAACTCGATTCAAACAAATGTACTGGCTATTAGGACGGAAATCACAACTTTCTCTGGAAAACAAAATGCTCCTTCTGAAAGCTATACATACATACATAATTGGCCATTACCACCCTTCAGTCAGGATTACGGCCTAGCTTCTCACACCACTCTTGTTGTGTGCCTTAATTTTATACTTAAGTGGCGGGACCTACAGTTTAACGTCGGCTCCGAACGAGAAAACTTTTTAATGGCAGATTATTTACTCTCAGAGTTTTTGCCAGAAATCTGCTGAGAGGTGGTCGCCGAAGAAATATTTTTTTTTTTTCATATTTCATTTTGATGTCTGGCCTGGGGCTCGAACCCGAGCTTTTCGTCTAATAAGCGAACACACTACCCACTAGACTACGGCGACTACTATACTGAAAACTATATTGAAGCCAATTTGGACTTATGGAATAGAATTATGGGGAATTGCAAGCAATTCAAATATACAAATTCTACAAAGATTTCAGTCAAAAGCCCTCAGATCAATTACAAACGCTCTATACTATGTTACTAATAGTACTGTACATAATCAATCAAAATCAAAAATTCAGTACTAATTTTTTAAAAAGACTTAGTAATCATTCCAATGTTTTGGCTATCACACTACTAGATAAGACAGATGAGATCCGTAGACTTAAAAGAAATCTTATCTGTGGCATTAAATAATAATAGCTTAAGTCAAAATTTCGTGTTTAGAGATATTAAGGTTTTTGTCTAAAATAAACTGTGTTAATATATATAATATCTAATTTTAACAGGCGTATAGCTTTATTAATAATGACATTTTATACATGAAATTTAGCTGAGTGAAAGATCTGGAAGAAGAGAATAATAATAAAATGAAAAAACACATTATCATTTATTGCCATAGATACATTAGACCTACCTTTTCAATAACATATGTTTAATTAAATCTTTTGTTCTTTTGTTATTAGTTACAAACCTTTGTTATATAAATCTCGCATTTTTATAGTATACATATTTATGTAGATTTTTAACTTCTACAAATAATATAATTACTGTTAAAACTATTTATATTGTTTCTTATATATGTAAAAAATTTATATTGTTGTTACCGATGGGGTTCAACAGATTCTGTTAATATTTACTTATGATCGAATTTGCTTATTATTGTAAAATAGATTGCAACAAGAAAAAATATTTTCAAGCTATACACATTTGAAGTTGCCTTAAGGCATATGGGGTATTCACACGGTGTGCTATCAGGTCATATTGTCATAAAATACTAAAGTTTTATGATAGTTTAAAAAAATTGTTGTTGTGCTTCAAACAAAAAAGTCATAAAATAATAGTACCTTTTGTGATGTGTTTATTGTTTTGTCATATTTAAACAGTGTAAATCTAAGTCAAAAGGGAAAAAGTCGTCATCGAGCCGTTGTAATATTTAGAAGTTGGCGCCGTTGAATATTCGCAACATGTACGTGAAACATGCTATTAATTTCTGCAAAGTTCTATAACTTCGAGATTAAATACATGTTAATAATTTATTTATAAAAGTTATTAACTTTTATAAAGTTAAATAAAAAAATTGATACATTAATATATAAAAGAAAATTTTGTTTTTATACTTTAGCTGATTGGCGGCACCGAACGTATTTAAAATAACCGCCGTCAGAAATTATTACCGGCTTAGTAATCAATAACAGCTGTTTATGTTTATGTTTTTAAATATTTTTTTTTTGTGCCAAAATATTTAATAATTTTTATAAAAATGATTTATTTAAATATAAACATGTAATTATTTTTTTCTTAATTACTTGAATCAGCCATAATAATGTCCAATATGTATTTTTCGCACAAACCGGCTATTATTTCAGTTTTTTGACTTGTTTTTGGCTTTTTTAATTAAAAATATTTGTAATTTTTTATAATTGTATTTTTCTTTCATCAGCTGACTCAAATTTGAAATAGCACACTAACTTATGAGGGTTGCTCACAGCAGTCATATTTTTCGTGTTATTATTTTATGATAATATGACTATGACGACCGTGTGAATACCCCAATAGTATAGTTGAGTCATATTTAAAAATTTTTTTATTGTTTATTGAAATATGTATGTGTCCAATGGAAATTGAATCAACACCGGAAGTTGGCTAATGTTTGCGCAAAGCGAAATAAAAATATTTGTGAAAAACCCAAATATTAGACAACTTCTCTGGTAGTCTTTCAAACGTGCAAAGCGGAAATTCTCAGGTATACATTTAAAACCCATAAACAATTTGAAAAATTTTTAACTTAAAGTTCGTTTCATAAGACATTTGGGGTATTCACACGGTCGTCATAAAGTCATATTATCATAAAATAATAACACGAAAAATATGACTGCTGTGAGCAACCCTCATAAGCCTCTGAAATAAAATTATCTGAAGCACCTGTCAAAGACCACGAGTTATTTTTTTCTCGAAAACGTCAATATGCCGTTAAAGTTCAAGCAGTTTGTGACTACAAATTACGAATAAGACAACTAACAATAGGTTATCCAGGTAGCGTACATGACGCAAAAATTTTTTTGAACTCTCCACTAGCAAAACACCCTGAACGATTTCGGAATGGATTGCTGGTGATAGCGCTTATCCCCTAAAGTCATTTTTGTTGACGCCTTTTAGAGGAAACAGCATCGAACATTCCAAAGCCGAAAGGGATCTCTACAACAAACACTTTTCTAAATATCGAGTTCGCATAGAGAATTGCTTTGGTATTTTAAAGGAGAAATTTAATAGTTTAAAAGAACTTAAATTTCGAATGAACTCAATTGAAAATAAAATAAAATGCAACAACTGGATCATGGTTTGTTGCATTTTGCATAACGTCTTGATCAAATTTAATAACGAAAATGAAAATAATAGCGAAATACCTACAGCACAAATAAACTTATCTCCAATAAGTAATACTCGAACCAGTTTGCTTCATTTTATACAAAACCAAAACATTTAATTTTTCCAATGTACATTATAATTGACTTAACTTATAAATAAAAAACAAAAAACATTTTAATTCACCTAACTTATAAATAAAAAACAAAAAACATTTTAATTAACATAACTTATAAATAAAAAGCAAAAAAGAGTACTTCATATAAATAAAAATAAAAGTACTAGACTAGACCATTGAATTCACTACAGTATATTCTAGTTTAATCTGAAATAGTGGATGATATTTTTGGATCCAGGCTTGTTAAAAATGCTGTTATCGATGAAAGCCTCTCTTCCGACACCTTAGATTGCACAGATGGTTACATTGAAAAAAGCGTCACTGAGGAAATTGAAAATGTAGCTTCCACGAGTACAAAAATATTTAATTTTCTAGTGTATAATCTGAAAAAGTGCTGAAAAAAGTACTAAATTATTTAACTTTCCATGCCTGATATACATACCTTTATTTGCATTTTAGCTTTAGCTCCTCCATTGCTAATCTCTCCTTCATTTGCAGCTCCATAACTTTTAAACGCTCGTTGCTTTTCATCTCTTTTTCACGCAGCTCTATTTCTCTTTCCTTTAAAATATATTCTTTTTCCTTCTTTTAATTCTTTTTCTGCTCTTTCCTTCTTAAAACTAAGCATTTCTGTTTGCATTTGCAAGATCTCAGACAAAGCTGTTCTTGAGTAAATTCCCTTTTTACTTGTGGAAGCTACATTTTCGATTTCCTCAGTGAAGCTTTCTTCAATGTAACCATCTGTACAATCTAAGGTGTCGGAAGAGATGCTTTCATCGATAACAGCATTTTTAACAAGCCTGAATCCAAAAATATAATCCAACTCATAAAAAAATGTGCACATTTTTATTAATGACGCTATAATACAAGTGTAAATGTTAAAAACAGATATATACATATAATTATTAGTTTAAGAAATACCTTTCATGGTTTCGCCGTCCATGCTGCCTGCGCCGGTTGATCCCTCCCAACCTTTGGCTTTATTGTAGCTGGTACGCATGTTTCGCACCTTTGATCGGATAAGCTTCCAATCTACCTCCACCTTTGTCTCGGCTGAAAAACGCTTGTAGTAAGCCTGCGCTGTTGGCTTCTACAAATAATACCATTAGTTTGCTGTTTAATTAATTTAGAAATAATACAAACCTCTACTTCACGATTTGCCACCAAATATTCCACCAGAGACTTTTCTTCGTCTAAATTCCATTTCTTGGTGGGGTTGGTACGCATGCGTTTGCATTTTGGCTTGAATAAAAACATTTTTTAATTAAATAAACTTAATAAATAATTAAAGAAATAAAATCTTACCTGAGCATCTTCCAAACCTCTACTTCACGATTTGCCACCAAATATTCCACCAGAGACTTTTCTTCGTCTAAATTCCATTTCTTGGTGGGGTTGATACGCATGCGTTTGCATTTTGGCTTGAATAAAAACGTTTTTTAATTAAATAAACTAAATAAATAATTAAAGAAATAAAATCTTACCTGAGCATCTTCCAAACAATCCATTTTTATAAAAATTATTAAATACTTTGGCACAAAAAAAAAATATTTAAAAACATAAACATAAACACAATTTTTTTAAACTATCATAAAACTTTAGTATTTTATGACAATATGACCTGATAGCACACCGTGTGAATACCCCAATTATATATCAAAAAATATGACTAACTGTTGTACTCTTTAAATAATAACTACTGTAATATTTGTTCGATTTTATCAAACGAAGTTTCAATCTCTTCACAAGAGAATGCACATTAAGAATGGCCAAACTTGCAAAAATAAGAAAAAAAAACAACATTTTCCATGTTTACCCCGTCAAAACTAATAACATATAAATTTGAACAAAATATTTATACAATTTTAAAGGGTAATCTCTCCCTGATCTGATCCAATTAATGGATACCGTAATAGAAATTTTGGATCTACTTAAATGTTCCAGATTTAAGATTTACAACAACGCACTGGAACACAAAAAATTTCAAGTAGTATTCACAACGCTAACCAGTTGTGTTATAACCAGAGAACATCATAATAAACTGATGACATTTTGGAAAAACATATTTCGGAGCTCGAGTTGGAGTTTTTCCGCTTTAGTTCAAAACATTACGTTATGTATGACGTTGTCTAAACCTGGAGTATCACCCGAAGTACAACTTGATGATGTTGAAGGGGGCATGTGCTAGCAGTAAAGCCAAAAAATTTAAACAATTTATGGGACCGAATCCAAAAGGCTTGGTATGCCATTCCAAAGGAACGTTGTATAGCCTTAGTTGAAAGTTTAACAAGGAGATGCCATACTGTGACGCAAAATAAAGAATTTCCACCAAATATTAAGATTATTTTAAGAAGCTAAGGTTTACTTTAGTGAATTTTTATTTTCCATATGTACTAAATTTAAGACTAGAAGTCGCCGTGGTCTCGTAGGTAGTATGTTGGCTTATTAGACGAAAGGCCCGAGTTAAAATCATAGATCGGACATCAAAACGAAAATATAAAAATATTTCTTCTGCGACTTCCTCTTAGCAGATTTCTGGCAAAAACTCTGAGAGCAAAAATTGCCATGAAAAGCTTCTCAAAAATCTGTCGTTCGGAGTCGACTTTAAACTGTAGGTCCCGCTACTTATGTATAAAATTAACGCACACAACACGATTGGTGTGAGAAGCTAGGACGTTGTACAATGGGTCAATTCGACCTCCGGCTACTGTACTTGTCATAGTTGACAAGTACACGTCCTCTAACCTAACCTAAATTCAAGACTGCGCCAAAACTATTGTTAATCTGTATATTCATATGCAAATTAAAATTCTTAACAAAATGTAGGTAACAAACTAGAATATATTTTTTATATCATTACCAGGATCTATAAAAATGTATAACATGATTATTTCTAATATATAAGTGAAATGTCGTGCCTTTAACTCGTGGGCACCCCCAATTTTTCTCCTACATTTTTAGTTTCAAAAACTTTCCCAAAAATGTAATGATGCAGATTTTATTCAAATTAAATCAATAAACTTAAATAAAGAATAATTGCAAAAAGAAAAATTTAAAAGAAAGAAAAAAGAACGGAAAAAATTAAAAGAGAAAAAAGAATAAAAACCGATAAAATGCAGTAACAAAAATATATGTGTAACAATTATTGATAACGGTAATATCTTCACGTTAAATATATTAAAATATTACTTAAAAACATTATTAATCAGTGCGGCAGTAAAAATATACCCGAGTAACTACAAAGTATAAGTTGTATATTTAGTTGCGTAGAATTCAAAAATATTATTTTTATATTCCTCGAACCCTCCAAACTTATTTTATTTGACGAAAACGGATTTTTTCAGAACTTTTGACACAAAACTATTCATTACTCAAGTATTTTTTTAGGCGATTTTGAAAAGGACGTTTGAAGGCTATAGCCAAAATAATTAATCAGTAGCATCGGAGGAAAAATTTACTGTATTCATATCACCTGAATGGGTAAGAATGACAGCTTTCTGAACCAAGGAGCATTTGTTGACTAGGCACACTATAATTTGGGTTGTGAGTAAGTAGGTAGGCTGGAGTTGTAGCTTTGATACTAAAAGCTCACTTGAGCACGCATAGCGGCACGTTGTGAAGCCAAAGGTGAACGCAGGCTCTGTACCCTGACCAAGTTCCACCAAACTAGGGAAGAATTTGCTCCGCGCAAGGGCTGCACATGGGTATTGAGTACCACCACGTTTTCTTTCTGATCCCTTATAAGGTTGTTCACTGACGACTTTTCGATATAAATTTTATCTTATATTGTATATAGGACCCCTCCCATTCTTTTTTTAGTTCCATGCCATTCTGCTCAAGTACCCTTCTAGGCAACACAAAAAATCGGACTAATTAGGCCAGCTTTCACGTCTTCTGGGTCTCCACAAACATTAGTACCTTTCAGTATATGTTCTCAATTCTGACTTAGATTACTACTGAATTAATCCATATTTTCCCGTTATAAACAAATGTTCTTTGATATCAGAAATTAATTTATTATTCTAGTTTATTTTATCTGGAGTATATTGGCCACAGTTTTGGTTAAACAATTATTTAGTTAAAATAGGCATTACTTTTATTTCTATAATAATTTTATTTCTTCTCTTTTTCATGTAAAGATATATTTTTCACATTCGCATGTACATTCTAAGCTTAGAAATGGATCTTCTAAAAGCGGTCGTGGAACATCCCGTACATCGAGTGTACCACCAGCCGATAAAATCAATAGTAGCGCTTCAATATCATCAGGCAATGGAGGCTCAACACCAAGTACATCACCAACTGCATTTTTACCACCTAGGTCGGAAAAAAGGAAATCAAAGGATGAATCGTCTCCTTCTCCAAATAGTGGAGATAACGAAGTAATCAGCAGTAATATTGTAAATGCTAGTGGTATACCAATTTCTGTCAATACCTGTTGTGATTCATCCAACCAACCGCAAAGTTTAATAAATCCTGTAACAGGCTTGAATGTGCAAATAAGTACAAAAAAATGTAAATCTTCACCATGTGCTGTATCGCCGGTCTTGTTAGAATGTCCGGAACAAGATTGTAGTAAAAAGTATAAGCACGTTAACGGATTGCGCTATCACCAATCTCATGCTCACGGAAGCGCATCTTTGTTAGATGAAGATCCTGTAATGGAGTCTGAAGAACAAATATCCACACCTCTTCCTAGCCCTTTATCGCCAACACCATCTCTAACAACTAATCCGTCTGAAATGCCATTAAATACTCAAATTAAAACAACGTCTCAATCCAGTACAGTTTCGCTATTAGAAGACTCCAATGCAATTATAAAGGATGAAGAAACTAATTTGCAATTAGAAGATAATGAAAAATCATGTATTTCTGATACTATTACATCTTCAGCAGATTTATTGAAAACAGAATCTAATTCAACGGTTTCTAATACAAATATTTTAGCAGGAAATGGAAGTATATCAGCTGGAACATCCCCCCAGGAACAAAAAAAATTCGATTTGGTTCCAACCACAAAAATTAATTTAAATAATTTAATTTCTATTGAAACAAACAACCAAGAAATACAGAATCAAAGTAGTACAGGTATGTACAAAGTAGTGTATTAACTAATAAATGAAAGTTATGAATATGTTAATTAATTTTAAACTATTAGTTTTTAAATCAATTGTATTTTTAGTGACTGTTATTTAGGTTATACTGATGTTTTCGAACTTGATTGTATTTTGTTGTCGTAAAACATAAGCAAAAAAATTGAAAGTAGTATTTCGTTCTTGTTTTTGTGCACAACTTGAAAAAGGGAATTATCTGCAGAAAAGCACAGGATGAGGTTGGTTTGACAGACACGTCGATTTACTTGCGTCCTATAAATTCCTGCTGTAACACTAACCTATACCATCAAATAATTGCAACTTCTGGTTGGCATATCTCAGTCAACCATAGAGTTTTATTCATTTTGTCTATAAATTCGATAAATTCTGAGTACCCAAGAATACTTTTTAAGTCCTCAAGGGCCAGTCAAATGACAGAAAAGTTTTTTGGTCCCTTCTTTTTGACATGATCATAGCTTCTATGCTTTAATGCTATTTTGGCGCTTAGTCTCATTTCCGCGTTCGAAGACACGAAAACAGTAGAAATTATGGGCTTAATTCCCCAGTTGTCGCCTATGAATTTTATATGTGATGTTCAATATAGTCATAACATGACCAGTCTGCTTTTACGGCTGAATTAGTCACTACTACTTGCCGGCGCCCGAAATATGGGATGCAATGGGGCTGGATCATATCTGGACCTTATTAGCCTTTCAGATACCTGCTGTCGGAGAACCAGACCAGACTGTGTTTTCGGTCACCCACTCATTTGACCAATTTTGGTTTTGTTGTGCTAATATCAGACCAACCCCACTAACCGGGACATTAGTCGCATACAAATGGCACTGTAGTAGTTGGGTCTCCGGAGATTATGAAACCATTCCTTTCATTCTTATGGCGAAATTCATGTTTGTCAATTATAATGAGGAAATGGGAGAATGCATTTTGCCAAGTTTTTGAAAACTGTCGCTAGGAAACAGGCGCACACGATCAGCCGCTCACTATGAATATGAATTTAGAGTTCCAGAGTGACTAGGCTAATCAGCAGTAGGGGTAGTACATAGTGTGATCTTGCCTGGTAGTAACTTAATCACTACCGTCAGCTCGTCATAAGCAAAGAAAAAATGTTAATTAGACATTAGTTATTATACTTAGCATTAGAAAAAATGAAAAATTACTTCGTGGAGAGTAAAGATTACTACTAAAGAATTATTAATATCAAATTTTCTCTAGATACATTAAAAACAGTTAACCGTACATTTCTTTATGGTGGCATAGATGGAGGATAGAGAAACTAATACCAAAGAAAACAAAGTATAAAGAATGTGCATTTGGACATCTTTTGGAATATTTCTCAAAAATACTTCTTGACGCGTGGAGAAAGATAGAAGGGAAGGGTAAAGAAACCAAGAGCGTAACAATGCGTTGTTCTCATCGTGCGTTTTTGTAGTTTGACTAATTTTTTATTTATATTTCTGAAACAGTGTTGCCACGAAAAAAATTTTGTAACCAACATTTGTGAAAAAAATCACCAAATAAGAAAAAATATAACCAAAATTAAATTCGTAGACTTTTGTTTTTTTTTTCAAGTTTAAATTATAATTAATAAAAAAAAGAAACAAAAAATAACTTTTTTATAAGAAAAAATTACCAAAACCAAAAAAATCTACACATTGATCAAAAAATAACCTATTTTGGTTAGAAATAACGAAAAACGGCAACACTGTTCTCGGCACAAAGAGAACATGATAAAAAATTATGAGAGGCATGTGTTAACCCAGAGGAAAATAGTTAGTAATATTTTCAAGTCTACTTATTAACCCAGTAATATGTATATGTGAGCGAAAAATGTAGAAAAATTGTACTGCGCTAAAAATCTAAAAACACCGTATTTAACTTGGCAAGTATTCTTCCAAAAATCGAAATCATTTCTCATTGATATTAGTGAATCATACTATAATATTTCTTTGGGTGTAAAATTGAAGTCTAAAAAAGTGACATGAATATTCTTCTTTAGAAGCTGACAAGCAAAGCAAGTGAATGCAATTTTATGCTCTCATGATGAGAGCAACACATTGTTACGCTCTTTGTTTGTGTTTATTTTCCTTCTGTCTTCCACCCTCCTCATCCAGAAATGATTTTAGTGAGAGCGGGTCGGGATGTTACAACCCGCCATAAGAAATTTTACTTCTACATAATGCGCATTCTTTATATCCATATTCTTTGCTAGTACTTAGGTGTAGATAGGTGGCGCTTATTGAAGGATAAAATGTGATTTTGAAAAATTAGTGACTAAATTATAATAAATATTGTTAAGTTTTTACCCTTTTAAAAACGTTAAAAATATGAGTTCGTAGATTGCAAATAAAATAAAAATAAATTTGTGTTTAATTTTAAATCAATTCTTTATTGTTTGCACAATTCCGTGTGCCACCTTTGGTAAAATTGATTTACACAACAACACTTTACTTTAATTGTTATTCTTTCTGTACACTCGTTCGTTAGAACTTCAAGCCGCGATTCTCTTCGCACGCAACGCAATGTGTCTTCACACAAGACTGACTGAATTCTTTCTCCTCGTTGCTCGCTTTGTCTTGCCTTTTATATCGCTGGATCCACAGTCTGGTGAATACTCTCGAAGGAGGATGACTGCCTTCGCGAAATACCTAAAAATGTAAACAAGTTGTTTTCATTATTGTTGTTTGAGTATCTTGTTTACGTTTGCCTTGTAGTGTTGTTGTTGCTTATTTACTTTGTTTATCCCGTTTTTTTACACTGATGTTGTTGTTGTATTCTTGTTTATTCTTTGAACATGTAAACAAGCCCTTTGTTTTTGTTGCTATATTTTTACTTATTCTTTGATCATGTCAACAAATCCATTGTGTTGTTTTTGGAGCTTTTGCTTATTGTTTTAATAACATGATCAAGTACATTGTGTTGTGTTTTAAGCTTTTGTTTATTATTTTAATGACACCATTTCCATTTTCGTAACAATATAATATAGTTCAGATGTATGTAAAACCGAATTTTTTTTATTGATTTAGGTTATAAATAATAAAATAAGAGATTGCTTTATTTTACTATGAAAAATAAAAAAAATAAAAATTAAGAGTTGTCCATGATTGAAACTTATCTACATCAACTGTCCCATTTTTTCTGCTAATTTAAGATATCTGGTAATCAAATTGACCTCAAATAAGTAATTTTCATAACGTATCTAAATCATCTTTAAACGTTTCGATCAATTACAGCCAGTAATGTCTGAAATATTTTTCAGAAGAGCCCTTTCAATAGCCTCCTGACACGACACGTCAGACACCTCTGTAATTGCTGCTTGAAAATAGATTTTATATGTAAGACCAGTTTATTGGGGACTGTTCTAGACCAATGAAATACATATGTAGTTGATTTACCATTTAAATGATTTCCCAAAAAACACTTTTCACAAAAAACGCCTCATTTTATCCATGAGTACCGAGACTCTCACTTTAAAATCGAATCTGAACGACGAATTTGAGAAATACTTTTATGTGAGATGTGCTCCTTACTAACCTAATCTGTTTAATCAAGTTTTAGAGCTATCTTTTGGACTCGACGTCCTTGGCTAGTAATCCAACCACTACACACCAAGTTACGTCGACTTCATGAATTTCATTAGCTGAAAGTACATCAAAGTTCCTGTTAACATACATTTGTCAGTTGAATTCAGTCTGTGTTTATTTATTTATTTGTGTAAATATATAAATAGCTCGGTGAAATAATATAAGTCCAATGGCGAAATACAAATACAATAAGAGTCAACAATGTGGAGAAAAAACTCTTTAAGGATAGAAATAAAATTATATTTATAAAAAATAAATAAACAATGACAAAACAATAATAAATAAATATCTCGAAAAGGATTGTTTTCACGTAACTTCCTTATTAGAACGTAGGTACCTTGTCTAATTGTATTTACCCCTATCGAAAACAAATTTTCCCTTGGAATTTTTTCCAATTACTCGTACTTGCATTGAAATAATTTCATATAAATTTGTTCGTATTGGTTGTATTGTGGAACTCATTCATTATGTAGGTGTTTACTTCTAATTATTGTAGCATTAAAGTTTGTCTAGAAGTATAAATCAACGTAAAACGCCAAATACAATGAAAAACAGCAGAATAATCACTCAAGGTTTTGCTAAAATTCTAAAGGGGGTGTTAGGCTGCAAATACAAAAAACCTGAAACTAGCTGCTTTGCTTGCATAAATGCGTTGAGGGCTTTAAAATTTGGTTTGTCAGAATATTTTCCAAACTAGTAGATTTATCATGTTCAAAACAGGTAATATCAGGGATCTTGAAGCAGTTGTTTTACTATTTTGGTCTAAAAAGAATGAACTTTTGCTTCAGTTTGTGAATTCAATAAGTTTATCAAAATATGTTAAACTTATTTTATATAGAACTAAATATTATAAAAAGATCTTTCAGAAAATGTAACTCTCTCCAAAATATGGAATTTTGAATATTGGTTTATCAAATGGTTTATAAAAATGGGTGGTGTACGAACTAATAGTGATTATTGTGATATATACATATATGTATATATTATATTGAAGTCGTCGTAGTCTAGTATGCTTGGCTTATTAGGCATGAGGCAACCTCAGGTCAGTCATCACCAACAAAATGAAATATGAAAAAAATTTTCTTCGGCGATTTCTGGCAAAAACTCTGAGAGAAAATAATATTGCAATGAAAGCTTTCTCAAAACATTGTCGTACGGCTTTAAACTGCAGGTCCCGCCACTACAAGTAACACAAGTGAGAAACTAGGTCGTAATCCTGACTGAAGTGTTGTAATGACCAATTATGTATGTATGACTAGCGTTTTACCACAAATAGGATTCTCATAGTTGGATCAGTTAATGTTATTTGTTAAAGATAACTCTTAAACTCTTGACATTATATACCGTCTCGGTGTTCATACTATTAATTTGAATTGGTGTAAGGTGTGTGGTGATTTTCTCAGATTGAGACACAGACTAGAATCGATGCCCATTTAAACACATTATTTAGACTACAATTAATTTTTTCTATACGATTTGTAATTTCAAACCTTTAAAAACTAATGTTTAGCTGAACATTATCTGCGTACTTTTGTACTTTACAGAACTTCAACTTAAATGATAAATCATTAGAGTAAATTGTTTATAATAGTGGCCCAAGAATCGATCCTTCTGGCTCTTCTCTAAATATTAAGAAACTATTTTAGTTATTACAATCATCATACATAAATTGACTTCCTTCCCGTACGTCGCACTAAGTGGCATTTACCCTGAAAAGCTGGCCAAAAAGGCAAAAATGAATTTAAAGAAATTTAAGAAACTGAGTATGCAGTTCGATAGACAACAAAATTCTGCATTATATAGTGAATTATCGCGACTTTAAGTTGAGATCTGTAGATTTGAGACGATGTCAAAGTCAGGAAAGTGAAGAAAATTAGAATACACATATAGTCGTAAAAATTTTCCATTCTAAAATGTAGTAAGTACACTTAGAATACTTTTGCTTGGAAATTTTTAAATTGTCTTGAAATCTAAGTTGACATAAAATGTTATGGAAGGGACATTTCTTAACGTTGTGTTTTCTATGTGTACTTGGTATGTTCGGTGTGCTTTTTTCAGTGCCTGTAAGTGTAGTTAAAAGGGTCTTCTCCGAATTAAAAAAATAATTTTGTGCGTGTAAGTGTACATAGTATGTTTTAGTTTGGAAAAAGTAGTGAACCAAATCGAACGCCTAATTTCTATATTTTCGGGTATAAAATGATTTCGCGTGCAAGAAGAACGATAAATTTGGCACAAAATAACGTTAGAGGTATTATTTATTAGATTTCCATGTTATATGATATAATTAATAAGTCTTTTATTAGGAAAAACTGAATTAAAAAGTATAAGTCCAAGGTCATACAATTCTGCGAAAAGTTCAAGAACTCTGATGAACAAGGAAAAAAGCTCATTGAGTTTCAATTCAATCACCATTTATTTTGTAAACAAAAATCTAGAGAACTGAAGGATATGGACAAAAAAGAGTGTATTGAAAACGATAATCTTATTACAATTTGCTTTGATTTTCAAAATATTTTTCGTCACCGTGTGCTGAAGTGAGCAGTTTTCACTACAAAAGGAAATTACATGCTTATAACTTTTCGAGCTTGTTTCCAATATAGCATCTTGTTTTGTATGAAATGAAACTATTGCAAAGAAAGGTGCGATAGAAGTAGCCACATGTTTATTTAAATTTATATAAAAAAAACATAAATATTTCGGTATAACTAAGTTTAATTTATGGTCTGACCTCCACAATTGGTCAAAACAAAAATAAAATTGTATTCTCTATATATGTATGGATTTCACGAAAACTACAAATCAATATCAGTCACAAATTTTTGGAAAAGGGTCATACTCAAAATGGAGGCGATTATGTACATGCACTTATAGAGAAGTGCAAGAAAATCAAAAATCCGAGAAATAAAAGTATATAAAGAATAAAATTATAAATTATTTTATAAATATGATTTTTTTTTGGAAATTTCAAAGAAATACAGATCCATATGTATATAATGAAGCTAGGAAAAGAAGAAAGGAAAATAAAATTGTTATTGAAGAAATACCAAAAGCATACATATCCGGATTTCCTATAACGGAAGAAAAAGGTTAAGACCTTTTATATCTGTGTGACCAAAATTTAGTTCCAAAATTTTACCAAAATTTCTACAGACAACTTAATGGTTTTAATGGAAAGGAATATGTAATCGAGTCAGATAATGACGACTAAATAATTCTACTTATTTAATGTTATATTGAATTAATTTTGTCTCTGTTATCTTTATTATTATAATTATTTTCAAGTAACCTTGGATTTATGTTATAAATACTTTTTATTTGAACTGAATTATTATACATATTTAATTTTCTGTTTTGTTTTATGAATAAAATTAATTTAAAAAGCAAATAATAGTTTTTTTTGTAAAAAAAAATTAACTAAAAATTCGTCTATGTTGGAAAATAAAATTTCCTCAAATTTTTATCCAAACTATAACATTATATGTACACTTAAGTGATTAACTTAAACACAATAGCCTTATCAAAAAATGCTAAGTACCCTTAGACGACCAATCGTCAATATCTTCTCCGTGCTAAAACATTCTATGTCATTTTTAGCTAGGATTCAATTAAAATTTGTAAATTCAGAAACTACTATAAAAATCCTACTCAAATTTTACTAAAAACAATGAAAGAATCAATGGCGTATCTTATATAGTTTACGAGATATCGCGTGAAAACTTTGAGAGCTCATAACTCAAAACACACTTTTTCGACTTGGAATGTTATAGAACGGAGGCGTCGATATGTATGTACTTGCATTTAGTCCTAGATATTGTTGCCCCTGAGTATTTACACCATTCGTTGATATTTTCGAAAATTTGGTTGACATCAATGATCGGATTAGTTCCAGTGTTTGATCTTATTATTAGGTTGAAATCATCAGCGTAGGCTGTAAAGTCTATATTATTGTGTAGGAATATAGTGGAACAGAGTCTATTGTAAGCTATTAAGAACAATATTACAGATAATGGTGATCCCTGGTGGATTCTATTTTTTAAACTGTGACAGTCAGAATAGTGTTTACCCACTCTGATTATGATTTTCCTGTTTAGCATGAAATTTCAAATGTAGTTAATGATCTTGTGTCCAATTTCCATTCCAATAGTTGATCAATGATTGCACGCATTCCGATTTTTTCAAAAGCTTCCTCAAAATCAAGGGGAATTAAGGTGAGATATTTCTTTAAAGAAAGGCTATTTGTAATCAGATAATCTAAGTATAATAGAGAATCGATTGTGGATTTGCCCTTCATAAATAGCCTATTCGCAATAATCTTGTCAAGAGCCTTAAAAAACAAGAATTAAGTGATTTTGGACGATATGAGTTAGGTAGAGTCTTGTCTGATTTAGGTTTGGGTATGGGAACTACAATACTTGTTTTGAATTGCTGTGGGATTCTGTATTTTAATACATTGTTATAGAGTTTGACTAGTCTTAGCTTCATATCAAACGGTAATTGTTTTAGCATTGGGTATGAGATTCTGTCTAATCCTGGTGTTTTCCCCTTTAAAGAGTAAAGTACGTTTGTGAGCTCTAAGAGGCAGATATCGTTCTCACTCTTTTCAGCCGTTATCGATGGTATTATAGAATATGATAGTGACCTTTTTTGTATTTGGAATTCAGCAGGAAAATTAGAGTCAGCTGAGTTGTCCGACCAAAAATTTGTTTAAGATATTAGCGATATGATTTTATTGGCAGTTAGTGTTGAGTAGGTGTTTTCTATATATAGGCTATCTATGTTGAAATGGAGTTGATGGATTTATAGTTGATGTAAATTCTTCTATTGATTTCCTTTTTTCAATTTTAATTTCCCTTTTCAGTAGTGCGTTAAGTTTTTTGTATCTTATTAAGTTTTGATTGTTTATGGTTCATTTAAATAAATTCCAAGCAGTATTTCTTTCTTTTTTTACGTTGTTAAGATTGTCGTTCCACCATGGGACATGTTTTAGTTTAAAATCTTTTGAACTTTGAGGTATTGAATGATTTGCAGCTTCTATTAAAATTTTCCGGATATTTGCAGCTTCTTTGTTGATTTCGTTATCGGTTGGTCTTCTTGTATTTAACTGGGAGCAGATTTTGCTAAATTCTATCCAATCTGATTGTTGTGTTTTAAATGTAGGTCCAAGGGATAAAGGCGAATATGACCCTGTTGAAGGTGTTTTAAGATTATTATGGGGAAATGGTCACTTCCGAACAAATTATTATTCGTCTTCCAGTTAATCCTCGGGGTAAGTGAGGACGAGCACAATGTGAGCTCTCTATGTGTAAAACTACCGTGACTGCTTAAATGTGTTGCCGATCCGTCATTTAAAATAATGAAAAGAGAGTTTGTTATTTAGTTTTCTATGGTTCTTCCTCGCATGTTATTAGATGAAGACCCCCAAGATGTGTGCCAAGCATTGAAGTCTCCTGAAATAATTGATGGTGAACTGAGGTTATCGAAAATATTAGCGGAGTTCACAATCTTGGGCAAATGGTCTGGCATCATGGCATTTGCAAATGTTGGGTGTTTCATTTACCATACACTAACAAAATACACAGAAATACCCTTGCCATGGTTTGGCAAATATCCCACACTCAAATCCGTAGTTTATATTTGCCATACTTGAGCAAATGAACAGCTGATCATAAAAATAAAAACATTGAAAATAAAGTCACAAAAAATTGAAACGTAAAACATAAAAAAACGAATTAAAAGAGAAGAGCCGAATAAAAAATGGACAGAGAACGAAATAAATAAAATTATAAATATAAATAAATAAAATAATAAATTATATGATAGTCAGCTGTGTGTTGAGAAGTTTGCAATAAGTGTTGCAAAGTTAAACAAAAAAAAAACCGTTCACAATTAACAGCAAATATTTACAATGGTATAAATTTACCATCTAAATGCCCAAGATTGTGAACTGGGCTAATGTGTCAAAGTCCTTTTGTAGTGTAATAAGTCTGTGTTGATTCAAAAGTTTTATTAAGAATGAGAAAAATACAAAAGGTACAGAAAATACAGTGACGCTTATCTTAAAATATAACTGTAAACTTAGATAAATAAAAAGCAAGAGAATAAGAAATATGCAGAGTTGCATTTAGGGGAAGTTTCCAACATGCCCTCTCAAATCTGCATATTTAAACAAAAATTAATTTCAATAACATTCAGAAAAATTATTTTAATCCCAAAGATTTCACAAATTTTTCATGTTTAATTTTACTTAAATTTTTAGTTAATATATCAGCGATCATTTCATCGGTTGACAAATAGTGCAGCTCTATCTGATTCGATTTCACGACCTCCCTTACATGTTGATACTTGACATCTATGTGTTTGCACCTTCCATGGAATACAGGATTTTTTGCTAAATGTTGTGCACCAATGTTATCACCATAAATAACAATTGGCTTTTCGTCAGGATAACAATTCATCTCTCTTAAGAGTCTTTTTAAATATATTGCTTCTTTAGCTGCTGTTGATAAAGCCACAAATTCAGCCTCTGTGCTACTAAGTGCTATGCTTGGCTGTTTTTTACTTTCCCAGCTGAAAGAACATCCTGCCAAAAAGAATGTAAAGCCTGTGTAAGATTTTCTATCTTCCTGACAACTGGCCCAATCTGCATCAACGTATTCTTTAAGCGGTTCTGTTGTTTTTGTATATTGATGCTTGTATAAGATGCTTGGTTGATCGCAAATAACGTAATATGTATTTAACTGCTTTTTCATGTTCCACATGAGGATTTTAGTTTCTTTGCGCCAATTTGCAAACAGAATGTAGAATGTCTGGTCTTGTGCTTATCGCCAAATACATAAGAGTATCAATTATTGATTGATACCAGTTTACATCAACTAGCTCGCATTTTTCGTTGTTGCAATAAATCTGGAATCCTGGATCGACGGGTGTAGAAGCTGGTCTAGAATCTTGCATGGCATGCTCTACTAAAACTCTGTCTATATACTGAGAATGACCAATGCTTATTTTACCAGAGGTCTAATTCTCGCATTCGTGATCGAAATTGCGTTCGAATAGAAAATAATTCTGAATGCCATGAAATTAAGTCGCCTCGGTCTAGTAGGTAGTGTGTTGGCTTATTAGACGAAAGGCCCGAGTTCAAATCCCAGGTCAGACATCAAAACGAAAATATGAAAATATTTCTTCGGCGACTTCCTCTCAACCGATTTCTGGCAAAAACGAAAATATGAAAATATTTCTTCGGCGACTTCTCTCAACCGATTACTGGCAAAAACTCTGAGAGTAAAAATTGCCATGAAAAGCTTCTCAAAAATCTGTCGTTCGGAGTCGACTTTAAACTGTAGGTCCCACCGCTCATGTATAAAATTAACGCACACAACACGAGTGGTGTGAGAAGCTAGGACGTTGTACAATGGGTCAATTCGACCTCTGGGTACTGTTCTTGTCACAGTTGACAAGTACACGTCCTCTAACCTAACCTAACCATGAAATTTCCAAGAAAAAAAAGTTTTGACCTACAAATACTGGAATTAATTTCTTATTCATAAATTATTATAAATTTGTTACTTACATTTTTTTATATTATCCTTTACAGCAAAAAACATTAATTCGAACGCTTTAGTGCTTACGAGTAAAAACTCGAAAGGTTGCTTTCGAATGCTCACACGTTATCGAATGCCATCATTAGAAATTTCGATACACTTTACTCGATAACGAATAAGAGAATCCCAAAACTAAAAAAACTCGCACGTTCGAGTAAAAATTCGTTCGTATACGAATGCTAGAATTAGCCCCCAGTATTACCTTCACGTTCGATCTCCATTCCCAAGAAATATTTTACGTTACCATTGTCCACTAGTTTGAATTTCTTTGCGATATTTTCCTTGATTGCAACTAAATCTGTTTTATCCGAACAAGCAATCAAAATGTCATCTACATAGACCGCAATAAAATTAAATTTTTAATTATCATGTCTGCTTTAAATGCATGGTTCACTTTCACAAGGCTTAAATCCCATATTCTGTATTGCCGCATCAAGTGTTGTGTTCCATGAACGACCCGACTGCTTAAGTCCATAAATAGCTTTCTTTAAGCTCAACACTCTATCTGGATAACTGGCATTAACAAATCCATCTGGTTGTTTCATGTAAACTTCCTCATCCAAATTGCTGTTTAAATAAGCCGTAGATATATCGACGTGCTGAAGGTATAATTCTTTCTCAGCCGCCAACGCAAAAATCATTCTAATGCTTGAATATCTTAAAACTGGGGAAAACGTTTCATTATAATCAACACCAAATTGTTGGCTACACCCTTTTGCAACCAGGCGGGCTTTAAAACGTGTTACTTTACCTTCTTCATCCTTTTTCAAATTATATACCCACTTACTACCAATGGCTTTCTTACCAGGGGGAAGATCAACTAAGCACCAGGTGTTATTTTCTTGGAGTGAACTATACTTCTTGTTCATCGCATTTTTCCATCTATCTGAATTTTTGCATGAAACTGCATCTTGAAAAGTTTGTGGAGTTGGAATTTCATCAGCAAAATGGATTCTGTTGTATATCTTTTTCGGTCTTCCAACATTACCCGAACATTCGTGCTAGTTGCGAGTGGTTGACGTTCAGCTTCATTATCAGACTCAAAACCCATAAAATTGCTTTCGGAACTGGATTGATATTCTTCATCGGTTTCACCATCAGGTAAAGTAAGTCCTACATTGTCTTCATCTTGTTCATTTTCTGTTGACACACTATTCTGAGCAACCGTCAGTTTCAAAACTTCATTTGCCGCTTTTGGAATAAAAGTTTTTTCACAAAATATTACGTCTCTTTTGTCCACAATTTTTCTTTCTTCTACGTCGAACAGTCTGTAAGCCTTTGCGGTACTAGAATAACCAACGAAAACGTATTCCTTTCCCTTTGCTGAAAACCTTTTGTTCGTGGTTTTGTCCAGTGCCACGACAGGTGAACCAAAAACTCGAAAATGTTACACATTAGGTTTCTTATTAAACCATATTTCGAAGGGAGTCTTGTTTGTTAAAACCTTGGTAATTAAGCGATTTCTTATATATACAGCAGTGTTGACAGCTTCTGCCCAAAGTACCTCATCAACGCCCGAATGAAGAATCATACTACATGCCATTTCCACGATGGTTCCATTTCCTCGTTCCGCAACCCCGTTTTGTTGCGGAGTGTACGGTACAGTTAAATGCCTTTGGATACCATTTTCCTCCAAAAACTTGCTGAACTGGAAATTAACGTACTCTCTGCCGTTGTCACTTCTTAAGCACTTAATACTTCTTTCTAGTTGTTTCTCCACAAACGATTTAAAAATCTTAAATTTCTCGAAAACTTCGTTTTTGTTTTTAATGAAATAAACAAATATTCGTCTGGAGTGATCGTCGATGAAAGTAACGAAGCACCGGGATCCCGATAACGAAGGCTTATTCATTGGACCACGCACGTCCGAATGAATTACATCTAACAAATTTTTTGCTCTTTGCTGATTATAAGATGGAAACGGCTGTGAACAAATTTTGGAATTCATACATGTT
This sequence comes from Sarcophaga rosellei, assembly GCA_930367235.1. NCBI lineage: Eukaryota > Metazoa > Arthropoda > Insecta > Diptera > Sarcophagidae > Sarcophaga > Sarcophaga rosellei. Next base: position 41,709,028 of record OV884021.1, on the reverse strand, counting down.
GTGCAATTTAAGTTATTCGGAATTTCCTTAACTTTTAGACCATTAACTGCTTTTTCCTTTATTAAATCATTGATGCTTTTGAAATTAAGGTGCCCGTATCGATTGTGCCAACGTACAGCCTCTTCAGTTGACAAATTAAAATTTGAATGAGCATATTCTGAAAAAATAAATAAATTTAACTATTTTCCGCTTTTAAAATTACTTCGCCCATTTTATTTTTCACTTTCGCTGAATGTTTCTCAAATTGCACAGTGCACCCATTTTCAACAGCTTTACCAATCGATATAAAATTTCCGACCATGTTAGGAACATAAAGCACTTCTCGCAAAATTATATCGCCATCTTGAGTTTTGATTTTCACATCGCCTTTACCTTATGCTTCTATGTAACTGTCACAAGCCAGAGCAATCCTCTCATTTGTTTCTACGAAATTTTTAAATAATTGACGTTGACAGCACATATGAGACGTAGCACCGCTGTCGATACACCCAGAGCTTTTGTCGAATGAGTTACTGTTACTAGCAAGCATTGCGAATGAACGATACTGCTCTCTTGTCTCGTCGCCATGTTTTGTTGTACTCTTACAATTTTTTGCAAAATAGCCACGCTTACCACAGTTAAAGCATTTGAATTTTCGTCCGTTATTGTTGTTGTGGTTTTTATTTTTTATATTTGGCTTTGATCTGGCGACGAAAGCCTGTTGACTTACAACGTCTTCATTAACCACATCATTTTGTATTCTGCGATCACCTTCTTCGATTAATTTCATCTTCAACACGTCCAATGAGGGCAAGGCGTCCCGTGTTTCGAAATTTTCGAAGTCCTTTGGCAAACTTGACAGCAAAATAATCATCAACAACTCTTCAGCTATTTCAATGCCGACTTCCGCTAGCTTCTCTGAAATTTCCGTAAAACCATTTAGGTATTCCGTCATGGTTGTTGACTCAAGCATTCGAAGACTTAGCAACTTCTTGTACAGGCTTACTTTCCTTAATGGACCACTTGGTTTGTACACTTCCTGAAGTTTTTTCCGCGCTTCTACAGCTGTTGCACAATTTTTTACGTAGCTTAATTGTGTAGTTTTCACGGAAAGCATAATCATGGCTAGGGCTTTCTCATCTTTCTGTCTCCATATTTAAGCCTCATTTGCAGCAACTGGTTTCACAAAACTTCCATTTGTAATTGTCCATAAATCTGAGTGTACCAAAATACACTTCTTCTGGACACACCATGTATCGTAATTTCCGACATCTAATTTGTCTATTTGGAACATTGACGAACTCATCATAATTAAACAAAAAAAATTTTCTTTAACTTTACACTTTAAATTTAAATTAAGTTCCTGGCACCATAACCTGTTGATTCAAAAGTTTAATTAAGAAGGAGAAAAATACAAAAGGTACAGAAAATACAGTGACGCTTATCTTAAAATATTACTGTAAATTTAGATAAATAAAAAGCATGAGAATTAGAAATATGCAGAGTTGCATTTAGCGGAAGTTTCCAACAGTCTGTGTTCTATTGAATTGTGGATTAAGAGTCTAACTCCTCCGTATCGAGTTGTAGAAGAATTTGTTGCATATAAATTATAATTAATTGAGATAGGAATGTCTGATGGGGAATATAAATGGGTTTCTTGTAAGGCAATCATTTTAGGGGAATATTGATTTATTAGTAATAGCAAATTATTGTAATTGTTAAGATAACCATTCATATTCCATTGTATTATTCTACTTATCATTGATAGTTTATATTAAAAGTATACTCATACTGTTTTGTATATTCCATTACAATAGCACGAAATCTATCATAAAGATATAATATTGATACATACTTGTATTGGTTTTAGTTGGTCACGTCTTAACTAGGTCCAATGTCACCTCGTGGCTCGACATAATAAAATAATTGCTAGAGTCCCACCGAACTCCAAATTTCGTTCGGTACGTAACACCGAACCCGAACTTCGGCCAATTTTGAAGTTCGGCCGAACCCGTACTTAGTTCGGGTTTCAAAGTTCGGCGAACCCCAACTTTTTGTTATTAAGTATTAAATCAGAAATACATTTTTGGAATTCATTGATAAAAACAAAAAATAACGAATTCATAACATTTAAGAAAAATATATGTACTTTTAAAAAGTAGTATTAAAAAATAAAGAAAAAATTTGTACTTTTTAGTTTATTTTTTTTTTTTAGAAAAGAATTGCTTTGTGCTCTTTTTTTTGAGAAAAATATAAAAATCGGGTTTTATAGTTCGCTTAGGCGGAACTGTAAAACCCAGATTAAGTATATGTAGTTTGTACTCAAAATTCATTGTTTTTATGTATATTATAATGGCAAAATAGTAACTTTTCTGCATTAATGACTTTAAGGTTACTTCGTCTACCTGAATAAGTTGGCCAGCAGCACTAAATAGTTGCTCACAAGAAACTCTCGTTGGCGGTGCTGATAGATATTTCCTGGCTGCAGCCTTAAGGTTTGCAAATGAACAGGAGTTCCAATAGTCATATATTTGTTTTGCGATCACTTAATGGTTCACATATATAGATTTTGATTTCTTTCTCGAAAATATTTTCGTCTTGAGGTTGATGTGAAGCAGAATCATGCTTTTCCCATAAAGATGAACCTCTTTTCTGCTTTTTTTAATTTAAAATAAATTAAATAAAAAGTTCGGTGTTCGGCAAAATTTTGACCGAACGCCGAACGTCACTTTTTACCGTACATCGAACCCGTACCCGAACGTTCGGTCGGACTCTAATAATTGCCTTTTTTATGAGAGATTGACTTAGATGAGAGATTGGAGACAAGAAAATGTTTGTGTTTAATTTAATAGAGTCTGTGGTTTTATTTTTGTGAGTAGATGTTGTTAGTTTTGTGGATTCAGATTTTTCTGTTTGTTTAAATTTGTTTTTGGTGTTTCAAGTTCATTTAAGAATTCATTTGTTTTTATGGCTGTATGTATTTGGTGTTTTGATTTGTTTTTGTTGTTGGTTATTTATTTATTTCTTTATTCTGGTTAGCTGTTTTTTTTTATTGTCTGTATGTTTGATGGTTCTTTTCGTCTTGTAGGGGAGTCAGAGGCTACATTAGCATATGTGTTTTTGATCAAATGTTGGGGCTGGATTATTTTCCCTGTACTAACGGCGGGCTTCTACTATACTACAATTACTATACTTCTACTATACTACACAATTCACAGGGTACGCCCTTCCGCCCAGTTGGCGGATACTCTCATGAAATGTACGACGCACATAACTGCCATACAAGAAATGTGATGTATAGGTCAAGGATGCAAAAGGTTGGAATCTTGCGATGTAAAGGGTCCGCCAAATAACTTTTGTTTTGAAAATGCTTTAAAAAAAACTACTAAATATTTTCTCAAATTTCTTTTTTATTTGAATGTACAATTCTTCCGGTTAATAATGGGAAATAATTTCATTCAAATGGCTGCCTCGGCTGGCCATGCAGTAGCCTACACGATCGGTCCAATTTTTAAGCACATTATCGATTGTGTGCAGCTGTATTTCACCAATGGTTTCATGAAGATTGTCCTTTAAAGCGTCAATTTTCTCTGGCTTGTCGGCGTAACACTTATGTTTGACGGCACCCCACAAATAATAGTCCAACGGTGTCAAATCGCAGCTCCGAGGTGGCCAAACGACATCAGCTCTGCGGCTGATAATGCGATCTTCAAAAATAGGGCGCAAAACATCGAGTGTAGCTTCGGCTGTGTGCAGTGTTGCCAAAACATTATTGAGAAAAAATGCTAGATTTTTCTAAAAAAAAATGCTAAAAAATGCTAAAGATTTTAAAAAAGTGCAAAAAAAAGTGCTAACAAAAATTAATAGAAAAAAAATTGGTTTATAGTTAATTATGAGATCTGTATTTCTTAAAAATTTATTTTTATACTTAAATATGAATAAAGAAATTGAAAAAAATCAAAAATAACATGTTCAATTCATTTTTAAAAACAATAAATCGAAAGTAAATTCTTAAAAAACAAAAAGTCTTCAAGTTACTGTTTAATCATAAACTTTTAAATCCAAAGTTTTTCACATAAGTTTTAAGATGTCTAAAATAATTTGATGAATTTAAAAAGTCCAGTCATCATCATCGTCATTTTCATCATTATTATCATAACTTTCACCAGATCCAATTATCTAAAATGTTATTATATAATAAAATTTAGAAATAAAAATTTAACATTAAAGTTATACCTAATTGCTAAAACAGAATTTACTGTCTGTAGATGTAATCGGTTTCTTATATTTGTCTTTACGATGTTCATTTGACTGAACACACGTTCGACGTCTGCATTAGACCATGGAAGACTAAGAAGTTTTAAAACAAAATTGGCAATCCCCTCGAATCTCTTGTTTCCTCCGGCATCTCTATATGCTTTTACCTCTGACCAGAATGATACTGTGTTGTTCTTATTAATCCATTTTATATATTGAATGTTGGAATATTGATCAATTATTTTTCCAATTTCTTCCTCGCTTATACAAAATAATATTAAAAGTGGTAAAATATCACCTTTTGGGAACTTAAAACTTTTTGTACCGAAAAAATCTATGTTTTGTAAAACTTTTATATTATTTGGTAATCTTAAATAAAGAAGGGATTAGTTTATGTATTTTTATATTTATATTTATCTTACCTTTGCTTTAATTGGTTTATTAATCCAACAACGAAGGTAATTATTTCTTATTTCTTGTACTTTATTTTTACGAATTTTATTTGTGTTTTTCGATTTTTCCACCTGAATTTCAAATTCATGGCCAAGACTACGAGTGTACAAAACTTTATCGTCGAAATTGTCGTATAATACATCTATATTTTCGTCATCCAAAATCTTTTTTTAAATAAAGTTATTTAATAGAGTTATTTCTTTTAAAAGACGAGTTGGGTCACTTTCATTGCTTTGAAAGACTTTGGTAACAGTTTGTATTTCATGTAGAATTGGTTTCAAAAAAAGTAAATATAGATGAATTAAAATACCAAAAATTGTAAAAAATGCTAAAAAAAAAAATGCTAGAAAAAAATTAAAAATGCCAAAAAAAAGTGCTAGGTGCTAGATTACTTTTTTTGGTGCTAAACGAGTTTAAAAAGTGCCAAATCTAGCACCAAAAGTGCTAAATTGGCAACACAGCCTGTGTGGCACGTAGCGCCGTCCTGTTGAAATCAAATGTTGCCAATATCCTCCTCTTCAATTTTTTTGAACAAAAATTCGTTTAACATGGCCCGATAACGATCGCCATTGACTGTAACGGCCACTCCTTGCTCATTTTCGAAGAAATGTATGCGTGCGGGTTTTTTGTGCCCCAAATGCGACAATTTTGCTTGTTTACATACCCAAAATGAGCTTCATCTGAAAAGATTATTTTTTTTTTTTGCCAAAATCGGTATCTTATGTAAGTCGATCGCAGGCCCACTTAGCGAAGCGAAAACGCATTGGATGGTCAATATTCAATCAGCGGAAGGATAAAACTAATTATCTGTCAAATCAGACATGAGCTAAGTTTTACCATTCACGAAATAAGCACTAGGTGAAAAAAAAACGTTAGATGGCGGACCCGATATATTATATCTGCCAGGTTGATAAGTACGAATTCGGAGGATGTGTGGTTAATAAGCCACCTTGTCTCTGGGTTCAAGCCTTTGAACGAAAGAATAGCCACAATCCGCATCAGGGCAAAATTCTATTACGTCAGCCTTGTTTGTGCTCACGGTCCGACGGAAGAAAAGGATCGATTTCGCCGCCACTTGGATGTGCCCCGATCGATCAACGTCCAACCAGATTGATAATATTGTGTTTGACGGAAGGCACGTATCCAGTGTGGTAGATGTGCGCACATTCAGAGGTCCAAACATTGACTCGATCCACTATCTTATCGCAGTCAAGTTTCGAGAGCCCACCCTAACGAAATCGATGGTACAATGAGGAGCGTCGCGAGGCAGCTGCAGCGAAAAACGCCACATACAAGAAAACGTAGTCGGGTGCTACGCGAGCCATTGTCGAGAACTATAGAGAGAGGAGAAGGGATGAGAGACGCCTTCTCAGACGCAAGAAGAGGGAGCAGGAAAGGTGTGAGCGTGAGGAAGTCGAGATGTATAGATGTAGGAATGACGCTCGGAAATTCTATCAAACGTCTAACCTAACTCGGGAGCGTTTGCCTGCAAAGATGAGAATGCAAACTTGGTAACAAAAACGAAGCTGAAGTTATAGAAGAAACACTTCTCTACTATATTACAAGACGATGACGACACCCGATCGATGATGACGGCGTGTAGATATGCCGCCACGCCATGAAGAGTTCAAAGTCGCGATTATGCGTCTTAAAAACAATAAAGCCACAGGTCCTGATAGTCTCCCAACGATTGGAACCTCAGTGTTCTCTGTCCTGTCCTGAAAAAGCGAGACCCTTCGATATGCGCCAACTACGCCTTCTCCCTATCGCATATAAGGTTCTTACAGGATTAGTGTGGGAACGACTGAAACCACTCGTGAAAACACTTATTATTATCAGTGCGGCCTCAGATCTTTACACTACGTCAAATCCCTTAAAAGACCCACGAAAAATAAGTCGACAGCCTTCGACAGCCCCATAATTGATCGTGTTTTTGCCGCAATGTCTGAGCTCGGTATAATAGCGAAGCTGATAAAGCTATGCAGAATGACGTTGAGCAATTCCAGCGGCTCCGCCAATGTAGGAATGGACCTCTCCGAACCTTCTGATACCGTGCGAGGTTTCAGAGGAGCTGCATGATCTCCTCAACGACATAGACGTTGTGCAGCGTATTAATATCCAGCGGCTACGCTGCCATGTCGTCAGAATGGGGGAGGATGCTCCGCCGAGACGGGAATTTGATGCGGGGATCTGCTGAAGTCAGCGAAGAGGAGGAGGAGAAGCAGAGGCGCCTGGAAGTATGTGTTACGGTACGTCGAAATTCGTTAATCGGGTTGTTATTGGCCAATTAAATAAGTAAGTAAGTATGTATGCACATATTTATGATGATGCAGACGACTTCTGTTTTATTATGGCTACCAGTTCCTTAATTTTAACCTAACTTTTTTGGTTCACATTTTATATATATTTTTACTTACTTTGAAGGAACTCTTTTCCATACGGCAATCGGAATAAAAATATCATTATACATATTCTCCGCCGTTTTTGCCAACGCAATTTTTAAATTATGCTTTTCAAAATGAGTTTAGATAGTCGGCCAAACTTATTTAGCCTTAAGTTCTCTATGATCCCGGGTTCAGACTTAAGATAATCATAACTTTTACCTATTGCGACGTTAAAAAGTCGAATTACGAATTTGAAATTATGGTATTACAAACTCCAGGAAAAAGCATAAATTCCAACTCATTTGTTTTGTAGCATTAATATAATATATAATGTATTTATTTTTAGGACTTAACAGTTAAATTCCGTTATAAAAACAAAAGTATAGCTATCAATTTTCCTTTGCAATTCAATTAATAATTTCTTCTACAACTATTTTAGGAAAATCGGGAGTATTACGATTCGCACAAGAAGAAACAAAAGTCTGCAACAATGCGACTACTCTTTCAGACCCTCAAACAATTTCATTTGAATCAAGTGTTAAACCTTCAATTTCACATGAAAAAACTGAACAAAACCCTGACAACGAGAATTATTGTAATAGTGAAGAGTTATCATCAAAGCAAAAAGAACTGCAACAAAATCAAAACTTTGAAAATGAATGTTCAAATAAAGTTGGCAATACCATATCTGCTGCAGGCAAATCAAAAAAAAATAGGAAGTCTCCTACACCTAATAACTTTGATAATGTTGAGTTAAATACATGCAATATAACAGCGCGAGAAGATGTTCAAAGCCCGGCATACAGTGATATATCTGATGACTCCACGCCTGTTAACGAACAAGATCTGATTGACAAACAAAATTCAAAAAATATGGAAGTAATAAAAAAATCCCCAGAAATTGGTATGACAACTGGAGCAATTCCCCCTAATAGCCAAACTAACGTATCTTCCACCCTTGGAAATTATGGGGTGTATCAATTTTATCAACAGCAGCAGTTTATTGTTCCAGCAACAGTCGATCCACAACAAAATGGAAAAAGTAATTTAAACATTGCAAATACTATAATGTCACCGTCTGTCTCACAACAACATGCTGTGTCAGAAAGTAATAACAAAAAAGATTCTTCAATAGATGTTATATCTAAAACAAACCAACATCAAATTAACCAATCTTGCCTAGATGTAAATAAAGATATAGTTCGCCCATTAGGCGGAACCAGTGGTCAAGCCAATAGTGAATTATCATCGCTGGGATCTGGAACATTAAGCACTACTACGCCATCAAAACCTGTTTCCCATTTTTATGCTTTTAAGTGAGTATCATAAATATTATGCCTTTTATAAGACTTGAATGTTATACCATTAACCTTTTTATTGATTACTAATATTTTATTCTAAGCGTTAATTAGTTTTATATATAGTTTTATATATATTATTTTTTATTTATTTATTTATTCAAGCGTAAATACAGTACAACAAGATATCATCTTATTTAATAGTACTGCTAAGGATATAGGCATAACAAAGTTTGAGAAATAAGAAAATATAATGACCTTAAAAATAAATTAACAAAACAAATATTATTAAAAACGAAATTTACAATTATATTAAAAAATATGATTAATTAATTACAATTGTATATTATTGTTCATTCAAAAATTTAATTATTGCAGTCTTGAAATGCTTTGCATTGCGTAGTAATTGTATGTTGTTCGGGAGTTCATTCCAGAGACGAATTGCATTGGTGTAAAAGTGTCTCTCAGATATTCGTTTGCGGTATCTAACACTATTAATTTTCAAGCCTCTATTGGATCTTGAGAAAACTAGTCTATTGAACAAATAAGGGGGTTTCCTAATGTAGATGATTTTATGTAGGTATACCAGAGTACGGCATTTTAACAAATTCTCAAAAGTTGTATTATAGATTCTAGATGATAATTCAGATATTCTATCGTACCTTGTACGACCATAAACATATCTAGCAATATTGTTATAAGTTATTCTGAGTTTGTTCCTACTTACTGAGTCACAACTAGAAAATAGTTCACACCCGTACAATAAAGTGGGGATGAGATATGTTTTTGCGAGCAGCATACAAATATTAAATGGAGTAAAATATTGCGTCAGCCAAAGATTTCGCAACATGACAACTGTCTTACCGCAAATAGCATTTACATGGCTGGACCAGTTAAGGCTATTGTTAAAGATAACTCCTAGATTCTTAACGTTAGGTACTGTCTCAATAGTAGCATTATTAATCTGTAATGGTGTAAGCTGTGCCGTAGAATTTACCTTGCCTATTATCAAAGCTTTCGATTTCCTCGGATTGAGGCAAAGACCATTAATCGAAACCGATTGAAACACATTGTGCAGATCACAATTGATTTTTCCTATACAATTTGTAATATCAGACGGCAAGCAACTAATGTATAGCTGAACATCATCTGCGTACATTTGTACATTGCAGAACTTCAACTTAGATGGCAGATCATTAGAATAAATGGAATATAAAAGTGGACCAAGAATCGAGCCCTGTGGTACACCTCTAGATATTAAAAAATTGTTAGATTTGTTGCCATCATGATACACAAATTGACTTCTATCCCGTAAATACGACGAGATTAGCATAACAGCGGTATTAGAATAATGGCACATGTGTTTTAACTTTTGGCAGAGAATTGTATGATTAACGGTGTCAAATGCCTTCGAATGATCAAGTAAAATCAAAAATGATGTCATGTTATTGTCCGCCCTTAATTGCAACTATTTTGAAACATCAATGAGCGCAGAAATACAGCTGTGATTAGGTCTGAAACCAGACTGGCTCTCAGAAATCACGCCATTGCCATATAAGTACTGCGTCATCTGCTTATAAATTAATTTTTCAAAAATTTTCGATAAGTATGGCAAAATTGCGATAGGGCGGTAAGTATTATCCTGTTTAGGCACAGGTATTATCTTGGCACACTTCCACATTGCAGGAAAAGTAAATGGGTTATGTGCGGTAGAACATATGGCAAGATCAATTTTATAAATCTGGGATCAATTTCATCACTCCCGATGGAGTTAGACTTTACGCCCAGAATGCTTTCAACAGCATCATCTTGTGTAACTTTACTAAACTCAAAATTCGAATGAATCAAATGATTAGTAGTAGGGAAGGCATCAGATGCGTTGTAATACTCCAAGTCGGCATCAATTCCAGGTATATTCGAAAATTCTAAGCTGAGTTGATTTACATCAACTATTTCATTGGATGTAATATCACTATTCACTATCCCTAACGATTGAATATCCCTCCACTTTCTCCTGGTGCTGATATTCGATCGAAATTTATCAGCAAAGAAACTCAATTTTGCGGCTCTAATTTTCAGATTCGTGTCTCTCCTACATGCTCTAAAAATTTCGTAAAATTCAGTAGTCCTATATCTTTTCCATCTATGATAAGCATTATTCCTTGGATTAATCGAGATCTTAACTTCGCTCGTAAACCATGGCTTTCCATCGCGTATGCTCTTTGTCCTCATCGGTACATATTTCCCAAATAGATATTGTATGTTTTCCTGTAAAAAAAATTAATCTGTTCATCCACTGTAGGCAATAAAAAGGTTTCATTCCATGGTATAGTTACTAATTCAGCTTCCAGTGCAGCAAACTTAATATTTTTAAAATCCCTATACTTAATCACTTGTTCCTTCGATCTCTTTCGAAAACCATATGACAGGAAAAGAAGATCATGCCTAGAAAAAGCAGAGGCAGACAGTTGGTCAAATAAAACCATTCGATTGGGATTATCAACGAAACACAAATCAATTAATGTACCTGATGTGAAGTGCGTAGGCATTGAGCCGTTTATTAAATGCAAACCGATGGCACTCATGTCCCCTGCCAAACCTCCATCCAAAAGAATGTTAGCATTGAAGTCGCCTATTAAAATAGTATCCGTATAACCTAAGGTGAGTGACGGCAGTTTATCCAATAAGGGTTTAAAATTAATCCTATTGTTCGGTCGGTAAATCACACCTAGTAAAAGTTTCTGATGGCTACTGAAGAACTCAAGAAATAAAAATTCCACATTATTGGAGCTAGTTCCAAGTTCACCATTATTATCAATTGTCGCCGTCCTACTATTAAAATTCATTTCTTCATCAGCCATATTGTCCACCTGAAAAGACTGTAATCCTACTCTTCCACAAGAAATTGATGACTTTACATATATTGCCACACCTCCGGCATTCGATACTTTATCTGATCGAAAAATACGACATCCTTCCAAACGATAATAACTGTCACTAACATCAATGCGAAACCAAGTCTCTGAGATACAAATTACATCCATTTCTGATCCTTCAAAGATAAATCGAAATTCGTAAATTTTCCTGTAAAGGCTCTGGGCATTAATATGGCATATGTTAAAACCTGACGCCGTCTTCGAAAGTATTCTGACCATGGTAACAAGATTTTCTCTAGAATGAACTACTCCATTTTCACCAAATTGTGACATCAATGTCATAGAAAAATATTAATTTAGCAATGCAAGCGCAAACAGAAAGTACAATACAATAATAAAAATTGAGGTTGGAGAAAAGATATTTGAAAATTATAATATGAAAAATGTAAAAATGGATATTACCTAAACTATAGTAAATAATAGGTGAGATATATATTTTTAAAACTATGATAACCAATTCTAATAAATTACTAATTCGTCTCTGGTGTGCGAAACATGCTGTACAGAATTTTAGAATCATCTATCAGTATAGGATCATTCTCGCCATCATTCTCTTGATGTTTACAAGACCTCTATTGATGAATGCTGAAGATATAGCATGATTTCTTTTCAAACGTCGTGCATGTTGAAAGATGCGATGATTCTCCGGTGTTAGATTTTCGTTAACATAAAATGGAACCGAACTAGCATAACCAATATTATTCAGACGCAAAACATCCTTCTTCGACTTCAAATAATTGGTTATGGATTTTAGTACAAAGTTTCTGTCGTAAGGACTTTTAAACTTAATTATGATGTCAGGATCTTTAGTTACGGTGTCTTGTCTTTCCCTATCTGTCCTTAAGTAATTATTCTTAATATTCACGCGAAATACAGCTTTAACATCAGGAGCAGTTATATTTGAAACTTGACACAGTTTCAAATAAATATCGACAAGGTTCTCATTTTTTACATAAGGAATGCCATACACACGTATGTCATTCGCAACAATTGAGTTTTCCTGTTGCCGGGCATGTTTTTTCAAAGATAATATTTCCTTCTTCAATTCCTCATTTTCATTAGAGATGCCTATAATTTTATCCGACACTGTGTTATTTATTTCCTTTACAGCCGATTCTACTGTCTGTACCCTTTCTGTTAATTTATTTATTTCACTCATTGTTATGCTCAGATTCTTATTTATCTCACTCAAGAGACGATCTTCGCACTCTCTAAACATTGATTGTATTGTTGTTTGTAATTGTTCAGTTAATTTCTCGAATCTCTTGTCCATTATTTGTACGAAGCGAAGCGGGGAATTAGTTGTAGCTAATCGATGAGAGTCGCTACGTAACAAACGAGGATTTTTTGGATTGTTCTCCATTACATCCTCTCTTGAAAATTGCTGTTCGGTAGATGCGGTTTGTTTATGCATGTTAGATTCTATTTTGCTTGTTTTCTTCTTTTTGTTTTGACTACGCAATTTAACTTTGTACATCGATTTTATTTTGATTTGACAAAACTGTATTTTGTTTATTGTTTTTGTTTGTTGTTTTATTGTTGTCTTTTGTATTTCTGTTTTATTAAGTATTATCACTTTTTGGCGCGAACAGTTAATTACACAAAATTGTTGCTTTATATATGGTTTATGTTTTGTTATTGTTTCATTTAGTTTGTATATTGGATGGGTTTTTATTTTCTATGTTTTTTATTATTTGAAGATATGTACACAGATAATTTTTTTTTTGTCAATTTAATCTTTATCTCGCACTATTTTGAGATATAAGATATGATTTTTAAGATGAAACTCACCGATTTATTGCCGAACGAAAGTTTTTATTTTATTGGAAGTTAACGCGATTCCACTGTATAAATTTAACTAGTACTTCACTTACCCGGGTTTTCTCTTCAATTATTTTATAAAATATTTTATTATTGCGTCTGTTTTATGTTTTTGCCGAGAGAACATAACTTTTTCGACGCATTGACCCTAAAAAAATTTATCACTAAGTGTTTCTTCCGTATATTGAGGAAGCATTAAGAAAAACAATATGGAGACAACAAATATGGTCAAATTAAAAAAAAAAATTAGCTTTTAGAAGAACGAAAATATATGAGCATAAATGAAGGTAACATTTTCAGTCAATATTAGTAAATAGACGAATACATTGTGGTGTTATACACTGAATTTTGAAATTGTCCACTGGACGTAGGGTTGTGGGTTTTACCGAGCATCCAAAAAGGTGTGCGAGTCGCGGGGGCCCTCGCTACATGATGGACAGCGATCTAGTGTCCTGGGGACAATCCCTACTCTGTAATAGTTTAAGATGTTAGACCAACCAGATCTCAGCTGTGCTAGAATGGCGCTTGTTCCCCTAAGTAACTGTCTTTCGGTATCCGATACCGGGGGTGTATGGTCACTTGGTACCGTGTTATGGATAAGTTCGTTTATGGCCGTCATTACCGTCAGTGTCAGGGACCGCTGTCTTCCATTATGTTGTACAACTGACAATATCTTGTATTCCTCATGTAAGTGATTCACGCATCCCGTAGTGATACGAAGTGCGTTGTTCCGGGTTGTTTGATACGCTCGCCATTGGGTATTGCTTAGGAATGAGATCCAGATTGGTGTGGCATAGTTAAAGGGAGTAGCCAATTGCCTTGTAGGTAGTAATAATCATCTCTTTATCCATGCCCCATGTTGTTCCTGCTAACGCCTTTATGTCCGTGTTTCTTGTCCTCACTTTAATGTTGATTGAGAAGAGAAGTGAAGGAGACTGTTGAAAGCAACCACTAGGATCTTGGGATAGAGTATCGTTAGTATGATGTTGCCTTCGATAGAGATGTCGTTTTGTCTCCTTACTCCTTTTTTCCAAGTAGTGAAGAGAGACACCGAGGACTTAGGAGTCGATAGCCAAGTTTCTGTTCCGGAAAAAGTTCACAGCTGTTATACAGGGAAACACTTTCGAACACAGCAGCAGATCTCTTATAACAACAACAAACACCAAACTTTCTACGAGTGCAATGGCTGGAGATGGCAGTATTCAAGAAATATATAGGAATGGACAGATACGTTCCAGTGCTAAAATGAAGACGAATCTCACAATTATCGAATTCGCATCCTCTTCTAAAGTTCCTAGAGACAATAAAGTCAAAATAAACTTTCTCTACTAGTAGATAAAGTTAATGAATCTACTAAAAAATCTAGCAAGCCAACCCCACTCTCTTTAAGGGCGAAAAATTGCAATAAAACAATTGAACAGAGAAAACGACCATTTTTCTAAAAATTACTAAAATCCTACAAGTCGTAGTTGTGATCACACGAAGTCATATTATATGCATGTGTTTTTGCAACCCCCAGTATACGTGACAGACTTAAAGGTGACGAAACTCAAAAAATATAGTGGTTGTAGTGGTAGTCACACCGCCAGTTAACGATATAATCCTACATCCGACGTTTCATGATACAGAATATACATGGTATCATAACCAACCTGATAAGATGAACTCAGTTTGATACCTCCAACAGTTCGCTCTAGTATTGGTAATTATAGTGCCGATTTTGTCCCAACGTGTAAACTAATGTCAGTAGAGCCCTCGGATATAATTTTGCTCGCCTAGAAGCTACAATTGATAAATTAGTAGAATTAATAAACAGTTTTATAACTAATATGAGCAGTATAGTTCTACAAGAATGTAACTTATTGTCAAAACAAATACATATATCATACACATCTGTTACATATATATATATAAATGAGAAATTGAGTATAACTGATATGGCACGGATTTGCCTTTGCATACTCACTCCACTCTTAAAATTATTTATATCCGCCAATCAATACCTCCGGGGAAAACAGGAAATATGTATTGTGGTAGGACGAAAACAAAACTAATTTGTTTGAGTCTGATGGTAAAGTGTTTGTACGAAGACCAAAAATTAAGAATTTAACTCCAGGTACACAAAAAAGGCCGTCAACGATGGTGGAGGTTCTATACTGATTTGGGGTTCTTTTTGGTCATCTGGCGCCGGTTCAATTTTATAGATTAAAGAAAAAATGTGTGAAGTAGATTACGTGGATACTTAAAAAATAAATGCTACCATTTTCCGAAGAGCATACGCCTCTAGTCTGAGAGTTTAGGCAGGTTAACGATCCGAAGCAGTGTTGTAGGCTTATTAATTTATGACTTGAAAAGGACAACGTGCGTGTTCTAGACTGGTTCTCCCAGTCTCCAACCTCTTTGAGCATTTGTGGGGGGTTCTTAAAAAATATGGCCATATGAGGATAATAAGCTAGGCCGTAATCCTGACTGAAGGGTTGTAATGTAATGGCCAATTATGTATGTATGTATGCATATACGGATAAAAACAAGGACGATATGTGGCAAAAAGTGTGGTATTCTATACCCCCGGAAACCTGTGCTAATCTTGTTGGATCTATGCTATGCAGATGCAAGGAGGTAATTAAAATGAAGGAAGCGTCTAACAAGGATTAATATAAATTGAAAACTTGAGAAAGAGAGAGAGAGAGAGAAGTAAGGTGGACAAAATATAAGAAACTAATAGAAATATATAAAAAAAAATTGAAAATATAGACGAATAAAGAGTATATCAAAGGAAAAATTTTAAAATTTATTGGAAATCTTTAAATGTAATAGTTTCCTTTTTTTGGAATCTTTAAACTGAATTTTAATCTGTTTTCCATCGAATTATGATTTTTTAATCAATTTTTTAACTTAATTAATTAAGAATTCATCTGATTTATTTTCAAATTAAAATACAACAATATTTGCTTCTATAATTTTTTTTTTTTTAAATTCTTGGAAATAAATATTATCCATATTATTTACGAAAGAAGTGATTATGGGTCAGCAATCGCCTATAAAATATGTATACTTGCATATACCTTGGATATTCCATATTTGAAGTACATTGGCTTTATTGGTAGAAACTCACTATTGCTGGACTGTAATCTCTTACCGTATAAAGCCAATATAGTATCATGGTTTACAGTTATGCCGAACTGCCTCAGCGTCACTCCTGGAGTAAATTCGACGACAAAATGAAATCTTAAGAACGATTAGAGAGGGTAAAATTGGTGCACATCGGGTCTAAATAATTAATTTTTTTTTTACGATTTAAGCAACTATTGTTTTTTTCTGTTAGATTCATTATTCAATAAATAATAATATGAACAAAATTTTGCATCCACATTATTGCGTATTCATTGTAGGTATTAAGCAAGTTCGCCCCAATTTTTTGACCGCCAAAAAAGTGAGTTATGATTTTCTATAGCAAACTATGTAAAGATCGAAGATAAGTTTCAGGGTTACTACTTTTTAAAAAGAAAATTGAACAAAGTAAGCATTTAAAAAACAAAAATAATATGAAATTTTATTACATAAATATAAAAAAACAAACAAAAAATTGAATTAAAATAAAAAAATCACTTAATTTATAACACACTTAATTATAACTGAACTCTAAAATTAGAAAAACGAGGTGAAATAAAACTGTATTATTTTCAGTTAGAAAGGGAATCCCCAATTCAAAAGCTATGTTTTAGAAAAAAGAAATTTAAATATTAAAAAAATAATTATAACTCGAACCCAAAACAACGAAACTTTGAAAATCTAACGACGTATAGCGAAAATTAGTACTAATTCAGCAGCGACACAACCTCGAAAAAACGCAAAGCGATGTATGGGTGTATATTACTAATAAACCTTTTAAACTGGATTTGAAATAATTTTTAAGCTAGTTAATTTAGCGTCGGTGTACTCTATTCAGTTTGCAGCGAATATTTTAACATTAGACAGATTTTTTTATTTTTCTTTTATTTGTGACTTTGTTCTTAACTTTGTTCTGGACCAAAACCGAAAAAATTGGTACAAGTCGACCACAAAATAAAAATAAGTTAATTGTAAACATGAAGTGATTTGCCTACAATCAAGAGGAAGTCTTTCAATTATATAATTTGCGTGAGAAAACTCAGACAACTTATGCAAAAAAATTTATTGCATTTAGCAGCCGAAAAGTTTAAACTGAGGTAATCTGTTGTCATTAGGGAAAAAATTTTTACGTACAGATAGAAAAATAAGTAAAATTAAAATGTTATTGCTAGTTTATATTTTCCTAAGGAATACTCAGGACTGGAGTATTATTAAAAATATAAAGATCAATCGTCTCCGTATTGAGATCATCCCGGAGTATAAAGTGATATTACAACAGAGCGTCTACCCTATCCATACCAAAAATTACTAAAATTTTAGGCAACATTTTCTAGGAATGTCCACAAATCGGATCTTTCAAATCTCTGATCAATCCTGCAACGGATGTTAGGCCAATATCAGTCAGCTGTATCGAAGCTAAAGGAGCCGGGGCACCTAGAGTAACAGAGTTTAGTATATTGTCTGCCAAAACTCGTAAATAATGTATATAATGCACATAATATACATATATGTTAGTGTTGTAGTAATAACATTCACTGTTTTTTCTAATATACACTTTATTAATATATACTCTGCTTTAACATACCCATAACATACCTTAGTAACCTTTATAATTTTTTTAAGTATTTTCATAAAATAAATTTTTTATTCCAATAAAGTCACTTGAACCATAAAGTCACATTTTCTTTGTTTTAATAAAGCTGCAATAGGTTATGGGCCTATGCATATGAAGTTTTTGGAAAATTCAAGTGAAAAATAAAGTTAAAAATAAAGCGTTTAATCAACATAAAGTTTGGGCCTGTTCGTAAATGCATTACTGCGCTGCATATTATGCGCATCACGTTCATAAATGCAAATCTTGGCAGCACTGCAGCTGTCAAATGTTCGTAAATGCGACATTAAATCATATTATGCGCAAATAAACCCAAAACACTAATCATAAAAATGGCTGATGCATTGAATGAGTGAGAGAGGCAGAATGAGAGTTTTAACAATAAGTTTCTTTTTTTCATCCTTAAATGTCTTCTTTTTTGCACAAAGTACACTTTTTTGTGCGTTTAACAATATTTTGTCATTTGTTTCATCGTCCAGTTCAAAAATCAAATTTATTAATAATTTTTCCATTTCTGCAGTGTTTGTTCGTTCGTAAATGCAAACAAATAAATGAGCAAAAAGAAGTATCAGCAACATGTGATTAGCAGTGCGAGTGATGCATTTACGAACAGGCCCTTTATTTTAAAATAAAATTAAAAAAGATGACAGACACAAAAAAAAATTTAATAAATTTAACAATGAAAATTACGTAAATTGGAAATTCAAAATGGAGCTACTATTGAGAAAGCAAAATGTATGGAAGCTGGTGATTGAAGGTAGCCGTCCTGAACCAAAATTTACAAATAATGTGATTCAGAACAAGGCAGTGATTGATGAATGGGACACCAAAGATGATGAGGCCAGGGGAACCATTGGATTGCTCGTGATGGATGACCAACTTTGCCATATTAGAAACTCCAAAACGGCAAGAGAAATGTGGGATAACTTGAAAAGTTATCATGAAAAGAATACTCTGTCGAATAAAATTCATTTAATGAGGGGCATTTGCTCGTTAAAATTGGAAGAAGGTGGCAATGCTGTGGCCCATATTAATGCAATGAACGAGCTATTTACAAAATTGCGTGATGTTGGTGAGGAAGCCTTATCTGATAAATGGAGTGCTGCTATGTTGCTGAGCAGTTTGCCGGAGGGCTATGATACTCTTATAACATCTCTAGAATCCAGAAAAGAAGATGAAATTAATTTTGCTTTTGTTCAACAGAAAATTATCGCCGAATATGAACGACGTTTGTACGCTAATGGAGGCGCAGTGGGTGATGCTGTTTTGAAGATTGTTGCTAAGCCTGGTGGTGTTTGCTATTTCTGTAAGAAACCCGGTCACCAGAAGAAAAATTGTTTGAAATATAAAAACTGGAAACAGAAACAAGGACCAGAAAATAATTTCAGCAGAATCAATTCTGTGGAGGAAAAATTTAATTCAGATTTTCTTTTCAAGTTTGGAAAGACTAAATATTTATCTTGTTGGCTTGTTGATTCAGGCGCTACTCGTCATGCTGTCAACGATTACAATTATTTTCAAAAATTGGACGAATCTTACATGAGTCATATTGAATTGGCTAATGGTGAAAAAGTTGCTATTGAGGGCATTGGGTCAGGTGAGCTGATGTTTTATGATAAATACGGTAAAGAGCATACATTTTTCGCAAAGGAGGTTTTATATGCACCTAGTTTGGTGGGAAATATAATTTCATTAAGGCAGTTAACAAGATTCGGTTTTGATGTAACATTTAATAAAAATATTTGCTGTATTAATTTGAATGGTAACAATATTGGTATGGCTGATACCGAAGGAGGAATGTATATTTTACGTCAGCATGATAAAATAAATGCTTTAATTCAACACAATAATAACTGTATTCATGTATGGCATCGAAAGCTGGGACATCGTGATCCTGAAGCCATAAGAAAGATGTTGTCGGAAAACTTAGCTGATGGTTTTAAAATTGTAGAATGTGGTATTAAGGAGATATGTGAAACATGTGTGAAGGGGAAACTGACTAGAATGCCGTTTCCAAAACGACCAGTAAGCAAATCAACGGAGCCATTGCAGTTAATCCACTCTGATGTTTGTGGACCAATGCAAACTACTACACCATCTGGAAAAAGGTATATAGTGACTTTTATTGATGATTATTCAAATTTTACAATAATTTGATTAATATTAAAGAAATTGGAAGTAGAACAAGTATTTAAAGATTTTATAATGTTTTGTCGCACAAATTTTGGTAAAGCACCCAAGGCCATAGAGGTGGGGAATATACCGGTAAAAATTTTACTTGTTTTTTACAGTCTCAAGGTATTCAAATACAATTAACATCCCCTTATAGTCCTCAACAAAATGGCAAGGCCGAAAGAAAAAATAGAAGCCTAATTGAAATGGCCAGATGCTTACTAATAGATGCTGATTTGCCTTATTCATTTTGGGGAGAAGCTGTGTCGACTGCGAATTATATTCAAAATAGAGTTTTTACAAGATCTACAAATAAAACTCCATATGAATTATGGTATAATTCAAAACCTAATTTGAGCCTCTTTCACGTTTTTGGTTCAGAATATTTTGTACACGTTCCATCTGAAAAAAGGCGTAAATTAGATGATAAAGCACTAAAAATGTTTTTTTGGGATATGATGATAATTCAAAATAGAGTTTTTATAAGATCTACAAATAAAACTCCATATGAATTATGGTATAATTCAAAACCTAATTTAAGCCTCTTTCACGTTTTTGGTTCAAAATGTTTTGTACACGTTCCATCTGAAAAAAGGCGTAAATTAGATGATAAAGCACTAAAAATGTTTTTTTTGGGATTTGATGATAATTCAAAAGCTTTTCGTTTTTACAACCCTACCACAAAGAGGGTAGTCATAAGCCGTGACGTTCGATTTTTAGATTACAGTAAAGACAATACAGATGAAAACATTTCTATTAAGTTTCCTAAAGTCTGCAAAAATGATCCATTATTGATTGAGGAGGAGAATACGGAACAACAACAAAATTCAATCAATAATGATACGGCAGAACTTAATGAAAAAACTGATAAAGAACATGATTCTGGAAAACATTTGGAATTACATACACCAACAGTTAGAGTTTCTGGTCGTAAAAATAAAGGCAAAGAACCTAGAAGACTAATAGATGAAATATGGTCAATACAAGAAATCAAAGAACCTAAAATATATACAGAAGCAATTAATTGTGATGAAAAGGTACAATGGTTAGATGCTATGCAAGACGAAATGGAATCTATGAAAAGGAATCAGGCTTGGGAACTCGTCAAATTGCCCGAGGGAAAGACAGCCATAGGAAGTAAATGGGTTTATAAAATAAAACGTAATTCCGATGGTGAAATATATCGTTTCAAAGCTCGTATTGTTGCTCAGGGCTTTTCACAGAAATATGGAATCGATTACGTACGATGAGGTGTTTGTCCCGGTGGTATCCCACACAACATTCAGAATTTTATTATCAATTGCTGGAAAGAAAAATATGATTGGGAATCATATTGATGCAAGAACAGCTTTTTTAAATCGAAAATTGTCCGAAACAATTTTTATGAAACAGCCTGAAGGTTTTAAAGATGAAAACAGTGAACTGATTTGCCTACTAAAGAGAAGCATATATGGCTTGAAACAGGCTGCAAGGTCATGGAATAATACATTATACGAAATTTTAATCGGAATGGAATCCAAACAGAGTTTAAATGATCCCTGTTTGTATTATGGTAATATTTTCGGGAACATATGCTATATAATTGTTTATGTTGATGACCTTATTCTGGCTTGTTCAACAATGGAACAAATAAAGTACGTTGAAGCCGGCCTATTAAGTAATTTCCCTATAGAAAATATAGGCGAATTGAAACATTATTTGGGAATTGAAATATCGAAAGATTTCGATGGGAACTTCCAAATTTGTCAATCAAATTATATAAATAAAACAGTTAAAGAATTTGGACTTCAAGATGCAAAATCCGTTAGAACACCTTTGGATTTATGTTACGGAAAAGGAGGAGATACTAATTTTCTTGAAAATAATATTATGTATCGCAAATTGATTGGACATCTTTTATATATTTCCGTTAACACCAGACCTGATATCTCAGCAGCTGAAAGTATTTTAGGGTAAGGTAGCGCGGCCCACTAATGAAGACTGGATACAGTGTAAGCGATGAACAAAACAGAATATTTTTCTACAATGGTGGTACTGTTTCTTGGTCCTATCAAAAGCAAATACTGGTTGCTTCTTCAACATGTGAAGCGGAATAAATTTCATTATCTGAATCTGCAAAAGAGGCAAAATGGCTTAGACAACTACTGGAAGATTTGCAACAACCAATTAATGAACCAACAACTCTCTTAAATGATAATCAAAGCTGTTTGCGACTTTTAAACGACGATAAATTTTCCAGTAGAACAAAGCATATGGATACGAGATACAAAATGACAAAAGATTTAGTGAAGAAGGGTATCATATCAACAAGCTATTGCCCTACGGAGGAGATGATAGCTGACATTTTAACGAAGCCGTTGGCGTCAATTAAACACGATTATTTTCGTGGAAGATGTAACTTGAAGTGAATGAGGAGGAGTGTTGTAGTAATAACATTCACTGTTTTTTCTAATATACACTCTGCTTTAACATACTCATAACATATCTTAGTAACCTTTATAATTTTTGTAAGTATTTTCATGAAATAAATTTTTTATTCCAATAAAGTCACTTGAACTATAAAGTCACATTTTCTTTGTTTTAATAAAGCTGCAATAGTTAGGCGGACAACATATAACAAACAAACAACTAAAAAGGAATAAAACAAAGTTCTAAAAATAAAATAACAAGGATTAATAGAAAGATCGTAAAGTTACCAGACTGCAGTTAAAACCTGACAGGCTTTGGAGAACGATCTTCGACCCGTCCCTTTCAGTTGGGGTGTAGAGGCAATTAAGAATTCCTTCTGTTTAGCTCCCGGTCTGACTCTAAACACTTGTTCTCATAAGGCCTTGTGTCAACATTCGCAAGCCTCCCTGTTTTGCAAAGATAACCATAGGACCACAATAACTACACAACTATTCCAAGATAACGGCTTGGGACACAATAACAAAGAAAATGGTACACGGCACACTGAATACTTTTCCAGGCGTCACTACTCCAGCCAGTACCGAGATTGCAAAGGAGTGACGCTTGGCGTCACCGGAGTTGCAAAGGAACAAAGCTCCCGAAAAGGAAACAGACGAGTTGAATAAGTTATGTGATAAGATGGCGGAACTTGTAGAGATGATGGGCGGAGGAAGAATATCCCATAAAAGATCCGCTAAGGACAAATTTTTAAGGCAGGAAAATAAGCACACAGATGATTCAGCAGGAGCAGTTACTAGGTGCATCTAAGACAGAAACGAAATAGAAAAACCTAAAAGAACACCTCCAAAGAAGACCAGACCAATTTGTCCAGAAGGACTAATTAATGCAGCTTCAAAGGTTAGGAGCATGGATCTGATAATGGATTCAGTTGGTGCTGCCACTTACTCGTGTTTTGTCAGTCAGTGTTGAGGTGTGAGTCTGTAAATTAAAGTTGTATTAAACATTGGGTGTAAAGCACATTTCTGTTGGACACCGAAAAGTTTTATATTTGTTAAAATTGATAGTGCAGTGTAGTCAGTTAAAGAGTTGTGTTAGTTAAATAAATAAAACATTAATTTAAATAAAGAAATTAATAACGATCAGAAATAAATAATTATTATCTTTTTAATTTCAATCCACGAATTCACGAGAAATAAAAGTTTTATAAAATCTAAAAACGTAACAATATAGTATATGATAAATAATAAGATATGTAAAAAATAAAAGCCTGAGTTATGGGACAAAAAAATATCGACACGCTTCAAGCTGTTAAAATAGAATACAGTCAACCCTCCTATAACGCGGTACTCTCAGAACGCGGGGCTGAAATTGCGACAGCCCTCCTATAACGCCGTGCTCTCAAACCGTGGTTTCCATATAACGCGGAGCCCTCTTATAACGCGGTACTCTTACAGCGCGGTTTCCGTTCAAAAACATCCCATAAGTTGCTTCCGCACATCCTATGAATAACTAGATATTATAAGAGGGTTTAATATAAGTTTTATTTTCGACGCAAAAAGGAGTCAATCAAACTTCAAAAATGTACTACACACGCCAACTTTTCCAAACCATTTTCGACAGATTAGAGAATAGTGAAAAAACTCTTACTCTTGAATTCAATAAAAATAATTTATAATTTATCTTGTCTTTTGTATTTCTTGGTCTCCAAGAGTCTGTGAGTTTCTTATAGCGCGGTTTCCATACAACGCGGTAGACGGTTTCCATAGAACGCGCTGCGAATTAGCGTAGTTTGTACGGTGAAATCCGAGTTTCTTATAGCACGGTTTCCATATAACGAGGTATGCACTCTCCGCGTTATAGGAGGGTTGACTGTACTTATAACACTTAAAAATGCGATGCATGAAATATAATTATTAAAAGTTTTGTGGTCAGATAAATAAGTAATCAGCTGTTAATTTTTTATTTATTTTTCATTTGAATTTACATTGAATTTGTGTACGCATCAGCAAATATCGAATTGAAGGAACATCACGACATAATAAATCGAATAGCTAGTATTTTTCAGGGTAGGGTTGTGGGTTTTACCGAGCATCCAAAAAGGTGTGCGAGTCGCGGGGGCCCTCGCTACATGATGGACAGCGATCTAGTGTCCTGGGGACAATCCCTACTCTGTAATAGTTTAAGATGTTAGACCAACCAGATCTCAGCTGTGCTAGAATGGCGCTTGTTCCCCTAAGTAACTGTCTTTCGGTATCCGATACCGGGGGTGTATGGTCACTTGGTACCGTGTTATGGATAAGTTCGTTTATGGCCGTCATTACCGTCAGTGTCAGGGACCGCTGTCTTCCATTATGTTGTACAACTGACAATATCTTGTATTCCTCATGTAAGTGATTCACGCATCCCGTAGTGATACGAAGTGCGTTGTTCCGGGTTGTTTGATACGCTCGCCATTGGGTATTGCTTAGGAATGAGATCCAGATTGGTGTGGCATAGTTAAAGGGAGTAGCCAATTGCCTTGTAGGTAGTAATAATCATCTCTTTATCCATGCCCCATGTTGTTCCTGCTAACGCCTTTATGTCCGTGTTTCTTGTCCTCACTTTAATGTTGATTGAGAAGAGAAGTGAAGGAGACTGTTGAAAGCAACCACTAGGATCTTGGGATAGAGTATCGTTAGTATGATGTTGCCTTCGATAGAGATGTCGTTTTGTCTCCTTACTCCTTTTTTCCAAGTAGTGAAGAGAGACACCGAGGACTTAGGAGTCGATAGCCAAGTTTCTGTTCCGGAAAAAGTTCACAGCTGTTATACAGGGAAACACTTTCGAACACAGCAGCAGATCTCTTATAACAACAACAAACACCAAACTTTCTACGAGTGCAATGGCTGGAGATGGCAGTATTCAAGAAATATATAGGAATGGACAGATACGTTCCAGTGCTAAAATGAAGACGAATCTCACAATTATCGAATTCGCATCCTCTTCTAAAGTTCCTAGAGACAATAAAGTCAAAATAAACTTTCTCTACTAGTAGATAAAGTTAATGAATCTACTAAAAAATCTAGCAAGCCAACCCCACTCTCTTTAAGGGCGAAAAATTGCAATAAAACAATTGAACAGAGAAAACGACCATTTTTCTAAAAATTACTAAAATCCTACAAGTCGTAGTTGTGATCACACGAAGTCATATTATATGCATGTGTTTTTGCAACCCCCAGTATACGTGACAGACTTAAAGGTGACGAAACTCAAAAAATATAGTGGTTGTAGTGGTAGTCACACCGCCAGTTAACGATATAATCCTACATCCGACGTTTCATGATACAGAATATACATGGTATCATAACCAACCTGATAAGATGAACTCAGTTTGATACCTCCAACAGTTCGCTCTAGTATTGGTAATTATAGTGCCGATTTTGTCCCAACGTGTAAACTAATGTCAGTAGAGCCCTCGGATATAATTTTGCTCGCCTAGAAGCTACAATTGATAAATTAGTAGAATTAATAAACAGTTTTATAACTAATATGAGCAGTATAGTTCTACAAGAATGTAACTTATTGTCAAAACAAATACATATATCATACACATCTGTTACATATATATATATAAATGAGAAATTGAGTATAACTGATATGGCACGGATTTGCCTTTGCATACTCACTCCACTCTTAAAATTATTTATATCCGCCAATCAATACCTCCGGGGAAAACAGGAAATATGTATTGTGGTAGGACGAAAACAAAACTAATTTGTTTGAGTCTGATGGTAAAGTGTTTGTACGAAGACCAAAAATTAAGAATTTAACTCCAGGTACACAAAAAAGGCCGTCAACGATGGTGGAGGTTCTATACTGATTTGGGGTTCTTTTTGGTCATCTGGCGCCGGTTCAATTTTATAGATTAAAGAAAAAATGTGTGAAGTAGATTACGTGGATACTTAAAAAATAAATGCTACCATTTTCCGAAGAGCATACGCCTCTAGTCTGAGAGTTTAGGCAGGTTAACGATCCGAAGCAGTGTTGTAGGCTTATTAATTTATGACTTGAAAAGGACAACGTGCGTGTTCTAGACTGGTTCTCCCAGTCTCCAACCTCTTTGAGCATTTGTGGGGGGTTCTTAAAAAATATGGCCATATGAGGATAATAAGCTAGGCCGTAATCCTGACTGAAGGGTTGTAATGTAATGGCCAATTATGTATGTATGTATGCATATACGGATAAAAACAAGGACGATATGTGGCAAAAAGTGTGGTATTCTATACCCCCGGAAACCTGTGCTAATCTTGTTGGATCTATGCTATGCAGATGCAAGGAGGTAATTAAAATGAAGGAAGCGTCTAACAAGGATTAATATAAATTGAAAACTTGAGAAAGAGAGAGAGAGAGAGAAGTAAGGTGGACAAAATATAAGAAACTAATAGAAATATATAAAAAAAAATTGAAAATATAGACGAATAAAGAGTATATCAAAGGAAAAATTTTAAAATTTATTGGAAATCTTTAAATGTAATAGTTTCCTTTTTTTGGAATCTTTAAACTGAATTTTAATCTGTTTTCCATCGAATTATGATTTTTTAATCAATTTTTTAACTTAATTAATTAAGAATTCATCTGATTTATTTTCAAATTAAAATACAACAATATTTGCTTCTATAATTTTTTTTTTTTTAAATTCTTGGAAATAAATATTATCCATATTATTTACGAAAGAAGTGATTATGGGTCAGCAATCGCCTATAAAATATGTATACTTGCATATACCTTGGATATTCCATATTTGAAGTACATTGGCTTTATTGGTAGAAACTCACTATTGCTGGACTGTAATCTCTTACCGTATAAAGCCAATATAGTATCATGGTTTACAGTTATGCCGAACTGCCTCAGCGTCACTCCTGGAGTAAATTCGACGACAAAATGAAATCTTAAGAACGATTAGAGAGGGTAAAATTGGTGCACATCGGGTCTAAATAATTAATTTTTTTTTTACGATTTAAGCAACTATTGTTTTTTTCTGTTAGATTCATTATTCAATAAATAATAATATGAACAAAATTTTGCATCCACATTATTGCGTATTCATTGTAGGTATTAAGCAAGTTCGCCCCAATTTTTTGACCGCCAAAAAAGTGAGTTATGATTTTCTATAGCAAACTATGTAAAGATCGAAGATAAGTTTCAGGGTTACTACTTTTTAAAAAGAAAATTGAACAAAGTAAGCATTTAAAAAACAAAAATAATATGAAATTTTATTACATAAATATAAAAAAACAAACAAAAAATTGAATTAAAATAAAAAAATCACTTAATTTATAACACACTTAATTATAACTGAACTCTAAAATTAGAAAAACGAGGTGAAATAAAACTGTATTATTTTCAGTTAGAAAGGGAATCCCCAATTCAAAAGCTATGTTTTAGAAAAAAGAAATTTAAATATTAAAAAAATAATTATAACTCGAACCCAAAACAACGAAACTTTGAAAATCTAACGACGTATAGCGAAAATTAGTACTAATTCAGCAGCGACACAACCTCGAAAAAACGCAAAGCGATGTATGGGTGTATATTACTAATAAACCTTTTAAACTGGATTTGAAATAATTTTTAAGCTAGTTAATTTAGCGTCGGTGTACTCTATTCAGTTTGCAGCGAATATTTTAACATTAGACAGATTTTTTTATTTTTCTTTTATTTGTGACTTTGTTCTTAACTTTGTTCTGGACCAAAACCGAAAAAATTGGTACAAGTCGACCACAAAATAAAAATAAGTTAATTGTAAACATGAAGTGATTTGCCTACAATCAAGAGGAAGTCTTTCAATTATATAATTTGCGTGAGAAAACTCAGACAACTTATGCAAAAAAATTTATTGCATTTAGCAGCCGAAAAGTTTAAACTGAGGTAATCTGTTGTCATTAGGGAAAAAATTTTTACGTACAGATAGAAAAATAAGTAAAATTAAAATGTTATTGCTAGTTTATATTTTCCTAAGGAATACTCAGGACTGGAGTATTATTAAAAATATAAAGATCAATCGTCTCCGTATTGAGATCATCCCGGAGTATAAAGTGATATTACAACAGAGCGTCTACCCTATCCATACCAAAAATTACTAAAATTTTAGGCAACATTTTCTAGGAATGTCCACAAATCGGATCTTTCAAATCTCTGATCAATCCTGCAACGGATGTTAGGCCAATATCAGTCAGCTGTATCGAAGCTAAAGGAGCCGGGGCACCTAGAGTAACAGAGTTTAGTATATTGTCTGCCAAAACTCGTAAATAATGTATATAATGCACATAATATACATATATGTTAGTGTTGTAGTAATAACATTCACTGTTTTTTCTAATATACACTTTATTAATATATACTCTGCTTTAACATACCCATAACATACCTTAGTAACCTTTATAATTTTTTTAAGTATTTTCATAAAATAAATTTTTTATTCCAATAAAGTCACTTGAACCATAAAGTCACATTTTCTTTGTTTTAATAAAGCTGCAATAGGTTATGGGCCTATGCATATGAAGTTTTTGGAAAATTCAAGTGAAAAATAAAGTTAAAAATAAAGCGTTTAATCAACATAAAGTTTGGGCCTGTTCGTAAATGCATTACTGCGCTGCATATTATGCGCATCACGTTCATAAATGCAAATCTTGGCAGCACTGCAGCTGTCAAATGTTCGTAAATGCGACATTAAATCATATTATGCGCAAATAAACCCAAAACACTAATCATAAAAATGGCTGATGCATTGAATGAGTGAGAGAGGCAGAATGAGAGTTTTAACAATAAGTTTCTTTTTTTCATCCTTAAATGTCTTCTTTTTTGCACAAAGTACACTTTTTTGTGCGTTTAACAATATTTTGTCATTTGTTTCATCGTCCAGTTCAAAAATCAAATTTATTAATAATTTTTCCATTTCTGCAGTGTTTGTTCGTTCGTAAATGCAAACAAATAAATGAGCAAAAAGAAGTATCAGCAACATGTGATTAGCAGTGCGAGTGATGCATTTACGAACAGGCCCTTTATTTTAAAATAAAATTAAAAAAGATGACAGACACAAAAAAAAATTTAATAAATTTAACAATGAAAATTACGTAAATTGGAAATTCAAAATGGAGCTACTATTGAGAAAGCAAAATGTATGGAAGCTGGTGATTGAAGGTAGCCGTCCTGAACCAAAATTTACAAATAATGTGATTCAGAACAAGGCAGTGATTGATGAATGGGACACCAAAGATGATGAGGCCAGGGGAACCATTGGATTGCTCGTGATGGATGACCAACTTTGCCATATTAGAAACTCCAAAACGGCAAGAGAAATGTGGGATAACTTGAAAAGTTATCATGAAAAGAATACTCTGTCGAATAAAATTCATTTAATGAGGGGCATTTGCTCGTTAAAATTGGAAGAAGGTGGCAATGCTGTGGCCCATATTAATGCAATGAACGAGCTATTTACAAAATTGCGTGATGTTGGTGAGGAAGCCTTATCTGATAAATGGAGTGCTGCTATGTTGCTGAGCAGTTTGCCGGAGGGCTATGATACTCTTATAACATCTCTAGAATCCAGAAAAGAAGATGAAATTAATTTTGCTTTTGTTCAACAGAAAATTATCGCCGAATATGAACGACGTTTGTACGCTAATGGAGGCGCAGTGGGTGATGCTGTTTTGAAGATTGTTGCTAAGCCTGGTGGTGTTTGCTATTTCTGTAAGAAACCCGGTCACCAGAAGAAAAATTGTTTGAAATATAAAAACTGGAAACAGAAACAAGGACCAGAAAATAATTTCAGCAGAATCAATTCTGTGGAGGAAAAATTTAATTCAGATTTTCTTTTCAAGTTTGGAAAGACTAAATATTTATCTTGTTGGCTTGTTGATTCAGGCGCTACTCGTCATGCTGTCAACGATTACAATTATTTTCAAAAATTGGACGAATCTTACATGAGTCATATTGAATTGGCTAATGGTGAAAAAGTTGCTATTGAGGGCATTGGGTCAGGTGAGCTGATGTTTTATGATAAATACGGTAAAGAGCATACATTTTTCGCAAAGGAGGTTTTATATGCACCTAGTTTGGTGGGAAATATAATTTCATTAAGGCAGTTAACAAGATTCGGTTTTGATGTAACATTTAATAAAAATATTTGCTGTATTAATTTGAATGGTAACAATATTGGTATGGCTGATACCGAAGGAGGAATGTATATTTTACGTCAGCATGATAAAATAAATGCTTTAATTCAACACAATAATAACTGTATTCATGTATGGCATCGAAAGCTGGGACATCGTGATCCTGAAGCCATAAGAAAGATGTTGTCGGAAAACTTAGCTGATGGTTTTAAAATTGTAGAATGTGGTATTAAGGAGATATGTGAAACATGTGTGAAGGGGAAACTGACTAGAATGCCGTTTCCAAAACGACCAGTAAGCAAATCAACGGAGCCATTGCAGTTAATCCACTCTGATGTTTGTGGACCAATGCAAACTACTACACCATCTGGAAAAAGGTATATAGTGACTTTTATTGATGATTATTCAAATTTTACAATAATTTGATTAATATTAAAGAAATTGGAAGTAGAACAAGTATTTAAAGATTTTATAATGTTTTGTCGCACAAATTTTGGTAAAGCACCCAAGGCCATAGAGGTGGGGAATATACCGGTAAAAATTTTACTTGTTTTTTACAGTCTCAAGGTATTCAAATACAATTAACATCCCCTTATAGTCCTCAACAAAATGGCAAGGCCGAAAGAAAAAATAGAAGCCTAATTGAAATGGCCAGATGCTTACTAATAGATGCTGATTTGCCTTATTCATTTTGGGGAGAAGCTGTGTCGACTGCGAATTATATTCAAAATAGAGTTTTTACAAGATCTACAAATAAAACTCCATATGAATTATGGTATAATTCAAAACCTAATTTGAGCCTCTTTCACGTTTTTGGTTCAGAATATTTTGTACACGTTCCATCTGAAAAAAGGCGTAAATTAGATGATAAAGCACTAAAAATGTTTTTTTGGGATATGATGATAATTCAAAATAGAGTTTTTATAAGATCTACAAATAAAACTCCATATGAATTATGGTATAATTCAAAACCTAATTTAAGCCTCTTTCACGTTTTTGGTTCAAAATGTTTTGTACACGTTCCATCTGAAAAAAGGCGTAAATTAGATGATAAAGCACTAAAAATGTTTTTTTTGGGATTTGATGATAATTCAAAAGCTTTTCGTTTTTACAACCCTACCACAAAGAGGGTAGTCATAAGCCGTGACGTTCGATTTTTAGATTACAGTAAAGACAATACAGATGAAAACATTTCTATTAAGTTTCCTAAAGTCTGCAAAAATGATCCATTATTGATTGAGGAGGAGAATACGGAACAACAACAAAATTCAATCAATAATGATACGGCAGAACTTAATGAAAAAACTGATAAAGAACATGATTCTGGAAAACATTTGGAATTACATACACCAACAGTTAGAGTTTCTGGTCGTAAAAATAAAGGCAAAGAACCTAGAAGACTAATAGATGAAATATGGTCAATACAAGAAATCAAAGAACCTAAAATATATACAGAAGCAATTAATTGTGATGAAAAGGTACAATGGTTAGATGCTATGCAAGACGAAATGGAATCTATGAAAAGGAATCAGGCTTGGGAACTCGTCAAATTGCCCGAGGGAAAGACAGCCATAGGAAGTAAATGGGTTTATAAAATAAAACGTAATTCCGATGGTGAAATATATCGTTTCAAAGCTCGTATTGTTGCTCAGGGCTTTTCACAGAAATATGGAATCGATTACGTACGATGAGGTGTTTGTCCCGGTGGTATCCCACACAACATTCAGAATTTTATTATCAATTGCTGGAAAGAAAAATATGATTGGGAATCATATTGATGCAAGAACAGCTTTTTTAAATCGAAAATTGTCCGAAACAATTTTTATGAAACAGCCTGAAGGTTTTAAAGATGAAAACAGTGAACTGATTTGCCTACTAAAGAGAAGCATATATGGCTTGAAACAGGCTGCAAGGTCATGGAATAATACATTATACGAAATTTTAATCGGAATGGAATCCAAACAGAGTTTAAATGATCCCTGTTTGTATTATGGTAATATTTTCGGGAACATATGCTATATAATTGTTTATGTTGATGACCTTATTCTGGCTTGTTCAACAATGGAACAAATAAAGTACGTTGAAGCCGGCCTATTAAGTAATTTCCCTATAGAAAATATAGGCGAATTGAAACATTATTTGGGAATTGAAATATCGAAAGATTTCGATGGGAACTTCCAAATTTGTCAATCAAATTATATAAATAAAACAGTTAAAGAATTTGGACTTCAAGATGCAAAATCCGTTAGAACACCTTTGGATTTATGTTACGGAAAAGGAGGAGATACTAATTTTCTTGAAAATAATATTATGTATCGCAAATTGATTGGACATCTTTTATATATTTCCGTTAACACCAGACCTGATATCTCAGCAGCTGAAAGTATTTTAGGGTAAGGTAGCGCGGCCCACTAATGAAGACTGGATACAGTGTAAGCGATGAACAAAACAGAATATTTTTCTACAATGGTGGTACTGTTTCTTGGTCCTATCAAAAGCAAATACTGGTTGCTTCTTCAACATGTGAAGCGGAATAAATTTCATTATCTGAATCTGCAAAAGAGGCAAAATGGCTTAGACAACTACTGGAAGATTTGCAACAACCAATTAATGAACCAACAACTCTCTTAAATGATAATCAAAGCTGTTTGCGACTTTTAAACGACGATAAATTTTCCAGTAGAACAAAGCATATGGATACGAGATACAAAATGACAAAAGATTTAGTGAAGAAGGGTATCATATCAACAAGCTATTGCCCTACGGAGGAGATGATAGCTGACATTTTAACGAAGCCGTTGGCGTCAATTAAACACGATTATTTTCGTGGAAGATGTAACTTGAAGTGAATGAGGAGGAGTGTTGTAGTAATAACATTCACTGTTTTTTCTAATATACACTCTGCTTTAACATACTCATAACATATCTTAGTAACCTTTATAATTTTTGTAAGTATTTTCATGAAATAAATTTTTTATTCCAATAAAGTCACTTGAACTATAAAGTCACATTTTCTTTGTTTTAATAAAGCTGCAATAGTTAGGCGGAC
The DNA here is from genome assembly GCA_930367235.1 of Sarcophaga rosellei. NCBI lineage: Eukaryota > Metazoa > Arthropoda > Insecta > Diptera > Sarcophagidae > Sarcophaga > Sarcophaga rosellei. Next base: position 41,675,394 of record OV884021.1, on the reverse strand, counting down.
AACATATAACAAACAAACAACTAAAAAGGAATAAAACAAAGTTCTAAAAATAAAATAACAAGGATTAATAGAAAGATCGTAAAGTTACCAGACTGCAGTTAAAACCTGACAGGCTTTGGAGAACGATCTTCGACCCGTCCCTTTCAGTTGGGGTGTAGAGGCAATTAAGAATTCCTTCTGTTTAGCTCCCGGTCTGACTCTAAACACTTGTTCTCATAAGGCCTTGTGTCAACATTCGCAAGCCTCCCTGTTTTGCAAAGATAACCATAGGACCACAATAACTACACAACTATTCCAAGATAACGGCTTGGGACACAATAACAAAGAAAATGGTACACGGCACACTGAATACTTTTCCAGGCGTCACTACTCCAGCCAGTACCGAGATTGCAAAGGAGTGACGCTTGGCGTCACCGGAGTTGCAAAGGAACAAAGCTCCCGAAAAGGAAACAGACGAGTTGAATAAGTTATGTGATAAGATGGCGGAACTTGTAGAGATGATGGGCGGAGGAAGAATATCCCATAAAAGATCCGCTAAGGACAAATTTTTAAGGCAGGAAAATAAGCACACAGATGATTCAGCAGGAGCAGTTACTAGGTGCATCTAAGACAGAAACGAAATAGAAAAACCTAAAAGAACACCTCCAAAGAAGACCAGACCAATTTGTCCAGAAGGACTAATTAATGCAGCTTCAAAGGTTAGGAGCATGGATCTGATAATGGATTCAGTTGGTGCTGCCACTTACTCGTGTTTTGTCAGTCAGTGTTGAGGTGTGAGTCTGTAAATTAAAGTTGTATTAAACATTGGGTGTAAAGCACATTTCTGTTGGACACCGAAAAGTTTTATATTTGTTAAAATTGATAGTGCAGTGTAGTCAGTTAAAGAGTTGTGTTAGTTAAATAAATAAAAGATTAATTTAAATAAAGAAATTAATAACGATCAGAAATAAATAATTATTATCTTTTTAATTTCAATCCACGAATTCACGAGAAATAAAAGTTTTATAAAATCTAAAAACGTAACAATATAGTATATGATAAATAATAAGATATGTAAAAAATAAAAGCCTGAGTTATGGGACAAAAAAATATCGACACGCTTCAAGCTGTTAAAATAGAATACAGTCAACCCTCCTATAACGCGGTACTCTCAGAACGCGGGGCTGAAATTGCGACAGCCCTCCTATAACGCCGTGCTCTCAAACCGTGGTTTCCATATAACGCGGAGCCCTCTTATAACGCGGTACTCTTACAGCGCGGTTTCCGTTCAAAAACATCCCATAAGTTGCTTCCGCACATCCTATGAATAACTAGATATTATAAGAGGGTTTAATATAAGTTTTATTTTCGACGCAAAAAGGAGTCAATCAAACTTCAAAAATGTACTACACACGCCAACTTTTCCAAACCATTTTCGACAGATTAGAGAATAGTGAAAAAACTCTTACTCTTGAATTCAATAAAAATAATTTATAATTTATCTTGTCTTTTGTATTTCTTGGTCTCCAAGAGTCTGTGAGTTTCTTATAGCGCGGTTTCCATACAACGCGGTAGACGGTTTCCATAGAACGCGCTGCGAATTAGCGTAGTTTGTACGGTGAAATCCGAGTTTCTTATAGCACGGTTTCCATATAACGAGGTATGCACTCTCCGCGTTATAGGAGGGTTGACTGTACTTATAACACTTAAAAATGCGATGCATGAAATATAATTATTAAAAGTTTTGTGGTCAGATAAATAAGTAATCAGCTGTTAATTTTTTATTTATTTTTCATTTGAATTTACATTGAATTTGTGTACGCATCAGCAAATATCGAATTGAAGGAACATCACGACATAATAAATCGAATAGCTAGTATTTTTCAGGGACCGAAAATAACTGTTATTTTTGAATTTTTGATTAAAAAAAGCAACCGCAAGAAAATGTCGGAGAACAAAACCAAGTTATTTTTGCTCGACAAAATAAAAGTCAAAAATAACTTTTATTTCTGCTCTTAAAAATAAAAGTCAAAAAATAACTTTTATTACTGCTCTTAAAAATAAAAGTCAAAAATAACTGTTATTTCTGCTCGAAAAAATAAAAGTCAAAACAAAACTTTTATTTCTGCTCGAAAAAATAAAAGTCAAAAAATAAGTTTTATTTTCTGACTTTTACGATAAAAGTTATAACAGTTACGGTCCCTGGTATTTTTATTTTAGGAAACGTCGCGCCACGGGATTTTGTTCAAGGAACGAGGATATGTATCAAAAGTTTACACCAAACTTAATAATTTACAAGAAGTGCACAATTCTACTTGGACAGGAAACGTAATCCTTTACGTTACGTACTGGCTAAGAGTTTGTCCGCCATCCGAGCATTAGAATAGAAAGCTGAATCAGGTAGGAAGGGCTGGTCATGTGGGAATTTGCGGCTATGAGCAGTATGATCAGCTTACGACGAGGATAGTATCCATCCCATTAATGAGGCCAGAACCTTTTTGGAAGAGGGTTTTAGAAGGGTACTCTCGGCGAAAGGAAATAAAAAGAGAGGCGGATACTCTTCTCAAATCCAACAGTCACAATCTCTAAACGTTTGTTGGGTAATCGATTCAAGTTAAATATGAAGACTCCGTAATGAGGAGAACGAATCTCCAGAATACATACCTGGAAGCTGTGCGGAGTTAATACATCTCAGAAAGAAACTTTGCCCTACAAGATTCTCATTAAAATAATCAAATAATTACTTCCCGATCAACTACTCTGAAGAGTCGTACCTCTATACTTGAGTGGCGGGACCTACGGTTTAACGTCGACTCCGAACGACTGATTTTTTGAAAAACTTTTTCATGGCAGGTTTATTTACTCAGAGTTTTTGTCAGAAATTTGCTGAGAGGAACTCGCCAAAGAAATACTTTTTTTTCATATTTCATTTTGATGTCTGGCCTGGGGCTCGAACCCGGGCTTTTCGTCTAATAAGCGAACACACTACTTACTAGACTACGGCTTCTTCATGACAATCTTAGATTTCATTTAACTGAAAACTACGGAAGGCCTTTTTAATCTTATCTTATGATTCCAAAAATGTAAAAATTTTTTTAATTTTAGAAAGCGTGAGTTGTTAATAATTCTAATGTTTAACTTTTTTCTGATCAACTAAAGATTTACTTCTGTAATTCGAAAATCTATAAAATGGATCTTTCAGCCGACTAATGATAAAACACAATTGAAATTTTGCCAAAAGTCATTTCTTGTGTTTTTACACAAGCAAATGTTTTAAAGGCCACACACGACATTTACAGCAGCCTGAGCCTGTTATTGATTCTAGGGATACCAAATTATAAGATTTTGTATCTTGTGAATAATACTGATTCTCTCTAGGTTGGGTTACCCAAGTACCTTCGAATAGAGTTCTTGAAAGTTAGAAAAGTTCGTCTCGAAACATAAATTCTACTTTATCTTGGACTACCAGATCCATCAGTTTTTTCAGTGTTTGATTGTATTGTAGGACTAAACGATAAAAGCTTTTGAATTTATAAGACTATTTTTTTTTTTTTTTTTATTTATTTATTTAAGTCAATGGACAAATTCCTTACTGACTAATAACATCGAATAAAATTAAATAGAATTACAATTAGTTTCTTTAAAAATACAAGTAATAGTTACAGTAAAAATATGAAAAGTTGAGAATTAAGAAAAACAATAAATTTATGAATTGAGAAAAACAATAATGTTCCGTTTTATAACGCAAGAATTTAAAGAAAAATCCAGGGACTAAAAATAATTGTTATTTTTTTCATTTAAAGAAAAAGGTTATGCAAAATTTCCCTTTATTTTTTTTTAGGGAATTTTTAACCGTTATCATGAGATGTATATAATTTTGGTCGCCGCAACCAATATAAATGAGAAATATATTTTTTTGGTTATGAATAGCAGTTATAACAATCGAAAAAAAAAATTGGTTGCCAATAACCATTATCAAAAATCGTTTAACTTTTTGGTTAGTGTATTGCTGTCAATTTGGACAGATTTTTTGAAAACAATTTTTAATTAAGTTACCGTTTCTTATTACTGAGCATATACCATGGTATAAGAAATATGGAAGGTAGGTTCAATCAAATTTTTTTTTAAAAAATAAGGGTTTTTGAAGTTTTATTTTCTCATAAACTATATATGTAGCGTTGCCACATTTACAATTTTGTTGTATATTCCCAATAAATTATTTATGGCAAATGTGTAATTTATAATTAAGTATATTTAAGTATGAAGCCAAATTCTATAAGACACATTTTGAAAATTATGTAACCCGCAAAATTTTTCATACCATCGAATTCTATATCATTTAAATTTTTAACATCATCCAAAAACTGCTCTGTTTCTTGATGTTCTGTAATCTATAAAAATCAGGGACCGTAACAGTTATAACTTTTATCGTAAAAGTCAGAAAATAAAAGTTATTTTATAACTTTTATTTTTTCGAGCCGAAATAAAAGTTATGTTTTGACTTTTATTTTTTCGAGCAGAAATAGCAGTTATTTTTGACTTTTATTTTTCCGAGCAGAAATAAAAGTTATTTTTTGACTTTTATTTTTAAGAGCAGAAATAAAAGTTATTTTTGGATTTTTATTTTTTCGAGCAAGAAGAACAGTTATTTTTGACTTTTATTTTTTCGAGCAGAAATAAAAGTTATTTTTCAACTTTTATTTTTTCGAGCAGAAATAAAAGTTATTTTTTGACTTTTATTTTTTCGAGCAGAAATAGAAGTTATTTTGGTTATTTCAAACCAAAGATTAGTGTTTAATATACCCAAAACTTAATTCTAATAATTTTCTGACATAAATTACTTTAATTTTTTTAAAGAATTTTTTAATAAATATTATGAATTCATCATGAATTGAAACAAAAATAATTTTTATTTCTGCTCGAAAAAATAAAAGTCAAAAAATAACTTTTATTTCTGCTCGAAAAAATAAAAGTTGAAAAATAACTTTTATTTCTGCTCGAAAAAATAAAAGTCAAAAATAACTGTTATTTTTGCTCGAAAAAATAAAAATCCAAAAATAACTTTTATTTCTGCTCTTAAAAATAAAAGACAAAAAATAACTTTTATTTCTGCTCGGAAAAATAAAAGTCAAAAATAACTGTTATTTCTGCTCGAAAAAATAAAAATCAAAAAATAACAGTTATTTTTTTTCTAAAAAATAAAAATCATGTTTTTAAAAAGCATCGCATTTTATAAAAATTTGGTCCAAGACAATCAAAATGGTATACTTGGTTTTGTGCTCCGACATTTCCTTGCGGTTGCTTTTTTTAATCAAAAATTCAAAAATAACAGTTATTTTCGGTCCCTGATAAAAATAACTAGATTTATATAAAGTAGATTCTACAGATATTTGCCTCTATTTGCTCTTCATCGTCTATTGGGATTAGATTTATTGTATTATTAATTTGTTGATTTAACGTCACGTCAGGATCTATTGTCTGAAAATCTAAGATTTTGTCTTCCAGCCACTGCTGGGGACTTTAATAACCCGTATGTTTGAATTTTTGCAAAAATATTTCGTATTTTCGCATTGGGGGAAAATACAACTCATGCTTTTTAAATCTTGAAATAGTATTTTCAAATTAGCTTCGTAAGTATTGATGTATCACAAGTCTTACCTGTGAATCCAATTTAAACACAAATATTTTAATATAAAATTTTTCAAAATATTTATGAATTGAATTTATTATTTTCATATGACTTCAAGAAAATGTGGGGAAATTTAAAATTAATATGGTAGCATTATTTTAAGGAAAACGTCAAAATCCTTAAGCATGTCAGATAGTGAATTTTAAAAAATAAAGAGAGAATGAAACTACCTTCTATTCTTATACCATGAGCATATACATATGAATTTTGTTTTTGGATTTCCATTCCTCATGTCAAAAATATTGAATAAAATATTGCAAATTGGAATTTCCAACAACACAACATTCTTTTTTCTTTACTCGATGATGTAATGTAGAATTCTTTAAGTCGTTTTTGTACAAATAAATATAATCTACAAATTAGTTTAATTTATATATTTATTCATAACAAATAAACATTCCTTTCAAAACTGAAATTTGGTTTTCTTGGCAAAAATTCCTTCATCTAGATGATCTAAAATGACCAAAAAATCTAATTAATTATGATAATGGTTATTGGTAACCAAAATAATTTTTTGGTTGCTATAACGGTTATTCGTAACCAAAATAAAAATAAATCTCACTTAAATTGGTTACATTGGCCAAAATTAAATATATCTTACAATAATGGTTAAATACAACCAATATTTTTATTTGTCAATTTTAACAGTTAAATGAGAGTTTTTCTCCATTTTTCTTATAACCGTTACGTCCCTGGAAAAATCAACTAAGTCTGACAAATAATTAAATTGACGGCAAATTCTCGTTAACGGATCAGCAACAGCATAATTAGTTCTGCAGAATTGAATATAAATAAGATTATAACAGCGGAAGTTACGACGAGGAACATTGAATTTAACAGATCTTAACAGAAATTCACAGCAAATATTACCATTGATCAGGTTAATCATAAAAGATATATTTAACATCGTTCGACGACTCTTATTAAAGCCAGTCTGCTAGTATATGAAGGCATGTCCGAATAATTCCATCCAAGGCCACGCAAGCAGAAGAGTAAAAATTGTTTCTGAACAGATTCGATGTGTTCGCTGTAAACATTATAGTGAGGATCCCAAACGATAGAACCATACTCCAAAATAGGTCTGACAAGCGATATGTATAGCTTTTTAGTAATATATGGATCAGTAAATTCCTTTGCCCAACGTTTTATGAAGCCAAGAGTGCTTCTTGCCTTATTTACAGTCAAAGTGATATGATCATTAAAGTTTAATTTTGTGTCTAATAGGATCCCAAGATCAATAAAAGAGTCCACTATTTCCAGTTGATGACCTCCAAGCAAGTAATTAACCGCGATAAAATTATTTCCTGAGAACCGCATATAGAAATTATTGAGATCACTTTGAAGATAAATATGCTCAATGAAATTATTAAAGGAGAGAAAAAGTTTTACATCGTCAGCATACATTAAGATATTGGCAAAATTAATTATGTTGGGAAGATCGTTTATAAACAGCGAAAAAAGAAGTGGACCAAGATGGCTGCCTTGAGGAACACCAGATAGCACATAAATATATATAAATATATAGATAAGCTATTGTTCACACATACAGTCTGCTTTCTACCAGTCAAATACGACTCTAGCCATCTTAAACTCTTATGATTTACACCCATTAAATCCAATTTAGTTAACAGAAGTTTGTTATTCACCTTATCGAACGCTTTGCTAAAATCCGTAAAAATTACATCAGTTTGCTTCCGTTGAGAAAAGGCCACATTTATCATGGATGTTAACTAAAGCACGTTAGTCGTTGTTGAACAGCCCTTTCGGAAACCATGTTGATAAGGTGATAATAACGATGAAGTATGATGAACCAAAAAAATCGGCAATCAGTTTCTCGAACATTTTTGGAATTGCACTCAGTTTTGCAATGCCCCTATAGTTTGTAACATCAGATTTATTGCCAGATTTAAAAAGTGGTATAATATACGAGTTCCTCCAAAACACAGGAAAATATCCATAATTAATCGAGGTATTTAACAATATGACTAATGGTGTGATGAATGACTCTGCACATCGATTTAAAATACAACTTGGAACCCCATCGGGACCAGGACAAAAAGATATCTTCAAACTTTTCAGGTTCATCAAAATATCACAGTCACTAAATGTTGGAATAGATATTACTTGAGCTGATGTCAGCAAGTAAGGGTACATATTTGTATCATTGTAAGCCGCATTAGAATAAGTACTGGCGAAGAAATCTGCAAACATATCACATATGACATCAACATTACATGATTCTTTATCACCAAATTTCATAAAGGATGGTAAACCAGTAGATTTTCTCTTCGAATTTGCAAACGTATAAAAAGATCTAGGATTCTTAATAAAATTATTTTTCATTTTCTGCATATAAGTTTTATATAATGAGCGATTTAGAATATTATATTCAGACCGGCTAATAGAATATCTTCCATAGTCAATAGTGGAGCCAGAACTTTGGTATTTCTTGTAATACTTGTTCCTTCGATTTTTCAGTCGCGACAGTTGTTTAGAATTCCATGGTGGACCAACCAGAGTATACGCAGGTTTTAAGGGAACACAGATTTCAATTATTGAATGCACTTTCTTATAAAAGTTAGAAATCATCAAGTATTTGTTTGGCCCTTTTCCATTTATTGATTTTGTATAGTGATATTTTGAATTCAACATACATATAGTCAGAAAAAGACACATTGCAATTATTGACTAAACCTCTATAATTGTCACTAATAAGCGTAATATCAAGAACCTCCCTTTGCAAATAAAGACAAGTCCATTACCGCTATTAGCAACTATTAGTTTATTGTGATTCACCTCTTAATTTGATGTCTGTACACCACCAAATGCTGTGGCATCTGCACACATTATTTGCTTCGAATACGTTGTCCCTGTCCATTGGAATTCGGTCGATCATCCTCTTGGTCATGTATCAAATAGCAGATCATGATCCAATCTGTTGTCTTCAATTGCGATGGTACGGGTTTCTTAGCGCTAAAGTCAAATAGCAGCAGGCAGGATGATAGCAGCAGGCGCCTCCTTTACAGCAGATGTGGTATAAGTAATTGTTTTAGCCCAACATAGAGGTGTTTTGGCTTTTGTACCTTCAGAGTGCAATTGTCAAGGCCACTTGAGAATCGATTTTGTTGGTTGCCTCAACGAAACCATGTTGTAGCGCCCGAAGCATAGAATTGATTGTTGTTGACGGTTTTGGGGCGCTAGCAGCATACTAATAATTTGTGCCTGATGCCTCCACTCAACTAATTGGATTTTAATCGCATACAACAGCCTGACATCGACTTTATATTAATTGGGTCTCCGGAGATTATGAAGCCCTTACCTGGATACTGATGGCTTAATCTGTCCTGTCATTTATAATGACGAATTTGGGATTTTGCATTTTATGCAATGCCAGGTTCTAGAAACTGTCGTTCTATAAGAGACATACTCCGCCAACAAAAAATCTCAGACGGTAGGGTAGTTGTTAGTTTTTGCTCAGCTTAGAGCAACCTGAGATGGTTGATTTTTCTGGTAGTGACAGAATCATAATCGTTACTTCGGCTCTAAGCTTCCTTGTATTTAAGCCCTTGCATTACGACAAGATGGCTACCCATTCGCTAAGGAAATCCAGTTCGCCTATAATTCGTAAAACTACAGGTCTCCACACTTTATTGTAATGTTTCTTGAAAGCAGCCCATCGGCATACTACCCCAAAAAAAATATTACGTTCCAAATACATATATTAAATAGATCTAGCGTATTTTATAAGAACCTAAGTTTTCTGCTAAGTATTATTCCATTTATACTTTTTAATACAAAGTATTGCTTATATTTTTGTTAAGACCACTGCATCGGTTTGGTAAGGATTCATGTAAAGTACAAATTCATTAATAATTAATTAGGTATAATACTACCGGTTAAAGTGACTTTTTCAGATAGGGTAAGCGCATACCAGACGCTGCAATGACCATATGGTCATTTAGGAGGAGCATAACTAACTTAATGAGATCTAAATCCAAGTTAAATTAAAACGCGCTATCAATACAGCACTTATTTAATTAAATTACATTAAATACTCTTATTCCATATTCGCCAAATTCAAAAATATAAGTGTTTCGACTTCTTTGTCATGGTGTCCGCAACCATGTGAGAAGTTGGGCAATACTGTGGAGGAACTTCGCTGTTATGAACTGCTTGACGGACATGATTGTACTTTATGTCAATATGCTTCGTACGGTTGTGGTAAATTGGGTACATAGCCAAATTTATCGTGGCATGGTTATCTATTTCAAGTAAAATGGGTTCAGCACTACAGATTCCAATTTTATCTGCCAAAGGTTTTAGATATATGGTTTCCTTGGACGCAGTGTTGCCACCTTGTGTGTAATTACGCATATTGTGTGTAATTTTTGATTGTATGTGTAGCATGTGTGTAATCAGCTTCGTGTGTAATTTGTGTGTAATTTTACTTTTTGGTCTACCCTTTTGTTTAATCGCTAATTTTTAACAGCCAATTTGTTAACACTGATTTATTTTGAAAATTTATTGCAATTTCCAACACTAGTTTGCAAAAATAAACACCTACACCTTTCTCTTACTAATTTAAATACATGTAAGGATAATGTTTGATATGTGCCAAGGCGAATTCATGTAACCGGTGGGAGCATCTAAACAGCTGATATGATTTCGATTGTCAAAATTTGTGTGTGTTTGTTGTGCGTGTGTGTTTTGTTGTTAATTTGTTTTCCCTTTTCCATTTTTTTTCTTCCTATTTTGACACACTAAATGTTGTTTTACAAAAACAAAATGTCTGTTGTTTTTGCATTGTTGTACTTGTTGTAGAGTTGCGGCTACCTTATATGAATTTGTCTTGATATATGCTGTTGAACTATGTTCAACATAGTACATACATATTGCGAATTACATTTTTGTGTTTAATCTGTTATATGAATATTTTGTATTTGTTTTTTACTATATATTATATGAAGTATATCAGGTATGTGATGAAAAACGATTTCGATCAAAAAGCGGTATAAAATCGGAAATAGTTGTGACGGCACCAATTATTTCTGTTTCGTTTTGGTTTTGTTTTTAAACCGAATTCGATTTCATTTTTCATTTTGTTCTATAAAAATTTCAAAAAATAAGAATGTGATAGAAAACGAAAATTTAGTTTGATTTTCGTTTTTAAATCGGGCAACCATTTGTATACGATTTGCTAAAAATTGTCTGTTTTAATAATAAAAAATACGGGTTTCTCATTTATTTACTACATAAAATTATTTAAAAACAGGCTTTCTGCAATTACATCCCGGTTTCTGCTTGCCTCAGTATTTGTTGGATTACTTAAATCAAGTTCGATTTCACTAGGATCAGGTTCTTCAAGTGGAGTAGTCGTAGTATCAAAATTGTGGTCTAATTTGTAAAAGTTACACATATTGTGAAGTGCGCAGCATAAATATATTATTTTAACAATTTTCTGCGGTTTACCACATAAAGAGCCAGGCAAACAACGGAATCTTCTTTTAAGAACACCGATTGTTCTTTCAATAAGATTTCTAGCTGATGCATGGGTTTATTAAATATATGTTGAGCTGGTTGGGTTTCTTAATGGAACTAGTACGAAAGGCTTTAACACCTATCCGGAATCAGCTAAGAGCCATGAACCACGATCTCCATTTTCATAATTCCTACTATAAAAGTCTAATGCTAAACTGAGATTACAAACAAAGGAATCATGACTAAATCTGGTTCGAGTTGCATCAATTGCTACAATATTCATTTTGTGATCACATATCTAAAAAACAGGGAAACATCATAAAATAACTTCATTCATTTCAAAAGTTTTGACATACTATTATCGCATTTATACTATAATAGAAAAGGCTATATATTTAGTAGCTATATATTTAGTAGCCTTTTCTATTGTAGTATAAATAGTCCTGGTTCCCTGGTTTAACGATTCTAAAATGAGTACCGTCGATACAACCAATTACGCCATGAATTTTGTATTTTTGAAGAAAATGGTGTTTCGACTCTTGAACATCAGAACATCGGATGAAATTTTCATCCAATATTCGCATAAAACATTTTCCAATACAACTATTATTTTAGAAAATGTAGTTCTGTGCATTACTACAATAGAATTAATCCCAACGGACCGTTGAAAACTGCCTCCTGCTAACATTAATGTGGCTGCTAATTCGATTACCGATGGAATTGATTTCGATTGTATATGGGGTTCAATTTTGTTTAATATATAGGAACATCCTTCCTTATTTAATCTAAAATATTCTTTAAAACTAAAAATATTTGTATTATATACTATTAAACTCATTAATTTAGATTACGGCGTTTTACCTTCTTTTCGGCATATTTAATGGGTTTGATGCATCCCTTAACTTTTTTCGTTCAATATTTTCAAAGCGATTGGAATTGTTGATTATTACAATTGAGGTTGATAAAACAAATGCTATTGTTACGCTTTACAAATTAAATAATATTTTTTTTTTTAATAAAAAGTTTGTTATTTTACATGAAACGGTTTAGAATAAAACAGAAAATGGAAACTAAAACCGTTCGGAATTCATCACATCTTATAACAAAACGTTCGTTTTCCAAATTCGATTTTACTTGAAATCGAATCGATTTTCATCACATACCTGTATATTGTGTAGGACGTTGAGATATAAGATTGAATATTTGCAGGTTTAGAAAGCTCAAGTGAAGAGATTGGTATGCTTTATTCAATTGATATTGGTTTGGGAATTATTTCCTCTTTTATACAGTTTTTAGCTGATCCGACAATTTCGAATCAGCTCCCTTAATTCTATATAGTACTTAAACTTATTACATATGTTCGGTTGAATGTCTCAATGACCTATATTCTAATAATTAACAATACAAGAGTTTGTGTGTATGCAGCACGATCCAAGCCCTCAGCCCAACACCAGTAATGCAAACAAAGCACGCTGGTCAGCGGAGAATACACAACAACAACAACATGCATACAATGTGTCGTCGGCGTATAAAGCAGCGAGAGTCAATGCTCAGGATTATGTCAACGACACACTTGTTTATGTTATTTGATATTCATTTGTTTATACATGTTGTGTCGCTAATGATCATTAACCATACAGAACATTGTGCTGGCATAAACGACAGTAGGATCGCACTACAATTGGTAAATTCAACATTTCTATTATTTGCGTAAAACCTGTTGAAAATAATTACCATCAGTTGTTAAGAAACCTCCACTAAGGCAATAAAGGCTAAGTTGAAACAAAACCCCTTAGCCTTCTCGTTTTATTGGGGGATATACAATATATTCCAGAAGAACATACATATCCCATTCTCCAACTCATTTTTATAGGCCGTAGGAGTTTGGTTGACTCCTAGATGCATTTACATGTCTTTTGTTAGAAAAAAAAAACAATACTTTTATTTGAGTTGTACGTTACATTTTTAATTATACATACATATTAGAGCGACTCACCAAAAAAAGTGCTCGATGTACCCTACTAAAAATGAACCTTGGACTTTTTTAAGATAACATTTAAAATATTTCGGTTCCAGCTTTGATCTCTCGTGAACTGGACCATTTCGAAAAAGGATCTATTTTTCCATGTTTTGTCAATTTGAGAATCTGTTTCCTTACCAACATATACAATATGGATGTCAAATCCAAAAACCGTTTTTTTACAGAATATCCTTAAAAAAACGACATGGATGATTGTCCGTGGACAATTGTATATACCGCTGGACGCGCCTTGAAAAAACCTTTCTTATGACACCCATACTCTATATGTTGGTTAGGAAACAAATTCTCAAATTAACAAAACATACAAAAATAGACCCTTTTTAAAAATGGTCCAGCTCACGAGAGGTCAAAGCTAGAGCCGAAATATTTTAGATGTCATCTTAAAAAAGTCCAAGGTTCATTTTGAGGGGGTACATCGAACGAATTTTGCTTCCATACAACTTGAGTCGCTCTAATACATATATGTGCGTGCTTGTGTGTGTTCGCTTATTAGACGAAAAGCCCGGGTTCGAGCCCCAGGCCAGACATCAAAACGAAATATGAAACAAATATTTCTTCGGCGACTACCTCTCAGCAGATTTCTGGCAATAAGTCTGAGAGTAAATAAACCTGCCATGAAAAAGTTTCTCAAAAAAATCTGTCGTTCGGAGTCGACGTTAAACTGTAGGTCCCGCCACTCAAGTATAAAATAAAGCCACACAACATGAGTGGTGTGAGAAGCTATGCCGTAATCCTGACTGAAGGGTTGTAATGGCCAATTATGTATAGTATATGTGCGTGCATAAATCTGCACTTTGTTTAATACTGTTCATTTACTAATTTTTCGGAACTCAAAATAAAATTAAACAGAAGCGAATTTTTAAAAGCTGAAAATGTTATGTTATATTATAAGTATGTATATGAATATATAATTGTAATGTTTACATAATGTATGTAATATTTGTAAAATCAGAATTTTGTGTGTAATTTTTTTTTCATATGTGTAATTTCGATGCCAGTTGTGTGTAATTCATAAAGCTGTTGGTGGCAACACTGCTTGGACGCTTTGAACATATCCATATATTCAGCTTCGGTAGAACTTAGTGCTACAGCAACCTGCTTCATAGATTCACAGGAAACAAGACAGTCAACCCTCCTATAACGCGGTGAGTGCGTACCGCGTTAAATGGAAACCGCGCTATAAGAAACTCTGATTTAACTGTACAAACCAGGCTAATTCGTAGCGCGTTCTATGGAAACCGTCTACCGCGCTATAAGAAACTCGGAATGAGTACAAATCACATCATTCGTAAAAATAAGAAAAACCTTTGTAAAATTATGTAATTTTTCAACATTCATCCTCACTGTCAGTATGAGTTGCAGATAATTTTTTAGAAAGATTTGGTCACCAACAAAACGAATATACTTTTAAAGAGCTCTGAGATGACTGAAAACATGTTGTTTATATATCTCGGCTGTTCTTTTGCATCGAACTGATATTAAACCCTCTTACAATCTCTAGTTACTAGAGTCATTCCATAAGTAACTTATGGTGGTAGCAATAATACAACAACTCAATTCGTAGTGTTTTTTAACAAAAACAACATGTATTTTCTGTTGTTTTTGGGTGACCACTAATGTCAAGTGAAATTCGCCGTAAGGCAGAAATGACAAAGGCGATTCCATATAAAGACATAAAGTTGTTATTTTGTGTCATTATTTCTCTTTTGTTTCTTTTTGTTTATAAAAAAATTTTAAAAAACAAATAAAATTTTAAAAACAAATTTAAATTTTTTTTAATACGTGCTGATTTGCGCTACCACTAAAGTATGAAGACCTTCAGAGGAATACTGGGAAGCATAAAAGCGGATTCTGCAACAAAAGTTGTGCCAGAACATTAGGAATACTCAAATAAATTATAAATTGTATAGAATACAAATATAAAAGGAAATAAAAAATAAGTAAACAAAAAAATCTATATTCAGTGAGCAAAAAAATGTGTACACTTGTTATAAAAAACTAATAAATAAATTAATCCACATTATTTTGTTTTAGATGATTTTCTAGAAAATTCGGTCGCCATAAAAAGTGGTGATTTTTTGCCTAAAAATGTGGGAATTTCTTAGTTTCGACAATTATTTTCTTGTTACGTAACCAATAGAGAAATGTTTATAATCAGAATATAGTTTTTAACCTTTTTTTAGTCCCAAAGACAATAAATTTCTTTTTATAGATAATTTTTTGTTCAAAAGTTATTTCGATGTAGTAAGTGTACAAATTTTTTTGCTCACTGTACGCAAACAATTGGGGTATTTACACGGTCGTCGTAAAGTCATATTATCATAAAATAATAACACGAAAAATATGACTGCTGTGAGCAACCCTCATAAGTTAGTGTGCTATTTCAAATTTGAGTCAGCTGATGAAAGAAAAATATAATTATAAAAAATTACAAATATTTTTAATTAAAAAAGCCAAAAACAAGTCAAAAAACTGAAATAATAGCCGGTTTGTGCGAAACATACATATTGGACATTATTATGGCTGATTCAAGTAAATAAAAAAAAATAATTACATGTTTATATTTAAATAAATCATTTTTATAAAAATTATTAAATATTTTGGCACAAAAAAAAATATTTAAAAACATAAACATAAACAGTTGTTATTGATTACTAAGCCGGTAATAATTTCAGACGGCGGTTATTTTAAATACGTTCGGTGCCGCCAATCAGCTAAAGTATACAAACAAAATTTTCTTTTATGTAATAATGTATCAATTTTTTTATTTAACTTTATAAAAGTTGATAACTTTTATTAATAAATTATTAACATGTATTTAATCTCGAAGTTATAGAACTTTGAAGTTAATAGCATGTTTCACGTACATGTTGCGAATATTCAACGGCGCCAACTTCTAAATATTATCAACGGCTCGATGGCGACTTTTTCCCTTTTGACTTAGATTTAAACTGTTTAAATATGACAAAACAATAAACACATCACAAAAGGTACTATTATTTTATGACTTTTTTGTTTGAAGCACAACAACAATTTTTTTAAACTATCATAAAACTTTAGTATTTTATGACAATATGACCTGATAGCACACCGTGTAAATACCCCAAATATGTTTGACATTTATGCATACTGAAAAAGCACTCACATGGGCTAATAAATAATACGACCTTATATGAATTCGCCTTGGTACCTATTTAAAGCACAAATTTTAACTAGAATTTTTTATTTATTTGATAATTTTTATATAAAAAAACTAGTTTTATTAGCATTTAACGTAACCAATATCTTCTGTTGGTTCTTTTCTTGCCTTTTTAAGTCTGTAGCTTTTCGGCAACTGCTGTTTGCATCGGTTAGTGCTAGTTGAAGGCCCTTTAATATCGTATGACGATTCCACCTTATCTGAATCGTCTTGAATTTGCAATCCAATTGCAGATCCGTTTGGATTTACTTTCGATTACATAGACACCAACTGTACGGTGCTCTACTCCAATGGGGTCAAGCTAATTTCCGTCGAGGGACCACCACCAGAAGCTTGAAAGTTTTTTTTATTGGCAGCCAAATTTCTTTTCAAATTGGCTTTATAATGAGTCCATACCTGTAACAAAATGAAAACCATTTTTATGTTATACTTGAAAAATTTTACAATTTATCTACTAACCCTTGGTAATTCTTTTGCAACTCTAATGGGTGAACCCAAGCCATTTAGCTTCAATGAAAATTTCTCCAATGTCTCTTTGTGCTAAGTCTTATTTGCTACAAATGGTAACTTGCCACGGCCAATGTCAGGGTTTGCTGTCATTAACTCGACCAGCTTTTCCTTCGGCTTCTTATTGGTTATTTTTCTATAAAATATTTCCAGTTATTCATAATTTTTAAAATTTCCACAAAAAATTATATGCACTGTTATATATACTTACAAATTTTTCTTCATTTCCTTTTTTAAACTTACCGCGGCAACAATACAACAGCTAATGAGCTGTTGTAAGTTTTTGAGAGTTCTAACAACACTTAAAAACAACTGTTGTAAACCATAATCGCAATTTAAAAAATACAACATTAAATTTACAACTGTTGTAAACCATAATCGGGGCCTACATCGCCGGAGACAGTCCTTATGCATGCTGAAGCAGAGCCGGAAATATAATATCCGGACCAGGCGACTTAAAAAGCTCAAAGCTACTTATAGCCCATTTGACCTTATCCCTGGTAATGATATCCTCCAAGTCGGGCATCATGCCAGCATTACAGAAGGGATAAGCTACGCCCAACGGATACCTATCTGGATCCACACAGTTGGGAAAATAAGTGTTCAATAGAACCTCTAGGGTTTCTTTTCTCGAAGTTATCCCCGTGCCATCGTTTTTTGGACGAATCCTAGGATTTCGGGGTTCCTAGACAGCATCCTACGTAAACGAGCCACTTCGGCTACATCCTTGATACTCGCGCAGAAACTCATCCCAGAATCCTATCCCTAAGGATCCAAGGTTCCTGGATAAGAGCGATATCAACTTCAAGGCGGCGCAGGGTGGTCAGCAGGTTTAAGATTCATCTGCACTACTTTTGGCCTCCCCCAGGTTCCTGCCATCACTTATGTTCGGATGACTTAATTTAAGGTGCGCTAACCCACACAACACTCCGCCTCCCCTTGCCTCAATTGCGATCCGAAGATCGCAGCCTTTCCTACTGTCACCAGTCCGGGAGTTGACAACCACCCACGAGGTGATGTTCAATCCGTCATTCTGCTTTCCAACAAGTTTAGGTATACTGTTCACCTGCCTAAAAGTAGGCGGCATCCACACCGTCACTATTGGACGCAGAGGGAGGTCGAATTGAGGGGTAACCTCAAATCGAGCACCAGGCCAGAGGTTACCAAGGCGCTTTACTGCTTCCACAAGGAACTTTACAGTACCCTCGTTTTCACAGTCCCCTACCTTGATGCCCCTGGACCAACCGATTGATGATATGCGGGCATTACGGCCATCGCAACTTTTCTCCACCATAAACTCGATGAGCCTTTCCTCAACTAGCTCTCATCTTTCAGGAGAGATTTTGCCATCTAAATCTGACCTGTCGATAAAAGCCAACTGAATGGAAGGGTTAGTTCTCAGGCTCCTCTGTTTCTTGAAGCCGGAGGGAGGCACTTCGTCAGATCTGTTCCTCTTCATGCGATCTCCCTTGCATGGAAGGCCTATGCGTCGAAGCTCGATTTGTCTCCTTCGCTTCCAACCTTACATCCTTCTGGGATAAAGGAGTAGCGGTAGTTTCTGCCACCTTTCCCCCATCCATTGAAGAAGGAACACCAACACCCTTACTCTTCACTGGAGGTTTGAAGACCCTAGAGGTCTTATTTACTCTAGTTGGGAGCAAGGGTGCTGAACCCTCATGCCCCTTGCTTGCGGCTTGAGAAGTAGAAGCAATTGGCTCTGCGCTCTCGTCCGCACTCAAGGCTCCGTTCTTCTTGCCAGAGTCGGCGCCTTGAGAGAGGACACTTCCCGGGTATTTGGTCTCATACCGCAAAACATTGCCTCTGTATCGAGCCAGCAATTTCTGCTCCTTAACAGAGAGGGAATCCTCATCACAGCTTGTAAATCTCCTCAAGATAGTGCAAGTCCTGCGATACGAATTTCTCTCTTTATACAAAGCGGAACGTTTCCGCCCAGTTTTAACCCCCTTGTCAGACGAGATACTTTTTCTCACGCAGTCCGAATCAATAGCTGATTGCATTATTGTGTTCGAGGCATCCTGTCTAACAAGAGGGTTCCGTAAAGGGGAAGTCACCACTTCATTGCTCCCAGTAGCAATCTGGATTCGAGTGAAGGGGAGCCTTTCGATGATCGAATTGCCATCGTCTTCATCCGATAGTGGGGAGACAGATCTGCCTCTACGCACATATCTTTCGTCGAAGTGACGATCGCCAAAGCAGTCACCTCACTAAAGGACTCCTCCACAGTCGTAATCCTCATACTACCTGGTGCGAAATTCCTGACGATCTCATTGTTGTTATCAACAATGCTCGCCTGAATTCGCGCAATGAGATGGGATGCGTCTAGAGCAGTTTCCAATGCCGGTTCGTCATCATCGTTTGTCATGTTCAATTTTTTATTCGGCTCGTTGTCTATATAAGTTAGTCCCACGAGTAAGGAGGAAGGAAGGTCAATAATGCCATAGCTCCCGCTAGCATGACAAGGACTTGGTAGAAAACCTAATACTCACTGAGGCGCCCAGGTATCAGTGAGGCTCCGTTGTAATACTGTCGGATTAGACCTCTGACTGCAAACCATCCGATAAGCACGGGTCGCTTAACACTCCGAACTAGGAGCAGAAGATCACACAAGAGGAGACACCAATTCGAAGACAGTCCTCTCACGATATTAAGGTAATCTTTAGTCATACACCACATCCCCATCAGGTACACCTAAGCCCCCACATCACGATAAGATTGTTACCCAGGTGGGAGAACATTAAGTTCAGTCATGTTTATCGTTGCTCGTTAGAGCGTCATTAACATCTTTGGGTATAAAATTATTACAAACAGCATTCAATAAATTTCTCATCAGTCTGGGATGACCAGGACCACCACTTCTCAGCAAACGTGGTCTTCCAGGAGCAGCTCTAAAACTATAAAGGTCTGCTGCATCAAATTCGACTTCACCCTCCCAATTAGAGCTGCATTAGACCCTTCTGCATTTTCATCCACAATATATGAGATATTGTCCTCAACAATATCGTCAACATCGTCGGTCTTTTGATGCCTGCGTTCATCCGAAAGCTATTGAATTATCATCAATAGGAAATATTACATACATTGTACATGGAGTAATTTTTTTCATTAAATTTTTTTTTATTTTCATAATGCAAGAGACATAAGTTTGAGACTAGCGAGTATTCTACCATAATATATTCATCTCCTTTTGCCTTAAACTTCAATCCGACAGTCAATGAATCAAATGTTCTCAAATGGCTAACATTAGGATGATTATCGTGCCAAATTTCGTATGGTGTCTTATTTTTCAAAATTAGAGTTGGCCATCTGTTTTTCAAATATGCAGCAGTACATGCAACCTCTGCCCCTAAAAAATTAGCTGCACTGGAATGAATCATCATTGATCGTGCCACTTCCACTAGTGTTCAAGGGCTCGTTCCGCCACATCATTCTGTTGTGGTGTGCTTGGTACCGTCAATTATTTTCCGATTCCACTCTGATTTGAACAGTTACCTCTAAATATGTATTCACCATCATTGTCGTTGCGAATAGCCTTTTTTATCAACCAGTCTGACGTTCTACCTACGCCATACACAACCTGAATTTTACCATCACCTACGATGTATGCTTCAGAAAATAAATAAAAATTCGACGAGACTTATCGTCAATAACGGTCAAGAAATATATCGAACCACGCTCATTGGGCCACACACATCTGTATGTAACGGTTCAAGTAAATGATTTGTCGTCGCTGTGGATTCCTTGAAATGAACATGCGCATACTTTATTCAACACACAATATCAAATTGGCTTAAACTAATACCATAACCATTTCCCCCTTCTGTAATATACGAAAACTTTTTTTGCTCAAATGGCCGTACCTATCATGCTATTTTAAACATATAGCGCATATTTTGTGCCTTCAACATCTTCATCAACAACAAATAAATTGTTCTTCTTTACCGCATGTATTACAACTTCATTATTTTTGTTCTTAATATATGGACCTTCATTGTCGAATATAGCAGTATAATCATTTTCCACAATAAAATTTGCCTGCGATTCAGATAAAAACAAAACATTACACATTGCTTCTTCTTCTCTCACTTTTTCGCACAGCGATCTGCTTGTCTGCATGGTAGACATTTGCCTTTTAATTTGTTTTCACCGTTACCTTAACTTGCTGCTTTGCCTAGCTTCTCCTTTTTGTCTGTTCAAATATTAAAATCTTATTCCTACTTGTGACCACCTTTCAGAAAAAGCATACGCATGTAGAATGAATCATAGATCCCACCATCCAGCTTCTCTATTTGATAAAGAGAACTCATTTTCTTATACAAATTCTCCTTCACACAAATAATAAAAATTTAGCATGACGCAAAATTTTAAATTAATAAAGATAAAACTTTTCTGCTTCACGCAATTCTTTTTTATTAATAAAGGTAAAGAATGCCAAGTCAGAAAGAAAATAATTTTTGTTTTTAGGATTGGCAAACTTTAATAGTTGTCAGATTGTTTGTTTGTACCCCCGATCCAAAAATCCTACATTTTACCCATTGTATTAAAAACCGAGTATATAATATCACAATTAGAGAAGTGTTTTTACGCATCTTGAAAATTGTTTGATGTTCTTTTAATCAAGCGATGGATAAATAGAGAACATTGAATTAAAAGATGTAAATAATTTGTTTTATACATTCAGATTGACGTCTGAAATGTCAATTATTTCATCCAATCAAATTGACACTTTTTATTCGTTCATTGGTCTCCCAATAAATTACCTTATTTTCCAATATTCTTCCATTTTGCGAGATAGAGGTAATTTCTTAATTATGTCTCTCATTTTTTAGGGGACTTAAATCTTATTAGTTTGTCTATTTATGATTTTTTTCATTCCCAATAACAGGATCCATTTCCAAATGAACTTTGTCATACTGTCGCTTTAGAGAAGACCGATACATTTTATTTCGTATCTTATTACAAATAACGTACTCAACTCCGTTAAGCTGTTTTAAAGAAAATACAAATAAATTTTCCTACTCTATTTCACACATAAATAATATCTGATTGTTGAAGTGATCGGACGTGTTTATGTTTGTGCTCCTGCAAGATTTTTGTGTAGTATCTGTGTTTTTGAAGTTTTGCATCCTGAAAATATTTTCTATAGTTGCATTTTGTGCAATAAATCGTAACATAAAAATAAGTCAAAATAACATAAAAATACCAATTTGAAATTTATCAAAGTGAAATAACGCATAGCAACAGAGTGTAACTCTTCATGCAATATTTATTTATAATTTACAAAAACAAATATAAAACGGACAATCTTATTCTTGGTGACTCATCCTCAGAATTAAAAAAAATTAAGTAACTGAAATTGAACAACAACAAACTTACACAGTATCTTTAATCCTAACACCTACATAGCAACATTATCCTAAACAAAATAAAACAAAAACAAAAGTAAACAAATTAAAAACAACCAGCCGTTTTGACCTAATTACCGGTTTATTAAGTGCTGCCAAATTTATCTAAAGTATTGACAGTCAATTTATACGTTAAACATTGTTACTTTTTGTAATCACTACTATTTATTGCAACTGCCTTGGTTTGTGAATTTGCTAAAGGTCGTATATTGCGGTTTATACTTTTAAATTAATATAATGGAGTGTTCAAAAGCAAATTGTTCCACTACTGGGAATCTTAGGATGGTCTCATGCTGGCTATGTATGAGCCTCTATCATATAACTTGTAGTGGTCTTAAGGCTCGTGATGCGGATGCGTTAGCTGATCCACAGAAGTTCCTTCAATGGACTTGTCCTGATTGTAGAAAAGTCAATATCGAATTCTACAAACTATTTAAGGACTCTAAGGTTAAATTTAACACAATTAGTAATGATCTCATGGAATTGCAAAAGAAGTTTACAGAGTTTGGTGAGTTATTTGCTAAATATCCTAATTTGGATAAATTGTTTAGTAACCAACATTCTGCATCACCTAAACGTAAAAGGGATGGTCTGAGATCTGCTCAAAATGTTTCTCCATTACTACCACCTGCTGCTGATCCGAATGAGAATGTTGTAATGACTCCATCTAGTGAATTGCAACCGTCATATTCTTTGAATAATAATTGTACATCACCGTCCACAAATTTAATTTCACCTTTACCTCGTGCTGCTGATATTTCGTCCGTTACTGAAAATCCTAATAACTCACAACCTACTTCAAGTTACTCGAAAGCTGCTGCAAAAGTCACTGATATTAATAACACCTTGATAACCACACCTAAGCCGTTAAGAGTCATACCACCTGCTAGAAGCATTTTTATCTCACGTTTAGCTTCTGACACTGCCATAAAGGACATTGAATTTTATATAAGATCTAAAATAGGTGACGGGATTAATTTATCGATTCATAAATTTGCATACTCGCAACCGAGAACAATAGCGTCTTTTAAAATTACAGTTCCGGACGAATACTTTGAAAAAATACAAGATTTTAATTTTTGGCCTGCAAAAACATATGTCCGGGAATATGTTTCCTCGGAAAGACAAAGGAATAATATTGTACGTCTACCTACACCGCAGATTACAAAAAACTAAATATTCACTGTGATAGTTTATCAATAGTATATCAAAATGTTCGTGGATTGAATACTAAATTGTCCAAACTCTTCGTTAATAGTCATGATTTTATGTATGATGTAATTGTCTTTACTGAAACTTGGCTTAATGACAGTGTTTTTAATGCAGAAATTCTTTGTAACAAATATCAAATTTATAGATACAATCGTAATACACGCAGAGGAGGTGGTGTATTAATTGCTGTCTCTTCATTACATCCATCAGAACAGTTTGTAACTGATACTTCCAATATTGAATTTGTTGCTGTTGTTGTAAAATTAAAAACGTCTAAAGTCTACTTCTCTTGTTCTTATGTTCCCCCTGATTCTGACTATGCTGTTTACTCTGATCATGTTGACGCAATAACATCTGTTGTCCAATGTGCCAAAAAAGATGATTCTGTTTTTGTTATGGGTGATTTTAATCTTCCCTCAATTACATGGAAACATGTACCTGATGTGCCTTATTTAATTCCGATTAAAACTAAGACTTGCCATGACGTATTCCTAAACGATATTTTTGGACTATCACTGTATCAAATAAACTCACTTTGTAATGACTTTGGAAAAATACTAGATCTTATATTTGTTAATGATGTTAATCACTGTAGTGTTTTACGTTCTGAACCTGTAACTTTGCCTGAGGATCGATATCATCCGACCTTAAAAACTAATTTTTCCCTTCCAACGAATTTCAAAGCTAAGCCTTCGAAAATTAGTAAAGTTTACTGTTTTAATCGAACCAATTACCATTTATTTAATGACATGATGAAAAATACTTGTTGGAATGAAACCTTATCTATCCCTGTTAACAATGATTCTGACATTGACTTGATGATTTCTAACTTTTATAAGAAAGTGCATTCAATAATTGAAATTTGTGTTCCCTTAAAACCTTCATATACTCTGGTTGGTCCACCATGGAATTCGAAACAACTGTCACGACTGAAAAATCAAAAGAACAAGTATTACAAGAAATACAAAAGTTCTGGCTCCATTATTGATTATGGAAGATATTCTATTTGCCGGTCTGAATATAACATTCTAAATCACTTATTATATAAAACATATATGGATAAAATGAAAAATAATTTTATTAGGAATCCTAGATCTTTCTTTACGTTTGTAAATTCCAAGAGAAAATCAACTGGTTATCCATCCTTTATGAAATTTGCTGATAAAGAATCCGGAAGTGTTGATGTCATATCTGATATGTTTGCTGATTTCTTCGCCAGTACTTATTCTAACTCCGCTTACAAGGATACAAATAATTACCCTTTCCCGCTGACATCGGCTCCAGTAATATCTATTCCAACTTTTAGTGACTGCGATATTTTAGTAAACCTGAAAAGGTTAAAGATGTCTTTTCGTCCTGGTCCTGATGGGGTTCCAAGTTGTATTTTAAATCGATGTGCAGAATCATTCATCACACCATTAGTCATATTGTTTAATACCTCGATTAATTATGGATATTTTCCTATGTTTTGGAAGGACTCGTATATTATACCGCTTTTTAAATCTGGCAATAAGTCTGATGTTACAAATTATAGGGGCATTGCAAAACTGAGTGCTATTCCAAAAATGTTCGAGAAACTGGTTGCCGATTTTTTGATCCATCATACTTCATCGTTACTATCACCTCATCAACATGGTTTCCGAAAGGGCTGCTCAACAACGACTAATGTGCTTCAGTTAACATCCATGGTAAATGGGGCTTTTTTTCAACAGAAGCAAACTGATGTAATTTTTACGGATTTTAGCAAAGCGTTCGATAAAGTGAATCACAAACTACTGTTAACTAAATTGGATTTAATGGGTATAAATCGTAGGAGCTTAAGATGGCTAGAGTCGTATTTAACTGGTAGAAAGCAGACCGTATGTGTGAACAATAGCTTATCTAAGTATATTTATGTGCTATCTGGTGTTCCTCAGGGCAGCCATCTTGGTCCACTTCTTTTTTCACTGTTTATAAACGATCTTCCCAACATAATTAATTTTGCCAATATGTTGATGTATGCTGACGATGTAAAAGTTTTTCTCTCCTTTAATAATTTCATCGAGCATATGTATCTTCAAAATGATCTCAATAATTTCTTTTTGTGGTGCGAGCACAACATGATGGAGCTTAACATTAAGAAATGTAAATGTTGCCGATTCTCAAGAAATAATTTTATCACGGTTAAGTACTTGCTTGGTGGTCATCAATTGGAGAATGTTGACTCTTTTATTGATCTTGGGATCTTATTAGACACAAAATTAAACTTTAATGATCATATCACTTTGACTGTTAATAAGGCAAGAAGCACTCTTGGTTTCATAAAACGTTGGGCAAAAGAATTTTCTGATCCTTATATTACGAAACAGCTATATGTATCGCTTGTTAGACCAATTTTAGAGTATGGGTCCTTTGTATGGGATCCTCACTATGATGTTTACAGTGAACACATCGAATCTGTGCAGAAACAATTTCTTCTCTTCTGTTTGCGTGGCCTTGGATGGAATTATCTGGATATGCCTCTATATACTAGCAGGCTGGCATTAATAAAACTGCCTACCCTTAAGAGCCGTCGAACGATGTTAAATATATACTTTACGTTTAACCTGATCAATGGTAATATTTGCTGTGAATTTCTGTTAAGATCGGTTAAATTCAATATTCCTAGTCGTGACTTCCGCTGTTATAATCTTATTTATATTCAATTCTGCAGAACTAATTATGCTGTTGCTGATCCATTAACTAGAATTTGCCGTCAATTTAATTATTTGTCAGACTTTGTTGATTTTTCTTTAAATTCTTGCGTTATAAAACGGAATATTATTGTTTTTCTCAATTCTTAACTTTTCCTAATTTTTATTGTAATAGTTACGTTATTTTTGTAGAAACTGTTTGTAATTGTATTTAATTTTATTCGTACCAATTTTTATTATTAGTCAGTAAGGAATTTGTCCATTGACTTGAATAAATAAATAAATAAATATTAACTTAAAAGTTTTTAAAGCAAACTGAAATTAGAAATTAACATATAATAAATATCGGCGAAAAAAATAGGCATACATAAATTTAGCTTGATCTTAACACAATCCATATTTTGCAAGTTTACAAGAATTAAACTTGAGAATTGAAAATATCCGCCGCGATCGTGCTTGGTTGAAATCTAATGATGTTATATTGATTGTACTGTTCGCAAAATAGATATAGATTTCTTATATACAAAACTCCATATCAAGAGAAAATAGTTTTGATATTTCTAACAACGTAAGCAGATGCATTAGTTAAGAACTAAAAGGGTATTGTCGTTTTTCAAATGTGGTACATTTACAAATAGAAAAAATAAAGAAATACGTTATAATAAAAGAAGTAAAGACAAAACTACTATTCAAGGTAGGAAGGAAAGAAATATTTTAAAAATTCTCCAAAAATATCTAAATATCCATTTAAAATTAAACAAAATCCCTATCAAAAATTATTTTGTTATCGCCATTTGAAGTGATATATATTTCAGTGATATATATATTTCAGTGATGGCATATATGTATGTATATATGGTTCACATGCTTGGCAGTGTTGTAATTTCATTGAATCATCACACAATAAAAGTCAATAAGAGCGAAGGTGATAGAAAGATCAGAATGCAAAATTAATGTCTGGTAACAGAGCTTATTTATTATTGTATCTGTGTAGACTAAATAAAAACGTTCAAGTAAATAAATTGAATTTAATTAGAGTTAGGAGTTGCTTGGCCTTATAATTATGATACCTTTTACTGCTAACCCCTAGTGGTCAGTTTTCCGGTTTTGTGATCATAAAAAACATGTGCGAATATATCGTAAGCTCTTAAAAAATGACACAAAAGTACCAAGACCTTTTTTCGAACAGAGAAATCTTCTATTACTACATATTTAAATTCTAAAAAAACAAATTGTTCAAAAATCTTCAATATGAAGATGAATACTAAAGTAGGAAGACTCAAATATGAAGAAATGGGGATAGGTAAGGCTATAATAATAATTAAAACAATTCGTCTTCTACCATTCGGAAAACTATGTGCTTAAAAGATTTTACAAACAGACCAATATATAAACTTATGCAACCAAAGCAAACGTTTCAGTTTAGTCAACGTTGTGCTTTTGAACTTACTTATTTTGGCTTTTTTGGCATACAAAAAACTCTAGTTTAATTCTAATCAATAAAGTATTTTCAGATTTTACTGTCTTCTTGTATTTCTTTGTATCTGTATTCAAGACCCAATATTGTTGGTCATTTTAGCCTTTGATCTTACATGCTAACCATGGTTGATTTTTATCAAAGAAGCAAATTTATACAGAGTCATTCATCATCTTCAATATGTATATCGTCGTCGAAAATCCAAAAGGACGGAACATCACTTTTTCTAATTTTACAGGAGAAGCAAAAAAACGGTATACATGTAACATGTTGGTACGTCATTTTGAATTATTGATATAAAAACATTATTTTTGGTCGCAAAAATCTAAAAATTGGTATAGATATGTTAGATAACCCTAATAATCATAATCAATCAAAAACTCGATTTTGATTTTTTTGATGATACGTACTTTTTGATTTTCGACGACGATATGCAATTTAAAACAAATAAAATTAATTTTTATTATAGACTGCTTTGTAGCTAGGCGCACTAGAACAGAAATTATATTTCCTACCCAAATTTTTGATTCCATATTTCACATGTTCGAACAGGAATTTCTTGTAAAATTTAATTTACTTAATAAAATTGTTTTATTTAAATTTTTTTTTGTTATATTTACAATATTTAAACAATTCTTTATTTGTTCTTCTTTTCAACTTTTTTGTATATCTATATTTGCAGCTATATGCCATCTAATTATCCATTTAATGTCGACCCCAATTATGCACCTAACTCTTCTATGTCGACGGCAGAAGATGTATCAAAAGGAAGTAGAATCCCTGGTTTAAATGCTAACGATCAGCAGCAACATTCTTCGGTTTCTTATAAAGATGATCGGTCAAAGGAAGATGTCATTTTAAGTGAATCATCAAAACAATCCAGTTTACATGTATATATATGTTCCACTATTTGTAATAACTATTTATCATATTTACTTTAATACTATAGGTTGTATCTAAACAGAATATTAAATCAGATACTATTGTAAAATCAGAGAGTATTAAGCAAGAATTGGGTTGCAGTACGCCATCGCAAATTCCCCAACATATACAGCTTCAGTCTAAAGACCACCAAGGAATCGGAGTTTATTCCAACGTGTATCCACGCCATGCTTTACCGTTACCCTCGCAACAGGTGTCACGAGACGAAGAGCTTAGAAGGTATGTGTTATCATCAAAAAAGTTTTTTTAATCCAACAATTTATTCAGCATATATTTTTTACTGTCTGACATTATTGTTATTATTTGAATGTCTATATACAAATGAGCCATTTTGATTTTGAAAGTGGTATAAGACATATTTTCTTTGTTTTGAGATATTTAAAGTTTTGCATTTTGAAGGATTAAAAAATATTTTTGTATTATGGAATATAATTTTTCGCCAGTAAAGTAGTGCCAACAAACAAGTATTTACATACATATGTATATAACAAGTTTTAAAAGAAAATGTGGTTTTGAAAGGTTGAAATGACTTATACCACTTTCAAAATTAACTGCATGACTTTATAAATGATTTATACCATCAAGGAAACATTTTTATTAGTATTTAGGGAAATAAAGTGTTTGTGAAAAATTGGTGGGATATAGGGTAGTAAATCCATCATATCTTTAAGTTTGAGAAATCAACGCAGAGAACATCCGTGAATCAAATTGACTCTACATCAGTACCGGCAGTTGAAAATGAAATCGTGAAAGTGGTCAATGTCAACGGACACGAATCAAATTCGTTTGTAGATCCTGGTAGTAACCGGTCGCTGATCCGTAGATCAGATGCTCATACAGTCGGTAAGGTTGAGGATACGAATGTTTCTTTAGAAGGTTTTGGTGGTGGACAATATAAGTGTACAGGTAAAGTACATGCTGTCTTGGTGATTGATGACAATTCGTTTGGTGTTGATTTACTGGTCGTCGAAGATGAATTTTTAAGTGAAAATATTTTATTGGGTAGAGACGTTCTATGTGGTAAAGGTAAACGATTTATTATCGAAGGCGATGATTGTCGTTTGGAGAAGCTCGATAGTATTCGAGTCTCAGAAGAGCTAGCGCACTGTCCCCTCTTGCTTCTCCTAAAAGGGCCGAGGTGATCGATATGAACCTTCTGAAACGGAATTGGCTGGACGTCACTATAATGTAATTGTGCTTCGGATTTACCACTACGGTTCTTATTGTAGCAACAGGCGATACAGCTGGCGATGTAGCCCTTCGTATATTTACGGATTTTCGGAAACCAGAATTTCTGTTGGATCCGCTAAATCGTCTTATCCGAGCCTCAGAAGAGCTAGCGCCTTCCGAGCGAGACCACTTGAAGGAATTACTTCGTGGTTGTTTTGCGGAAACTACTTCTGACCTTGGAAAGTGTAATGTCGCTAAAATGGAGATTTGTCTTACCTCCGATAAACCCATCCGGGCGAAAGCGTATCGGGTTCCATTCGCAAAGCGCTCAATTTTGACAAACATCACTAATGATCTACCTGAACACGAAATCATCCGTCCATCCGATTCGACCTACGCATCGCCTGTAGTTCTGGTCAACAAAAGCAATGGTGAGCCCGACCGTATGTGCGTTGACTGCCGTGGGCTAAACGCTGTTACAGAGAAGACACCCTACCCAATGCCGATTATGGAAGAACAATTTGCTCAACTTGCCAACAACAAGATAGAAGTTGACGAAGAGTCCAAAAAGTACACCGCTTTTGTTACTCACGATGGACATTTTGAATATAACCGAATGCCGTTCGGTCTCGTGAATGCCCCAGCCGTTTTTCAATCTGTCATGAATAAGCTTGTATCCAGAATGAAACCCGGTGAAGTTCTAGCATACTTGGATGATATTTTGCTACCGAGTAAATCTGTTGAAGAAGGTTTATTACGTCTTGATAAATTTTTGGTCATCTTGACCAAAAGTGGTCTTACCTTGCGATTCGACAAATGTTCTTTTCTTTCAAAAAGAATTTCCTACCTGGGGCATATAATTGATGGGAATGGTATACGGCCGGGTAACGAAAAGACAAGTGCGATTAGAAATTTCAATCCACCGAGGAACATAACTGAGGTAAGAAGATTCCTAGGCTTAACGGGGTTTTTAGGAAATTCGTGCAGGATTATTCAATGATCTCGAGACCGATCATAATGATGTTACGAAAGGATGATGTTTTTGTTTGGGCTGAAGATCAACAAAAATCGTTTGAAAAACTTATCTAAGTTCTCACTGATGAACCAGTCCTTGCACTTTACGATGGCAATGCACACCATGAAGTCCACACTGATGCCAGCAGTTTAGGTCTCGCTGGTATTTTGTTACAATCTGTTGATGGTAATCAATGGAAACCAGTTTTCTATTATAACCGCCACTGTACTGACCCTGAAAGTCAGTACCACAGTTACGAGCTTATTGTTCTCGCCGTGGTGGAGTCGCTCGATCGTTTTAGGATTTATCTGTTGGGGAAACATTTCCGGCTGGTAACTGATTGTTCAGCCATTACCAATGTAAAGACTAACAAGGAGCTCAAACCAAAGATTGCTAGGTGGTGGATGCGGCTCCTTGAATATGATTTCACTCTGGTACATCATGAAGGTAGCCGTATGGCACACGTAGACGCCTTAAGCCGTGCCCCAGATAACCTGCCAACCGAAATCGAACCAGCTGGGTTTATTATGAAGGTCACCGCTGACGTGGACGATTGGGTAGTTACTATGCAACTGAAGGACGAAAAACTTATTAATATTGCTAAATAATTATTAATATAATGGCTGTGCTAAAAGGTGAACTAAAGTCGGACCAGGAGAAGCAAATAAGATCAGAGTACTCCTTACGTAATCATCGACTTTATTACAAGGACAAAGAGGGTCTAAAATTGGTTATTCCAAAAGACATCCGATGGAGAATCGTCAAATACTCCCACGACGACATGGGTCATTTTGGTTTGGATAAGACGATTTAGCGGATCCAACAGAAATTCTGGTTTCCGAAAATCCGTAAATATACGAAGGGCTACATCGCCAGCTGTATCGCCTGTTGCTACAATAAGAACCGTAGTGGTAAATCCGAAGCACAATTACATTATAGTGACGTCCAGCCAATTCCGTTTCAGAAGGTTCATATCGATCACCTCGGCCCTTTTAGGAGAAGCAAGAGGGGACAGTGCGCTAGCTCTTCTGAGACTCGAATACTATCGAGCTTCTCCAAACGACAATCATCGCCTTCGATAATAAATCGTTTACCTTTACCACATAGAACGTCTCTACCCAATAAAATATTTTCACTTAAAAATTCATCTTCGACGACCAGTAAATCAGCAGCAAACGAATTGTCATCAATCACCAAAACAGCATGTACTTTACCTGTACGCTTGTATTGTCCTCCACCAAAACCTTCCAAAGAAACATTAGTATCATCAACCTTACCGACTGTATGAGCATATGATCTACGGATCAGCGAACGGTTACTACCAGGATCTACAAACGAATTTGATTCGTGGCCGTTGACATTGACCACTTTCACGATATCATTTTCAACTGCCGGTACTGATGTTGATTCAATTTGATTCACGGATGTTTTCTGCGTTGATTTCTCAGGGCATTTATCTACTGTGTGTGTAGTACGTTTACAGTTGGTACATCTGGGTTTCTTTGATGGCTCAGGACAATTTACGGAAAAGTGTCCTAGTTGCGAACAGTTGTAACATATTATCTTACCCGATGAAGAAGTAGTATTGTTGTTTCTTTTAATACCTTTCGTATTGTTTACACTGTTCTCATTTGACGCCCATGATTTGGCTTGCCTTTGTACTGTTGAGTTCATGACCTCATTGTAGTTGCAATAACTAATAATGTCCTTAAGCAGCTGATTACTCGAATCATACACATACATTCGAGATCTTCTTCTTTAGATCTGGTTCGTTAATACCATTTATGGCGTGTCTAGCTATGGCGGATTCGGGTAAACCACCTCTAGTACCCAGAGCATACATCTTGAAATAATATTCATGCGGTGGTTCGTCAAAACGTCGTTTCGTGTGGCACATTTTTATATGAATATCGGCTGAATTATCGACATAGGAAAAATCTCTCAAAAATTTGTCCACAAACTGTTGCCAAGAACCAAAAACAATTTGCAACGAATCCACCCAATACTTTGCGGGGCCATGCATCTTCTGCTGTACCGCAAATATTAGATTGTAGTCATTCCACCCGTATGCTGCCTTTAATACGTTTACACGTCTTACGAACTGAGAAGAATTTACTGATTCCTCTATTGATGGGTTAAATTCCGGTAGAATTGCTATCATCTCCCTTACATCATTATACGGGCTGGATATAAAACAGTTGTTAGGCGGTAAATAGTGTTGTTGTTGTTGTTCACAGGCGTTGAACGTTGATGTCGGGAACTGTCGTTGACTACCGTAGTGCATTTGTGCGCAGATTGACGATGGGCCTGCAACATGAGCACCCGTTACGTAGCACGAAGTTGTGGAATCTGTATGTTGTTCGCAGAAATAGTATATCGTTGATCAATACGTGGTATTGTGGACGAAACATAAACTGGCGGCTGGTATGTATTACCACCTTCCGTAACATATTGTGAAGTCGGTAGCTGTCTGGGGGAGTTAGAAATGACGTGTTGTGTTAATGGAGGCAATATTTGAGGCTGATGACATGCGGAGCTTGGAGAAATAACGTGTTGCATTGGCGTTCGCAACATTGGCAATTTGTCCATATTACATCCATTTGCGGCTGGGGCTATTATATCGACACCGCCAAACGAGTTGCCTGACGTAACAACTGGGGGGCTATTTCCGTGTGAAATAGCAACGTCTGTACTGGGCACTGGAAAACCTTCGATTGAAGCGAATGTCTGCATCGGCGATGACGCTTGCGACGGTCGGAATCGCATTGACGATGCACGCATCTCTGCTAATGTCTTTTCCAATTGTTTAACTCGTTCCGTCATAGTAGGTAAATTACGCATTTCACCAATATCCTTCAGTCGTTCAATTAATTGTTTCTTATTCCCCGAGCACGATACACCGATTTCTCTACACTTCGCTTGTAGATTCTTAACCGTCATACCATGTAAGTTTTCCATGTTCGTGCGTTTCGTTTAAGTTCGTTGTCTGATTAGATTTGCACTTAGAGTTCGTATTTAGACTTAATGGATCCACGATCCACTTCTGAAATAATGTCACTAACGTGGACATTAAAGATTGGGAATAAAAACAATCGTTCAACGATACTTTAATTTTAAAACAGAATAAGAAAGTTTGTTAATTCATTTTCCGTACGAATACGTTTTAAAGAAAATATTAAAAGAAGATTAATAAAATAAAAAATGTAGGATGCTTCTAGACTGTTCGTATTTCGCGCGTCTCTACCACAGAATAATTCATTCGTTGATTTTAAAAATAGTATATTGATATATAAAGGAAAAGTTAGCAACTATGCAGAGTTGTATTTTCACAGGGTGACAGTAGTAATGTCCGATGTAACGAGAGTTGAATTTTCACAGGGTGACAGTAGTAATGTCCGATGTAACGAGAGAACGAGAAAGATTTTGTTCATTAGCTGCAATTTCCGATCGAGGCACAGAGTCATCTGGTCGTAATCCTGACAAAATTGTTGTAATGACCAATTATATATGCTATATATAGTAACCAATTATAAAATCGAAAAAATTAATAATTTTCTTAAAAAAATGTGTTTACAGTAAAATTGCTATTGCTGCCCGATACAGACTGTTCTTTTAACTTTATATTTATTAAAATCGATTTTTTTAAATATAAAAATCTAGTAAGTAGTGCGTTGACATATTAGACCGTAAGGCCACGGTTCAAACCCCAGGCCAGACATCTCGAACAAAATGGATTATGAGAAAGTATTTCTTTGGCGACTTCCTTTCTCTTTTCTTTAAACTATAGGCCCCTTCACTCATGTATAAAATTAACACACACAACGTGGGTGGTGTGAGGAGCTAGGTCGTGATCCTGACTGAAGGGTTGTAATGATCAATTATGTACGTATGTATGTATGTATAAAAGATTTTTTATTTATTTATTTGTAAATACACTCTGTGAGTTTATAAAATTAAACTTAAGTATCTCTTGATCGCCAACTTATTTTAAACTACTTTGACAAAAATTTCAGAATAATACAATGCGGACTCATACGGCATGTACACAGATGACAGCATCAGCTCGATCCCAAGGTCATCTCTGTACGCCACAGTTGTTACGTCACCTGTACAAAAAGAATGAGTGATTAACAAATCCAACTTACTACTAGCTAAAATACAGGTTCTTCTCTTCTTTTACGAACAAGTAACCTATAATCAGGATCGCTCAAACCCAGAATCTGATCCTTAAGGATCCAATGTTCCTGGATAAGAGCGATATCAGCTTTAAGGCGGCGCAGCATGGTTAGCAGGTTGTGAGAGCCGGCTTCGCAGTATTGCAGTTTAATCTGCACCACTTTCAAACTCTTCTGGGTCCCCGGCATCACCCATATCCACATGACAGAACCTTAGATGTGCCAACCCACACAACACTACGTCACCATTTGCTCTTAACCACTGAAGAGATGTCTGATCAATCGCGATCCGAAGATCGCAGCCTTTCTTACCATCACCAGTCAGGGAGTTGACAACTACCCACGAGCTGGTGTTCAATCCGTCGTTCTGTTTCCCAATAAGTTCAGATATGCCATTCAACTGGCTAAAAGTAGGCGGGACCCATACCGTCACTATTCGGCACAGAGGGTGGTCGGATTGAGGGATCACCTCCAATCAAGCACCGGGCCAGAGTTCACCAAGGGGCTTCACTGCTTCCACAAGTAACTTTGCAGTTCCTTCGTTTTCACAATCCACTACCTTGATGATTTTGGACCAATCCATGGAGGATATACGGGCATTACTGCCGTCAGAGCTCTTCACCATCATATACTCGATGAGCCTTTCTTCAATTAGTTCCCATCCTTCGGGAGAGATTTCGCTATCTAAATCTGACCTGACGATTAAATCCAATTGAAATGAAGGGTTAGTTTCCAGGCTTAGAGCCGGAGGGAGGCACTTCGTCAGCTCAATTTTTTTGCTTCGAGCTCTCGAAGTGTCCTCCTTCGCATCCAACCTTACATTTTTCTTCTGGGATAAAGGATTAGCGATAGATTCTACCCCCTTTCCTTTAACCATAGAAGAAGGAACACCAACACCTTTGCTCTTCACTGGAGGTTTGAAGACTCGCGAAGTATTTTTTACCCCAGTTGAGAGTAAAGGTACAGAACCTTCTAAACCCTTGCTTACGGCTTTAGAAGTAGAAGCAATTGTCTCTACGCTCTTATCCGCACTCAGGGGTCTATCCTTCTTCCCAAACTCAGCGGCTCGTGAGAGTACACCGCCCGGGTATTTGGTTTCATACCGCGAAACCTCTATGTCGGGCCAACATCTTCTGCTCCTTAACGAAGAGGGAATCCACATCACAGCTTACAAATCTTCTCAAGACAGTGCAAGCCCTGCGGCATCTATTCCTATCGTGTTCCTTATGCAAAGCGGAACGTTTCCGCCCAGATTTTCCCACCTTGTCAGACGAGATATTTTTGCCATTGCAGTCCGAATCGGTAGCTGATGACAGTATTGGATTCGAAGCACATATCTTCCGTCGAAGTGGGGACCGCCGAAGCAGATATATATATCGGCTTAAAATTCTTGATGGCACCCAAAAATCTTGTGAAAAAATGTTGTAGAAATAAAAAAACCAATTGCAAATGTAAAAGATAATGAAAATAAAAATGAATAAATGCGAAAAAAAACATAGAACAAAACGGTGAAATAAAAAAGTGATCAAAGAAACAAATGTAATACAAAATAATATGACATTCGCAGATGCAGTAAAAAAGAATTCGGTGTTGCCAGAGGTGAAAATTCAAGTGCCGTTGGTATTTAAACCCAAAGAAAAACAAAAAATTTAAAAAACAAAAGAGGATTTAAATAAAAAGGTAGACGCAATAAACTTTAAAATAACAAATATTGAAAATATAAGAAATGGAACAGTGATTATTTAAAGTGAAAACAAAGATGAACGAGATAAAATAAAAAGTGTCAAGTGAAATTTAAATGATAATAGTTATAACGATATGATATTTAAATATTAAGAAAAAGAACTTATTGAGGAGCTAATAAAGCAGGTCTTGGAAGATAGTAAAATTAATATAATAAGAGTATATGAAACAAGAAGAAACAACAGATTAAGGCCCCGATTATGGTTCACAACAAATAAATGTTGTGTTGTAATAGTCCATTTACACTACAGCGAAATCTAGTACTTATGAGATTTCGAGCCAAATCTAGTTGATTTTAACTAGATTTCCCATACAAAACAAAATCTCCTTATTTAGTAGATTTCAGCAAAATCTACTCAAAATCTAGTAAAAATATAAATGCAACTATGTGTTTTGCCAAATAGTACTTAAAAATACAACGCTGCACAGGAGAAAAATGACATTTCAATTTAAAAATACATTTTCTAAATGTTGTAAAGGGTCCGCCAAATAACTTTTTTTTTGAAAATGCTGTAAAAAAACTACTGAATATTTTCTCAAATTTCTTTTTTTATTTGAAAATACAATACTTCCGGTTAATAATGGAAAATACTTTCATTCAAATGGCTGCCTCGGCTGGCCATGCAGTAGCCTACAGAAGATGCCGATTTTGGCAAAAAAAAAATCATTTTTTCAGATGAAGCTCATTTTGATCTTGGCGGGTATGTAAACAAGCAAAATTGTCGCATTTGGGCACCCAAAACAAGTAACTGTTTGGTGCGGATTTTGGTCCAGAGGCATAATTGGGCCATTGGCTGTTACAATCAATGGCGAC
Organism: Sarcophaga rosellei; assembly: GCA_930367235.1. Taxonomy (NCBI): domain Eukaryota; kingdom Metazoa; phylum Arthropoda; class Insecta; order Diptera; family Sarcophagidae; genus Sarcophaga; species Sarcophaga rosellei. The sequence goes on along the minus strand of OV884021.1, from coordinate 41,637,858 downwards.
CGTTATCGGGCCATATTGAACGAATTTTTGTTAAACAAAATTGAAGAGTTTCAGTAGTTTTTTTTAAAGCATTTTCAAAAAAAAAAGTTATTTGGCGGACCCTTTATTATTTTCTTTTAAATTTCAGTCAGCTGTTTTTGTTATTAAAATGAAATCTTGCTACTGTCAAATAAATCCAGTGTAAACGATCTAGATTTTGAGCAAGATTTGAAATCTAATCTACTAGATTTCGCTGTAGTGTAAATGGCTATAACAGAGACAACACAACATTTATTACTTTCTTGATTATGGTTTACAACATCTAGATGTTGTGTATGTCACAGTGTTGCTCTTCAATGTTAGTATACTTTTATTGAAAACAAAAATTATTACGTTAAAAAACAAAAAGCCTACATAAAACACAAATTTTAACTCTTGTTAAAACATGACAATTAAAAATAAAGGCTAGTTTTATTAGCGTTTATATTTTATGTATGTATTGCAATAAATTCATTTCAAAAGTACTTCAAATTAAAATATATAAATATAAAAAAACCTTATCACATTAAAATTTATTTAGACCACATAGTTACTTAAAGCTAAAATACAAATTCATAAGTAGTTTACATTTCAAGTTTTTTTGGGTTAAAAGGAGTTTGGCTTTTAATAATTCATTTTGTAATTCAGCCTTTTCCCTATTTATTTCTAACATTTTTTATTTATTTGATAATTTTTATATGAGCCCTTCTCAATACGTTTTAACATAAGCAATATCTCCTGTTGGTTCTTTTCTTGCCTTTTTAAGGTTTTTAGACGCTCATCTCCCATCTTATTTTTTGTATTTTGTAGCTTTTCGGCAACTGCTGTTTCCACTGGTTAGTGCTAGTTTAAGCAGCGTTACCAATGGTAATTTTTAAGAAGTCGCAGAAAAAGGGGATTTTTGAAAAAAAAATGTCGCACATAAAGGGTATTTTGGCAGTAAAAAGGGGCTACATTTTTAAAAGAAAAGAAAATGAACTAATACAGATAAAAAAATAAATTTTTATTGGATTTTGCAATGTACATTAACAAACATATAATAAGTTTATTTTATAATAATTTTTCAAATTTTTTATAATAGAAACAAATTTTTAGCCAAAAAACAACAAACAAAGATTTTAATTTTTTTAAAATTATTTGTTCTGTTTTATTTCTAGCTTTAAAATGTAATTTCATTCAAATTTATGAACGTTAAGACATTTAAATTTCAAAAAGTAAAAATGCATTTTTAAATTTATAAAAAATCCATTAAATAAAACTTTTTTATAAGTTCATCGTCAGGCACCCAATTTTCCAGGTCCATGTTTAATAAATTTTGTGCCGAAAGCATGGACTCGCATGTGTCCACTTTTAACCTATTCGATAACTTATTTTTCATTAATGTTAGTTTCGAAAAAATTCTTTCTGCCGACGCACTACTATGTGGCAGAGTAAATACGTAAGTAACAAATTCATATAAATTAGGATACAAATAATTATTAAGCCTATTTTTTAAATTACCAATTTTATGCCAAAATTCTTCTGGATTTGTAATTTTAAAGATATTTTCATATGATTTATCATTATCATCATTTTGGTTTCTAATATTTTTAATTCTTGTATAAATATATCAGGTTTACTGATTACATTATTGTATTCTGAAACTAAATCAAAGTAATTAATTTCTTCATTTGAATTTAGAAAGTAAGGATCTAAATATTGTAAAACTGACAGTTTTTTATTGTTAAGATCAATTCTTGATACTATCTCCTTAGATAGTTTTTGCTAAAAAGAAAGAAAGAAAAAATACTTTTTCTAAAAAAGGGTCAAAAATCTTGAAAAGTGTCAGATTTAGTTTATTTTAGTAAGGGGGCACAAAAAGTGGCGGGGTCGCTGAAAAAGTGTCAAATTGCGACTTTAGTCGCTCAACGGTAACGCTGAGTTTAAGGCCCTTCAATATCGTATTACGATTCGTCTTGAATTTGCAATCCCATTGCAGATCCATTTGGATTTACTTTCCATTGCATAAACACCAACTCTACGGTGCTCTGCTCCAATTTCCTGCTAATTTCCGTCGACGGACCACCACCAGTAACTTGAAAGTTTTTTTCTATTGGCAGAGAGTTTTCTTTTCAAATTGGCTTTATAATGAGTCCATGCCTTAAAAATGCTACAATTCATCTACTAACCCTTTGCCATTCTTTTGAAACTCTAATGGGTGGACCCAAGTCATTTAGCTCCAATGAAAATTTCTCCCACGTCCCTTTGTGCTGAGTCTTATTTGCTCCAAATGATAACTTGCCAATGTCAGGATTTGCTGTCATGAACTCGACCAGCTTTTCCTTCTGCTTGTTAGTGATTATTTTTCTATAAAATATTTCCAGTTATTTATAATTTTTAAAATTTCCACAAAAAATTATATGCACTGTTATATACATATACGCGGCCACAAGACAACAGCTAATGAGCTGTTGTAAGTTTTTGACAGTTCTGACAACACTTAAAAACAACTGTTGTGAATCATAATCGCAATTTAAAAAATACAACATTAAATTTACAACTGTTGTGAACCATAATCGGGGCCTAAATAATCAGTAATCCTCAAATACCAACAAGGAAACTTCTATAATAACAAAGGCACTGAGGTCAGCTGCTAATATATCAATCCCTCAGTCTTCGTTTAGAAAGTACAAGAATGTGCCTTGGAGGAATAATCAATTGAAATATTTGCGAAATAATAAAATAATTGAATTTAAAAAATCCCCAACTGTTGATAACTTGTAAAGTTTAAAAGAGAAAATTCTATTTTTCGTAGAGAAATAAAGAAATCTAAAAAAATCATTTTTGAAAATTTTACTGCCACCATTAATAAAATTCATGGATCAAGGATATTTGGAACAAAATTAATCGACTTTCTAGCAATGGAGCAAACAACAAGGTTTTAGCCATAAGAAGTCTTAATAATACCAGACGCTTCCCAGATAGCTGTTTTTTTTTTAGCCATAGTGATAGTATTAATAAGAATGCTAAATTTATAGCGAACGCAATTACAATCTCAGAACTACAACTAGCTCTATCTAAATTTAAGGGTTCCCCACCTGGCTTCGACAGAATTTTATACCAAATGATAGAAAACACCAGCCTTCAATCAAAACTTTAAATATTTAAAACTTTAATAATTTTTTTAATCGGGCATAATCCGAATAAATTGGAAAACAGCTTCAATAATCCCTATTCTCAAAACTGCAAAAAATTCATTAAATACTAGAGAATACCGCCCAATTTCCCCATTACCTTGCACAAGCAAACTGTTAGAAAAGATTATAGCTACACGCCTTTATTGATTTATGGAAAGAAACCGTCTTATAACGCCAAATCAAGTTGCCTTTAAAACCGGAAGGGTTGCATTGACGCTTTGTTACACATTGAGTTTTATATAACCAAGGCAATATCATCTCGTAACAATCCTCTCCATTGACTTCGAGTGAACGGGGTGTACTTATCAATTCACCCATTGCACAACGGCATCACAGGGCTCTCCTATGTCCGTAATTATTTTTTCGATCGCATTTAGCGAGATTTTTCAAATAATAAATAATTACAAGCACTTGGACTATTGCAGGATCTCTACATTTTCGGAAAAAAATTCCAACTCTGATTCTAATAAGTTACTCCGGTGTCTTAAATCCGGCCCAAAAATTTCTTCAGATAAAACAAAAAACTACATATTTGCCGTAAAAAGGATATGTAATCATAATTTGTTCGTCATTAACATTATTAATAATGAGATTAAAAACATAGAATCTTTGAAGATACTGGGCATACACCACTAAAAAGTATTCTTGGAAGGAACATTACATCTCTCTGAAAAAATCTCTTGTACAAAGAGTGCACTTAATTGGATTTTTATCGAGTAAACGGAGCTATGTTCACATCAACACACTTAGATACCTCGTTAAGTCCTTAATACTAAGCAAGATAGACTATGGTCTCTTCTTAGTTGGCAACACAACCAAGTCAAATATCATCATCATAAAAGGCCTCTATCACTGGGCAATCCGATCAAGGATTTATGCTATTCGCACCACACCATTGGCCAACATATTTGCAGAATCAGGTCTTCCTGCAATCAATCGAATCGATTTATGAAACCAAGTCAAACATTTTGACAAAATTATCTTTCCCTAAAAATTCGGTTGTCGACAATGATGTTAAGAAACAAATATCTGCAAAAAGAACATACAGATACTCCTCAGCTATTTGCGAATCGTTGAAATTATCGGAAACCATTGGAATACCTAAATCGAACAAGATCTATTTTCTCAAACATCCCCCCCTGGTGTTTTAACGCACAATCTTAAAAACTCAAAACTCGATATTGGACCATTTTTGGTAACGACTTCAGTTGATTCAAAACAAAAAATTGAAAAAACAGACAAATTAGATATAACAAATACAACCCAATTTGAAAAATTAGTGGAGGAAGAGCGCAGTGGGATTTCCCAGAGGCACTGTTCCAAGTAATTACAAAATACAATAAAATATTTAGCAAACTTACGACCATGGCATTTAAACTAAAAAATCCTTTGCGACTGAAATATGTACAAATGCTTCTCTTCTTTTTTTGGGGCAATAATTTTGATATGCGTACCATCGACTCAACCAATAACGCCAGGAAAACCAGTTTTATCAATAAATTGCTATCGGCGTTGAAACGAAGTGACATATATATTTTTTGATGATAATGACAACAATAAAAAACACATATGTATCTTTTATTTGGCTTTTATCAATTTCATTTGCAAATCAGCCTTCTTTTTTTAATTCATAATTTTTTTATTGATTTGATAATTCTTGTATGAATTATTTTTTAATCGTTTTAATGTTTTTAAGATCTCGTATTGATTTTTTGTTTGATTTTTTAATACTTGGAAAAGTTTATCCTCCAGTATATTCTTTGATGATCTGCAATTTTTTGGCAATTCTTTTACTGTGAAGGCTCCTCAGAAGTAAATGTTGATTCCGCCCCATCGGAATCTTCTGGATTTTCCAAACCCACGGTAGAACCATTTGGGTCTACTTGCATTTTGTATTGAGACAAGTTCCACAGTGCTCTGTTCTAATGGGCTCAAGCTAATTTCAGACTACGGACCACCACCAGTAGTTTGAAAGTTTATTTTGTTTGCAGCCAATTTTCTCTTTAAGTTGGCTTTGTAGTGAGTCCATACCTACGGTAAAATAAATATAATTCTCAAGCAATATAATGTAAATTTTATAGTAAAATTGTTATTTACTCTTTGTCATTCTTTAGTAGTTTTAATCGGAGGTCCCAAGCTATTTAATTGATCCGTAAACACACACAACATAAAGTACAACACTGGCGATAGATGTTGTGAACCATAATCGCAATTTTAAAACTACAACACTAAATTTACAACTGTTGTGAACCATAATCGGGGCCTAATTTATAACGTTAAATTAAAAATAAATAGTGAATCCTGCCCAAAAGTAATTGCGGAACAAAAATTAAATGTTGGATGGGAAAAATGTCGAGTGTTTAATGGAACGGAAGTAACGGACTGTTATAGATGTAATTGATTCAACCATAAGTCGGTAAACTGCAAAAACATGAAGAGAGACAAGTTGTAAATTTATTTGATGAGGCTTTCGAAAATACAATTGAAAAACTTTCGGTAAAAAAAGCGAAATGTGATAAAATCTCTGATATTTGATAAGATTGAGTATAAAACGAACACCGAAATAGCAAACCATTTTAATATATATTTTGTAAATAGTATTAAGGAAATTAAAGATAAAATAGAATATGTAAAATATATTAATCAACAAGCTGTGATAAATTATAAATTCCAATTTCGTGCAATATCAAATTTCGAACTAAAAACAATCTGGAAAAATATAAAAAAGAAACTGGATTATAACAGAGTAAATATTAAAATGATTTTAGATAATTGTAATACAATTGGTGATATAATACTGAAAATTAGAAATAAATCTTTGGAAACGGGTATTTTCCCAGAAAACTGGAAGACATCAATGATAACTCCTATTGAAAAAGTATCGAAAAAAAATAAATGTGAAGGAAGAATTTCAGCCAATAAACTCGTTAAAATGCATATCAGTCAAGGTTTAGAAAACGATATTCATACGAAAAGCTACGTTATCAATAGATGAAAAAACATTGGCAAGAATAAGAAAATAATGGCAATATTTCTTAATTTTAAAAGATCCTTTAACGACATTCTGATACGAAAATTATACAACTGTGGAGTACGAGATAATGAATTGAACTAGTTTAAGTCTTATCTGACAAATAGAAAACAAATAACTAGGGTCAATAACGTAAAATCAAGTGAAATAATAAATGAATATGGTGTTCCACAAGGATGCTGCTTTGCTATTTATAATATAAATTAATAATATGCCTAATGTTTTACAAAAATGTGAAATAGTTTTATATGCAGACGGTACTCTTATATTTAATTTATCGGAAACGGATGAAGAATGCCAAATAAACTTAAATTATGATCTTAATAATCGAAATAAATGGCTAAAAATTAAAAAATTAAAACTCAACGAAGATAAAACAAAAATTATGGAAATAAATATGAATAACAACTCAGATATAGTGATTAATAACAAAATTATAGAAAAAGTGGGAAAAATTAAATATCTCGGTTTTATAATAGACAAAAGTATGAATTTTAAATACCATATAGATTATATTTGCAAAAAAAAATTAACTTCTTTAGAAGAATAAGGAAAAAATATCAATATTAACTGCGATAAATATATCGTTAGTATAATTCGCAAAGACGCTAAGTCCACTTTTTTCCAAACTTGAGATTTTAATGCAAAACGGTAGCACTATACAAAATACATATTTTACGACAACAAAAATGTCAGTATGTAGTTTAAAGTTGTTGTAATTTTGTGGTTAGCAAAAACGCTAAGTCCACAAAATACGAAAAAATATGAAAATCACGTGCTAATTTCACGAATATTAATTATTAATTATTATTAATTTTTGATCTAAGTCATTCAAAGAGAGCTATTTTGTAAAAATAATTGCGTTTAAAAAGTTTAAAAATTTTAAAAACTGAAAAAGCTACAATGTTTTTTGTGTCTCCTGTACAATTTGAAAAAAGGGACTTAACACATTTGCGAATTATACTAACGATATATAACTCAATTATTAAACCACACTTTGAATTCGGTTCAACAATATTATATACGTGCTGCACAAACATTAAACAAAGACTACAACTAAGTCCGTATATATATATATATATATATATATATATATATATACAAGATTAAATCAGGAAATGCACCGGAATAAATAACTCAACAATTAACGTATGTAAACGAAATAGAACCATACTATCTCAGGAACGCTAGCGATTTTAGATTGCATAAAGCCACAAAGAACGCAATGAAGAGATGTCTGCTATACCAGGGTCTACAAGTGTTTAATGAGCTGCCAAGTGAAGTCAAAAATGAAAGCAATATAAATGTCTTTAAAAGAAAATGTATTTATTATATCAGAAATATTTCATCAGAGCTTTTATCAATCAGATAAATTATTTATATATTTTACGATGTTTTTTAAACGAAGTATTCAAAATACTACTAAATAAATAAATAAAAAATAAAGGACTCCTCCATAGCTTTATTTATACCACTTGGGGCGAAATTCAGGATGAGATGGACGAATCTCGTCCAGTTTCCAAAGCCAGGTCGTCATCAATATTAATCGTGTCCATATTCTTGTCTTATTCGTTCTTATCCATGTAAGTCCCACGAGTGAGGGGGAAGGGAGATTGACCATTCCATAGCCCACGATAGCATAACAAGGAATCGGTATGAAAACTGTTACTCACTGAGGCGCCCAGGTATCAGTGAGGCTCCGTTATAATACAGTCTCTTGGAGTCATATCGGAACTTTGTGCAAGAGTTTTAAGCCTGTGGGGACTTTGGTTTCATGTTTTCGTGCTGATTTATTTTATATGCTGAAGAGTCAAGTTATTTCAGAGGCAAAAAAATATACATTCCGTCGCGGAAACTTTTCATTGATGTTTATGCCTTTTATCCATTGTTTTCTACAAAATTTCACTGGAGTCCGGTGCATCTGTTACATCTTCTGTTGGTATTCGTTTGATACCTTTGCGCAGGACTTATAAAATACACATTTTTTCTTTCATTTAAAAACGTAAATATTTCATTACTTTTAAAGAATTTATTGGAAAAATTTAACATTATTGAAAAAATTTGTTTTGTTAGAAAAAAATTTAATGATAACTTCTTAAGCCCCGATTATGGTTCACAACAGTTGTAAATTTAGTGTTGTAGTTTTAGAATTGCGATTATGATTCACAACATCTATCGCCAGTGTTGTACTTTATGTTGTATGTGTTCACATACCCCGATTATGATTTACAACAGTTGTTTTTAAGTGTTGTCAGAACTGTCAAAAACTTACAACAGCTCATTAGCTGTTGTATTGTTGCCGCGGTATGATTAAAAAAATAAATGGAGAACATTTTGTAAGTATATATAACAGTGAATATAATTTTTTGTGGAAATTTTAAAAATTATAAATAACTGGAAATATTTTATAGAAAAATAATCATTAAGACGCAGAAGGAAAAGCTGGTCGAGTTGATGACAGCAAATCCTGACATTGGCAAGTTATCATTTGGAGCAAATAAGACTCAGCATAAAGGGACGTGGGAAAAATTTTCGTTGGTGCTAAATGGCTTGGGTCCACCCATTAGAGTTGCAAAAGAATGACAAAGGGTTAGTAGATGAATTGTAGCATTTTTAAGGCATGGACTCATTGTAAAGAAAGTTCTCTGCCAATAAAAAAAACTTTCAAGTTACTGGTGGTGGTCCGTCGACGGAAATTAGCAAGAAATTGGAGCAGAGCACAGTATAGTTGGTGTTTATGCAATGGAAAGTAAATCCAAATAGATCTGCAATGGGATATTGAAGGGCCTTCAACTAGCACTAACCACTGGAAACAGCAGTTGCCAAAAAGCTACAAAAAATAAGATGCTGGATGAGCGTCTAAAAACCTTAAAAAGGCAAGAAAAGAACCAACAGGAGATATTGCTTACGTTAAAACGTCTTGAGAAGTTCTCATATAAAAATTATCAAATAAATAAAAAATGCTAGAAATAAATAGGGAAAAGGCTGAATTACAAAATGAATTATTATAAGCCAAACTCCTTTCAACCCAAAAAAAATAACTTGAATAATAATAAATAATAACTATGTGATCTAAATAAATTTTAATGTGATAAGAAGGTTTTTTATATTTATATATTTTAATTTGAAGTACTTTTGAAATGAATTTATTGCAATACATACATAAAATATAAACGCTAATAAAACTAGCCTTTATTTTTAAGTAACATGACACTTAACAAGAGTTAGAATTTGTGTTTTATGTAGGCTTTTTGTTTTTTTAACGTAATAATTTTTGTTTTCAATTGGCAGTTTATACACTCAGGGTTGTATTTTGAAGGAAAAGTATACTAACATTGAAGAGCAACACTGTGACATACACAACATCTAGATGTTGTAAACCATAATCAAGAAAGTAATAAGTGTTGTGTTGTCTCTGTTACAACACAACATTTATGTGTTGTGAACTATAATCGGGGCCTTAGTATCTCAAGAAACTTAGAAAATATAAATTGCTCTGATGTAGAAAATATATCAATTGATGTATACGCACCCAAATGGCCTAAGACTACTCAAATTTCGTACTCTGAATATATGTATGTATGTATAGTATGTGTATAAAGGCACATATAACATAAGCAATGAATGTGTATATTAAAAAGAATTAATAGGTTTGATTCAATCAAATTATTTGTTACCTTCAAATTTTATTTCATTTCTTTTTTTAAGATTTAATGATTTAGTTTCGCTAGTGGACAACACAGCCTAATACAATTGTTAACGACAAATATTTAAGATTAAAATATTATTTATCCGAAAATGATGAAAATATTTTACACTGTATTTTACAATAAAATATTTTCTCTATTTGTCGGCAAATAATTTTATTTTCCAAAATCAAGGGCTTTTGTGCGCAACTCAAAATTATTTTGTGGTCACACTACGGCAAAGAAATATTTTATATTTTCGGTCAAACATTTGCCATATGTGACCGCACCTTTACAGCAATAAAACATATATAACACAATTGGTCATATCAGCCTCTATTTGCTCGTAAATTGTATGAAAACGGGAATTCAAAACACAAATTTGAAATTCAAAATTGAATTTTTATAATTTTTTTGATTTGAAATTTTATATTCAGTTGGTTGATGAATAAAGGTAATTAATTAATAATAAGTTTGCTGAGAATAATAAGTTTTATGGGAATTTAAAACTCTCTTAATCAGGGGTGTCATAGAATCCAATAATGTCGGAATTGGATTTGAAAATGACACAAAAATCAATTTGGTGTCATACAATCCAAGATTATCGGTTTTGTTTTCGAACTTGAATTAGTATCGGTTTTAGGTGTCACATAATGTCTTGTTATCGGGTTTGTTATTGAAAATAAACCAAGGAGCTAACAGTAGTCTGTTTGTTATATGAAATAAAACAGACTTTAATTTTACTTTATAAATAGCTTTTATTTTATCAATTTTTTGTAAGGTGTTGGCTATTGTGCAGAGATGTGCTTGATGACAAAATAACATTGTCTTCACTATCAGGTAGTGATAAAGTCAGCTCATCCTCACTGGTTTGCACATTATAGCTCCTGCAAATGTTGTGCACCGCGCAGCAGGAATTTATAATTCTTACTGAATTTATAATTCTTAAGCAACGGAATCGACTTTTCAACACTCCTAGACTCCTATTCATATTCCTTTTCGATTAAAGTATAAATGCTCGTTAAAGCTGGGCTTTATTATATATATGAGTCCCGTCTATGCAACCAATTGTTGAAGGGATTTTAAATTTATTAAAGAAATAGTCCTTTGGTCTTTGCTTATCGTTGGAGTTAATTTCTAGGTGCACCCATTGACGGCAAATACTTTGAGCACATCGTCTAGGTTAGGTTAGGTTAGAGGACGTGTACTTGTCAATTAAGACAAGTACAGTACCCGGAGGTCGAATTGACCCATTGTACAACGTCCTTAAAAAGGAAGGATAATAGAGGGAATAGGATAAAAAGGAGAGGATGTAGGAAAGGGAGAAAGGGAAGCGGAGGGGTCACACAGACCAGACACAACAAAAAAGAGAGAGGGTGACTACCCTGATGAAGCCCTAGCGCCTCTCAACCAGCCTAAGCCACTAATGAATCTGTGCAGAGCCTTGATGCCGGCTCTCGACACAGAGTTCAAACTCTCAAAGGAGGCCCTGCCAAGTGTCCTCAACCTACCAAGGGCTGGGCAGTTACAGAGGAGGTGCTCGACAGTCTCCAACTCCTCATCGCAACATACCGTGCAGTAAACCGGCTGGGATCTGTTCCAGATCCCCGTCAGCGACATAATCTCGCAGTGCCCTGTGATAAACCCGATAATTAACCTTAAACTGGCCTTATCCAAGCCCAGCAGCCAAGCTGTTTTATTACTGTCTACAGCAGGCCATAGCCATCGAGAAACATAACAACCCGATCCGTTCCCCCAACGTCTCTGCTCTTCCTCCCCGACCCATCCATTGATGAGACCGTAGAGGTGGCAGATCGGGGGGTCAGGACCAACTATTAAATCGCCCCCAGAAAGCGAAGAGCACATCGTCTAAAATTGTAGACACTGTGCTTCTACCCAGAGATGTGCTAGAATCATTTCCGACAGATCATTGGTATCACTCTTCAGCTAAAAATCGTAACGTAGCTGCAAGTTGTAGCAATGGCGGGATCTTAGAACGGGAAAGGTGTTCCTTTAACTGTGTCTAGGACCATACAAAAAGCGCTTTTGTTCAACCCGTAATATGCTATAAATCTGCAAAGCAGCTTTGGATATGACTGTACAGTATAACAAATATACTTACGCTGCCTCCGGCAATTCAAGTGGAATGCTGCAATCTCGCAATATTCGTCTTTTCACCTTGCGATAACAGCATTATTAATTTTTTTTTATTTATTTATTTAAAAATGTTTATTTTTTATATTTTGTTAAAAAAAATTAATAAAAATTGTAAATAAATACACAAATGTAAACAACAGCTGTTTCGAACATCGGTTTTATTTCAATTTGAAAATAACAAAATCGACTAGGTTTTGTGACACCAAATGAATCCAATATTGGTTTTCAAAAACGACGAAATGCAAAACCGACTTGAATTCTATGACACCCCTGAATAATTTTAGTTTTAAAGTTACTGTAACAGTATTGGCGCAGGCAAGTTAAGTAACAGCAGTACAATGTATGGCAGTGGAATTGATATGTGACAAGTTGTGGAATGAGATATGTGACAAGTTGCACCATCCTGTTGAAACCAAACCTCGTTCAGGTGTCTCCATTGACCGTAATGGTTGCGTTGTCTTCATTTTCAAAGAAATATGGACCAATGATGCCTCCGCTTCACAAGCCGCATAAAACAGTCACTCGTAACGGGTACCTTAGTTTCTGAGTCCCGAATACGGCAATATTGCTTATTAACATACCCACCAAGATGAAAATAAGCTTCATCCGAAAAGATGATTTTTTTGAAAAAAAGCGACGATGGCTCAGAAGATCACAACGCAGCTCAAAACGTTCAGTGGAGATAATATACTGAATTTTATGGCAGAATGGAATGTCATAAGTACTGCTAGATTCGAATTTCAATTTAAACCGATAGATGGCCTATCGATCTTAGCCAGAAGTGTTTAATAAGGTTTTCTGTAAGATATTTTCGCTTAAAATACATTTCATAAACTTAATTATGGTAATTGCACGAATTATTATTTGTTTGTATGGTTACTGTTTAAAGTGCGTAACTTAATGCGATATGTGGGTTTAACACAAAACTATTTACGACAGGCTTGTGTACTATACAGAATATAGACTTAGACGTACATGCATTTGGGTTTGAAGAAACAATCCACTACAATTTTAACACAGAACCAAACAAAATGTTCCATGAGTTGAAATAATTCTCTTTACAAGAAAAACTTTTATGTTAGATATTGTGAACGATAATCTTACATAACGACGTTTGCTACACTTTATGCCTATGCCAAATAAACTTGCACTTCTTTTTGATAATATTTCCGGTTTGTGCTTCCTTTTAACTTCATGCGACGTTCAGTGCATAAATTATATAATTAGAGTGTCAACTCAGGTTTTTATTCTAGAGGTTTATTATTTTAATATATGTTTTTACTTGCCACTATATCTTCACTGCTGCTTTTATTTTTCCACATAAATTTATTCATAAGTTACATACATTAAATATATAAATAAATAATTTTTACTTTTACAAATTAAATAACATTTATATTATTTTTACATATTATTTGACAGGTACTACTTATTCTCTGATCAACAACGTCGACAAAATAGCTCTCAAAGTTCTTTGAATCAAATTCAAAATTCTTCCACAGTTTCTGGAAATCAACAATCGAAAGAAGATACAGGAATATCGCAACTTAATCAGCATAACCAATTAAAAATCAAAGCTAACTCTTCTTTAAACATCATAAGTAAACCTGGAAGTACAGTGTCTATAGCTAAAGGATCGCCTAAGCATAAACAGGAAGAAGAGTTAAAAGCAATTAAGCAGGAAGGACAAAAGCCGACTATGGAAACTCAAGGTCCTCCTCCTCCGCCTACATCCCAATATTTTTTACATCCGTCATACATAGCATCAACACCTTTTGGATTTGACCCAAGCCATTCTATGTACCGAAATGTGTTAATGCCTACTACTTCGCCCTACAATACTCCGCCATATCATTTACCAATGCCGCGTTATCATTCACCAGAAGATCTTTCCAGAAATACTGGTACAAAAGCGTTAGATGCTCTTCATCACGCGGCTAGTCAATACTACACAACTCACAAAATACACGAACTCAGCGAAAGGGCTTTAAAATCTCCCAATAATACAAATTCAAATACTTCAAGCACTATAAAAATTAGTGGCACTAGTCCAAATATTGGAACAAATCCACATTCAAGTTTAACTTCAAACATTGCTGGACATCACGCTTTATCAAGTCAACCTTCAGGTGGAACACAGTTGCCTCATAATTTAACATCCCAAGCAATTAACATTTCGAATAAACAAGATGTAATTGGTTCGAAATCCCAAGGAAATATTTCGACTATGTCTGGATCCTCTGTCAATGATTCACAAAAACAATCTGGAATAAATTCCTCTGCAGGAACTACAAACAACAGTAATAATGCTAATAATGGTAGCAGTGGAAGTGGCTCAGACTCCCGAAGTCCTCCACCTCAAAGACATGTGCACACTCATCATCACACTCACGTAGGGCTTGGATATCCCATGTATCCTGCGCCGTATGGAGGTAAGGAAAAGAATGTCAGATAGTCGCAACTTCTGATACTAAAATTAAATGAAATAATATAAATAACAACTTAATAAAAAATAAAATATTATTATCCCAATTATTGCACTTAAGTAAATTATAAATAAAAAGTGTGTAACAGTATTTTAAACGGAATTTAGTGGTATACTAGTAGTTTATGTTAACCCGGTCTTGCTTATAAATCCATAATTCCACTCAGTATTTACTTGGAGAATTGATATTGATCTCTTAATTGCAAACGTACTGCAAAAGGTATGAAATGATCTGCACAAGAACTTATATTTAAAATTTATAATAATTTGTATATAAGTTTAGAATTTCGGTATACCTTGAAATTCATTCAGCAAAGTTGAAGACAACCGTGTATATAGAAATAGTGAATATTGTTCATATTTATTTGTACGAATGATATATTTGTGCAAATGATCGGTGCCAGTTCATATCTGTTAGCTTTTATGGACCTTGCCATTTATATATGTACATTATTTTTTCTTATCGCTTTCTTAAGCGAGTTAGTTCAAATTTTCAAATTAAAATTTTATTAATCAATTTAAAAAACTAAATTTATTGCAATAAGGAAGGATATAAGGACCTAGGTGTGAATTTTAAATATAATTAAAAAAAATTCTTTAAAAACCGTTTATATTATAAAATAATAAATTATTTTCGATATAAAAAAATTTTTTTTAATTATTATTAATTTTTATACCCGAGTGTGATAATGTCTAGGAACAACTTGTATTCATAAAGCGATATAGGAAACCTCCAATAAAGTTTATGTATCATCTTATTATATTTGCTTTGGATAATTTGGTTCTTGTTTAAATGCGATTTTGCAGCGCGATACCGTATTCGGGATACAAAGGAAATCATTGATTGAATAAGAAGGAACTTTTTAATGGCTTTAACGCTTTATGGCTGGATTATAACAGTGCTTTTAAAATGTATTTTTTGTCCAATCTTACTCCAAGACAAATTACTTCTTATAATTGTCAAAATGTAGTTGTTGTATTGGTGACTTTTTTGCTGATTCATTGAACGGGAAAATTATAACCTGTGTTCTGTCATTATTTAATTTTAGTTTCCAATTTTTTCTGAAGGATTTTAGGCGTTTTTTTTAAACGAGGATATATCAGAATAATTATCAAAAATAGTTGTATTGACTTCTTTAGAATGCATGAATCCTGATGTTTAGTTGGAAAAAGTATAAAACCTTACGGCACACATGAATCTAAAGAATGAAATGTTTTTGTTTCACGACCTATTTCCTAAGAATTGTGAAACAATCTTACAAAGATATGTACTAGCAAGAAATTAAAGCAAAAGATTTTCTACAACCTTTATTGTATATTATTTTGTTAGGAATTCGTATTCCTCTGTTCTCTCTTGAAGCAGAATTAATTTCAATAAATAATATTGAAGGCTGCAGCGTATTCCGAAATACCTGTGTGAATCAGGGACCGTAACTGTTATAACTTTTATTGTAAAAGTCAGAAAATAAAAGTTATTTAAGGAGGTTTTACACAGACCAGACACAACAAAAAGGGAGAGCGCGACTACACTGATGAAGCTCTAGCACCTCTCAACCAGCTTAAGCCACTAATGAAATGAGCTACGAAGATACTTACTAAATGTTAGCGTTCAAATAAAGGCGAGCATTTCTTTTTGCTTTGCTGCGCTGTTTTCGAAATTG
This sequence comes from Sarcophaga rosellei, assembly GCA_930367235.1. Taxonomy (NCBI): domain Eukaryota; kingdom Metazoa; phylum Arthropoda; class Insecta; order Diptera; family Sarcophagidae; genus Sarcophaga; species Sarcophaga rosellei. The sequence goes on along the minus strand of OV884021.1, from coordinate 41,621,644 downwards.
TTCTAGAAATGAAGATGATTGGTCTATCTTCTTGAGATAAGTCTTCGCCTATCGCATAATTAGATGCGTCTGTTATGAGTCCAAATTCTTTATTTAAATTGGGGTCGGGTAGTAAAACGTGTAATATTTTTTAAACGCGTTTATAGTTTTTTCATTGAGACTGATTTGTTTCTTAGCGGATTGATTCGTAGACGCACGTCCAGCCTCCCCTTAAAAAAACTGTTAGCGGCTTACCGAGCTTCCAATAATTTCTAACGAAGCGACAATAGTAACGAATAGACCTAAGAAGGATCTGAGTTCTTTCAGATTACGCAGATTTGGAAATTTTGGTTAGCTAACCAGGCTAACCATATGCCAAGGCTAACCATATGCCTTTTCGAAAAACGTATATTTATCTAGCTGTACCTTCATATTTGCTTGCTCGAGTGTTATGAAATTTACCTAAATCATTTGCATGGTCTGGCATAGTTTTGCTTTCGTCTATGTCCACATAACAGCAGTGCTGGCCACAGCTGTTTTAAAATTCGGCAACCAGATATGTTGAACCAACCACGGTTTGTTGAATTCGTTGCTGCTTTTTTCAATTTTGAAAATTATTCCTGTATAAGCCCATATATCCCCTCTATCGTCTCCACATCAGACATCTCCGATCCCTTCCGTGCCAGTTCGTCCGCACTTTCGTTCCTCTCTGTGCCACAGTGGCCCGGAACAAAGCAGAGGCGGGTGTTGTATCGACGTATACGGTATATAGAATCCATGCAACTCCTTACGCCTTTTGCTTTGACGAGATAAATCCCAGTGCTTTGAGTGCTGCTTGACGGTTTCAACAATGCGTACAACATGTTCAATAATAAAAATCTCTGTATGACCCGTTCAGTGCCAGTTTATCGGATTAGACATCAGATCTATTTCCGCATTCTATTTTTGAGCAAACAATAAAGATCATTATATCACCGTCACCGATGACAGCTTCAGCAACCCATTCTCCCCGTGTGGGAATGCGAGTCTTGTATGTTGGTCTGAAAACCGTCTCCGGTACCATATAGTCAAATCTAATACCTGGGTGATTTGGTTCTACTTCATGCAGTAGTGAAGCGTGACCCACCGTACATGGCCTAAACATATCCGAGAACTTCAGCCTCAGTGCAGTTCTAGCAGCCACGTTGCGGATGAAGATGTTCAGTCGTTGTAGACACAGGATGACCTCGTCACAAGCCTCAATCTCAAGCGTTCTTTTACAGACGTACAAGGCACTCATCGCTTTCTTCCATGTTTCTCTTCCAGGACAGTTTGGAATGATATCCAGGTATTTTGTCTCCTTTGAGAGTCTCAGATCCGTTCCGTTCATTTTCGTAATGGAGAACATTGTATTTCTGAGTCAACAATGCAATTTCTGTTTTACGTGGGTTCACATCCAAGCCGTTATTCGCAAACCTATGTATCTTTGTCAGTGCCGACTCCATATGATCGCTGATCGTGGACATGCTTTCCCGTGACCAGTATCACCACGTCGTCAGCATATGCTTACTTATTTGCATTTGATTAATAACTAGGTTCCACAGCTGCGGTGATATTACCCAGTCCTTTGCTTTAGTACTTATTTGCTATTGTTATTTAATTTATTTTTTTGGTAATTTCCCTACTGTAATGGTCATTATAACCTAGCTTATATTAATTATTTTTCTTTTAAGTAGTGGCGGTTTCCAAACAATAAATTTAAGAAACTGTTCATAGCAATTTTGTCGCCAAAAGAATTATTTTTTTCATATTTCGTTTTGTCCAAGATTTCTATAATATCTAAGTTATAAAATTCTGCGTGTTTGAATTTATATTTAAATATTTTAATGATTTGAGTGATACATATTTCGTGTTAAAAAATTTTTCTTATCTAACAATCAAAAAGATCATCCTTTTTTTAAACTAATTTCATTATCCCAAACGATTGCTAAACTACATTTTATATTGATTGCATTCTGTATATACTTAGTTCTCCTTAATTTTTTTATTAAAAAAACTAACATTTAATATTAATTTTTTATTTTAGCGGCAGTGCTTGCTAGCCAGCAAGCAGCAGCTGTTGCTGTGATAAATCCTTTTCCTCCTGGGCCAAATAAATAGAAGTCTATTGCTGGGGCTACAAAATCTTTACCGGGATTCAAGGAAATATAACGATACTACAAGATCAAAGCATGCAGACAAAAAAATATACCTATTATTAGAATACGTATTAATAATCTCTATGCTTTTATATAAAAAATATTTTTAATATAATTTAAATAAATAAAGCAAAGATAATAGTAGAAATATACTAAAATAGGAATAAGTAAATTTTGTCTATTATAATTAACTATACCATGCTTAAAATATTAAAGAAAAATGTATTTTGTAATAAGTATAAAGAGTTTTATTCAATATGTTTTAGTTTCTGTTAATTCAACGTAACTATTACTAAGCAATAGCTATACATATAGTGTATTTATTATTTGTATTTAATTTTTAATTTTAAGGACAATCTTGACTTAAATTAATTCATAATTTACATGTATATGATAGATTTATAATTAGTATTAGTTTAAAAGTAAAATTATTTCCTAAAATTGCTAAAGTACGATCAGTTATTTACTAAATGTACATACTATTGAATTTACCTCATAGTCTCATTGTTTATTTTTAAACCATAATATTCTTTAAATAAGTTTTAACAAATTTTCCTACACTTTTTTGTATAGAATTTTATTTTCAAATGATATTTTACTACAAAATGCAGCACCCAATATTTAACCAGTTTTACACGTTCCAGAGGTTACCTCATAGAACCAATCGCTAGACTTAAACAATTTCACTATCCGAAGATTGGTTTCAAACCTTTAACTTATGTATATTAATAATGAATTAAACAAATAAAATATAAATAGTTCTAAATAAACATTTTAAAATTAGTTTATTTAACAGTCATCGACTAACACTCAAAGAGAGCGGTTGTTTTTATATCTTCTTTGATCTGTTATTATAAAAAAAAAGAAACAAAAACTAAGCTTCTTAAATAACGGTTTCTCACATTCTTTTCTTTCTCTTTTCGTTGAGAGTTATTATTCTGTTATTATTTATTTGTTGCAATATGTAATATTTGCATTAAAAGACTAAAAGCGAAAAAGTTTAATTAAATCATTATGGCCTCTGGATAAACGGCAATCAAATAGTTTTGTCATGCTAAGTGATTTTATTGATCAATCATACAAAAATAATTTTCCTACTCTACCAAATACTCAAAATAACCTATCAATCAATCCCAAATACATACTGGTCTCGTCTGAGGAAAATAAAGGGCCTGTTCGTAAATGCATTTCCGCGCTGCATATTATGCGCATCATGTTCACAAATGCAAACATTGGCAGCACTACAGCTGTCAAATGTTCGTAAATGCAACATTAAATCATATTATGCGCAAATAAACACAAAACACTAATCATAGAAATGGCTGATGCATTGAATGAGTGAGAGAGAGAATGAGAGTTTTAACAATAAGTTTCTTTTTTTCTTCCTTAACAGCCATACCTAAACAAGAGCGGCAAGCGTAAAGCGTACTATAGCCGAGCGTTGACAGTAAAGCGGCATACCTAAATAAGAGCGCAAGCGTTTTGTCAATAACAAAAACAGAGCTGTAAAACATGGAACAACCCTGTATAATAATTTGAACATTGATAATAAAAAACTTACAAGATTGTACTTTTTTCAAAAAAATATTGTACTGTTTTTACCCAAATTGTACCCAAAATATGTTTTTATTTATTAATTTATAAACTAAATAGAAGAAAGCAGTTTGTACAACTACGTCCCTACGTAAACATCCTGAACAAAAAACTGCGCAATAGTTTTAAATGTTAAAATAGACTTAGTAAAAAATGTTTAATGATACAAAATATTGCGTTTAGTTAAAATATGTTAATGTTCTCATCTACAGTGATGGATTTTCTACAGTGAAGGATTTTCATATTGTCTTTACTAAAGTGATAAAATGTATTTATATATAGTACCAAAGTATTTATATAAAGTACCACGTACATACAGATGTATTTGCTATGAACTTGTTTAGCATATACTAAAAGAAGTACATTTTTACTTAAACCATCTCCGTGTGTGACACTTTTGTTTATTTACAATTTTCTGCAGCAAACTTCGCTTTTTAACGCGCTGTCAAACTTGGATTTTCCAACCGCTTGGCGTTAACGCGCCGGTATTTCGGGATGCTTCATACAATTTGTATGTGCATGAGAAATTTTGACAGCTAGAAAACGCTTGCCGCTCTTGTTTAGGTATGGCTGTAAATGTGTTCTGTTTTGCGCATTTAATAACATTTTGTCATTTGTTTTATCGTCCAGTTCAAAAATCAAATTTATTAATAATTTTTCCATTTCTGGAGTGTTTGTTCGTTCGTAAATGCAAACAAATAAATCAGCAAAAAGAAGCATCAGCAATATGTGATTAGCAGTGTGAGCGCAAAATAAGCATATTATGCAGCGCAGTAATGCATTTACGAACAGGCCCAAATTAAGAAAACTAAGCCCCTTTGTAATTCGTAAAGGCTTACATACAATTTCTACATTAATCGACTCCATTAACCAATTAAGGGATGGTAATTAATTATTATTGGTTCGTAATCAAACCGTTGCAGACAAATTCCTAAAAGCAAAATCCCTTTTGGACATCTGCCCAATATCTATTAAATTACACGATACACTTAATTACGTTAAAGGTATAATTTACGCTCCTTGTCTTAATGATGTGTCGGAGGAAGAGATAGTAAAAGAACTTCGCCCTTCTTACCGTCTACAAATTTATGAAGAAAGTGGACAATTTTATGGTAGACAATGACCGTATTGCCACAAAACAAGTATATTCAGGATACATGGTTTTGACTTTTAACCTATACAATTTGCCAAAAATAATTGATGTAGTGTGGTACAAAGTTAAAGTAAGAACCTATTTCCCAAACCCAATACGGTGCAAAAATTGTCAAATTCTCCGTCATACAAAAAACAAGTGCAAAAACCCTGAAACGTGTAATACCTGCAATCTACCCCTTAATCCTGATATCCAATGTTCTAGAATCCAATGGGCCAACTGTTTTGAAAAACATCCTGCGTCTGATAGAAATTGTCCCAGATACATCCAACAAAAAGAGATAATAAAAATCAAAACTATTCAAAAATGTTCCTACGGTACCGCTAAGCATAAATATGAAATGGACACAACAACAAAAACTGTACAAAACATACCACAATCATACTCCGCAATCGCAAAAGCCACTTCATCAAATCAGTGTCTAAAACGACCTCCAACATCACTGAATAATAATACTAATAAAAAATCTCTCCGACGCGAACCGTCCATCACTTCACTATCTACCCACCTAGAAGCTCATATGCCATCCTACAACTCAACACAAAAAAACAACAAACATATAAGTACACCTAAACCAACAAAAACTTCAGAACAAATTATCTATTAATATCGAGCCTTCAACCTTTAACATTCCTACAACATCAAACAATTCAAGTCAAATAATAAACAAAAAAAGAAAAGGAACAAAAAAACCTAAAAAGAAATCAAACAAATTATCTTAACAGATCAGCAAACAGCAGTTTGTCTGACCTGAATTCGTCCACCCAAAATTCCCCTCTAAACACTTTGACCCAAGATCTTATCTCAAAAAGTGAATACTACATTCCAAATGCCTCCAAAGATCTCAATTATGATAGTTAAATTAATTACAATACAAATTAACACAATTATGCCCCTTCTGCCTATCATTTACTGTAACTAAAGACTGCAACATCATATGGAAAGTCTGCAATGGATGGTTTTACGATACTACAATGGAATATAAATGGCTTCATTAATAATTTTAATGAGCTTCAATTGCTAATAAGGGAGCATAACCCCGCTTTCATTTCTTTACAAGAAACTCATTGTAAATATAATTTAACTCCTATATCTCCTAAGGAATACACTACTCACTTTCATAATAACAACAATAATATAACCTCGAAACAAGGCGTATGCATTCTTATAAAAAATAACATCCCACATAAACGAATCCATATTAATTCAACATTACAAGTAATAGCTATAGAAATCTACCTCAATATTACATTTACTATACTATCACTGTACCTTCCGCCTTTAACTTTTTCCAGTCAGGATATTTAAAATATATGTATTTAACTCATTCACAAACCCAAAACTTGTCATAGGCGACTTTAATTCATGGAACACACTCGTACTACATGATGGTCGCCCTACACACCTCTACTCATGGTAGAGTGCCCACATTGATGTATCTGTTTGTTCATCTTCTCTGCTCGGCATAACGTCATGGGATATTTTGGAAGAGACGTTCTATAGTGGTCATTTCCCAATTATAACTAATATGTATAACACTTGGTAGGACAACTAGATATAACTTTATTCGAAAATTCTTGTTAGACCGCGCTAATTGGCCTTTATTTAGTAAATTAGTTGATGATCAAGGCGAATTCATAACAGGTGAGAGTCTTTTACCAGCTGATGCAAATAACAATGTCAAAAAAATTTTCGTTTTTTGTGTATATTTTTCTTCTTTTTCTTTTAAAATCATTAACCTGTTTTCTAATTGCCAAATGCACATATGTAAATACAGTGTCGGTATTTTCTATTCACTTTATTAATCTTACAGTAAATCTGACCCTTTTAGTGACCTATTGGCATTACACTTCGGAAGGTGGAAGTAGATTATCTAATAAGACTAAGGTTCTGACCACAAACATTTCAAATTTTGTGCTTTTGACGGCGGTCACTTTTTTCGATTTGTGTCGAGTTTTCTGATTATCACATTGTTCTAGTTCTTATAGCTGAAAACCAAACAACAATATATTTTATTTCCAGCTCTATTTTTTAACTCTATTTAAGCCATAATCCTATAAACTTTTTTGCAAAATGACAGTAAAATTGATAATTAATTTTTTTCTCAATATGTCTTTAAAATTAATAAAATATTTCCATGATGTCTCACAAACGCTTGGTTTTAATTAAATTTTAAGAAAGGAAGAGCTTAAAATTGTCCCTGAGTAAGGTTAGGTTAGGTCGGAGTGGTAGCTCTGCACGACTACCCCGCACTGGAAAACCAGCCAGAAAGTTTGATGAACGAAGCTATATCCTTGATGTCAATAGATGATAGCTCCGTTAAGCTAACAAGGAATGAGGAGCCAAATAACCTATATCTGCACCTAGCAAGAGACGGGCACTGGCAAAGAAAGTGAACAACAGTCTCCTCTTCCTCAGTGGACCTGCATCCACGGCAGAAGTCGTTGAAAGGGAGCCTCATTCTTTCCGCGTGTCTACCCATGACGCAATGACCTGTAAGCACGGCCACTGTAGTCGAGATGACATCACGACCAAGACCAAGTAATCGGTTGGTACGCCTTCTATCCATCTTGGGCCAGGTGAGTCTAGCGGTAGAGCAGGACTCCTCATTGACCCAGGATAGGTTGGCGTCCCGAAAGAACCTCCGCGCAATGGTCAACTTGACCGAGGCAAGTGGCATACCCAATTCAACAGAAGAGGATTCCGGAAGGAGCGCACCAGCTCTGGCGAGCTCATTTGCCCTACAGTTTCCGGAATTCCACTGTGGCCGGGGACCCACACCAGAGAGATACTGGTGAAGCGCCCCGAGAGAAGGTCGAGACAGCGGCGACATTCCCTACCGATCCTGGAGTTAATCACGGAACCCGATAGAGATCTTATCGCGGCCTGACTATCAGAGAAGATCGAGACGCGAGTGAAAGGAGCATCGTTGACGAGGATCCATTGCGCGGCTCGGTAAATCGCCGTCACCTCCGCCTGAAACACACTGCAGTAGTCCGGCAGACGGAGAGAAATATTCAGGTCCAGTTTCCCAGAGTAGACACCGCTTCCAACCCCATTATCGAGTTTAGAGCCGTCGGTATATATATCCAGAACTTCCGGGGGGACGACCGTATTAGGATCCCAGTCATCCCTACTTGGAATCAGAGAGTGGAAACACCTGTCAAGATGTTCCCTGTCAGCAGGGAAATAGTCTATGTTCACAGGGGCCACTGGATCAACCTCCAGAATAGTGGAGTGACCAGAGGGTACGATGTGCCAACGAGAGAGAGCATTAAGTCTAGTCGCAGCAAACTTGGCTACCTGCTTAGCGAGAAGCACAGTAGGAAGCCAGTTTAGCGAACAAGGCTTTCGTGGGGGTGGTGCAAAGAGCGCCAGTTATATAAATGGCAGCAGACCTTCTGACCTTGTCAAGAAGTCTGACGTTGTATTTCTTGTCCAGAGCAGTCCACCAGAAAGCAACACCGTATAAGAGGTTGGGTTCGATGACCGTGGAATATATCCAACGCATGATCCTTGGGCGAAGACCCCATCTGGTTCCGACCGCTCTACTGCAGCAGTAAGCAGCACATGCCGCCTTGCGTGCCCTAGCAGCCAGATTCGCCCTCCAGTCGAGTTTGGGATCTAGGATCAGGCCCAGATTTTTAACCTCGCGACTCAACGTGAGTCTGGTCCCACCTATGCTGGGAAGGGAGAAGGTCGGAATTTTATATTTCCTCGCAAAAAGAATCGTATCGGTCTTAGAGGGGTTAATAGACAGTCCAAAATCCCTACACCAGTCCAGCACGATTGACAGCGCCAAGTTCAACTTATCCGACAGTGTCTGCGGACAAATTCCCGACGCAGCAATGGCAATGTCGTCAGCGTAAGCTATGGCCCCATTGCCAGAGTGTTCCAGCCCCCTCAAGAGTGAGTTGACTGCAAGATTCCAGAGAAGTGGTGATAGAACACCGCCTTGCGGTGTGCCTCTACGAACCATTCTCTGACAATTCGTGGCCCCCACTGTGGAGGTTACTATCCTCGATTTGAGGAGAAGCTCAATGAACCTGACAAGATTCTGTCCCAGGTTCAGTGAACCAAGAGCCCTAACTATGGCGTCCGGGTCGACGTTGTTAAATGCACCTTCAATGTCCAGAAAAATGGCCAAAGTGTAGTCCCTGTGTAAAGTCTGTAATGAAAATTTAGACGCCTGCTTTGAGATGTTCAGTAGATATATCATATTATTAGTTGGAGTTGTTTTATTTTTTGTCCCCAGCTCAATTGGAATTAAGTTGGGATGCATACGTTTACTCAAATGTCATTATGTAATTTATTGAAGTCATTTAATTTAATCATTTGTATAAAAAAAATTTTTATTGAAGTCATTTAATTTAAAATTTTTAACATTTCCCATCGTCATTCTTTAGTCAGCTGTTTTTGACAAGATTATTACTTTTTAACAAAAACAAATTGCCTGTTGTTTTTGTATTGTATTTATTATAATACTAATCTAACCTGCTATGAATTCGCCTTGTTGATGATAAATTATTAAGGCCCCGATTATGGTTCACACCACATAAATGTTGTGTTGTAACAGAGACAATACAACATTTATTACTTTCTTGATTATGGTTTACAACATCTAGATGTTGTGTATGTCACAGTGTTGCTCTTCAATGTTAGTATACTTTTCCTTGAAAATACAACCCTGAGTGTATAAAACTGCCAATTGAAAACAAAAATTATTACTTTAAAAAAACAAAAAGCCTACATAAAACACAAATTTTAATTCTTGTTAAAACATGGCAATTAAAAATAAAGGCTAATTTTATTAGCGTTTATATTTTATGTACATATGTATTGCAATAAATTCATTTCAAAAGTACTTCAAATTAAAATATATAAATATAAAAAACCTTCTTATCACATTAAAATTTATTTAGATCACATAGTTACTTAAAAATAAAATACAAATTCATAAATAGTTTACATTTCAAGTTTTTTTTTTGGGTTAAAAGGAGTTTGGCTTTGAATAATTTATTTTGTAATTCAGCCTTTTCCCTATTTATTTCTAGCATTTTTTATTTATTTGATCATTTTTATATGAGCCCTTCTCAAGACGTTTTAACGTAAGCAATATCTCCTGTAGGTTCTTTTCTTGCCTTTTTAAGGTTTTTAGACGCTCATCCCCCATTTTATTTTTTGTATTTTGTAACATTTCGGCAACTGCCGTTTCCACTGGTTAGTGCTAGTTGAAGGCCCTTCAATATCGAATGACGATTCGTCTTGAATTTGCAATCCCATTGCAGATCCATTTGGATTTACTTTCCATTGCATAAACACCAACTCTACGGTGCTCTGCTCCAATTTCCGTCGACGGACCACCACCAGTAACTTGCAAGTTTTTTTCTATTGGCAGAGAATTTTCTTTTCAAATTGGCTTTATAATGAGTCCATGCATTAAAAATGCTACAATTCATCTATTAACCCTTTGCCATTCTTTTGCAACTCTAATGGGTGGACCCAAGCCATTTAGCTCCAATGAAAATTTCTCCCACGTCCCTTTATGCTGAGTCTTATTTGCTCCAAATGATAACTTGCCAATGTCAGGATTTGCTGTCATGAACTCGACCAGCTCTTCCTTCTGCTTCTTAGTGATTATTTTTCTATAAAATATTTCCAGTTATTTATAATTTTTAAAATTTCCACAAAAAATTATATGCACTGTTATATACATATCCATACAAATTTTTATCCATTTTCTTTTTTAAACTGAACGCGGCCACAAGCAACAGCTAATGAGCTGTTGTAAGTTTTTGACAGTTCTGGCAACACTTAAAAACAACTGTTGTGAATCATAATCGCAATTTACAAAATACAACATTAAAGTTACAACTGTTGTGAACCATAATCGGGGCCTAAATAATCAGTATTCCTCAAATACCAACAAGGAAACTTCTATAATAACAAAGGCACTGAGGTCAGCTGCTAATATATCAATCCCTCAGTCTTCGTTTAGAAAGTACAAGAATGTGCCTTGGAGGAATAATCAATTGAAATATTTGCGAAATAATAAAATAATTGAATTTAAAAAATCCCCAACTGTTGATAACTTGTAAAGTTTAAAAGAGAAAATTCTACTTTTCGTAGAGAAATAAAGAAATCTAAAAAAATCATTTTTCAAAATTTTACTGCCACCATTAATAAAAATTCATGGATCAAGGATATTTGGAACAAAATTAATCGACTTTCTAGCAATGGAGCAAACAACAAGGTTTTAGCCATAAGAAGTCTTAATAATACCAGACGCTTCCCAGATAGCTGTTTTTTTTTGAGCCATAGTGATAGTATTAATAAGAATGCTAAATTTATAGCGAACGCAATTACAATCTCAGAACTACAACTAGCTCTATCTAAATTTAAGGGTTCCCCACCTGGCTTCGACAGAATTTTATACCAAATGATAGAAAACACCAGCCTTCCATCAAAACTTTAAATATTTAAAACTTTAATAATTTTTTAATCGGCTTCAATAATCCCTATTCTCAAAACTGCAAAAAATTCATTAAATACTAGAGAATACCGCCCCATTTCCCTATTACCTTGCACAAGCAAACTGTTAGAAAAGATTATAGCTACACGCCTTTATTGATTTATGGAAAGAAACCGTCTTATAACGCCAAATCAAGTTGCCTTTAAAACCGGAAGGGTTGCATTGACGCTTTGTTACACATTGAGTTTTATATAACCAAGGCAATATCATCTCGTAACAATCCTCTCCATTGACTTCGAGTGAACGGGGTGTACTTATCAATTCACCCATTGCACAACGGCATCACAGGGCTCTCCTATGTCCGTAGTTCTTTTTTCGATCGCATTTAGCGAGATTTTTCAAATAATAAATAATTACAAGCACTTGGACTATTGCAGGATCTCTACATTTTCGAAAAAAAATTCCAACTCTGATTCTAATAAGTTACTTCAAGAAGTACTATTTAAGATTAATGTCCGGTGTCTTAAATCCGGCCCAAAAATTTCTTCAGATAAAACAAAAAACTACATATTTGCCGTAAAAAGGATATGTAATCATAATTTGTTCGTCATTAACATTATTAATAATGCGATTAAAAACATACACCACTAAAAAGTATTCTTGGAAGGAACATTACATCTCTCTGAAAAAATCTCTTGTACAAAGAGTGCACTTAATTGGATTTTTATCGAGTAAACGGAGCTATGTTCACATCAACACACTTAGATACCTCGTTAAATCCTTAATACTAAGCAAGATAGACTATGGTCTCTTCTTAGTTGGCAACACAACCAAGTCAAATATCATCATCATAAAAGGCCTCTATCACTGGGCAATCCGATCAAGGATTTATGCTATTCGCACCACACCATTGGCCAACATATTTGCAGAATCAGGTCTTCCTGCAATCAATCGAATCGATTTATGAAACCAAGTCAAACATTTTGACAAAATTATCTTTCCCTAAAAATTCGGTTGTCGACAATGATGTTAAGAAACAAATATCTGCAAAAAGAACATACAGATACTCCTCAGCTATTTGCGAATCGTTGAAATTATCGGAAACCATTGGAATACCTAAATCGAACAAGATCTATTTTCTCAAACATCCCCCCCTGGTGTTTTAACGCACAATCTTAAAAACTCAAAACTCGATATTGGACCATTTTTGGTAACGACTTCAGTTGATTCAAAACAAAAAATTGAAAAAACAGACAAATTAGATATAACAAATACAACCCAATTTGAAAAATTAGTGGAGGAAGAGCGCAGTGGGATTTCCCAGAGGCACTGTTCCAAGTAATTACAAAATACAATAAAATATTTAGCAAACTTACGACCATGGCATTTAAACTAAAAAATCCTTTGCGACTGAAATATGTACAAATGCTTCTCTTCTTTTTTTGGGGCAATAATTTTGATATGCGTACCATCGACTCAACCAATAACGCCAGGAAAACCAGTTTTATCAATAAATTGCTATCGGCGTTGAAACGAAGTGACATATATATTTTTTGATGATAATGACAACAATAAAAAACACATATGTATCTTTTATTTGGCTTTTATCAATTTCATTTGCAAATCAGCCTTCTTTTTTTAATTCATAAATTTTTTATTGATTTGATAATTCTTGTATGAATTATTTTTTAATCGTTTTAATGTTTTTAAGATCTCGTATTGATTTTTTGTTTGATTTTTTAATACTTGGAAAAGTTTATCCTCCAGTATATTCTTTGATGATCTGCAATTTTTTGGCAATTCTTTTACTGTGAAGGCTCCTCAGAAGTAAATGTTGATTCCGCCCCATCGGAATCTTCTGGATTTTCCAAACCCACGGTAGAACCATTTGGGTCTACTTGCATTTTGTATTGAGAGAAGTTCCACAGTGCTCTGTTCTAATGGGCTCAAGCTAATTTCAGACTACGGACCACCACCAGTAGTTTGAAAGTTTATTTTGTTTGCAGCCAATTTTCTCTTTAAGTTGGCTTTGTAGTGAGTCCATACCTACGGTAAAATAAATATAATTCTCAAGCAATATAATGTAAATTTTATAGTAAAATTGTTATTTACTCTTTGGTCCCAAGCTATTTAATTGATCCGTAAATTGATCCCATTTTTCTTTAAGCTGCATTTTGTTAAATCCAAATAGTAGCTTGCCTGGTCCAATATCTGCATTAATTTTAGTGAGATCAACTAGCTTTTCTATTTGTTTTTTATTTGTAGTTTGGCAAAGAATATTTGTAATTAATTATTTTTTATAGCTAAATTTCGCAAAACAAATTTTATATTCATGCTTAAAAATTTTTCTCCAGTTTATTTTATTCAATTTGTAACGTAAATAAAACAGCAGCTATTGAGCTGTTGTAAGATTTTGACAGTTCTGACAACACATAAATACACAAGTTGTGAACGATAATCGATGTTAATAAACATAGATAACTCAGAGTACGACAGTGCTGACAACAGTTGTAAATCATGATTAAAAAATACAACATTAAAATAACAACTGTTGTAAACGATAATCGGGGCCTATATATAAGATATAAGTATATATAATGTACAGGTATTTGATTTCATACCGCGAAACAGTGCCCCTGTGTTGAGGCAGAATCTTCTGCTGCTTAAGTGAGAGACAATTTGCATGGTAGTTTGTAAATATTTTCAAGATCGGACAAGTTCTGCGATATGAGTTTCGTTCATTATGTAGGGCGGAAATTTCTGCACGGGATTTTCCACGTTTCAAACGAGATGCCTCTGCCCATATCCGATTTAGTAGCTAATTACACTATTGGGTTAGATGCATCCTATCTGACGAGATATAGTCGTTTCCTCATTGCTTCCAGTGGTAAGCCATCGCTTGCAGCAATGTAGAATACATTCTCAGAATACCCTCAATCGATTAAGTCTTCCAGCTCACGATCGAATCGAAAGAAAAACAGGAAAGTGTGCGTACAGAACAGAAAAATTTTTAGTTTAATGATTAATAAAAATTTCTGTTGCCAGAAAATTTAGTTCTAGAGAAACTTCTGTTTTAATACCTCTAATAGAAAATCTGTAGTCGTCGTAGTCTAGTAGGTAAAGCCCGGGTTCGAGCCCCAGGCCAGACATCAAAACGAAATATGAAAAAAATATTTCTTCGGCGACTTCCTCTCAGCAGATTTCTGGCAAAAACTCTGAGAGTTAGAAAACTAAAACTACCGATACGTTATAGTGTTCAACAGGTGAAATAGCCTTTTAAAAAGTCCAGAGGCGAAGGTTGATAAAGCAATTTTGTTTTGTCTAGCAAACAATCTAAGGCAGGAAACTTCAAACGTAGTAATAAAAAAATTAAAACCTACCATCATGGAAAATTCATTTTATGTCAATACAAAAAAGACGTCAAAACTTAAACATAACCGAACGATAAAAATTAATTTCGAATGATTGATATTGAGTTCTAAAAAACTGAGATTATTAATACATACCAGCTGATAAGTGATATAAACATATAAGCCACTTCTCTCTACACGCTTGTGGCGTACAGTTGGTTTTTTTTTTTTTTTTAAATATACTTATCGCGAAGCTTTTTTACAGTTACTTTTTGATTGTGGAATTTTCCTATAATTTTAGAAACGTAACAAGTTTGTAAATTACGACTTAGTTTGGTTTTTTATATTAAGTTTTTTTTATTTCTCTGTTGAGGAATTAATTTCTTAGTTGCGTGTTGGAAAAATCTAGAGGATGGGGGACGACGGCTCATCCCCTTTTGCTCACACATCATCGTAGCCGGACTTCGAGAAATTTTTTCAGACCAATTTAAAGGCTGATTCCAAAAAATCGCGTAATGCGAAGAGGACAATTTCCAATCCGGACATTTCTGCCCCTTTGGCAAAGAAAAATAAAATTATTACAGGTGTATCCGAGCTCAGTTCGTCCTTATCGGATTTGAATAACTCTGTACCCGAACTTTTGGACTATGGTCGTAGTGCCTGAGGTTCCTAATGAGGTTGATGTTGTAACAAGTGGACAGCCAGGGGAACCTGCAGTTGTTACCAGTGCACAGTCTGTAAATTTGTACCTTGATAATCATGAAGGTGAGTTTTTAGTCTTGGTTAATTCATCCAACGCTGATCCCAACAATGGAAAAATTCGCATTTCCCTTTTTCTGTATCAGAAGATACGGAAAGTTAAGGTCGATGGTATTCGACTAATTACCCCTATAGGAAGGACACTTTATTTTATTAGGTTTGGCTCGGCGATTAGTGCTAATTAATTTGTTGGTAAGGACCTAACTTCTATGGGTCTTAGGGCTTTCATTCCGGACACTTTTATTTACTACAACTTCTCAGCGGCCAAGTCCACTCCTGTGGAGGACAGGGATAACGAGGTTAATAAGATTCTTACCAAGCGCAGATACAATCGTGTAATTTATGCGAAGCCTCCTCCCCCCAGGCCTGTTCCTAACTTTGTTCCCCTTCAGCCGACCAATACTGAACCCACAATCCCTACGATATATAGGGAGAATAATTTCAGGGTTTCCGAATTTGAGAGAATTTTTGCCGAATTCTCCTCTTTCATCAAGGATTTCTTTACCAAGGAGGGAACTGGTTCTCACCTTCGTGTATTGAATGATTTCAACAACAGAATATCTAATGCTCTTTCTGAATTACGTGTTCCTGGTGATCCTTCGTCATCTCTTTCCACTGAATAATGAAGATTATACAGCACAATGTCCAGAGTTTAAGATCCAATAAGTCTTCGATTGAGTTTTACATCAACAATTATAATGTTGATGTTTGTTTATTTTCTGAAATTTTTAACGTTGACGATACAGATCCCGACAGCAAATTACTTAATTTTAATATGTTTACCAAAACTCGTCCTGATAAATATGGCGGCTGTGCCATATGTATCAGGAAATCTATTCGTGCTAAAAGGATTGGTTTTGCCAGTCTCGATGTGATCATTGTCAAAACTCTCAATTTGGACCCTAATTTTGTTTTTGTTTCAGTTTATTTTCCACCTAGTCTATCGACTACTGTGTGTGCCAATGAATTATCACGTTTATTGTCTTTTCTAGGGAATATGAGTAATGTTATTTTGGGTGGAGATTTCAACGCTCGTCACTCCCTTTGGGGTGACAGTGTTGATACTCCTCGGGGAAATAGGTTAAGCGATATCTTCAGTCGATCGGATTTTGTCTGCCTCAACGATGGTTCTGTCACTTTTCTTCCTCATCTCGATAGTAACATAGGGTCTGTTTTGGATCTGACTTTTGCGAAAATATCTTCTTTGTCTGTGAAATGCCGAACAGGTCCCATGTGGTCCGGAGGTTCGCATCATCTTATATATAAAAATGAATGTGTGTTTGATTGTATGTTTGTATGTTTGAAGTTTATAGACGACTAAACGGCTGAACCGATTTTCTTGAAATTTTCACAGTATCTTCCTGTATGTCTGGAAGGAGTTATAGGCTACTTTTTATGTTGATATTCCAAATGAGCGAGGGGCCATGCCCATGTATACTACATACTTAATATTTAATTGCATTTGAAATATATTGCTCATACGCATAGTAACCCCTAGAGTATGCTATCTATGATTCCTGATGTATAAAACCAAAGAAAATAAAGTATAAAGAATGTGAATTTTGGTATATTTTGGAATATTTTTCAATTGTATATAAAAATGAAAGTTTGTTTGTATGTAACTTATAGAATCGTAAACTGTGTATTTGATCATGTTATGATATTTAGCAAAGTTGTTGCGCATGAGCCGACGAAGGTTTCTAAGTTGACCAATTTCCGACAGGTGGCGCCACTGAAAATTACTAAAAATAAATTAAATCGTTAACTATGCATTCTTTAACAAAGTTGTTGTCCGGAGATTTCTAAGTTGATACGATTAATTTCCGATAGATATCGCCGCGTAAAATTATTCAGAATGAATGACAAGCAATTGGTTGACCTACACCTCAAGCATGGAAGAAAAAGGAATTACGAGCCTCAGAATCAGACGAGCAACGAACATTGAGACCGGAAAATGTTCGAGTATTCTCAGGCCCGTTCGTCTGAATCATCTGGACAGCGGGAAATAATATCAATAAAATGATTCAAAACTAATTGGATATTTGTGTAATGTCTTTCCTTCAAATTTACTTTAGTTGGTGGCGCAGCAACACGCGCAGGGTACAGCTAGTTTTCCTATAATTATTGAGATCGGAGCAGTTGCTGTTGCCCCTACTAAATTCCTTTCTAAGCACAGACTATTGAAGAATTTGTCTTCTTTAAAACTGCAACCTGATGTGGGATGCATTATGGACTCTTTCGGTAGGGAGATTTCTAATCTAGTAATTTTGTTTTCCGTTTGTTCCATTCACATGGATTGGAGGAGAATTAGAATTGTTCCTATTCCTAAAAGGAATAGTTTGCTTGATGATTTTAGGAACTTCAGACCTATTGCTCATATTTCTGTCTTTTTGAAGTTGCTGAATATGATGGTAGGCTGACTGCGGAGGTGGATAATTTGGGAATCTTACCTGCTCGTTCCTTTGCTTATAGGAGAAGAATGTCAACGACTACCTGTTTGAAAGAGTTTCTTTTTAGGGTCTCATATCTCAAATCCTTGGGTTTGAGAGTTGTAGTGGCTGCTATTGATATAAGTAGTGCCTACGACTGTTTGAATATTTCCACACTGAGAAATGTTCTGGTCATTTTGACATGCAACTTGCCTTAGATGGTTGCCCTATTACCCAAGTTAACTCTTTCAAGTTCCTTGACCTGACTATTAAAAATACCTTGTCTGTTGATGAGCACTGTACTCGTGTTTTGAGGGAATCCTCGTCTGCTACAAATCTCCTCAAAAGACTGTCCAGTATCCGTGGTGGTCTAAGACCACAGAATGGACTGAAATTTTATCGTTATTTCATTAGGAGTAAGATAGAATATGCAAGATCTACCTCAGCCCATGCTCCAATGTATGTGGATAGGAAGATTCAGACCTTTCAAAATGCTAGTTTAAGACGCTGTCTTGGTTTATGTCCCTCCACTCCTATCCAGGCTATTTATGGTTTGGCAAATGAATTGCCACATCACCTCAGGGCTATTTATCTGGCATCCAAGGAGCTTCTGAAAATTGCGTGTTTTAATCAGTCTCTAATGGAGTTAATTAAGTCTGCACCCTCTCATATTATTAATATATCGTAAGTTCAAGGATATATTTGATTCAGTTCCGTCTCTCAGAGAATGTGAGCCCACTGATAAGATTAGAGTCGTTATTGAGTCTTCTTTCAACAAAAATGGTGGTTTGTCTAAGGATGTTGTTGGGCCTCACTATCGTCCGATTTTTATATGTCGAGGAATTTTACTTTGGTGGCTACTGATGCCTCGGTCATGGATTCTGGTACTGGGTGTGCTGTTCTTGATATTCTTACTGGTCGTTTCTTTTTATACAGTTTACCTCGAAGGGTTTCGTCGTTCTCTGGAGAGTTGATTGCCATTAAAAGGGCTGTCAGAACGGCCATTGAGGACAATCTCTCTCGTCTTGTGATTTATACTGATAGCAGGGCTGCTCGTGTCCTTTTGAAACATGCTGTTTCTAAAAGTTTTCTAGTTTCTGATATTGTGAACTCTATAGTCAATTCTCAAATCCTTGAGGTACATATAGTCTGGGTTCCGTCCCATGTTGGAGTTAACTTCAATGAAAGAGTGGATTACTTGGCCAAACAGGTTATGTTGTTAGGAGCCCCTTTGGAGGTTAAACTTCTGTATGGGGATGCACTTAGCGAAGAAGGAAATTCTCTCCGACGGGAATGGTTGCAATTCTACTGTACTAGATCGCAGGTATCTGGTAGATTTTTCTTCTCTCTTTTTCCTGAAATACCTTCGAAACCCTGGTTCACGAACTGTAGGTTTGATCCAACTGATATCAAAATTATCAACAGACTTTTATGCGGCTACTGTTATAGTGGTGTATATCTTCACATGGTACGAAGGAGACCATCGGATGTTTGTGATTTTTGCAACATGATCGACAATTCGGAACATCTTATTTTTCATTCTTCAGAATTTGATAGTATTAGAATTAAACACCAATTATTTCGTGACTTTGCAAACTTATTTGATTTATTGAATTCGCATGACATCGGTATATACTCTCAACAAATTAATTTCATTAACGAAGCTAATATTCGGGATCGTTTTTAATTTATTTGTTACCAACCGTTAACCACTTTAGGGTTTATCTCAGAGGAATTTTTAAATGCCCTAGCTTTCCCATTTTTATACTCTTGTGTGGGAAACCCTGGCCTTTTGCGTATCGCTTGACCATTTGCAGCTGTGTTTATTAAACCAGCTGTTCTTTCAAAACAAACAAAAAATAAACATATAAACTGTAGATAAAGGTATTGACCTTTGACCTTGAAGAGATAAAAGTTTACCTTATGTACTAGGATTTAGAATACAAAATGTCTCCAACATAAGGAACTGGAAGAAAAATCGACAGCCAATGGCATCCTATCTACACTGTACGGTGCTTATTACGATACAAAATAACCTTAGAGAGTCACATAAAGATTTTTTTTATATAAATTCTTTATTCATTTGCAATCTGCCCACTTTCAGACAATAAGCAAATTTTATAACTTAAATATTAAATAACAGGAGTTATGCAGTTCCAGTGAAATGCATAAACTATATATAATTAAATATAGTTAACAATGATTTTAAATTTATGTATTTACATATTTACAAAATAAAAAGCTTGTTAAAGGTAAATCTAAAATATGTGCTCTTTTCAGTCTTCGAGTTTCAGTGGTACCGTCCAATAGTGCAATAGCCAGAGCGTTCACAAAGGTCACTTAATCTTTGAAGGTATTTTTCAGAAAAATTTTTAATTTCATCCTTTACTGATAAAACATTTAGATCTCTTCTAATGCAATTGTTTGATACAAACCATGGAGTAGAAGTAATTAGTCTTAAAGTTTTTGACTGATATCTTTCCAGAATATCTACATTTGATTTGCTTGTTGTTCCCTATAACATAATTCCAAATGTCCAAACCGGTCTCAAGATGGCTTAGTATATTCTCATTTTGTTGTTTAAACTTAAATCAGATTTTGGTCCTAATAACCAATATAACTTACGAGTTTTCAACTTTAAATGAGTTTGTTTTGCGGTATTGTGCGGCTTCCAAGTAAGCCTTCTATCCAAAGTAATACTTGATAATCATGAAGGTGAGTTTTTAGTCTTGGTTAATTCATCCAACGCTGATCCCAACAATGGAAAAATTCGCATTTCCCTTTTTCTGTATCAGAAGATACGGAAAGTTAAGGTCGATGGTATTCGACTAATTACCCCTATAGGAAGGACACTTTATTTTATTAGGTTTGGCTCGGCGATTAGTGCTAATTAATTTGTTGGTAAGGACCTAACTTCTATGGGTCTTAGGGCTTTCATTCCGGACACTTTTATTTACTACAACTTCTCAGCGGCCAAGTCCACTCCTGTGGAGGACAGGGATAACGAGGTTAATAAGATTCTTACCAAGCGCAGATACAATCGTGTAATTTATGCGAAGCCTCCTCCCCCCAGGCCTGTTCCTAACTTTGTTCCCCTTCAGCCGACCAATACTGAACCCACAATCCCTACGATATATAGGGAGAATAATTTCAGGGTTTCCGAATTTGAGAGAATTTTTGCCGAATTCTCCTCTTTTATCAAGGATTTCTTTACCAAGGAGGGAACTGGTTCTCACCTTCGTGTATTGAATGATTTCAACAACAGAATATCTAATGCTCTTTCTGAATTACGTGTTCCTGGTGATCCTTCGTCATCTCTTTCCACTGAATAATGAAGATTATACAGCACAATGTCCAGAGTTTAAGATCCAATAAGTCTTCGATTGAGTTTTACATCAACAATTATAATGTTGATGTTTGTTTATTTTCTGAAATTTTTAACGTTGACGATACAGATCCCGACAGCAAATTACTTAATTTTAATATGTTTACCAAAACTCGTCCTGATAAATATGGCGGCTGTGCCATATGTATCAGGAAATCTATTCGTGCTAAAAGGATTGGTTTTGCCAGTCTCGATGTGATCATTGTCAAAACTCTCAATTTGGACCCTAATTTTGTTTTTGTTTCAGTTTATTTTCCACCTAGTCTATCGACTACTGTGTGTGCCAATGAATTATCACGTTTATTGTCTTTTCTAGGGAATATGAGTAATGTTATTTTGGGTGGAGATTTCAACGCTCGTCACTCCCTTTGGGGTGACAGTGTTGATACTCCTCGGGGAAATAGGTTAAGCGATATCTTCAGTCGATCGGATTTTGTCTGCCTCAACGATGGTTCTGTCACTTTTCTTCCTCATCTCGATAGTAACATAGGGTCTGTTTTGGATCTGACTTTTGCGAAAATATCTTCTTTGTCTGTGAAATGCCGAACAGGTCCCATGTGGTCCGGAGGTTCGCATCATCTTATATATAAAAATGAATGTGTGTTTGATTGTATGTTTGTATGTTTGAAGTTTATAGACGACTAAACGGCTGAACCGATTTTCTTGAAATTTTCACAGTATCTTCCTGTATGTCTGGAAGGAGTTATAGGCTACTTTTTATGTTGATATTCCAAATGAGCGAGGGGCCATGCCCATGTATACTACATACTTAATATTTAATTGCATTTGAAATATATTACTCATACGCATAGTTACCCCTAAAGTATGCTATCTATGATTCCTGATGTATAAAACCAAAGAAAATAAAGTATAAAGAATGTGAATTTTGGTATATTTTGGAATATTTTTCAATTGTATATAAAAATGAAAGTTTGTTTGTATGTAACTTATAGAATCGTAAACTGTGTATTTGATCATGTTATGATCTTTAGCAAAGTTGTTGCGCATGAGCCGACGAAGGTTTCTAAGTTGACCAATTTCCGACAGGTGGCGCCACTGAAAATTACTAAAAATAAATTAAATCGTTAACTATGCATTCTTTAACAAAGTTGTTGTCCGGAGATTTCTAAGTTGGTACGATTAATTTCCGATAGATATCGCCGCGTAAAATTATTCAGAATGAATGACAAGCAATTGGTTGACCTACACCTCAAGCATGGAAGAAAAAGGAATTACGAGCCTCAGAATCAGACGAGCAACGAACATTGAGACCGGAAAATGTTCGAGTATTCTCAGGCCCGTTCGTCTGAATCATCTGGACAGCGGGAAATAATATCAATAAAATGATTCAAAACTAATTGGATATTTGTGTAATGTCTTTCCTTCAAATTTACTTTAGTTGGTGGCGCAGCAACACGCGCAGGGTACAGCTAGTTTTCCTATAATTATTGAGATCGGAGCAGTTGCTGTTGCCCCTACTAAATTCCTTTCTAAGCACAGACTATTGAAGAATTTGTCTTCTTTAAAACTGCAACCTGATGTGGGATGCATTATGGACTCTTTCGGTAGGGAGATTTCTAATCTAGTAATTTTGTTTTCCGTTTGTTCCATTCACATGGATTGGAGGAGAATTAGAATTGTTCCTATTCCTAAAAGGAATAGTTTGCTTGATGAGTTTAGGAACTTCAGACCTATTGCTCATATTTCTGTCTTTTTGAAGTTGCTGAATATGATGGTTAAAAGTAGGCTGACTGCGGAGGTGGATAATTTGGGAATCTTACCTGCTCGTTCCTTTGCTTATAGGAGAAGAATGTCAACGACTACCTGTTTGAAAGAGTTTCTTTTTAGGGTCTCATATCTCAAATCCTTGGGTTTGAGAGTTGTAGTGGCTGCTATTGATATAAGTAGTGCCTACGACTGTTTGAATATTTCCACACTGAGAAATGTTCTGGTCATTTTGACATGCAACTTGCCTTAGATGGTTGCCCTATTACCCAAGTTAACTCTTTCAAGTTCCTTGACCTGACTATTAAAAATACCTTGTCTGTTGATGAGCACTGTACTCGTGTTTTGAGGGAATCCTCGTCTGCTACAAATCTCCTCAAAAGACTGTCCAGTATCCGTGGTGGTCTAAGACCACAGAATGGACTGAAATTTTATCGTTATTTCATTAGGAGTAAGATAGAATATGCAAGATCTACCTCAGCCCATGCTCCAATGTATGTGGATAGGAAGATTCAGACCTTTCAAAATGCTAGTTTAAGACGCTGTCTTGGTTTATGTCCCTCCACTCCTATCCAGGCTATTTATGGTTTGGCAAATGAATTGCCACATCACCTCAGGGCTATTTATCTGGCATCCAAGGAGCTTCTGAAAATTGCGTGTTTTAATCAGTCTCTAATGGAGTTAATTAAGTCTGCACCCTCTCATATTATTAATATATCGTAAGTTCAAGGATATATTTGATTCAGTTCCGTCTCTCAGAGAATGTGAGCCCACTGATAAGATTAGAGTCGTTATTGAGTCTTCTTTCAACAAAAATGGTGGTTTGTCTAAGGATGTTGTTGGGCCTCACTATCGTCCGATTTTTATATGTCGAGGAATTTTACTTTGGTGGCTACTGATGCCTCGGTCATGGATTCTGGTACTGGGTGTGCTGTTCTTGATATTCTTACTGGTCGTTTCTTTTTATACAGTTTACCTCGAAGGGTTTCGTCGTTCTCTGGAGAGTTGATTGCCATTAAAAGGGCTGTCAGAACGGCCATTGAGGACAATCTCTCTCGTCTTGTGATTTATACTGATAGCAGGGCTGCTCGTGTCCTTTTGAAACATGCTGTTTCTAAAAGTTTTCTA
Source organism: Sarcophaga rosellei (assembly GCA_930367235.1). Classification (NCBI taxonomy): domain Eukaryota; kingdom Metazoa; phylum Arthropoda; class Insecta; order Diptera; family Sarcophagidae; genus Sarcophaga; species Sarcophaga rosellei. The sequence continues at coordinate 41,597,494 of OV884021.1, read as the reverse complement.
GTTTCTGATATTGTGAACTCTATAGTCAATTCTCAAATCCTTGAGGTACATATAGTCTGGGTTCCGTCCCATGTTGGAGTTAACTTCAATGAAAGAGTGGATTACTTGGCCAAACAGGTTATGTTGTTAGGAGCCCCTTTGGAGGTTAAACTTCTGTATGGGGATGCACTTAGCGAAGAAGGAAATTCTCTCCGACGGGAATGGTTGCAATTCTACTGTACTAGATCGCAGGTGTCTGGTAGATTTTTCTTCTCTCTTTTTCCTGAAATACCTTCGAAACCCTGGTCCACGAACTGTAGGTTTGATCCAACTGATATCAAAATTATCAACAGACTTTTATGCGGCCACTGTTATAGTGGTGTATATCTTCACATGGTACGAAGGAGACCATCGGATGTTTGTGATTTTTGCAACATGATCGACAATTCGGAACATCTTATTTTTCATTCTTCAGAATTTGATAGTATTAGAATTAAACACCAATTATTTCGTGATTTTGCAAACTTATTTGATTTATTGAATTCGCATGACATCGGTATATACTCTCAACTAATTAATTTCATTAACGAAGCTAATATTCGGGATCGTTTTTAATTTATTTGTTACCAACCGTTAACCACTTTAGGGTTTATCTCAGAGGAATTTTTAAATGCCCTAGCTTTCCCATTTTTATACTCTTGTGTGGGAAACCCTGGCCTTTTGCGTATCGCTTGACCATTTGCAGCTGTGTTTATTAAACCAGCTGTTCTTTCAAAACAAACAAAAAATAAACATATAAACTGTAGATAAAGGTATTGACCTTTGACCTTGAAGAGATAAAAGTTTACCTTATGTACTAGGATTTAGAATACAAAATGTCTCCAACATAAGGAACTGGAAGAAAAATCGACAGCCAATGGCATCCTATCTACACTGTACGGTGCTTATTACGATACAAAATAACCTTAGAGAGTCACATAAAGATTTTTTTTATATAAATTCTTTATTCATTTGCAATCTGCCCACTTTCAGACAATAAGCAAATTTTATAACTTAAATATTAAATAACAGGAGTTATGCAGTTCCAGTGAAATGCATAAACTATATATAATTAAATATAGTTAACAATGATTTTAAATTTATGTATTTACATATTTACAAAATAAAAAGCTTGTTAAAGGTAAATCTAAAATATGTGCTCTTTTCAGTCTTCGAGTTTCAGTGGTATCGTCCAATAGTGCAATAGCCAGAGCGTTCACAAAGGTCACTTAATCTTTGAAGGTATTTTTCAGAAAAATTTTTAATTTCATCCTTTACTGATAAAACATTTAGATCTCTTCTAATGTAATTGTTTGATACAAACCATGGAGTAGAAGTAATTAGTCTTAAAGTTTTTGACTGATATCTTTCCAGAATATCTACATTTGATTTGCTTGTTGTTCCCTATAACATAATTCCAAATGTCCAAACCGGTTTCAAGATGGCTTCGTATATTCTCATTTTGTTGTTTAAACTTAAATCAGATTTTGGTCCTAATAACCAATATAACTTACGAGTTTTCAACTTTAAATGAGTTTGTTTTGCGGTATTCTGCGGCTTCCAAGTAAGCCTTCTATCCAAAGTAATACCCAGAAATTTAACTTCATTTACGTTTGGTATTTGTTCACCATGTATAGTGACATTTGCGCAATCTTCTCTCCTTAATGCGAAGGTGATCTGTCTGGATTTCTCAGGGTTTACTTTAATATTCCACCTAGTAAGCCATTTTTCAAGGAGGTCAATATGGAGCTGGACATATAGAGAAGCTTCTGTTGGAGATTGGCTTGATGCTGCTATCGCTGTATCGTCTGCATATGTTGCTACAATGACGTCGTTTGTTACCGGAATATCTGCTGTGAAAATTGAGTACAATACAGGTCGTAGTACACTGCCCTGTAGTATTCCCGCGCTGATTTCGTATAGAGCTGATATTTCATCTTTACTTTTAACATAAAAATGTCTTTTAAAGAGATATCTTCTAAAAAATAATAAATATGGAGCCGGTAAAACTTTATTTATTTTAAAAAGTAAGCCAAGGTGGCATACTCTATCAAAAGCTTGCTGGATGTCAAGAAAAACCGCAGAGCAATATCGCTTATATTCTAAAGCATCATTTATTACGTTTACAATTCGATGACATTGTTCGGGGGTTCCATGTTTGTGACGAAACCCGAACTGATGATCTGGAATAATATTTTGTCTCCCCAGAACTGACAATGATCTTCGGATTTTTTCAAATATTTTTGAAAATATCGCTAGTAAACTTATAGGCATGTATGATGACAACTTATGCTCAGGTTTGTTAGGCTTAGGAACCATAATTATTTCCGCACATTTCCATTGCGACGGAAAGTGATCCAGTCTCAAAATTGAATTGAAGATTAGTCAAGAATATTATACTTTTTCTAGTTAATTTATTGACGAAATCAATATCAAAATTATTGCAGAAATCAGGCCATATCCAGGAGATTTATTTTTATTCAACATTTTAATTTCAGATTTAACTTCCATTTGACACGGTGAATCTAAGAATTCCATTACTTCATCATATTCTTCAATACTATTAAGTGTATGAGGTTGAAAAATATTAAATAGGTGACGAGCGAAAGCTTCTGAAAGGCTTTTATCTGTTTTGCACCAACTGCCGTCATTATTTTTTATTGTTGTACATATTTCGTTTAGTTGGTCTTTTTAAATACTTAGTAGATTTCCAAAAAAGATGTTCGTCATATTTGGAATTGCTGATTTTTCATATAACATAATTTTTAGGTTTTTACATGCTTTGTGAAATAATCTCTTATCAAATGGATTTCTGCTTAACATCCAATTTCTGCGTACTCTTCTCTCTTCCCTTATAAACAGCCTTATTTCCGTGGATATTTGCATACTGCTTACAGGACCTCTCGATTTGTTTGGTGTTGATAAATTTGCAGTTTCGTGGATGAGATTTGTGAATTGTTCCGCTGCGTCATCAACTTCGCTTCTAGTCTTTAAACTTAAATTTAAGTTAAAATGTTGATCAAGCCAGCATTGAAAGGTTTGAATATTGGTTTGAGGTGTTAAAATGGTTCTATTTAAAGTTTTTAGGTTAACAGAAGTGCAATAATTGATGAGCAGAGGAGTGTGATCGGAGCTCAAGTCAAGAAGACTCTTTACTTCCAATAAATTACTTGGTATTCCTGCGAATATAGCAAAATCTAATAAATCAGGAAGCTTACGGGCATCAGACGGCCAATGTGTTGGAGACCCAGTTGAAAGTATAGAGTAATTGTTGTTTCTTATTCAATTGTATAACTCTTTTCCTTTGGGATTTGAAATTCTCGAGCCCCACCAAGGATGCTTAGCATTGTAGTCACCTCCTACAATAAATCTCTGACCCAATGATTTAAAAAATTGGTCGTAATCTGGACATGTGACAGAGTATCTCGGGGGAAATATATTGAACTAATAACAGCATCGTAGTTGTTGCAATTAATTTTTATATTTGCTGCCTGCAGAAAATTTTCCTTAATTTCACTCAATATATCATACTTTATTGATGATTTAATTAAAATGCAAGAACCTGCATGGGCACGATTATCTGGATGGTTAGTGTTACTTAAATCGTAGCCTCTAACATGGAAATAGGTTCTGCTTGTAAAATGAGTTTCCAAAACTAAAAGTAAATCAATGAAGTTGGCGTTGAGAAAAATTTCTATTTCACGAGTATGGTTGGAAAGGGCGTTGGCATTCCATATTGCTATATGCAAATTTAATTGCATAATTTTGTGAGAAGTGCAGACATCATGTTGAGTAGTGTAGTAGTGGTTTCAATTAGTTTTTAATGCTTCTATTCTTTTGAATGAACTTGATAAATTTTCATTTTGGTAACTACTGTCTCTAACAACTTTAGAATACGAAACTTTATTTGATCTCTGGTTGTGGCTATTATTGCCAATAAAATTTGGGAAATTGTGAGCATTAACATCAAAATCTGTGTCTTGATTAATAGTGTAATAATTGTTATTTCGTTTTTTAATTAAATTTCTCTTCTTCAGAAGTTCCTTATAAATTGCACAACCTCTATAGTTGGCAGTGTGAGCTTGTGAGCAGTTAGTACATTGTGGTGGAGTATTTTCATCTCTTGTGCATTGAATGGTGGGATGATTTAAGCCGAATTTGACGCATTTAAATAGCTTCCTGCAGTATGCTTTTGTGTGGCCAAATTGTTGGCATCTATAACATTGAACAATGTCATTATTTTTTAAGGGTGGTTCTATTTGGCTATTGCGTTGAAAAGAAATTTTACATTATATATGTCTTTGTTAGTATTTGGCTCTAAATCAACAAAGAAGATCGAAAGTGGATTCTTCGTAACTCTGCTCTTCACATTCGATATGTTTCGTACTTTATGCCCAAGTTTTTCTAGTTCATTCTTAATCGATTCGGTTGGCGTCGAGAAGTGTAAATTTTTAACAACTACCCTGTAAGCTCTTTCTTGCTTTAGCTGGTATGTGTGGAATTTTATATTTTTATTATCAAGGTGTTTAACTATTTTTCTATAAGAATCAATTGACTTTAACATTAAACGGACTTGCCCATCTTTCTAAGATTTATATATAAAATCCTCTGAATTGATTACCTTCAAAAATTGTTCTACCATATTTTTTATGTCTGCAACATCGGGTATGAATATTGGTGGAGGTTTAGGCACAATATCGTTGTTGTTGTTTCGATCATCATTACTAGTGTTATTATCAAGTAATTGAAACATGTTACGACTAGTATATGGATCCTTTGTTGTAGCTGTTGTTACTAGTTTACGTTCGATCATTGGGGATTCAGTACTGTAACGTTTTCTAGAATTGACTACTTGCCAATTGTTGTTGTCAGTAGAATCAGATTCTTCGCTATCGCTGTCCATACTGTAAGCAGTAAATTAGAACTTAGTGATAATTGTTTTTTTTTTCATTTATTTGTCCACACGCGAGTTACATTCCCACTCCATAAACTAATTATATTGGCTGGTAAAGTGTAGGGAACTCAATAAGTTTAAATTGCACATTTGTTTTTCGTTCCCACATTTTGCCAGACAGCAACGTAAGCATTTTTGTTTGCATTGTTTAGCTTTAGTTATAAGTAAAATATTTGTAAGATATTAGTCTTAAGATTCAATTTAATAAAGTTAGTGCTCTTAAGAGTAAAAACTAAAATAAATAAAACTGAAGTTTTAATAAATATAAGAGGCGCAGTCGGTTTTGCGAACAGAATAATTAAAATTATTAAACTGTGAAAGTTAAAAATCAAAAAATCAAAAAAACAAAAATCTTTAAGAAAAGAAAATATTTAAAAGAATAACATTACAAACAAAGACAAATCGGTTTTGCAAACAGAACTTAATAATTAAAAACAAAGAAAAATCTTTTAATTAAGAAAAGAAAATATTTAAAAGAATAACTAATTATTACAAACAAAGACAAAGTGCTTAGTGAAAAAGAAAAAAAATTTTTAAAGTTGGCCTTATTTTTTTTAAGCAACAGAACTTAAAAATTAAAATTTTCATAGTTACACAAAAAAAAAAATCTTTTAATTAAGAAAAGAAAATATTGAAAAGAATAACATTACAATCAAAGACAAAGTGTTTACAAAAAAAAAAATGAGTAGATTTGATGTGAACAGGGACCTACAGGAAGTCGACGGGTCAGGGCAGGAAAAGATTGCCGAATTAGAGGCGGTCCTGCGGCTTCAAGAGCAGAAAATTATACAGCAGCAAAATCAGTTGCAAGAACAACAGCTGCAAATGCGACAGCAGTTACGTCAGTCACAACAGCAACAGGATCAACAACAAGTACACCAACAACAGCAGTTACAGGAACAACTGCAAATACACCAACAGGCTCAACAAGTTGAACAACAACAGTTCAACGGGTACAGGTTTGACATGGCGGCAAAGGACGTCATAGAGCAGTTCCGGAGACTAAGACCTCTTGACGAAAGGCATAACCCAAGAGCGTTTATACAGTCCGTTGAGACAAACCTCACAACGGCAACAACGAGAGTTTAGCTAGATTCTGCATCGGAATTGTTGCGAACGAGAAAATCTTTGGAAAGGCTGGTAAAGGGGTGAGAGAGCTGCAGAACAATGCCTCATGCGAGGAAATCAAAACAAGGATTCTGAAGAGTACCGGCCGGAAAGGACTTATGCGGAGGTTTTTAACCACTGCAGAACGGTAAGATTAGGAAATTTAAGTGAATTGTTTAGGGTATTTGTGGATGCCAAATTTGAAATAAACGGCATATTTTTAGGAGATCCACTTAAGCCGGGTATATATAAACCCGAGAATGTTGATAGGGACTTAGTGGATATATTGCTGGAAAAAATAGATGGACCTTTTAGAGCACACATAGGAGAGCATGAAACTTTATCTGACATAATTTTGAAGTATACATACATACATACATAATTCGCCATTAGAACCCTTCAGTCAGGATTACGGCCTAGCTTCTCAACACCACTCATGTTGTGTGCGCTAATTTTATACATGAGTGGCGGGACCTACAGTTTAAAGTCGACTCCGAACGACAGATTTTTTGAGAAGCTTTTTCATGGCAATTTTTAATCTCAGAGTGTTTGCCAGAAATCTGCTGAGAGGAAGTCGCCGAAGAAATATTTTTCATATTTCATTTTGATGTCTGACCTGGGATTCGAACTCGGGCCTTTCGTCTAATAAGCCAACACACTACCTACTAGACCACGGCGACTTTTGAAGTATACAAGACTTAAATTATTACACGACATTAGGGCAATAGCGTTTGATCATAGATCTAACTTGAAAAACAAGAAACATTTAGAAACCAAGTAAACAAACCTCAGAAGTTCAATGAAAGTAACACAAAAGCAAAAAGTTATGGCAGAACTGAATCCCAACATTTTCGTAATTATAACAATTACAATAATCGCAATTTTAACTCTGTTCAACCGCAAAATTTCAGCAAACGAAATAATGAACAGCCTCAGGGTTCTTGTAATCAGCCTCAAAATTCCTTTATTTATAATAGGAATAAACCTGTTTCGTCGCAAACACGTTTATCAGATATGAGTGTTGATACTAACTTGGGTTCACAGAGGTCTTATGACTCAAAATATATGGAGGTTGATACCTTACAGGAGGCTGAAAAGGTTGCTTACAAAGATGAGGAAAATTTTTTAGAACTGCCTCGAAATTCAAATTACCCGTAGTTGTTTTGTCCATAGGCAAACAAAATTTCAAATCCCTAATAGATACTGGGGCAAATACAAGTGTTGAAAAACCAAACACATTTTTTCTATATGAAAGACAGAATCTAAAAGAACCTGTCTATATAAAAAGCTTTAACGGTTTCAACGAAATAAAACATTTCGTTGTTACCCCAATTCCTTCACAATTTCTCGCTAGGGGTACACTTTCATGGAAAATAGTTGACTTTAAAAATGAAAATTATGATGCTATACTGGGTCAGAATTTCCTGGTACCTCTCAAGGCCAAAATAAATCTAGACCAAAATAATTTGGAAATATTCGGTAATAAAATATTTTTTGAAGAAAATGCTTACCCATTGGCATTTGACATGATTACAAGTCTTCAGTATATTAAGAATGAAGACATACAAGGCAAATTCCAGATAAATGATTTAAGCACAAAGGAGCATGAATCCATTAAAGGCTTACTAAATGAATTTAAGGATTTGTTTTTTGTTGAGGGAGATACTTTGTCCGCAACAACTGAAATCTGTCATGAAACAATTACTACTACAGATAAACCTTTGTATTCAAAAATTTATCGATATCCACAACTTCATGAGAATGAAATCCAAAAAGACATGCTTAAGCAAAATATTATAAGAGCAAGTAATTCTCCTTATAACAGTCTGTTATGGGTTGTACCAAAGAAACGAGATAATTCTGAATTACAAAAATGGAGAATCGTCATAGATTACAGAAAACTTAACGAAAACACAGTCGATGATAAGTTTCCCATACCAAACTTAAGTGGTATCCTTGATAAATTGGGGAAATCCCAATATTTTACAACACTAGAGCTTGCCAAAGGGTTTCACCAAATTTTGGTAAGAGAAGAAGAGCGAAAGAAAACAGCATTTTCAACGCCTTTTGGACATTACGAATTCATTCGTATGCCATTCGGCTTGAAGAATGCGCCATCAACCTTTCAAAGGCTGATGAATTCAGTTCTTCGTGAACAAATTCACAAAACTTGTGTCGTCTATATGGATGACATATTGGTGTTCAGTACATCCCTAGAAGAACACATAAATTCTTTAAGATCAATTTTCAAGACATTAAGAATGGCCCAATTAAAAATTCAGGTAGATAAATGCGACTTTCTGAAGAAAGAGACGCAATTTTTAGGTCACGTACTGACCAATAATGGCATTAAGCCAAACCCTGAAAAAATTAAATTAATTCAGAATTTGCAACTTCCAAAAACGACAAAACAAATTAAATCTTTTCTGGAAATGACAGGATTCTACAGAAAATCCATTAAGGATTATGCGAAAATCGCAAGTCCCTTGACAAAAGCACTTAGAAAAAACTAATAAATTAATACATATGACCCTAATTACATTTTGGCTTTTGAAAAATTAAAAGAAATTGTAACCAATGCACCAATCCTAAGATATCCAATCTTCTCCAAAAAATTCAAAATAACCACCGATGCAAGCAATTTCGCCATTGGCGCCGTTCTTTCACAAGAAGGACATCCAATTGCATATGCCTCTCGAACTCTAAGCGTAACCGAAACCAACTACTCAACAATTGAAAAAGAATTGTTGGCGATAGTTTGGGTTGTTAAATACTTCCGACCGTATATCTATGGAAGAGAGTTTGATCTTGAGTGCGACCATGAGCCGTTGAAGTGGTTACAAGTAAAATATACAGGAAAGGATATCAACCCACGTCTTCAGAGATGGTTGGTCCAATTGGGGGAATATAATATGCGAGTGAACTATATAAAAGGTGAACTAAACAAAGTTGCCGATTTTTTGAGCCGTATTAATCCCGACACAAATGAAATTAATCATTTAACGGAAAATGATTCCGGCGAAATTAATGAAAATGAAGAAGAAGATTCATTATTGGCCCAAACCGTCCATTCACAGGAAGAAGAAGCTAATGATCACATACCAATTTTGGATACCGTGGTAAACCATTTTAAAACACAAATTATGTTAGTAGAGCAAAAAAATATTCCAATGCAGGAGGTTTTCGGGAAAAAACGTATATTAGAAGAGAAATTTCTAGAGGAAAAATTGCTATATTTTCCGAATTGAATGATCATGAGTACAACACCTTACAAAAGATAATTAACAAGAAATTCTCTGGAAACAGTTCATTGAAATTTGTTAAATGTCCTAGATTTGCCAGGGATGAAATAGCATTGTTTCATAAATTTGAAACGGGTCATGCTGGTATAATTCCAACTTTCGAAAAAATAAAACATAAAATATATAATCCTAATTTGAAAGAATTTATTCAAAGAGTAATCAATAATTGCGAAACTTGTTCCGCAGCTAAATATGACAGAAATCCTATAAAAAATAAATTCAGATTAACTGAAACCCCTTCCACCACCAATGAAATAATTCATGTTGATAACTATGTCAACAGTAAACATTCATTCATAGTCTTTATTGACAAATTTTCAAAACATGTAGTTTCATTTCATTTGCTCGACAGAAATAGTCAAACCCTACTTGGGAAAATTCGAGCATTTTTGGCCATTAAAGGAAATGTTACTAAATTTGTACTAGACAACGAATTCAATAACGCAAATGTAAGGAACTTCCTTGAGAAGTTAGGCCATAATCCTGACTGAAGGGTTGTAATGGCCAATTATGTATGTATGTAAGGAACTTCCTCGATCAGGAGGGAATTCAATATAATTTCACAAAACCGAATAGTCATACCGGTAATTCAGATATTGAAAGATTTAATAATACAATCACAGAGAAAATCAGAGTCTTTAATTTGGAGGAAAAACTGCCAATAAGCACCCAAATGAATAAAGCAGTAAAATTCTATAATAGTGGCTATCATAGCACAATTAAATGTAGTTCTTTGGATGTGCAAAATAAATTGATTGATCATAGCATAATAAAAGAAAGATTAAAAAACATTAAGTTCAGAGTGATTCAAAAAAGAAATAAATCAAGAGAAAACTACGTAGAGAATAGGAAAGAAGGATTTGTAAAAAATTATAAGAGCTTGAGACATAAAGAAGAACCGCAGTTTGTTAAAAAGCTTCTAGAGAATGTTCACACAGACAATATTAGACGACCTTTTAAATTTACAGATCATGGCAGTCATACTCATATTAATTGCACAAATACATCTGAATCAGGCAGCCCTTCAAATTAGTGCGGTGGGCGAAAATTATGGTTTCCTTAAGATCAGAATTAAGGAAGTGGACGTTGTTAACACAACAACTACTCTTGTCCACATTGTAAATACTACCGAAATACAAAACATATTGTACCAAATAAGTAAAAATATTGAGGGCTGGAAATTACAGGAAGAGAGAATTCTTCAGAATGAAATCGAATTAATAGAATCCAAAATTAAAACTATAATGCCAATGTCATACAGAAAACGAAGAGGTTTGATTAACTTGGGAGGAAAGGTGTATAAATGGTTGTTCGGAATAATGGATGACGAGGATAGGCAGGAAATTTTTGATCATCTTTCTGTTGCCGACCGAAATTCACATAGTTCTATTACCGCAGTGAATAAGCAAATAGTAATTAATAATTCCATAAATAAGTCACTCGGACGACTTAAAACTGCAATAGAAAACGATAGGAGATAAATGGAAACGTCCTTCGTGAAGATTGACAATGCTACTGGAAAAGTCATGAAGAGACTAATTTATTTGGACCAACTGGCAAAGCTTAAGAATTTGGAGCACAAAATTGACCAGATTCAGGACAACATAGTTTCAGCAAAGGGTAACGTTGTACATCCAAGTATATTTTCGACACAGGAAATAGAGAAATTTAAAATAGACTTTTACAAGTTGAGGATGCTTAAAGTAGGAATAATGACTTTTAATGATGACTCTTTGATGATAGCAGTACAGATACCAGACAGCTATGTTAAAACGGACCTTAAGCTTATCATGCCAATTCCGAATAAAGATAACCTTGAAATAGAATCAGAGAACGAATATATTTTTGAAATAGACGGTATGAATCCTTCATATCAGGAAAATGTACCTTTGAAAAAATTAAAGATAAGTAAACATTGTATTTTTCATAATAGTTGTTATTGGACTTGTGACGACAATTTGACTGGAAATTTCTTTATAACGTCTAATAATTGTAGTATAACACTTTGAAATCAGTCATTTTCGAATACAAAATTTTTAATACAAGAAAAATATTTTTACCAAAATCTCTTTTTGTATAACAAATCAAATGTAAGACCAAAATATAATAATTTTATTATTATATGTATTATATTAATTTTATTAATATTTACTAATAAAAAAAAAAGTAATAAAAAAATGTTTTTGCCAAAGATATAAATATAAAAGTATATAATAAGACGAAATCCAGGAGTATTTCATACAAGGGGTGGAGGAGTTACATTCCCACTCCCTAAACTAATTACATTGGCTGGTAAAGTGTAGGGAACTCAATAGGTTTAAATTACACATTTGTTTTTCGTTCCCACATTTTGCCAGACAGCAACGTAAGCATTTTTGTTTGCATTGTTTAGCTTTAGTTATAAGTAAAATATTTGTAAGATATTAGTCTTAAGATTCAATTTAATAAAGTTAGTGCTCTTAAGAGTAAAAACTAAAATAAATAAAACTGAAGTTTTAATAAATATAAGTCGCGTAACTTAGAAAAACCGGTTTTTTCACTTATTACAATTGTTGTTATTTAACACACGTCCGTTCACTTCAAAAAATTGACTAGAACTGACACATAACGATTAGCACCGATTACGCGCCTTAACTACCAGTAATTTGGTCGCACGAAATCTTATTGTAAAGTTTACTTTCACAACACCAACATTTTTTTGAAATTTTTTTAATATATTTAGTTTACTCGCCTCCTATATTTCCTATTCACATACATACATTCATAATTCGCCATTACAACCCTTCAGTTAGGATTACGGCCTAGTTTCTTACACCGCTCATGTTGTGTGCCTTAATTTTATACTTGAGTGGCGGGACCTAAATTTTGTGTATGCTTAAGCTTAATACTAAAGCTCGTTTACGAAGCAGGTAGGTTGCACCACTGCGCTGTATATTTTTAGTTTTTAATTTTTTTGTAATTTTTTTAAATGTGTATTTTTTTATTATTATTTGTTTTTACTTGTTATTATTTATTTTTATTTCTTATTTGCTTTTTTACAATTTTTAGTATCGAAGATGAATGAAAAGTTTGACTTTGAAAACAATTTCATAGTCAGAAAGAAATTAGTGTTCATAAGCGTTAGCAACATACTGTGGCGTCTCAAAATAATAATATGCGATGCAGTGTTGAAGTAAGTAAGTAAGTAAATTTATTGAGACTTTTTCTTTTCCGATAACATGTGTTCACTTAACTAACTATTAACATGTACATATATATATATAACATGGAACTATTGTTGTCTTATTTCATTATGCGGTGCTTTATGGAAAAAACGCTACTTGCAATTACAGAGACAGAGCAAAAGTCAGAGCAAACAAGTAAATAAATAAACTAAAATAGAATACATAACATTTAAAACGGGATAACAAAAAATCTGTTACAAAAACAATCATGGCCACAGAATTCAAAATGTTGAAGCAATATACGATGAATGTATATATCACAGATATATAATATTAAATAAACGATATATGTAATACGAAAGTTCTGGTACATATCAAGAACTTAGACTACTTAAAACGGAGTGAGCTGAGCTCGTAATATTAGATATTTTTCTTTTTAGCACCTATGGGAGCCAGGCACTATTTTGGTGTAGAATTGTGGCAATATATGTGGGTCAGGATCGTTGTCCAGGTTCTCGTTCAATATACCAACAGGGGAGAGGTAAGCCGAGCCTGACCATTGTAGACCCCTTTCCAACTCATGAATTTCATTCATCAGGGAGTTTTCGTGAGTGGCCAATTTTTCAACAAACATCCTTTGGTGATGAAGTGTATATTTATAGAAGGCTTGGGCTCCTGAAGTGTCATATACGTAAGTATTTAAGGATCTCCTTGTGTGACTTACCTAATGTTTGTTGATACACTTCAGCAGAATCTTCCGTTCGAATATTTCCAATTCTTTGGCCACTATTGGCGAAATAGTGAACCAGATTGGGAACCCATATAACAAGATAGATCTCATCGTCACCCTTTATAAAAGCAGTTTGGTTTCCTGAGGTAGATGTTTGCTATTAAATAGGTATGAAAACATATCCTCTATTCGTTTAGCCTTCTGCAGTGTTGAACGTGCATATTCGTTAAACTGTAATAGCTTACTAAAAGTAATGCCTAGATATTTAATTGTGGATTTAAATGGAATCTCTATCCCATTAAGGACTGTACGTAGCGTTTTACTTTGTGGTTGATAGATGACATTTTCCGGACGCATTCCTAATGAATATGGCTTCTGATTTATTAGCATTAACTTTTATTCCCCAAGTTTTATAAAAATCATTTATCAGTTCAAGATGATTTGTTACATTGTGAAGAGCTTGGGCTGGCGCCGCGCAGTGCTGTAGATTAGGCAGTCATCTGCATATAAAATTGCCTTAAAGTTTTGTGGGGTATGTGGAAAATTGTGAAGAAATAGACTGAACAAATATAGGGCGAGGACACTTCCCTGAGGGACTCCACTATTTACATATCCCAATGACGAACAAGTACTCGTGTAGTGTTAAAATTAATAACTAACATTTGAAAAATTCACCTTGAAGCACAGAGTAACCAGAGACTATAATTATGACATTTGAAAAACGCTCAAAACAGCAGCCTTAACCTTTTATTTAGAGAAAAAAAAATTTGTAAGAGTGGAAACTGGCGGATAAAGTAGAAAAATTATATGTAAATAAACATTTATTTTGTGTTAAAAAAGGGAAAATTTGGAGTATGTTTTTAATTTCTTCAATGAAAATTTTAAAAATTCCTAAATATTTAATTATTAATCGAAATGTGGGTTCAAAATAAGAACGTACTGCTCATAAAAATTTTTCTTGCTAAAATTTGCCAATATTTTTTAATTTCTTGTGTAGTGGAAACTTAATTAAAGATAAGTTTTATTTTGTTATAAGTGCGGCTCGATACGCACTAATAGAGCTTTATTATTTGATTGACTTCTTAAGGGAAAATATCCCTTCTTTTATACTAATTATTGGCTGATTCAGCATTTCCAAATCAGTCCCTTAATTCTAATACATTTCAATATTTACTTAATGCTATTATATAGGTTTGTACTTATGTTCTACAATATTACATTTGTTTGTGTGTATAATTATTACTTAATGCTATTATATAGGTTTGTACTTATGTTCTACAATATTACATTTGTTTGTGTGTATAATTATTACGGCACAAGTGGGAGCAATATGACGCGCGCCTGTTGTTGCTATACAACAGTCATAATTCCCACGGTAAAGTGTGAAGAGAGTCACACACGATCACAAGAACCGTAATACAACAACAACATACATTGTCCACACAATACGAAAACCAATGCGCCAGCGAACCGTCAATGAAATATCAAATGATCGTGGCATGTGCGCCTTACTATTGCGCTGTAGCGACGGTCAGCAACATTGTGTCAAGTGGCCGCTGCTCATATGCAATTGGATATTCTTTTGCTCGTGTACTTTGTGTGAAAATAAAACATGAAATGTTGTGCTAGTATTGACGACTGTATAATCATGCTACACTTGAAAGAAAAAGTTAAAAATTGTTATTGTTTATTATTTATCAACCCATTTCGCTCCGAGATTAAATTTTTTTTTGTTTAAGGAGAAAAATACTTTTTTAGGGTAATTAGGACCTACTGATGTCAAAAATCAGCTCAAAAAAATTTTCCGACTTTTCGTTTTCCCAGAAAACAGTGTTCGAAATTTCGAACACTGGCGTTTATCCTGTATGTCTGCTTTATATGCAAGTAAAAAATTTGAATTTATTTGCTGTTTTATTGATTTATTTTATTATTTTTGAACCAAAAGGCACAAAAGTTATTAAATTTATACTTAGCTTAATTTATGTTGTAATAATTTGATATAAAAATTTGAAAAAATACGAAATAGCCGAAATAGAGGCTAGCATATCATTTATTAACTTTAAATCTATTATTTTTATTCTCACATGCTTTTGTGTGTATAAATGATTGTTTTTAAAATAGTAAAGAGCTCGCCCTAGCGCAATTGAGGGGTACATAATCCATCTCATTTATGGCGCTATTATGAATACCAACTGCCAGTTTAATAAATGATATTTCAAACGGCAAGTGGAACAAAAATCCGAAAACTTCAGTTCTTTAACCAACTTTTTTCGCCATGGAAGTTCGGTTATTGATCATAATTGAGCCACTACTCATCATCTAGGTAACTACGAATGCTCATACGTATTGGATGTATATATTTTTTCATACTTAAGTGTGTATATGCGAGTATGCTGATACAGTCAACCAATTGTGAATTAAAATACAAAATCAGTTTTTATAGCAATAAATTGATTGATTTCAATTGATTAATTTAAAGCGATTAATTTAAGTGATCCGCAAGATGGTTTGGTTAACTGTAATGTACATATGTATGCTGATGATGTGCAGCTTTATACTAGTACCTGTTTAGATTCCATTAATCGTGATTTAGTAAGAATATATCATAAAAAACAAAGGAAACAAAACTGACTTTTTCTAATCTGCAAATTAATGGCAGATTATTGTGGTCTAACCAAATAAGTGTCGTTGTTAGTAGAATTTATACTATGCTTCAATTCCCTTTGGCTTTCCCACGCAACTTGCAAAAATCTAATTAATTCCTGTACTCTTATACAACAACATTGAAATAACTAAATATACGGATACACAGAAAAAATTTTAGGAAAAAATCCAGCAATTAAAAAAATGATTAACTTTAAAAAAAAATTTTAAACAATTTTTTAATTGGGTCAATTAATTTTTTAATTGAAATTAAAAAATTTCTAGGTTTGTGTGTATGTTTTTACATTTTGTTTTAGTGGTGTATAAAGTAAGCCGTAAGGTATTTAAATTTGAGTACTCAATCATTCTAAATAGGAATACTCGTTGCTATTTATAGCTTATGTTAAGGAAATAAATTCAAAAATTTATAAAATATATTTTTATAAGCTATTCTGACAACTTTTTCATTTGCTTTATTATTAAAAATAAAAAAGTTTGCCATCAATTAACCATTAATTTATGAATACCCGAAAAGTGCATGCTGATTTGCAACATTTACAGCATCACTATTTCAGTTAGAACAAAATAAAGAACAAAAAGTAAAGAATTAATTCAGTGTTAAAAGTGATCTCAACCAGCAGCATCGTCTGCGTCGGTGTTTTTTTTAAAGTTTACAAAAATTACAAATTTAGCGGTAAACGTTTATAAAAAAAGTGTGTATGCAACGTACCAAGTGAAAAAATATTTGTGTTGTTGTTTGTTGCTGTTTTTTTAAGAATCATAGCAAGACGTGTGTGTGTGTGTACTACACATCTATTAGACAAGACGCGGCATGTGGTTTTGGTGTGTATTATGTGTGAACGTGAGGTGACGCAAGGATTGCCTGGTAAGTTTTAACATAATAATTTTCATTATTTTTATCATAAACACTTTAACAATATTTTTACTTTATTGCAGAAAGCGTAGAAGATAACACTTTAATAAATAAGTTTTAAGATCTTCAAAAATAAAACAAGATGAATTTGATATTTATTGGCAGAAGTGTGCCCCGTTACGTTTCCAACAAATTACAAATTCTGAGAATACGTGTGAAATTTTTAAATTATGGCCAGAATACACAAAACCTTCTGGACACCTTTTGGTAAGTACCATGCAAAAACAATTAGTACTTTATTTATTGTCAGTAGTCTAGATATATACCCCCTTATTCATCAATAACATTGTATTTTATAAAAGGCTTATAAAACAAAAAACGAATTTTGATTTATAAACTGTTTATAAAATTAAAGTTTGTTATGAATAAGGGGGATAGTCTATAGCATATCTTACAGTCTAGTCTAGCATATAGTGGATTCGATTTAAAATAATACATATACATACTAATTTTTTCATTTTGTATTCGTTTTCAGATTGATATCGATTTTGTGCTAAAATATCAAGTGGGAAAAATTTTGAGGAGCGTTGGCCTTATTTTGCAGAAGATTTGTTATTTATTTTGAAGACAAGAATATCCTGTCATTAATTTCCAAAAAATTACTGCAAACTGAACGTAACGATGAAGGTAAAAAATCGCATACATTTTCGTTATGATTCCATCTAAATATTATTTATGTTTACAGATTCTAAAATGTTTACAATTTTGTGGTATTGTCATAATTTATTTACTCAAAATAAGCACAGATGAAAATGGAGCAAAATATAAAAAAAAGTTTACAATAGCGGATTCGCAAGAATCATTTGCTGTTGTTGCCGGTACAATGGTACAATTACAAGGCCGAAAAATTTAACCAAAGTTACTTGTGATTGGGAATACGTTGAAAGTAAAACAAATTTTTGTATATTTTGATAATTTAAGGAAGGTATCCCATTGTTTCAACCCTTAAAGCATTTGATGTCCTATTTAAAATCTTTTTTGTTTTTAATCTGGAATATCCCAGTGAGTCCGAAATTTTTTACCACTTTATTCAATCTCTTTTCTATGATTTGCCTACAAACAAAAAATTTATTACATCAACTATAATTAAACATGAGATACTTAAAATGAAAAATTAGTATTTGTATTTATATACTATTTATAATTAATTTTCTTTCGAAGCATTTACTTAATATTAGTAATGTATATAAAAAATATAAAAATATTTAATTTTTCCTTCTAAAATAGATTTATAAATATATACCTGAAATGTACAAAATGGAAAAATATATACTTGAGGCTTTATTTTAATGTAATTATTCCTTTATTATAAATTCAAAGATTATCTGTATTATTTTAAAACTGTGAAATTTGTATGATTTTATAAATAAATAAATAAATAAAAAAATATTTTGTCTTTCAATTTCAAATTATTTAATTAATTTAGAACTGCAGATCAATTAAATTTTTAATTGAATTAAACAATTTATTTGTTTGATATTTTTGAAAAAATTTAATTATTGTTTTAATTAATTCAATTAACTTGTTTATTGATAAATGTTAAAAACTTTAATTAAATTTTTGATTAGTTGAATTAAAATATTTATTGAAAAATTTTTTAAATTTTAATTAATTCTTTAATTGGTTCAATTACACATTTAATTGAAACTTGCATTTACATTTCAATTAAAAGTTTAATTAATCTTAAAAGAGGCCAAAACCTCAATTGTACAAAATCGTTGATTAATAATACAAATATTTTTGCTACCGGAATTTAAAAAAAAAAGTTGTTACTACCGAAGACTTTTTTAATTGAAATCGATTTCCTATTTTTTCTGTGTACCTTTCTTAAAGATATGTCTTTCTCTGTGACAATATTTCTTTAGTGTATCAGATATTTAGTGCAAAATTTGATAATCTCCTAATCCCTTATCTTCTTATATATAAAAATGAATGTGTGTTTGTTTGTATGTTTGTATGTTTGAAGTTTATAGACGATTAAACGGCTTAATCGATTTTCTTGAAATTTTCCCAGTATCTTCCTGCATGTCTGGAAGGAGTTATAGGCTACTTTTATGTTGATATTCCAAATGAGCGAGGGGCCATGCCCATGTATACTACATACTTAATATTTAATTGCATTTGAAATATATTACTCATACGCATAGTTACCCCTAAAGTATGCTATCTACTATTCTTGATGTATAAAACCAAAGAAAATAAAGTATAAAGAATGTGCATTTTGGCATATTTTGGAATATTTTTCAAAAATATTTCACTACGCGGGGGAAAGATAGAAGGGAAGGACAAAAATTTTGTAACCAACATTTGTGAAAAAAATCACCAAATAAGAAAAAATATAACCAAAATTAAATTCGTAGACTTTGGTTTTATTTTTTTTTCAAGTTTAAATTATAATTAATAAAAAATGAAACAAAAAATAGGTTTTTTTAAAAGAAAAAGAAAAAAACCAAAAAAATCTACACATCTCCACATTGATCAAAAAATAAGCAATTTTGGTTAGCAATAACCAAAAACGGGAACACTGTTCTCAAATCACTTATTCTCAGACGTCAGCACAAAGAGGACATGAGAAAAATTATGACAGGCATGTTTAACCCAGAGGAAAATTGTTAGTAATATTTTCAAATCTACTTATTAACCCAATAATATTATGTATATGTGAGCGAAAAGTTTAGAACAATTGTACTGCGCTAAAAACCTAAAAACACCGTATTTTACTTGGCAAGTATTCTTCCAAAAATCGAAATCATTTCTCATTGATATTAGTGAATCATACTGTAATATTTCTTTGGGTGTAAAATTGAAGTCTGAAAAAAGCGACATGAACATTTTCCTTTAGAAGCTGACAAGCAACTGAATGCATTTTTACGCTCTCATGATGAGAGCAACACATTGTTACGCTCTTTGTTTGTGTTTATTTTCCTTCTGTCTTCCGCCCCCCTTAACCAGAAATGATTTTTTAAAAAGATTTTGGTGAGAGCGGGTCGTAATGCTACTTCTACATAATGCGTATTCTTTATATCCATATTCTTTGATAAAACTTAATGGAATTGGATATCACTCATATGTCACATATATAGTTTTTATAATGAATTTTACATCTATATAAACAAAAATGAATGTGTGTTTATTTGTTTGTGGGTTTGTTTGTTTGAAGTCTATAGACGGCTAAACGGCTGGACCGATTTTCCTACTTTTTATATTGATATTTCAAATGAGAGAGGTGCCACTCCCACATATACTACATAACCTACCATTGTAAGATAATAACAAAATGGATATATTGGAAAAACTATATCAGCAAGATACCTCAAATTTTGTATAAGTAACTACGGTTTTAATATAAATATTTTGGACAAAAATAGGCGACCTATCATTAGAGGACAATGCACCTTCCATATGAAGTAAATACTAAAATCTGCCTAACTGAAGAACTTTAACAGTTAGAGTCCCCAATTTTGTATAAATAACTTTTGTTTAAATATACTAAATATTTTGAACAAAAATAGGAAGTTCAGCAAAAACGGGCGTGGCACCTCCTATATGAAGTAAATACTAAAATCTGCATATCTAGAACAGCAGAACAGTTAGACTGCTAAAATTTTGTACGAATATCTAAAGGTTCAATATCAATATTTTTGTTAAAAATGGGCTATCAAGCATTAGGGGTGTTGCAAACTCCATATGAACTAATTATTAAAACCTGTATAAAAAAACTATAAAAGCTAGAGTCCCCAATTTTGTATTCCAGCTATAGGAAGGTGGTGTCTCTCTGATTAGTGGGTGTAGAAATTATTATATCTTGAAATATGCAATATTAAGGTATATGACCCTTAAATGATTGAGTTTGAAATTTTCAACTCATATAGATAGTAAGTACTAAAGTTCATACTATTTAAATATTTATCTTGGAAAACATATACATGTACATATGTAATAGTAATGTTACTGTTTACTTCTAAAAATGGGTAACTAATAAAAATATTATTTATTTGAAAAATACATTAGGTAAACTTTATAATACGCATTTTATTGAGCAATGAATTCATTACTTTTAATTACCTAAGTAATAAAGTGTAAACTGTCAATATTTTTCCCAAATAAAATAAGTAGTTGCAAAACTCATCACAAAAAATTACCTGTGACCGACGCAAGCACAATTATTTGTTAAATTTTAATAACATTAATTTTCTTCAAAAGGTTTTTGACTTGAACCGATTTCATATTAGGTAAAATATAAAGAAATAAATATAACACGCATTCGGTTTTGAAATTCAGTTGAATCTTTGATTCTAAACAAGTTAAACGTTACCTGAGTGACATTTATTTTGCAACAATTTGTAAAAATGCCCCCAAAAAAGCTAAACTAAAAGCTAACTAAAAATGCATTGCATTTGCAATCCCAGAGAAACGCTTTCAGAAAACCAAGAGCGCCTTGAAAGTCAACGAAATCTTACCTCTTTAGCACGAACTTCTGAAACGCTGTCAGAACATGAACGACGTCTTGAAGGTCTTCGACAACATGCGACAACCGCACGAGGTACCGAGACACCGTTGGAACATGAAGGTCGGCTACAAAGCCAGCGAAATCGTATCGAAACAACTTGCGACAACCGCACGAGGTACCGAGACACCGTTGGAACATGAAGGTCGGCTACAAAGCCAGCGAAATCGTACCGAAACATCACGAGGCACAGAAACGCCTTTAGAGCGTGAAAGACGTCTTGAAGGTTTTCGACAACATGCGACAATCGCACGAGCTACCGAGACGCCGTTGGAACATGAAGGTCGGCTACAAAGCCAGCGAAATCGTACCATAACATCACGAACTAATGAAACAGAAGTCCAACACGAATCACGAGTAGAAAGTCAGCGGATTCGAACATCAACAAGAAGAGCAGCAGAGAGGATAGAGCAATATTATTTGCGTCGAGAACAAAATCGTAATCGAATGGTGGTGAATCGACGTAATGTTTTTTATGGATACTCAGGTATTGCATTTAGCTATAGATCTGATATAGATTATACCGAAGACGAATTAGTGGCAATTGGTGACATGAATGAAGTTTGCCAATATTGCAATGCACTCAGGTACAAAAATGAAACACCTGGCATCTGTTGCTCTAATGGTAAAGTCGTTTTGTCTGATTTACTTCCACTACAATCGCTGATTTCAGGTAAGTTTTTCGAAATATACACTTTTTTAATTTAACAAAATATTAATAAAAAATATTTTTTTCATTTAGGAACTAATGTGGATTCACAACATTTTCTTAAAAATATAAGAAAACATAAATCGTGCTTCAAAATGACCTATTTTGGTGATACCAAAGTATTTCGAGACAACATTATGCCAACGTTTCGTATTCAAGGTCAAATTTATCATAAAATGGGATCATTGTACCCAATTCCAAATGAAGATCCTAAGTTCTTACAAATTTATTTCATAGGAGAAGCGGATAACAATGACCAAGTGCACCACCGCCAGCATTATAACCCTGACACAAAACAATGGATTGTTGCCGATTTACAAGTGATGTTTCATGAAATCAACGAATTGGTAAGGATCTTTAAGTTCACGATTAAGTTCAGATGACCACATAATCGCAATTCATGCTGATAGAACTCCAGCTGGACAACACCAAGGACGATACAATGCCCCAAAAATGGCGTAACAATTTTGATGGTGGGCGATCCAGTTGCATCACGAGATATGTATTTAATTCCGATGGGGTAGCGAAGCACACCGGGTATTAGCTAGTTCTATTATATAAAATTATTAACACGAAACAGTAGACGTAATTGTTATGCCGATTTAGGTTTACTAGATCGTACCGGGGTAAGAAGATTATATAACAACACTATAATACTCTCCAGTCACAGCGACAGTTATTTATACACACCACAAGTCTTTGGAATTCCCTACCAAAAATAAATTAAAAATTTAGGAAATGAAAATGTATTCCAAAAGGAGTTATTTGATTTATTTCCTTAAAATTTTACGTGAGTGTCGTTTTTTTTAGCAACAATTATATCAGGTTAGTTATCTTTTTTATTTTTTTTTAATACATTTTTTAATTTTATTTTAGATTTTATATCTGTAATATTTTTATTCTTTTCATATCTTTATAATTTTTTATCTCTTGACCTTTTTATTTCTACAGTCTTGTTAGTATTTCAAATTGTTTTATATTACATATTTATTTATATTTAATTTTTATGTTTATATTAATTTTTAATATTTACTTAATATTAATTTTTCTTTAGTGTTATTTCTTATAGATTGTTGCCTATTTGTTACCTATTATACATCAGAGTTGTAAACGAATCATTCATTTTTGAATTAATTCGCGAATCATTCATGCAATGAATTGGTAAAATTTTGAATTAATTCTTTTCTCCAAAAAACGAATTGAATTAAATTTGAATCAATTCATTTGAATTGAATTGATTTTGAATTAATATAAATGAGTTAGAAAAAATGAATTGCAATTCATTCCCAATTCATTTGAATTGATTTTAAATTAATTCAAATGAGCTAAAATATGAATTGCAATTCATTCATTTTGCCTAACTCAAATGAATTGCAACTCATTTTACCCAATTCATTTGAATTGGAAAAAAGAATTAATTCAAAATTTAGCTAATTCGTAATGAATTGAAATCAAAAAAGAATGATTAATTTACAACTCTGTTATACATAGCAATTTCTATTATAGATTTATATCTTGTTGAGTTATGATAATTATAATAATAAAATTAATAAAATAAATATTATTTTGCGGATTGATAATAATTTTATTTTTTATTTTAATATTATTACAAAGCAGTCTATAATAAAAATTAGTTTTGATTCGTTTTGAGTTAAATACATGCATACATAATTTGTCATTAAAACTCTTTAATGAGGATTATGACCTAGTTCCTCACACCACTCATGTTGTGCGTGTTAATTTTATACATGAGTGGTGAGACCTACAGTTTAAACGACAGATGTTTGAGAAACTTTTCATGGCAATTTTATTTTCTCTTAGAGTTTTTGCCAAAATTCTGCTAAGAGGAAGTCGCCGAAGAAATATATTCATATTTTATTGTGATGTCTGACTTTTATTTATAATCGATAAGTATACCAAAAGGAGTACTATTATTTGGAAAGATTGCCAAAGCGGAACTACAATGAGACGAAAATCATCGTATGCACGGATTCGGCAGAAAGAAGCAACTACAGTAAGCAAACATAACCAAGCTGGTCAAGGTAGAATTAGTATTCTTGCTTGGCTAGTTTTCTGGTTATTATAAGGCAGAGTCAAGTAGTTTTTTAAAAAACGGTTTAATAGCGTTTTAACTCCAAAGGGGTTTAGTATAAATTCACGATTTAATGTAAAACCAGATTATACCATATAAAATTATTTCGTTGAAACCACCTTTCAACTTTTTTTAAAAAATGGTTCTTGAAATGCAACGCTATTTCCTTAATACTAAATTTAGCGTTGCCAACTAAAAGTTTTGAACACAGCTGACAATGAAAATGTAACACTATGAAATCAAAACAAAAAAACCATAGTTTTTGAAATAGTTTTAAACAAGCTTAGAAGCCATTATACGCCCGAGCAGTTAAAAAAAATTTTTGTGTTATTTAAAAAATTTAGAAATTCTTTGGGAAAAGTAATTGCAGAGAACAAGAAATGTACCGAAGAAATGAGTGCTGTTGAAATGTAAATATTACAAATATTTATAGACATGAGTGATCCCTGTAGGAGAATGAGTAGCTAACTACAAAAAAAAAAACAACTTTAAGTTAGCTTTTATTTACTAACTTTAAGCTAACTACTACTCAATGCAGAGTTTTCATTAACTGAAGTGTATATTCTGAGCAGTTGTCAATCACAAATTGGAAAATTTTAATTTTGGAAAATTTTTTAAAATGCTGTTGGGTTCAATTGGATTGGGTACATTGTGATATTCTAATAAATTTGAACGCATTTTTCACGTCGTTACCGTGTAATCATACCTCCAAAGCGACAAGCAATTGGTCGACCTACACCTCAAGCATGGAAGAAAAGAGCTTTACGAGCCTCAGAATCAGACTGGCAACAAGCAATGAGACAGGAAAATCTTGGAGTACATTCCGTTGAGACCCATTGGCATGAATCACTTAAACAACGAGAAGTGAGATTAGCTTAAAGTTAGTTTAAAGTTAACTATTTTTCCGACAGGGATAGTACTGATAGACTCACCACTACTGATAAGTAATTTCTGGATTTATTGAAAGCAAGCGATCCAAAAAGTATTAAAATATCAAAATTAAAATATATATTGTCAAATAAATTTTAAAACCACTTTCGGTGAAATTAATAATGTGAATGCAATGGTTATACAAAAGTAGTTTTAACCTTAAACCTTAGTTTTACATTTGGCGTGAAAAGCTTTAAAACATATAAGCGCAATTACAAGGCTGATATGCTGCTGCTGAGCATTATCTCATACTAGCTGATCTTACAATTGCGGGTTATTGCACCTACGATCCGAGTGGTAAAGCTTGTGGAGATACATAAAATGTTAAGAACTTCTTAATGCCGAAGTGTGAAAAGGAACATATCCAGGCCACTTCAATAAATCTACCTGATAATGGAACGATCATTTCTGCGGTATACTGTCCTCCTAAATATAACATTCGCAAGTAGCAATTTGTTGAATATTTTAAAACCCTTGGCCCAAAATTCATATCTGCCGGTGACTATAATGCAAAGCATACGTTCTGGGGCTCGCGTCTTCTTACTCCAAGAGGAAGACGATTGTACTATGCAATATCATCTTGAAAAACTGACGCCATGTCTACAGGTCAACCCACTTACTGGCCCACTGACCGAAACAAAATTCCTGACGTCATTGACATCGCTGTTTTTAAGAACACAAAACGGGAAAGCGTTTCACTAATTCTTTATTGGATCTTTCATCCGACAATTCACCCAATATATTGATTTTACATGATAATTCACCCAGCCGAAAGAATTCTAGTTTGTCCTATCCAAATAAAAGCAGAAATTGGCATAGATATAAAATGTACACTACCACTTAAAACAAAGAAATTGAGTTGTCTAAATTATTACAATTATGACCTGCGCAGCTAAATTTTCTACACATATAGCCACTGTGGAGATTAATACTGCTTACATGGGTTCTAGTACGAGAAAAGAGGAGGTTAAGAAGAATATCGTTACCCCAATTTAAATGATACTAAAAGAGTGTCAAACAAAGCTACAAAACGCCCTGAAAGATGAAAAACTCAACCATTATTTGTTGAACTTGGGTGGAACTGAAAATTCGGACTACAGTTTATGGAAGGCAGTGAAAACAAATAAGAAGACCAGAAGCTCCTATTTAATTACAAAATGGCAAATGGGCGAGAAGTAGTGAAGAAAAATTGAAGTTTTTGCTAATCATTTAGAGGATGTCTTCACTTCAAATGTTACATGTTCTTATATCAATCAATAAAAATAATTGATGAAAATGTACAATGCTCTTTAAATTTCCGTCTTTCTACTTTGAGAATAGCTATTAAGGGACTAAATGCAAAAAAAGCTCTCGGGTATGACAAAATTACTGCTCTAATGATAAAAAAAACTTAGCGATACGAGTTATAGTCATATTTGATTCCATTCTTCGAGTTGGTTCATTTCCGATGTCGTGGAAGATTTCAGAGATAATTATGATACCCAAAGCTATAAGTTTGTTGCCTATTCTCTCAAAATTATTCGAAAGGATGTTCCTTGACTGATTACTTCAAGAAGCGGTCCTCAATACTAGAAAACATCATAGCTCTACTGAACAAATCCACCGTATAACAAACTTGAATCGAGATGCTTTCGAGAAAAAACAGTATTGTACTGCGCTCTTCATAGACTTCTCCCAAGCATTTTGTCTGGCGTGATGGTTTGATATACACAATCTAAAATCTCTTAAATCTATTGCCCTCTAACGATTATAAGCTCTTCAGAAATTACCTAGAAACAAATATCTTCACACAAATTTATCTTCCCGGAAAAGGGTTTCTGTTGGCGTTCTTCAGGGTAGCATTCTAGGACCATTCTAGCCAACTAGTTCATTGCACTTGCTTCCGCACTACTGCAATCCCATGTTAATGAATTAGAGACATGGAAAAATTAAAGTAAATGCTAGCAAATGTGTCACGCTTAAAGGGAAAAATTGTTCTCCATTGAGCATTAATGGTTCAAGAATACCGGAACAAAACCAACATTAACTACATCAACTACCAGTGTAGTATCTGAAGCCGACTCTGGAGCCAAGATCAATGAAGTAAAAATGTTGTAACCAACTTTGTAAAAAAATCACCAAATACGAAAAAATTTGCATTATAGCTAAATTTTTTATTATTATTAAAATTATATTTAATATAACAGAGCAAAATAGCTTTTAAAACTGATTGAAATTAAATCATTTTTAAATATTAAAAGTTATCATCTTCACAGTTATATTTATTGAAAATAAAAATAACCAAAACCAGAAAAATCTACACATATATACAGTGAACAAAAAATAACTAAAAAGGGCAACACAGCCGGCGACTTCTCTGGAAAGAATGATGAAGTCAAATCAATGAGCGAAAGTCATATGTAGTGGAATAAAGGCCGAGACACTTACAATTCGTAAGGAGCAAATTGTTTCAACTAAGGTGGAAATACATATCTTCTTACGAGGGTTGCTGCATGCAGTACGTGTGCCTTTACGCAAAGCAGAAAGTAATTTTGTAATTTTGAGGGAATATAAACTAAAACAAAAAATTATAAAGTGAAAAAGTGCAACAGTAAAAATATGTTTCAAGAAATAAAAAGATAAAAAACTAATAAATAAATAAATAAATAAAAAATGGATGATAACTTAATTGAGGCCGTCCCCTGTCTTATCTGTCATAATACTCATTGTGGCGTACATATGCGTTGTTAATTGAAAAAATGATTGGGCAATTCACATAAGCTCTTGTATCGTTGTATTGAGTGTACTGTTGGACGAATATAAAACAGTGTATGCTTGTTGTTGATAATTTTCATATAAAAATCCGATACACTTATACTTATTTTTCATATGTTTTTGGAAGTTGTATTGGTTTCGTGCTATCAGTTTATGTAAACGCCAGTAATCAAGAAGAAGAACAAAAATACAAAATATTTTCTATGTAACTTAGGTCAAAAATTAACATTTCAAAATTATATTATTTTCACAGAATTAATATACTTTTTTCCGTAATATTTTTCATTTTGTTGCTTGAAAAACAAATTATGACTCCTGGTCTTCTTCTTCTTCTTATCGCTTCTTGACATTTCGAATACGAAATACACAATACAGCATAACACTGGCCGTCCACAAACAAAAAGTGTGTTCAATACAATATACACGATACAAAGTCGTGTGAATATGTATTACGGATTCTATAAATCAAGATAAAAGAAATGATTAAACCTGAAGTGATACAACATATAAAAATGTTAACACTGTACAATAACAGAGTACAGTGAACGATACCACCTAACAAAATTAAATAAAGTTACATACTTTAAACCACGGTATTAAACAAAATTAAACGTTAAAATACAAAATTTACTTTAAAATAATGGTTATGTTAACAAATCCTTAATAAATAAAGGGTGTTATTTATAGAGGTATAGAACTTTAAGTTGCAATAAAACAACAATGGATTATTCGATTGACATGAATTTTATTTATCCGAAAGATAATCTTGTGGCATTACATTTTAAATATGATTTCTGGCATATGACCGCCACGGCTGGCGCGGATGTAGTCCAAACTGGACGTCCAATTTTCGATGACTTTTTCCAACATTTGTGGCCGTATATCGGCAATAACACGGCGAATGTTGTCTTCCAAATGGTCAAGCGTTTGTGGCTTTACCGCATAGACCAATGACTTTACATAGCCCCACAGAAAGTAGTCTAGCGGTGTTAAATCACAAGATCTTGGAGGCCAATTCACAGGTCCAAAACGTGAAATTAGGCGGTCACCAAACGTGTCTTTCAATAAATCTATTGTGGCACGAGCTGTGTGACATGTTGCGCCGTCTTGTTGAAACCACATCTCCTGGACATCATGGTTATTCAATTCAGGAATGAAAAAGTTAGTAATCATGGCTCTATACCGATCACCATTGACTGTAACGTTCTGGCCACCATCGTTTTTGAAAAAGTACGGACACCACCAGCCCATAAAGCGCACCAAACAGCCAGTTTTTCTGGATGTAACGGTATTTCCACATACACTTGAGGATTACCTTCACTCCAAATGTGGCAGTTTTGTTTGTTGACGTAGCCATTCAACAAGAAGTGCACTTCATCGCTAAACAAAATTCGCTTATGAAAATCGGGAACAACGGGAATCTCGTTTTGGGCCCATTCGACGAATCTACGCCTTACTTGATGATCGTTTAGCTTCAATTCTTGCACGAGTTGGATTTTGTAAGCACGCAAACCAAGATCCTTCCGCAAAATCTTCCATAAAGTGGATGGACACAGATCCAATTCCTGTGCTCGATGGCGGATGGACTCATTCGGGTCTTCCTCAATGCTACGCTCTACAGCAGCAATAGCGATCCAGGGACCAGAGTGCTCTAAACTTACTTACTTTATTGGCAGCTAAACGGATTTCGGCCTGCCTTAACACATCCTTCCAGGCGCTCAGGGTCGAATTGATGTCTGTGCATCCTAGATTTCGTCCTTCCAACCCAAACAAGGTCGTCCTCTTCGCCGATTTCCGCAAATCCCCGCATCCTGTCTCATCGGAGCATCCTCCTCCGTTCGAACGACATGGCAATGTTAATACGTGCACAACGCTTATGTTGTTGAGGAGCTCATACAGCTCATTGTTGGATCATATGCGAAAATCATCGCCAAATCACACTGAACCGAAGATCTTACATAGAACTTTTCTCTCGAACACTCTCAATGCTGCTACATCAGTGTTTAATAGAGTATTAATTTTGTCGTACGAGAGAGGTTTCTGCTACTCAATTGCCTTTTGAGGCCAAAGCAAAAGTGATCCTACGCTTGATCTCCAGACTGACGTAACTGTTGGTGGAATTGACGGAGCCACGATGAACAAATTCATTGACTATGTCATAAGTATAGTGATCGGCCGTAATCTAGAATTCAATACGCTGCATGTCCCTACTTGTATACAACCCCTTCTCTCAAACCTCTCACGGTATCAAAAAGTTCGGAGAGGACAATTCATATCTTGACGGAGCTGCTCGCCGTCATTCTTGATAGTCTTATCAGCTTCGCAGTTATACCGTGGAACTTCTTCAGGATTCGACACAGTGTGAAAATCTAGTCAATAGTGGACTTTTCAAGTCTAAATCCACACTGATAAGGTATAATCAATGTTTTGACTAGTGGCTTCAGTCGTTCACACAGTACGCCTGTAAGAACCTTACATGCGCTAGAACCTTATATCGTAGGGTCTCCTTTTTCAGGACAGTATAGATGACGCAGAAGTTCCAATCGTTGAGCATACTGTCCTCTAGCCATAATTTGTAAACAAGCTGGTGTGTGCACGCTACCAACTCACTGCAGCTTTGTTGGACGTCGCAGATTCTTGACGTTCAGGTTTTCCAATGTGCTCGATCGCCCAAACCTCGAAGCTCTAATCGAAATTTGGCTGTGACAAGGTAGTGGTGCGAATCGATATTTGGACCCCTGAATGTGCGCACTTAGTACGTTGGAGACGTGCCTTCCGCCAATCATAGTGTGATCAATCTGGTTGAATGTTAATCGATCGGGGGACATCCAAGTGGCTTTATGAATATCGAGGTGTTGGAACTTGGTACTACATACTACCATGTTCCGCGAAATCGAACAGCCTCACACCTTTGGAGTGGTCGAATGGAGGCTGATCGACAGTGGCGCCAAAGATACCTTCCCGCCCGACCTTCGCATTAAAATCTTTAAGGACAATTTTGGAGTCATAGGCCGAGTACTTATCATATATGTCCTAGAGCTTAGCGTAGAAAGCATCTTTAAGTGCATCGTCCTTTTTCCTCATCAGGGCATAAGCACAAATTAACCTGATGTTATAAAACTTTGCTCTGATGCGGATTGTGGCTATTCTTTCGTTCGCAGGAAGGAATCCAAAAAATCCAAAATGGTGAACCACAAATCAGTATCCGAATTCGTGCTTATTCGCTTGGCATATGTAGTACATATTGCACGATGTAAGCCTTTTGTATCCTTATCCTCTATATATAAGCTTTTCATTGGATTAAAGTTTTACGTGGTGTTTTAAGCCCTATGCGCAACCTTTAATGTCCAGGAGATTGAGGTGCGCTGTACGTATTCATTAACATCTAATGGGTGTTAGTATGTCATCCAGTAGCGACCACCTGGAGGCTGCGTGTCAACTTAAATATAGCAAGATAAGATCGTTCTGGAGGTGGCCTTGTTGACCACAATAAAAACTTCACCTTGTTTGCTTGCATCCCCTCCCATTCCATTTATAAATACAATCCGACTAATTCCATTTTATCGCCATTTTTAACCTGGCAGAAATATTATTCTTTTCGAATATAGCGACTAGAAATAATTGTGTCTATTAATCTCACTAAAAGTATACCGGCTTATAGATCAAGCTTTGATATTTAAAGGGGTTTTAACGGAAAACACTTAGTTTTACCGGCGACGAACACTGTCTCGGTATGATATGAGTCATCTTTAGGTGACCCAAATAGTCCTAACATCTTTTCTGCTAAGGGTTCATTTATATTTCTTAATTATAATTTTTCAGTATATGAGGGCTCGTCATCTGACTTCTTATACCTAGCTAAATATAAAAAGAAAAATATTATTTTGAAATTATCCTCTTTATAAATTTTTATTACATATTTAGTAAAGGTAATAGCTTAACCGGCCGCATCAAAGTAATTTACATAGCCATCAATAGATTGGCAGTCTACAATAAGCTCTGGCATTGAACTTGCAAATTTACATATTGTGCAGAACAAGATGAACAGACTGATATCATCGCTTGTATTACATATATGTTTGGTTTATATCCTCTTCACCACACCGCCACGAAAACCATTGAGCCGCTTAATCCTCTTCTCATACTACACCTATTTGACAAAATTGACAAGAACTTTTTTTGGCAATCTGAAGTTAAATGACCCATTTCCATTGCGTAGCATTAGTAGATTCCAGAATTTCGCCAACGGTATACATGACGAACGCTTTAAAATTTTTAGGATCCATTGAGAGCCACTTTAGGACGGTTTTCGAATCGGACAAAAAAAAAATTTTCTTCACAGCTTAGACGCGTTGCGCTTTAAATTTGTAACGCTAGCCTTGAACCAATTAAAGCAGCATGAAGCTCTAGCCGAGGTATGGATATTGGTTTAAGCGGGGTCATCTTCGATTTAATGGCTACGATTCGCACATCGACCTCTTCATTATAGTGGATTCTAAAGTATCTTACCGCAGTGTACTCGTTTTTGCCGGCATCTACAAATGTATGCAGTTGGACGTTTATAGTGTTTCTTAGCAGCTTCCAGTAGCACCGAGGGATGATTATAGATGATATTCTGGCCACATTGGATAACCACGAGGACCACTTCAGCAAAAGGTCTTCGGATAACTCCTCGACCCATTTGATTCCTGAGCGCCAAATATTTTGAAGCAGCAAGTTGAGTCCAAATGTATAATGTGAAACGAATCCCTGTGGATCATGACTTGTAGGACTTCTCTTTTGTTAGGGACCACTTTCAGCTGGAACACGTCCCTTTGGAGCCTCGAGAAACTACAATTATACTGGAAAACGTCATTACTGGATTCCCAATACATACCTAGTATTTTTTGAACCATCATCGCATAGGCGCCTTCATACACTTTCGGAATTAGTCACCCGATTTCTCATGTGAAATTCACCAGATACATGAATTGAGCGTACTTGTACTGCTAGTTCCATCACCTCTTTGTCGGTATCTACGCTATTAATAAAATCGTCTATATAGTGATAGCACTGAATTGCTTTAACAGCTCGGGGATATAAGTCTGCGTT
Organism: Sarcophaga rosellei; assembly: GCA_930367235.1. Taxonomy (NCBI): domain Eukaryota; kingdom Metazoa; phylum Arthropoda; class Insecta; order Diptera; family Sarcophagidae; genus Sarcophaga; species Sarcophaga rosellei. The sequence continues at coordinate 41,564,559 of OV884021.1, read as the reverse complement.
TTCATTTCGTATATAATGATCTATGCATGGTGGGCCTTCATTATGTTTTCAGAATTTTTTTTGTTGCCGCCATTTTCGAACAACAAAAATTGTTTAGAATGCATGCTATATCGCCACATATGGCAATTTGGCCCACACGAAATTAGATTAGGATATTGAAAAGGGAGGTAAGTAAATCAGGACCACAAATTATAAAGTCGTTTAGAGACTTATAGTGTGACTTCGATGCTGCATCCCAAACCATACGAACCTTGCCAGGCTTATTCGTATTTAGGTTTAGGTCGGAGTGGTAGCTCTGATATCACAAAGCTCACATGAGCACGCATAGCGGCCCGTTGTGATGCCACGGGTGAACGCAGTCCCTGTACTAACCAAGTTCCACCAAAATCAGGGCAAAGGAGGAAGTTGGTCAGCGCAAGGTCTGCACAAGGTCTTATTCGTATTGAGAGCAACAAATATTGGTACCATGTAAGACCTTCACATGATGACTTCTCTTCTTCTAGCAGCTTTTTAGAGTATCCCTTAGTTATCAATTTATCGATTTCAGCTTGCATAGTCTGCTGTCGCTGCGGATCCCTATTGAATTTCTTCTGAAGACATTTATGGCGATGCCTTCCCACTTGATAACTCTCGGGCAACATTGGGACATCATCTTTCCAAAGTAGACCGACTTCGTATTGTTGATTCTTCTTGATGGCTGTATTTTCAAGAATCTTCATAGCCCTGTTGTTTTCGGAAGACAAAATAGTTTTCTCTTTTGGCTCCTCCAGGTTGAAATATTGCATCGTGTTGAATTCTATACTGGTTCTCCCACTCCCACGTATGAATACTAAGGGACGACATTTGGCTCGGATCAGTACCACTTCCTTGCAGGGTCCATCCCAGGCGAGTTTTTGTTGCTATCGGGTGATCACGACCACCTTCTGTTTTTTTTAACGGAATCGCAACTCTCCAATTATTTAGGCGAATTAGAACATTGGGCTTGGCGTTTCTGTACGATTGGACTAGCAAATCTTTGAGGTACGGGTAGTCCTTGACGATGCCATCAAAATTTATTGATTGCATGGGCAGACCAAGGTTACTCACCGTTCGAACATCATAAAGGGTGAACCTGTTGTTACTGTTGGCACCGGATACCTCAATATTAATTATGAAGGAATTATTTTCACATCTTGTTGTATCGCCAGTCCGTCGTAGCTCCAAGGGTTCCTTCTCACCCGAGAGCCCTAATTTGTTATAGAGGCTTTGTTCCATTACAGTAACGGATGAGCCTTCATCTAAAAAGGCAAACGTATCTGAGGAACTACATTGTTGTGTCGGAAACATTCTGAAGCACGGCTTATTATTACAGTCGTTGTGGGAAATGACACTTCCACTGGGAGCCGATGTTGCCACTTGAATATTGTTTGGATGAGCCAATGCACTATAATTGTGCAAAAAGGGATGGTGTTCTGCGTTGCAGTTCGCGATATCACACACTTTCTTCGAAAAGCATTTACGCCGGTGAGAATTCAAACAGTGCGGCATAATTTCAATAGGGGATACGATTTGGCTAGCAGCGGCGGCTATATTATAAATCCAATCGCTGAAAGATTTCACCACTGGGACCTTCTCATCTTTGGTGTGCATCGCCCAATTCAGCTTTTGGTTATCAGGCAACCTATCGATCAGTGTATTCACTAACAATGGGTTGTTTAAATGAGCCATTCAATTACATGCCTCCATCGTCATATTTATTATCTCGTATTGTAAGCGCATAGTCAATGATGCTATCAAGCCTATCCTTGAGTTCTGTAAACTTCATAGCCTTCTCGAAGCTGTCCAAAATGTGCTCTGGACGACCGAAACACATCTCCAATCTGGATGATTTCATTCGCCATGGTTGGCGTAAGCAACTTACTTTTCACTAGCTCCTTTGCACGACCTTTGAGACACGGCTCTGCTGTGCTACTTTGTAGTTGCTGCTAACTAAGGGCCAGTCTTCAGGATTGCCGTCTAAATGTGGCAACTCGTTAGGTATCACCTGCCTGGCTGCAATTTGTGATGCAGAAGGCTGAAAGAATTATAGGTTAAAAAGAAATTTACATTTTGCGACGCATCACCTTGGTTCAGAATTCTGTATTTTTTCTCCAAATACTTCCGCTGTAATACCTTTCCTCCTCCAGCATCTGCACTTGCAACTGTATGTGCACGGACAAAGAACCACCCGACGTACTTGAGCTACATTGGTTACCAGCATTTTGCATAACTGTAGTCGGGACTACCTTAGCTGGAGCCATTACTAATTCACCTGAGCTAAAATGTCCATGTTGTTGTCGTGCTTTTCTATATGCACCATTTTCATAGACAACTTAAGGTTGAAGTATTTGTTCAATATTCACCCCTTCCGATGGACCGGGTTCACCTGAAAGGGACTTTGGAATATGGCCAGCTGGTGATGAGGCTGCTTGCAATCCTGCATTAAATTCGGTTGTAACATTAACAGGCAGCAGTATGCTCCTTCGTGTTTTTATTCTTGTTGGGACACTATTTTTAATAGCCGCGGGGTGGTCCTTACCGCAGGAGCAGTTCTAGCTCCCGTTGGCTATATCACTGTTCACTCCAACACTCTCGAAGTGGAACCAGTTGTCGCACGAATCGCACTGCACCATACGATCGGTGTCTTTCTAGTCACACTTGTTGCAATTGAAATATCTTTGAGACATTTCAGTTTTCTTTTATTGGAATCACGATTTAATTTTTTTATTTATTTAAACACTTGTTGTTCTTTTGTTTAAAAACGCTAAAATTGTTTTAAAGAACTGTTGCTTTCGAGTCTTGACAACAATGTGGTCGCGATAGAATTCTCGAGAAGGCGAGAACACGAACCTTCTTCTTCGAAAGTGTTCGTTAGACTGTTGTGTTGGACTATAAAAGGGCAAGACAAAGCAGGCAGCAGTCAGTTATAATTCATTCAGTCTTGTGTGAATACACGTTGCGTGCGAAGTCGTGGTTTGTAGATCGCTATTGTTGTGAAGAGTTGTTAGTGTTTGCGCGGACAGAAGTGTGAACTAGTAAAGTGAACAAGCAATTATTGTTGTATTCAAGTTGTATACGGTGGCACTCAAAAGTAGTGTGAACAATAAAGAGTTTTAAAAGAAACAAAACAGATATATGTTTTTATTTGGGTTTGCAATCAACGATTATGACTTCGTCAGACGTCGGCACTAATGTCCCTCAAGGGAAGAACATCTTCGGCTTTTTACACACATAGGACACGAACATCGACAATGTTCGTTAAAAGGAGCGAAAAAATGCATTCAGTTGCTTGTCAGCTTTTAAAGCAGAAGGTTCATGTCACTTTCCTCCAGACCTCAATTTTACACCCAAAGAAATATTACAATTGGATTCACTAATATCAGAAATGATTTCGATTTCTGGAAGAATACTTGCCAAGTTAAATACGGTGCCTTTAGGGATTTAGCGCAGTACAATTTTTCTATATTTTTTGCTCACATATATATATACATTTATTAATAGGTTAATAAGTAGACTTGAAAATATTACTAACAATTTTCCTCTGGGTTAACACATGCCTCTCACAAATACCCTCACATTTTTTTATCATGTTCTCTTTATGCCGACGTCTGCTCATAATCTAAACGTTTTTAAAAAGGTAAAAACGTAACAATATAAAAGTCCGTTATTGACCCATTGGACAATAAGATAGAAGAGCAATCAAAACATATATACATACGTGTAAGTCTATATGCATATGTACATAGTTACGTATTTATAATTATTTGTGTTTGCTTTGAGTGAAAATGTTAAGTAAATAAAGATGAAAATAAAAGGAGTAAATAAATAAAACATTAAAGATTTTTTAAAAACATTAGGGTGGAGGTGACAAAACGATTACACGCAAAGTGATACAAAAACCGATAGCACTGTAAAATAACAGAGTACAGCCAAGAACAAAAAAAGCCAAAATTTATTTTCAAATTGTCGTTCCATTAACAAATTCTTTATAAATATATTAACTAATTTTTTTACAAAAAGTGGGCAGAAAATTTTCATGAAGAACTGAATATAAAAACAACTCCGAAGACTCTGAGATATCAAAAGTTAAAAACAGCAATTAAAATTGATGCCAATAGAATACGTAATTGCAGCAGTCGCAGTAGTAGAAGCTAAATCAGTGTTGAAAAATTTAGTACTTTAGTAATTTTTTCAGTACTGTACCATTTTAAAAATACCGCAGTACCCCCACGGCGCTTTCAGTACGTTTTTATTATTACATATTTTATATCTTGCGCTTTTCAACTATTAATGCACTAGCAACATGTTCAGCGTAATGCTTAAAGTAGAATTAATCTTTAGCCCCGATCCAACGCCCACGAACCGTTTGTTTGTTTGCCGAATAGTAATATAATTACAGTAAGCATTTACATTACTCTTCTTATGCTGAAAACGAACGTAAGTTCCATTATGTTCCGTTAATGTATGACTAAACGGAGCTTTTACGTTTTGTTATGTTCCGAATCTACTGTTTTTGTTTTGTATGTGAGGAACACGTATAAGTCGTCAGTTTTCCTGTTCCGTTCCATAAGTGTATTAAATATAAATAAATAAATAATCTAATAGGTGATGTGCTGGCTTAAAAAAAATATTTATTCGGCGACCTCCTTCTTGAAAAAAACCCTGGAAATAAATAAAATTGCCATGAAAAAGTTTGTCAATAATCAGCCGTTCGGAATTAATCATATTATTTTAATTTGCAATTTTTGTATTCTTTCCAATTGATTTGTATTGCTGAATGTACACTAGGGTGGCCTTAAATTAATTCAGAATTTTTCAAGTCTCATCCAATTATAATCTTCCATTAGTTTCCTTTTTCTGCGTCATTGACCACGTTTAGTAGGCAAACAATATCCTTTGCCTTAATGAAAGCGTTTATTTTATACTAACTTGCAGGATTCTCTTCCAAAAGTTCTTGGCTAAGTGAAAACCTGTCAAAAAAAACATCTTTGTTTCTTTGGAAATAAACTCAGTACCGTTTCTTATTATCGTTGAAATATTATGGTTTCTTTTTATTGTTGGAATTTTTATATTTTCTTCTGTTTTACTGTCGTATTACAAGGCTTCAACCATTTTTTTCCTTTGTGGAATATGGTATCCCAAAAGTAACATTTTCAGCATTAAGGTATTATAAATGGTTCTGTAATTTTTGAAGCGCATCCAGAGCTACATCCTTTGCAATGTTTTTAAAATTGTATATTTGCTGCAGTAATATGAAATCCTTATAGGGCACCATAATTACAGAAGTAAACGAAAACCAAGATCCTATTATTTGTAGTCCTAAGCAATAACAGAATAAGTCAAAAATGATAACTTCGAGAAAAATCACTGTTTAAGTAAATGTAATGTGGCTTCATTACGTCCTTGGTCGACATGTTCTTATTACAAACATTTTTAAAAACATTGATAGAGAAACGCGCATTACGCGTAAATGAGGATTTCACAAATTGACTTAAGTCTTATTAGACAGCTATTGCTTTGGACCACTGATATTTAGTTACTATAAAGGTACATACTGGTCGCAAATCATTTGCGTATTGTTTAATCAATTATAATTCATTGCGGAATAAAAATATCTGCGTTCGCCATCCATCTCGTACGGTGAACAGCACCAAGTGCATAAAACATTATTGCGTTACATTTATTTCTTAGGTTACTATCTAAAAAACTCTAAAGTTAGGTCTAACAATTCTCTCTTCTTTGTGTAGAGCATAGACTGAACAGAATTTATACGCGACTGATCGATTCATTAACGACGAATTTTGTTATTTCGTCATCTAGTTCAAATCGAAATTTATTTAAATTTGGTCAATCTTTTTTAAATCTTTTGAAAATTACGGCAATGGAACCAACGTTTTTGTTCATTTTTACCTCAAACACGCTCCTCAAAATTATTTCGCCTATATAGTGTCTACGTGTTAATCATAACAGCGGCATTTGGAAAAAGTATTCCATAATGGCACACGTTCGATTTAATGGAACAGTGCTTACTGCTTTTGATTCAAAAACAAAGCATTTTGTCTTGAAGGCCCCATTGTTGAATGGCATTACACACAGCTGTTCCACTTTCCAAAGCAAGAATCTGGATCATTTTTTTTATCACTATTCACCATACTGGTGTGTGAGACTGGAATAAACTCGATAAAGCTAAGGGTAACCCTAATCTACACATATAAAATTGTTGAGCCAAATTCACAATGGGGCTAAATTATTGTGATATACATATTTATCGCAGTCGTTTTTGATAATTTTCCTCTTATTCTCTTAAAAACCCAATTTTCATATAGTCATTAAATGTTACCTATTTGTCTATTATAAAGACAATATATGATTTTCTTTAATTTTTCAATACAATAATAATAAAAAAATATTTTTAAAGAAGTAAATACTTATTATTATGATTCTATTGTTTACAAAATTTTTTTTAAATCAAAATAAATAAATAATGTGTATGTATTTTAATACTATGTTCACGCATGCACTCTTATTGCCTAAATCGCAATAAACGCCATTATTCAGGTCAATATTTCATATAAAATTTCAATTAATTATTGCGCAATAAATACGCAAATTGTAATAATATTGATTAAAACTTAAAATACAGCACTGTCATTAGTACGTTCAGTGAGCATATTACAGTTTTCCGAACACTTTCTGTTGATATTTGACAACTCAAATGTCAACAACGACAAACAAAAAAAAAACAACAACAAAAAAACAATGTTCTTGCAACAACCAGCTGCTTTGTTTACCAGCTGTCAAATGAATATTGCTTATTTTATTTCTGAACACTAAAATATTGTACTCAAATAATCGAATATTGGCTCAATAAAAGTGCATGTCTGAACACAGTGGCGAGGTGGTACGAATGCCCTGTTTGCTACTAATATATATGTTAATCGTATATATTAATATTTTAAATTTGTACCCCCATTTACACTACAGCGAAATCTAGTACTTATGAGATTTCGAGCCAAATCTAGTTGATTTTAACTAGATTTCCCATACAAAACAAAATCTACTTATTTAGTAGATTTCGGCAAAATCTACTCAAAATCTAGTAAAAATAGAACTGCAACTATGTGTTTTGCCAAATAGTACTTAAAAATACAACGCTGAACAGGAGAAAAATGACATTTCATTGGCCAGCCGAGGCAGCCATTTGAATGAAATTATTTTCCATTATTAACCGGAAGGATTGTACTTTCAAATAAAAAAGAAATTTGAGAAAAAATTCAGTAGTTTTTTTTTTAAAGCATTTTCAAAAAAAAAGTTATTTGGCGGACCCTTTATCAGTTTTGTTTATGGATGTTAGCTTTAAGCATAACAACTGAAAAGTTTGGTGGCTCATTCTAAAACATTATTTCTGATTGGATCTTATTTGGTCTTGATGAAAACGATACTAAATGTCCTATATTTTTCATTTTTGTTTGGTATTAAACTAAATTTGGAAATATTATTTTCTTTTAAATTTCAGTCAGCTATTTTTGATATTAAAATGAAATCTTGCTACTGTCAAATAAATCCAGTGTAAACGATCTAGATTTTGAGCAGGATGTGAAATCTAATCTACTAGATTTCGCTGTAGTGTAAATGGGCTATAAATATGATATTTCCGAAATTATTATTATTATGATTGCAATGTGTATCAAAAATAAATAAAAAATATGTATTATCAGTGGCAATGTGGCAAAAATGCCCTTTGTGGCACTTTCCTATATTTTACATAAATCTTTTTAATCTTTAAAAATTTTAAATACATATCGATTGTAATGTACATAAAAAATCATAAAAGTGTTTTATTGTTGTAATTATTCTAGTTAGAGCCAGGTATTGAAATTTAATAAAAAAGAAAAACAAATAAATCACTTTGAATAGAACAATATTCGTCAGTGTACCTATACGTAAATTTAATAAATATTGAGTCAGATTAAACAAAAAATATGATATTATATTTTACAAGAAAAAGCATTTATAATAATACAAAACTTAGGAAGCAAATATAACTTTCTCCTATTAAGGCCTAATTGGTACTTTTTAATTTTGCATTAACGTAACAACACTCATCACTTTTCTGAACAGCTTAGCTCGTATTGACGTTTACGGACGTGTATAAATAAATTTCATTTGCATTGTGTTAAAAAGCGTTTTAACGATTGCGCGTTTTTATCGCTTCTATAGGTATACAAATGTGCGTACGTTAACGTACATTCTGTTTTTGCGACTTATACGTTTGACTAACAGGGCCTTAACGCTTTGCAATTAGAATATCCAATTTTAATAGCTTGTAAGGAAGTGGCGTGAATTGATGATGATAATTTAATGACATGTGAGCTACATTCAGTTCAAATTATTATTTTTTTTTGCGATATTTATCAAACATCAAAAAAACTTAGTACACACAAATTTTTACTAAACACTAATGGTGCATGGCGACGATTAAATTTAACTGATCAAATTTTGCATATGTGTTGGTAATATTTGGTTTGCTTAGCACAGGAACACATCAAATTTAAGCCTGCAAATTTCATTTAAAAACTGTCGCGAAGAAGAAGACATCATATGGTTTTTATCGGAAAATATTCTTTTATGGTTTTCTTTTTTTGAAAATAATTTTTTTTAGGTTTTCTGAAAGAACATATGGTTTTTGGATGGGAGATTCCTTTGTTTTTTTAGTGACGATTTTTTTTTTAATATGACAGATGTTTGTTTCATAGCCATTGCCTTGGCGCAGGCAATTAAAAAAAAAACAAAAAAGGAAAAGGCGAGTTTGATCCATTATTTAATGTGTGGCCGGTCAACTTAACATTTTTGCAATGACAGATCTAGTGATAACAAATTTTGCTTGACATTGAAAATTTGGCAGTAGCATGCCAATAGAGGTCAAAACGGTAATTAATGTTGCTCTGTTAAAAATTTAAACCAAATTACTGGATTACTGTTAAATTGTAATGAAAGTTTCAACATCTTAAATGTATTATTATGATTTAATTTTGGTAGTTCACATATAAAAATTTTTTTTTTTAATTATTTATTTAATACTATTAATTTAATAAATAGTAACCCTTTCCCAAAAAATATGAAATAAAAAAATTTTAAATATTTTTTGATAAAAATCGCTCACATGGAAGGCAAATTGAGTCATTATATTATTTTAAAATAAATTTACACCAATTTGTGAGATATGATAATAAATTGTTAGGCGTAACGATTCAACAAATAAGACCTATGAAACGATCGCAAAAGAAATGGGTATGATGGTGGAAATGATGAAAATGAAAATCAAAAATTTACGAACAACATCCAGTAAAAGCGTGAAATAAATGCAAAAAAATTAGAATGTGCAACGAAAAAAATATACATCTTTATACGAAATGAAATGTTTAGGTAGCTCAAAAGTTGTCAGAAAAACCATTAACAATTCAGCTGAGGTAAGTAATTAGTTATTATCAAATTTAGGCGTATATTGTTAACCTATAAAACAAGGTTGGCAACTGAAACGAATAACGGTATCGGTAATCAATTTATTATTATTTCGGTATCGGTAACGGTATTTAAATCATATCGGTTTCGGTATACCGGTATAAAAGTAATATGTCGGTATTTATACAGGTATTTACATTAAATGTATCAAACCTAAAAAAACAAAAAAATGGAAACAAAATTTAAATTTTTTTTATATAAATAACAGATTTATTAATTCAAAAACAAACAATAAGAAATAACATTTTCCTTAAATCTAAGAACACAAAAGTTTACCAATATTAACTATTTGTATTAGGAGATCACACAAAATAAAATTTTTGTAAAGAAAAAATAATTCAATTCATGAATAAATACTTTAGAATATAAAAACATTAGGCTAACATTTTAGATTTCATCCTCAAAAAGAAAAGTTAAATGTTAATTCAATTTAATTGAATGAATACACAAAAACTTAAAATTTTAAAATAATTCCTCATTAGATCGAATGACTACAACTGCATTTAAACTGTCATCATCCAACCTATTCCGACTTGGGTTCATGATATACTTTACTCCTGAAAATAACCGTTCCACACTAACTTGTGTGGCAGGTACAGCTAATATAACTTTAGAAATGGCATATAGCTCTGGTTTGGCTGTACTGTTTTCTTTCCACCAATTAAGAACATTCACATGTCTTTGTACTCGTTTTTCATTTCTAAAAGCACTTAGCAATTCACTTATTTTATTGCTATTTGGTGTTGTATAGGAACTTTCTTTCTCCATATTTCTAAGAATAGCGTCTACGCTGTCAGAGGATGAACTCGAGCTACAACTCATATTATCACCAACGGATGCGCAGCAGTTTTGGGAAAGTATGTCCATTTTAACACTTACTTTTACGATGTAGTCAATTGCTCGTTCGACAAAAACATCCTTCAGTACAAGGTTCCAACGAGGATCCATAAACAATACGCCTAGGAAGGCTTAATTTTCAAAAACAATTTCCTCTTTCTTTTTCATTTCATTAAGTAAATTAAATGAGAAATTGTTTTTAACTTTTTGTAGTTCAATTTAACATGTAAACCGGTATTGATCCATAATTGATACCGGCATAAGGGTAAACGGTATATACCGGTATTTGTACCGAAAAACTTATTTCGGTATCGGTTTAAATACCGGTACTTACTTTTAAACGGTATTTAATCGGTATCAGTATTATAACGGTATCGGTTGCCAACCTTGCTATAAAACTATAGTACGTCGTACATATCTATCAGTTTGTTCTATTTGAAAGGCATACTTTATCCGTCCGAAATAATTCGATTAGATTTCAGAAAATATGAATTAACTTTTTTAAATTACATAGAAGTCTTCCCAGTATTATTATTTTGCTTTTAAGTTAAATTTTTAAATTTATTTCGTAAAAATGAATACATGACCTCAGTAAAAGTCAATTTCGACGATAAGACGTCTATATACGAAACGCCGAATTTTTGTGTAGAAGGGGACGGATAGTAAATTGAGAGAGTAAATATGGCAGTCGGACTGATCTCTTCGTTTTATTTTCAAATATTTAGAAACCATCTCACTCTATCAGATTGAGGGTACATTTTTATACATATAAACAAAGGAAATATACAGATTAATAGCTGATTCACATGACTTTGTTGTGGATTTCACCAATCGTGTAAATGTGAAAAACTTGTCGTGATGCTTTTATATGTATACATATACACTCCCCGAAATATTTATAAGACCAAACGTATTTCTCGAAAAACTTAAAATCTTTTAGACCAATTCGTACCATTTTTGGGTTAAATATAACTAACTGTAATCTAAATCTTTTTATGTAAAAAAAATATTTTTTTCTTTGTTCAATAAAAGGATAGCACAAAATGAATTTCATTATCAAACGAAAAAATTATAAGACCAAAATTAAATAATATTCACCTGAAGCTAAAATAATTATGATAAAAAACAACTACTGAGTAATTTTTGTATTTATTAGTAATTAGTGTGTCCACCGTGATTAATAATGACTTCCTGAAGTCGACGGGGCATAGAATTTATTAAATTTTCAATGAAATTTTGACCAATCCTACTCCATTCTCTTATGATGGCACTTTTTAAACATTTTACATCCTTATACTGAGTGTTATTATTGAAAACTTGGTCCGATAGTATTGCCCATAAATTTTTTATCGGATTTAGATCTGGACTACATGCCGGTAAATTCAAAACTGGAGGACAGAAATGATTTTGTTGCTTTTGATTTATGGATTGCAGCGTTATCCTGCTGAAATATCCAATTGTTGCCTAACGAATCATCCCCAAAATTAATTAAAACGTCATCTAATAATTCAATATACTTCTCGCTATTAATTTTAGTTGATATAAAACAAATAGGAGTCCTTCCCGTAGTCGAAATCCCAGCCCAAACCGTTACGGTGCCTCCAACGAAATTTCGCGACATTCGTTGAAGTTATTCAACGTTATCAGTTATTTTTTCTGATGAAAAAAAAGTTGATTTAGGTGGTCCAGATGGTTCCTAAAAATATTGGATGGATTCACGTAAAAAAAAATCAACGAATGTCGCGAAATTTCGGTGGAGGCACCGTAATACTATGTTCACGTATGCAAATTAATTGAGAACAATAGTCGGTTAATTGATAACAATACTTTAACCGTTCAGGTATAATAAATATACGCAATATTCATTTAACAGCTGATAAACAACAACATTGTTTTTATTTTGGACGCGTGTTTTTGTATTTTTTTGTTTGTGTTTGTATGCAAGTTGCCATTTTTTTTTTTTTGTTGTTGTTGACATTTGAGTTGTCAAATATCAACGGGAAGTGTTCTGTAACTTATAATGTTCTCACTAAACAGACTTATGACACTGCTGTATTTAAAGTTTTAATTAATATTATAACAATTAGTATTTAATTGAGCAATAATTAATTGAGATTTTATATGAAGTATTGAGATCAATATTGGCGTTAATTGCGATTTACGCAATAAAGGTGCATACGTGAACTTAGTATTACAGTTTGGGCTGGGATTTCGACTACGGGAAGGACTCCTATTTGTTTTATATCAACTAAAATGAATAGCGAGAAGTATATTGAATTATTAGATGACGATTTAATTAATTTTGGGGATGATTCGTTAGGCAACAATTGGATATTTCAGCAGGATAACGCCGCAATCCATAAATCAAAAGCAACAAAATCATTTCTGTCCTCCAGAAACATACCAGTTTTGAGTTGGACGGCATGTAGTCCAGATCTAAATCCGATAAAAAAATTTATGGGCAATACTATCGGACCAAGTTTTCAATAATAACACTCAGTATAAGGATGTAAAATGTTTAAAAAGTGCCATCATAAGAGAATGGAGTAGGATTGGTCAAAATTGCATTGAAAATTTAATAAATTCTATTATTAATCACGGTGGACACACTAATTACTAATAAATACAAAAATTACTCAGTAGTTGTTTTTTGTCATTGTTATTTTAGCTTTAGTTGAATATTATTTAATTTTGGTCTTATAATTTTTTCGTTTGAGAATGAAATTCATTTTGTGCTATGCTTTTATTAAACAAAGAAAAAAATATTTTTTTTACATAAAAAGATTTATATTACAGTTAGTTATATTTAACCCAAAAATGGTACGAATTGGTCTAAAAGATTTTAAGTTTTTCGAGAAATACGTTTGGTCTTATAAATATTTCGGGAGTGTATTTTTTTTTTTTTTTGATATTCCTAAATATTTTATCGCTGATTTTTCGTTGGCCTAGCCTTAGCTTCACCAAAGAATTGACTGTAGCCTAATTTGGACTAATCTTTAATGGATGTGAAGTACACCGATAATTTACTACTCATTACCTCAGTATAAGTAGACCAATTGCTCTTTTTTTTTTGTTAGAAAAATCGATTGCCGGATTTGATTTGAGTAATAGTTCGAAATCAATATTCAAGTGGTGAGAAATTTTACAGTCTCGATATATTCCAATTACTGACGAATTATCTATGTCTGTCGTGTAACAACAACATATGACATAATTAAAACAAAGTAGTCATATGTAAGTAGTCATTCATAGTCGTCGCTATAAGACAAGGTTAGTCACTTCGACACCCAATTGTAATTATGTAAAGGCCGTGCCAGATAAAACTTTGTTGCTTTGCGTAACGTTTATAACTTTGACAGAAAAGCGCAAAGCAAAAGGTGTATGACACAACAAAAACTTTGACAACACTCGCGTTGTTTGTTTATCTTTTACAGTGGTTGGCGCGTAAGTTTTTTTACTAAGTAAAATTATAAAAATTATATTAAGTACTTCTTCCAAAAAATAAAATTCACTTATCTCTTTTTTTTTAATATAATAAAAATAAAACAATTACAAAAAAAACGTTAAATTTAAAGAAAAATATTAAAACAATAAAATTTGCCAAAGATATTTACTGAATAATCAACAGCTGATTGTCAAAGGGCGCAAAAAGATGAGAGATGCCTAACTTTTCGCTTTGCTTTGCGTTAAAAGCAGTTTATATGACAAGTGCCATATAAACATGTACATTTATCTTAAATGTCAAAGCGTATATGTAACGCAACGCGAAGCAAAAGTTTTATCTGACATGGCCTTAACACAGCAGTGTCGACTTCGAGTTGTTATCGATTATTGAAAGGACAAAAATATTATCCGTAACTCTTTATTTATCGAATCTTCAACTTCTTTGAAATATCAATAAGTTATCAAATCTTAACTACAATAAAAAATTTTATGTATGGTCAACACCAAGAATAATTTTATGTTTTCAGGGAATTTTTTCAATTTCTGCTTTGACTGGTAATTGTACATTGATGACCTTATGAATATTAAAAATTTTAATGTACCACGGTGCAGCTGTACTAATATGCAATATTTTGTTTTGACATCTTTGAATTTTCTCTATGTGGAAAACAGGCGCATTGCATAACACCATATTAGTTTTAGGAGCGAATTGTACAGTAGAAGTTTGTAATCCAACTTCAGCATGAGTTTCTAGTCATTAGCTATTTAACTTGTGATAACTTAGCTTCTATGTAAAATTTCCATGTCAGGCGTTTATAAAGGTGAATGTCAATATATTTTAAGTGTGAGTGTTGTACAGGGGTGTAATCCGTCTTCTTTTTAAGTATCTGTAGTCGGGAAAGACCTAATTTTTTGGCAAGATAGAATATCGAAAAATTTTGATTTGATTTTTGAATTTGATTGAAGTTCTGAAAGTGTGTATCCTAATACATTATATTTTTTCTATCATAATTCTTTAGTATTCTAGTCTAGGAATTTTGATATTAAAGTGTATTGAATTTAGTAGGTATTATTATTTAAAATGCGAACATCTGGACAAAATGGCCTGATCTACCCTGTCATCAACAATTTTTAAAATTCTTTTGAGCTTACTATTAGATGACTGCAGTTTCATCACCAATTATCCAATCCCTCAGTAAGTAACCAGTTAGAGATTTTGCGATCACCAGGAACACGTAATCACCAGCGATGCCAACTTAGCACTTTTTACGCTATTTTTAGCTTCTTTTGAGTGCACGCTGCGCGTTTTTTTTCTATTTAGCCCTTTTTTTGAAAAAAGACCTGGAATGGCCCTTTTTGGTTTAGTTGCTTAGCACTTTTAGCACTTTTTGCAAAAAAAAGAAGTATTTTTAAATGATGGGGAATCGTTTGAGAAGTAATGATATACAAAATATACCTTTTTGTGCAACTGTTAGTTTCTTTAAACATTAACATATTAGCTTGAATTGCGGAAAGCCCCTCTATTTACTTGCCTTTAAATATACCGTCGAACCAGAAGCTAGTTCAACACATTTATTATAGTGAATTAAATTTATACTAAATGAAAAAGAGCTGAAAGTTTTTATGAAAAAATATTGATTTCCTGTCAAACACCAGGGGCCTAATTCTCGCATTCGTGATCGAACGAATTTTTACTCGAACGTGCGAGTTTTTTTTAGTTTTGGGATTCTCTTACTCGTTATCGAGTAAAGTGTATCGAAATTTCTAATGATGGCATTCGATAACGTGTGATTATTCGAAAGCAACCTTGCGAGTTTTTACTCGTAGGCACTAAAGCTTTCGAATTAACGTTTTCCTGCTGTAAAGGATAATATAAAAGAATGTAAGTAACAAATTTATAATAATTTATGAAAAAAAAAATTAATTCCAGTATTTGTAGGTCAAAAGTTTCAAAAATTAATTACACCCAGAAGAAAATTCTTAGAAATTTCATGGTTAGGTTAGGTTAGAGGACATGTACTTGCCAACTGTGACAAGTACAGTACCCGGAGGTCGAATTGACCTCCGTCCTAGCTTCTCACACCACTCGTGTTGTGTGCGTTAATTTTATACATGAGTAGCGGGACCTACAGTTTAAGGTCGACTCCCAATTCAGATTTTTGAGAAGCTTTTCATGGTAATTTTTACTCTCAGAGTTTTTGCCAGAAATCTGTTGAGACGAAATTGCCGAAATTTTTTTTTTCGCTTTGATGTCCGACCTGGGATTTGAACTCGGGCCTTTCGTCTAATAAGACAACACACTACCTACTAGACCACGGCGAATTAATTTCGTGGTTAAGCATTAAGAATTGGCAAAGAGTATTTCACCAAATACTCCTCAGGGAAAGACAAGAGATCTAATCAGCTGTGGGAACAGCTCACAACTAAGCTCAATGCTTCCGGTGCACCAATCAAAGATGCAAAATTGTGGCGCAATGTAGTTTAACAAACTCTTGTTTTAGTTTACATAACAGATGTATGTCTTTAAGTATACGCTTTCTTTTTCCCCAGAATAAGAAGAAAACAAGTAAAATCAAAATATACTATCCATTATATGAAATATTACAACTGTAATAAAATTTTCTTCCTTGGATTAATTAAATTTCTTTTATTTTTGTAAGAAAACATATGTTTTTTAATTACAATTTTTGAATTTTAGTCAGTGCTCTAAAACGAAGTAATTAACTCGTTTCACAACACTTAAGTAACAAATCGATTCGTGTCGTATCGAGTAACATCATCAGAAAATTTCTCGCTTTCGAAATTATTTTCTATTCGAACACAATTTCGATCACGAATGCGAGAATTAGGCCCCAGCTTAAAGAAATTTAGAACTTGAAAATTGAAAATTGTATACAAAATTTAAAACTATATAAGTCGAAAAATCTGGTTAGAACTGATAGTTTTTGGATCGAAGTCAACCAATTTAAAAACTCAACGAACGAAAATAAATTTGGAAAACTTTCATCTTTTGTGTTAAGACTTCTGACATTGTCCTACTCAAATGCAGAAGTAGAGCGCACTTTTAACGTTATGAAATAAAATAAGGAACATAATGTCATTAAATACATCTAATTACTTAATTCATATAAAGTATGGATTAAAACAAAAAATTGTTGCTGTTTGGACTATCAAATACCAGGAAATCAGTTCGGTGCGAGCATTCAATACGAACGGTTGTGTCGAATTGTTGTGAAATAAATAAAAGATCGCGTATCAGCTGATAATACACGTGGTTTACTTCTCTAATAACAAAAATAAAAGATCACTCTTCTGAAAAATAAAAGTACCACCTAATTACACTTATATCTGAATCAATTCGTTCAAATGAAAAGAAAAAAGATTTTCGGTAATAATCCGAAATTTAAATTATACAAAGCTATGAATGAACGATCTGTCAACCAAGCTTCTTCGAGTAACCGCTTTGGTTTACTAGATGAGGCAACTGACATGGACACACATGATGAGTGTACAAATGTTTTAATTGTGTAAAAAGAAACTACAAAAATGTGAATCACAAAGCTGATGATGTCAAATGTCCTTGTAGACAGGATTACTTGAAGATTCGCAAAAGAGTGACCTCTGGTTCTGCTTCATCTCCTCACAGAGAAAGGAGCGCTCCTATTTTTAGAAATTTTGAAGAAGATTTTCCTCAATTAGATTCAACCTCTACTCCGCGTTTACAGTCCGCTGATCGCCATAAAGTGCTATATTCTGACATATCGAAACATAGTAGACAGAATGAAGATAGTGATAACATATCAAATGAGAAGCTGTTAGACATTTATTTTGAAGCAATTGATGCTCTTCAGAAATGTAAAAATAAATACGACAAATTGAGAGTATTAGGAAATATGCTTCGAAATGTCATATAATTCAATATATTTTGATAAGCTTCATGTTATGCACTGGAATGCTCAAGGCATAACGACAAATCCAGCTATCACTGAGTTGGAATTATTTATTCGAAGAAATATTATAGATATCGTTTTATTGAATGAAACTTTTCTTAAAAGCCATCATAAGTTTTGCATTAATGGATACAAAATCTATAGAAGAGAACGACAAACGTTCGGCGGGGGCGTCTTAATCGCTATTCGAAATTGCATAAGTCATAAATTCCTTGGAACAGAAACAACCGACAGTATTGAAAATTTATCTATATCTGTTGAACTTAATAGAAGATCTATTGTTATAACTTCTGCATACTCTCCTAAATATTCTAACAATTTTAAGAGAGACCTTGACGTTTTGATTAACAGATCAAATGACTTTTTTATATTTGGAGATTTTAATGCTCAGCACGTAAGTTGGAACTGTCTATCTAATAACACAGCGGGAAATGCCTTGTATAACCACCAAAACCAATCAAATTACTACGTCTACTATCCCCAAAATTTCACACGTTTTAGTCAAACGTCTACGCCCTCTCCGCCATCAACAATTGATATACTCCTGTCTAACTCTAGTTTACCGTTTTCTAACCTGATAACTCATCCGAATTCATTATCATCTGATCATCATCCATTCACATGTTTTTTATATGGAAATATTCATGGTACAACACCCCAAATACATCTTTATCATCTAGCAAATTGGACCGAAATTAAATCTTTTGTTAACAGAGAAATCGAACTTAATCACCTACTTGAGGACAATATAACAATCAATAATATAGAACTAAAATTCAATCGGCTGATTGATATTATAAAAAATGCTGGTGAAAAAATTCCTGTTGGCGAAAATAAAATATGGCATAAACGCATATCTGTTTTAAGTCTCAGACTGATTAGAGAGCGCAGAAAACACCAACGGCAGTTGCAAAGATGCTATGATCCCTCTAGACGGCTGACAATTATGGCAATAATTAAACAATTGAGGTTATTAATCGATTTCCATATTAACAAGGACAGAAATAACCAATGGAGTTCATTCATATCAAAATTACCAGCGGGTAATAAGAAGTTCTGGATGATAGCTAAGTCTCTTAAGAAAAAAAGCTCTAAAATACAAAACTTGGTTGTTAATGACAAAGAAATGACAAACGATGCAGAAAAAGTGAACATAATTGCTAATGAATTTGAAAAACATCATTCAATAACTTTCAACAACCCTTCAAATATGGACAAAACGGTAGAAAAATGCTTAAACGAGTTAAATACAAGCGAAATAAATGAGAATGAAGTCCTTTTGACAAATAGCATTGAACTAATTGAAATAATAAAGAAATTCAAGAGTAATAAAGCTCCTGGCCTAGACATGATACAATGTACACTAATAAAAAAAATGCCTGAAAGAGTCTTTGAAGTTCTCGCTAAATTATTCAATTTCTGTTTTGCAAATGGCTATTTTCCTAAAGTATTTAAGGTGGCAAAGACAATACCAGTACCTAAACGTGGAAAAAATCACACTCTACCTAATAATTACAGACCAATAAGCATGTTAAGCGTCTTAGACAAATTGTTTGAAAAAATTATACAACATCGTCTTATATCCCATGTGGAAAGTAATAATATTATAATTAATGAACAATTTGGGTTTAGAAAGGAACACTCAACAGTTCACCAAATAAAGAGAGTAGTGAACCTAATAGAAAATAACAAGTCAAACAGAAAAAGCACAGGAGTTGAGTTTTTGGATATAGAAAAAGCTTTTGACACTATATGGCACGATGGACTAGTATACAAACTTAACACATTCAGATTTCCCCTATACCTACAAAAAATAATTAAACATTTCTTATTAGATAGATCTTTTATAGTATGCATAGGAAACAGCTACTCAACACCACGTAAACTTGTAGCAGGTCTCCCTCAAGGATCTGTTCTATCACCAACGTTATATTCAATATTTACTGCAGATATACCTATTAAAAGAAAAAATGAAGCAGCTTTCTATGCAGATGATAGTGCATTTATTTGTAATGGAAAAGTCTCCAATGCAATAGTGAAGAAGCTTAAGGAATCTATTACATGTGCTGATAAATATTTCACTAAATGGAAAATAAAAATAAATCAGGATAAAACACAGGCAATAATTTTCCCATTTAACAAATCCCCTAAACGGATCGCCAACTCTTCTTTAACAATACAAGGAAATACGATTGAAATAAAGGATTCTGTCAAATACTTAGGAGTGATTCTTGACAAAAAACTGAACTTCAAAGATCACATTGACCACATAAGCGAAAAAGCGATAAAATGTGGCAGAGCATTGTACCCTCTTCTCAACAGAAAATCTGCCCTAAACTTAAAAAATAAGATAATGCTTTATAAGATGTGTATACGGCCGATAATGACGTACAGTTGCCAAGCCTGGTTTCCTAAAATAGCAAAAAGCCACATTAAGAAGCTGCAAATCATCCAAAATAAAAACTTGAAAATAATACATAATCTGAACTGGAGATTCTCCACTGATAGACTACATAACACCTATGGTCACAAAACAGTTTGCACCCTAATGACAGACTTGACGATAGCATTCGAAAATCGATGCCAACAGTCAACTTATGATCTCATTAGAAATTTACACTAGACAAAGGCAGATCCTTAACTTTCAATATGAAAGTTCTCTTAAGTGATGCTATTTTGTCACCCATTCAGTAAATTTCTAAATTAAACTTTTATATAAATGAATAAAGGGTTTTTAACTCCTAATTTTTTACCCCTAAACTGTGATAACATAACATTATATTTGTATATTATAAGGTATTGCCACTAAGATATAATTGCTGTAATACTATTGTAAATTCTCATAAAATGTTATATAGTTCTTAAGAATTAAATTGAATAAAGGGAATTGTAATGAAAAAAAAAAAAAAATACCAGGAAATGTTTGCCCTGGCGCTTTTTGCATCTACAAAGTTGGCATCGCTGGTAATCACAATGGTTCTCTTTGTCAAAACCAAAATGTCTTGAACTGAGTTAGAGGCTTTACGATCACCAGGAGCACGTGCTCACAATCGTTCTATTTGTCAAAACCCCCATTGAGACTATAATAGGCCAGAAATAAATTATTGTGCAGTTGTTACTGATAACGACGTTTTTAAATGCACACAGTGTTCTGCTATAAGGCCAAATTCTCCAGTCCAAAACATCACAAGCTATGATTTTAATAGCTGTAAAATATCTCAGCCCCCAAAAATTCAATTACAACTTCAAAAACAAGAAGAGGAGTATAAAATGCACATGGCTATTAGGAGAGGACGAAGCTTTCTCTCCTTCCGACAAATCCAAATTAGTGACTGAATGGATTACTTCTGCCAAATCCAATAAAAATAATCCCTAATCCTTTTCGCCTGAACAATGTGCGCATCGTGAAATTGCATTTAAAACAGAAAAATCAACAGCAAATTTTTAAAATATTTCACAGATATGTGTTGGTGCGACAGTGAAAATACACCCGAGTAACTACATAGTCCGATTTGTACATTTAGTTGAATAAAACTCAAAAATACTTTTTTATATTTCTCCAATCCTCCAAACAAATTTTATTTGACATAAACAGTTTTTTTTAACTTTTCATTTAAAATTATTAGTCACCCAAATATTTTTGAACCGATTTTCAAACGGTATACATAAACGTAATATTCAATCTTAAATGATCGTGTAAAATTGGAAAATAGAGTCCTGCTAATGCTCTCGTTGTATAAAAACGTGTGTATCGCTATTACAAGAACTTTAAATAAATTCATAAGAATTCAATTTCAAAACAAATCAGTAAAATATTTTGCATTCTTCTTAATAATAACAATTTGCTTACGGACAAAAATAAAAACAATTGTTAAAAAGAAAAGAAAATAAACAACAAAATAAAACGTGCATTATCAACTCAAGATGTTAACGCACAATGAGTTAACACAATGAATAAAAAACCGAAATCCAATAACAACTCGAATAAAGCGAGTCAGTCAAAATTATCAACAAATTATTTTTTTCCACTACAAGCTGTTGATGATAATAACGAAGATGAATATTGTGTACCAAAACCAACAAAGGTTATAATATCACCAATCACTGTTTTAAAATGTAAAATAGAAGAACTACATGAAATATGTAAAACAAATAAAATATCTGATTATTCGATAAGAAAAATTTCTATTGGTCTAAAATTGTTTTGCCGTTCTAAGGAAAATTTTGATACACTATGTAACGCTCTTACCAACTCTTATGAATTTTTCACATACGCAACCAAAAGTGAAAAACCATATAAAGCTTTGCTATTCGGACTTGATAAGTATGACCCCTTATTAATAAAGAAAAAACTTATAAGCATGGGATTAAAATGCTTAGACGTAAAACTTGTTGTTAAGAAAAATAACCATAACACTGAGTATTTCATTTATGTTGTTTATTTTGAACGACAGTCCATAACAATGAAAGAATTAAGACAAAACTATTATGTAATTGATTATGTTAAAATTAAATGGGAGTTTGAACAAATCAGGAAATCCAAAATCACCCAATGTTACAACTGCCAAATGTTTGGCCATGGGTCTAGTAGATGCAAAGTTAAAACGTTTTGTGCAAACTGTGCCGGTCCACATAAGACTTCCGATTGTAAGGAATCTCTTATAAAGTGTGCAAATTGCAGTGGCAATCACAAATCATCTTCCGAAAACTGTCCCAGCAGAGCTACATATTTGGAAATAAGACAGCGATCGAGACCCACTCCAAGGCGTTCTGTCTCACGAACTAACAATAACATTAACCCTGTTAATTACAATAGGAATTTTCCTAACGTTCTGCGTCAAAATGTTCCCGAGAATTCTAATTTATGGATCCCAACCAACAACAACAATACCAATGAACTGTTCACTTTACATGAAATAAAAAGCTTGACACTTGAGCTTATCACTAACCTTCGTAATTGTCGTAGTAAAGCAGATCAATTTGAGGTAATTACAAATCTGGCATGTAAATTCCTCTCATAATGACGTATGACCTAAATGTTATTACTTGGAATGCTAGAGGCATTCGTAACAAAAGTTCAGAACTGTTCCAATTCTTAAATAATAACAGTATAGATGTTTGCTTAATATCAGAATCTTGGCTAAATTCAAATATCTCTATAAAACATCGTGATTTTGTAGTTTATAGAAACGACAGAGACGTCGGCAGAGGAGGCGGAGTTGCTATTATTATTAAAAAGAATATAAAACATTCATTACTACCAATTGTTAATACTCATATTATTGAAAATATTGGAGTCAAAATTTATACAGATAACGGAAATGTAGATATTTTTGCATGTTATTTTTCTGGGGGTTCAGCTGGTACAGGCAACAACAGGAAACAGTTTTTTGCATCAGATATACGTAGACTGAGTAGTATTAATAACAAATTTATTCTTGGTGGTGATTTTAATTGTAGGCATCGGAGCTGGGGCTGTTTAAGAGCTAACTGCTGGGGTAACATTTTAAATGAGAAACTTATATCTTATAACATTGATATTGTCTATCCATCTGATCATTCATATGTACCTGCTAGTTCCAATAGACAGGGATCTACGCTCGATTTTTTCCTTACAAATATTCCAGATATACTATCACCTGCAGTTGTCCTAAATGACCTCAGTTCGGACCACCTACCAGTTCGGATCAAACTCTCTGATCAGGTATACAGAACAAACTTTGTAAAATTTGACTATAAAAATGCGAATTGGATAGCTTTTAGAGAATATCTTACAAGACATACGAACATACCGGATTCAAGTAGTATTATATCTAAGGAACAGATTGATGAGGCGATTATACATTTTAAAAATATCGTAAAAGAAGCCATTAATACTAGCGTTCCAAGGTTATCTTCCACTTTCAATACAAAGCATATACCAACATTTCTAAGAAATTATATTAGACAGAGAAATAACTGTCGGAGAAACTGGCAACGATACCGTAACTATTCCGATTTTAATGATATGAAGATACTCAATAGAACAATAAGTGAGGAATTTGAAAAACTAAGAAATAAGTATTGGACTAATTTATTAACAAATTTAGATAAAGGTTCTGCTCCTTTTTGGAACATAACTAAGATAATTAGGAAAAAGCGAAACCCTATACCTATTTTAAAACACAATAACTCCCGTTATACAACTAATATTGAAAAGTGTAATATAATGGCTCAAACCTTCGCATCTAATCATGAGATTTCTAGCCATTCGGGCGATGATGAGTTGGAATTACAAGTTAGGGTTTTAACCCAATCTCTTAGGCTGACTAATCCCAATATTTCGGTAGATATGCTAATAACCAAATCTCAAATACGCGATATTATAAAAAATACCAAATTAAAAAAGCTCCTGGAATTGATGGAAAGTATGGGATATTTTCCACTCGAATTTAAGACAGCAAAAGTTGTCCCCATTCAAAAACCTAATAAACCTCCTGACAGTCCATCTTCTTATCGTCAATAGGTAAGATTCTCGAAAAAATTATTAATAGGAAACTAATATTTTTTATAGAATCTAATAATATTTTTCCCCAACACCAATTCGGTTTCCGAAAAGAACACTGTTCAATCACTAGTCCGAATCAGAAATTTAGTTACCAATAATTTTGCTATTCAAAAATCGACGGGAATGGTGCTCCTAGATGTGAAAGCACCTTTCGATTCTGTCTGGCACGAAGGTCTTATTTACAAAATGATTAACTTCAATTTTCCAAATTATTTAATTAAAATAATAGAAAGTTTTCTTTGTAATCGTACCTTCAAAGTACATATTGGATCATCACAATCGGAATTATTCAACATTCCTGCAGGTTGTCCCCAGGGTTCATGTCTATCTCCCACTTTATACAATCTTTATACGTCAGATTTTCCTCAGCTGGAAAATTGTACCATTTCCGTATTTGCTGACGACACTGCTATCTTATGCTCCGACATATTCTATTCAAATATTAGTGCTAACTTACAAATAGCATTAAATAAAGTGTTTAATTATTTCAATAAGTGGAAGATAACACTGAATGCAAGTAAAACAAAAGCAATATATTTTACTAGAAAACGGAAGCCTTGTTTTACTCCTCAAGGCAATATAACGTTTCTAAATACAGAAGTTCAATGGGAACAGAGCGTCAAATACTTAGGTGTAATACTTGACCCGAAGATGAAATTTAAAGATCACATACAATACGTAATAAATAAAGTAAATGTTCTCACACGTGTACTATATTCCTTTATAAACAGAAACTCGAGTCTATCTATTGAAAATAAAATATTAATTTTTAAAGCAATTTTCCATGCCGTAATATTTTATGCAGCGCCTATGTGGGCAAAGAGCGCGTCTTGTCACATTAAGAAACTACAGATTGCTCAAAACAAATTATTAAAACTAATTTTTAACCTTCCTTGGTTTTTTTCAACAGCTAGACTGCATACAATTGCGAATATCGAACTTGTTGCATTAAAGTTATGTAGGTTGACATCTAATTTTTATTCTAGATGTATAGGATCTGAATACCCATATATTAATGATTTAACATCAGCATAGGTAGCTAGTAGGTAGATGTAAGTTGGTTCTAGCAAATCTAACAAAAATTATAAAAAAAAAAATATTCAAATAGGTTTTTTAAA
Source organism: Sarcophaga rosellei (assembly GCA_930367235.1). Classification (NCBI taxonomy): domain Eukaryota; kingdom Metazoa; phylum Arthropoda; class Insecta; order Diptera; family Sarcophagidae; genus Sarcophaga; species Sarcophaga rosellei. The sequence continues at coordinate 41,539,123 of OV884021.1, read as the reverse complement.
ATTTTGCCTCCAATACTATTATTAATATATACTTAATTATAATTTTGTAAATAACTATTAATTATTAAGAAGAAAAAGTTGTATAACTTGAACTATTTATGTATATGTATATTATTTTTAGTTGAAAAAGAATGTATATATTATTTGAAAATAAAGAATGGAATGGAAAATGGGAAAATATGATTCTTCCTTATTTTTTCAAGTTTGAAATTTGATTCATTAACGTAGCATTTTGTTCTTCCATTATTTAGTTCAAATCGAAATTTGTTTAAATGCAATATTTGATCAGACTTTTTTAAACCTTTCGAAAATAACGACATTGGAACCACTGTTTTGCTAATTTTTACCTCAAAAATGCTCTTCAAGATTATTTTATATATATGGTTACCATGTACCATAAGAGCGGCTTTTGTAAAATGTTTTCCATAATAGGAACTTCGAACAATTTCCCAATTTGCCGGCTCGATATAATGTTAATACAGGTAATACTTTGACGTTACAATCCAATCACATAACATTAAAAGTACTAATGTCGAAGTTTTTTTCAACAATAACATATGATTTTGTCACATTTTGTCTCAGGCTGTATGAATAGAGTTTTAATTTCTCATATAATTTTGACCGTCAAGCTCTAATGCCTCAACAACTCCAATGATAATGTTGACGACAGGACAAATCAAGCCGCATTGTCTAGTGGTTCTCGTTAAATCCGATAAAGTTTTAATTACCAAATTCAATATACTTCCATTTTCAAATTCCTAGATTGGGATACCAAAAATTATAAAAGAAAAAATATATTAGGATACATACTTTTAGTATGAAAACTACTTGGGAAATATTATATGTACAGTAATTCTAAATTTATTAAAAGGTTAATTGCTCTTATTACTACTCGCAGTTAAATCTGTGTTTAATAAAAGGTAAGTTTAGCCAAAGTGAACTTCAAAATAACCTTTGACCTTTTCTTGTTATTACAACTTACTGATAAAATAGAGCTAACATTTTTAAAAATAGGGCAGTACCGGAGCAATATCGGTTTTGCCAAATTAAACAAGATCTTTAAAAACGTAGTTTCAACGATTTGCTTCTTTTTTGTTGTGTTTATTCAATTTGATGAACTTCGATTTATCTCACTTTTACTTTATTGTGCAGTCATAATAATGAAAAACAAATTATCATCCCGTTAAAATCCCGAATTTAGTTAAAGGCAAATTGTAATAATTTCCACGGGATACATCTTCTTGCTATATAGTTGCATATGACTAATATACAGGAACTTGTTGTCAATTATGGCGTGACCTCGATATGGACTGCTCCAATAGTCAAGCAGCTAAATAAACATGCATAGCATTTCTCTTTATGCCGATTTATCAAATAACAAAAATCGGTCCAAAAAAATTTACTACAGTGTATGTAAAAGAAGCTATGTATGAAGCAATACGCGAGTTACGTCCCGATCCTCACACGAATTTTATAGGCTGGTAAAGTGTGGGAGAATCGACATAAGATTTGAATTACACTTTGCTAGTCAGCAAAGCTAGCATTTTTGTTTGCGTTGTTTAGCTCTAGTTATAAGTATAATATAAAGAATAAAAATTCTTTTAAAAAGTAAAAAAAAATGTTATCTACACACATCAAGAACGACTACAACAATTTAGAAAAATAAATTCATTAAAAAAAAGTGAATTGAATTTTAATGAATTCATTAAAAACGAAATAAATGAAACTTATGTAAGTTAAAGCGTTTTCCTAGGGAACGCTTGAAAATTAAAGTTGGGGCCAACCCTTGGCCCTTGTTATAAAAAGGATTCTGTTTTTCTTATCTGTGTCCAAAAGCAGTATAAGTTTCAGAAGAAGAAAAACAATCCAATTATTCCAAACTATTTGTTGTGTATTGTTCACCAGTTCTACTTGACAAAACGAAATAAATGATTATATTTTAAATACATAAAACAAAGGTAACTATGATTTATAATTGCTGAATTTTAACAAATATAATTGGAACAAGTACATACACTTCACTATACATAAATTAGTCTTACTAAGCAATGCACAATGGGTAGAGCGTGTTAACAACAATTTCTTAACTTGATTTTTAATATAATAAAGTAAGTACTGAATTTTTGCAAAGGTATTAACTTTTTTTTCTTGATATTACAGGACAAAATATTTTTTTAATTTTCAAAATTTTAATTTTAATTTAATTTGAATATTAAATATTAGTTATCAAATTCAATTAACTAATACAGAAATCAATTTCATGCTTATTTAATTCAATTTGTATAATACTTTTAATTTCAATTTTTAATTTCTGTTTCATGGTTTCATTAAATTAAAATTAGATTCCAATTTGCACTTACCAAGTGGATGAGTTACGATGGAATATTTTTGACATGGACCTTGTGTATTTTTTACCTGTGTCAGTCGCTATTGTTACCCTATTGTCTCGGTTCACTACTTCGCGTTTGTACAGAGGTTTTTGCTTCGCTTTAATTTGTTTATCACGAACATAAACTACGTTACCACTTTCATATTGCTTTGGATCGTGCCGTTCCTTATTCATTCTGTGATTTCTCTTATCTTGATCATTTCTTATTCTTTCTCCAATATCATAGAGCAGTTTGTTTTGGAAGTTCAAAACATTTTGATAGTTAATTCTTTGTCGTCTATTAAAGAAAATATCGGACGATTTCACTTTTGTCACGGAATGAATGGTGTTATTGTAACGATCAACCGCAATGTAAACCATATCCTTAGTATTTGCGTTTCCAACCTCTTTCTGCAGGCATCTAAAAATTTATATAACCGTAGATTGCATCAAAGAATCCATATCAAAAATATTATTAAAAAATGATTTAAACTCACCACCTTGTAAACTTGTTAATTCAGGAACGTTGTTGTTATTTTTTAGTTTCACTTACAGCCATAGCATTACTCCTTAACCAGAAAAAAACACTATGAGAATTTTCATTTCAACTTTTTTTTACAAAAATAATTTCACATTAAAAAAATTTTTAAAATCCATTTCATTATTTCATTTTCTTCATTTCACTTTTATTTATTTTCATATATTCTTCAATTTTTGATTTTCTCAATTTCGCAAATTTTACAAATTATTGCTTTTTATTTTTTTTCGTAAATTTTAAATTAATTTTTTATATTTTTGCTTTTTATTTCGATTAATTTTACAAAAATTTGTTCTTCCTTTTTTCCTCAATTTTTCACGTTTTCATTCTTTATTTAAAATACTTTAGGTATTATACTTCTTAACTTCTTGATATCATAAATTTTCATATTTTTATTCAAATTTCAATATATGTACATTGTACATATAATTTAGAATTTATTTTTCATTTCATATCATTTCTTTCTTTTTCATTTTCAATATATCTTACTCTTTTTTGGAAATTCAAAACCCGTATTTTTCATGAATACGGCGGCGGTACCGAATTGGTATTACAACACTAGCCTTTTTTATGTTTACTTTCTTCTTTTTTTTTACACTTTTGGAAATTTAAACCGTATTCTTCATGAATACGGCGGCGGTACCAAATTGGTATTCCAATACTAGCCTTTTTGTATTTACTTTCACGGTCAAGGAAGGGTCGTGTTGTCCTTTTTAGTTGGCAGCAGATCAACTGCATTCAACCTACTAAGGCACGACTGGCTTCACAACAATATTTTCCCATGTTCCCATGTGAATGCAGGAAGTTGCCTAGTGCAACTATCACACAGGATAAATATTGCTAACCAATAATTTTGAATAATTCTGACAAGGAGTTGAATCTTGACGACTCTTAACGAGTACGTCCTCTATATTTCGTCAGAATTATTGTCACCTGGATGATTTTTTATTCAATTATATTTGTCCGTGTGATCAAATTGGATTCACAGGAACTTATAAACAGTTATAGTTTCTTGTTTTTAAAATTATTGAAGGATTATTGGAGCGTACCGTAGGAATCGCAATATCCTTTATTATTTATAGGATGTACTGGAGGGTCCCGTAGGAATCGCAGCACATCCTTAATTTATTATTTAGTTATAATGTTCTGGACGATCCCGTAGGAATCGCAGAACTTAATATTTTTTCATCCAAGTCAGGATTTTAGGTTCCCACATTTTTAAAGCGGGTCCCTGCTCTTTGTTTATAAAGAAACTAAAAACTAAAATTTAAATAAAAATATTTAAGAAGAAAAAAATCCAAAAAATTATATATAGAAATTTCTTGAATAAACAAAAAAAAAAATAAAAAACTGAAAAACTCTTAAGATTAAGAAAAAAATATAACAATAACTACAAACAAAATTAAAAAAACAGAGGATGAGCATCCCAATTACAACAGACCCAACAACAACAGCAAGGATATAATTCAACAATTTCGCCAAATTAGATCATTGCATAATAACTGCAACATCAACGGTTTTATTAAATCCGTGGAGATGGTAATATGTAGGTCTTTTTGAAAATAACGCCGAACTGATTAAATTTGGAATCCAGATAATAGTAAACGAAAAAATCACAGCAGACTTTGGGGCTTATAAAAGAGGGAGACATATCTTAAGAGCAACTGAAAGCCAAGTTGAAAATTCAAGAACATCATGCCGAGAACATCATATGCACAATTATTTAATAGGTGTCGCTATATTAGAGTAAGTAATTCAAGATAACTTTTTGATTGTTTCGAAATTGTTAAGCATCAGATAAGTGAAATGTATGAGGTAGATGATAATAAATTTATGTTGTATCAATCTGAAAATGTAGACAGGGATTTGATGAATATTTTGATTGAAAAAATCGATGGACCACTTAGAATTCATTTGGACGAACATTTGACTTTAAACGATATAATATGTAGTGTTCACACGAGTGAACAAATTCAAACAACCCCAACCCTGATTTCCAATATGACAACACAAACATCTCAAACAGACAATAACAATTGTTATTAATAACATCCCCAATACACGTTAACATTCACCATACACGTCAACATTCACCACACACATCAACATACACACATTCTTCAACAGGTCGTAAATAATTGTTAGGTCCTGGTAGAACAGTCGACTAACGACCCTCAAATGAAAGAGCTGACTATCGATCTTCAAACAACACAGAAATACCCAATTAGCCCTACGCGTGTGCGACAAGTGATTTACTTTCAATTTATATTAAATACGTACTTATCAAATAAGAAACCCAGAATTGTGAACATAAAATATTACGATTGTGAATTCTACATATAAACAAATAATATACAAACATACATAAAGAATACATTAACAAACAGAAGAATATAAGTTGTAAATAAAACCAATATTGTGAATTATAATATATAATTTATTGTTATAAAATAAATAAAATACGTTTATAACGTTCATGAAAACATATACTCACAAAACATTTACAAACACTTATCATTTACAAACATATATATAAATAAAATAGAAAAGGTTTGTGTACTTTCTTCTATTTATATACCCTACCCCCTCTTACTCTCATACTAACCCCACCCTATAACCCGTTTATTTATTTATTTATTTATTTATTTTTATTTGCCTATGGAAATATTCCTTGCAGGCACTTAAATTAACGGTACAAGATATTAATTCTAAAAAACTATGAGTTTAAATACATAATTACATTATTTTTTATGACATTATTGGATAAAGAAAAATCAATTAACATATACAATTTATTAAATTCTTTACACATTCTCCTAATTGGATCAGCACCAGCGTAGTTGGATCTAAAAAATTGTATTGATAATGGGGAAAAATGACGTGACGGACGTTGAGGAACATTAAATGTGATATTATGGATTAAAAAGCTGGAGCCTATATCACCAGTAATTACATTGAATAAGAACGAGATATTTAACATAGTTCTGCGGCTTTTAAGTGTCGGAAGTTTGATTAATGCTAGTCTCGCAGAATAAGAAGGTAAACGTGTGGGATTAAAATTCAGTCCTCGGAGACAAAACATCAGAAATTGCTTTTGTACAGATTCGATGACGTCGGAATGTTTTTTATATAGAGGATCCCATATTATGGATCCATACTCGAGTATAGGTCTTACAAGAGATGTGTAGAGTGATTTAGTTACATAAGGATCGTTAAATTCCTTTGCCCACCGTTTTATAAAACCAAGTACGCTTCTCGCTTTATTTACTGTCATAGTTATGTGCGGAATAAAGTTTAGCTTGGAGTCAAGTAGAACTCCCAGATCCAGGAAGTTATCTACAAGCTCAAGCTCGTATCCATCAAAAGCATAGTTAGCAGGAATCGGATTCTTTCTTACAAATCTCATGTATTTACATTTTTTGAGATTAAGCTGCATTAGATTTAAATTACACCATAAATGAAACGAATTTAGGTCATTTTGAAGAAGTTTCTGGTCGGAAATTTGGCGGTAACTCAGGAAAATTTTTACGTCATCAGCATACATTAGAATATTGGAATAGTGAATCATATCAGGTAAGTCGTTAATAAACAATGAAAACAGGAGCGGTCCAAGATGGCTACCCTGAGGAACACCAGAAAGGACATTAATACTTCTGGAGCAGCAGTTTCTAAACAGTACGGTTTGTTTTCTGTCAGTCAAATATGAATAAATCCATTTTAAACAAAGATTAGTAAATCCCATTAAATGAAGTTTCTTCTTTAAAAGTACGTGATTGACTTTATCAAAAGCCTTGCTGAAATCCGTATAGATAACGTCTGTTTGTTGCTGATGAAAAAATCCTCGATAAACAACTGTTGAAAGATGAAGATACATGGTCCTTCGAGGAAAAAAGAGACAGTGACATATATATATATATATATACAGTCCACATAAAAACCCCCGACCCATTTTTGCAAATTCTACCCACCCTGAAAGATATAACCCCACAAAACCCTAAATTTAAAATTTTTAAAACAATTACAACAAAAGTTCAGTGCATTAATCAATCAGTGCAAATGTGATATAAAAGTGTTTAAATAAACAAAATAAAATAAACACAAACACTAACAAAAACAGTGGAAAACAGAAATCATCCCATGCAAAAATATAACAATTATCCTACAAACAAAAACCAATAGTCAATAGTCAACAAAATACTTAAATATAAATCAGAAAGCACAAATTAACAATCAACACAAACAATAATCACAGAAGGTCACATTAAGTGCAAGAGTGCATTAACAAAAACAACATACATATAAAACAGTAAAAAATAACACATTGCAAGGTCAAAAATAATAATACATCACATATTTAAAATTTTTAGATACAAATAGAAAGTGATATTACATAGAACAGTAACATAAAATTTAAAAACAAATTGTTACGCGCCGGTTGTACTCGAATATCAAAATTCAAATCTACCGAATAAAATTTCGAGGTTAAGGGCATGCAAAGATCTACCCGGTTGCTCAGATTTATGTGGTTCTTAACCCGAATTTTACGACGCGTGAACATATAAACACAGCCTGCATGCCATATAAAAACCCTAGACTGTGTAAATATAAAGAAAACAACAATAGTATAAAACGCGAAAGTATCCGGAAACAAAAGAAAACCGAGTCGAAAATGGTTTGACGGTTAGATGTTAACCCGTCAGGGTGATAGGTTCCCTCCCAGTGACAAGGTCACACGCCATGACAGACGGACACCCTAATAAAGAAAAAACTACGTCTGTCCCTAATATAACCACGTGCTTCCTAACCTACCATGCTCCCAACATTCCTCCCGAGTTTACCAATCAAAAAGACATGTTAATTTCATTTCATGTTTAAAAAAAAAGATAACATTGGAATTTATTGAATAATTCGAAGAAAAAGAAATAGGAATATGTATGAAGGTGTTTATATAATTATTTAAATAATGGGTTAGTATATGTCTGCAAGAAATAATGTAATCGAAAGGTAATTCTACGAGATACAGTAGTTTTGATTTAGCTGCCTTTTATTTACGTGCGCATTGCCTGCACAAAAATTAAAGTAAAAAATTTAATTTAGCTGCATTTTTGATTTATCTGCACAAAATTTCTTGCAAAAGTTAGTTGCGCAGGTAAGTCAAAACTACTGTATAATTAAGGTTTATATAATAGTACACAAGAAATAAATTGCCTTATATAATAAAAAAAAAGGAAAAAAAGTATGTATATAAAGAAGGTTTACATGGTATTTATTAAAAGCAAAAATAATATATATATATATAGATATAAAAAAATGAGGTGATGAAAATACGTTGACTTATCTGCTCTGCAGTGCACTGCTCCCACGTTGTTGTAGTTCGGCTTCCTCGGGGGTTGTTTTTGTGTTTTTTTTTTGTTCTTAGTTTATTTTTTTGTTAGATCTCTTTTGTTAAAAATGTTTTTTTTTAATATTTAGGTAAGTTTTTTTTTTTTTTATTAATATTATTTATTTTCAAAATTTTTTTTTATGTAGGTTTCACTGTATTTTTTTTTTTTATGTACGAAAATTATTTAGTTTTAATTTTTCTTCTCTTTTTTTTTGGGTTTTTTTTTATTTTAAATATATATATATAGGTGTTGATTTGTATGTGTTTTAAATGTATAAAAAAAAAATCAATCGTTTCGCATCAAAATAAAAGTTTGTTGTTTGGCTATCTTAGGTTTGTTAGCATTTTCATTTAATTTCTGTTAAAATACATTCTTTTTATTTTTAGTTCTATTGTCGTTATTTAATACAATATTTATTATTTCAAATTTAAAATTGACTTTTTAATTTTATTAAGTAATGCCGTGATATGTTTTTTTTTCAATATTCGTAGTTTTATTTAAGCAAATAGGTTTTTTTTTTATTTTATTCACAAAAAATAGTTATTTTTATTTTTTTTCAATTTTTTTGGGGTTTTATTAAACAAACTTAGTTTTCTTATTTTTTTTCTCTTATTGCAAGTTTTATATTTAATAGTGTTTTCACACCGAGTGGTTTTAACGCAAAAGTTGGTTTTAACGTTAAAATCAAAAATAAAACCTGCTTTTACCGTACAAAATTATTGTGTTAAAATCAACTTAAAACCTTTTTTGAATTGGTTTTAAGTTGATTTTATGAAATACAACCTTGTTTTATGTACTAAATCAGAGCTACCAGCTCTGAAATGGTAAAAACAGCTGATAAAAATTAAATAAAAACAAAATAAAAACAAAACAAATGTAAAAATATAGAAAGCCGGTTGTGTAAAAATGTAAAATTTCAAATAATGAATGCTACAACAATAATAAATAACAATATTTTAACAATAATATTAATAATATTAATATTATTTCTTTATTTTTCATATTTTTTGTTTTTTCTTAAACAAAAACATTTCTGTTCCGTCATGAATGTATGAAAGTTAAAACCTGATTTAAGAAAATTTGCAGTGTCAACGCAAAATCAGCTGATTATGGTTTTAATGCTAAAATCAGGTTTTAACTTTTGGTGTGAAAACACTATAAAGAAAATTTTATTTTTGTATTTGTAGTTTTATTTAGGAAAAATAGTTTTTTTTCACTTATTTTTCAACCGAATGAATTTTGTTGAATGTTCGTTTTTTTTGTTTAAACGTAAATTTTTTTTTCATTTTTTTTTAAATCTTTTCAACTTTTTAGCCTTTTACTTTGTTTGATAGGTAGAGACTAGCATAATTGTTTATTTAAATGCATACCTTTATTTTTTTTTTTTTTTTTTTTTAAAAGAGTAGTACCAGGAAGGTGGAAAGTCACCAATGCCTGGACATTGACGATAAATCACTCCGAAATTTTTGTTGTGTTGATGGTGGTAAAGATGATGGCTGGTGGTGGTAACGATGATGGTTGGTGGTGGTAATGGTGATGGTTGGTGGTGGTAATGATGATGGTTGGTGGTGGTAATGATGATGGTTGGTGGTTTGTTGGACTGGTCACTTGATCTTGTATTTTTTTTTTTCCTTTTCATTTATGTTTTGTATATGCAGGAAGGGTTTTTTTTACAGGTTCTTTCTTTTTTTTGGTTTGCAGGAATTTTTTTTTTATTTAAGTTTTTTTTTTTTTTTTTAAGGTTAGTATTTAAGTCATATATTTTAATTTAGAAATCACATCAAGTGCTTTTAAATTTAAACAAACACACTTCCACTTTTTTATTTTCATTTTCTTTTTCCTTTTTAAAAACTACCACACTTCACTACCGCTTTTATTTATTTATTTTTCTTTTAAAATACTCTGCACGCTTTGGCTATCACACGACAACTCCCTGACTCACAGCTTGTTTTTTCCTTTTATGTCTCTTTTACATTCTTACTAGAATGTTCTTTTCTCCCGCCAAATGCATTTTCTTCCTTTGCCTATTTCCCTCATCCTTAATTCATTGACAAATGTCACATTGTGATTGGCCGAACTGTCCGAACGGTAAAATCCTAACGAAACAGACGCCAAGTGTCAAAATCTGATTGGCCGATCAAGACGCGCCAAAAAAAATATGACGAAGGACATACATAGCAAAAGGAATAAAGAAAAAGAAAGAGTTGCAATCATAACGATCAAAGGGTTGCAATAAAGTGCATTGTTGCCAACCGTATATGCAAATAAAAAGGGTGGGAGTAAAAGTTACAACAGGCAATCCGTAACAAAATATAAATTAAAAACAAACATAACAGTTCACAAAAGTTCACAAAAAATAGAAACAAAATACATATTACATTAAGAAACAAAAATGATACATTTTCAAATCAATACATAAACAAAATCAAAAGTGAAGAACACAAAAATAAAAAGTTGAACACAGTTCACAAAAAATACCAACAAAATGCATAGTGACAAAAATTCAAAATTATAAAGTACACTAACAATTCGCTCCAATACAGTTCTCTAACAAAAAGAAATCAAGAACAATTACAAATATAAGTAACTACTAACAAATTAACATTATTAACATGGTACACAAACACAACACAACAAACTTCGCACAAAGAGGAATTGAAAAAATAAATTTGGTTTTTACCCTACCCTCAGCAGACAAGGTAAGTTGAAAATTTTCAATTTACATTTTTTATACAATTTTCGTATAATTTTATGGCGATTTTTAAATCACATAAAACCCACCCACCCAACACTTACCCTTTTTCTCTATAATATTTCCAAAATATTGAGAGTAAAAATATTGCCGTTCTCTTTGTGTAGTGCAACAAAAACACAAAGAATACCCAATAGGCAATTTGTCTGCTAATTAGGAGTCCAGAGGACTCTCAATCACTACCCGCATTGAGATTCATGAAGCTTGAATTGGAAGAGTTGTGGTCGAATATTGATGGAAAATTCAAACAAATCGGAGAATCGCCACAACTCAATGACCCTGAAGTATCCAATTCAATAAATTTTAATGGCTTCTCCAAGAATGTGAGATCTGCCAAAAAATTCTATAGGTCATCTTTGATTTATATAGATGAATCAATAGAAAAATTAACCCAACCCAAAAATTCAAACCCCACCCCACCAGAACCCACACAACCCACCCACTCAGTTTGATTTAACGTACTCCCTTGCGATAAGCAAACATTTAGTGGGGATTTCGAGTCTTGGGCCTCGTTCAGAGACCTATTCAAGGCTATTTATGGTAACAATACCCGCCTAAGTGGAGTAGAAAAACTTTTCTACTTCAAAAACAAGACTAGCGGCGAGGCTAAAGAAATAGTCGACAACGCACCCTTGACTAATGCTGGTTTTCTTATTGCTTGGACCCAACTGGTAAATCAATATGAAAATAAAAGGATGCAAATTAATGCACAAATAAAAACCCTTCTAGATTTATTAGCGGTAAACACTATGTGCAGTGTTTCAATAAAAAAATTACAAAGAAAGATAAATTACTGTATTGCAAACTTAAATACATTGGAGATAGATACGGATAATTGGGATCCTATCATTGTATATCTCTGTTTGACAAAAAAGGAAACCCGAAGGCAATTTGAAAAAACCCTAAAGGATTGCGCTGAAATGCCTTCCTGGACAGATGTGGATGTGTTTTTGACGAATACATTCAAGGAACTCACTTCTGTCAATGATGTTCCGGAAAGTAACCCTAACCCTAACTCAAACACCCACCCAAAACCCAAATACCTCCAGAACATCAAATGAAAACATTCCACAATGTGACACACAACAATATAAAGGATACCCGATCTACGAATAAAATTCAATTCCAGACGAAACCCTCAAATTCTACCCAAACCCACCCGAATACACATGATTACCCGAAAACCCAAGAGAAACTCGATGGTTCAGTGTGCAAACTTTGCAAAAATAACCACACTTTGAGGGAATGCTCATCATTTACTTTCCTGGGAGTAAATGAAAGAATTGAATTCGTAAGAAGGAATGGCATTTGCTACAATTGTCTGGCCATTAGCCATATAGTATCAGAATGCCAAAGTATATTCACGTGCAGATACTGTGGCGGCAGACATAACACCCTATTACACAAACCCACCCCAAACACTAACCCACAAAATGACGATAAACCCTCTACGTCAAATGCAATACAGTCTTTCTCTACCTAAACCCAATCAAGCAAAACCCAATTAGATGGCAGAGCTAAATTATTAGGCACAGCTGCTTTGAATATTAAAATACACGGTGAAGAATTCCCTGTTAGAGCACTTATTGACCCAGCATCAGATTTTTCATTTATTTCTGTTAAGCTAAGACGCAAATTCCACTTACCCACCCTACCCATAGCTGCTGAAATCTCAGGTCTAAATGAGGTTGTTTCAGCACGTTCGAACAAGATGTGTGATATACATCTTGGTTATAACACGAACAAGGGGTTTTCACTGAATATTCAGGCAATTGTTGTCAAAACACTCACCCGAAATTTACGCACCCAAGACTTAAACCTTACTTTCATAAAAGAGTTGGACAGTATTCCATTGGCGGATCCTAAATTTTATGAAAGCCGTCCAGTTGATAAATAAATATTTTTTAAACCGAATTTACCCGCGGTAAATCGACTTACCACCGAGTTTTATTAACTTTTTTCCAATTCTCTGCGTATTAAATTGATATTATAATTGGTAGCGATTTTTACCCACAAATTCTCAGAGAAGGTGTTAAGAAAGATATTCTTGGCACATTAATAGCTCAAGAAACTGAGTTTGGTTGGATTTTAACCGGACCAGTACAATATTCTCATCCTACCCGAAGATTAGTTTCTTATTTCAGTTCTGTCAAGCTTGATAAATTTTTGACCAAATTTTGGGAAATTGAACCCTATTTTAGTAACGAGAATAGTACCCTAGCGAACCGATGGCAAAGGTTGAAAATTCAACACCATCAGTGTTGCAAGAGACGGAAGGATGAATATTTGAAAGAGCTCCATAAATGTTATAAATGGAAAAACCTTAAGCGTCCTGTGGAAGTCAATGACATTGTCGTCATTAAACAGGACAACCTACCCTCAAATGACTGATTACTCGGACGAGTAAACAAAACTCACCCAGGTTTCGATGGACTGCCCAGAGTAGTCGAATTACGGACATCAACCGGAACATTGACTCGACCCATAAACAAGGTCGTAGTCCTACCCACAAATTGATTAAACTCCTTTCGATAATCTTATATGTTTTACCCTTGTTCATAACCCATTACTCATCCAGAATATTAACCTCGTTACTTATCTAACTACTTACCCAAACCCACTATCCACCCGAAATTGACCACCCACCCATTTCGGGCATTGATTAACCCACTCACCCTTATTAAATGGCACAAGTTTTTGCAGTAATAATGACAATATTCGGGTTCCTAGATGGATACATTTTTCACCTTCAGCAGGAATTGAGTTTCATGACTTTTCAGATGCTTCTGAAAAGGCATACTCTGCGATTATATACGCACGAGTTATACCCATTGTTTTTACGGGTTAAAGGGTTTAGGTTAGTTTAAGGGTAAAAGGGGTTAGGATGTGTGATATACCAACCGTATTGTATGTATATATATGTTTGTTTCTGTGTTAATAATAAAATGTGTTGTTTTGTGTTACTTTTAGAAAACGTTATAAATAATATTTTATTTATATGTTATAAAATGTATATATATTTTATTTTTATATTTATATTTATGTATATGTTTATATGTATTATTTCACAATTTGTTTGCTTTATTAGAAATTCAATGTTTTTGTCTATTCAATGTATGTTATTTTATTTATAATTTGAATTGTGCATATGTTTTTCTATTATAATTTCCTTGGGGGTTTTCTTTTATGCACGCGCGACGGGTTTGTTTGCTTGTTTTAATTCTTCTCTGTCGTGAAGGATCGGAGATCGTTAATCAACTGCTTGACCAAGGATAAGCTTAATTGAGTTGAAGTTGTTGATGAATGTGTGTATATGTTGATGCCTGCTGAATGTATATATGTGTTGGTGATGTTATCGTTATTATTTTTAGAGATGTTTGATGTTTGTCAGGGAAGGGAATGTAAATTTGTTCACTCATGTGAACATCCTCCCGGGCCGGCAACCTGTGAATAAAAAGAACAATTATTTTTATTTGTTCAATATTGGGTCATGGAGAGTAAGGGTAATTATAATAAAATACTTTATTATATTTTTAATTGGTAAGGGATCCCATAACTAGCCAACCCAGAGTTGAATCCTGCGCTATGAGCGATCCGCCGTCGATATGAATGGTGTTTGGTTGTAAAATGGTGGTATACAAATCACCACCAATTTCCATTGCTACAGGTGAGTTCGCATAAAATTCTGGGTCTGCCAGAGAAATCCTACAGAATCTTCCTTTTATGGCAGGGTCCAGTCCGTGACCGTAAGGGGTTCTCGGCAGATCATTCGAAACCTGCATGCACACTTCATACTGCATCGTGGAGGCCATGTTGGGTGATATTATGACCTTCACGTATACATTTTCATCCACTTTGAATGGGTTTAGAGTGGATTCACGCACGAACGATATGCCAATTTTTGAGGTCGTTAGGCTCGGGTTTAAGACAGCCCTGACCAGTTGCTTGGATTTCTCCGTTACAACCTGAACTACAACCGTAGGTACAATGGTTTGGGTCCGTAGTGTTGGTAAAGTGGTTAATGTATTGGGTTTTACAATGGTTCGTGGCGCAGGAATCGGTACGGCGGTTCTTTGTGATGTTGTTGGTGGGGACTGCTCCTTTTTAAAATCCTTCAGTATACGATTCGGTCCGTGTAGGGTGGTGTGGTGTTTGTCCTTACACTTTTGGCATCGGGATTTACTGGGACATTTTCCGATTAGGTGATTCCTGGCCAGACAATTGACGCAGTAGTGCAATTTAACTGCGATTTTATATTTCTCCGCCAAATTCATCTTTTGGAATTTCCTGCAGCTTGTTAAGCTGTGATCAGCTTGACAGATACCGCAACCAAAATGGCGTTGTGGTTTACGCTTGTTGCTGGAACGTGCACTACGGTTGTTGTTGTTGGGTGCCATATTCTATGTAAAAAAAAATTATATGTGAATGAAATGAAGTGTAATGAATGTGTTAATGGGTTAGACTGTTAGAGTGAAGGGTTAGTCATGAATAACAGTTACAAGTGGATAAGTGGGTTGAAAAGGGTAAGTAAACAACTAAATGTTATTTGGGTTATACTAGAAGTGTCAAACTAACTAGTAGGTAAAATGACAACTTTTGTTATTGGTCGAGTTAACGTTCCGGACGATGTCCGTATATCGACTACTCTGTTTCGCCCATCAGAGCCAGTATATGTTTTAATGACTCGACCAAGTAACCATTCATTTGGAGGTAAATTGTCCTGTCTGATGATGACAATGTCGTCTGTTTCAACTTGACGTTGAGGGTTCTTCCACTTGTATCTCTTGTGGAGCTCTTTAAGATATTCATCTTTCCATCTTCTACAAAAGTTATGATGTTGAATCTTTAACTTTTGCCAGGGTTAGATTTTCATTGGTTACATCGGCTTCTGCTGGGGTTAAAATGGGTGATCCAATTAAAAAGTGTCCTGGAGTCAAAGGGTTAAGGTCCTGTGGATTCTCACTTGACGGGCTCAAGGGTCTTGAATTCAGGCATCCTTCTATTCTCGCGAGCAGTGTGGCTAGCTCTTCAAATGTGTACTTCAGGGTATTCATTTTCTTCAGATGAGCCTTAAAGCTTTTCACTCCCGCTTCCCATAAACCACCCATGTGTGGTGCACCGGGAGGTATAAAATGCCACGTCAAATTTTGGAAGCTGCTAGCAGATATAACGGAACCTTTCAATTGTTTAATAAATTCCTGTCGCTCTTTCTTCAACAATTTGCTAGCTCCTATGAAATTCGTTCCATTGTCCGAGTAAATAGCGACAGGGCATCCCCGCCTCGAAAAAAATCGTGCGAAGGCTGCCATAAAGGCTTGGGTAGACAAATCAGATGTAGGCTCCAAGTGAATAGCTTTTGTTGCAAAGCAAACAAAAATGCATACGTAACCTTTTGTTATTCTACATGCTCTGCCATTATATACTTTAATGTCGAATGGTCCTGCAAAATCAACTCCCACATTTGTAAATGGTCTATCAATTTGGGTACGTTCTGGCGGCAATGCTGCCATGAATTGGGTTGTTTGTCTATTCTTGTATCTAGTACACGGTGAGCATTTGTTAATTACAGCGCTAACAAGATTCTTCAGTTTTGGAATCCAATAACCTGAGCGTATTATTCTCAACATAAGTTGATTTCCGCCGTGTAGGGTTATCAGGTGCACGTGTTGGGTTAATAATTTAGCAAATGAGCTGCCGTAGGGTAATAAAACCGGGTGCCTTTCAGAATATGACAAACCGTTGGAATTTGCTAGTCGACCATTTGCTCGCATTATATTTGCGGAATCTAAAAATGGCGTTAGGGTGAGCAGGTTACTTTTATTGGGTATAGGGTTTCTTTTCTTCAGACAGTGATATTCGCTTCTAAAGTATTCAGTCTGACAAAGAATTATAAGTCTATCACGGGTGGATTTGATCTCTGTCTCATCAAGTTCAATACTTGGGTGGGTTGTTAACAAACGTAGTCTTTCGTTGACTACTTGTGGGTTATTTCGATCAAGAATAACTCTATCGTTTCGAATTGTATTGTTCCGTTTATACGATGCGCGATCACAAAATCGATAGACATATGCCATTACACGTAGAGCATTTGACAATCTTGAAAATCTTGATAATATGTCTGGGTTTTCAGTTTTCGTATCCAAGGAAGGGTGGGTATTAACGGTCGTAGCAAACGACTGACTAACTTTCGCTTCAGCTTGAGTTGTGAAGTTTTTATGTGTTGCTGGCCACTGCGAAGCAGATTTCTTCAACCATGATGGTCCATTCCACCATAATTCATCATCTCTTAGGTCATCGGCGTTGCATCCTCGGCTAGCCACATCGGCAGGATTATCCTGAGAGGCCACATGGTTCCAGTTGTCCACTCCTACTGTTTGTAGAATAGTCGAAACTCGATTTGCCACGAAAGTGTTCCAAGTGTTAGGGTGTTTGCTAAGCCAGGCCAAGACTATCGATGAGTCGGTCCAAAAATATGACTGATGTAAGGGTAGGTTAAGTTGGATAAGTAAATTTTTTGTCATATTTGCCAACAACACTGCGCCACAAAGTTCAAGTCTTGGTAGCGAAATCACTTTGATTGGCGCAACTCTCGTTTTAGCGAAGAGTAGGGTTACAGAATTAGGTCCATCTACGGGTGTAACTCGTGCATATAGACATGCAGAGTAAGCTTTTTCAGAAGCATCTGAAAAACCGTGAAACTCAATTTTAGCTGAAGCGTAAAGTTAATCCATCTTGGTATACGAATTCTATTAATATTATCATAAGACTGCAAAAACTTTTGCCATTTCATAAGGGTGAGTGGGTTAAGACATTCATCCCAAGCTGTGTTATCTTGCCAAATCTGTTGCATTATAATCTTTGCAGATATTACAATTGGCGCTAACCAACCAGCTGGGTCAAAAAGACGAGCGATATCCGATAAAACAGTTCGCTTTGTGTATGCCGATTTCCTTTCTATTAATGGTACATTAAAGAAAAATGTGTCTTCCTTCGCATTCCATCGGATTCCTAATGTTTTGGCATTATTCGATTCCGGAAGGTTGAGTGAATCCACATCTAGTAGGTGTTCTTCGGGTAAGTGTTCCAACAATTCCTTCGTATTAGAGATCCATTTTCTTAAAGGAAATCCAGCAGAGTCAAGAGCCGAGATCAATTGGGTTTGGCCCTCTTTAGCTTCTTCAATGGTGTGACCTCCAGCTAAGACATCGTCCACGTACATATTATTTTGTAATATTTGCGAAGCGATAGGGTGGGTATTTTGAATGTCTTTGGCTAATTCGAGTAGTGTTCTAATAGCCAAGTATGGCGCACAATTGACACCAAAGGTAACTGTTTGCAGTTCGTAATCCCGAATGGGTTCGTTGACGCTTTTACGGAATAATATCCGTTGGAACGGAGTGTGTTTTTGTAATGTCGGCATTATAAACTATCCTGTAAAAGCGCCATTTCAAGATGAGTACAACTAAATCTTGTTGTAGGGTAGGACCAGTATATAGGGTATCATTAAGGCTGTTGCTGTTCGAGGTTTTGCTAGATGCATTAAAAACAACTCGAACTTTTGTCGTAACACGATCAAGTTTCACAACAGCATGATGGGGTAAATAATAATGGGTATTTGAAGGTGTATTTGGGTTATATTCTATAAGTTTCATATGACCTAGTTCGATGTATTCCTGTAGCACGTTATCATATTCCATTTTTAGTTCTGGCTTTTTCATCAAACTCTTCTCATTTCTTAAGAACTGAGCCATAGCCACGTGTCGTGAGTTTCCTAACTCCACAGGAGGGTATCTAAATGGAAGGTCAACCTGATAACGGCCATTAGGTAATCGACGGGTAGTGGTCATATAAGTTTCTTCACAAAAAAACTTTCTTCTGAAACTTTGGGTTGGGTGGGTATATCTTCAATTTCCCAGAATTTGGTCAAAACTTTATCAAGCGTGACCGAACTGAAGTATGAAACTAAGTGTTGCGTATTTTTCGTGTTCCGAATGGGTCCAGTCAAAATCCATCCAAACTCTGTTTCCTGAGCTATTAGGGTATCAAGAAGATCCTTTCGTACTCCAGATTTCAGTATTTGAGGGTAAAAATCGCTGCCAATTATAAAATCTATCGGTCTGCTTTCGTAGAACTTTTGGTCAGCCAATTGAATATCTTCTAAGTGTTTTACAAGGGTTGGGTTTAAGCTTTGGGTGGGTAAATTTTTCGTTAGTGTTTTCACTACAATTGCTTGGATGTTCAATTTGAAATTTTTATTAGTATTTGAGCGTAGAGAAACTTGACACAGTTTAGTCGATCTAGCAGAAACTATCTCATTTAATCCAGAAATTTCTGCAACTATGGGTGTAGTGGGTAAACGTAACTTTCTTCTCAGTTTATCCGTTACAAATGAGAAGTCTGAAGCTGGGTCAACTAGAGCTCTAGCTGGAAACAATTCTCCTTGGACTACTACATTCAGCACCGCTGTTCCCAATAGCTTCGTTCTGTCATCTATGGGTATGGGTTTGTTTGATTGTGTGTGGGTCGAGAAAGACTGAGCTGTATTTGGTGAAGAAGATGCCTGGTTATCCTCATTATGTGGGTTAATCCTTGAATTTGGTCTGTGCAAGAGACTATTATGTCGTCCACCGCAATATCTACAGATAAATGTACTGCGACAAGCTTGTATGACATGACCGACGGCTAAGCAATTGTAACATATTTCATGTTTCCTTACAAAATCAATTCTCTCGTTTATTCCAAGTGAATTGAATGACGAACATTCCCTCAAAGTATGGTTTGCGTTGCAAAGTTTGCAAATGGAACCATCATGTCTAATTTGGGTGCTTGAGTTGTTTGAGGGGAATTTTTGTTACTTTTTACGTTTGTCTTGGGTGGGTGGGTTGTGGGTGGGTGGGTTTTTCGTCGGTTTTGGTTGATACCTAGGGCTCTTCCCATTTGAATCATTGGTTACATTATGAAATGTCTTGCCTTTTCTGTCATACTGTGCTCTAACATCTTGGAATTGTTTGGGTTTTGGGTAGGTAGGAATATTACTATGGTCTTGGATATCATTAACCAAAGTTAGTTCCTTAAATGTATCAGTCAAAAATACATCTAAGTCAGTCCAAGAAGGCATCTCTGCACAATCAGAAAGGCTTTTCTCAAATTCCCTTTGGGTCTCTCTAGGTAATTTTGATGTACATAGGTACACCAAGATAGGATCCCACTGATCCGTATCTATGTCTAAAGTGTTAAGATTTGCAATACAGCAATTTATTTTCCTCTGAAGCTTTCTTATAGAAGCACTACACATGGTGCTTACTAAGGGTAAATTTAGTAGGGTTTTTAATTGCGCATTTATTTGCATCCTTCGATTCTCATACTGAGAAGATAATTGACGCAATAAGAAAGCCATCATTTGTCAAGGGTGCATTGTCCACTATTTCTCTGGCCTCGCCGCTTGTTTTTTGTTTAAGATAGAAAAGTTTTTCAACTCCACTTAAACGGGTATTATTGCCATAAATGGCCTTGAATAGGTCTCTGAACGAGGCCCAAGACTTGAAATCCCCACTAAATGTTTGCATATCGCAAGGGGGTACATTAAAACCAACGGAGGGGGTGGGTTGTGTGGCTTCGGGTTGAGTTGGGGTGGAATTTTTGGGTTGGTTGCAGTTTTCTATAGACTCATCTATGGAAATCATAGTCGACCTACAGAATTTTTTGGCAGATCTCACATTCCTGGAGAGGCCATTAAAATTTATTGAAGTAGACACTTCAGGGTCATTGAGTTGTGGCGATTCTCGGATCTGCTTGAATTTCTCATCAATGTTCGACCACAACTCTTCCAATTCACTCTTCATGAATCTCAACGCGGGTAGTGTTTGAGATTTTTCTGGAAGAGCCTTATAATCTTCCTCAAAGGCGCTTAAGTCCTGTTGAATGTATCGCATAATATCGGCGGCCAAAGTCTTCAATTCCGACATTTTTGGGTTAATCAAAAGAGATTATCAAAAAAAATTTCCAAAATAAAACAAATTTATTTCTATATAAAAGCTTTTAGCTTTTTATTTCTTTATTAAAGTTTTTTTTTTTTTTTTGCAGACAAAATTTCCAATTGGGTATACAAACGTTAATTGTGCGCGCTAATTAACTTAATATGTAATATAAGTTCCTTAGAAGCAATATAAAAAATATTTTTTAAAAATTTCACAGAAAGGGTGAAATATTTTGAAATGGTTGGGTGGGTTAAAATGAAAAATATTTTATATTATATTGCTAAAAAAGTTATGGAACAAATTTGCAAAAGAAATTGGAAATAAAAAAAAATTTTTGTAAATAGCAAAAATTTCGACTCACCTCTGTTTGTAGGGTACAAACCACAATAATATATATAAAAAAAATTCTCTTGTGTTGTCGATTCCTCTTTGTGTCGTCTTCCCGCTATGATCAGTTGATAATATGGGTAGTGTTGTTGTTGCAATTTTCGACAGTCGCTATAAGTACACTATGTATGTACGTATGTATATATTTTAATGTGGTTTTTTATATTTGGGTAATTTTTGTAATATTTTGTTATTATGTTTTGTGTTGGTATTTGTCTTCAACTTTCCTGAACGATATGTATTTTGTTTCTATTTTTTGTGAACTTCTGTGAACTTTTATGTTTGTTTTCAATTTATATTTGTTTTTAAATTTTTTGTTACTGTTCTTTGTAATATCACTTTCTTTTTGTAAAAATTTGAAATATGTGATGTTTTATTGTTTTTGACCTTGCAATGTCTTGTTTTTTACTGTTTTATATGTATGTTGTTTTTGTTAATGAATTCTTTCATTTAATCTGACCTTCTATGATTATTGTTTGTGTTAATTGCTAATTTGTGTTTTTTGATTTATATTTAAGTATTTTGTGCACTTTGTTGTTTTTTTTTGTGTTATTTATTTAAAAATTTTTTGTTTTTTTTTTTGTTTTAGTGTAAGATTTGTGAATTTGTTTTATTTATTTGTGAAAAATAATTTTGTTTTCTGTATCTATGCACTTTTATGTTTTTTGCTTTAACAGCTTTGATATTTTAATGCACAATTTTTTCTTCTTTTTTAATTTGTGGACTGTATCACTGTTTCACTTTTTAACGGTTCGTGAGGACCAATGTTTTTACGGGTTAAAGGGTTTAGGTTAGTTTAAGGGTAAAAGGGGTTAGGATGTGTGATATACCAACCGTATTGTATGTATATATATGTTTGTTTCTGTGTTAATAATAAAATGTGTTGTTTTGTGTTACTTTTAGAAAACGTTATAAATAATATTTTATTTATATGTTATAAAATGTATATATATTTTATTTTTATATTTATATTTATGTATATGTTTATATGTATTATTTCACAATTTGTTTGCTTTATTAGAAATTCAATGTTTTTGTCTATTCAATGTATGTTATTTTATTTATAATTTGAATTGTGCATATGTTTTTCTATTATAATTTCCTTGGGGGTTTTCTTTTATGCACGCGCGACGGGTTTGTTTGCTTGTTTTAATTCTTCTCTGTCGTGAAGGATCGGAGATCGTTAATCAACTGCTTGACCAAGGATAAGCTTAATTGAGTTGAAGTTGTTGATGAATGTGTGTATATGTTGATGCCTGCTGAATGTATACATGTGTTGGTGATGTTATCGTTATTATTTTTAGAGATGTTTGATGTTTGTCAGGGAAGGGAATGTAAATTTGTTCACTCATGTGAACACCCATTAACACACCTATATTCGTACCCCTACTCTTCACTAAGACGAGAGTAGCACCTATCAAAGTAATTTCTTCGCCGAAATTAAAACTTTGTGGTGCAGTGTTGGTGGCAAAAATGACACACAATTTGATTACCCATCGAATGCTAACTCAACACCCAATGAATTTTTGGACGGACTCTACAATAGTTTTGGCATGGCTCAGCAAAACCCCAACAACTTTGAATACCTTTCTGACGAACCGTGTGTCTCCAATTCCCGATGCGCTAGGAACAAGGAACTTGAGAAATGCGGATCATTATGACAACCTAACCGATGTAGTCAGTCGCGGTTCCAATGCTGACGGACCGAAAGACGACGAGTTCTGAACGAAGCAATCTGGTTGAAGGAAAATGCGAAAAAGTGGCCAACAACACATTTACCCTACGAAACCCAAGCTGAAGTTAAAACTGTAGACCAAAAACCATTTATGAACTTCACCCACCCTACCCAGGACATTTTAGAAAGGTTTTCTGAATGGTCCAAAGCTTTTAGAATATTGTCGCATGTCTATCGATTTTGTGACCACGTATCATTTACTCGAAGAAATGAATTTCGAAATGACAGCATAGTTCTGGATCGAAAAAACCCACAATCTGTTGACGAAGGACTCAATAGATTATTAACCCACCCGAGAACTAAACTTGATGCGCATGGGATCAAAACTATCCGTAATAGACTAGTGATACTTTGTCAGACACAATATTTCAATGGCGAATATTATAGTCTGAAAAGATCAAATTTACTCACCCTTACACCTACAATAATCACCCACTACTCACCCGAATACTCCTTACATACCCAAGTTCTTACCCAGAACACCCACCACTATTATTATTCACACAAAGACTCATTTCAGATTCCACCCGACGAGAAGTTACGGTTGATCTCCAAGTCGGAATTTAAAGTCTGTACCCTGAAACCCCGAGTGAAAAAATTAATACCCTTACCCATCTTTTGGACAACTAAAAATAATTCGTTTTCATTCATAGGTTACCGGCCCGGGAGGATGTTCACACGAGTGAACAAATTCAAACAACCCCAACCCTGACTTCCAATATGACAACACAAACAGCTCAAACAGGCAATAACAATAACATCCCCAATACACGTTAACATTCACCATACACATCAACATTCACCACACACATCAACAAGTCGTAAATAATTGTTTAGATCCTGGTAGAACAGTTGACTAACGATCCTCAAATGAAAGAGTTGACTTTCGATCTTCAAACAACACAGAAATACCCAATTAGCCCTACACGTGTGCGACAAGTGATTTACTTTCAATTTATGTTAAATACGTACTTATCAAATAAGAAACCCAGAATTGTGAACATAAAATATTACGATTGTGAATTCTACATACCCTGCAGTCAGACTGGGTCTATATGACTTTTTGTAAACAGCACTAGTTCAAATGTCTCCAATCTTTCAATATAAAAAATGCAGAGACAAAAGATGTGGTGTATATCTGGTGACTTTGTCAACAATTGTACACCATAAAATATTGTATTGACATATATGTCTTTATTGAAATATGTTGAAATTTTTGTTTTTTATGCGTCAAAAATTGTGCTCCGCAATAGTCTAATCTATTTTCTCAGTATTATAAATCTGGTTAATTAGAAAATAGCGTGCGCGTGGTTTTATTAAAATTTGGAAAAGTTTTGTGTAAGCATTAAAAAAGTGATTATAATATGAGTAAAAGAAATTATAAAAGGCAAATTAGAAAACAAATTGATTTATATAAAAATAGAAGTGCAAATACTAAAACAGTTTTGAGTGAAAGAAATGAAACAGTGTTCAATGAAGCGAGAAAATTATATTGTTGATGAGATCGCTGTGCCAAAATTGTCTTTGTGCGCGAAATTAAAAAAATGGTACATCGAAACGGCTCCATCAAGAAAATGCTTGGAAAAACTTTTGTTCATTTTAAAAGATGAAGGCCTGGAGGTTCCACTTTCTGCAGAAACGTTATTGGACCAAAACAAAAAAATTGTGGTTAGAAATGTATCACCTGGAAGCTATTGTCACGTGGGGATAGAAACGCAATTAAGAAAAATTGGAAGTGTTCTGCAAAATTATGATGATTTGGAGCTTGATATAAACATTGATGGAATTCCACTTTTTAAAAGTTCTCGGATTCAGTTGTGGCCAATTCTCTGCAGGATCACAAACACAAAGGAAAAAATTTTGCCTTTTGCATAGGCAATAAAAAACCAGAGTGTGTTAAGGGCTATTTAAAAGATTTTGTTAAGGAAGTGCATGTTCTTAAAGACGGGTTTGTTTTAAATGGAAAGAATATCAATATCAAGCTTCGTTGTTTGATATGTGATGCCCCAGCAAAGGCATTTGTTTGTGGGGTGCCTGGACATACTTCAGCTGATGGATGTACAAAGTGCACGCAAATAGCTAAAAAAAAATTGATAATGTACTCACGTACAGTAGCTTCACTGGCACTTTTATATCCGATGTCGATTTTGCTTTAAGGAAATATCCAATGCATCATTCCAATATATTTAAAAAAGAGAAAACACCACTCGAAGAATTGGGTTTTAATATGATATCACAAACTCCATTGGATAGCATGCACCTTGTCGACCTGGGAGTTATGAAAAAAATTTTGATTCGAATAGTTCAAAATAAAACAGAAGAAAAAACATCGAAACAAAATATATCAGCAATATCTTCTGGCCTGATAAAATTAAAAAAATATTTTCCAAAGGAATTTCCGAGAAAACCAAGGTCGTTGGAAGATTTACATCATTGGAAAGCGACTGAGTTCCACCAGTTCTTAGCTTATTCAGGCATAGTTGTACTCAATAGCTACGTACACGAAGATATTTTTTATGAATTCTTACTTTTGCATTGTGCTTATAGGCTACTTTGTAGTCCACGCCACGTAGAACGTAATATTGAACAAGCTCATGAACTTTTAAAATTATTTGTTGAAAACTTTTCTGTTGTATTTGGGTCGAACAGCATTTCATTCAACGTACATAATTTGCTACATTTAGCTTCATGCGCTAAAACTTATGGTCCCATATTTTCATTTTCGGCATACGAATTTGAAAATAATCTTCAAATTTTAAAAAAGCACGTCCGGAAGCCTAATTCTATCCTTCAACAAATTGTAAAACGGGAGAAGTACTCAACATTCGTTGAAATAAAAAATTAAGGAATTAAGTATGGAAAAGGTGGCATTATCGGAGTTTTTGTGAAAGATTGTTTTATTTCTTCAAAAGAACCCAATAATATTTGTAGTATCCGACCCTGCATTCCAATAAAAATTGAAAACATTTTTAAAGATGATGAAATTTTTATTGAAGGTCGCAGATTATTGGATTTAGAAAGTTTTTTTGAAGAACCCGTCAATTCAAACGAGTTAGGAATATTTAAAACAAATTTTGCTTTTGGTGAAATAGAAAAGTTTTCTCTAAAAGAGTTTGAGTTTAAATTTGTATGCCTACCATTAAATTAAAATTTTTTAATAATTCCAATTTTGCACACCTGGATTCCAGAAAAATGACCGATCAGGCCAATTTGTCAAAAGGAAAATTAAAATATTTCCCACCTCAAGGTAAGTTTTACAAACGTTTTAGTGCTACTGATTTGTTTTTGCTGTTGTTTTTTTTGTAGCTAATTCAAAATGCGGTTGCTGCCAAGAGGTCTCAAAACGGCTTGATGCAATAGAAAAACAGCGAAATAGTTTAATAGAAATTTTAGCTGAACACAAAGTGTTGCTAGATAGATTGGTTTCTCAAAATTTTGTAGTCGACAATATTATCCAAATATTTCCAGTAAAGACGGTGGAAAAATTAAGAGAACTTGATTCTCTTTTAGGGTCACATTCAGATCCATATGTAAGTATTTTGCTTTTCAGAAAAAAATTTATAAATAAAACAATAAATTTTTTTTTTGTAGAAACGGCAGATTAAAACTGTGATTGCTGGAAATGTGGAGCGCAATTTACATTATATATTTGCGCAAGACATCATTTTGAAATTTAATATCGACGGAATTTTTGGCAAAGAAAGACTGCGGGATTACGGCAATGTGTTCAATGCATTAATTGGTAAAAATGTCTTTATATGATTTCTCAAACATTTTAATTGAAATATAATTTTTCTAATAAATAGATATAATATCAACGAATAGCGATTTGCCAGAAAAAACTTTGAGAACAGGTTTTCAAAGACAAAAGAAAAAGTTCTTCAAGCAAAGCAGTCGCGAAAAAAGCTAAGGAAATACCACGAAAGAAAACCAAAATGAAGAAACCAGTCTGGCTTTTGTGGAAGAAAGCTTTTTTCTTAATTGTAATTAGTCGTCAAGTGACCTCATGTATATTTAATTATTTAAAAGGGCTTAGCCTGCCCTAAAAAAAAGGTATTCAATGTTTGTTAATATTTTATAGTTTACGCTGTGAATTAGTTTTTTATCTCCATTTTTTTAAACAAAACTTTTTATTCAAAAGTTTCTAAAATTAAGAAGGGTTAGCCAGCCCTGAAGATATGTGCAAATTTTTTTTTTTAACTTGAAAAATAACTGAGCTGTGAATTAGTTTATTAGTTTTTATCAAAATTTTTTATTAAATAAACTTATAATTACACAATAGTTGTTGTACGATTTAATTTATTTGCTTCGGTACCAGCTTAAAGGCCATAATATTAAAAAAAAGTAAAAAAAAAAACTAGTGACAATGTCGCTAATATGACACCACCTATTTACTATTGATATAACCCACAGGAAAGTTCCATAAGTTATAGAAATGTACTAGTAAATTCCTGGTTCTAATGTCACCATACGGATCCATGAGAAGTACCTAGTCAATACCAAGTCAATAGTCATAATGTCACTAGAGGATTTTCAATGACACGGGCATGTTAAATGTCTATAGCTCTAAGCTTTGTATGGGGTATAATTCGACACTAGTACTGTTGACAAAGTCAATAGCGATTCAGCACATTTTTAATATTGACATTTCCTACAGGGTATAAACAAATAATATACAAACATACATAAAGAATACATTAACAAACAGAAGAATATAAGTTGTAAATAAAACCAATATTGTGAATTATAATTAGCAATATGCTAAACACGGCTTTTTGCGAAAAAGAACTTTTTTATTGTTGAGAATGATTCTTTAGGGCTTCAGTAGCAACTTTTGTTCTGGGATTTTTTCATAATTCCGTTATTTACAAAATTACCGTTATTTTTATGTTATTGAAGAAAATAAAAATTTTGACCCATAAATTTCCAAAATTCGAACAAATGATGCACGGCAAATTCATATAAGGTAGCCGCAAGTCTACAACAAGTACAACAATGCAAAAACAACAGGCATTTTGTTTTTGTTAAACCTCCATTCGGATGTCAAAATAGGAAGAAAAAAAATGGAAAAGAAAAAAAAATTAACAACAACACACAAACGCACAACAAACACACACAAATTTTGACAGCCCAAGACTAGTCAGCTGTTTCCTCGGGGTCACTTGTTATGATTTCGCTTTGAAATGATGTTTGCAACTTTGTACAAAACCCTTTGACGAGTATATTTGTTGAATATATGAACTCATAATATTTGCAAATACAGGGTGTTTCGATACATTTGTCAATAAAAACGAATTTTTTTGCCATCTAGCGGCAATAATTTGTAATACCTATATTCAGCAATTAGACAGATAATTTGAATACCTTTCGATTTCAAAATTTTGAAAATCGGTTGAAAAATGACCAATTGAAGAAGAAAAGAGCTATAAAATAATAAAATAGTTTCAAATTTATAAAAAAAAATATATATATATACATATGTAACTTAAATTCATCATTAAAGTTTTTAATTGCTTACATTTTTAGTTTCGTGAATAAGATTGCATTTATTTTAATTTTATTGAACAGACTACTTTTTATTTATACTTTTCGAAACATCAAGTTATTTTTATTATTTGCATTTTCTTAGAGGTCTACATAGGAGTGTAAATTCTTTAGTTTTTCTTTGAGTTGGGACTCTAAACCCAAATTTGTTGTTTGCCAAACTTTTTCACCGTGATATTTATAATTTAAGCGTCTTAAAATGTTTATTTGCTTTTTAAGAATTTTAATCCGATTAATCTGTACATCGACATAAGATAGTTCATGTAATAAATTAAATAAGTCCATAGGCTCGTCCATATCAATCAAATTTTGAAATAGAACTTTACTCTCCGTACGTCTTTTTTTGTTTCTTGTTTGCTCTCTATCTCTTTCAATCTCTTTATTCGTTCCTCAGCATTCCATTTTGTATTTTTCTGAAAACCCTTCTTCATTATTTTAACACCATTTTCCATATTTTGCT
Source organism: Sarcophaga rosellei (assembly GCA_930367235.1). Lineage (NCBI taxonomy): Eukaryota > Metazoa > Arthropoda > Insecta > Diptera > Sarcophagidae > Sarcophaga > Sarcophaga rosellei. The sequence continues at coordinate 41,509,978 of OV884021.1, read as the reverse complement.
TCGTTAGGTGGAACTGCTGAATATTTAAAAGGAAATTAATACATTTGTTTTGCCGGGCCTTTACTTGCTGACATCTGGTGTATATTTCCTTATGAGGTGCCATATCCTCGTTCCTCTTTGCCATCGCAAAAACTCTCTCCACATTGACATTACTGTGAAATGAGTATTGATTATCTATAGGTCTACTGATATATCTTTTTAACATTGAATCTTTTGCAGCCGCTAAAACTGTCTGGAAAATGTTAAAATCTTTTTTCAAATTTGAAGTAAGCAAATTAAGCTTGTTTTGTTAAAAGCAAAGTGAAATTTGTGGGGAACTAAATTTAAGAACGATGCTTTATTTATATCTTCAAACTCTAGACACTCGAATATTTGATGCAGCACATCCTTGAAAGTAATATGATCACGAGTAACAATTGACATACAAGTGCTAATATGTTTCAGTGGTTCAATGCAAGCTGCGTGGATAAGTACACAGACTTCAAGTTGATATAGAAAATTGTCGTCTGTAATATAACCATGAATCATTTTCGCTTCAGTGTACGCTTTAGGATATTTTAGTACAAACTCAAATAGCAAATCTTTCAACTGCAATATTTGCCAAGCTAAATCAGATAGAAACATGAAACTGTGCCCTGCCAAATCCCCAATGCTTTTTAGGTGGGAAATTCCCTTTTTGGCCTGAAAGTTTCTAAAATCGGCTGATATAGGGTGAATTCATAAATTCATAACTTTCGCAATGTTTTTGATTTTGGAAACGAACTCATTGCAAATATTACTGAGAGCTTCAACATTGTTACAGGCATGTACAAAGCAATCCTTCAATTGCAATTCTTTGAGCACTGCTAATTCACTTTCGTTTGCGATTTTCGTCTCTCTGCACTAAGCAATTTATTAAAGGCAGCAGAAGTTGCAGCACTGTCAGTAAGGCATGCCTCTATTTTCATCAAAAATTGTTTTTTTAAATTTCCTTCAGAGTGCAAGAGTTTGTCCATTCTATTTAAACAGCTCAGCAACACTTGCAGCTGATAATGTGTTGCTTTCGTAGGTACTTTTTCAATTCCTATTAAGATTTCATGGAATTCGTTGTCCATTATGGCTGTTAAAGAAAAAGCTTGAAGTTTATGCACTCCCATAGTTGTCTCGTCATGATGAAGAGTAAAGTTGTTACCATTTTTTGTATTTGCTGTAGCATTTTAGCTGTTCATAATTCAATCAAATAATTAAACTTGTCTTTTAATCTAAAAACTGTTCTAAGGGAAACTATTCTGTTAAAGAGCCGCATTACTTCCACGATTTTAGTATAACTGACTGGCTTTTCCAACATCTTGTAGATAGCAATATCATTTTGTTTTGATCCAGTGATATTGTTGTTTGCTTTACAAAATTTTAGCTGACTTTTTAGCCGTAATATGTGTTTTTCCTTAATTTTTAATATGAATTCGGGATTGCTAAAACGATTTTTAAACCAATCGACTTTTTTGCATATACCATAGAATTGAACATGTAGGAAGACCTCTTTAGACTTATTGGTGCACTGCAATTTAAAGTAATCAAATTTCCGCAGCACTGTTCTTCTTTCGAGAGGACCTTCTACTTCGTTTAAAAATTCAAAAATTGTGTCTTTATCGTAAGCTTATTTACTTAACCCATGGAGAGGAGCTTTGTTTCCCAATGTAAAAACAGTATCTATAGTCTTAATTACTGACATACAATTCATTTCAGTAGCATAAATTTTAGTTTTTTACAATATGCACTCTATTTTTAAAATTAATTAATAAAATTTGCCGAAAATAGGTTTTAGTGTTTTTTTAAACGGCACAAATTGAGTTGAATATTTTGGCTTGAAAGTCAGCATAGTTGTTGACGACTATAATGTGTAAAATTCTGCGAAGTTGCTTAAAGATTACATTCCTACTTCAAAAGTTATATGTGAATGAAGGTGAAAAAAGGGAATTTTTTTAATTTTTTCGCATTTTTTTTAACATTTTCCACATTTTTTTGTAAACGAAAAGTGCGATCGTCAAGCAATTTCGAAAAATTTTAAATTTTGAAGTCGTTAACACCTGTGTTGAATGGCAAGACATAATATTCAGCCCAATTTGCGCCGCGTTAAATGTTAGCAGTAGTATTTATAACGTTCTTGAAAACATATACTCACAAAACATTTACAAACTGTTATCATTTACAAACATATATATAAATAAAATAGAAAAGGTTTGTGTACTTTCTTCTATTTATATACCCTACCCCCTCTTACTCTCATACTAACCCCACCCTATAACCCGTTTATACAGGTAGGTACACAAAGCTTATATTGCTAGACGATAGTAGGGCTATTGATAGTAAACATAGAGCCAATAGAAGTTTTAAAATTAATCAAACTCAAAATAATAAAAATAGCTTTAGAAATCAACAGACCTCAAAACTTCAATGAAAATAACACAAAAGAAAAAAATTATGGCAGAACTGAATCTCAACATTTTCGGAATTATAACAATTACGATAATCGCTATTTTAACTCTCTTCAACCGCAAAATTTCAACAAACGAAATAACAATCAGCTTCAAAATTCTTGCTGTCAGTCTCAAAATTCTTTTATTTATAACAGGAATAAACCTATTTCGTCGCAAACACGTTTATCACATATGAGTGAACCCAAGTTAGTATGGGTTCACAGAGGTCTCATAATTTAAAATATATGGAGGTTGATACCTTACAGGAAGTTGAAAAAGTTGCTTCCAACAATGAGGCAAATTTTTTAGAACCACTTCGAAATTCAAATTACCCGTAGTTGTTTTGTTCATAGCCAAACAAAATTTCAAATGCCTAATATATGTATACTTTGGCAAATACATGTGTAGTGAAACCAAACACATTTTTTCCATATGAAGGACAGAATCTAAAAGAACCTATCTATATAAAAAGCCTTAACGGTTTCAACGAAGTAAAATATTTCGTTGTTACTTCACAATTTCTTGCTACAGGTACCCTTTCATGGAAAATAGTTGACTTTAAAAATGAAAATTATGATGCCATAATAGGTTAAAATTTCCTGGTTTCTTTCAAGGCCAAAATAATCTAGACCAAATTATTTGGAAATATTGGATAATAAAATATTTTTTGAAGAAAATGCTTACCCAGTAGCATTTGACATGATTACAAGCCTTCAGTATATGAAGAATGAAGGCATACAGACAAGTTCCAGATAAATAATTTAAGCGAAAAGAAACATGAATGCATTAAAGGCTTACTAAATGAATTTAAGTATTTATTTTTTGTTGAAGGAGATACTTTATCCGCAACAACTGAAATCTGTCATGAAATAATTACTACTACAAATAGACCTTTGTATTCAAAAATTTATCTGTATCCACAAATTCATGAGAGTGAAATCCAAAGCATGACATGCTTAAGCAAAATATTATAAGAGAGAGTAATTCTCCTTATAACAGCCCATTATGGGGCGTACCAAAGCAACAAGATAATTCTGGAGTACAAAAATGGAGAATTATATTTATTTATTTATTTATTCTTACGGTTTTTTTAAACCTAGATATATATATATACAATATGTTAATTATTTTTACAATATTCAATTAGGAGTTTCTTAAATAAAATCATATTTTCAGAATCTTTTATGTTACTTGGTAGTTCATTATACTTTTTTATTCCTTTATATTCTAAACAATTCATATCCCTTGTAACGACACGTTTCCGCTTGTGTGCTGGGGTAAGTCTTCGGCGTCCATTTGTTACATAAAAAAAACACTTCGTTTAAATTTTAAAGCTATTTATTAACAATACTGAAATAGCTTCCACACTAAACTAAGTAAAAGTAATTAAAAGGCAAAAATAATTAAATTTGAAATTTATTAAAGTGCCCTAAGCCGGCCAAACAACGGTTCGTCAAGTCACATTACCGAAGGCGTCAAGGGGGGTTGAGTCAGAACAACAGTCAAACGGCATGCGCCCTGGATGACTGCGGTCCTACTGGTCCCTGCCCCGGTTCGTCAAGTGACAGTGCCGAAGGCGTCAAGGGGGTTGAGTCAGAACAACAGTCAAACGGCATGCGCCCTGGATGAATGCAGTTTCTACTGGTCTTTGCTGTTACCCCGGCACAATCGGTCAAGTCAACCAAAGTAGGATGTCAGAGCAACAATCAAACGGCCTACGCACAGGATGATTGTGGCTCCAAGATCTCCCTTTGTTCGTCCGTTCAGTCAAATTCCCCGGAGGAGGTTGTCAGAACGTCAATCAAACGGCCTACGCACAGGATGATTTTGGTTCTGAAGTCTCCGGTGTCCGTCGAGTCAGTACAATCCCCCGGAGGAGGATGTCAGAACGACAATCAAACGGCCTACGCACAGGATGATTGTGGTTCTGAGTCTCCGGTGTCCGTCCAGTCACAGTTGCCAATATTTTGCTGGCTGTAAATAAATCACAAGTGGGGACAACCACACCACTTTGGATTTATTAAATTTCTAGTACAGCCGATGACAAGATCGTCCTGCCTTACCAGCAACTCATCACCAACTGCCCCGACCACTGAAGTCACGTTCGCTTTTATACACAAAAGTAACGAGTAACAGATCAAACATGATCGAACATCAAACACATTGTGTCCTACTCTACAACTTACCAATGTGAGAGCAAGCACCAATTGAATTCTACAGAGAGGTCTTGCAGGTCAAATGCGAGTCATACGACAACCGTTACAAGGAATAATAATATTTCTAAAAATAGCTTATAAGATCGACTCATTCATTAAATGACATATTTTAAGCACAATGGGGCCTATCATAAACTTAAACACTAAAATATTACGAAAGGCAATTATATTTGTAAAAATTCATAGAGCATAAGATAAAGTAAAAATAAAATAATAAAAGAACTACTCCAAGTAGTATTACATAATTACAAATATAAATACAGTAAATAATATAAAATAAAATGAACATCATCCAGTGATATGGTCTGAGCAAAAACAAGGTCTCCGCCTTTTGTCGTCACATCCTTGTAGTTCTCATGAATGGTAATCTATAATTATCTTTTCTTCTAGTATTATAATTGTGAATTTCATGATTACATTGTAATTTCTTATTTAAATATTGAGGACATTTTCCAAATCTAATATTATGAATAAATTTCAAGGTGTGAAAAGTAATAATTTGTCTAACATTCAACCAATTTAATTCTATTAGCACACTTCTTATATTTGTATCATAATTCTTGTTTAAAATAATAGGCATAGCCCTATTTTGCAACAACTGAAGTTTGTCCATTTGAGTTGTGTTTAAAAGAAATAGCATTGACAGGCAATAAACAAAATGCGGTAAAATTATACTGTTATACACTTTAATCCTATAATTCTTATTTACTAATTTAGTTGATCTAGCCATTATTCCAATCTTCTTTGCTATTTTGTTTACAATATACTTTAAGTGATCATCAAAACTTAAATTTTCATCAATCACATACATACATAATTGGCCATTACAACTCTTCAGTCAGGATTACGGCCTAGCTTCTCACAGTGTGCTTTAATTTTATACTTGAGTGGCGGGACCTACAGTTTAACGTCGACTCCGAACGACAGATTTTTGAGAAACTTTTTCATGGCAGGTTTATTTACTCTCAGAGTTTTTGCCAGAAATCTGCTGAGAGGAAGTCGCCGAAGAAATATTTATTTTTTTCATATTTCGCTTTGATGTCTGGACTGGGGCTCGAACCCGGGCTTTACGTCTAATTTTCATCAATCATTATGCCCAAATATTTAATTACATTTACTCTATCAATAGCGTCATTCTTTATTTTTATTACACACTCATCCCTATTTACATGATTTCTTGTCAATACCATAAATTTAGTTTTACTAATATTCAATTTTAATTTATTTTCACATAACCATATATATAAATTGTCAATATCTACCTGCATCTTCCTCACAACATTCTCAAGATTCCTATCCGCAATCATTAATAATGTGTCATCAGCAAATAATCTAATCTTTATATGTTTAAAACATGACTTTATATCATTTATATATAAAATAAAAAGCAGCGGTGCCAACACTGTTAATTGCGGCAATCCTACACTAATTTTCGTCGATACCGTATCAGATACAACCACTTGTTGCTGTCTATCTTTCAGATAGCTGGTCATCCATTTGTCCTCAGCATCACCAATTCCTATCTTCCGCAAATTTGTCATCAATATATTTCTATCCACTGTCTCAAATGCTCTTTTCAGATCAAGGAATGTTGCAACTATATACATCTTGTCATTGAGATTATTCTTCCACTCCGACAGTACCAAATTTAACGCTGTTTCACATGAGTGGTTTCTCCTGAAACCAGGCTGTTCCTCTATTAATATATTATTATCCTCTATATATGTTTAGTTAGTTGTTTCTTCACAATCAGTTCAGCAAGTTTGGAATCGCATGTAATAGTTTTAATAAACCTAAGTTCCTCTGCAAGTATAGTATTTGCAACTTTCTGTACTGGAACAATAGTTGTTAGTTTCCATTTCCTGGGCACCATACCCTTCGAAAAACTTTCATTTATCATACACGCGTAAAAATAGGCCGTGTAATTTAGAGAATCTTTCAGTACACTTTCCGAAAAAAGGTTTTTACCACCAATTTTATATTTTAATTTTCTTGAAATGTCATATACATCATATACATATACATTTGATGAAACCATTTTAAATCTAAACTGTTCCTTGCCACTATTATTGTCTGGGTATAATCCTCTATATTCATATTGTTCAATTGATTCATTTATTTCTTTCTTACGGTTTACAAAAAATTTATTCAGATTCTCTGCGATTTCCTGGTCATTATCATAAACAATACCATTTATTTTAACTGTTTTTATTTCTCCCTTCTGTTCTTTTAAGTTAGTTAATTCCTTTAAATATTTCCACATTTGTCTACCATCATTTGCATTAATGTTTATTTTATGTTCCATGTACTTTATTTTTTTTTTTATTTTTATTAATTTTTTATATTGTTTCTTAATATTATTATATTCATCCCAGTGACCACTTTGTCAGAGTTGTAAACGAATCATTCATTTTTGAATTAATTCGCGAATCATTCATGCAATGAATTGGTAAAATTTTGAATTAATTCTTTTCTCCAAAAAACGAATTGAATTAAATTTGAATCAGTTCATTTGAAATTAGCGAACATGAATTTCAATTCATTTTCAATTCAAATGAATTGGTAAAATGAATTGCAATCATTTAATCATTTTATACATATTTTTCCATATGTATTTCTGTTTTAATCTAATGATTGTTCTACGTACTCCCGCGTGTCCGCCATGTGGAGTTTCGTGGTATTCTTTTATAATTTCTTTTTGTTTATCCTATCCATAATTCTTTCAGGTTGTTTAAACAATATAATTTCTTTAGGTCTCTGCCTACATTTATTCTTATTCTGCATGCTATTATATATTTTAATTAATTTTTCTTCCTTTACATATTTGAATATTTTATCATCCTTCGCTAGCGTTATTATAAATATTTGGTTATTCCGTAAGACCTTAGTTAACTTCTGCAAAACTGAACCTAACCAGATACCATCATCGCTTGACCACAAAATCGCTTGACATACAAATCAAGTGGAGTCAGGCAGAGCTTAGTGTCAAGAGCAGCCTGAGGGCAACTCTTCCTTACTCCAGTGATGCTCAAGGAGACAATCCGCTGAACCTTATCTAAGATTATGCGTTGAAAACTCTTATCTAAGGCACACCACCAAACAACGGAGCCATAAGTAATAACCGGTCTAACAATCGCCCGATATATCAAGCGAATGGCCCTAGGCGGAAGACCCCAGCTCTTACCTATGGAGTTCCTACACTGGTAGAAAGCATTCAGTCCCTTCTTCATTCTTTCCTCGGTCTTTCGTTTCCAGTTCAGCTTGCTGTCCAGGACAACACCCAAGTACTTGACCTCAGAAGACAACGGAAGCTCCCTACCAGCTAACCTCGGCAACCTGAAGGTTTCAATTTTGTACCTACACGAGAACAAGACGAGGTCTGTCTTATCCGGATTTATACCCAGACCACATTTCGTAGCCCAAGAGGATAAAATTACAAGAGCAGACTCCATCAGTTCCCCCAGCGTCGGTAAACATTTTCCACCCACCAGAATAGCCACATCATCGGCATATGCCACAATCCTAAAGCCCCTACTCTCCAGAAGCCTCAGACCAACATTAGCAACCAGGAGCCACAAGAGAGGGGATAGGACATCCCCCTGCGGTGTACCCCTGTTCGCACGCTTTACGATAGAACATCCACCCAGATTCGATCGGATTAGTCTATTACCCAACATGTGGATGATAAACAGCACCAGAAAATCTGGGGCATGTATATCCCTTACTGAATTCTCAATAGAAGAAGTGGTAACATTATTGAAGGCCCCCTCTATATCAAGGAAAGCCGACAGTGTGTACTCACCCCTAGCCAGATTCGCCTCAACCGGTCCATGTTTGACCTCAAATATAGATCGATAAGTCTCTCCAAGGCGTTCAAAAGAAAGGATAAGAGCGATATCGGTCTATAATTCTTCGGGCCGATGTGACTGGGTTTACCAGCTTTTGGTATAAACACCACGAGCACATCTTTCCAACCATCAGGTATATTACACCGCCGGAGACAGTCTCTATAGACGTCCACCAGACATTCGTGTAATATATCACCAGCATGCTTAAGCAGAGCCGGAAAGATGCCATCCGGACCAGGCGACTTAAAGGGCTCAAAACTATTTATCGCCCATTTGACCTTGTCTCTGGTAATGATATCCTCCAAATCGCGCATCAAGCCAGCATCACAGGAGGGATCAGCTACCCCCGACGGATAGCTTTCTGGATCCACACAATTGGGAAAATGAGTGCTCAACAGAACCTCTAGGGTTTCTTTTCTCGAGGTTGTTTACGTGCCATCGTTCTTTTGCATGAAGCCTAGGATTTTGGGATCCCTAGACAGCATCCTACGGAAACGAGCCACATCGGCAACATCCTCGATACTCGTGCAGAAACTCATCCAGGTGGTTCTCTTTGAGCGCTTTATTTCCCTTTTATACTCATTAAAACTGGCCTTATATACAGACCAGTCAACATCCCTGCCCGACTTCTGAGCCTTATTAATGAGTCTCCTGGTACAACAGGGGAGTCTCTGGAGTTCCGCATTCCACCAGGCTGGCTGGTTCCTCTTACCCGGGTAAGTGAGACGACAAGCATCTCTATAACAAGACAACAAAATATCCGTCAAAGACCCAACTCGATCATTAACGCCAGGAGTGGAACGACCCCTGAGGGTCCTAAGTTCCTCCTCCACAGCCTTCTCATATCTGATCCAGTCTGTTCTTCTTGGATTCCTAAAAGGCTTGTTAAAGCCACCTGATAGATTAATACTGAATGATATCAATTGGTGATCAGAGAAAGAACACTCATCTGAAACCCTCCAGTCCCTAATCATAGACCTGTCCATGTTAGAGAGCGTGATATCAATTACCGTCTCCTTAACACGGGTCCTAAACTTTGGCGTGTACCCAACGTTACAAATGTTAAGCCTATTTAGAATAACAAAATTCAAAATCGACCCTAGTATTTATGTCAGCACTGCCCCATTGGGTGTGATGAGCATTGGCATCGCAACCCAGGACAAGGCGACATCTTGTCCTCTCCGCATGCTCCACCAGTCGTCCAATTAAGTCATCAGGTGGGGATGCAGCCTCGTACGGCATGTACACAGATGACAGCATCAACTCGATCCCAAGGTCATCTTTGTACGCCACAGTTGTTACGTCACCTGTACAAAAGGAAGGAGTGATTAACAAGTCCAAATTACCCTTAGCTAAAATACAGGTTCTTACCATTTCACTTGTTCTAGGAACAAGTAACCTGTAATCAGGATCGCTCAAACCCATGATCCTATCCCTAAGGATCCAAGGTTCCTGGATAAGAGCGATGTCAACTTCAAGGCGGCGTAGGGTGGTTAGTAAGTTGTGTGAGGCGGCTTCGCAGTGATGCAGATTAATCTGCACCACTTTTAGCCTCCTCCTGGCACCACCTATGTCAGGATGACGGAATTTTAGGTTTGCCATCCCACACAACACCATGCCACCCCTTGCCCTTAGCCACTGAAGTGAGGTCTGATCAATAGCGATCCGAAATTCGTAGCCTTTCTTACCATCACCAGCCAGGGAGTTAACGACTGCCCACGTACTGGTGTTCAATCCGTCATTCTGCTTCCCAATAAGTTTGGGTATGATACTCACCCGCCTAAAAGTAGGCAGGATCCATACCGTCACTATTGGACGTAGAGGGAGGTCGGATTGAGGAACCATCTCCAAGCGCGCACCGGGCCAGAGTTCACCAAGGCTCCCTTGTTTCCTAGGACGCTTGGAGCCAGAGGAAGGCACCTCATCAGACCTGTTCCTCTTCATGCGATCTCCCTTGCGAGAAACCTGCACAGAAGACCTATCCGCCGAAGTGTCCCCCCGACTCCTTGGCCACCAACCTTACATCCTCCTTTTGGGATAAAGGATTGGCGGTAGCTTCTACCTCCTTTCCATCATCCATTGTAGGAGTAACCCCCACGGGGAACCTGTAACCCCAATAGGGCGCGTCCCCAGGTGGCGGATAGGGGAATGCTTCCCAGATATGGGTGGTAGGGGAGTAATCAAATATCCCCCGCGGACCAACAGGTAAAGACCAAGCGCGACGGACCTCATATTGAGCTGCTTCTTGGCCAGCGTCTGATTCCATGTTAGGAGCGGCTGTATACTACTCACCTGGCTGTAGGTATAAAATGCTATGGGAAGAAACTCTGAAAAAAAATCAACATGAATAATCATAAAGTAAAAAACGTTACGGTGCAGGGAGTCATAAACCCAGTACCGGCGGTTATAGGGAGTGAGCAAGCGGGCTCCCGGCCGTCGTCATCCAGCAACCGCAATGCTGCTCCGGTTAAAGGCTTGGCCGAGGTAGCAGATAGAGCTACAAGCATAAACGAAATCGATGAAGTCTCAGAAGTAAATGTCTTCAGAAGGAGCAACAGACTCGCGCGTTCTCCCCCTGGAGCAGTTTTCGGAACACCTACGGGAACACGCGGACAGAGTTCGCAACCTAAAAAGAACCCCGAAGCACCGCAGGGCAACGCAGATGATCCCCAAGCGGAGGAAGACATCCTGAGCTGCAACTCACCTAGACAAGATTTCATACTCAAAATTAAAATATCAGAAGAGGAAGCATTGAAGAAGTGAAAACGGTGATTAAAAAATTGAAAACGGCTATTAATAGACTGAGGAATATCAGCATGGACGTTCAAAATGGCGTGTCTGCGTTAGACGAACTATTGGACGTAATTGCAGACTACAGATTGGACGTAATTGTAGAAGCTGGAAAAATGCAGAAAAAGAAATGCAACTTAGCAAAACACAGCAGAAGGAGACCTCAGATACCCCAAAAATCCAGAAAACGAAAAATAAGCGAACCGCGTCTAGCCCTGTGGAAACTAATCCAGAGAAGAATTCGAAGAAAAAAGCTAGCGATAGTACAGTGGTCATAGTAGGTACAGAAACCAGGCCCGAGGTAGTAGCGGGGAAAAAAGAAAGCACAAAAGCCCAAAGGAGAAAACGTCCTAAGAGACCCCAGAACCGACCTGACGCTGTCGTCATAAAACCCAGAGATGGGCACAGCTATGCCGACGTATTAAAAAATCTGACAGAAAAAGTTAACCCGGAAGAGACTGAAGTGGCAGTGCAATCCGTCCGAAAAACAAAGACAGGATCTTTGCTCTTAATAATGGGCAAAGGCGGGAGAAAAGAGGAGTTCCGCGAAGCTATTATAGGTACACTAAAAGAGGAGGCCGTAGTGCGGAATATGAAATCGAAGGCCAAAATAGAAATACAGGATCTCCACTCCCTGACGACAGAAGACGAAGTGATAAGGGCCATAAAAAATGTGACCAAACCCGCAGATGAGGATATAGCCGGTACGCCTGACGACCACAAACAGCAGAGAGCAGAAAAGGGCTTTTGTGTCGCTACCAGTAGTTGACGCAAACATATTACTCGAGAAACGACGAATATTAATCGGATGGACATACTGTCGTTTACGGTACAAGGAGGAGGAAAAGCGCTGCTATCAATGTTTCGAATCGGGGCATATGCAGTGGGACTGCAAAGGACCTGACAGGAAAGGAATGTGTCTATGTATAAGATGCGGTCAAAAGGGCCATAAAATGAAGGAATGCAGGAACCCGCCGAAATGCTGTGTCTGTGCAGAGAGCAAAATCAGAGCAACAGATCACATACCTGGATCTCGAAGCTGTAGACGAACCCAAAACAACAACGGTACGCATTGAGGTTCTTACAAGCTAACATGCACAGAGGCAAAGTGACACATGCTCTCCTGCCACAAATCGTTAGAGAACTGGAAGCAGATATAATCATCATCAGTGAACAGTACGCAAAAATGACTACTGGATTATGGTTTGATGACGAATCGGAAACCAGTGCAATATGGATTCCCTGCCAGAGGCAGATTCACATAAGGAGTAGCGGAAAGGGGAACGGTTTTGCCTGGGTCCAAATTGGAACCCTCACACTTATAAGCTGTTACCTAACCCCGAACGACAATATCGATACATTCCAGGATAAACTTGACAATATAGAAGATCTCGCAAGGCTTAAAGGAAACAATCTTATTGTAGCAGGTGGCTTCAATTCTCGCGCAATCGAATGGGGATTAAAAATACCGACAAGAGTATTAGAAATGGTAGCACGACTAGGGATGATGACAGCAAACACTGGCAGTGTCCCAACTTTCAGGCGTCCTGGATGCGAGGGCACCATCCCAGACGTAACTTTTGTCTCTGAGGAAGTGGCCCATAAGTTAAAGGACTGGAGAGTTCTTGAAATATATACAGCCAGCGATCATCAGTATATATCGTTCTGTTTGAAAGACGGAGAAGCTGCACACAAGGGGAAAACTAGTGGAACCACTCAAAAATGGAACTTGAATAAGCGTAATACAGCGGTACTGCTCTCCGAAATCGACAGACGAGTAGGAGAACTTAGAAGCGAAGCAGACACGAAAACAACAGTCGCCAACACCATGGCGACAATCACAAGATGCTGTAACAGCGCAATGCCAAAAATGAATAAAGGTCCCAAATGGAAACCAGTACATTGGTGGAATGCTTCGATCGAAGAATCCAGAAGGAACTGCTTACAAGCAAGAAGGAGGTATACCAGAGCCAGGCGCAGAGGCGACGCAGAATCAGAGCGTAGTGAATATAAAGAAGCCAAAAAACAGCTGAAAATCCGAATACTCAAAAGTAAAAAGGTAAAGTGGGAAGAACTGAGGACCGATATAAACCAAAATCCCTGGGGCCTTGGTTTCAAACTCGTGTTTGTTAGACTCTGCGGGCAAATTGTTTGAGAGGCTCATAAAGCCTAGGCTTGACGAGGCCATTAAAACTTCGGAAGGTCTTTCTACAAGACAATACGGATTTCGACTTGGAAGATCTACAATAGGAGCTCTTAAGGAAGTAGTAGATGCATTCGAAGCAGCCCAGACCGGGAATCATTTCCCGAGACCGGCTATACTCCTGGCGACCTTAGACATAAAGAACGCCTTCAACAGTCTGAGGTGGACAGATGTGAAAGAGACCCTGGATACAACTTTCAACGTTCCAGCATATTTGATGAGAGTTATTAAGGATTACCTAAGAAATAGAGTGCTGACATACGACACAAACCAAGGATCAAGAAGAATGCAGGTCACCTCCGGAGCGGCACAGGGGTCCATATTGGGACCAGATCTCTGAAACGCGACTTACGATGAAATCTTAAGAATAGAGATGCCGGACGATACTTTCCTAGTCGGATACGCAGACGACATCGCAGCAGTTATCAGGGGCAGAAACACAGACGAAGTCCAACGCAGATTACGACAAGTCATGATGCGGACTAAGCACTGGTTGGTACTCACGGCCTACAGCTGGCCATGCATAAAACGAAGCTGCTTCTACTAACCAGACGACACATTCCAATAGAGATTGAAATCAACATGGGCGACTTGGTTGTTCCCACGAAGAAATCTATTAAATACCTTGGGGTTAGATTGGACTCGAAACTGACCTATTCAAACCAAATAGAATATACTACAGCGAGAGGAGCTAGAATAACAGCCCAACTAAGTAGACTGATGGCAAACATTGGTGGACCCCTCCCAAGTAAGAGGAAGCTACTCATGGAGACTAGAAATAGCATACTCCTCTATGGATCTGAAATTTGGGCTTTTACTTTGGAAACCCAAATCAGAGCTAGAAAACTACTGTCTGCGCAGAGAATAGCTGCTCTACGAGTGACATCCTCGTATCGCACGGTATCAACACAAGCTGCCCTAGTGATAGCCGGAATGGTTCCCATAGACCTACAGGCAATTGAGCGCCGGATGATCTTCAACGCCAGGCAAAATACGACTCAACCACAGAGTATGGAGGCGATAAAGCACGAAGTCTCCCTAAAATGGCAGTCTCGCTGGGAGAATGAATAGCACGGAAGGTGGACATACAAACTGATTCCAGAGTTGCAAGTGTGGAAAAACAGAAAAAAGAGAAGAGAGGAGCCTGGACGCAGGCTGACGATGATGGAACTGGCACACGTGCCAGAAAAGGGGTCCACCTCGAAGTAATACAACCGTGGTTCCGAGGTGGAATATACCCTGGTGAGGAGACAAGGTGGGGTTTTAGTCGGAATACCTAATGGGAGAGTCCGACATACCATGTATGGTGACGGCCTACATGAATGCATAAAGCATTTCCCCTCCTTCCCGCAAAAAAAAATGTAGGAGTAACTCCTTCACCTTTTCTCTTCGCCGAAGGTTTGAAAACCCGGGTGGTCTTCTTTGCTCCAGCTGGGAGTAAGGGTGTAGAACTTTCATGCCCTTTGCATGCGGCTTGAGAGGTAGAAGCAGTTGGCTCTACGCTCTCGTCCACACTCAAGGGTCCATCCTTCTTACCAGAGTCAGCGACTCGTGAGAGGACACTGCCTGGGTATTTATTCTCACACCGCAAAACAGTGCCTCTGTGTCGAGCCAGCATCTTCTGCTCCTTAACAGAGAGGGAATCCACATCACAGCTTGCAAATCTCCTCAAGACAGTGCAAGCCCTACGATATGAATTCCTCTCCTTATACATAGCGGAACGTTTCCGCCCAGTTTTTTATCAAGAATGACATCGATCCGAAACAGAGTCTTCCCACGATATTAGGGTAACCTTTAGCCATGCACTCCAAGTCACCCTGGGTCACAGAGTGAATCGAAGTACACTTAAGCCCCCACATCGCGACAAGATTGTTACCCAGGTGGAGGTAAATTTGTAAATTGATCAAATTTGTTCTAGCTTCAAAATTAACAGACAGAGTGAGGAACAAGTTAATTTCAGAAAAGGTACCAGATTCTCTAGAAATATTCAAAAATACCTTTAGGAAAGTATTCTCCCCAGGAAATCACTACCTTCCGTACATACCGATTTAGCAAAGCAAACTCAAGGCAATAGCTCAGTAACACAATTTGCTAACAAAATTGAATCGCTTGTAGCATGCCTAAATGAATTACAAATTACTGAATTGTGATCCCAAAAGAGGTAAACAGTCATTAAAATGAATGACCAGGTGGCACTTAGTACTCTTAAAAATGGTTTAAACGAACCACACAGAACCACGGTATTAGCTGCTCGTCCCAAAAGTCTAAATGAAGCAATTCAAATAGCCTCGGAAGAAATACCAGAACAAAATTCAATAATGCATTTCAATAAGAATAAAAGACCATTTAATAATACAGGAAAACGTAACTATGCCAATACGTACAATAACAATAGAAGCAATAACAATAATCAGAGGTATTATAATAATTATAGAAGTAATAACAAAAAAAAACAACAATTGGTCAATTCACACAAGCCGTTGTATCGTTGTATTCATTGTATTGTTGGAAGAACATACAACAGTGTATGATTGTTGTTGATAATTTTCATATAAAAATCCGATACACTTATACACATTTTTTCCATATGTTTTTAAAAGTTGTATTGGTTTCGTGCTATCAAATTGTGTGAATGAAAAAAATGTGTAGATGTTTTCATATGTTGTGTTGGTTTCGGGCTATCAAACGGAACGGAAATGATACAAGCAGTAAACTTACAGATTGAAGAAGGTAGCGTGGTGTGTGCAAAACAAATCGGTAGCAATGGCTGACTTCATAAACGCAGTTTGCAATGCAACACTGCAAAGAAATTCACTTACAAGGCAAAGCAATATTTTATTGCAACACTGCTTTGTCAAATAATGAGATGACATTTTAGTACGTTTATGAACGCGAAAACTTTTCATCCTTGTATGACTTTTTGTGTAATAAAATTTTTAAAAATGAATAATAAAAAAAATGCAGTCTTCTTTTGAAAACCGCTTTTGAGTTGGCTGATAATAAAAATTCAAGCAGCAGCGCTTTGATCAAAAATATTTTAAACAAAAGAAAGCGGCGTCGTATAGCATTATTAACCAGCCAAGATTCAAAGAGAAAAATTCCTAAAACTTTAAATTTTTGCAAAATTATCGCAAGCATGCAGGACGATGTGTTTTATTCTCATTTTCGAATGAAGAAAAGTACATTTGAGGTATTTATTACCAAATGGTATAATTTGATAAAACTAATTAATATTTTAAATTTTAAGAAGTTGCAGGTTGCGATTAAACCCTGGTGGCATTCACGTACAACTGGACGTATTGGAATAACGTTACAAAAAGCATTACAAATAACAATTTGGAAATTAAGCAATAATTGTTCTTTCAGAGATGTCAGCGATCGCTTTGGTGTGTCAATTGGTCTCACTTATAAGGTTTTTGTAAAAATAATTAAAATGATTTGCCGCTTAAAGGCAGACGTTATAAAATTTCCAGAAACTGCAGCTCAACAAAAACAAATAAATGAGGAATTTTCAAACCTGCGATATAATCCGTTTCCCTTTGTTCTGGGGTGCATCGACGGAACTCATATCCCGATTTCCCAATCAATAAAAGATGAAATCAGTTATCGCAACCGGAAGGGAACGTATTCAATCATTGCGCAGGTAAATAATTTACGTTTTTTAACATGAGAATATATAAAAAAAATATAATATAATATATAATTTGAAATATTTCTATTTAGGCTATTGTAGATAGTCGTATGAGATTTATAGACGTATTTATAGGCTGCCCAGGTGCATGCCATGACGCATCAGTTTGGGAAAGAAGCTCTATTAGGCAAGCTATAATAAACAAGGAAATAAATATTTATTCCAATTACCATTTCTTGGGCGATGGCGGCTATCCATTAGAGACGTTCCTTATGGTGCCTTACCGTGATAACGGATTTTTAACGCCAATGCAATCAAAATTCAAAACGATTCTGAGTTCAACTCAAGTTGTTGTGGAACAGGCATTTGGTATATATTGAAGAAAAAGTTTAGAATACTGAAGTACATCGAGGTTCAACGTCCACACATGCCAAAATTGATAACAATGGCATGCATGATTCTCCACAATATAATAATAGATACTGAAGGCACCATAGACGTTGAAGTAGCAGAAGAAGCAAATATTGAACCCCAAATGGACGAAGCAGTAACTTTGGCAGGACAAAGAGAAGCAAAAAGAGATGCATTAGCTACTTTATTTTCGGCCTAATGTGAAATAATTTTTTTTAAATTGAAGTAGTTGTTATTTTACATTTTAATGAATTCAATTCATAAATAAAATTAAACAAAAACAAAAACTCATTTTTTAAATTATCAGGTAAAAAGTATTTCAGTCTTAAATTATAGATATTAAGTTTAAGTTAAAAAAAAACTTAAAGGAAAACAAAAATTAACAAAAATTTACATTTTAATGAATTCAATTCATAAATAAACTTAAACAAAAACAAAAATTCATTTTTTAAATTATCACATAAAAAGTATTGCAGTTTTAAATTAAAAATATATAGAAATTAAGTTTACGTTAAAAAACTTAAAGAAAACAAAAATTAACGAAAATTCATTTCTTAAATTATCAGGTATAAAGTATTGCACTCTTAAATTAATATAATAATAACTAAGGTTTTTCTATAATTTTCTGGAACAAGGTACGAATTTCTTTCATTTCTGCTAATTTTTCTTTCTCTACTGCAAGTTTTTCTGTTTCCAAGTCCAAAAGTTTTTTCATTGTTTTGGCATCTGCCTCCGATTCCTTGTCTAAGAAATCCAAGATATCGCACCGCTTTCGTTTTCTTGCAGATAGAAATATCTGTAGAAGATGCATCAGTACACTGCAGCGTAGGGGTACCAGACGTCGAGGGGCCATCACGTAAGTCTTCCATTATTGTTTGAAGGGAACATTCTATCATTTCATTTGGTACCAAAACGCTACTACGACTGCCGAAGACTTCATCTATCATTTCGAAAAACTCCCAATTTGTAGCGCCCTCGCCAGATGTGTTATTGCGCTTTTTAATTCTTTTGTAAGTTCCCATTATATTTACAAAACTTCTTGTTGTTTCTTCTTTAGTGAACGGAAAAGTGCTATCAATTTCTTTTATACCTCTCATTATTTGCTCCCAAATTGAGTTCCTTTTCTTTTTTTTTTTTAAATGAAGTCTGGCTCATACCTCAAACGTACTTCTATGAGTAGCTTTTTCCTCTCATGATTCCATTTTTTTCACTATATACAAAAAATTAAATGTTAAATCACATTTGTACTTATATAAAAAAAATTTTTAATTACCACAAATCCGCCATTTCTAAAACAAAATTTTTGCCGCCAATCAATATTTAAAAAGAATCACAAATAAAAACCATGCAGGAAATGGATAAATAATGCGCAGTGAAAAGCATTGCCATCAATAATGAACATGAGGCATTGCCAAAACAAATTTTACTGCTTTTATGAACACCATGCATTGTAATGTTGCATTGCAAACTGCGTTTATGAAGTCAGCCAATATTTTTATTGGTAATACAATAATTCCAAAACATGGGACAAAGCACATTAGAATTTTAAATACTTCAGACGAAGAGGTTACAATATCACAATTAGATTTACAAATCAAACGCTTATCACATTACAACATTCTATATAGTAAAAAAGAAATTACTAATGATAAACGACAGGATAGATGGGGAAAATTAAGAAAATTACTAAGTATAGATACAGTCGACATTAACGCAATACAAACCATAGAGAAAATATGTAAAGAATTCCAAGATATTTTTTATTTAGAAGGAGATCATTTAACAGCAAATAATTTCTATCAACAAAAACTACAAACTGTAGACAATACCCAGGTTTGCACACGAAATTATAGATTACCACAGTCACAGCAGGAAGAAATCAAAACACAAGTTCATAAATTGATAAAAGAAGTTGAACCATCCGTTAGTCCTTATAATTCTGCGTTACTTTTAGTCCCAAAGAAAAGTGACAACGATGAAAAGAAGTGGAGGCTAGTTGTCGATTATCGTCAAATAAATAAAAAAATTAGTCAATGACAAATTCCCATTACCTCAGTTAGACGATGTGTTAGACAAGATAGGAAGAGCAAAATGTTTTTCAACATTAGACATGACGAGCTCTTTCCATCAAATAGAATTAGAACCCACATCTAGACCACTTACAGCATTTTCTATAAATAATGAACATTATCAATTTAAAAGATTACCTTTTGGCCTGAAAATAGCATTTAATAGTTTCCAAACAATGTTGACAATAGCATTAACAGGTTTAGATTCTAATGCATTTATATACGTAGACGATATAATTATTTTTGGATGTTCCTTGCAACACCATAATGATTACTTAAGAAAAGTTTTTCAAAGACTAAAGACCTAAAACCTTAAATTAAATCCAAATAAATGCAATTTTTTTAAACCAGAAGTAGTTTACTTATGACATCTTATTACAGACAAAGGAATAATGACTGACCCGAACAAATGTAAAGCACTTGAAACTTATTCAATTCCGAAGAATGCAGATGATACAAGAAGATTTGCAGCTTTCTGTAATTACTACAGACGTTTTGTTAAAAATTTTACGCAGATTGCTAAACCTCTCAATGAATTATTAAAAAAAAAATCAAAAATTAATCTGGGGGGTTACTCCGTAACTCGATTCGAAAAGTAAAAGTTTTCGAAAAGTGTTTTCGATAAGTAAATAAAAGCGTACTCTGTAAATCATTCGAAAATTTTCAAAGAAAAACCAAAAATAAACTTGGCAGTACCTTAAAAAATAAAGACATTTTTAAAAAAATATTGAAAAACAAAAGAAAACCGAATTCATTAAATATATCGTCACCTAAAATGCAAAATAACGTATCATCACTTTTCACAATTTTACAGGAGATGCAAAAAACGTTATGAAATGGAAAATATTGCATCTAGAAATGAAAAATTTTGTAGCTAAGCTCAAAAAAGGGTATGAGATCAATTCCAGAAGAAAAACTAATATTTTTCAAAAATGTGTTGAAGTTATGTTTGTTACGTTATTTTGAATTTAAATTTTCTGAAACAAAATGACGTATCATCAATGAACTAATTTTAATATGAAGTGGACAAATGCGAAAAAATTCGAAAAGCGATTAAATGAGGTTCAATAAAAGGCAATGGAGTTGTTGTTTTTTATTGCATAAAATTCGGTTTAATTAAACAAAAAATGTAATTCATTTAAGGTTTTTTTCTAAACACATTGTAGTTTATTTTGAATTTTCTTTATAAAATCGTTATTTTTTGACGCAGATGCATAATTTTTTTTGGAGACGTGTATTTTTATCTAATGAATCATAATCAATCAAAAACCCGATTTTAATTTTTTTGATGATCCGTTGTTTTGCATTTCAGGTGACGATATGTACATATATATGTGGAATTTTTATTTATTAAAGTATGAAAGTAAAAAAATGCAATATAAAAGAAAAGTTTCAATAGAAATTAATGTATAAAAAATAGTAAAACACTCCGCGCACGTCTGCTCTTCTGCACAACTGATCACGAACTGACTCGCTGCTTACTCTCTTCCCACATATATGTATGTATATCTATATATGTATGTATGTATATATGTATGTATGTTAGCTAATTATTTTTGTGTCCAGACTCTAATCCCTCCTAATTTTCTTCATCTAAATACTGAGTTATTACTAGTGATCTAGATTGTGGGTTTCGATGGCTTAATATAGAAAGGTCGTATCTCGTTTTTTTCAAAATCGGGGTTTTTACATATTCTGGTAGACAAAACCCCCATACACATCCTCTGAAAAATTCAGGTTCCTATGTTGGCGAATAGTTGATTTACAGTAATTAAAAGAAACATAACATAACATGTTTGTTTTAGATTTTATTAAGTTTTTTCCTTCTCCTGCAAAGTATTGAAAATGTAAGATACGACCTTTCTATATTAAGCCATCGATTTGAATCAAGGTATTTAATTTGGCTACCATTTTTATAGTCTTCCCAAACCTAATAAAAATTAAAATGTTTAATAACCCCTCCGATAGATCGCACTCAAATATTTAGATCTATCTAAGCTTACTTTTTTTTCCAAACTTTAACATCTCGCTGCGGTGGACCAAGTGAAACCAAATCTGTTCTTAGTTTCTGCTACAGATTATTAGATTTGTTTCTTGCATCCGGCACTTTTAGATGTCCCTTGGCCAAATCCAGATGCGTCATCATAAAGTCCACAACAGTTTCGTATTTTCTTCAATTCTTTTGACTCACTCCATTGAGATTGTTTAAAATATATTTTTTTATGTTTATTTTGCAATGTATTTGTATTAATTTACTTACATTTTAAATTTTTTATTGGTTGTCACCAACACAATTGCTAACGAACAATTTTCGAATATTATTTACGCTTTTTATACTCGTTTTCGTAATACAGAGTAACAGAATTTTTTGTTGGTACGAAAAGAAAAAAAACATTGGTAGCACTTTCGAAAATTTTCCGTAATTTCGTACTACAGAGTACAATTTGTTCGAATACGTACATTTTAATTTTCGTTTCGAGTTACAGAGTAACCCCCCTGGTCAGAAAAGTGCCAAAAATCCCTTGAAATGTTAAAATCCATAGTTTCAAATCCACCAATATTACAATATCCAGACTTTAAGAAAGAATTTATTCTCACTAATGATGCATCAGGGGGGTTACTCCGTAATTCGATTCGAGAAGTAAAATGTACGTATTCGAACAAATTGTACTCTGTAGTACGAAATTACGGAAAATTTTCGAAAGTGCTACCAATGTCTTTTTTCTTTTCGTATTAACAAAAAACTCTGTTACTCTGCATTACGAAAACGAGCATAAAAAGCGTAAATTATATTCGAAAATTCTTCGTTAGCAATTGTGTTGGTGACAACTAATAATAAATTTAAAATGTAAGTAAATTAATACAAATACATTGCAAAATAAACATAAAATAATATATTTTAAACAATCTCAATGGAGTGCGTCAAAAAGAATTGTATATACCAAACAAAAACAATACGAAACTGTTGTGGACTTTATGATGAGGCGTCTGGATTTGGCAAAGGGACATCTAAATAAACATCTAAGAAACAAATCTAATAATCTGTGGCAGAAACTAAGAACAGATTTGGTTTCACTTGGTCCACCGTAGCGAGATTCATGACTGAAAAATGAAAAGAAAAGTAATGTAGCCGAGATACTTAATCAAGACAATACAGCAACGACCAAAGATGAAAAACAATAAGAAGACTAATAAATTCTTTATGTGGAATAGTATTTCGTTTTCACAAATTAAAGCATGCCAAAAATTTAAATTTTTGGAAATCGAGTAATAGTATCTGGTAATGAAAATACATACTCGAATTTAGGTTCAGTCTTGCAGAAGTTAACTAAGATTTTACGGGATAATCAAATATTTACAATAACGCTAGCAAAGGATTTTCAAACTCATACGTGAGGAAAAATTAATTAAATTATATAATAGCATGCAGAATAGAGATAAATGTAGGCAGAAACCTATAGAAATTATTTTATTTAAACAACCAGAAAGGATACTAGAAAAGTGTAGGCAAGAGGAAATTATAAAAGAATATCATGAAACTCCATATGGCGGTCACGCTGGAGTACGTAGAACAGTCATTAGATTAAAACAGAAATATATATGGAAAAATATGTATAAAATTATTAAGGATTTTATCAGTCATTGTGAAAGTTGTAAGAAGAATAAAATTATTAGACACACTAAGGCACCAATGCAAATTACTAACACACCTACAAAACCATTTCAATATATACAATTAGACACTGTAGGTCCTTTAAGAGTATCCAACGGTTATAGCTACATACATACTAACAGCACAGTGCGAACTAACAAAATACATTGACGCATTCCCAATAGAAACTAAAGAAACATATGAAATTGAAAAAATATTAGTAGAAAAATTTATATTAAAATAAGAATGTTTTGACACGGTGAAAACAGATAGAGGAACTGAATTTGTAAACGAACTTTTTAATAGAATATGTACTCTTATAAAAATTAAACATGTAACTTCCACAGCATTACCACCATGAGACTTTAGGTAGTATTGAAAGGAATCATAAAGTATTAAGTGAATATATGCGTTCTTTCACGGAACAATACAATTGGGATGAATGGATTCCGTACCATACATTAGCGTATAACAAAACACGTCCGCAGGTTTTTCTCCATTTGAACTCTTATATGGAACGGAATCAACCGAACACATGCCAAATGAAAAATTTTATAACTATGAAGATTAAGTTACAGAATTAAAAATAAAACTAAAATATTCGAATGAGATGGCAGACAAAAAATTATTGATGAACAAAATAAAACAAAAACATATTAAAGTTAAGAATACTAATGATATTCAAATAAATATAGGAGATAAAGTATTTTCAAGAAAAGAAAACGCAAAGAAAAGCGAAAGTCAATACATAGCCCCTTTTGATGTAATAAACACACAAGATGTAAATATCACAATCTTAAAAGATAATAAACCTATACACAAAAATTGATTGAAATTAGTTTAAGCCACTACGTATCTGTTAAAGTGTTCTACTTCCACTTTAAAATTTTAAAATTTTGTAATTAATACTTTCATACATAAAAAAATATATTTATATATATTTTTTTCTTTTGAACGATAGGGGTGTAATGTATGCATTCACTCATATACAGAAATAAGAACAGGAAGATAAACAAAAATAAACAAATACAAAGTGACTTCACAAAAATATAACCGTAATATGCAGAGTATGCAATTTCAAGTGGATTGTGTTGATTGATATGGGTCACTAGAAATGTATTACAAATTAATTCGATATCACTGTTAATGTTATTGTATGTCACTAAATTATTAACGAATAATAGATTAGGAGAAAGGAAAATAAAGAAACAGAATAAGTAGGGGAAATAGTTTAAGATTATTATAAGAAACAGAGAATAAGAATAGTATATACGCCGCAATTATTGAAAATAAAAATTAGAATCTATTCAGAACTCAAACTTCGGCAATTGAAACGCCAACTTTCGGAAAGCCAATACCATCTTGCCGAGAGTAGACGTAAGTGTCAACAATTGGAATCTGCTTCACAGGAGACAACTGAAACGGTAAGTGCCCATAACCTTAACTTTATAAGTACGCCAAGTAACCCCGACATTGAATGTACAAACACAACAACGTTAAAGCCCCGTAATCCGCGAACATATACGCACCCTCAACATACCGTCGAAGGCAGCGCTACTCCGTCGCCGCATGCAGCGTCACTGTTATTTAACACATAAACACCGTTTCTTAATAATAACTGTACGCCGCCGTTTTCCTCAAACACAGTCTCCAGCCATCAGCAACATTCAACAAGCAATTTAAATGCTTACGGTACCCTTAACGGAACAAATGAATTTATGATGCTAAGAGAAATACAGGATTTACCGGAGTTTTACGGTGAACCAGAAGACTGGCCATTTTTTTACCGCTCATACTCAATCAATGCAATAATTTTGAAAATAACCAAAGGCTTCAAAAATGTTTAAAGGATGAAGCAAAAGAAATGGTAATTACTCCTTATGCAACCTGACAAGTTGATTCATAGCCAGTCGAAAAAAGTTAAGGAATTGCCCTATATTAATAAAAACAATTTAACTAAATTAGCGCCATTTTCAACTAAGGCAGTGTTGTGAATGGTCAACACAGCTAACCCAACGCTTTTAGATAAGATTATTTCAAGACTCCCCATGAGTAAGAGACTGGAGTGGGCCAAAATTGCAGTAAATATTGTTACGTTTTTACCTTTTTAAAAACGTTTAGATTATGGGTTCGTTAATTGCAAACCAAAATAGAAACAAATATGTGTTTAATTTCAGTTAAACTTTTTATTGCCGCACTATCTTATATGCCACTGTTCGAACTTGTACCACGTATATAACAATAACTACAACAATAATCAGTTTATTCACTCACACCACTATTCGCTATTCTGCTTACAATCTTTTTGTAAACAATAACACTTGTACGTTAGATCAAACCACGACTTCTTGTTTGCACACAACTTCACACAAGGCTGACTGAGTTATTACTGCCTCCTGCCTGCTTTGTCTAGCCTTTTTATATGCTCACATTTCAGTCTGAAGAAGGTGCTGGAAGCAAAGTATAACAAGTAGTGCAACCTTTGACAGTTGAAAAACGTTCATAACATATAAACGCAGGACGACTTAGAGGGAGAAAAAAAATCTTACAATGTATTGCAAAGCAAATATGTTAGAAGCAACAGATATACAGAGTGAAAACTGGCGGATAAAGCAGAAAAATTAAATGTAAACAAACATTTATTTTGTGTTAAAAAAGGGAAAATTTGGAATATTTTTTAATTTCTTCAATGAAAATTTTAAAGATTCTTAAATATTTAAATATTAATCGAAATGTGGTTGATTTTCGGTCACAATGAATATAGCTTCATGTGCAAAAGGTTATTAACAAGCTAAATATTACAAGATCAAAATAAGACGTACTGCTCATAAAAAAGTTTTCTTGTTGAAAGTTGCCAATATTTTTTAATTTCTTGAGAGAAAAAGTTAAAAATTATTAATGTTATTAGTTGTTTTTATTATTTATTAATAGTTTTAGACAAAAATTAAATTTTTTATTAACTCTCGCCAATAATAAAAATCCACCCCGAAAATAAAACATAAACAAAACAAAGTTGCAATCAGAGAGAGACAGAAATACTTTTTGGTAATATTTGCTGTCTCTTTCACGACTGGTCTATGAACTGTCAAACCGTTGCGTTACTGGTTAGCTGTGGCTGGAAGTGGAATGTTCTTGTCTTCGCCTTCTTGAGAGTTCTATCGCTACTATATTGTTGTTTGTGTATTTTGTCCACGTTGTTGATCCTCTCTCATGTTTGTTGTTGTTGCGTTTACTTAGAACGTGTTCAATGAATTTCTTAGTGTGTATCTGTGTCGTGTATTGTTTATGTAAACATACTCATACTCATGGTATTTGTATTTGTAGCTTTTGCTTATTGTTTATGTTAAACGATGTTTTCTTGTGAAACGATATTAGGTTGTTTCCATTTGCGTAACACTGCCGCCCACTTAAGCCTGTTCATCCCGAATAGGCTCATTACCTTTACTCCCGTATTCTGCTAGTCGCTCTATGTGTACGACCTTCATTTTTGTTCGGGATCTGCTAGCTTTCTGTATCCTGTACATGACATCGTTTAACCGTTTAATTATTTTATACGGTCCATCCCAACTAATTTGTAGCTTGGGGTATAATCCCTTCTTCCGCTTCGGGTTGTATAGTGGAACCAGTTGTCCCTCATGGAAGCCCTCCGTGTTTGCTGCTCGATCATACCTGGCTTTCATCCTATCACTGACCATTTTTGTACGGGTGCGCACAAATTCATGGAGCTCATTCAGGCTTTCCTCTTTTCCAGGGTATGTGGCATCCCTTCCTGTAGCAGGCTTAACGCCAAACTCTAAGTCACCGGGCAGTTTTGGGCAGTCCCAAAGATAACCTTGGCGGGTGATCGGGATGTTGAATCATGGACCGCAGATCGGTACGCCAGTAGAAACCTCGGAATGTGCTCGTCCCAATCTTTCTGTTGTTCGCACACTACTTTCCGCAAGTACTCCTCCAGGGTTTGGTTAAATCGCTCTATGATTCCGTCTGACTGTGGGTGAAGCGGCGTCGCTCGAGTCTTCTTAATACCGTATACTTCACACATTTCTTGGAATACTACTGACTCGAAATTTCTGCCTAGATCGGAATCTAGCTCTATTGGAACCCCGTAGCGGCATATCCAGTTGTTCACAAAAACATTTACTATTGTGTTCGCCTCTTGATTGGGTATGGCATATACTTCCGGCCATTTGCTGAAGTAGTCCATCACAACGAGAATATATCGGTTTCTGGCATTGCTGACTGGAAAAGGGCCTGCTACGTTCATTGCTATCCGCTCGAAAGGTGCGCCTGAGTTATATTGTTGCAACTGACCTCGAGTTCTTCATGCTGGGCCTTTAGCTGCAATGCACTGGGTACAGTTTGCTATCCAATTCGCAACTGCTTGCTGACATCCAACACAATAAAAACGTTGTTTTAGCCTTTCTTTAGCCGTCTTTGTCACTCCAAAATGTCCTCCACTGGCTCCATTCTGAAACTCTTCTTCTTCACTTCCACTTCTTTCATTTTGGAGGCCGGCACTACTAATAGGTTGGATGAGGTCTTGCCATCAGCGCTTTCCCAATGTCGATATAAGCATCCGTTTATCAACCGTAAACTGTCCCATAGTGCCCAATAGGCTTTTGTAAGAGGACCTTCTCCAGATATCTCATTTTTGGTAGGCCGTTTGTCCTCTTCCTTAGCTGCTATTATCTTCGCCAATATTGGGTCACTTCTTTGTGCTTCGGACCAGTCTTTGTTGGCTTCGATCCGCGTTAGCCGGATATCAACGATGGATTCCTTCTTCTCGGCTTTCACAAATGCTTACACTCAAAATTACAAGATCGGCGTGAGAGAGCATCAGCATTTCCATGTTTTATGCCTCTTCGGTGCTCAATGCTGAAGTTGTAAGTCTGTAAGCGCTCAATCTAACGTACTAGCTGTCCTTCAGGGTTCTTAAATTGCAACAGCCATCTCAGTGCGGAATGATCAGTCCTTAGCAGAAAATGTTGGCCATACAGGTACTTGTGGTAATGTTTTATGCATTCCAACACTGCAAGTAGCTCTCGTCGGGTCACACAATAGTTCCGTTCTGGCTTTGACAGTGTGCCACTATTGTAGCCTTCGACTTTTTCCGTCCCATTGATCACTTGGGAAAGCACGCCACCAATACCGTATCCGCTAGCATCACTGTCCAAAATGAATTTTTCCCCTGGGACTGGATACGCCAAAACTGGTGCAGCACACAATAGGTCTTTTAGTGTCTGAAACGCATTTTCTTGTGACTCACCCCATTGATACGCTTTTGATTTCTTGGTGAGTTTAAGCAAGCTTGCAGCCACGCTGGCGAAGTTAGGCACGAAGCGTCTGTAGTATGTGCATAGTCCCAAAAAGCTGCGTAGTTCATGAAGATTCTGGGGACGAGGCCAGTCCTTTACTGCTCGTATTTTATCTTCATCCGTGGATATGCCATCTGCTGTAACAAGATGCCCCAAATATTTCACCTGCTTCTGGAAAAATTTACATTTCTTAACGCTTAATTTTAGTCCAGCCATTGTTATTCTTTGCAGAACTTCCCCCAGGTTCTTGAGGTGTTCGTCGAATGTTCTGCCCTCGTGAGTAATTACAATCGTTGGGATGCGTGTTGTTGGAAAAGAGAACGAAAGAAATAGAATTACTTCGATTTCTTGAGAAATTAGAGAAAGAAATTCTTACCTCTTTTTTTGTTAGCGATGAAAAACCAAATGATGATACTGTATTATACAGGGTAACTTCAATCCGTAATTTATTGTGGGCACAAGGTTTACATATGTATGAGTTTACATAAAATTTTGTAAGTATGTATAAATTTCAAGTAGATATAATTTTGGGTAATTGTAACTTTAATTTTTTATTATATATAAGTACAATTGTTGTATTTTGAATTTATTAATTATTAATTATTTCAGTATAATTTATTAAGTATTTTAGCATATAATTTTATTTTTCTTTTATTAAAAGGAGTTGATATAACACTTAAGGTAAGTATTAGGATTAGGTTGGTAAGTATATTTTTTCTTCAATACATGGTAAGTATTCCAATAGGTTAAAATTCTGTTGTTTCCTTTTTTTCACATCTATATGTATATGTATATAAATTAACACAGTTTGTATATATAATATAATATATTTATATTTTTTTTTGTTTTTTTTTTTACTTAATTTTAAATTTCACTTGTTTTAAATTTCACTTGTTTTAAATTCACGTGTTGCTTCTTTAGCAGTAAGAGTTGAAGTGAATTTTGCCTGTGGTTTTATTTTCCACCAGGCTTCTGATAATTTGCATCAACGGCACATTTCCAAATTATGTGCAGTGAAATTGAGATTTTGGAAACATTATTTTTGTTTGATGGAATGATCGTTGGAATATATGTGTGTTCAAACCTCGTTTGAACACTGATTTTCCCTTTTTTCTAATTTACTTTTTCCCCGGGCGATTAGAATAGGAGGATTTTTTCTCGGGAAGAACAAAGTGGGCCAAATTTTGACATGATAACACTTAACATTTGGCATTTTGTTGGTTTCTCATTACCGGAAATAATGTCCGACTAACATTTTAAATTTCAAATCAAACATAAAACTATCTGAAGCCTATTCCCAATATAGACATAAACTTTATCTACTCCCTCATTATCTGGAATTACTTTGAGTGATGAATTTCCATCTAGAGCCTGGATACCATCATTTGAATTTTAAGTAAAACCTCTTAGATCAAACCCATCGTCTTTGTGAATATTCTTCACTTGTAGTGATACTTCAATGGCTTCTTCTAGAGTATCAAACCTGTCAATAAAATTGTCCATATAATGATGTTCACAAATGGCTTCTATCACTCTTTGATTGCAATCTATATGTTCTTTAGTATTTTCCTTCATGACATAAAGAGCAGAACACTGTGAGCAGGTAGCTCCAACTGTCATCACCATCATTTCATATTCATCAGGCGCGGAATTATAATTGCAGTTTCTCCATAAAAACCGTTGAGATTTTCTATCACTCGGTCGCATTAGTACTTGATTAAACATTTCACAAATATCCGCAGTAACAACAATTTTGTCCAGTTCGAAAACTGTAAAGTGTGGTTGGTAATGGCGAAATATACTGAGGCCCTTTTAATAAATTATCATTCAAGGAAATTCCATTTACTTTGGCGGCGGCATCAAAAAGCTAATCGCAATTTTATTTTCTCCTTGTTAGGGTCTATAACTCCAAAATGAGGTAAATACCATTTTTAATCTGAAGTCAGGTGTATATCTTCTGGCGGCACTTTACTGACGTATCCCTTTTCGGTATAACTATTTGTTACCCCACTATAGGCAACATAAACGCTTTAATCACGTCGCAACTTTTTCTCTAAACTTTCAAGACGGCTTAATGCCATTGAGTAACTATCTGGGAGATTCACTAGATCTTTTTTCCATAAAAGACGCGTTTAGAAACGTTTGTCAACACGCTTTGTTGATTCATGTAATATTCTATTCGCTCTAATTTTGTCTTCACTCTGAATTGGAGGAGCGATTCGTACACTTATATTTTCTATATTAAAATAGTCTTCAACCATATTGTAGATCTCTTTCTCCTCTTCAACAAGTACGAAAAGGTATGAATGAATTGAAGGTGATACTGATTTACACGGACCAAATGCTACCCATTCTAACTCCGTATTATATGCAATGGTCTAATGAAATTGTTTATATTTACATCAGATGGAAACCCCAAGCTGGTATGCTCTAAAGGCCGTGTCAGATAAAACTTTGTTGCTTTGCGTGACGTTTATAACTTTGAGAGAAAATCGTAAAGCAAAAGGTGTATGACACAACCAAAACTTTGACAACACTCGCGTTGTTTGTTTCTCTTTAAAAGTGGTTGGGCGCGTAAGTTTTTTTACTGAGTAAAATTATGAAAATTATATTAAATACTTCTTCCAAAATATAAAATTCACTTACCTCTCTTTTTTTTTAATATAATAAAAACAAAACAATAACAAAAAAGCTTTAAATTTAAAGAAAAATATTGAAACAATAAAATTTGCGCTCAAATTTGCCAAAAATATTTACTGAATAATCAACAGCTGATTGTCAAAGCGAGCAAAAAGATGAGAGATGCCCAACTTTTCGCTTTGCGTTGCGTTAAAAGCAGTTTATGTGACAAGTGCCATATGAACATGTACATTTATCTCAAATGTCAAAGCGTATATGCAACGCAACGCGAAGCAAAAGTTTTATCTGACACGGCCTTAAACCAGAGCCCGGCAACACTTGCTATTGGTCAGTTGTTGCAAGAGCGAAAAATAAGAAAAGAGAAAAATTTATACTCTCACATTCACTACAATGCAGGCATGGAAAATTTAAATTTTTAAATGGTGGTATTTTAATTAAAAATATTAGTTTATTAAATTAAAATTTGTAAAATTCGTTTAGACTTCTTTGATTATATTGATTTAAGAAAGCATTTTAGATTAAAATTTGTTTTTTTTTGGAAATATACATATTTAATAGAAAACTTTCTGGGATATTCATACTGTACATCCCTGCATTAGCAGATCTTCATGTACAAAAGCAAGAAGCATGCGACAACACAACCTCTTTCAATGAATTCTCAAACGAAACTGAGTGTGTTTTTGATCGTGAGAGTACGTTGTTGTAATGGCTGACATGCACGCGTGCATAGGATTTGCCGGGCTCTGCTTTAGAACATAGATTACCATTTCATAGCACAGTTGTGCAGAGCGAATTCACACACATTGCTTATGCTCTTTTATTTAGTCATCGCTCAGACTGCGGTGAGTGCACATGTCAGCGGATGCTATAACATTTTTTTTGAGAGTTACGCTCAAAAAATATTTTATGTTAAAAAATGCTTTTATTAAAAGCCAATGTCTTATATGTTCTTAAAACATTTTGATTGTTTTAATAGTCAAGTAAATAATTTAGATGTTATGAAGAGAGAAATATTTTTTTATAGACATAATGCAAAATTTTGGAAAAATTTAAAGGTTGGTTATTGGTAGGAGAGCAAATTTATGGACCAAAATTAGATCCCAACAAATATCAAAAAAGATTATAGACATTTTAAGTTTTAATTATTAAGTCAAAGATGTATAACTTTATGTATGTAGATGAAATGTAAATCAAAATAGCGTATATTACCAACACTTTTCTATGACTGTAAACTCTCACCTTATTTTCGCTCTCTTTCTCACTAATACATAACCAAAAAATTTTTGGTAATCCCTACTTTAGAACAGAGCCCGGCAACGCTTGCTATTGGTCAATTGTTGCGAGAGCGAAAAATAAGAAAAGAGAAAAATTTATACTCTTACATTCACTACAATGCAGGCATGGAAAATTTAAATTTTTAAGTGGTGGTATTTTAATTAAAAATATTAATTTATGAAATTAAAATTTGTAAAATTCGTTTAGACTTCTTTGATTATATTGATTTAAGAAAGCATTTTAGATAAAAATTTGTTTTTTTTTTTTTTTGAAAATATACATATTTAATAGAAAACTTTCTAGGATATTTATACTGTACATCCCTGCATTAGCAGATCTTCATGTACAAAAGCAAGAAGCATGCGGCAACACAACCTCTTTCAATGAATGCTCAAACGAGACTGAGTGTGGTTTTGATCGTGAGAGTAATTTAGTAATGGCTGACATGCACGCGTGCATAGGAATTGCCGGGCTCAGCTTTAGAACCAAGTGCATAAGAAACGCACACATTGGTTATCTTTTATTAATTGAATTCTTGAGGGAAAATGTATCTTTTTTTATACTAAAATTTGGCTGATTTGACAATTCCAAAACAAACCCTTAACTCTAATACAATTTTGTATTGGCTTAATACTACTCACCGAGTTAAAACTGGAACGGCTTAAACGAGAGTTGAGTAAACTTGGGCTGCCAGCAATGGGTACGAAGAATGAATTGCAAAAGCGGTTAAGGGAACACCTGCAGCTTCAAGGCATTAACATTGATTCCTACGAGTTCGAGGATGAAGAGAAACGACAGTTACATGCCCCTGCAACCCCTAGTGCTGTTGACATAAATTCGTTGCTAGCTGCTATGATGGAGAAAATGCAATTAGCAAACCAAAAAGCTATTTGCTGATGCACAAGAAGCTTCTAGAGCCGAAAACCAAAAGCTATTCGAAGCTTCTAGAGCAGAAAATCGCAAAATGCAGGAAGCGAACGAAAAGCTGTTTGATGATGTACGAGAAGCTTCTAGAGCCGAAAACCAAAAGCTATTCGAAGCTTCTAGAGCCGAAAATCAGAAACTTCTGGCGGAAGTGCAAGAAGCTTCTAGAGCCGAAAATCAAAAACTTCTGGCTGAGTCACAACAAGATAGTGAACAAAGAATGGAAAGAATGCAGGCAGCAATTATGGAAAATATGGAGCTTCGAGAACAAAAATGTTTGTCAAAAATTGACAGAGAAGCTGCAGGAAATACGTAAGTCATTCAGCAAAAGAATCACTGGCGTAGAGGAAAGGTGTCAGATTTGGAAAAGGCCTTTGACGGAAAACTAGTTATAATGGAGGAGAAGATCAACAACCTCCAGAGCCAGCGACCGGAACAAATGCGAGTTGTATCAGAAGGTACCAGCAGGATAAAACCACCTTGCTTTGATGGTAGCTCACGCCTATCCGTATTCAAATTCCAATTCGAGACAGTAGCCAGAACGAACGGATGGTACGATGGGGAGAAGGCTCTAGAACTGAAATCCAAGAAAACATGCCTGCCAGCTGCAGGAACAACTACAACGAGTTAATGGTGGCATTACAGCGGAAATTCGGTTATTTTTTTGTATTGATAGTACTTATTGTTTATTAATAATTAAGCAAAATGCTGATTTAGAATTATTGTAGTATATAAGCAGTGCATTTCTTTAAATAAAGGTTAGAATTAATCAAGAAGCCAAAATATAAACTTCTATCTTTTGATTCTCATGTAGCGATGTACATGGCGATCCTGCCAGGAGTGTAGTATAAGTTTTCCTATTCTTTCAGTATTGTCTTAGCTCTGCAGCCGCTATTCAACGAGCATTAAGATGCCCTTTTGAGAATCAAAAGATAGAAGTTTATATTTTGGCTTCTTGATTAATTCTAACCTTTATTTAAAGAAATTCACTGCTTATATACTACAATAATTCTAAATCAGCATTTTGCTTAATTATTAATAAACAATAAGTACTATCAATACAAAAAAATAAAATAAGTGTCAGTAAACTTTGAGTTTATGCTGACGATTAATATAAAGCATTTATGCACAATATGTGTCAGTGAACTACATATATGTTTATGCTGACAAAGTATTAATTCATAAAAAGAATGTTTTTAATATAATGCCCAAATAAAGTGTGGGTAAGAAGTATGCACACACTAAACGGGAGCTGTACCGCATGGAGTTGAGATGCCGGGCGCAAAAGGCAAACGAGTCATTATAAGCCTTTGCAATGGAAGTCGAGAGATTAGTGCAGCTTACATACCCAGGAGAAAACAACCCGCTGATAGACAACATTACGACGTTTGTGAATGGTATACGCGACCCTGACATTAAACTAGCGGTGTGTTCTACGCAGAAGACAACCTTTGTAGAGACCGTGGCCTTCGCACTAGCCCAGGAGCAAAGTGCGAAAAATGGAAGTCGTGGAGGAGGAGGAATGCCTTTTGAATAAACTTAAAGAGACGTTGAAACAAGTTTCGGGAGAAAACGAACAAAAGGCTAAACTGAAATGCTTCAGATGTAGAAAGAGTGGTCATTTCCAAAGAAACTGTAAAGCGCCACGCAAAAGATCAAGATCCGCCTCACCATCAAGGATTAAAAAGCGGTCGAACTACCAACCATCTTCACAAGAGTTCCTGTTAAACTAAAACGAGCTAGCACTGAGGGGCAAGTGCTGGCTCCCACAAGCGAGGGCCCCACAATCTCAATATCAGTGATGTAAAGGAACAACAACAACCTTACGGCGTGCGGGTACATAAATGGCAGAAAACACAGCTTCACTATAGACACCAGGGCGACGCACACTGTCGCGATTTCATATAACGAGTGGCCAAAAATAGAAGGAGAAATAGTAGAGTAATGAAATTTGGCACACTTATATTAATTGGTAAAACTTAATCATACTTAAAATTTGGTCATTTAAAGTCAAAGGATTCGTGTCCTTCCCATATATCCTCAAATTAAAAATTGCTATAACTTGGAGGAAAAAAAAGATATGTTAATAAAATTTAGTACACTTATTAGTTTTAACATGCTTAACACTTCGTTTAATTTGGATCAAGGACACGCCTGCTTTAAAAATTACCTTTTTCAAAGAATTATCAAAAAGACATAAAAAAATTGAATATATACTTTTTTCGAATCGCAAATTATGATTTAAATGTTTTACTAACTCATTCCGTATATCCTTAGAAAATTTTAAGGATACATTTTTACCATATCTGAAATACTAATTAAACAATATTTTATTAAGCAATTTAAAATTTGTTTATATATATTAAAATATTTAAATTTATACATATAAGTGAAAAGACACTTGTACTTTGTTCCTAATTGTTTTATTTATGTTTAAATAGAAAAAATCGATGATCTAGAAAAACTTACATCACAAATATCTTTACAAACTAGCTTATTATCTAGCCAGGTACTCAACTCAGTTTCAAAACTACTTTTTCCGCGTCTATAGTTTGTCCAATTATTACTAATTTTTAGAAGAATGAATTTTAGTTTGTCCTTCTCTATATCTGTTAGAAATATTTGAACACGACTATCCACAAATTATTCAATATGATGCAACACATTTGTTGTATTATTTTTCTTAAGCTGCATCCATTGTTGAAAAATATCACGAATCTGCAATGATGTTGACACTAAAAAAACATTTATAACGTCCACAAAAGCAGTCAGAAGCAGCTGAAATTTATATATCTTAAAGTACAACTTGTGGCAATAAAATATCAAAAAATTTCAAAAGTGATATTGGGTGTTTTTTTTTTTAATTCAGTACTGAAGTTAATAAATGTATGAAAATCTTAATTTTTTGAAGACCTGTAATTTTGCTAATGACATTTCACATATGATTAATATTTGTAAACAATTACAGCGTTGTAATTACAATTACATACCTGGCTTACAATTCTATTACAAATAATTTAGCCATTACCAAAAGAATTTTTGAATTTTAACTATGACAAAAATGTGTCAAATTTCAAGTTTTCGCACAAATTTTTTATATTGCATGGGAATTCTTTGAGATACAATAACAAAAAAAATACGAAAAAGTTTTTAAAAAAATTTTACATATCAACTAATAGAAGTGTTTTCTATAAGATAAAGGTAAAAAAATAATGAATTTCCCACATTGACTTTAACCATTTTTGGCCACGCTCGCGACAGTGTGCGACGCAGTCCATCATCAGACCAGATGTAGTGAAGGGAAAGTGTGAGGCACTTAGCAATGTAAGACTTCGGACAGTTACTGGAGAGTCTGCCACCGTCCACGGAAAAACAGAGGCGAAGGTAACTATAGCCAACATTAGCGTAAGCCACGTCTTTATTGTTGCCGATATTGTGGACGAGGTTATCATTGGTGCCGATTTTATGATAGCTCGTGGCATCAATTTTAATATGCGGCAACAGATTATGAGTTGGCGAAATGTGGAGATACCGCTAGACGTAGGATACAAGCATCAAGTGCACGCCAGAAAAATTGTTGCAGTCGAACAACTCAAATTACCACCTCAGAGTGAATCGTATGGAGAGAGATTGTGAGGAAAACCGCTTGTGGGTTGTGGAACCAGCAGAAATACAGTCGGATTTGTTATCAGCAAAGGCCCTCGTTAAATCCACCAAACAGAGAATAGTCCCCGTGAGAGTGCTAAATTTATCTGGACACGAAAAAGTCATCTGTAAAAACTCCGATGTGGGCCAATGTACTCCAGTAGAGGCGGTAATAAACAGCGAAAAACCGCTAGAACCTGCTGAAATGTCAGCCAAGGATCTAAAGGAGTTTGGTGAAAATGTGGAGAAATGGGTAGAAGGTTTAGCAGCTGCAGTGAAGCAGAAAGATGGCGGTACAAGATTCTGCGTAGACTACAGAAAGCTGAATGATGTCATCAAAAAGGACAGTTACCCGCTACCAAGAATTGACGACACACTCGACACGCTAGCCGGAACGAAGTGGTTCTCCACATTGGATCTACAAAGTGGGTATTGGCAGGTGGAGATTGCAGACAAGGACAAAGAGAAAACTGCATTCAGTGCTAACGGTGGCTTATGGCAGTTTAAAGTGATGCCATTTGGACTCTGTAATGCTCCGGCCACATTCGAGCGGCTTATGGAACGTGTACTTAAGGGACTGCATTGGAAGGCTTGCCTGGTGTACCTCGACGACATTATAGTGATGGGCAGAACTTTCGACGAACACCTCAAGAACCTGGGAGAAGTTCTGCAAAGAATAACAATGGCTGGACTAAAATTAAGCGTTATCATCCTGAATGAGGAGTCACTTCCACTTATTACTGCCCGTGGGGGCGTGATAAAATATGGTTTTAGTTCAATTGAGCTAAGGGTCTATAAGTCGGATTCCCGCGCTGCCGCACATCCCCCAACAAAACCCATCCCCGAAAATCCCGTCCCACCGCAACCCATGCCACAGAACTCTACCACTTCTGACCCTACTCCATCCGACCCCACCCCTGGACCCTCGAACCCGCCGAAGACGTCGAATGTAGAAGCGTGTGCAGTCATTCTTCTCGACGCTCCTCATCCAGCAAGAAGTCCAATTCTGAGCTGGTGGGGGAATTCTTCGACGGCATTGATATTGACGCGGGCGCAACCTCTCCGTTGTCGGACGAAGAGGACGCTGATATGACAATGGTTGATTCCTTGGCCAATGCTGAGAGTCATCCAAATTAACTTGCAACATTCTAAAACTGCCTCTGCCGCTCTGCTCCTCCGACTAGCAGCCGAGGATGCAGAGCTCATTCTGGTCCAAGAACCCTGGGTTGTAGACGGCAGGGTTTGCGGACTCAACACCAAAGGATATCGCTTAGCGTATATCCAGAACTCAGGTAAGCCTCGGGCTTGTGTCATGGTTAAGAATAGTATTAACGCTCTTCTCCTCCACAGGTTCAGCGACAAGGATACCGTCACCATGGTCGTCGAAATGAACTTGATGACCCTCTGGATCACATCATCGTATCTGGCGCATGACTATGGGCTCTCTCCCCCTCAGGAGCCCATCGGTCGACTGGTAGCGGATGCGAAACAACGCGGAGTTCCGGTCATAATCGGAGCAGATGCCAACTCCCACCACACGATGTGGGGCAGTACCGGTACCAACGAGCGGGGTGAGTGCCTCTTTGATTTTATTATTAGTAATAACCTAGTTATAGCTAATCGGGGCGATGAACCAACCTTCCTCACTTCGAACAGAAGGGAGGTGCTGGACATCACTCTGGTCAGCTCGGGTTTCTCTACTAACCTTAAGGACTGGTTTGTATCTCATGAATGCTCCTTTTCGGACCATAAATACATTACCTTTACTATTGACACGAACGAGTCTACTCCTTTCATGACCCCTCCGGTCAATAGGAGGAACACGAATTGGACCATTTTTAGAGAGAGACTGCGTAGCAGCCTTCCCTCTACCCCCCCGACTATAACGACCCGTTTCGACGTGGATAGGACTGCGGACACACTGTCGACTGCGCTTAGGGCGGCAGCCACTTCATCCGTCAAACCCGCTGCCCATAGGGGTAAGCGAAAACCGCCCTGGTGGAGCCAAGAGATCGATGATCTACGCCGATCTTGTGGCAGGCTCTTAGGCTGTTAGGTCTTTCAAACCATTCAAGTCACCAGGACCGGATGGTATTATCCCGGGTGACATTCAACATGGGGAGGAGATAATCCTCCCTTGGTTGCTTGCCATCTATAACGCTAGTCTCAGGCTCCTTTACATCCCTTGGAGCTGGAGAATATCTAGGGTGATCTTCATTCCCAAGGCTGGGAAACCGTCCCACACTGGGGCGAACTATTATAGACCCATAAGTCTGTGTTCCTTTCTTCTGAAGACGCTGGAAAGAGTTATTGATGTTCATATCAGGACCTCGATTGATCCAGCGCTTCTATCCGCTTCCCAACATGCGTATACGAGAGGTAAATCAGTGGAGACTGCACTTCACTCTCTTATCTCTCGGGTAGAAAAGTCCATGCACGTTAAGGAGTACATTTTGGCCATTTTTCTGGACATCAAGGGTGCATTTAACAACGTCGACCCGGACGCCATAGTTAGGGCTCTTGGTTCTCTGAACCTGGCACAGAATCTGGTCAGGTTCATTGAGCTTCTCCTCAAATCGAGGATAGTAACCTCCACAGTGGGGGCCACGAATTGTCAGAGAATGGTTCGTAGAGGCACACCGCAAGGCGGTGTTCTATCACCACTTCTCTGGAATCTTGCAGTCAACTCACTCTTGAGGGGGCTGGAACACTCTGGCAATAGGGCCATAGCTTACGCTGACGACATTGCCATTGCTGCGTCGGGAATTTGTCCGCAGACATTGTCGGATAAGTTGAACTTGGCGCTGTCAATCGTGTTGGACTGGTGTAGGGATTTTGGACTGTCTATTAACCCCCCTAAGACCGATACGATTCTTTTTACGAGGAAATATAAAATTCCGACCTTCTCCCTTCCCAGCATAGGTGGGACCAGACTCACGTTGAGTCGCAGGGTTAGATATCTGGGCCTGATCCTAGATCCCAAACTCAACTGGAGGGCGAATCTGGCTGCTAGGGCACGCAAGGCGGCATGTGCTGCTTACTGCTGCAGTAGAGCGGTCGGAACCAGATGGGGTCTTCGCCCAAGGATCATACGTTGGATATATTCCACGGTCATCGAACCCAACCTCTTATACGGTGTTGCTTTCTGGTGGACTGCCCTGGACAAGAAATACAACGTCAGACTTCTTGACAAGGTCAGAAGGTCTGCTGCCATTTATATAACTGGCGCTCTTCGCACCACCCCCACGAAAGCCTTGTTCGCAATGCTAAACTGGCTTCCTACTGTGCTTCTCGCTAAGCAGGTAGCCAAGTTTGCTGCGACTAGACTTAATGCTCTCTCTCGTTGGCACATCGTACCCTCTGGTCACTCCACTATTCTGGAGGCTGATCCAGTGGCCCCTGAGAACATAGACTATTTCCCTGCTGAGTATTGGCTTGACAGATGTTTCCACTCTCTGATTCCAAGTAGGGATGACTGGGATCCTAGTACGGTCGTCCCCCCGGAAGTTCTGGATATATATACCGACGGCTCTAAACTCGATAATTGGGTTGGGAGCGGTGTCTACTCTGGGAAACTGGACCTGAATATTTCTCTCCGTCTGCCGGACTACTGCAGTGTGTTTCAGGCGGAGGTGACGGCGATTTACCGAGCCGCGCAATGGATCCTCGTCAACGATGCTCCTTTCACTCGCGTCTCGATCTTCTCTGATAGCCAGGCCGCGATAGGATCTCTATCGGGTTCCGTGATTAACTCCAGGATCGTTAGGGAATGTCGCCGCTGTCTCGACCTTCTCTCGGGGCGCTTCACCAGTATCTCTCTGGTGTGGGTCCCCGGCCACAGTGGAATTCCGGGAAACTGTAGGGCAAATGGGCTCGCCAGAGCTGGTGCGCTCCTTCCGGAATCCTCTTCTGTTGAATTGGGTATGCCACTTGCCTCGGTCAAGTTGACCATTGCGCGGAGGTTCTTTCGGGACGCCAACCTATCCTGGGTCAATGAGGAGTCCTGCTCTACCGCTAGACTCACCTGGCCCAAGGTGGATAGAAGGCGTACCAACCGATTACTTGGTCTTGGTCGTGATGTCATCTCGACTACAGTGGCCGTGCTTACAGGCCATTGCGTCATGGGTAGACCCGCGGAAAGAATGAGGCTTCCTTTCAACGACTTTTGCCGTGGAGACTGTTGTTCACTTTCTCTGCCAGTGCCCGTCTCTTGCTAGGTGTAGATATAGGTTATTTGGCTCCCCATTCCTTGTTAGCTTAACGGAGCTATCATCTATTGACATCAAGGATATAGCTTCGTTCATCAAACTTTCTGGCTGGTTTTCCAGTGCGGGGTAGTCGTGCTTCTGTTGTGCAGACCTTGCGCTGACCAACTTCCTCCTTTTCCCTGATTTTGGTGGAACTTGGTTAGTACAGGGACTGCGTTCACCCGTGGCATCACAACGGGCCGCTATGCGTGCTCAAGTGAGCTTTCTGATATCAGAGCTACCACTCCGACCTAACCTAACCTAACCTAATTACAATCCACATCTCCTAAAGATTTCTCCCTACAAAAGAAATCTAAAGGAGATTTAAAAAGAAATTATTCAACCCCAATTTGTTTCAATCAGAATCAGCTGTTTTGTTTTTGACATTTTAGTTTGTCATTGTGATTTATTTTGTGATTGTGATTTCGTTTTTTACAAGTGATTTTCATAAATTCGTAAATTTGTTTTCCTCAAAATTTTGTTTTATTTTAAACTAGCTAATACCCGGTGTGCTTCGCTACCC
Source organism: Sarcophaga rosellei (assembly GCA_930367235.1). NCBI lineage: Eukaryota > Metazoa > Arthropoda > Insecta > Diptera > Sarcophagidae > Sarcophaga > Sarcophaga rosellei. The sequence goes on along the minus strand of OV884021.1, from coordinate 41,468,133 downwards.
CGATCGGAATTAAATACATATCTCGTGATGCAACTGGATCGCCCACCATCAAAATTGTTACGCCATTGTTGGGGCATTGTATCATCCTTGGTGTTGTCCAGCTGGAGTTCTATCAGCATGAATTGCGATTATGTGGTCATCTGAACTTAATCGTGAACTTAAAGATTCTTACCAATTCGTTGATTTCATGAAACATCACTTGTAAATCGGCAACAATCCATTGTTTTGTGTCAGGGTTATAATGCTGGCGGTGGTGCACTTGGTCATTGTTATCCTCTTCTCCTATGAAATAAATTTGTAAGAACTTAGGATCTTCATTTGGAATTGGCAACAATGATCCCATTTTATGATAAATTTGACCTTGAACACGAAACGTTGGCATAAAGTTGTCTCGAAATACCTTGGTATCACCAAAAGAGGTCATTTTTTTATTTTGTTTTTTATTATTTATTAATATTTTGTTAAATTAAAAAAAGTATATATTTCGAAAAACTTACCTGAAATCAGTGATTGTAGTGGTTCTGGAGGTGGAAGTAAATTAGACAAAACGATTTTACCATTAGAGCAACACATGCCAGGTGTTTCATTTTTGTACCTGAGTGCATTGCAATATTGGCAAACTTCATTCATGTCACCAATTGCCACTAATTCGTCTTCGGTATAATCTATATCAGATCTATAGTTAAATGCAATACCTGAGTATCCATGAAAAACATTACGTCGATTCACCACCATTCGATTACGATTTTGTTCTCGACGCAAATAATATTGCTCTATCCTCTCTGCTGCTCTTCTTGTTGTTGTTTCATTAGTTCGTGATGTTATGGTACGATTTCGTTGGCTTTGTAGCCGACCTTCATGTTCCAACGGTGTCTCGGTAGCTCGTGCGATTGTCGCATGTTGTCGAAGACCTTCAAGACTTTTTCACGCTCTAAAGGCGTTTCTGTGCCTCGTGATGTTTCGGTACGATTTCGCTGGCTTTGTAGCCGACCTTCATGCTACAACGGTGTCTCAGTAGCTCGTGCGGTTGTCGCATGTTGTCGAAGACCTTCAAGACGTCTTTCACGCTCTGAAGGCGTTTCTGTGCCTCGTGATGTTTCGATACGATTTCGCTGGCTTTGTAGCCGACCTTCATGTTCCAACGGTGTCTCGGTACCTCGTGCGGTTGTCGCATGTTGTCGAAGACCTTCAAGACGTCGTTCGTGTTCTGACAGCGTTTCAGAAGTTCGTGCTAAAGAGGTAAGATTTCGTTGACTTTCAAGGCGCTCTTGGTTTTCTGAAAGCGTTTCAGTAGCTCTTGCTGTTGTGGCGCGTTGTCGTAGGCCTTCAAAGCGTTCTTCTCGTTGTGATGGCGTTCCGGCAACCTTTAGTTGAAGCTCGACTCTTTTCAGTCCTGAGGCAACTTTCACGGTCTTCCGAACTTTCATTTGCTCTCTGGGATTGCAAATGCAATGCATTTTTAGTGCTTCTGGAAAGCAATGCTTTTTTGGGGGCATTTTTATAAATTGTTGCAAAATAAATGTCACTCAACGTTTAACTCGTTTAGAATCAAAGATTCAACTGAATTCCAAAACCGAATGCGTGTTATATTTATTCCTTTATATTTTACCTAATATGAAATAGGTTCAGGTCAAAAAACTTTTTAAAAAACTGAGGCTAATTAAATTTGACAAATAATTATGTTTGTGACGGTCGCAGGTAATTTTTTTTTGATGAGTTTTGCAACTTCTTATTTTATTTGGAAAAAATATTGAGAGTTTACATTTTATTACTTAGGTATTCGAAGGTAATGAATGAAAATTTTACTGCCTATTGTTACATGCCCATTCATCACCCAATAAAATGCTGATTATTAAACTTGCCTGATCTATTTTTCAAGATATGCAACAAATAAATAATATTTTTAGTAATTACCCATTGTTAGAAGTAAACAATAACGTAACTATTACATATGTATATGTTTTTCAAATAAATATTTAAATAGTATGAATTTCAGTACTTAATATGTATATGCGTTGAAAATTTCAAACTCAACCATTTGAGCAGCTTAAACATTCTAGAATTCAAATGTATGTTGATGATATTCAACTCTACATTGATAGCTCTGTAGCTTCCATCAACACTGGAGTTAAAGATCTTAACACTGACCTTAATAATATTTGCCTTTGGGCGACTGCAAATGGTTTAAGGATTAACTCTAAAAAGTCAAAATGTATTGTTATTTGCAAAAAATCCGCAAAGATTGAATCTAGTAATGATGTTGCCTTTTGTGGTTATTTCTGAAAAAAAAAAAAATAAAACAAAAGTCTACGAATTTAATTTTGGTTATATTTTTTCTTATTTGGTGATTTTTTTCACAAATGTTGGTTACAAAATTTTTTTCCTTCCCTTCTATCTTTCCCCCGCGTCGTGAATTTCTAAAATATGCTAAAATGCACATTCTTTATACTTTATTTTCTTTGGTTTTATACATCAAGAATCATAGATAGCATACTTTAGGGGTAACTATGCGTATGAGTAATATATTTCAAATGCAATTAAATATTAAGTATGTAGTATACATGGGCATGGCCCCTCGCTCATTTGGAATATCAACATAAAAAGTAGCCTATAACTCCTTCCAGACATACAGGAAGATACTGTGAAAATTTCAAGAAAATCGGTTCAGCCGTTTAATCGTCTATAAACTTCAAACATACAAACATACAATCAAACACACATTCATTTTTATATATAAGAAGATTTGTTGTATGTATTAAAATCAATAGCATAGCTTTTCAATTACCTGCGGAGGAAACTCGTTCTGAAGAAGCTCGGAAAATAAACCAGAGGGTTGCAAGGAGGCAGATGCGCGATGTATCAAATCCGCTTGAGTTAGACCAATCTCTGTAAGTAGTTTGTGTAAAACTAATTGATTTAATTATTTTTGTATAAACTACTTCATTTGATAGGTTTCAAAAATATTATAGAGTCAACAAAAGTGCTTTTAGTTATTTATTACGAGTGCTTACATTACACTCTCAGCCGATTAAGAACCAATCTGCTGTTAGCCTTATGGTGAAACTAAGACGTTGTTTGCGTTTTTTCGCTGAAGTCGAAGTTGGGAGTTGGAAAAGATTCCGAAGTTTCGTTGGCTCTACCAACTTTAAGTAAAGAGTTCGTGGAAGTGCTCGATATTTTTGAAGCGCAACGTGGATAAAAATGCCTCTAACAGATGAAAAAAGAAAAATTGCTCTATATTTTTATAAAAAATATAAAATCCCAGGTTGTGTTGATGGAACACACATATAAATCATTGCTCCTGCTGAAAACAAACATTTGTTTTACAACAGGAAAGGAAAATACAGTTTAAATGCTATGCTGGTAAATATTTTTTAAAATTAAATATGGTTCTATAGACGAATAATTTTTTTTTTAATATATTTTAGATTTGCGATGATGAACTAAGGATCAGATTTGTTATCGCATCTCACCCTGGTGCTTGCCACGATTCTTTTATATGGGCTACCAGTGATGTTAGGGCTCACTTAGAAGAAAAATATTTGGAGTGTGTGGCTTTTAGGTAAAAATTCTCGCAAAATTGAAACGCAATACCAAATTTTATATTTTTTCATTACGACGCTGGTGATCCCATAGAGCCGTGGCTATTGACACCCCATCGAATTCCAGAGGATGGTTCCCAAGAAATGAGGTGCATTCAAAGTGTCGATATACTATTGAGAGAACGAACGGTGTGTTGAAAAATAGGTGGGGATGTCTCCTAGGTGCTAGGGAGCTTCACTACTGTCCAGAGAAAGCAGTTAAAATTATTAATGTGTGATGTGCCTTGCATAACATATGCATTCATTTTAAAGTAAGGGAATAACCACACGATTCTTTGAGCGAAACAATCAGCGTAGATGATCAAAATAGTTTACCTTCTTCCACAAGATGTCTTACCTCAGCTCAATTAATTAGAAGTAAAGGGCTATCCATTTCGTGGATAGTCAAACTAAGTTGTGAAACCAATTTTTTTCTTTTCAGTTGAAAGTCTGACATTGACGAAAATGGATCGCTTAACAATCACACAACTCATAAAAATTATCAAAACCTACTACAAAAATGGTGATTCTGCCACAGCCACGTATCGTGCTTTAAAAGGAGATTATGGTTTACATAATCGTCCAACTACGCAAGCAATTGGCAAAATTGTGAAGAAATTTGAAGAGACTGGAGTGGTTACAAGTATTAAAAGGCATGTGCATCATCGTTTCGCTCGTTCCGCTGAAAATATCGCTATTGTAAGTGAAAGTATTGCCGAAGACCCGAATGTGTCGTTTTCTCGTCGTACATCCATATAAAGGCCAGCTCACGCAACAACTGAAGCCAGCTGACCATTCACAACGTCGTAGATACGTGGAATGGGTGCTTGAACAACAGGCGGTGGACGGCAATTTTTCGAACAAAATCTTCAGCGATGAAGCACATTTCACACTCGGTGGGTATGTTAATAAACAAAATTGTCGTATTTGGGATTCTGAGAATCCTCAAGTAATTGAAAAGAGGCCATTACATCCAGAAAAAGTCACTGTTTGGTGCGCTCTTTGGTCCGAAGGTGTGATTGGACCTTACTTCTTCGAAAACGATGATGGAACGACTGTCACCGTCAATTCGGAGCGTTAGGGTAATATGATAACCAATTTTTTTTTGCCTGCTATTGAAGAATACGACTTGGAGAATATGTGGATTCAACAAGACGGTGCCACATGCCACACAACTCGAGCGAACATGGCTTTATTGCAAGAGACATTTCCTGGCCGCGTAATTTCTCGTCGTGGATCATGCGATTTGACACCATTAGACTTTTTTTGTGAGGCTACGCGAAAGACCGTGTTTATGCAGATAAACCTTCAACTCTTGAGCACTTAAAAACCATCATTCGTCAAGTTATGGCTGAGATACTGTCCAATATGTGTCAAAAAGTGGTCGAAAATTACCTCAAAAGAATCAATGCTTGCAACACTTCGCGTGGAGGTCATTTAAATGATGTGGTGTTTCACACATAATGTCAACGTTCAATTACAATAAAAAAGAAATATCATGAAAAAAATATTTTATATGTGTTTTATTTACGTTTACTTTTGAAACCACGAAATGGATAACCCGATAATATTGGAAGCGCACTTTGAAATAATATTGACAACCAGTGTGACCATTTTAGCATTTTTGCAGCTAGATTTAGCATTTTTTATTTTGATTTAGCTGCAAATTTTCGATTTAGCAGTTGGCATTTTTTTTAGCATTTTTTAATAATTTGTTTAGCATTTTCTAGCTTCAATTTATTTTTCATTTTTACTCCTGTTACAATTAAAATTTGATTGATTGTACATACATAGTTTAATGGTAACCACGAATGTAGAATATGTTGAAATTTCATAGCAGAGTTAATACGCCAACTAAGGCAAAGATTACCCAAAAATTTGTTAAGATTAAAGTATATTAACTTTTTTGGCTATTAACAATAGTTTAAAAATAAATAAAAGTAAATTATTTAAAAACTTCAAAGAAGAAATGATAAATTTTTCACATGATTAAATTACAACTTTAGAATTGCAATGGCAAAAATTAACTTCATACGAGTGGGAAAGTCAGAAGACAACTATTGAGTTTTGGATACAAGTTTATGAATACAAGAATGCTGTGAATGAAAATCCCTTCAAGGAATTGTCCGATTTTGTTATGAAATTTTTAGTTTTACCATTTAGTATTGCAGAAGTTGAACGTGTATTTAGCAAAATGAATCTTTTAAAAACTAAAATAATAAATAGAATGATATTTTTTTTTGTTTTATAATTTTAGTTTGCGATTCTTGAAGAGAATAAATAATTTGTTTTTGAGTTCGATGTGGTTTTATTTATATAATCAAACTTAATTTGTGGAAATAGCTGTACAAATAGTGAAGAATTTCTTCATAATATTATTAAAAAATTTTAGCATTTTTTTGGCATTTAAAAATCCATTTAGCATTTTTCTTAGCATTATTTTGGATGGGATTTAGCTGCAAAAATTTTTCAGACCTGGTCACACTGTTGACAACACTATTTTTAAGTCATTTAAAATTAATTTTTCTATTTACATTAATGTGGGAAGAGAGTAAGAGTCAGTTCGTGACACAGCTAACCAGTAACGCATCGGTTTGACAGTTCATAGACCAGTCGTGAAAGAGACAGCAAATATTACCAAAAAGTATTTCTGTCTCTCTCTGATTGGAACTTTGTTTTGTTTATGTTTTATTTTCGGGGTGGATTTTTATTATTGGCGAGAGTTAATAAAAAATTTAATTTTTGTCTAAAACTATTAATAAATAATAAAAACAACTAATAACATTAATAATTTTTAACCTTTTCTCTCAAGAAATTAAAAAATATTGGCAACTTTCAACAAGAAAACTTTTTTATGAGCCGTACGTCTTATTTTGATCTTGTAATATTTAGCTTGTTAATAACCTCTTGCACATGAAACTATATTCATTGTGACCAGTCGTGAAAGAGACAGCAAATATTACCAAAAGTATTTCTGTCTCTCTCTGATTGCAACTTTGTTTTGTTTATGTTTTATTTTCGGGGTGGATTTTTATTATTGGCGAGAGTTAATAAAAAATTTAATTTTTGTCTAAAACTATTAATAAATAATAAAAACAACTAATAACATTAATAATTTTTAACTTTTTCTCTCAAGAAATTAAAAAATATTGGCAACTTTCAACAAGGAAACTTTTTTATGAGCCGTACGTCTTATTTTGATCTTGTAATATTTAGCTTGTTAATAACCTCTTGCACATGAAACTATATTCATTGTGACCGAAAATCAACCACATTTCGATTAATATTTGAATATTTAAGAATCTTTAAAATTTTCATTGAAGAAATTAAAAAATATTCCAAATTTTCCCTTTTTTAACACAAAATAAATGTTTGTTTACATTTAATTTTTCTGCTTTATCCGCCAGTTTTCACTCTGTATATCTGTTGCTTCTAACACATTTGCTTTGCAATACATTGTAAGATTTTTTTTCTCCCTCTAAGCCGTCCTGCGTTTATATGTTATGAAAGTTTTTCAACTGTCAAAGGTAGCACTACTTGTTATACTTTGGTTCGTGATCAGTTGTGCAGAAAAGAAGACATGCGCGGAGTGTTTTACTAGTTTTTATACATTAATTTCTATTGAAACTTTCTTTTATATTGCATTTTTTTATTTTCATACTTTGATAAATAAAAATTCCACAAATATTGGGGGCTCAGCCAGAATTTTGTTAAAATTGAATAAGATCTTCTTTCTTTTTGCAAGAAAAAATATGTATATATAGTGTTTTATCTATACCTACATACATAAAAAACGAAATGTCGTAATGAAACGAATGTAACGAACGAATAAGAGCAAGCAAAGAAAAAAAAAACAAATGAATTATATCGAAACGAAAAGACGTTGAAATCAAAGAAAGAAAAGAGTATACACAGACAGAAACGTATTATAAAGTAGTGGAGGTGGAGTGTATTGGGTGCAACTCGTTGCTACTGCGGAATAATAAAAGACTGGTCAAGGCGAATTCAATAAGGTGATGTTAAAAGCCCAGCAGATTGCTTTTTTCAGTCCACATAAATGTCAAACATATTCTTTGAGTACAGTGAGCAAAAAAAAAACTTACACCCACTACCTCGAAATAACTTTTGAACAAAAAATTATCTATAAAAAGAAATTTATTGTCCTTTAAGGCTAGTACTCTGTTCAAAATTTCAAGTGGAATGCTGTCAAAATACATGTTAAAAAAAATCACATGAAATTTCCATGAAAAAATGTTGCAGAAGTAGTACTCTGTTCATTTTGTGAAAAACATATGAAATGTTTCTGGCAACATTATTTTTTCACAGCGAAGTAATTAAAGTGCCAATTGTTTCACGTGGAATTTTCAATAACAGCTGACTTTAAAATTTATATGTATGTGCTAAAATTGGAAGTTTTCACAAAAAGCTTTTTGATTGTTGAGCAAATCATCAAACTAGAAAAATATACATAGTTTTGTGTACAATAAATGTATGTATGTAAATAAGTATGTCAATTGTTTAACGAAATATACTTACATCCGATGCAAATCTTCCTTTTTCCTTTCTTTGCTTCAGATAGGGACTGGTTGAAAGCCTACTGCGGCAACAACAATATATATTACTTGTTGTGCTGCTGCACAAGCGGCCAGTAATATTTCTTTATTCATTTTTATTTCACGATTTTGATTCAACACAGATTTTTAAATAAAGATTTTAAAATAAAAAAAGCAAAACATATGTGTTTTGTTTACAAAAGTAAAACAATGTGGCGTACTTTCAATAAAAAAATCGTCAAATTATGCAAATTCGCGTTATAGGCAACATTGGCTACACGTCAAATTTTCCGTATGAAATAATTAATGTTGCTCAACATTTTTCACAAATTTGAACAGAGTACTAGCCTTAAGACTAAAAAAAGCTTTGAAACTATATTCTGATTATAAACATTTCTCTATTGGTTAAGTATAAAGAAAATAATCGTCCAAACTAAAAAATTCCCACATTTTTAGGTAAAAAAGTGGTGATTTTTTTACTATGGCTAACGGGTTTCCTAGAAAATCATGTTAAACAAAATCCTGTGGAATAATTTATTTGTTAGTTTTTTATAATAAGTGTACAGATTTTTTTTGCTCACTGTATATACATTATTTTGTTTATTTATTTTTTATTTCCTTTTACATTTTTATTCTACACAATTTATAATTTATTTAAATATTCTGGATGTTTGGGCATAACTTTTCTTGTAGAAACTGCTTTTATGCTTCCCAGTATTCCTCTGAAGGTCGTCATACCTTAGTGGTAGCACAAATCAGGTCGTATTTAAAAAAAATTATTTTTTTAAAATTTGTTTTTTAAAATTTTTTTTATAAACGAAAAGAAACAAAAGAGAAATAATGACACAAAATAACAACTTTATGTCATTATATGGATTCGCCTTTGCCATTTCTGGCTTACGGCGAATTTTATTTGACATTAGTGGTCACAGAAAATACATGTTGTTTTAGTTAAAAAACACTGCGAATTGAGTTGTTGTACTATTGCCATCACCTAGTTGAGTTCGCCCTGAGACTGGTTTTGAAGAAATAATAACGAGAAAGAACAGCGAAAAAACAGGAACGCTGTAAGTGCTGTAAGTGTAGAGAAAAAATATTCAATATGGCGAGTCTGGGAGAGTTCGCGAGAGCATACGTCATGCAAGAAAACAAAACATAGTGGCTCTGCATAAATTCATATTTGACTACGAAGGCGACCGTTCAAACCGACGACGTTTGAGAGAGTTTGAGGGGTTCGAGTACGATGAGGAAGACGATGCATATGAAAAGAAGGTTGTATATGTAAGGAAGAATCTGAAGCCGGTAGAACTCACATCAATTTGCAATGTTTTGGGCATTTCGTACGATAGCGGAGACTTGATACTGCACATATTCCAGCAACTAAAAAAGGGTGCTCTTCTCAGCGTAGTTAATAATGATGATGACGACGACGATGCAAGCAGTGGTGAAGACGAAGCAGCATGTAGTGGTGTTGAAAAAGACGTAGTCGGAGATAATCGTACAATAGAAATGCGAGCGACACAGCTACAGGCATCAAAGTTTGCAATGACTTTTCGAGACATCGAGGACTCTATCAGGACGTTTGATGGGAGAGAAAATTTTCCCATTGATACATGGATCGACGAATTTGAGGAAACTGCAGCCATTATGAATTGGGACGAATTCCAAATGTTCGTTTTTGCCAAAAAAAATCGATAAGTGGCATAGCAAAGTTATTTATTCAAGGCGAACGTGGCATAACATCTTGGAGGAGACTTAAGGATGAAAGGAAGATGAGAAAAGGCGAAACTGTGCAAGAATATTTTCTTCACATGAAATAATACGCGTCGCGCGGTAATATCGATGACGACTCCATAATGCAATATGTGATCGACGGCATAAATGACTTGAATATAAACAAATCCATATTGTACGGTGCCAATGACATTAAAGATTTTAAGAAAAAATTATTGTGCTACGAGAAGTTTCGGTCGAAGGAAAAAGAGAAAATAAACCGAAAATCGGAAAACTCCTGCAATCTCAAAATTTAAATATGACGAAGTGTGAATATCGGTGGTCGCGAGTACACGGCTCTGTTCGATACCGGTAGTAAGTTCAGCATAATAAGCGATCTCGTATTTAAAAATTTGAAATGCGCGAAACTCAATAAAACCAATTTTCAACTCGTAGGATTCGGTCAAAACAAGATAAAACCTCATGGACAATTGAAATACGACATGGTTGTCAATAAAGAGACTTACAATGTAAACTTTGTAGTGGTGTCATCTAAGTTTATCGACGTCGAAGTTATTATCGGTGAAGACTTTTGTGATTACACGGAAATAGATATTCGTCGCGATGGCCTACATTTCAAAAAAATTACAAGCGACAACGAATTTCACGTGATGAAAATAAATATTATGCCCGACGAAATTGACATTAACGTAAGTGCGAGTCCAGCTGCTAAGCAAAAAGTTGCTCAAATGGTAGGGAGCTACCGGCCGGAAAAGTGCAAAACAACCAACGTTGAGATGACCATCGTTTTGAAAGAAGAAGTACCCATATTTTCACGACCAAGACGACTACCCTTAGCAGAAAGGAAAGCTGTTGCAGGTCAAGTCGACCAGTGGTTACAAGACGGTGTAATAGAGCCATCCGATTCTGAATTTAGTAGTCCCATTGTTATGGTGAAGAATCGCGACGGGTTTTTGCGGTTATGCGTGGACTACAGAAGGGTGAACAAAGTTATTGTCAAGGACCGTTATCCTTTACCATTGATAGAGGATCAACTGGATCGACTCCAGAATGCCAAAATATTTAGTTCCATCGACCTAAAAAATGGGTTCTTCCATGTAAATGTCGCAGAAGCAAGCCGCAAGTACACCTCTTTTGTCACCCATAATGGTCAGTACCAATTTAAGAAGGTGCCGTTTGGATTGTCAAATTCACCAGCGGTATTTCAAAGATTCATTAACACAATTTTCCGTGACCTAACTCGTGCAGGAATTGCCTTACCATATGTTGACGACATAATCATGCTAGCTACAAATGAGGACGAAGCTGTTAGAAATTTGGAAAAGGTAATGCAGCTTTGTAAGGACTATGGCCTGGAGTTAAATTTAGGGAAATGTCAATTTTTGAAAACGAAAATAGAATTCTTGGGTCATGTTATTGAAAATCAACAGATCTCACCGTCTCCTTGTAAAGCCGAAGCCGTATTAAAATTTCCGATCCCAAAAAATATGAGACAACTGTAAAGCTTTTTGGGGTTAGCTGGGTATTTCCGAAAATTTATTCCCCAATTCTCGTTGATTGCAAAACCGTTAAGTGACCTGCCGAAGTCTAATACCAAGTACGAGATGAAGAATCCTCAGATGGTAGCGTTCAATAAACTAAAGGCTATGTTGACAAATAAACCTGTCCTAAGTATTTTTAACCAGAACGGTAAAACAGAAGTCCACACAGATGCGTCGACCGAAGGCTGCAGTTTTAATGCAAACGTCACTAACTGATGGAAGCCTACATCCAGTGTATTATATGAGTCGGAAAACTACAGATGCCGAAAAAAAGTACTCAAGCTACGAACTGGAGATATTGGCTGTCATAGAAGCACTGAATAAATTTAGAGTTTACCTTTTTGGACTTCATTTCAATATAGTAACTGATTGCAACGCCTCTGCGAAGACGATGGAGAAAAAGGACCTCTGCACAAGAGTGGCAGATGGTTTTTATTACTGCAGGAATATGATTACGAAATCGAACACCGTGCCGGATCCAGTATGAAACACGTCGACTCTTTGAGCAGGTATCCTGTTGTGATGATCGGTGATGACTCAACTTTGACGAAAATTAAACAGGCCCAATCAAAAGACGATGAACTGCAAACAATTCTTTCCATACTAAAAGATAGAGACAATTATGAGGGCTACTTTACAAAAGGTACTATTTTATAAAAGCTGGTTGACGGTTATGAAGTTATTGTAGCGCCGAAGGGTATGCAAAGGGAGATCATTCGACTTGCTCACGAAAATGGACATTTCGCAGTAAAAAAGGTTAAAGAACTCATACGTCGAGAATATTATATCCCTAAACTGGAGGAGAAAATTGAGTATCATATTGCGAACTGCATACCGTGCATACTGAACTTAACCCCCTCAACAAAGTAGATGTACCACTCCATACGTACCACATAGACCATCTAGGACCATTAGACTCAACTTCCAAGCAGTATAAACACATATTCGTGGTTGTAGACGCATTCACAAAGTTCTGCTGGTTGTACCCGACTAAATCTACCACTACAAATGAGGTCATAGCTAAGCTGAAGGGTCAGAGTATCACTTTCGGAAATTTAGTGCAGATTATATCAGATAGAGGCACCGCATTCACCTCTGAAGACTTCAAGAACTATTGTCAAGCCGAAAACATAAAACATCATCTTATTACTACTGGTCTTCCCCGAGCAAATGGTCAAGTAGAGAGATTAAACTCCATCATAATCTCAGTGCTATCCAAGTTAAGTGTATCCGACCCGACCAAGTGGTATAAGTATGCAGGAAAGGTGCAGCAGGTGATGAATTCAACATATTCAAAGAGCATCAGCACTAAATGCGAACGTCCGAGCAGTGTGAGATAACAAGACTAATCGAAGATGAAATCGTTTCACAATTCAGTGACGAAAGAGAACAAACCAGACAAACTGCTAAAGAGGAGATGGCTAAGATGCAGATGGACAACTATAAATCCTACAATTCGCGGCGGAAGAAAGCCACAGCGTATAAGATTGGTGAGTTAGTAGCAAAAAGACGAACTCAATTCGGATCTGGTCTTAAAGTGAAGCCGAAGTATTTGGGATCATACGACGTTACGAGGGTAAAGCCTAAAGACACTTATGATGTCGAACGAGTGGGCGAGGCGGTTAGTCCAGGGCATACAACAACTTGCGCCGAATATATGAAGCCGTGGTGTCCAGATCTGAGCGATGAAGAATTCGAGGCGAATCCTGATCAGGACGGCCGAACTGTGGGAAGAGAGTAAGCAGCGAGTCAGTTCGTGATCAGTTGTGCAGAAGAGAAGACGTGCGCGGAGTGTTTTACTAGTTTTTATACATTAATTTCTATTGAAACTTTTCTTTTATATTGCATTTTTTTACTTTCATACATTGAGAAATAGAAATTCCACATTAATAAAACAATTAGAAATATATATAAAACCAGAATTGAGTTTGAAAAGAACAATTTTATTAATAAAAAGATAAATAATGCCAAAGACCAGAAACAAATGTGGAAGGAGATAAAAGACCTAGTCCTTAAGAAAAATAAATCTGTGATACAAAATGTGACATTTTATGGAATAGAATATAAGAATGACGACCACCAAATCGCAACTCAATTTAATAATTACTTTGTAAATAGTATTAAGTCAATCAATAATACAATAGAGGATGTGCAATATGTTAACAATTTACCTGTGATAATAAATAGATTTAAATTCCGTGCAATAACAACTCAAGAAATTAAAAATATATGCAAGAGTATGAAGAATAAGCCAGACTATAATAATATTACAATTAAAATTATTATGGATAACTGGAACATATTAGGGACAAAAATACGTGATATTATTAATATATCAATGAAGACCGGAATTTTCCCAAATAACTGGAAATACTCTATGATATCCCCGGTAGAAAAAATATTAAAAACGAACAAATGTGAGGAATTCCGCCCAATAAATACACTAAAAACATGTGAAAAAATAATGGAAAAGGTAATTAAAGAACAACTAGAAACATACATGGAGCAACATGACTTGTTTTCAAAATATCAGTCAGGTTTTAGACGAAATTTCTCATGCGAAACAACGGTAAATTATTTGATAAACAGATGGAAATTTATAGGCAGAAAGAAAAAAATAATGACAATATTTTTGGATTTAAAAAGAGCTTTTGAAACAATTGACAGAGAAATACTTATTCAAAAATTAAATATGTATGGCATTAAAGAGAAGGAACTTGAGTGGTTTAAATCATACCTTACAAATAGAAAGCAAATGTCAAAGGTGAATGGTACAAAATCGGATGAAGTAATTAATGAATTTGGAGTACCTCAGGGCTCTATATTGGGAGCATTGCTACTTATAATTTACATAAATGATATGCCACACGTACTCAAAAGATGTAAAATTATACTCTATGCAGACGACACCCTAATATATGCGGAAGGAGAAACAGATGAGCAATGTAAACAATATCTACTACACGACATAAACAATATAAATTACTGGCTAAAGATGAATAAACTGAAGTTAAATGAAAACAAAACCAAGCTACTTCAAATTAACATGAACGATGATTCAGTAATTAGGATTAATAATGAAATAATTGAAAAAGTTAATAAAATAAAATACCTTGGGTTTATAATCGATAAGGACTTAAAATTAAATGAACACATTGAAAATATATGTAAAAAAATCGGAAAAAAATTGGATTCCTAAAACGGATTAGAAATAAGATATCAATAATGACTGCAATCAATATATATAATACAATGATAAAACCTCACTTTGAATTCGGATCTACAATTTTGTATACATGTTGCTCGACAACTCACATAGAAAGACTGCAAAAATTACAAAATAAGGCCATGAGATCGAACCTTAAATATAATAGATACACTCCAATTCAACTTATGCTGGACACACTAAAATGGCTAAATATCCACCAGAGACTGCTTCTTAACACCTTGCAATTTATTCAAAAAATGAAAATGGTAAAAACGCCTAGTTATCTAACCGACCAACTTGAATATATAAGGGATGTTCAACCATACCATCTGCGAAACACTGGAGATTTCCGTTTACCAATGGCGACAACAACATTCATGCAAAGGTCACTTTTTTTCAAAGGACTTAAACTTTATAACATGCTACCAGAATTTATAAAAACAGAAACGAATTTTAATTTGTATAAAAGAAATTTTGTTCACTTTGTAAGGAATAATGTAATGAATATTAATTAGTAATACAATTTTATTTCAAAGAAGTTTTAAAGTATTATGAATACTTCTACATAAATAAATAAATATAAATCTTTTTAAAACTCTGGTGCTGCTTCTTAAATCTTACTAAATCTTTTTGTACGGCAAGCTCTGCTAGCAATATGTCATATGACGATTTTACATTTTCTTTTGGAGCATTTGCCTTCATCTTGGGAGTTGAACACATTCGGGCACTTTTGGATGCTGCCACGCCTTCAACGCTGTCGTTATTATTCTCTTCTACGGAAGTTTTCATTACAATTAAGTTGTATATACTTTCCTCAGTTGCCGAAAACTTGTATTCCCTGTTAGGACCGCCACCTGTACCCTTTTGGTTTTGCAAATTTTGGGATGCCCTACGACGCACGTATTTTTTTTAGTCAGATCATATCTGAATATATGAGAATTGTATAGTACATACATACATACATAAATAGAATTTTTGAGTGGACAAAAACATACTTTTTTCCATTCGTTAATCTTTTTAGTTGGCGGACCTAGAGAATTTAATTCGTCTTCTGCTTCTTGCCAGAATCGTTGCAGTTCTTGACGTTCTCCTTTAAAAAAACCACGAGCTATTTCGGGATTCTCCTGCAT
Source organism: Sarcophaga rosellei (assembly GCA_930367235.1). Lineage (NCBI taxonomy): Eukaryota > Metazoa > Arthropoda > Insecta > Diptera > Sarcophagidae > Sarcophaga > Sarcophaga rosellei. The sequence goes on along the minus strand of OV884021.1, from coordinate 41,452,386 downwards.
CAGCGTCAATAAATGTTGCAGATGTTGTTTATTTCAGCTTTTGGACCTAAAAAAAATTAACAAATATTTTATTTAATACTGTTACGCTAATGGGAACGACCTAATATCGTTTCCCTAGAAAACATCGTTTAACATAAACAAAAGCCACACAAATACATACAACGATCAACACATGCATATACCAACAAAGTCAGTATAAGAAAAGGAGACAGACAAGTATGAAAGCAACAACAACGTGGACAAAATACACAAACAACAATGTGTCGCAATAGAGTTCTCTAGAACGCGAGAACAAAAACCTTCCACATCGAGAATGTTCATCATACTGATTACGTGCGTATATAAAAGGACAAGACAAGGCAAGCAACCAGTCAGTTATGATCCAGTCGGTCTTGTGTGAAGACAAGTTGCGTTCGAAGTAAACAATAGTGGTTTGATCTCGCTATAGATCTGTACACAAGTATAAGTGTATTGCTTGCAAAAAGGTTGTAAGCAGAGAATAGCGAATAGTGGTGTGTGTGAATAATAGTGAACGAGCAATTTGTTGTGTATAGTTAAGTTGTATCAAAGAAAATAAAGTATAAAGAATGTGCATTTCAACATATTTTGGAAAATTTTTCAAAAATATTTCATGACGCGGGGGGAAAGATAGAAGGGAAGGGTACAGAAACCAGAAGCGTAACAATGCATTGTTCTCATCGTGCGTTTTTGTTGTTTGACAACTTTCTTATTTATTCTTCTGAAACAGTGTTGCCACGAAGAAAAATTTTGTAACCAACATTTGTGAAAAAATCACCATATAAGAAAAAATATAACCGAAATTAAATTCGTAGACTTTTATTTTATTTTTTTCAAATTTAAATTATAATTAATAAGAAAAGAAACAAAAAATAGCTTTTTTATAAGAAAAAAAATAACCAAAACCAAAAAAAATCTACACACCTACATATTAATTACAAAAATATCCAATTTTGGTTAGAAATAATAAAAACGGCAACACTGTTCTCAAATCACTTATTCTCAGACGTTGGTACAAAGACAACATGACAAAAATTATGAGAGGCATGTGTTAACCCAGAGGAAAATTGTTAGTAATATTTTCAAGTCTACTTAACCCAATAATATGTCTATGTGAGCGAAAAAATATAGAAAAATTGTACTGCGCTAAAAACCTTAAAACACCGTATTTAACTTGGCAAGTATTCTTCCAAAAATCGAAATCATTTCTCATTGATATTAGTGAATCATACTGTAATATTTCTTTGGGTGTAAAATTGTCTGGAAAAGTTTGAAAAAAGCGAGATGAACATTCTTTTTTAGAAGCTGACAAGCAAAGCAACTGAATGCATTTTTAAGCTCTCATGATGAGAGCAACACATTGTTACGCTCTTTGTTTGTGTTTATTTTCGTTCTGTCTTCCACCCCCCTCATCAAGAAATGATTTTTTAAAAAGATTTTGGTGAGAGCGGGTCGTGATGTTACAACCCGCCATAAGAAATTTAACTTCTACATAATGCGCATTCTTTATATCCATATTCTTTGGTTGTATACAGTGGCACAATAGTAGTGTGAATAATAAAGAGTTAATTGAAACGAAACACATATTTGTTTTTATTTTGGTTTGCAATCAACGAACCCACAATCTAAACGCTTTTAAAAAGGTAAAACCGTAACAATACTTTTATATATTTTTTTCTTATTAATACTCACATTTTTCTTTATCTCCCTTCAAAATTGCTGGTGAAAAAACTCGTATGAAATAATAACCCTTTTTCCTCTTTTTGTTATTGTAGAATGCATACCTTTTTCTCTACGGGGAAAATCCGAGGGAAATTATATAATATTATAGGAGCTAAAGTAATACTACGAAATACATGGAGACGTGCCCTCCGATGGGACGAACCGATTCCAGACGATATCAATATATCATGGGAGAAGTGACGTAAACAACTAAAAAACATTTCTAATTTTCGCTTACCACGATTTTACTTCCCCCAAGGAAAGCCATATGAAATGGACTTGCATATATTCGTAGATGCTATTGTGGAAACTTTTGCAGCCGTGGATTATTGGACATTTATTTCAGTCGATGGTGGTATTGGTGTCAGTTTTATATGCTCAAAGACTACACATGCCCCTCTAAATAAAGTATCAATTCCTCGGCTTGAATTACAGGCAGCCGTACTGGGAACTAAGTTAAAACAAAAGTTAAAAAAAAGTAAAAGTTAAAACACAAGATAGTGCCAAGCTGAACTATTATGTGGAGTGACTTAAATTAGACATAGAAACTATAAACCTTATGTAGTCCATAGAATCGCTGAAATATTGGCGTCAACTGATATAGAAAATTGGAGATGGATCATTACCGGAGACAATGTAGCCGACGATGCTACGACAATATCGATTTTACTAAATCAAGCCGATGCACTAAGGGGCATTTACCCTGAAAAGCTGGCCAAAAAGGCAAAAATGAATTTTAAGAAATTTAAGAAACTGAGTATGCAGTTCGATAGACAACAAAATTCTGCATTATATAGTGAATTTTCACGACTTTAAGTTGAGATTTGTAGATTTGAGACGATGTCAAAGTCTGGAAAGTGAAGAAAATTAAATGCGTTTTTGGTGTTTTTTTGAAATTTTAATAGGTTTATATGATATTTTTTTGTGGCTAAACGAACATAGATTTTATATTGAATTTTTTTTACTTGAAAGGTATGAGAAACTGCTACTTTCAGTTTTTTTTATATATATATCTCATATATTAATGTTAAAATTATTCGTTCAAAATTTAAAAATAATAAAAATTTCACATTTTTTTACCCTTCCCAAAAAAAAGATAAGGATTTTAAAGGTGAAAGTAGTTTTTAGTAGTTTAATGCTATACACCACAAGAAAATATGAACTCTCTACATTCAGGAACAGAAAAAAAAGTTTGCGCAAATTTGCGCAATTTTTTTTTTGCGATTTTTTGAAAATTTTACTTTTTTTAAAAAATTAAAAAAATTACCCTTTTTCTACCAAAAAACGAAACACAAGATTTTTAAAACTGAAAGTAGCAAGTGCTCAAAAATTGTTATATACCGCATTAAAGTATGAAATCTCTATTTTCATCCTTTTTACCTGTAAACTGGTAAAAAAAAATAATAAAATGACCCTTTTATAAGCTGCAGTACACAAAAATCGCGAAGGAATAGAAAAGCATTTTCATCAGATACTATTAAATTACTCCTTCCTGACATTGATGATGAAAATGATAACGATTTTGACGAATGTATGTAGTTAGATTCACTTTTTAAGTATTTTCAAGTTACATAAGTATTAAATAATGTAAAATAAATATTATAAATAAATATTAATTATCATCATTTAAAAATTTATCATTTTCATTTAAATTTAATTACATATATCGACTATTATAACAATATGAGATGTATGTTTGATTTTCTTAATGGGCCGTATGTGGTACCAAGGGGCACTTATAATCCGATCATAATAAAATCAGGTAAAATGATTCACATTCATATTAAACATGTTCATGTTGAATTTCATCGAGGTAATAAAATGTTTAAACCAATTATAATGGCTAAACATATTTTCTTAAGGGGCCCTATTTTGGACCTGGGGGAAATTATGGACCGACCATAACAAAATTTGGTAATATGATTTAGATTTACAAAATACACGTTCATACCGAATTTCATCACGATACCGATGTTTTTAAGCCATTTATAAGCGCAAACGTGAATTTCTAAAGGGGACTTTATATGGGGCTAGGGTCAAACGTGATCCGATTTTCACCAAACTTTACACCATGATTTCTTAGTACTGAGAACTGATCCATGTTAAATTTTATCATGATTGATTATGTGTAAATAAGTGCAATTTCGGGGGGAATTTGTATGGGGGCTAGGCGAAATCACGGACCGATCTGAACAAAAATCCGTTGGGTTCATCCTTGGGCCTAATTATCACTAATGCTATCAAAAAATTCCAGCCATTAACTCATAAAACACTTCTATTAATTTTGGATGGTTAAATAGGCCTAAGTTTTTAAAACAACATGAAGATGAATGGCCGAATTACGATATTACTGCCCCTTCTGAGGATCATGATGATGAAGAAATTCGCCCTAAGATCTCACTTCTAATCTTATAGAATGATTTTATAACTATTAAACGTTTCTCTTCTTATAGCCCATTAAAAAGAACGAATCGAAGCATGTGATTTATATATTTATGTTGTAAGCGGTGCAGTGATTTAGATCGACATGGAATAACAGCCAAAAATTAGAACACGCCGAAAAAATTTTATGCCGGGTAGTTCAACGAGAATCATTTGCCAAGGACATCAAGAATATCAAAAAAGGACAGCCAGTCCCAAAAGCCAATAATTTATTTAATTTGTTTCCATATATCGACGAAGATGGTTTACATAGGGTATAAGGAAGAATCGATGCGGCCAGCAATCTACCGTACACCACTAAACGGCCGATTATTTTGCTTAAAACCCACTACTTAACGAGAATTGTCGTAGTGAATTACCACAGTGAAATGAAGCACCAGAATCATGAAGCCACGATTTGTGAAATAAGAAAAAATTTTGGATTCCACAGTTAAGGTGTCTATTGAGATGTGTTGTTAGTGTTGTTTTGTCTGCAGAAAAACAATGCCATTCCTGTTACTCCAGTCATGGGACCACTACCTGCGGATCGACTTGAGTAATTTAAATACGCCGGTCTTGACTACTTAGGACCGTTAAATATTAGTGTTGGTCGAAGAACTGAAAAAAGATGGGTAGCTTCGTTCACTTTCTTAACTATACGCGCTATTCATCTGCATCGAGGAGTTCTGGTTAGGACTCGTTCCGAATATGGAAAAAATTTTGTGGGTGCCAACGAGGAGGAAGTTTTTGAAGCCGAAGGAATTCAGAATTTATTGTCTTCAAAAGGCATTGAGTGGGTATTTAATTGCCCATCAAACCCTCCGAGGGCAGAGTGTAAGAAAGAATGGTACAGTGTGTCAAACAGGTTTTACGTCAGACACTAAGCAATGAATCCCCTAAAGAACACGTATTGCAGTCCCTACTCATCGAAGCTGAAAATATCATAAATTAAAGACCGTTGACTCATTTGCCTATCAGTCCGCATGATGAAGAACCACTCACTCCAAACCTTTCTTTTTTCCTTCTAGAAGCGCCCAATATAGCTCAGGCTTCTCCAGTAAAAGTTCCAGATGATAAAATATTCAAACTCAAGAAGCATTGGCGTATTGTAAGATGTTTAAGAGATGTATTTTGGAAAAGATGGGTTTTGGAATATTTACTCGAACAAGAAGAGTTAAGTGGTGCCATCCTACAAGGCCAATAATAGAAGGAGATGTTGTGTTTATATGTGATCCTAACATTTCAAAAAATCAATGGCAGCGAGGGTTGGTCAGGCGTTTGTACACTGGAGCTGATGAAGTTGTTCGTAAAGCAGTTGTGAAAACCTCAAGTGGAGAATTTCAACAAGCTGTTTCGAAGTTAGCTGTTCTTGATCTAGCTGATCGCTCCACGGGGTTGGGGGTGTTACGGAGCGCCCTAATAAGTTCCACATGATTTCTTATTGTGAATTATTGTTTTGTATTTTTATTTCACGCTTGTTTGTAAATCGCCTTTTTGCGCTCTGTTTTGAGTTCTTTTTTGTATGGAACTTGTAAATTGGATGTAAGTTAAATTTTTAATTAATCGAAGCCCGTCTATTGTTGAAGAAGGAGGTGCAAAACTGAGGTAAGTAAATTAAATTTTATGTATTGTAATTATTCTAATATTTTAATTTCCATAGAAATAAACTAGCCGAGCCAAGCCTTTGTATTCTGTACAGTTTAAGGCTTACAGATACTATTTATCCTGTTTTACCTATCTTCAAGATATTGTTAGTTACAGCCGTAACAGGCTCAAATTTACGTACAATATACATATATGTAGTAGTATGAAAATGTAAACAAAACATACACACATACATTTCAATATTAATTTCGTTGATACAAGAACCTAAGAAAATTAAACAATTAAGTTAATTCACAAATTAAAAGACACTGTTTAGTGTGGACGAAAAGACTTGTCTAGCCATTATTTATTTATTTTTATTTATTTTATTTATTTATGGTAAATTCAATACAACAAGAACAAGTCTTATTTTAAAGTATTGGTTAGTAAATTGTCATAAAGGTTACAAAACAATATAAGAGTGAAAATGGAAACAAAATTAATTTCAGACAAAAAAGTTAAACTATATTAATATAATAATTCTCAATAAAATAATATTTAGGCAAATATAACATGAAAGGCAAATATAACATGAAAGGCAAATATAACATGGAAGAATTAAAAAATAATTACTACGAAAAGTGCTTAAATATGGCAGTTTAAAAATGGCTTGCATTGGATATTAATTGTAATTGTGAGGGTAGTTGGCTCCAAAGACGAATGGAGTTAATGAAAAAGTGTTGCTCAGAGGCACCTTTGGTATATTTTATACAATTTATCTTTTTTCCCCTATTAGACCTTGAAAATTGTATTTTCTGATACAAATAGGGTGGTTGCTGATTATAGATGATTCTATGCAAAAGCAGTAGTACTCGGAACTTTAGTAAATTATCAAAGGTGATATTATAGATTTGTTTGGTATAATGTGATATGCTACTATTTCTCTTGATGCCAAATACATATCGTGCAATATTGTTAAAAGTTACATTTAGCCTTCGTCTACTAACGGCATCACAACTAGCAAACAGCTCACAACCATAAATTAGAGTCGGCAATAAGTAGGTTTTGGCTGAAAGCATGCGGATATGGATTGGTGTGAAATATTGAGTCATCCGAAGATTGCGGAGCATAGCAAACGTTTTCGCGCAATTAGCTTTAATATGATCCGACCATTTAAGTTGCTTGTTGAGAATTACTCCTAGATCTTTAGCAGATTCAACAATGTTTATGGGTATATTATTAATATGTATTGGTGGAAGATGTGTCAGAAAAGTTTTTGGTTGTCCAATAATTAAAACCGCGGATTTCTTGGGGTTTACGCTCAGTCCATTTGCAGATGCCCATAAGTGAATATTACGAAGTCCTGGTTTATTGAATGTATACAATTAGGCGCATCATCCACTCCACAACTAATGTATAGCTGTACATCATCAACATACATATGTACTCGACAATGTTCTATATGCAATGGAAGATCATTAGCATATATGGAGTATAAGAGTGGACCAAGTATGGAGCCCTGTGGTACACCCCTTGGCGTTGAACAACTTCTCGATATGTTCGAGTTATGATAAACACTTTGGCTCCTATTACCTAAGTAAGATGATAATAATTTTAACGCAGTTGGGGAAAAGTTGCACATATGTTTCAACTTATGAAGTAAAATAGAATGATGCACTGTGTCAAATGCTTTAGAATGGTCAAGCAGTACAAATGCGTATAGTTTTAGTAATAATGACATTTTATACATGAAATTTAGCTGAGTGATAGATCTTGAAGTAGAGAATAAGAATATGTAATAAAATGAAAAAAAACACTTATGTCAACTTAAGCTATTATCATTTATTGTCACAGATATTATTGTGCACTAAATAACATTGCACAGTAAAATTGCCTGTGTGTACGTTATATTATATAAGTATGTATGTAGTAAAGTCACGTAATATGGTGTTTTGCTTTTCTATGTATGGAGTTACTTTGTTAAGAAGAGCTTCAAAAGTTGTCCCATTCATACGCAGAAAATTCCAAAAATCAGTAGGCTCACAATCTCGCAACTCCTTTAAAGGATTTCCACGTGTAAAAATTTGTCTCTTTCGGAACCGTTCCTTCATCCATTTCCGTTTTTTATTTTTAGACTTTTTTTAATTTATTTGCTAAAATACAGGCTATACAAGCCTCCTCGTCCTCATTCATGTCACCAAACTTTGTCTTTAAATTTTTTAATTCTCTAAACTGTTTAATTTGTTTAGGTTTTTGTATCAACGAAATTAATATTGAAATGTGTGTGTTTCTAAGTGTTGTTTACTTTTTCATGCTATACATTGTATATTGTGCGTAAAATTGTACCATATCAACCTTTTTAATATTGCGCAATATATTGAATAGTGTAGGGCAAAGCGACAATAATAAACGCAATACAGTACTCAATAATATTGTATATAGTAGTTTATGGATACCTTTAAAATGTTACGAGCCAGGACTTGTGAGTGAAGCTGAAGCTTTTCAAATATTTTGTTGAATATTCATTGAACATCTGGCGCATTAAGTTCTTTATGTATATTGGCTCTAATCACACGAGAACAATTTTTAGTCGCACAATGTTTGCTCTTTTCAAATCACATGGGATGAATATTAGTTTGGCATGAAATGTGTACGTATACACAGCTTTGTAAGTTTAGTGTTTTTGCATTCATTTGATGCTTGGCTGATATCAAAAAATTATTTTTTGTGCTGGTATTGTAGCTGGTTGAAACTTTACCAAAAAATCATTCTCTTGATCTCTTTTGCCTATAAACTATCATTTTACGCCAGCGCAATTGTTCTCGTATGATTAGAGCTTTTCGACATAACGCAATGCTACTGTAATCATTAGCAAAACTTTATTTTGTTGTTTTTTAATTTTTTTTCTTTATGAGAAACAGAGGCTATTCCTCATAATTGAACAGCATAACACCACATCGGCACAGAATACACACAGAATCGAAACGAGATTTTGACAGTTAACCTAGCATTGAGAAAGGGACAACAAATATTACCAAAAAGTATTTCTGTCCCTCTCTGATTGTAACTCTGTTTAGTTTAGGGGTGGGTTTTTTATGTTGGCGGGAGTTAATAAAAATGTAATTTTTGTCTAAAACTATTAATAAATAATAAAAACAACTAATAACAATTTTAACTTATTCTTTCAAGAAATTAAAAAATATCGGCATCTTACAGCAAGAAAAATTTTTTATGAGCAGCACGTCTTATTTTGATCATGTAACATTTAGCTTCTTAATTACCTCTTGCACAAGAAACTATATGCATTATGACCGAAAATCACCCACATTTCGATTAATATTTAAGTATTTAAGAATCTTTAAACTTTTCATTAAAGAAATTAAAAAATATTCAAAATTTCCCCTTTTTTAACACAAAATAAATGTTTATTTATATTTAGTTTTTCTACTTTAACCGCCAGTTTTCACTCTGTATATCTGTTGCTTCTAACACATTTGTTTCGCAATACATTTTAATATTTTGTTTCTCCCTCTAAGAGATAAGTTAAGCTACTGCTTTGAGCGTTTATTAAACGTCAAAAGTTCCGATTCTGTGTGTATTCTGTGACATCGGTTTGGGAGCAAATTGTAAAGTCTGCAATCTAACTTCAGTTGTGAGTTTCTGCCAATTAGGCAATAAATTTCTGAAAGTTTCAAGTTAATTTGAGCTAATTTTACTTCTACATGAAATTTTCTAGTGAGATGTTGATCAATGTGAATGCTAATGTATTACAAGTGTGACCATTGACACATTACTTGATTATTTATATGAACGAGGAGAGGGAATGGTTTCCGTTGTTACGTGTACAAAATTTTGTTCAATCTAACATCTCTTTAACAATTTTCTTCGTTGGAGATCTCATCAGCAGTGTCATAAGCAACGGTAGATGCTTGTACATGACTACTAAATAGAATGTGTGACGTATACATTACTTATTATACGGAACTTACATGTTTTGGGCCACAAAACTAGTTTTACTCGAAACAAATTGTTTTGGTGCTTGTTTTCCCATAAATTTTTTATTTAAGGAAAACTAGGTTTGCTCCAAAAAAATGTCAAAAGCTGTCTGTGGAACACTGATTTACTTCTATAATTTAAAATACGACTCTAGGGAATCCATTAATTGTGGGTGTCAAATCTGTAAAAAAAAAATAACATAAAAGGTGTACGCTAGGCGAATTCATGTAATAGGTGGGATTGACTAAACAGCTGATACTATTCTAAGTGTCAAAATTTGTGTGTGTTTGTTGTGCGTGTGTGTTTTGTTGTTAACTTTTTTTCTCTTCAATTTTTTTTTCTTCCTATTTTGACAGCCGAAGGAGTGTTTTACAAAAACAAAATGCCTGTTGTTTTTGCATTGTTGTACTTGTTGTAGAGTTGCGGCTATTTTATATGAATTTGCCGTGGGTGTACTTTTTCAATATTAATTTATTTTTCTGTTTATTATCTTTAGACTAACTGGCTTTCAATATGTTGTCTTTTAATAGATATACCTCCTTCCAAGACTCAACTAAAATTTTGTACACTATTGATTTGGAAACTACAAGGAAATTACCAAGGCTCCAGAGGACCCTACAGTAAATAAGGCTATTACTATTTATTTCGGAAAGGTACAGCACATACAAAGGTGGTGTTGGAAGTTGTCAAAAACTTCAAAAGTTTTCTCGAACAGCCGAAAATTGTTTTAAATAAAACGCGTTGCCAGTTCTTTGTAGGAATATGTAAAATTATTTTTTGTGTAACCACAAGCTGAAACTAATATCTTACTAATTTTCTAAAACCTTGGAGATTACTTCATTAAACCTTTTACAAGTAGTTGATATTGGCACAAAGTTGTTGTATTTAAAATATTGAATACTAGTATTGCCAAATTTAATTTGAATTTTCCTTTTTGAAAATATTTTTGGTTCACATTGAAAAAACGCGTTTTCAGGCATTTGGTTTACATGAAAATTATGTTGTCTCAATTTTGTTGTTTATTTGGCATATGAAAAAACTTAACTCACGACACGGTGTTCCATGTTGTCAAATAAATCTAAATAAATCGAAAAATAGATGGTTAAACGTTTTAGCAAATAATGGGTTAAATATTGTGAAAAAGAAAGAAACAAAGGTGAGAAAAGCCTTAATCTAATGTAAAAAATACGACATAAAACTTAGTAAAATCCTTTGAGCGTAAAAGCGAAATCAGCTATAAAGCTTCAAAAAATGTAATGAATGTATCTCAACAAACAAGTATAAAGTTGCGTTCTGTAAACTTTTAACATTAAGTTTAATAAAATCAGTACGATTTGGATTTAAATATATGTGAAAAATATATCACAGAAAACAGTGGAAAACAAATTCAATCAAAAATTAAAACAGTAAAATGAAAACTTTTCCAGAGCCGATAACTATTTAATTATCAACAAAGTAATATTAAATAAAATGGAAGGATTCCTTTTTTATGGTACATAACACGTACGTACGTAAGGACATAAGTTGTTCAAATATATACAACGATTATATGAAGGTATATAAATATTAAGTGCAAATTTACTATCTCAATATATGTTGTTTAGTCTCCTATTTATTTATGTTATAAAAGACTATCATAATTTATCTTTATAGCAGCAGCATCTCAAAACTTCTGCTAGTTATACTATTCTTATAACAATTTCGTTTACATATACTTACATACATATATTTAGGTCGTTATTAAATAGGAAACGAAGAAATCAGATGTAGTAATAATAATACTTAGTTATAACTTTTGGGAATGATGATTTCACTTTCCTTTAAATGTAGTTGTACATTTTAGTTATTTTCAAGAATTTCGAATGTTGTTTTTATTTATAAGAATGTATTAAAAATACTTTAAATTTTCAAATTATACAAAATCATTGCAAATCGTTAAATAATACAAAATTAATACATTTTCGTTTAAAAATATTTTCAATTAATTCATTTTAAAATATATTGGTAATAAATTGTGTAGTTGTAGCCCTTCATAAAACACGTTTTCTGCATCTGGGTTGACTTCACTCTTAGAATTCGAAAGTCGTCCGAATTCCTCAGCATATATGGTTGGCTTTCTCCCACATATTCAATCTGCTCGCATAGGTATTTAGGCGCGTCACCTTTCTTCATTTTCCTAACAAACATTAGGGTGTTAAACTGTAACCTTTGTTTTATATTCATCCATTTCAGATCGTAGAGCATGTACCGATCGCATTTTAATATTACCCTCATAGCTATATTTTGAAGTTTCTACATTCTTGTCAGTTGAATTGCGGTACTGCATGTATACAATATAGTGGAACCATATTCAAAGTGCGGTTTAATTATGGTGTTATATACAGTGACTGCTGTAGATTTTGAAATTCTTTTTCTAATTCTCTTCAGGAAACCAATTTTTTTTGCAAGTTTCCTTACATGTATAATCGATGTGTTCGTTTAAGCTTAGTTTTTTTCAATTATAAAACCTAGATATTTTAAATGTTCAACCTTTTCTATTACAGAATCATTTATTTTAAATACTTCGTCAGAATTCATGTTTATTTCCATTATTTTTGTCTTGTTCTCATTTAATTTTAATTTATTCATTTTAAGCCATTGATTTATTTTCTGAACATCGTATTTCATGTTATCCTAGCATTCTTTATCACTTTTTGCCACTGAATATATAAGAGCATCATCAACATACAGTACAACTTTGCATCTTTCCAATACTTTTGGCATATCATTGATGTATAATTTAAACAATAACGCACCCAAAATTAAACCCTGTGGTACTCCGAAGTTATTTTAATCGCTTCCTCAGATACAGTATTATTTAATCTTGTTGTTTGCGTTCGGTTTTCTAGGTATGACCTGAACCATTCTAATTCAATTTGCCTTATTCCATACATATGAAGTTTCCTTAGCATAATATCCCTGTCAATAGTCTCGAAAGCCCTTTTAAAATCAAGAAATATTGCCATCATTCTACTTTCCTTTTCTAATGCCTTCCACTCGCTTATAACATAATTCAGTGTAGTTTCACATGAATGCTTTCTTCGGAAACCTGATTGTTGTTTCGATAATATACCGTGATATTCAATAAACTGCTCAAGTTGTTTCTTGACTACTTTTTCCAATATTTACTCACATACTTTAAGAGTATCTATAGGTCGAAATTCCTCACATTTCCTTGTCTTTGGCACCTTTTCAATTGGTGTTATCATTGATCTTTTCCAATTTTCCGGAAATATACCAGTCTCCAATGATGTATTAATTATTCTTTGCAAAACGTTTCCTAATACATTCCAATTATCGATTATAATTTTAATTGAGACACATTCATGGTCAGGCTTATTCTTCATTTTTCGTTTCACAATGTTCTCAAGTTCTGAAATGTTTATCTTACGAAATTTAAATAAATTATCCGGTTCACACGTTACCTGGCTAACATATTGTACTCTACCGATTGACTGTCTTATGCTACTTATACTATCAATAAAAAATGTGTTAAACTTATTTACTATATCACAGTTATCACTATATTCCACCTTGTCAAATATTACAGACTTAGTTGAATTTTCTTTCCCATTAAGTACCAGAGTTTTAATTTGTCTCCACATTTGTCTCTGAGTACATGCATTGTTAATTTTTGTATTTATGTAATTGTTTTTACTATTTTCAAACTGCACTTTGTATCTATTTCTAATTATTTTATATTCAGCCCAAGCTTGACTAGAATTCTCCATTTTAGCTTTGAAATATTTTATTATTTTCTCTCTTTTCATTGCTTGCAATACTGTGTTGTACCATTTAATAACTTTATTATATAAATGTGACTGCTTTCTAATTGTTAATCTCTGTATTGCACTTTTCAGGCCGCTATCAAATAAATTAAAATTTTGATTCAAGTTTTTGCAATCGTCATATTTTATGATGTCCTTCAGCATTGCATTAAACCTATTTTTTATTATTATTAATTTCTTTATTAGTATTAAAAAATACTTTTTAAAAACAATTGTATTACAATTTCATCACATATAAAATTTTCTAATATTACATATCTTTACATGTTATATTTTACCAAAAAAACAATATGTTTCTTATATATATTAAAATTGCGTTCCATTTTCACATTATTTGGTAGGGAGTTGTAAAGTTGTAAACCCTTATAAAATAGTGACCGCTGCATTGCAGATGATTCTACTCTTTCAATCCTAAAATGTTCCGCATTTCTAAGCTGGTACGGTTGAGAATCTCTCACGTACGACACTTGCTCGGTTAGATATTCTGGTGCTTCACCGTTTTTAATTCTGTGTATGAAATTTAGTGTGTTCAGTTTAAGCCGTTGTTCTACATTTAACCATTTAAGTGATTCAAGCATGAAATGGATCGACGTATATCTGTTGACTTTAAGTATGACTCTCATTGCTCTATTCTGTAATTTTTGCAATCTTTCGATTTGATGAGCTGTGCAACATGTGAATAGTATTGTCGAACCGTATTCGAAATGAGGCTTTATCATTGTGTTGTATATATTAACTGCCGTTAAAATTGAAACTTGGTTTCTTATTCTTTTAAAAAAACGAATCTTTTTGCCGATCTTCTTACATATGTAGTCAATATGATTTTTAAATTTTAAGTTTTTATCAATTATAAAGCCTAAATACTTTATTTGGTTCACTTTTTCTATTATTTGATTATTTATTTTAAAAATTATATTGCTGTCCGAATTTACTTCCATTATTTTTGTTTTACTTTCGTTTAATTTAAGTTTATTCATTTTTAGCCATATACTAACATTATTCATATCCTCGTTGAGATTATTTTTTTTTTTATTCGAACGTCCCCGGCCACACACTAACCCACCCTCACCCGACCGCGGAGGGCTCGTCCCCATTACGTAGGGACACGTACACACTACAGTCCGGACTGTAGCGGGTATGGAAAAAGTAATGGCAACAAGAACATAAATCAGCTACAGAACTTAATCACAAGCTGAATAAACTATTAATAAACATGAACTACCTATAACTATAATGAAAATACATTTTTATATAATAATTTACAAATTAATGCTAGCATATAAGCTACGTTTTAAATTACAAACACTACAATTAAAATCAATCAAATCGTAATATACGTTAAAATCATTGCATAATCTACGAAAAAGAAAATTACATCCGTAGTTAGTTCTATAGAAATCTAAGGAAAGAGGACGATAGTGCCGTGAAAATCTTGCAGGAATACTGAAATTCAGGTTACGAAGCAAAAACTCAGAATCGATATCACCTCTAACCAGATTAAAAACAAAACAAACACCTAAAACAGTTCTTCTACGTTCCAAAGTTGGAAGTTTTATCAAACCTAATCTATCCTCATATGGCGGAAATCCATTGGCATAATCCCATCCTAAGCCACGTAAACAGAATAATAAAAACTGCCTCTGCACAGACTCTATTGAATCACTATGACAAAGATAGTATGGATTCCAAACAATAGACGCATACTCCAAAATAGGTCTAACAAGTGAAATGTATAGCAATTTAGTTATATAAGGATCAATGAATTCCCTAGCCCATCTTTTCACAAAACCAAGAACAGCCCGAACCTTGCCAATCATCATACTAATATGATCAACAAAAGAGAGTTTCATATCCAATAATACTCCCAAATCAAGAAATGTAGCCACAGTCTCCAAAGGACAAAAATTTATCACATAAGTGGGCGAAATCACACCACCGCGAGAGAAAACCATGCATTTGCATTTTTTTAAGTTAAGATCCATTAAATTAACTCTGCACCAAGTTACAAACAAATTAATATTCCGCTGAAGAACAACCTGACCATGATCATCATCAAAAGTATAAAATAATTTAACGTCATCAGCATACATTAGAATATTACAATCAGAAATAGCACAAGGAAGATCATTAAGAAACAATAAAAACAGTAAAGGACCCAAATGGCTACCCTGCGGAACACCAGAAGTAACATATACAGTCTTAGACAATACATTCCTAAACAATACCCTCTGAGTCCTAAGGGAGAGGTAGGAGCCTAGCCAACGATGAATAATATCGGGAATACCGATTAATGACAGTTTAAGAAGCAAAATACTATGGTCAACCCTATCAAAAGCCTTACTGAAATCAGTATAAATCACATCAGTCCGAGCGCCTGCAAGAAAACCCCTGAAAACACGTGTAGTAAATTCAAGAAGATTAGTGACAGTCGACCTACCTTTTAAAAAACCATGCTGGAAAGGGGATATTAAAGATTTCGTATTAAAAAAGAGATAATCCGTCACGAGTTTCTCCATCAACTTGGGAATAGCACTGAGTTTGGCAATACCCCTGTAATTGGAAATATTGGACTTATTACCCGACTTATACAAAGGAATTATAAACGAACTCTTCCAAACAGATGGAATATGACCAGCCCTCAGAAGCCCATTGAATATAAAGGTCAAAGGACCACTCAAGACAATAGCGCACTTTTTTAAAATACAGGCCGGTACCCCGTCAGGGCCAGGCAAGTATGTAAGTTTAAGCCCAGACAAAGACTCAAGAACAGACTTCTCATCAAATGAGTATATATTAGAAATAGAGACACTTCCCACTGAATAAGGATACGAAAAGCTGCTGCCCTGATCATGGCCCAAGTCCAACTGCCTATAAGTAGACTGAAAAAAGTCAGCAAACATATTCGAAATATCAAGGTAACTAGAGGATGATACGCCACCGTAAAACATCTCAGAGGGAAACAAAGATGATTTACGTTTAGCTCGAACGAAGTCGTAGTGACTTAGGATCACTAGCGAATATTATAACATATTTGTTCAGATTCTCCTTCCGTAAAAATAAGCGTATCGTCAGCATATAAAACTATTTCGCATTTGTTCAATATGTTTGATATATCATTTATATATAGGATAAATAGTAGCGCTCCTAATATCGATCCTTGTGGCACACCGTATTCATTGTTATGTATTTGTGACTTAATGTCATTTACTTTCATTATTTGTTTCCTGTTTGTTAAATATGATTCAAACCATTTTAATTCTATGTCTTCGATGCCATATGCTTTCAATTTTTGCAAAAGTATTTTTCTATCGATGCTTTCAAAAGCTCTTTTAAAATCCAAGAAAATACCCAATATTTTATTATTTTTGTCTGTTTTTTTCCATCTATTAATTAAATAATTAATTGCTGTTTCACACGAGAATTTTTTTCTGAAACCGGACTGATATTTCGATAGTATTTTCTTAGATTCCAAGTACTGCTCCAACTGCTCCTTAACCACTTTTTCGATTATTTTCTCACACGTCTTAAGAATATTTATCGGCCGATATTCATCACATCTTTTTGTTTTCGCCACCTTCTCAATTGGTGTTACCATCGCTGTTTTCCAATTTTCTGGAAACACTCCTGTTTGTAGTGATTTGTTCACTATCCTTAGTATTATTCTGCCGACGATATGCCAACTATTTATGATCATATCACTTGATACTTTATTATAGTCCGATTTTTTCTTTAGGCTTTTACAAATTGTTTTCAATTCCTCCAATGTTACTTCCCGAAATTTAAATCTAGAATTTATCACATTTATTCTATTGACATATTGCACATTATCTATCTCATCTCTTATCGTTTTAATACTATTTATAAAATACTTATTAAAATTATCTGCTATCTCAAAATTGTCTTTACATTCTATCTGATCAAATATTACAGTTTGTATTGCACTCTGATTTTTTTTTAAAATAAGATTTTTTATCTCTCTCCACATTCCCTTTTGGTCAGTTGCATTGTTAATCTTGTTATTAATATAATTGTTTTTTGCGTTTTCAATTTTAACTTTATATAAATTTCGCATCGCTTTATATATAGCCCATGCTTCACTAGAGTTTTCCATTTTTGCTATATTATATTTCACAATTTTTTCTCTTTTTAAACGTCTTACTTCCTCATTAAGCCAATTTATATTACAATTTTCTTTGATTTTTCGCCTCCTTGTCATATTTTTAACTGCATTTTAAATAACTCTGTGATATCGCCGGTAGAAAAAATATTAAAAACGAACAAATGTGAGGAATTCCGCCCAATAAATACACTAAAAACATGTGAAAAAATAATGGAAAAAGTAATTAAAGAACAACTAGAAACATACATGGAGCAAAATGACTTGTTTTCAAAATATCAGTCAGGTTTTAGACGAAATTTCTCATGCGAAAGAACGGTAAATTATTTGATAAACAGGTGGAAATTTATAGGCAGAAAGAAAAAATTAGTGGCAATATTTTTGGATTTAAATAGAGCTTTTGAAACAATTGACAGAGAAATACTTATTCAAAAATTAAATATGTATGGCATTAAAGAGAAGGAACTTGAGTGGTTTAAATCATACCTTACAAACAGAAAGCAAATGACAAAGGTGAATGGTAAAAAATCGGATGAAGTAATTAATGAATTTGGAGTACCTCAGGGCTCTATATTGGGAGCATTGCTATTTATAATTTACATAAATGATATGCCACACGTACTCAAAAGATGTAAAATTATTCTCTATGCAGACGACACCCTAATATATGCGGAAGGAGAAACAGATGAGCAATGTAAACAATATCTACTACACGACATAAACAATATAAATTACTGGCTAAAGATGAATAAACTGAAGTTAAATGAAAACAAAACCAAGCTACTTCAAATTAACATGAACGATGATTCAGTAATTAGGATTAATAATGAAATAATTGAAAAAGTTAATAAAATAAAATACCTTGGGTTTATAATCGATAAGGACTTAAAATTAAATGAACACATTGAATATATATGTAAAAAAAATCGGAAAAAAAATTGGATTCCTAAAACGGATTAGAAATAAGATATCAATAATGACTGCAATCAATATACAGTGACTTCCACAACTGTTCATAAAAATACAAAATTCTTCTTTTTTTTAAATAAAGAAAAAAGAAAAATTTTATTCATTGTGTTTTAAACTTGTTACATGTTAAATAATAAAATAAACCATGTCCAATTGACATGATCTTTTGCAAACTTTAAACGATGAGCCCTGTGTTTTGCTGATAAAAGTGGCTTCTTAATTTTGGTTTTAGCCTTCATACCGCACTCCTTGAGGCATCTACGTACAGTTTGATTGGATACATTTATTTGAAGGGACTCCCTAATATTCTTATTGGCCTGTACAGCGTTATCAACAGCTCCTGATAAAACAAGACGTCTCACCAATCTCTTCGTGTGGCAATTTAATTTTTGTTTTCGACCACCATTATTTTTTTTTGTGAAGACCCCAAGTTTTTTTCGGAAATTGGATACAAATCCAATAGAAATACTATATTTTTCAGTAATTTCGCGTACTGATTTGCCATTTAATATTTCATTTTCAATTGTTTTTCTAATTTCTGCTGAAATTATTTTAGGCATAATTTTATCTACAAAAATAGTTTATTAAACACCCATTTACCAAACAGAAATTACTTTTAGTTACCTTTTAATATTTTATTATTATAAATTAATATAATATATTTTTTTATTCACTTAAAATGAAATCCTGCCGGCAAAAACACGCTAATATTAATGAGTTACAAAAGTGTTCACAAAAACTTAATCCAAAAAACACAAATAACGGTACCATATCAGTGTTGTATTTATCAGAGCTGGTAAATATAATTTATTAGGCCCCTAGCTAATATAAAAATATGCAACTCAAAAACTAATCATTCATAAGAAATTTATAATGAGCAAAAATTCAAAAAATCAAGTTTTTGTGAACAGTTGTGGAAGTCACTGTATATAATACAATGATAAAACCTCACTTTGAATTCGGATCTACAATTTTGTATACATGTTGCTCGACAACTCAAATAGAAAGACTGCAAAAATTACAAAATAAGGCCATGAGATCGATACTTAAATATAATAGATACACTCCAATTCAACATATGCTGGACACACTAAAATGGCTAAATATCCACCAGAGACTGCTTCTTAACACCTTGCAATTTATTCAAAAAATGAAAATGGGAAAAGCGCCTAGTTATCTAACCGACCAACTTGGATATGTAAGGGATGTTCAACCATACCATCTGTGAAACACTGGAGATTTCCGTTTACCAATGGCGACAACAACATTCATGCAAAGGTCACTTTTTTTCAAAGGACTTAAACTTTATAACATGCTACCAGAATTTATAAAAACTGAAACGAGTTTTAATTTGTATAAAAGAAATATTGTTCACTTTGTAAGGAATAATGTAATGAATATTAATTAGTAAAACAATTTTATTTCAAAGATGTTTTAAAGTATTATGAATACTTCTACATAAATAAATATAAATAAAAATTTTCGAGATAACTATCAAACACAGTCACGATGTCATTTAAATCTGTATTCATATTCATTTCTTGGATGCTCCATATCTCTCTATTATATTGCCGTTTATTATATTTAAAAATATCTATTTCTTTATAATCAATGTTGTTAGTGTTGTGTCTCATATTATCAACTATAATATCTATTGCCTCATGATCGGAAATTTTAGTTGGACCATTGGTTTTTGCCGATATATTGTTGTTATTTGTTATAATAAAATCAATTAATGTTTTCGAACTCTGCGTAATTCGTGTAAATTCTCCTATTACTTGTTTAAGGCCATTATCATCCAGTAAACATTGCATTTTATTTTTATAAAAACTATCCTTACACCAATCTATATTAAAATCACCAGCTATTATTATATCACAGTTTAATTCACTCATTTCATCTAATACTTCTTCAAATACTCCCAAAAATTCCGTTTCAGCACTACTAGGTGATCTATTTTTTTATTTTTTTTATTATTATTATTAATTTCTTTATTAGTATTAAAAAATACTTTTTAAAAACAATTGTATTACAATTTCATCACATATAAAATTTTCTAATATTACATATCTTTACATGTTATATTTTACCAAAAAAACAATATGTTTCTTATATATATTAAAATTGCGTTCAATTTTCACATTATTCGGTAGGGAGTTGTAAAGTTGTAAACCCTTATAAAATAGTGACCGCTGCATTGCAGATGATTCTACTCTTTCAATCCTAAAATGTTCCGCATTTCTAAGCTGGTACGGTTGAGAATCTCTCACGTACGACACTTGCTCGGTTAGATATTCTGGTGCTTCACCGTTTTTAATTCTGTGTATGAAATTTAGTGTGTTCAGTTTAAGCCGTTGTTCTACATTTAACCATTTAAGTGATTCAAGCATGAAATGGATCGACGTATATCTGTTGACTTTAAGTATGACTCTCATTGCTCTATTCTGTAATTTTTGCAATCTTTCGATTTGATGAGCTGTGCAACATGTGAATAGTATTGTCGAACCGTATTCGAAATGAGGCTTTATCATTGTGTTGTATATATTAACTGCCGTTAAAATTGCAGATGTAATTGCAATTGTGTAGTTATTATGTTTCGCCATATGAGCCGCTATCCATATTTTTGAGTCAATAATTTTTTCAAAGATTTTTTTCACATTCCAGCTCTTTTTGAAATATGTTATTATTCCACCTGTTCTCGTTGAATTTGATAACGTTATAAATTGATTGTAACCAATAAATGGGTTTCCGAAAGTATTATAAATTCAGGTTTTTTTATTTCAGCTAATATTTCTAATTGGTTATAATTATTTAATATTCCTTGTATATGCCTTGTATTTTCCGTGATTGTTATGCCACTAAACCACTTCTCCTCTTTTTTGCATTTAATTTATTTTGATATACAGGACAATCTTTACTGTGGGTCGAGTGATTCTCGTCCAAACTTAGATTCAACCTATTATTTACTCTCACACAGTTAATACATTTATTCATTGTATCTTGGTTACATTCTTTCGATTTATGATTTCCATGACATTTAATGCAGACCTCTTCATATTTACAATCTGACGATTTATGGTTGTATCCTTTACATTTAAAACACTGTATAATCTGAGTACCATCGAAAACTTTGCATTTCTCCCAACCAACATTGACTTTTTGTGCCATCATAACTTTCATATACGCATCATTATCTAATTTGAGTATAGCGTTATATATTGTCTCACCATTTCTTTTGTATTCAAATAACTTTATTACTTCCATTTGGCTCTCATTAAGAAAATTGTTTTGCTTTCTCAATTTTTCAATAATTTCAGTTTCCGTTAGTTTGAACGACATACCAGTTATTTTAATTTTCATATCAACTTGATTAGGAACTTTAATTTCGTAGTTTTCACCCATTTTCTTTTGCATTGTTTCTTTTATCTTTTCTCTTTCTTCGTTACTTTCGCTCTGTATAACTACAGAACCATTTTTTCGCTGTTCTATACTAACAATTTTAAAATTCATAGGATCAAGTTTTTTATTTAAATCCTCCTTAGTTTTTACGATATCTTGTTTCCCTTTTGGTTTAATAATAAGTGGGTTTTGTTTATTTTTGTCTGGCATCACTATATTACTTTTTAATGCATCAGCAAATGATAGCTTACTTGTGTTTGTTTTGATACTTGTTTCCTCAATTGTTTTTTTTATTTCATTACACATTATTTTGTTTTTCTCTTCAATTATGTTACACATCTCTTTACTGTTATTTTGATTTTCGTTTATCACTCCATACAGCTTATTTATTTCCTTTACATTTACATCACATTGCCTTTGAGCTTCATATAATTTTTTTAATCTCTCTTCATACCTTTTTTCGATAGCTTCAAGTAGCTTTTTAATTTCGTTTTCACTTTGTTTTAACGATTCCTTGAATTCGCCTTTATATTCAGCCAGATGTTGTTTGTTTTTTTTTCACATTTTCTTGAATATCTCCGATCGCCATATCCACATTATGAATATACTGGACACAGTCATCACACATAAAACGGATGAATCCACCAGCCTATAATATTCCACGAGAATATTGATCGATTCCCGAGCACTTTTTTGCACAGTGATAAACCTTTTTACATACTCCTTCACACATTAAACCAGATTCGCCGCGTATTGCAGTTTTACAATGATGGCATTCCGACATGTTTATACTTTAATTTTTTTTGTTTTTCCAATCAATAAAAAGTTTTTTTGACTGTACTTCACCATCCAAATATGAAAAAACACTTTGTTTATGGTTCTAATATAGTCCTTTCTATTTAAATAACCTTTTAATATTTTATTTTCAATAAATTTGCGGAGCTTCTTATTTTTGCCTATTATCACAGTTATTATCACAGTTGAACCTATGCCTATCGTATTTAAATATCTCTATGGTTTTTGTCTCCTTGTTCATGTTGCCCATTCTCGCTAAAGATATGTTAATAACCTCATGATCAGAAATTTTGTTTGTCTTACAGTTTTCCGATGTTATCTCATAATTATTAGTTATCACGTAATCTATTATAGTGCTGGAATTTTTCGTCACCCGTGTGTAATCGTTAACTAATTGTCTAAGGCTATTGTCATTAATTATACGTCTAATTCTATTCCTATATGAAGAGTTTTTCTTCCAGTCAATATTAAAATCTCCGGCAATTAAAATATCACAGTCATTATCAGAGATTCGTTATTGTGAATGCATAGAGTGCAAACATATAAAAGTGTAATTGCTAGTAAACAAAATTAATTTTGTAAATAAAAAAAAATTTTTTGGTTTTAAAAATAGACAGGACTATTAAAAAACCTTCGGAAAAGTGAATATAATAAGTGAAAACTGAAGTTTAGTAAAATAAAATAAACTGAGTTTATTTATAGACTAAAATGGATAGCGCCAAATGTAATGGCGGAATTCGTGGTGAGACGGGTATTAAATGTGAAGGAGTGTGTGGAAGGGTGTACCATCTTGCATTAAAATGCTCGGGGTTGGATAACTACACAGAAATTAAATTAAAAAAAATAAATATGTTGAGATATATGTGCGATGATTGTGTGGTGTATATTCAAAATGTAGATAGCATACTCAAGGAAATGCACAAGTCAGTGGACAAAAACAACAAATACTTGAGGGAATACAAAAGAGAATTTGATATCGCCATAAATAATAATGAGAAGATGGTAAAAAAATGATCGATGATATAAAAATTTCTTTTGATTTAAAAATGAGTGAAATAACCAAAGTGCAGCAAGTATGTGAAAAGAATATTGTTTATGTTGAAAATCTGAATAGAGCTGCAGAAAATATAAAAGAAAAAAGTGATAAAATTTGCATTGAACTTGAAAACAATAGGAGTGAAAATAAGAAAATAAATGATGAAATAAAGAAAATGGCAGAAAGTAACAAAGAAGTAATAAATAAAATGACATTTGCTGAAGTTGCGAAGACAGCATTACCAGATATAAAAAATGATAAGCCTTTAATTATTAAGCCTAAAAGTAAACAAACAAGTAATAAAACAAAAAATGATTTAAATAAAAAGGTTGATGCTAGTGAATTTAGAATATCAAATGTGGTAATAAAAAAGAATGGGGTGGCAGTAATTGAATATGACAATGACCAATTAATTGAAAAACTGAAAAGACAAAATGAATGCATATCAAATGATGAAATAAAAGTGATTAAACAATATGAAGTGAAAAAGACTAATGGATCCTATTATAATGCAATAATTGAAACTGAGGTGAAAACTTTTAATAAAATCATTTCTATGGAGAAGTTAAATGTAGGATGGGACCGATGCAAAGTATATGATGACATAAATGTACCTTGCTGCTTTAAATGTAAGGAATATGGGCATAAGGTTATTAATTGTAAAAATGATGATGTGTGCATTAAATGTTTAAAGAATCACAGGACAGCTGACTGTAGTAGTGAAGCCATTAATAAATGTGGAAACTGTATTAAGATGAACGAATCTAGAAAACTTGGTCTTGACATTAATCATATGACAAATAGTAGGATATGTCCGGTATACATAAGAAAAATTGAAGAAAAGAAAAAACGAATTGGATATTAGCAGTTACAAGTTGAAACAAATGATAATAACAATGTTTTTGAAAATAGACTAGAAAGGAAACATAAGACATACAATAGCAGAAGACTAAATAATAATAAAAATAACAAGAAAATTAATTACAAATACATAGAGAAATGCAATAATAAATATATTAAGTGCATATATATAAATATTTGTAGTATAATATCCAACAAAAATGAACTTCAAATGCTTATTGAACAAATAAAACCTGGTATAGTGTTATGTACAGAAACTTGTGTGACAAAGAATATAATTGACTCAGAGATTAATATAGACTTGTATAAAACTGTAAGGTGCGATTCGCATAGCAGATATACTGGTGGTGTAATCATATATGTCCATGAAATGATTGAATTTAAAAAAGTATATGTGAAAGCTATTCCAAATAACCTATGGTGTTTAATTATAAAAACAAAAAAACTGACTAAAAATTGGAATTTTGGTGTTGTTTATAGATCACCTAGCGGAAGTTGTGCGGAATTTATAGATAATTTGAGCCTTATTGTTGATCAGAACATTAGTCTGCGTGAAAATAATATTTTGGTTGGTGATTTCAATATTGATATGAATAAAAACAATTTGTATTCAAATAAACTAAATGAAGTTTTTTAAATGTGGACATGAAACAATGTGTAAAGTTTGACACAAGAACAACTGAACATAGTTCTACTAAAATTGATTTAATATACTGTAATGATTTTAAAATAAACTGTGATAAACTTGAAAAATATCAGATAAGTGATCATGAGGCCATTGCATTTGATGTACCTGCTAGTGACGACTTAAACATGAGAATGACAAAACACCTAACAATATGGAGTAATTATAGCTGTGATATTTTATTACATCATTTAAGGCAATATAGTTTTAATTTTGGTAATGACTGTGATATAGATTATAAGTTAAAATATATAGATGATATAATAATGGAAATAATGTCTACAATAACTGTGAAACGAACTGTGATATTAAAAATAAGAAATAAATGGTACGATGGAGAACTTTGTGAGATGAATAAACGAAAGTTTGAATTATATAAAATATCAATGCAAACTGGTAAATGGGACGGCTATAATGAAATTAAACAGCGATATAAAAAGTTAATAAAATTAAAGAAGATTAAGTATATTGAACAGAAAATAGACATGAATGTAAAAAATAGTCGAAATATGTGGAAGTATTTAAAAGAAGTCTCGAATTTAAAAGAACAGAAAAATGAAATAAAGACTATTAAAATAAACGATATTGTTTATAATAATCAAAATGAAATGACAGAAAACCTTAATAAATTTTTCGTAAATAGTGTAAGGGAAATAAACGACTCGATTGAACAGTATGACTAAGTAGACTTAACATCAAATTCAAATGAACAATTAGAATTATTTAAATTTAAAATGGTAACGACAAGCGATTTGTGTAACATATCCAAGAAATTGAAATACAAAATTGGTGGTGAAAATTTATTCGCAGAAGGTGTTTTGAAAGACTCATTGAAATACACTGCATACTTCTACGCATATATATTAAATGAAAGTTTTACAACAGGTGTAGTTCCAGACAAATGGAAGTTGACAACTATTTTCCCAATAAAAAAAGTTGCAAATACAATGATTGCTGAGGAACTAAGACCAATAAATACTATTACTAGTGACACCAAACTTATGGAATTAATAGTGAAGAAACAACTGGATAATCACCTGAGCAGGAATCGTATTTTAATTGATGAACAGTCGGGTTTTAGAAGTAATCATTCATGTGAAACAGCATTGAATCTGGTATTGTCTGATTGGAAAAATGATCTGAACCAAAGGTCAAACATAGTTGCAACATTTCTCGATCTAAAAAGAGCTTTTGAAACGGTTGACAGAAATATATTGTTGGCGAAATTGCGAGGCATAGGTATTGTTGGTATACGTCTAATTCTATTCCTATATAAAGAGTTTTTCTTCCAGTCAATATTTAAATCTCCGGCAATTAAAATATCACAGTCATTATCAGAGATTCGTTATTGTGAATGCATAGAGTGCAAACATATAAAAGTGTAATTGCTAGTAAACAAAATTTATTTTGTAAATAAAAAAAAATTTTTTGGGTTTAAAAATAGACAGGACTATTAAAAAACCTTCGGAAAAGTGAATATAATAAGTGAAAACTGAAGTTTAGTAAAATAAAATAAACTGAGTTTATTTATAGACTAAAATGGATAGCGCCAAATGTAATGGCGGAATTCGTGGTGAGACGGGTATTAAATGTGAAGGAGTGTGTGGAAGGGTGTACCATCTTGCATTAAAATGCTCGGGGTTGGATAACTACACAGAAATTAAATTAAAAAAAATAAATATGTTGAGATATATGTGCGATGATTGTGTGGTGTATATTCAAAATGTAGATAGCATACTCAAGGAAATGCACAAGTCAGTGGACAAAAACAACAAATACTTGAGGGAATACAAAAGAGAATTTGATATCGCCATAAATAATAATGAGAAGATGGGAAAAAAAATGATCGATGATATAAAAATTTCTTTTGATTTAAAAATGAGTGAAATAACCAAAGTGCAGCAAGTATGTGAAAAGAATATTGTTTATGTTGAAAATCTGAATAGAGCTGCAGAAAATATAAAAGAAAAAAGTGATAAAATTTGCATTGAACTTGAAAACAATAAGAGTGAAAATAAGAAAATAAATGATGAAATAAAGAAAATGGCAGAAAGTAACAAAGAAGTAATAAATAAAATGACATTTGCTGAAGTTGCGAAGACAGCATTACCAGATATAAAAAATGATAAGCCTTTAATTATTAAGCCTAAAAGTAAACAAACAAGTAATAAAACAAAAAATGATTTAAATAAAAAGGTTGATGCTAGTGAATTTAGAATATCAAATGTGGTAATAAAAAAGAATGGGGTGGCAGTAATTGAAAGTGCTAATGAAAATGAGAGAGATAAAATAAAGTTATGGAGAAGAATCTAGATAATGAGTATGAAATAAAAATACCGGGAACTATTAAACCAAAAATTATTATTACAAAAATGTCCTATAAATATGACAATGACCAATTAATTGAAAAACTGAAAAGACAAAATGAATGCATATCAAATGATGAAATAAAAGTGATTAAACAATATGAAGTGAAAAAGACTAATGGATCCTATTATAATGCAATAATTGAAACTGAGGTGAAAACTTTTAATAAAATCATTTCTATGGAGAAGTTAAATGTAGGATGGGACCGATGCAAAGTATATGATGACATAAATGTACCTTGCTGCTTTAAATGTAAGGAATATGGGCATAAGGTTATTAATTGTAAAAATGATGATGTGTGCATTAAATGTTTAAAGAATCACAGGACAGCTGACTGTAGTAGTGAAGCCATTAATAAATGTGGAAACTGTATTAAGATGAACGAATCTAGAAAACTTGGTCTTGACATTAATCATATGACAAATAGTAGGATATGTCCGGTATACATAAGAAAAATTGAAGAAAAGAAAAAACGAATTGGATATTAGCAGTTACAAGTTGAAACAAATGATAATAACAATGTTTTTGAAAATAGACTAGAAAGGAAACATAATACATACAATAGCAGAAGACTAAATAATAATAAAAATAACAAGAAAATTAATTACAAATACATAGAGAAATGCAATAATAAATATATTAAGTGCATATATATAAATATTTGTAGTATAATATCCAACAAAAATGAACTTCAAATGCTTATTGAACAAATAAAACCTGGTATAGTGTTATGTACAGAAACTTGTGTGACAAAGAATATAATTGACTCAGAGATTAATATAGACTTGTATAAAACTGTAAGGTGCGATTCGCATAGCAGATATACTGGTGGTGTAATCATATATGTCCATGAAATGATTGAATTTAAAAAAGTATATGTGAAAGCTATTCCAAATAACCTATGGTGTTTAATTATAAAAACAAAAAAACTGACTAAAAATTGGAATTTTGGTGTTGTTTATAGATCACCTAGCGGAAGTTGTGCGGAATTTATAGATAATTTGAGCCTTATTGTTGATCAGAACATTAGTCTGCGTGAAAATAATATTTTGGTTGGTGATTTCAATATTGATATGAATAAAAACAATTTGTATTCAAATAAACTAAATGAAGTTTTTTTAAATGTGGACATGAAACAATGTGTAAAGTTTGACACAAGAATAACTGAACATAGTTCTACTAAAATTGATTTAATATACTGTAATGATTTTAAAATAAACTGTGATAAACTTGAAAAATATCAGATAAGTGATCATGAGGCCATTGCATTTGATGTACCTGCTAGTGACGACTTAAACATGAGAATGACAAAACACCTAACAATATGGAGTAATTATAGCTGTGATATTTTATTACATCATTTAAGGCAATATAGTTTTAATTTTGGTAATGACTGTGATATAGATTATAAGTTAAAATATATAGATGATATAATAATGGAAATAATGTCTACAATAACTGTGAAACGAACTGTGATATTAAAAATAAGAAATAAATGGTACGATGGAGAACTTTGTGAGATGAATAAACGAAAGTTTGAATTATATAAAATATCAATGCAAACTGGTAAATGGGACGGCTATAATGAAATTAAACAGCGATATAAAAAGTTAATAAAATTAAAGAAGATTAAGTATATTGAACAGAAAATAGACATGAATGTAAAAAATAGTCGAAATATGTGGAAGTATTTAAAAGAAGTCTCGAATTTAAAAGAACAGAAAAATGAAATAAAGACTATTAAAATAAACGATATTGTTTATAATAATCAAAATGAAATGACAGAAAACCTTAATAAATTTTTCGTAAATAGTGTAAGGGAAATAAACGACTCGATTGAACAGTATGACTAAGTAGACTTAACATCAAATTCAAATGAACAATTAGAATTATTTAAATTTAAAATGGTAACGACAAGCGATTTGTGTAACATATCCAAGAAATTGAAATACAAAATTGGTGGTGAAAATTTATTCGCAGAAGGTGTTTTGAAAGACTCATTGAAATACACTGCATACTTCTACGCATATATATTAAATGAAAGTTTTACAACAGGTGTAGTTCCAGACAAATGGAAGTTGACAACTATTTTCCCAATAAAAAAAGTTGCAAATACAATGATTGCTGAGGAACTAAGACCAATAAATACTATTACTGGTGACACCAAACTTATGGAATTAATAGTGAAGAAACAACTGGATAATCACCTGAGCAGGAATCGTATTTTAATTGATGAACAGTCGGGTTTTAGAAGTAATCATTCATGTGAAACAGCATTGAA
The DNA here is from genome assembly GCA_930367235.1 of Sarcophaga rosellei. Classification (NCBI taxonomy): domain Eukaryota; kingdom Metazoa; phylum Arthropoda; class Insecta; order Diptera; family Sarcophagidae; genus Sarcophaga; species Sarcophaga rosellei. The sequence goes on along the minus strand of OV884021.1, from coordinate 41,422,308 downwards.
TCTGGTATTGTCTGATTGGGAAAATGATCTGAACCAAAGGTCAAACATAGTTGCAACATTTCTCGATCTAAAAAGAGCTTTTGAAACGGTTGACAGAAATATATTGTTGGCGAAATTGCGAGGCATAGGTATTGTTGGTATGGAGAACAAATGGCTGGCCAGCTATCTGACTGATCGAAAGCAACGAGTACTTATGTGTGATGCAGTGTCGAGTAAGATAAATATAAACATAGGACTACCACAAGGAACTATATTGGCACCATTGCTTTTTATTTTATATATAAACGACATTAAGTCTTGTTTAAAATATTGTAAGATAAGGCTATTTGCTGACGATGCACTATTGATGGTTTCAGATGGAAACATAAATAATGCAATGAGAATGATGCAGGAGGATATGGACAATTTATATGTATGGTTATGCCAGAATAAGTTAAAATTGAATATAACTAAAACAAAATTTATGATATTGACTAGAAACCATGTAAATGTTGATAATTGTGTATTGAAAATAAAAAATGATAATATTGAGAGGGTTACTGTAATTAAATATTTAGGTGTAATGATAGACGATAAATTGAAATTTGCTGAACATTTAAATTATATTCGAATTAAAATTGCTAAAAAGATTGGAATTATGTCTAGATCAACTAGACTATTACATAAGAATTATAAAATTAAAGTGTACAATAGTATAATTTTACCACACTTTGTTTATTGTCCCTCAATACTATTTCTATTAAGCACGTCCCAGATGGACGCATTACAGAAACTGCAAAATAGGGCAATGCGTTTTATTCTACATAAAGATTATTGTACTAGCATAAGAAGCATGTTGAATGAATTAAACTGGCTTAGTGTTGGACAGACTATAATGTTACATACAATGAAGTTTATACATAAAATAAAGTTTGGACTTTGTCCTACATATTTGCATGAAAAATTGCAATATAATAATAATAATATCCATAATTATAATACAAGGAGAAGAGAGGATTACAGACTACCATATATGAGAACTTGTAGAGATATGAATTGCTTAGAATATAAGGGTTTGAGAAAATATAATGAGTTACCGAGTAATATAAAAAATTGTGAAAATATGACTTTATTTAATAAACTTCTTAGAGATTTTTGCAAGAAAAATTGTTAATAAAGTATTATATGTATTTATTTAAGTATCTAGATTGTAAAATCGTAATAATAAATAAATAAAAAATAAATAAATAAAATAAAACAGATTTCCTCAATTGTTTGCTCAAATATATCACAGAATTCAGATTCGCTATTACTGGGCGATCTATATATTGCACCAATTAAAATATCGTACTTGTTATAAGTAGCATTGCAGAATAACATCCAATATTTTAAATCTTCATTTTTCTCAATAGCCTTTGTAACATTCCAGTGCCTTTTAAAATATAAAATAACTCCTCCCGTTCTGGATGACGTGGATAACGAACAGATGTTATCATAACCATGTAATGAAATTTCTTTTCTTCTATATTTTTAGTCAAGTGTGTTTCAGACAATATTAGAAAATCAGGATATTCTGTTAACGCAATCACTTCAACTTCATTATAATTATTAATAAGACCTTGTATATTCGTATATATTGCACGTATTTCTTTTAATTGTTAAGTCTAAGCTATATTTCTCATTTTTATCTTTAACTTATGTTGATATACGGGACATACTTTATCATTCGTAAAATGTTTCCCATCCAAACCCACGTTTAGTCTACTATTTACATTGAAGCAATTAATACACTTCATTATTTTCTCTTGACTCTCGCAGTTTACTGTTCCATGCTGACCATGACATTTTAGGCAAATTTCTTGGTTTTTACAATCTCTCGCTAAATGATTGTATCCTCTGCATTTCATACATTGAGCGATTTCAGTTCCATCATACACTCTACATCTTTTCCATCCAATATTTACTCCTCCGTCTTCCATAATTTTTCCATAGGCTTCATTATCTACTTTTAATTTAACATTAAACATGGTTCTATTACCTATTATTCTATTAATGTTAGCCGTAGCTAACTTATGATTTTATTTTCTTAATTTTTCTATTAATTGAATTTTTCTATTGTTGAAAAAACAAAAGCAGAATTGAATGAAAAGGTGGACCCAATTAATTTTAAAATAACGAACGTCGAAAATAGGAAAAATGGTACACTGGTGATAAAAAGCAAAAATGTGGAGGAAAGAGAAAAAATTAAAGAAGCTATTGAAACTCAAATTAGTAAAAATTATGAAGTGAAAGTGCCAAAGGAAGTAGGTATGCAAATTATGATAACGGACATGAATTTTAAAATGCAGGAGAAGGAACTAATAGAGAAATTGAAAAATCAAAATGAAATATTGAAGGACAGTAAAATAGAACTTATCAAAATATATGAATCTGAGAAATTTAATAGAACGATATATAATGCAAAAATGAAAATTGATAATAAATCGTATCCAAAAGTGATATCGGGAGTAAGGCTTAATATAGGATGGGATAGATGCCGGGTTTTCGATGGTACTGATGTGCTGCAATGTTTTAAATGCCAAGGATATAACCATAAATCATCGGAATGTAAAAATGAGGATACATGTTATAAATGCCATGGAAATCACAAAAGCAAAGAACGTAATAAGGAAATAGTGAAAAAAATGCATCAATTGTATGAAGGAAAATAGAAGACTTAATCTAGGGCGACTTAATCGAAGTCGCCGTGGTCTAGTAGGTAGTGTGTTGGCTTATTAGACGAAAGGCCCGAGTACGTATTCCAGGTCAGATATCAAAACGAAAATATGAAAATATTTCTTCGGCGACTTCCTCTCAGCAGATTTCTGGCAAAAACTCAGAGTAAAATTTGCCATGAAAAGCTTCTCAAAAAATCTGCCGTTCGGAGTCGACTTTAAACTGTAGGTCCCGCCACTCATGTATCAAAATAACGCACACAACATGAGTGGTGTTGAGGAGTTAGGCCGTAATCCTGACTGAAGGGTTGTAATGGTCAATTATGTATGTATGTATGTAATTACATTGGTTGTTTTAATTTATTTGTACATTGTTTTTATTAAATAAACAAATACAACCCCATTTTTATGTTAATAAAAACAATTATTTTGTATAAAAACATAGAAAAATAATATTAGACACGAACACCAAATGAACTAATAATCGTTCATACAGAATAAAATAATGGTATTGCCAGCGTTTATTTATTTATTATTACGGTTTTTAAACCTAGATATATATATACAATATGTTAATTATTTTTACAATATTCAATTAGGAGTTTCTTAAACAAAATCATATTTTCACAATCTTTTATGTTACTTGGTAGTTCATTATACTTTTTTAATCCTTTATATTCTAAACAATTCATATCCCTTGTAGTTCTCATGAATGGTAATCTATAATTATCTTTTCTTCTAGTATTATAATTGTGAATTTCATGATTACATTGTAATTTCTCGTTTAAATATTGAGGACATTTTCCAAATCTAATGTTATGAATAAATTTTAAAGTGTGAAAAGTAATAATCTGTCTAACACTCAACCAATTTAATTCTATCAGCATACTTCTTATATTTGTATCATTCAACTCCTGAAGTTTGTCCATTTGAGTTGTGTTTAAAAGAAATAGTATTGACGGGCAATAAACAAAATGCGGTAAAATTATACTGTTATACACTTTAATCCTATAATTCTTATTCACTAATTTAGTTGATCTAGCCATTATTCCAATCTTCTTTGCTATTTTGTTTACAATATACTTTAAGTGATCATCAAAACTTAATTTTTCATCAATCATTATGCCCAAATATTTAATCACATTTACTCTATCAATAGCGTCATTCTTTATTTTTATTACACACTCATCCCTATTTACATTATTTCTTGTCAATATCATAAATTTAGTTTTATTAATATTCAATTTTAATTTATTTTCACATAACCATATTTATAAATTGTCAATATCTTCCTGCATCTTCCTCATAGCATTATCCAAATTACTATCCGCAATCATTAATAATGCGTCATCAGCAAATAGTCTAATCTTTGTATGTTTTAAACATGACTTTATATCATTTATATATAAAATAAAAAGCAGCGGTGCCAAGACTGTTCCTTGCGGTAATCCTATATTTACATTAATTCTTGTCGATACCGTATCAGATACAACCACTTGTTGCTGTCTATCACTCAGATAGCTGGTCATCACCAATTCCTATTTTCCGCAACTTTGTCATCAATATATTTCTATCCACTGTCTCAAATGCTCTTTTCAGATCAAGGAATGTTGCAACTATGTTCATCTTGTCATTGAGATTATTCTTCCACTCCGACAGTACCAAATTTAACGCTGTTTCACATGAGTGGTTTCTCCTGAAACCAGACTGTTCCTCTATTAATATATTATTATCCTCTATATGTTTAGTTAGTTGTTTCTTCACAATCAGTTCAGCAAGTTTGGAATCGCATGTAATAGTATTAATAGGCCTAAGTTCCTCTGCAAGTATAGTATTTGCAACTTTCTGCACTGGAACAATAGTTGTTAATTTCCATTTCCTGGGCACCATACCCTTCGAAAAACTTTCATTTATCATACACGCGTAAAAATATGCCGTGTAATTTAGAGAGTCTTTTAGTACACCTTCCGAAAAAAGGTTTTTACCACTAATTTTATATTTTAATTTTCTTGAAATGTCAAATACATCATTTGATGAAACCGTTTTAAATCTAAACTGTTCCATGCCACTATTAATGTCCGGGTATAATCCTCTATATTCATATTGCTCAATCGATTCATTTATTTCTTTCACACTGTTCACAAAAAATTCATTCAGATTCTCTGCGATTTCCTTGTCATTATCATAAACAATACCATTTATTTTAACTGTTTTTATTTCTCCCTTCTGTTCTTTTAAGTTAGTTAATTCCTTTAAATATTTCCACATTTGTCTACCATTATTTGCATTAATGTTTATTTTATGTTCCATGTACTTTATTTTCTTTATTTTTATTAATTTTTTATATTGTTTCTTAATATTATTATATTCATTCCAGTCACCACTTTGTGTTGATATTCTATACAAATCATACTTCCTTTTATTCATATTTGAAAGTTCACTATCATACCATTTATCTATTAATTTTATTGTCACTCTTTGCCTAGTAGTTATACTAGACATTATCCCTATTAATATGTCATCTAAATACTTTATCTTATTGTCTATATCACAGTTATTGAAGGAACTAAAGCTAAATTGTCGTAAATAATACATTAAAATATCACAGCTGTAGTTATTCCATACATTTAAGTTTTTAATCACTCTAATATTCAACGCGTCATTAATAGGTACATAGAGGGCAATGGTTTCATGGTCACTTATCTGATATTCATCAAGTTTATCACAGTTTAAGTTTTTGTCATTAGAATAGACTAGGTCAATTCGAGTAGAACTATGTTCTGTTATTTGCGTATCAAACATTACACATTGTTTCATTGCAGCATTTGATAAAATTTCATTTAATTTATTTGAGTATAAATCATTCTTATTAATATCAATATTAAAATCACCAACCAATATATTGTGGTCATGTAAATTAATGTTTTGATCAATAAGCATACTTAAGTTCTCAAGAAAATCTGCACAACTGCCACTTGGTGATCTATAAATTACGCCTAATTTCGAATTCTTAGTCAATTTTTTTGTTTTTACAAATAAGCACCATAAATTCTTAGGAATTGCCTTGTTATATATTTCTTTCTTTATTTCTTTAGCATCAAATAAAAAAAAACATTAAAATATTAGATAAAATACTGTTTTTGCATATACTTTTTTAATAATGGATTATTAAGCTAAAAGTCGTTGTTAACTAATGTTCATTTTAAGGTCATAATAAGGTTTTTTTTTGCATAAGACTGTTAAAATTTAATGATCATATTGAATTTATTTGTAAAAAAAATCGGGAAAAAAATCGGATTTTTCAAACGCATAAGAAATAAAATGTCAATTATAACATCAATAAATATTTACAATACAATAATTAAACCCCATTTCGAATATGGATCAACAATATTACATACTTGCTGTTTAGATCAACAAATAATAATACTACAGAAATTACAAAATAAGGCAATGCGTGCAATACTTAAAGTAAATAGATTAACATCAACAAGATGGATGCTAGATACTTTGAAATGGTTAAATTGAAAGGAAAGACTACAAGTTAACACTATATACTTTATTCGAAAAATGAAAATAGGTGATGCGCCAGAATATCTAACAGAGCAACTACAATACGTTGGGGAGGTTCAACCATACAGTTTGAGGAACGTCATGGACTTCAGGATTCAACAAGTCAACACCACTGCAAAGCAAAAGTCGCTGTTTTATAAAGGACTAAACCTGTACAATATGTTGCCATTTGATGTTAAAAATGAAATTAATGATAATGTTTTTAGGAAGAAAACTGTAAATTTTATAAGAAGCATTAATTAGAGCATTTGTATTTATAATATAATTTTATAATTTTAAATGTTAATTAAAAGTATTATTAATACTACTTAATATCAATAAAAAAAAAATTAATTCATTTTCATTATAGTCAAATGACATACCAATAATTTTTATATTTAACGCATCTTGGTTTGGGATTTTGACCTCGTACTGTGTAGATATTTTGTCCTGTATTGCATTTTTAATCTTTTCTCTTTCCTCAGAATTCTCACTTTGAATAACTATTGCTTCACTTCTTCTACTTTCCACATTTATTATTTTTAAATTATCTGGGCTTACCTTATTTAATTCCTCCTTTGTTTTTAAAATTGATTGTTTCACCTTGGGTTTCACAATTATTGGTAAATTTTTATTTGCACTCGGCAACCCTTTATGTTTTACTGTGTCTGCATAAGTTGTTTTTGTACTTTGTTTACAGTTTTCATTTATAACTTTCTTTATTTCTTTATAAATGTCCTCGTTTTGTTCTTCTATTGATTCGCAAAATTGTTTGTTGCTGTTTTCAAATTCCAATTAATTTTTTAATTTCCTCAACATTTTTCTCACTCGATTTCTGAATTTTAATCATTTTATTTATTCTTTCCTCATATCTTTTTTCAATTGCCTCTAGCAAATGTTTAATTTCGTTTTCCTTAAGAGTGGCTTTAAATTCGTGTTTGTATTCCACTAAATTTTGTTTATTTTTGTGCACCTCATCTTGAACTCTTTTTAACACCAAATCAATGTTTTGTATATACATCAGGCAGTCGTCGCACATAAATCTAATAAACTCAAAAAATCCCGCGCATTTCTTTGACAGGTGATACACCTTCTAACACACTCCACTGCACATGATTCCACTTCCTCCTCTTATTGCTGTTCTGCATTTACTGCAGTCAGCCATTTTGGTTTATCTATTATTTTTTTTTTTGTTTTTTTTAAAGATTAATAAAATTTATTTTATTTTAAATATAAAATTATTATTTTTAATACAATTCAATTACTACGAATTGCTTTTTATTTTTTTATGGGGTTTAAATAGTCCTATCTATTTTTTACAACCAATTATTATTTTTTTTTAAATTTTCAAGAGCTTTCTATAGGGTGTTTTTTTATAGAGGTATAAAACTTTAAGTTGGCATTACTTTTCAAAATGGCGACCGATTTAACAGCTGTCAAGTGATTTATTCTCAGTTTGGTAAAATTGACGTAGCCTTTATCCAAGAGTGCCACATTAGAACAAACAGGCGCATATCTTTTGATGGTTACAACTTTTTTCTTGACAATTCTCCTCTCGGAGTGGCAATATTATTAAAAAATAACATTTCATTCGAAAAAGTATTAATTGATATTAATCAGTTTCAAGCTAACTTTGTCCAAATAAAGATCAATAAGAATAACAGGCACGAGACAATTCTAATTGGAACTGTCTACGTTCCTACAAACATAGCTCGTGACTCCTTGGCTAGCGGTCTGAACGTGATTCTGCAAACAGCAAGCCGTTTTGATGGTTTGATTCTGGGAGGTGATTTCAACGCCAAGAACACATCCTGGGGTGATCACTCTGAAAATACAAACGGAAAGGAATTGTATAAATGGCTTCAAGACCATACTTTAGATATTATCCGACTTAGTGATATTAGGCCATCTTACCCCAATGGGGAATCTTTCCTAGACCACTTCCTCCCAAGCGCACACTTTATAAACAAGGAGGTTCCAAACTTTAAAGTTACCAGCCTGCCAACTTTCTCAGACCATTTCCCATTGAAATTGGAATTAAGTTTAGAAAATACGGAGTTAGTATTAAACCCTCCACGATCTTATACTTCATATAAAAAGACCAACTGGAACAACTTTAGACGCGATATGGACATTGCAATCAACTCAATTACCCCTCCAGAATACAGAAATCTTAGTAACAACGAAATAGATGTCCTTATTAATAAATTTAACAATATTATTAATTCAACAGCCAGTAGACAGTCGGAGAAAATCGAGATACGTAGTGATAATAAGACACCTTTACCTGAAAATATTAAGAAAATGCTTCGTGTAAAGCATCAGTGGCAAAAAGAGTTAAAAAATATACCATCGAACGGGCAACCGGTCTAGCGTCGAATATAACATCCTCTCAAAACAAATTGGACTCTTAAGGATAATCCTGAAGGATCTGATTAATATGGACCAAGCGCAAAATTTCAACAACAAGGTGAAGAACATAAAGCCTGGTCCTTCAGCGTTTAAGGAAATTTATAATATGATTGGGAGAAGGAGATCAGGATTTTGTCCACAGATCGCCGTCAACGGCACTACGATCTCAAATGTTTCTGGAATAAGTGAATCGTTTCGTTCTTATTACTCAGAAGTGTATAATGAAAACGTAACAGTTTGTCCCGTTCCCGATCTTAACGAACGAGTTTCGTCATACGTCGCGGAATGCCCCCGTCATATTTATACGTTTGATGGCGCCTTCAGTTCTATTCGAAATGATGATAGTTATCACTTCACAAATCCTTCTGAAATTAAACAACTTATAAAATCAATTAACAACAAAAAATCACATGGCGTTGACAACATATCAAACTTTTTAATTAAGAAACTGCCAGACAGCTCACTAAGGCTCATTACATGTATGTTTAACAATTGTTTGAATAATGGCTACTTCCCTAAGGCGTGGAAAACCTCAAAAATTATTCCAATTAGAAAGAAAAATAATAGTACAAGGATCGAGGATTTCAGACCCATCTCGTTATTATCGAATGTGGGCAAAGTATTCGAGCACATACTGAAGAAAAAAATGGAAAATGAATTTGTTTTCTCTCCTCTGCCCCCCTATCAATTTGGATTCAGGCGACGACATTCTACACAACACGCTTTACTAAAATTCCATACTGATATCACAAACAACCTAAGAGAAAAGCGATCAACTGTTGCAATTTCCCTGGACATAGAAAAAGCTTTTGACTCAGCTTGTCATAAGGGGATTCTATACAAGCTGGCCAATTTAGGTGTTGATCCTTTCCTAATGAAGCTTTTTATAAATTATTTGTAGGATCGCGAATTCTGCGTCGAGGTAAATAACTGTTCATCATGCTTTGGTCACGTCAAAAGTGGGGTACCTCAAGGGAGCGTCTTGGCACCTCTGTTATTTAACATATTTCTTTATGACTTCCCACATACCTCTGGCGGCTCTAGGGCAATACTATATGCCGATGACTGCATGATATATGCACACGACGAGTTTCCACTGCGGGCCTTAACCGAGGCCACAGCACACCTCAACATCATCAATGACTTTTATAATATATGGGGAATACGAATAAACACAGCGAAATCAGAGGCAATCTGCATCAGAAACGCCTCGAGAAAAGGTCACCGACAGGTCGTGCCACAAAGTAAACAACTCTCCCTCACCCTTGGCGGTTTGGAGATTCCCTTTAAACCGGCCATTAGATATCTTGGAGTCCACTTTAACAAATTAATGAAATTCAACAGCCACAGCAAATATGTTTTAACGAAGGCAAAGAAGATCACAGGAATGTTTCCGAGAGTAATGCACAGCAAATTCCTCCCCCAGAAGACCAAACTATTGCTGTATAAAGTTGCGATTAGACCAGTACTTACATATGCTTTCCCCATTTGAATACAATCTGTGATACTAGGATTAGAGACCACATTTATTTAATTTATTTAATATTAATTATACTTAGACTAATAATACTTACAATTGAAAAAAAAGAAATATTTTAAGATTAGTATAAGTATATGTACATATTCACAAATTGTCTGTTTATATAATGTCCATTAACACACATACTCTGGAGTATGATATCGAGATAAATGTTTACTACATGTTTTTCATTCACTGTTGTCATTTCCAAGAATGTTTTTGACATTTCGTTTTGTTAAGTAGTTTTAAGTGTTATTTATTTAAGTTATAATTTTACAGACTATGGCTCTGTTTGTTAATTTAAATGCCGTGAGCAAGCATTGAAAATACCCTCATAAGATTATTCTAAAATAATTGTCTATCATACTTTTAGCAAGTTGCTTATTCATACACCGTGTAATAGAACAAGACAGATATAGTTCTAAAATATTCTGTAAATTATCATATCGTTAAGATTTTAACCTTTCGAAGGTTGTTAAAAAGAAAAGAAAAGGGTCAATAAAGAAATTGAAATTGAAAAAAAATTGGTTTGGCAATTCATCATGAATAGACTCACGCCTGAACAACGCTTGCAAATAGTGCAATTTTATTTCGAAAATAATGGTTCTGTGCGGAAAAATTTTCATAAGCGAATTTTGTTTAGCGATGAAGCGCACTTCTGGTTGAATGGCTGCGTCAACAAACAAAACTGCCGCATAGGAGTGAAGGTAATCCTCAAGTGTATGTGGAAACACCGTTACATCCAGAAAAACTGACTGTTTGGTGCGCTTTATGGGCTGGTGGAATCATTGGTCCGTACTTTTTCAAAAACGGTGGTGGCCAGAACGTTACAGTCAATGGTGATCGGTATAGAGCAGTGGTGCTCAAACACATACTATCATAGGTTTGGTTGTGTTGGTAAAGCAGCGGAGAACAAAATTCAACTTAATTTTTGAGAATCGTACACTGGGAAAATAATAAAAAAAGAAAAAAATTGGTTTATTGTGTTGTATGTTATTACAAAAAACAAAACACATCTTTCGCCAAAACAACTCAATACGTCTGTCGTCAAATTCAAGAAGAAATTTCCATCATCGAATGGACGGCCCTGCTTTGCTAAAGCCAAAGCAACTGTATATGATGCCTTTTTAAGAGGCAACGACAATTTCTCGTTACTACATGGTAAATTATTGTAGTTTGGTACGTCAGTTTCGTCAACCATGAATTTAAAAAAAAAATTCTGCTTTTAATTGCAATAATTTTAAAGCCCTATCATTCCCTTTAATGTTGTCGAAAAATTCATGGTAGCCTCGTAATGTCTTTTTATAAAAAAAAAAATTACGACATAAAGTGCGATAACACACAATACATTGTGCATTACCCTCTATATTCTCTATAAAAAAATCATATTCCCAATTTTCATCAAACATTTTGCTGCGTGTATTTGCAAAAAACAAAAAATCATTAAAAAAAGTTGCGTAGCGTAGTCTTGCTTCATCAAGTGCTAAACGTCAACTGAATTGATTTTGTTCTCTGAGAACAACACAAAACAACAAACAAAGCAACAAACACACGATCATTATAAGAAACCACACAAGTAAGCTTATAGTGTACGTGTGCCAACGGAGCGTCAGCAGATTTTTCTTTGCCTATCACATGTGATAGGAAATTTCGATTTTGAGCATCACTGGTATAGAGCCATGATTACTAACTTTTTCATTCCTGAATTGAATAACCATGATGTCCAGGAGATGTGGTTTCAACAAGACGGCGCAACATGTCACACAGCTCGTGCCACAATAGATTTATTGAAAGACGCGTTTGGTGACCGCCTAATTTCACGTTTTGGACCTGTGAATTGGCCTCCAAGATCTTGTGATTTAACACTTTCTGTGGTGCTATGTAAAGTCATTGGTCTATGCGGTAAAGCCACAAACGCTTGACAACATTCGCCGTGTTATTGCCGATATACGGCCACAAATGTTGGAAAAAGTCATCGAAAATTGGACGTCAAGATTGGACTACATCGGCGCCAGCCGTGGCGGTCATATGCCAGAAATTATATTTAAAATGTAATGCCACAAGATTATCTTTCGGATAAATAAAATTCATGTCAATCGAATAATCCATCGTTGTTTTATTGCAACTTAAAGTTCTATACCTCTATAAAAAACACCCTGTATAAACACTTCTATTACTTCACAGAGTTGCGTAAACATTTTAATCACAGAAAACATTCAAAATCCTGGAAGTCCTCTTCTGATATTCAGAAGCCATGGCAATTTCAAGTGCAGAAATTCACATAAATGCTGAGTGTGATTGCTCAACTTAAAGTCCAGATCTATTGAATTGCACTTGCTTGAGATATAATTTCGGGTAGCTGAGGAGTGCAATGTAGTAAAATATCTTTAATGGAAATAGTATTGAAGTTATAATATGGATAAGGAGCCGATGGGATCAATTATAGGTTTCTTTGTAACTGAAAAGTGACCTAATCCTAATGGAATAATTGTGTGCATTATTAACGTTAAAATTAAAATAGTGTTCTATATTCTTTTCTTATGATTTATTTTCTCATATCAACCACAATTCATATCGTTGAAAAATAATTTGCATTTGCATGTGGATTCTGTTCAAATTAATAGTTCGTTGAAGAGCAGCCTTACGTACTATTTGTGCAGTAGAACCCAAGATTCGAATGCCCGGAATTCATTCTAACCTAGAATAACAATAGAACTCTGGAATAATGAAAATTAATAAGTTTCTTAGTTTGTGTCATAATAGCGGTTTTCACTCTTTGTTGTCTTTAAACGTACTATGGTGGAACATGTTTGAGTGGTGCGACAAAGCATAAAAATCTGATTAAAGACAGACTAATTAATAAACATTTTAAATAGACAGGACTATTAAAAACATTATAATAAAGTGCCCACTGGGGTGTTATATGTAAATAAAAGGAAAAAAATCTTTAAACAGTTGTGCAAAGGTGAAAATCAAAATAAAAAATGGCGGAATGCCATCAATGCAAAGCAACAATACGCGGCGAATCGGGCATAATGTGTGCAGGTGTTTGCAAAAAAAATTTCCATAGCGCTAAAAAGTGCTCGGGAATAGACCAATATTCGATTGGTATTTTGGATTCCTCTGGTTTTATACGATTTATGTGTGACGATTGTCTTCAATACATACATAATGTTGATTTGGCACTTGGAGAAATTCAGAAGTGTATTAAAAAATAAAGAGAATTTGGTTCAATATAAAGGCGAATTCGAATCTGCATTAAAACAAAATGAAAACGAAATTAAACAACTACTGCGAGCAATAGAAAAGAGGTATGAAGAGAGATTGAAAAAAATAGACGAAGCACAAAAATCATGCGAAACAAACGTAAAAGACATACAAAAACTTTATGGTGCAATAAATGATCACGAAAACAAAAATAAAGAAATATGTAACACAATAGAGGAGAAAAACAAAGTGATGTGCAATGAAATAAAAAAAGCAATTACAGAAGCAAATGTCAAAACGTCTAATGTACATAAACAAATAACATATGCAGAGACATTGAAAAGTAAAACTGGGATGCCAGATAAAACCACACAAAATCCGCTAATAATCAAACCTAAACAGAAACAAGGTGTTGATAAAACCAAAGAAGATCTTAATAAAAAAGTAGATCCAACCAACTTTAAAATTATTGATGTTGAAAGAAGAAAAAATGGAGCTGTGGTTATACAAAGTGAGAGCAATGAAGAACGAGAAAAAATTATACAAGCGGTACAAAATGAAATGAATGAAAAATTCGAAATTAAGGCACTGAATCAACCTGAATTGAAAATAAAAGTCAGTGGCATGACATTTAAGTTTTCGGATGAAGAAATTATTGGGAAGCTGAGAAAGCAGAATGAAAATTTTGAAAAATAGTGTGCTAAATATAGTAAAAACGTATGAATATAAAAGAAACGGACATGTGTTTTATAATGCAATTTTGAAAATAGATAATGACTCATATACCAAAATAATGAATCAAGAGGAAGTTAATATCGGATGGGAAAAATGCAGAATATTCGACGGCACTGATATTATACAATGTTTTAAGTGCAGAGGATATAATCACAAACCGTCAGAATGTAGAAATAAAGATATATGCTATAAATGTCATGGTGAACACAGATCAGATAAGTGCAATAAGGAAATCATAAACAAATGTATAAATTGTATCCATATAAATAAAAGATTGAATCTGGAATTGGATGAAAACCATGTGACTTTAAGTAAAGAATGTCCAGCCTATAGAACAAATTGAATGCCAAAAAGAGAAATGTAGGTTTAGTGGCATAACAACTAGACCAAATATATGGAATATATACGAATATACAGGGACTAATAAACAATTTTGAAGTCGCCGTGGTCTAGTAGGTAGTGTGTTGGCGGTCAGACATCAAAACGAAAATATGAAAATATTTCTTCGGCGACTTCCTCTCAGCAGATTTCTGACAAAAACTCTGGGAGTAAAAATTGCCATGAAAAACTTGTCAAAAAATCTGTCGTTCGGAGTCGACTTTAAACTATAGGTCCCGCCGCTCATGTATAAAATTAGCGCACACAACATGAGTGGTGTTGAGAGGCTAGGCCGTAATCCTGACTGAAGGGTTGTAATGGCCAATTATGTATGTATGTATGTAATAAACAATTTTGATCAATTAGAGACAATAGCGGTGGAGGAAAAACCAGAATTTATTATTCTTGCGGAAACCCATTTAACGTGTGAAATTGAAGAACGAGAAATAATGCTTGAAAATTATAATCATTACGCAACGTTATCAAACTCAACAAGAACTGGAGGAGTAATAGTATATTTTGAAAAAAAGTGGGAGGTTAAAAAATTATCTGAGAAAATTATTGAATCAAAAATTTGGAAAAGCGCCTACGAAGCAAGGTACAAAAATTATCGATTTGTTGTAGCGGCAATATACAGATCGCCAAGCAGTGCAGAATCTGAATTTATCGTAACATTTGAAAAAATTCTAGAACAAATAACTGAAAGAACATGTGATATAGTTATAGCAGGTGATATTAATATAGACTGGGGAAGAAATGGTTTTTACAAAGATAAGATACAATGTGTTATAAATGATTATGGACTTGAGCAAATAATGACAGAATTCACCAGGATAACAAAAAATTCAAAGACGATAATTGATTACATAATTACTAATAATAGAAGTATTACAGCCGGAATCAGTAACAAGAATAAAATATCAGATCATGAAGCAATCCAGATAACAATCAGAAGCAATGGCAAACCATAAAGGCTGGTAAAGAAGCAAAGGAAATTGAATTATTTAAATACAAGAAAACAGTTTCTACACCTGTTAATTGCTTCACTAGTACAATCCGCTGTTCTGTGGTTTCCTAAACATTTAATGCACACATCATCCTTTTCACAATTAATAGTCTTATGCCCATATTCTTTACACTGTACAAAGTACATTAATACCATCATATACTATATTTAACTTCTCCATAGATATGATTTTATTAAAAGTTTCCAACTCAGTTTCAATTATTGCATTATAAAAGGATCCGTTAGTTTGTTTCACTGCATATAGTTTGACCACTTTTATCTCGTCGTTTAATATACAATCATTTTGCCTTTTCAATTTTTCAAGTAATTGTTCATTATCATATATATATGAAATTTTTGTAACAATAATTTTTGTTTTAAAATTTCCCGGAATTTTTATTTCATATTCATTATTTAAATTTTTCTCCATAACTTGCTTTATTTTATCCCTCTCATTCTCATTAACACTTTCCACCACTGCCACGCCATTCTTTTTAATTAACACATTTGATATTTTAAATTCACACGGATCAACCTTTTTATTCAAATCATTTTTCGTTTTATCACTTTGTTTGTTTACTTTTTGGCTTAATAATTAAAGGCTTATCATTTTTTATATCTGGCAATGCTGTCTTTGCAACTTCGGCAAATGTCATTTTATTTATCCTTTTTTGTTATTTTCTGCCATTTTCTTTATTTCATCATTTATCTTCTTTTTTCACTCTTATTGTTTTCAAGTTCGATGCATATTTTATCACTACTTTCCTTTATATTTTCCGCAGCTCTATTTAGATTTTCAACATTCAATATATTTTTTTCACACACTTGCTGTATTTTAGCTATTTCATTCAATTTTAGATCAAAAGCAATTTTAATATCATCGATAATTTTTTTACAATCTGTGGCAACACTGATTTACTTACTGTAGTACTTGAATTAACAAAGTTTTAGTTTGTGAAATATATGTCTGTTAATAATTATTTTAATAAAAAAATATATTTTGTTCAAATAGAAAATCTGCGTGCACCCATTTATTACATTGGCGACAAGTGGTTAATATTGCATACATTAAAAAAAAAATTTAGCAAATGCCGTTACGTTTTATTTGTGTTTTTCTTTTGTTTGTTTGATTCTGAATAGTTTAACAAATAAATAATATAAAAAAACAGCAATTAGAAAAAGAAAGAAATCACATTAAATTGTCTCTAAGAGGTAAAAAAAAAAATTGGATAACCGAGGTCATTAAATTGGATAACCGAGGTCACATTAAATTGTGAAGCGACTCCATATTAAATTGTGGAACCGAAATCACATTAAATTGTGAAATTGGGTGCACATTCAATTGTGGAACTGAAAAAAAAGTTGATGGTACATTAAATTGTGCACTGGAAGCATTGGTAATTGTAAAGAACAACAATGTCCGACATAATGCCATTTATGTGTGATGCTATTGATCGTTGGTGCGGTTAGAATGGCAAAAGTGGTTCCGATCTTTTAAGCTGTATCTTGTGTCGGAGGAAATAGACGATCCAATCAAAAAGAAAAATAAGTTGCTTCATTTAGGAGGTCCACAGTTACAAGAAGTCGTCTACAATCTCCCGGGGACTTTAATTGAAACTACTACAGTAGCTAATGAAACCGTATTTACGGTATTAGTCACAAAGTTGGACGAATATTTTTCACCCAGGAGAAATTCAACCTTTGAAAGGCATACAGTGGCGAGCAAAAGTGTATTCATGTTGGCAGATTCCGCCTTTTAACCCCTATAAAATCTTTAATGAATGAGAACGCAAGATGAATGTTTCAGGGTTGATTACTTGTTTATTATATTACATATTTAAGTTAAAAAATTAAAAGAAATTATATACCATACGTCAAGAATATAAATAAATTAATAATAACTCAATTCGAACACTTTTGCACGTATATTCAAAAACCTTCATATTAAGCGATTTTTAATACTTTGTCCACAATCCTTTGTTCATTTTTATATTTTTAATGCGCTTTGACATACTCTCCACCAATTTCTGTATAATTTCATCTGGGATTTTGTTCCGCTCCTCTTGTACTCTTTGCCAGAGTTCATCCATGTTCGTTGGTGCTCTTTCATACACGGCCAGTCTTCTTTTTAAAAGAGCCCACAAATTTTCTATAGGATTGAGATCCGGGCTTTGTGCTGGCCATTTAAGTAATTTAAATTTGTGGTTAGACAACCAATTTCTAACAATTTTGGAGGTATGTTTAAGATCTCCATCTTGTTAAAAGTGTATCTCCTCCTCGGGATATGCACTTTTGTCCACATATTCTGGCAAATTAGCCTGAAGAATATTGAGATAATCTTCCTTTTTCATTATACCTTCTGTCTTAACCAGTGGACCAACGTTCCACCAAGTAAAACATCCCCACACCATCAAACTTCCCCCGCCATATTTTACTGTTTGCTTTACATGATCTCTTTGAACATTTTCATGTGGGTAATATTCTTTCCCATCCGATTGGAAACGGTTAATTTTAGTTTCATAAGACCAAACCACACGTTTCCAATCCTCTGCTGTCCAGTTTTCGTAAAAAAAATTTATTGACGTTTTACTAGACAAAATACCAACATGAATACACTTTTGCTCGCCACTGTATTTACAAAAGTTTAAGACCTTCCGAGGGGGAATCTTTAAACAAATTTTTATTATGTTTAAGGGAAAAAGTCTCGAAATGTTCCTTCGGAACAACCGAAACAGAAATAGAAGAAATCTTTATTAAGGACAAAATCATCGATTCATGGGCTCCTATGGAGCTGAAAAAGAGGCTATTGGAAAAGGAGCAGAGCCTTAATGACGTCATTGAAGCTTGCCAGGTATATGAACAAATTAATAGACAATCAGAAAGCATGCTGGCAAAAGTCGACGAGGAAGTTGTCAATAAGATTACGTCAAAAAAGAGATTTTCTCAAAATTCTGAAGTGGAATGTTTTAGATGTGGTCGAAGTGGTCACTTTGGTAAGTCATTAAGTTGCCCAGCTCGAAATGCAAGGTGCAACAAATGCTCTCTTGTGGAACATTTTCCGGTCAAGTGCAAAACTAAACAATTGAAGAGAAGATTTTCTGAGTATGAAGATATAGTGGTGGTAAAAAGCACAACGTTAGACAGGCAAAAGTACGTTGTATACAGAACGAAGAAGGGAATGGTTCAGGTGATGAAGACGCATTGCAGGAATTTGCCTGCTCAAAATCGATGACAGCTGCCAAAGTAATGAAATAATAGAATGCCATGTGGGGGGATAACCGCTGTTATTGGTAATCGACTCCGGGGCACGATTCAACCTCCTAAGTGAGAACGATTGCATTATGTTGAGAAATAAAAATGCGGTTATGTGGAATACCAGATCTAATTCATCCAACCAGTTTAAGGCATATGCATCTAATCATATCCTAAAGCTTATTTGAGTTTTTGAGTCTCCAATCTCAGTAAAGAATAATTCGGAGATCATTGCTACATTTTACGTTATAGAAAATGGAAGTCAGTCACTACTAGGTCGCGAGACAGCAATCAAACTTAAAGTACTACGCCTTGGGTTAAATGTTAATCACATTGAAGTTAAGAAACCATTTCCAAAAATGAAGAACGTCCAGGTTAAATTGTCCATCGATACCTCTGTTAAACCTGTGCAACAACCACTTCGAAGAATACCAATTGCTCTTGAGGAAAAAGTGGCGGATAAGTTAGAAGAAGCAATTAATCTAGACATAATTGAACCCGTTAATGGACCAAGTCCATGGATTTCACCAGTGGTTATCGTGTTCAAGGAGAATGGTGACATGAGGTTATGCATTGATATGCGTCGAGCTAATAAAGCGGTTTTGAGGGAAAATTATCCTTTGCCTACATTTGATTCTTTTATGACAAAATTAAGAGGTGCAAATTTCTTTTCAAGGTTAGATCTTAAAAGTGCGTATCATCAACTCGAACTACATGAAAGTAGTCGTGAAATTACCACTTTCATTACACACAAAGGATTATTTAGATATAAAAGATTGATATTTGGTGTAAATTCTGCCCCTGAAATTTTTCAAAAGACAATGGAGGGGATATTGGCAAACTGTGATAATTGCCTTAATTACATCGATGATGTTATCGTTTTTGGCAGCACAGAAGAAGAACATGATAAGGCTATTAAGGAAGTCCTCCAAGTATTCAAGGAAAATAACCTTGTTCTTAACGAAGATAAGTGCGTCTGGAAAACTAAGCACAGCATATCCAGACAAAATTAAAGTCATTGCAGATTTTCTCCAAATACAAGAGAAGAAGTCGGAAGTTTTTTGGGTCTGATTACATATGTTGGTAAATTTATACCTGATTTGGCAGACGTCACCGAACCACTAAGGATGTTGTTAAAATTGGACACGAAATTTGTATGGGGTCCAAATCAGGAAACCGCTTTTCAACATCTTAAAACACAGCTGTCAAAAATTCCAAATTTATCTTACTTTGACCCAAAGAAGATAACTCGGGTAATAGCTGATGCTAGCCCGGTTGCGTTAGGCGCAGTCCTTATTCAGTTTGATTTTAATGATCCAAAAATGATATGTTTTGCCAGCAAGAGTTTGTCAGACGTTGAGAAAAGATACTCACAAACTGAGGAGGAAAGTTTGGCTCTGGTCTGGTCAGTGGAAAAATTCTATTACTATCTAGCTGGTTTGGAATTTGAATTAGTCACAGACCACAAACCACTAGAGGCTATTTTTAAACCAACATCTAAGCCTCCAGCTAGAATAGAAAGGTGGTTGCTGCGTTTACAAGCATTTAAATTTAAAGTAATCTACCGAGCCGGAAAGGAGAACATTGCGGATTCCGTATCTAGGCTGTGCAAAATTTCTAACACGAATTCATTTGATGGAAATTGTGAAGATAACATATTTCATATTGTTTCAAACTCACTCAACCCCATCATCTCTTGGAATCCCTGTTATATCTAAGGAATGTGCTGAAGATGAAGAAATTGGAAAGGTTATAACACATATCCAGAATGAGTCATGGGATTCGGACAAAACAAGTAATTATTATCCGTTCCGAACAGAGTTTTCGTCGATTGGTGACATCCTTTTGCGAGGAACTCGTATAGTCATACCTAAGGCATTGCGTGAAAGAGTTCTTCAGCTCTCATGAGGGACACCCAGGAGAGTCAGCCATGAAACGTAGGCTAAGGGCTAAAGTCTGGTGGCCATTGATAGATAAGGACGCCGAAAATTTTGTGAAGAATTGTCGTGATTGCTTGCTTGTTTCGCAATCCACCTCCTATGCAGAGGCATGCGTTTCCAAACGGTCCATGGCAATGTGTGGCAACGGATTTACTTGGACCACTGCCAAATAATGAGTACGTTCTGGTTTTAATAGACTACTACTCACGATACCAGGAAGTTGTATTTTTAAAAACATATCCTCTGAGAAGATAATCAAAGCGATGGAGGAAATATTTTGTAGACTTGGTTTGCCCAAGTCTCTACGAACAGATAATGGCCGACAGTTTGTTAGTTCTGAATTTGAAAACTTCTGCAAATTGAACAATATCACACATATTACTACACCACCATATTGGCCGCAGGCAAATGGTGAGGTCGAAAATATGAACAAGTCTCTTGTCAAGCGGTTGAAAATTGCCAACGCCAACAAGGCCAATTATAAACAGGAAATACAAAAATTTATTCTTATGTACAATGTAACTCCCCATGGCACGACAGGTTCACCCCCATCTGAGCTAATGTTTAATCGAATCATACGAGATAAAATACCAAGTATTCAGGACATAACAGAAGACGTGATAGATTCGGCAGCAAGGGATTCAGATTGCATTAATAAACAAAAAGGACAGGAAAGAGGTGACAAGAGAAGAAGAGCTAAAGAGTCCGAAATAGCTGTAGGAGATAAAGTGCTTCTTAAGAATGTAGTTTTTCCAAACAAATTGACAACAAACTTCGATGTAACGGAATACGAAGTTAAAGACATAAATGGGAATGTCGTAGAAATTACCGGTAATGGAAAAACATTTAAAAGGAACGTCAGCCACGTGAAAAAGATTCCAACGTCAACCACTGCCGCAAACACGCCTCAAGGACAGTTAACTCCTTCACAGAAACCGCCATCAACATCAAGCTCTCCTACAGATGCAACCACAAGAAATCTGACTTATTTACAGGAACCTTCTCCAATGTCAAGTAACAGCGGAAACGGATTTCCCAAGAAAATCACCAGAAGACTTAAAGCAACAATGGGATCCCGTTATGAAATTGAAGCTTAAAAAGATAGAAGGGATGTGGCAACACTGATTTACTTACTGTAGTACTTGAATTAACAAAGTTTTAGTTTGTGAAATATATGTCTGTTAATAATTATTTTAATAAAAAAATATATTTTGTTCAAATAGAAAATCTGTGTGTGTTGTGATATTGAATTTTGAGTACGACCCTGCTTACAACACATATATTTTTCTCTTTCTTATAAGTCTTATTCATTTTTCTCTTTCTAATGTTCTTTTACTTTCTTTGTTTGAATTAACAGTTATTTTTATTTCTTTAGTTTTGTAAACCATTTTTGTATTTGAGTCGTAATAAAGTGTTCAAACAGAAAACATCGTCTTTTAGTTCGCCTGAATTTAAATTTCAATAGGTTATGGGCCCAGGAGAGCTCGAATATAATATAATAAGTGAAAAGTGTTAAGACGAGATTGAAAGTGAACAGAATGAGTGTCTCAATGTACAACATTGAAAAATTGAACGAAACGAATTACGACTCGTGGAGCCTGCAGATTAAGGCTGTTCTGATTCATCAGGATTTGTGGTCAACCATTAGTGATGAAAAACCAACGGCACCAGACCAAATTGCAGCATGGACGAAAAGGGATGAAAAGGCCACATCTACAATTATTTTAAGCATTACGCCTATACAAATTTCGTACATCAAGAATTGTCCATCCGCGAGTGCAGCATGGAACGCATTGCGTGAGGTACATAGACCTAAAGGACCGGTAAGAAAAGTTACACTTTTTAAACAATTACTTAACATGCGAATGGGTGAGGCAGACTGCGTCCGACAATATGTTTGTAATTTTTCGTCAATTGTGGAGAAGCTAGCCGAAACTGGAATAGAGCTTCAAGATGAGTTATTTGCCATAATGCTTTTGGCAAGTTTACCTACATCATATGAGAATTTTGTCATTGCCTTGGAGACGAGAGATGAGCTACCAAAACTCAGTGCATTGAAATTAAAATTGACGGAAGAGGGTGAAAGAAGAAAGGCTGGTGAACAAATTACACAACTTGAAGGAGGTGCACAAGTATTCATGTCGCAGTTAAGCAACAAGAAAAACAACAACAACGTAAGTAGCAACAGCATGAACGCGAATACCAACAAGAACGCAAAAAACAGTCGTCAACCCAGCAAACAAAAACAAAATTTTAACTGTTTTAAATGTGGTCGCAGAGGCCACTACGCAGCGCAATGCAGAAACGGTAAAACAGAAACAAACAACAGAACAGTACAACAAGAGAGAAGAGACACACACGCATACTCAATATTTGCAGCAACCAACAACAACAACGTGCTGAATAGAGATTTTTGGTGTTTAGACAGCGGTGCGTCTGCTCATTTATGCTGTAACCGAAACTTTTTTGAAACTTTTGAGGCACATACAGAACTGATCACTCTTGCAGGCCAAAGTAAAATTAAAGCAGAGGGCAGAGGTACAGTTCGTATTGACGAATGTAACATTGTGCTAAATGATGTGTTGTTTGTACCAAATCTGCAGTGCAATTTCATTTCTGTGGGCAGAGTAACGGTAAAAGACGTTGTGAAATTTAACAGCAGAGAGGCCACGATAATAGATGAAAAAGGAAAGACAATATTGCGTGCAAGTAAGGTAGGAGATTTGTTTTTGTATACGGCGATGAAAAACACATTGTTCATGACAACAACAAGTGTGAGTGAGGTTATGAAATGGCACAATCGTTATGGCCATTTGAATATTTCTAGCCTAAGTGAACTGTCACGAAATAATTTGGTTAATGGTCTGAATTTACAATTTCCTAAGGAAATTAATTGTACTACTTGCTTGAAGAGCAAATGCACAACGAAACCATTCTCTAGTTCCGAAAACAGAGCAACAGAATTATTGGAAATAATTCATACTGACATTTGTGGTCCGGTAAACAGAAATTCTTCTGGCGGTGCACGCTACATATTGACATTTATCGATGATCATTCTCGATATGTCTTTGTTTATTTTTTGAGGAACAAAAGCCAGACATTTGATATATTTAAGAGATTTAAGGCTATGGTTGAATGTCAGACAGGGAAGAAGATTAAGGCGCTTAGATCTGACAATGGTACGGAGTTCGTCAATAAGATTTTTGATGATTTTTTGGAAATGAGTGGCATTAAGCGACAACTTACTGTACCTCACACACCGCAACAGAACGGGGTAGCTGAACGTTTTAATAGGACGTTAGTTGAAATGGCCAGAGCAATGCTGGTATATTCTGGGGTTGATGAGTCCTTGTGGGCAGAAGCTGTGAACACCGCCGCTTATTTGAGAAATCGATCACCGACGAAAGCATTGGGTCACTGCACACCATATGAAGTGTGGTACAATAGGAAACCAAGTGTCCGACATCTTAGAATTTTTGGTTCCTTAGCCATTGCATTGGACAAGAGACATCATCACAAGTTCCGTCCAAAAGGAAGAGAATACATCATGGTTGGTTATTCGGAAACATCGAAAGGATATCGTTTATTTGAGAAGGCTACGGGAAAGGTAATAGTTAGTCGAGATGTTTATTTTATTGAAGATGGTGATGAGAAGAAGAATGAACCGGAAGAACAAACTAAGTTGAATGAAATCCTCAGCATGCAAATGGAACCGCTTGAGGAAAATATTGTCCAAGAAGAAGTCCAGAATCTGAGTGACAGTGAATTCGAGTCTGCGGAAGAAGAATACCTTGATCCTGATGCAGTAATGAGTGGTACAGAACTTGTTGGTTTTCGTAGTAGAGGTGAAAATCGGAGGAGACCAGGAAGACCAGAAGTCGCACGTACAAGTCAACCAGGAGAACCAGAAAGACAGCATAACACTGTAAATTTGATGTGTGCCGACAATATAAAGGTTCCTGTAACTGTGGACGAGGCCTTATCGGGTGAGTACTCTCATTATTGGTTAAGTGCGATGCAGGAGGAGTATAAAGCTCTTCTTGACAATGATACCTGGGAATTGTCAAAGTTACCACATGGCCAGAAGATCGTAGGGTGTAAATGGGTGTTTGCTGTGAAGAGGAACAAGGAGGGCCATGTCGAACGTTTTAAGGCGAGATTGGTTGCTAAGGGTTATGCCCAAACTTATGGTGTAAATTATACTGAGACTTTTTCACCCGTTGTGCGTTACGAAACTATCAGGATGGTAATTGCCCTGGCAGCAGAATACGAACTTCATCTACATCAAATGGATGTATCCACAGCGTACCTAAATAGCGAATTGACAGATGAAGTATATATGACACAGCCCGAGAAGTTCACAGATGAAAGATATCCCGACAGAGTTCTGAAATTAAAAAAGGCTTTATATGGACTTAAGCAATCCGGCCGTCAATGGAATTTGAAGTTGGATAAAATACTGAGGGAAATTGGTTTCCATCCATGTGAAAGTGAGCCATGCCTGTACCGAATGGGAACTGGTAGCGACATCAATTTAATCGCCGTATATGTGGATGATTTGCTTATAGCTTGTTCTGATTTAAATAAAATGAATCTAATTAAATCTCAGATTTCAGAAAGGGTTTCTGTAGTGGATAAAGGTCCCGCTAAACATTTCCTTAGCATTGAAATCGAGAGAGATGGTGTCACTGGACAAATTACAATTCATCAACGTGGATATATTAAAGAGCTTCTACGTGAATACCAAATGGAAGAGTGCCGTCCAGTAGCCACTCCATTGGAGCCTAAATACCAAGTTGTTTGTGATAACGATAACTGCGAGAAGATCAACCCAACAATTTACCAGTCACTCATAGGTTCCCTTATGTATTTGGCGATTTGTACACGACCTGACATACTACATTCGGTATGTAAATTATCCCAAAGGAACAAAGATCCACACCGAGAACACATGACAGCGGCAAGAAGACTCTTGAAGTATTTAAATAGGAGTGCGAATTATCAACTAAGGTATCGAAAAACTGGACAACCAGTAGTGTGCTACGCAGATGCTGATTGGGGCGGTGATGCGACAAATAGAAAATCATATACGGGATATGTCTTTATCCTCGCTGGCTGTGCATTCTCATGGGAATCCAAGAAGCAAGCTACAGTAGCCTTGAGTAGCACGGAAGCCGAATATATGGCGCTTTCATCAGCAGCAAAGGAAGCAGTATTCTTGCAGAAAATTCTAAGCGAGGCGGAAATCCATTGTCCAGAGAAGATTCTAATATATGGAGATAACCTTGGTGCTTTACATTTAGTTAAGAACCCCATTTATCATAGTAGAAGTAAACATATAGATATAAAGTATCACCATATTAGAAATGTTTTTGTAGAAGGGTTGATTGATTTGGAATATTGTAATAGTAACTCTAATATTTCTGATATTTTGACAAAAAATGTATCTAAGAATAATCATATGAAATTAGTAGAGGCTTTAGGCTTTATAAATTTATGAATTTATGTATATTTTTTTTTTATTTAAAAAATAATGTGTTGAGGAGGAGTGTTGTGATATTGAATTTTGAGTACGACCCTGCTTACAACACATATATTTTTCTCTTTCTTATAAGTCTTATTCATTTTTCTCTTTCTAATGTTCTTTTACTTTCTTTGTTTGAATTAACAGTTATTTTTATTTCTTTAGTTTTGTAAACCATTTTTGTATTTGAGTCGTAATAAAGTGTTCAAACAGAAAACATCGTCTTTTAGTTCGCCTGAATTTAAATTTCAATAGTGTGCACCCATTTATTACACAATCTTTTCATTATTATTTATGGCCATATCAAATTCTCTTCTGTACTCTCTCAAGTATTTGTTGTTTTTGTCCACCGCCTTGTGCATTTCCTTAAGTATGTCATCAACATTTTGAATATAAACCACACAGTCATCACACATATACCTTAACATATTAATTTCCTTTAACTTCACTTCTGTGTAAGTATCTATTTCGGAGCATTTTAGTGCAAGATGATACACCCTTCCGCACACTCCACATCTACTACCTGTCTCACCACGAATGTCGCCATTACATTTGGCGCAATCCATTTTAGTTTATATTTACACACAGCTTATTTATAATAATTGTAATAATAAATAAGTTTAATAAACTTATTGTATTCACTTTTTATAAGGTTTTCAATAGTCCTGTCTATTTTTAAAAACCAAATTTTTATTTTTATTGGTAAAATTAATTTTTTTTATTAACAATTACACTTTTATACGTTTGCACTCTAAGACGTTTCAAATGTCCATCGAATAGGAAGCTAGGCCGTAATCCTGACTGAAGGGTTGTAATGGCCAATTATGTATGTATGTAGGACGAATATTACGTTACGCGCCGCGGCGAAATCGATCAGCCTCATACCATTGGATGTAGAGTGAAGGCTGAACTGTCCGACAGTGGGGCCAAATATACCTTCCCGCCCGACATTATTTAATTAATTAAAATCTCTGAGGACGATTTTGGCGTCATGGGCTGGCCACTTATCGTATACGTCCTCGAGTTTAGCGTAAAAGGCATCTTTAACCACACCGTCCTTTTCTTCCGTCGAGGCATGAGCACAAATAAGGCTGATGTTATAGAATTTTGCCCTGGTGCGGATTGTGGGTATTCTTTCGTTCACAGAGAAGATGGCGAAGTCTCTTATTAACCACAAATCCGCATCCGAGTACGTGCTTATCAACCTGGCAGCTGTAATACACATCGCAAGATGCCAGCCTTTTACGTTCTTGACCTATCCATCGCATTTCCTGAATGGCAGTGATGTCCGTCCTACATTTTATGAGGGCATCCGCCAGCTGGGCGGAAGTGCCTACCCTGTAGAGCAGGGGTGCCCAAAAGTTCCTTATGGAAGTGCAAACACCAATACATTTTAAGAAAAACAAATTTTTATTAAATATTTTTTGTTGTGAAAACTAATACATACAAAGAAAAAACAAAAACAAAATCTACATTGATGCTCGCTGTTGTCAATGTTTACCATCAAAGTATACGAAAGTGTTGTTGCTTAGTATACAACGAAGAAAGACGAAAACACTAACAAAGCAAAGTTGTTTGTGTTTTTGTATTTCTCGTGCTGAGTGTGCCCTATACGTATATAAAATACACAGCCTACTGCTAAGCGCATTTACAAAAACAAATGTGTATGAAGTGTATAGGGCTTGGGCACCACTGCTGTAGAGGGTTCGGACGTTCCAAGTGCCTATTCGTATATCGTAGTCCTTTAAACGTTCGCCGTGGTCGTCAACTTTTAAGGGAATCTTTATAGACGATTGTGTATTAGTTTTCATTGGATGCTTGTTCTTATGTGGTGGGTTTCAAGCCCTAGGCACAACCCAGATGTAACGTCCAGGGGATTGGACTTCGCTGCACGCATTAGTTAACATCTAGCGGGTGCTAGAATGCCATCCAGCAGGGGCCACGAGGAGGCTGCGTGTCAACTTGAATACAGCCATACAAAGATCGTCCTGGTGATTTGACCACAGTCAGAAACTTTTTGCATGTATTCCATCCCTCCCTCATGCAGGCTATATTATCTTTAAAAATAATTTGTAAGCCGAAGGGCCATTATTACAACTATAAACTATAAAGTCACCTTTAACTTTTTTCGTTATTACAACTCATATTGAAAATAATATATAATATGACAAGTTTAAACATAAACTTAATTTTAAATGTTACAGGCAGGATGATCTTCCCTCTAGCCTTGCGCTCACTTCTACCTTATTTTCCACTTATAATAATGAAAAACAAATTATCTGCCCGTTAAAATCCTGCCTTTAGTTAAAGGCAAACTGTAATAATGACCCTTAAGCACTGTTTCATTGATGCTTGCAGAAACTCACTTTATATTTCTCAAATTCTTTAACTATTTTGTGGTATTTGTTTTTATTTCTGTTTCATCAATATTTCCGTGTTTAATTAGTTTAGCCGTTATGGTAGACCAACGGTCGGAGAACCGGGGTAAATTACCCCAAATGGGGTAAAAATGAAATTTTTAGAGTAAAAAATATTGTTACGTTTTTACCTTTTTAAAAAGTTTAGAATATGAGTTCGTTGATTGCAAACAAAGTAAAAGCAAATATGTGTTTATTTTCAATTAAACTAGATTTCAATTAAAATAGATTAAAGCTACAATATTGGCGACAGAAAGTAGAACAGAACAAGATAGCTTCCTTTTCAAGGTTAGCTTTGTTTTTGGAAGATTGCGAAAATATTACTTTTGCTGATATCAAGGATACAATTGTAAGACATCTTATCAAACTCAGAAAGCGGTTTTCAGATTACTTTCCAGATCTTGATACACGTACTGTCAGTTGGATTGTAGATCCTTTTAAATGTGAAATTGCTATGATACCAGAAGTATTAGAAATAAAACAATTTCTAGAATTCAGAATATTTCTCGAATTCACGTTGCACGTTTTTATTAAATTGATTAGAAAAGCAAAAGTGTATTTCAGTTTTTTTTTTAAGTTTTACACAACAAGTTCTAGAATACATTGTAAGTATTTATGCGATTTGGAATACTTCGATAATTTTCAACAAGAAGAACCTTCAGGTTTGGCAGAAGCACTTCTTGAACTTCAATCTAATACTGAATAATAACTTTGGGTTTTTCCTAAAAGTGAATCCTACACTCTGTGCTTTATAGTGTTTTCACACCGAGTGTTTTTAACGCAAAAGTTGGTTTTAACGTTAAAACCAAAAATATAACCTGCTTTTACCATACAAAATTATTGTGTAAAAACCAACTTAAAACCTTTTTTGAATTGTTTTAAGTAGATTTTATGAAATACAACCTTGTTTTATGTACTAAATCAGAGCTACCAGCTCTGAAATGTTGAAAACAGCTGATAAAAACAAAACAAATGTAAAAATACAGAAAGCCGGTTGTATAAAAATGTAAAATTTTAAATAATGAATGCTGCGGCAATAATAAATAATAATATTATAACAATAATATTATAATATTAATATTAATAATATTATTTCTTAATTTTTCATATTTTTTCTTAAACAAAAACAGCCATAAATGTATGAAAGTTAAAACCAGATTTAAGAAAATTTGCAGTGTGAACGCAAAATCAGCTGATTATGGTTATAATGCTAAAATCAGGTTTTAACTTCTGGTGTGAAAACACTATTAGGCTTGTATTACCTTAAATTTTTAATAATGAAGATCATTATGAGATTTTATTTCTTCAAAATTTTTTTAAATTCCGCGTCTGTAATCTTTCGTTTACTAACATAAAAAGAACGGCTTCCCTGATTAGAATTGTTGGATTGTTGTAACGCCCTGTCTATGTTACTATATATTAATTTCGCTTCTATAATAATAACAATTTTTAATAAACAAATGCTTTTTTCTTATTGTCTATTACAAATTTTTGTTGTCAATTACCCTCTATTTTTATACATATCCGTTTAGTATAACCGTACCGCATCATTAGCGTTTGTTAATAAACTTGCAGTATTTGGTAAAGATGGCCGCTAAAAGGAAGGTTCATCACTATTTATTAGCTCAAAGAAAGAGATAAATTTGAATTTGGTCAGCCTTTATTACAATTGGGTAAATTACTACTAATTACTAAGAATTATGGTAGAAGAATTAGTGGTGCTCCTTCACATATAAACACTATTATTTTTAATTTATTATAAATTAATTACTCTTATATGTTTTTCCGTATTAAACCTTTAACTTATCTAACTTTTAAGTGTATTGAGTCGCTGTAGTCTAGTAGGCAGTGTGTTGGCTTATTAGACTAGAGGCGTCCGTTCAAACGCCAGGTCAGACATCTCCAACTAAACGAAATATGAAAATATATTTCTTCGGCGACTTCCTTTCAGAAGATTTCTGGAAGTTTCTCAAAAATCTGTCGTTCGGAGTCGACTTTAAACTGTAGGTCGCACCACTCATGTATAAAAATTAACGCACAAACATAAGTGGTGTGAGAAGCTAGATCGTAATCCTGACTCAAGGGTTGAAATCACCAATTATGTATGTTATACCACGTTCACAGATGCACTCTTATTGCGTAAATCGCAATTAACGCCATTATTGAGGTCAATATAAATACGCAAATTGTTATAATATTGATTAAAACTTAAAATACAACAGTGTCATATGTACGTTTAGTGAGCATATTACAGTTTTCCGAACACTTTCTATTGATATTTGACAACTCAAATGTCAACAACGACAAACAAAAAAAAAACAAAAACAATGTTGTTGAAACAACCAGCTGCTTTGTTTACCAGCTGTCAAATTAATATTGCTTATGTTATATCTGAACACTCAATATGTTGTACTCAAATAATTGAATATTGGCTCAATAAAAGTGCATGTCTGAATATAGTATTATGTAAGGGTATTTAGCACTCAGTTGGTTAGTATTTGTTTTTTTTAACAGAATGTATTTAATTTTAGTGTATTATTCCAAACTTATATTATTTCCAAACTTACAAAAACAAATTTCAGTAAATAGAATAATACAAAAGGCATTCGTTTTTGATATTTTGTGCCATCAATTACTTAAATAGACAATATTTAAAATTAAGTTTGTGTACAACATACGTGCTTCCCAAAATATTTATTATACTTAATTTATATTTTATACTTTATGATTGTATTTGCAAGTATCTCTCATACATTTTTTGAATAATGTTTTTTATATTTAAAGAATTTTATATTGCTCAAAATGCATCATTTAACAAAGGCGCCACATTTTAATAATGTAAAAAATAGAAATAATCAAATCTCGATTTCTCAAGCTCCATCGGAAGTACGTTTATATCCTGGACAAGAGATTAATACATTATGCCTTAACAACAAAAGTGACAGCCGTACATCATCTTTTAAAAGGTAAATTATTCTGTAATCATTCTACAAAATTGATTATAAAGTTGTGGGAATTTTTGGAAATCAATTTCATAACATTCTATTTAAATGTTTATGTTATAATAATTAAATATTTAAAAAATTTTCTATTTTAGATCTTCTCTACAAATAAACAATATTCCTCATACAAGTCAACACTTCGCACATAAAATTTCGAACCGATATCAAAACTTACACTTAAATAAGCAGAATTCGTATTTTAAACCTAAATATTCTTCAGCATTAAGTTCAAAAACAAATATTGCTTTAGAAAACAATTTGGAAACTGTAAAATGTCATAAATCCGACAATAAAGTAACCAGAAATTTAAATTATAAGAAATGTCAAGAAATATTAAAATCACATCAAAATGGAAAAGAAAATCAACAGAAATTTTTTAATAAAAAATGTTCTAATTTTGAGGGATCACTTAGTTTAAGTGATGGCAATGAAAAGACTGATGGTGCTCCAATTTCATGTAATACTTTTCCTAAAGTTGCGAAACCTCAAAATGTTATTAATATACAAGTGGAAGATAAACAACAATCAGGTAATTTTTTTGAGTTTTATTTTCAATTATGATGTGTGAAAGATCGATGCATTTAAAATAATGATTCCAATATAAATAAGTCCTTGTCAGGTATGTACTTCTATATTAATAGTCAGAAAAATTTAATACAATAATTTTTTCCCTCAAAATTTATTTGCAATCTTTCTCACAATAATAAGCAAATTAACTAAAAACATTAAAAAATAACGTTTGGTTTTAAAACATATCTTAACAAGTTAAAAAATAATTAAGTTAATTTTTCTTGAAATACAAAATTATACAGTTATTTACTTATAAAATTTAGATATTTACAACTTATTATTATTGATTAAGTTTTAAAAGGCAAGTCTACACGTGATATCTTTGTAGTCTATTGACCTCATCGCTATCATCTACCAGGACGTTCGAAAGATAACTAAGTCTGTTGAGGTAGTTTTAACTGTATCTATTAATTTCTTTATTGTTCCTTATTATAGTATAGGTAGGTCTTTATGAATATTTCATTCGAAGAGTGATTAGTAACGCTGTAAAATTTCAACATTGGAATTGCTGGAAGTACTCCACAACTCTTACAGGTTTTAACATCGTTTTATAAAGTAATACTTTGTTCTACAAACTTCCGAATTCCGAATTACTACCCAGCAACCAGTACATTCGTTTTGTTCTAATATTAAGGTGTCTTGCTTTGCTTCTAAATTGCTTTCAAAGTTTATCTGCTACCTAGGTCAGGGGTCGGCAAACTGCGGCTCGCGAGCCAAATGCGGCTCTTTGGATGTGAAGCTGTGGCTCTTTTTTTTTTTGTATCAAAAAAAAAAAAAAATAATTGTTTAGAATCGATTAACAAGGAGTGTATGAAAATTAACAAATCATTTCGTAAACGTTTCCATAATGTACATACATACATAATTGGCCATTACAACCCTTCGTCAGGATTACGGCCTTGCTTCTCAACACCACTCATGTTGTGTGCGTTAATTTTATACATGAGTGGCGGAGTTTTTAAAGTCGACTCCGAACGACAGATTTTTTTTTTGAGAAGCTTTTCATGGCAATTTTTACTCTCAGAGTTTTTGCCAGAAATCTGCTGAGAGGAAGTCGCCGAAGAAATACTTTTTGTATTTTGTTTTTGATGTCTGGCCTGGGATTCCATAATGTACACAACTTTTAATATTTTCAATCGTTCCGTACATGAGCAAAACCAATCAATTTTTTATCATTTTTGTTGTGAAAAAAAATTTATGGCTCTTTTAAAACTTAAGTTTTGCAAATTGCGATATTTGGCTCTTCCGTCTCAAAAGTTTGCCGACCCCTGACCTAGGTGCATTCCAAGATATTTCAAATTCGGAATTTGCTGTTCGTAAATATATATATCTACCTTTACTTAAAGCAAATGTAATATGGGACCATTTAAACCAATTTAAATAGCGCCAAAGTGCCCCTGTAACATCTTTTAGGCTTCTATGGGGTTGTTATTGCACGTAATTAGGCGAGTGTCATCCGCAAAGGTAGTAGTAGTTGTATCCTCGCTTATTTTCATATCTCAGCACGAGTTACATTACTTTAAGGTAGTCCTGCTTTAATATCACAAATTTCAGGAAAACTGTTTTTTATCTTGACATAGAAGTAACGATCTATTATATATGAATTGAATACTAAATAGAAAGGTGCTAGAAGAAATTGTTTTAATTTGTATATCAATCAAAAGCTTGCTTAACATCAACAAATATCACAGTATTGTTTTCTTTTGAGAAGATTTATTATTACTTTAACGATACGATGTTCTGGTGATCCTCATATAGTATAAACTTTGATCATAAAATATTTTTGAATTGAATTCGCATAAAACGATACTCTAGCTTCATATAAAAATTAATGATTCGTTCCAAAATCCTGAAAAACCGCATAAATTCAAATTTTAATTGAAAAATCAAAGCAAAATCGCATTAAAAAAATCAACAAAAGCGTATTTATTCCATTTTCTTAGACAATAAAAAATAAAAACAAAAACTTCTAAAAAAATAAAATATTAATTCATTATTTACATATGTACATAATTGGCCATTACAACCCTTCAGTCAGGATTACGGCCTAGCTTCTCAACACCACTCATGTTGTGTGCGATAATTTTTATACATGAGTGGCGGGACATACAGTTTAAAGTCGACTCCGAACGACAGATTTTTGAGAAGCTTTTCATGGCAATTTTTATTCTCAGAGTTTTTTTGGTAGAAATTTGCTGATAGGTAGTCGCCGAAGAAATATTTTTTCATATTTCATTTTGATGTCTGACCTGGGATTCGCACTCGGGCCTTTCGTCTAATAAGCCAGCACACTACCTACCAGGGATGATAAAGTTGATACTTTGGTATTTTTTTTGATACTTTCTGACGCTCCCAAGTACCTCGGTACCACCGCGATATACTTGATACTTTTTCTTAACTTACCTAAATTTCACTTTCTCAAATGAGAATGTAATATGGTAACCCATGTTTCAACCGTATCTAGTTTAATACAAACGAAAGATTTATTAAAGTCGACAGATTCTTGTTGTTACAATATTATAATTAACAACAAAATGTTATCCAAACAAAAATAAAGTCATTAAAAATGATTTTTAATATTGTAGTGGAAACTTAATTAAAAGAAGTTTTATTTTGTTGTAAGTGCGGCTCGATACGCACTAGTTAAGTTTTATTATATGATTGATTTCTTAAGGGAAAATATCCCTTCTTTTATACTAATTTTTGGCTGATTCAGCATTTCCAAATCAGTCCCTTAATTCTAATACATTTCAATATTTACTTAAGGCTATTATATTGGTTTGTACTTATGTTCTATAATATTACATTAGTTTGTGTGTATAATTATTACTTAATGCTATTATATCGGTTTGTACTTATGTTCTATAATGTTACATTAGTTTGTGTGTATTTATTATTACGGCACAAGTGGGAGCAATATGACACGCGCCTATTGTTGCTATACAACAGTCATAATTCCCACGGTAAAGTGTGAAGAGAGTCACACAGGATCACAAGAACCGTAATACAACAACAACATACATTGTCCACACAATACGAAAACCAATGCGCCAGCGAACCGTCAAAGAAATATCAAATGATTGTCGCATGTGCGCCTTACTATTGCGCTGTAGCGACGGTCAGCAACATTGTGTCAAGTGGCCGCTGCTCATATGCAATTGGATATTCTTTTGCTCGTGTACATTGTGTGAAAATAAAACATGAAATGTTGCGCTAGTACTGACGACTGTGTAATCATGCTACAATATCGATCTCCTAAAAATGTACCTAATTTTTATGTTCTTTAATATAGTTTTTAATATATTATTATTTTTTTTGCTCGCATGAATTGTTATGTTTTATTTGTTTTACATGTTATCAATAAATTGAATAAATTATTTAAAAAAAAATTAAGAAATTGTTAACTACGCGTACTGAGTCAAATAATATGGTAACACCAAAAACTGCCGAATGTTCTAGAAGCGTTGTTAACACATGTAAAACCGTTATAATAATTGTTTTCCTTTTCTTTACTTGAATGGTATATACTATTAGAGTTAGTTGAGAAGTGTACAGCTAAACACTAAGCTAAATTCTTTTTTTAAAATAAAATTAAATAATAAAGTTCAACTCTTTTTCAAAAGAAAATAAAATATATAACAGTTTTTTAACAATCAGAAGTGGGATAATACTATCCATTGGCCTATAGGAAATAAAATCTATTGGTGCAAATTGAGCTGTTGGCGTTTTGGAGTATTTTGCTATTGTTGGGAGTTGGTTGATTTTTGCAGGCCATTTTTATATTGCTGTATCGTTATTGCTGGTTGCCGTGTGTGGTGCAAGGTCTTTTCACTTTATTAAATAAATTGCCAAATAAGAAGGTTGAACGCTGGGTAATTGCTGTTGTGTTACGTGGTTGCGGCAGGTAACTTGGGTTATTGAATAGAAGCAGTTTATTGTGTTGCTGTACGGACGGTTTTGTGGTGCAGTACATAGAGGGTAAGGTTAAGAGAACCCTAAGTGATTGCTGTTGTGGAGTGGCATAATAGTGGTAAGAAAAAGAAGAGAATTGTTTAATATTGATTAGAAGCGGTAGCGCGGCCGGAAAAATGAATGCAAGCGGGAACGGTAATTCAGATAAGTTTAATACATCACAGAATGGACTGTCGAGTGAATTGATTGCGAAATTATTGGAACAGAATGCTGAATTAATGAGAATGCTTAGTGAGAATAATAGTTTGGCTGAAGGGCGTAACGTGGCTCCAAATTTTAACGTTGTCCCAGATCTACATAAATCAATTAGAAAATTTACCGGAAAGGGGTCTGAGGAAGACGCCAATGAATGGTTGAAATGTGTGAAGGGTATGAGTGAACTACATAATTGGTCTTTTAGACTTGAGTTGGTACGTTCAAATTTAGTAGATGGCGCGAGCGATTGGTTTTATTCATTAAACATAACAACTTGGCAAGAGTTTGAAAAAGAGTTTACTAGTACATTTATAGGCAATGCTAGCATCGCTGAGCAGTGGTCAGCATTATTAAAATACATGCAAGGCAGAAATGAAATTGTTTTTGATTACTATTTTAAAAAGAAAAGATTGTGTGATAATTTAAGTTTGTCATTCTCGGAAACGAAGGTTCAAATAATGCAAGGATTGTACGATCGAGAATTAAGAACATTTTTATTATGCAAGAACAACGTGGACTCAAATTCGTTGTTAGCCGATATCCGAGATTTTTACAGGACAATGGGCACACGAACAGTTCATCAAAGGGACTTTGGCGTAACGCATACTCGAACACAAAAGCAGGAAAGGGATGGTAATGAGGTAATACCAAAAAAACTGATGTTGTTTGTTTTCGCTGTAACATGAAGGGTCATATAAGACAAAATTGTACTTCGCCTGTGATTTGTTTGAAATGTAATAAGCCTGGTCACACTAAGAAAAATTGTTCTGTGAATAATGAGCCTACTGTTAAAAAACAACAAAATGTTAGTCAAGTAAACAGCTGCGCGTTTGATGGCACACAACCGGATAGAATTTCCCTGAATCAAAAATATTTCTTTGATGCTATACTGAATGGTAAAACTGTTAATTCTTATGTTGATTTTGGTAGCCAGTGTGTAATGATTAGGAAGTCTGCGGCAGATGAGTTTGGTTTTGAGTGTGACACAGATATTTCAAAAGGATTAATGGTAAGAGGTGTTGGCGGTGGTATAGCTCGTACATTAGGAGTATTTGATGCGACGTTAAGAGTTGATCAAGCTACTGCTGATGTTGTAGTGTTTGTAGTAGATGACAGCGTTATAGATATACCATTGCTAATAGGCCAGCCGTTTACAGAACAATCGCATATAGCTTATTTTAAGAAGGGAGAACAATTACGAATTTTTGAACAAGTACATCTACCTGAAAATAATATTAATTGCATTGATATACCAACTCTACCTAGACTGAAGACAAGTTTATGGGCCAAGGAGGCTACGGTCTTACCACCCAATCACGTCGGATTTGTTGTTGTAACGACTAGTGAAAATTTAGAAGAAAAACAGGATATTTTTATAGACTCGAACATTAATCGAAATGGATGCATAATTCCTGCCTGTGTCATAAATGGTAGTTCAGATGGTTTAGCTGTACCTATTTTGAATTGTTCGACGACAGACGTCATTTTTAATGAAGGTGAACGTGTGACAAAAGCTGAATTGTGTATTTTCGATGATTTCAAAACTGATAATGTTAAATCAGATGAGACTCAAAAAGACTGGTTAACGTGTATTGATATTAACACCGAGATCGCCTATGACCACAAGATAAAGTTGTTAGAGCTGTTACAAGAATATAGAGATTGCTTTGCTATGAACATTAATGAGCTTGGATGTGGGTCGAACACCGAATTTTCAATTGAATTAACTGACAAAACTCCTATTACTTATAAACCGTACAGATTGAGCGAATCCGAAAGAGCTTTTGTTCGAGAAGAAATGAAACAGCTGAAGGAAGCAGGTATTATTATTGATTCCGATTCTGAGTATGCTAGCCCAATCTTGATAGTGCGCAAAAAGAATGGCGATAGAAGAATTTGCGTTGATTACCGAGCCTTAAATCGAGTTACGAAAAAGATGAAATATCCACTACCACTAATTTCTGATCAAATTAATCGTCTGCATGGGATGAACCATTTTAACGTACTCGATATGCGTAGTGGCTATTATCAGGTAAGGGTAGCTGAGAATTCTCGTCATGTAACTGCTTTTGTGACTCCCGATGGACATTATGAATTCGTGAGGATGCCATTTGGTGTAGCTAATGGTCCAGCAGTGATTCAAAAATTAATAAATTCGGCATTAGGTCCGTTACGTTTTACTATAGCTATGGGATATTTCGATGATATACTAATACCGGCAGTGACTATTGATGAATGCATAGGAAATTTGAAAACAGTTTTGGATGCTTTAAGGAGAGCAGATTTGAAATTAAACGTTCAAAAATGTAAATTTTTAATGACGACAATTGAATATTTAGGATATGAGATCTGTAATGGTGTCATCGCTCCAAGTCAACTAAAGACAGAATCTGTCGTGAATTTTAAACGTCCAACAAATGTTCATGAAGTTCGACAATTTATTGGTTTAACTAGCTATTTTCGTAACTTTATAGAAGGATATGCTAATATTGCAAGACCACTTACACATTTAACAAAAAAAGAAATTGTTTGGAAATGGACTGAAACAGAAGAAAATGCTTTTGAAAATTTAAAAAAAAAGTTGATTGAAAAACCGGTATTAGCAATATATTGTAAAGATTCAGAAACAGAAGTCCATACGGATGCATGTAGAGATGGTTTGGCAGGTGTTCTTCTACAAAAACAAATTGATGGCAAATTTCACCCAATTGCTTATGCCAGTCGCCAAACGACAAAAGAGGAATCGCGTTATCACTCTACTGAATTAGAAGCGTTGGCGGTTGTATGGGTGTTAGAACGCTTTCGTGTCTATTTAATTGGAATTTCATTCACCATTAAGACAGATTGTAATGCTGTAAGAAGCGCTATGACAAAAAAGAACATTTTGCCAAGAATTGGAAGATGGTGGCTGAAGCTATCTGAGTATAATTTCGAAGTACGACACACTCCGGGAACCCAAAATAGACATGCTGATGCACTGAGTCGAAATCCGACTAGTCCGCCGGAAAATACTAACTCTGTAGGAGATATTTGCGTCCTTCATTCAAATTTAGAGACATCAGATTGGGTAAAACTGTTACAGGAAACTGATTCAAAAATTAATTATATTAAAGAAGTTCTACAAAAAAAGTCTGAGCTGTCTAATGATGATAAAAGAATTCAAAAAGAATACGCACTCGAAAACGGTCGTGTTGTTAAATTGGAAAGCGAGAAAAAACTTTTATATATTCCGGATGGAGCTAGATATAAAATTGTACAATCCTGCCATGATGAACTTGGTCACCTCGGTGTAGACAAAGTCATATCTAAAATTAAAGAAAAATACTGGTTTCCAAGATTGAGAAACTATGTTAAAAGATTTGTGGGTGCTTGTATTGAATGTCTTTATCATAAACAACCTGCGGGAAGAAAAGAAGGATTTTTACACCCTATCGATAAGATTGGAGTACCGTTTCACACTATTCATGTCGACCACTTAGGCTACTACTGTGCGTGCATTGAACGAAGTTATTTCTATTTTTGGAGCCCCAACCCGCATTATATCTGACAGAGGCACAGCTTTTACTGGTAGCGCGTTTCGAAAATTTTGTAGCGAAAAAAATATTGTCCACATTCTAAATGCCACTGCAACCCCAAGAGCAAATGGTCAATGTGAAAGGCTAAACCGTACGATAACCCCCATGTTAGCCACTTTATGTAGAAAGTCAAATGGCAGCGCTTGGGATCAGCACATTGGTCTTGTCCAGTGGAGCGTAAACAATACAGTCCATAACGTCCTGAAAACAACCCCGTTTAAGTTACTATTCAATTATAACCCAAGGAGGTTAACGCCTAACAGATTGGATGATGAACTTGCCAATGTTGAAGAGCAAGACATAGCTGAATTGCGTCATGAAGCTATTAATCGCATGCGAAAAGACCAGGAAAGACAGAGAATACAATTCAACAAGAAAAGGTGTGCTGCTACTAACTATGTACCTGGCGATACCGTAATGATACGTCGAGATACTGCTAACCCAGGTGAATCAACGAAACTTTTACCTCTTTATAAAGGCCCTTATGTAGTGACTGAGGTCCTACCCTGTGATCGTTATCGTGTTGCTGATTTTCCCGATACCCAACGGAGTCAACGTTTTTATGAAGGTGTTGTAGCGGCAGAAGATATGAAGCGATTTGTTCCCCCTCCTGATGAACTATCTATTGAATCTTCGGCAGAAGACGAAGGTCCCAACCCTAATAGACCAGGAAGAACGAGAGCACTTCCTAAGTATTTGCAAGATTATGTGCTATAGCCGATCGTGGTCGATCGTAAAATAGGATGGCCGAATGTTAACTACGCGTACTGAGTCAAATAATATGGTAACACCAAAAACTGCCGAATGTTCTAGAAGCGTTGTTAACACATGTAAAACCGTTATAATAATTGTTTTCCTTTTCTTCACTTGAATGGTATATACTATTAGAGTTAGTTGAGAAGTGTACAGCTAAACACTAAGCTAAATTCTTTTTTTAAAATAAAATTAAATAATAAAGTTCAACTCTTTTTCAAAAGAAAATAAAATATATAACAGTTTTTTAACAAAATGTTACTTTAATATAATTTGAAAAGAAGGAAAATTTGTGTAAAAATATGAATAATTCAAAATTTGATACTTTTTCAACCCGAAAAGTACTTTTTTAAAACTTTTTTGTTACCATTTCATTGGTGTCATTTATCATCCCTGCTACCTACTAGACCACGGCGACCTCATTCATTATTTACAGAAAAAAAATTATCCCAAAAATAATAAATAAATAATAAACTGAAGTCTATAATTGTGAATGTACGATCAGTCGCCGTTGTCTAGTAGGTAGGGTGTTCGCTTATTACACGTAAAGCCCGGGTTCGAGCCCCAGGCCAGACATCAAAACGAAATATGTAAAAAAAATATTTCTCCGGCGACTTCCAAAAACTCTGAGAGTAAATAAACCTGCCATGAAAAAGTTTCTCAAAATTTATCGTTCGGAGTCGACGTTAAACTGTAGGTCCCGCCACTCAAGTATAAAATTAATGGCACACAACATGAGTTGTGTGAGAAGCTAGGCCGTAATCCTGATTGAAGGGTTGTAATGCACAATTATGTATGTATGATCAATCATTCTGCATCGTTTTGGAATTGGTTTTAAGTCACTTTTATCATTACATACCTATCAGGTAGTGCATACATATGTAGGGGACTAGATCAACGAATTTTTAGTTTAATTGTTTCTTTTATTGCAGGATATGTAGTCACAAAGTTTAGACTTTAAGTTTTTAAGTTGCCAATGCAACTTATGATATCCTGAAAGCACATCAGTCAATCCGCAAAATGAATCACACCGCAAACACAAAATGAAACACACCATAATGAGTATATCAGTGGTGCAAATTTGGTTAAATTTTAAAATGGTGTAAAAGTTTAAAAAGTATCATAACCTTTTAAAATCTATATAGAATCTAAAAAAAATTTCATTTAAAATAAATTCGAATTCGCATAAAAAAAATCCGCATAAAACGAGACCCGAGTGTAGTTGGAGTCGGCGACATTGTACTATTTTATTCTTCTTTTTTGGTAGCAATTGCATTGTTTATAGATTTACAGCCATTTTCATAAAACATTACTTAAAGATTTATAATTAAAAAAATTATGTGGCGGAGACGCCATATTTTTGCAGTTTAATAACGACTCTTTTACTTACGTTGAGAATTTCTGCTACACCACTACAGCTTTACCTTCTCTAAAAAATTGGTGAATACTCTCCATATCTTGTCATAAAAAAATCATAAATTTGTTAGAACTAATTAAAAAACAGTTACAAATTTACTTCCTAAATTCAAAATATTGACAATCTTATCTTTTCTGTTAATTATTTCGTCTTTTTTTGCTTCTAAATGCATTCGATGACGTTGAATAACTAAACAAAAAATTCACCGCATGCACTTTCTGGGTTTATCTGAAGATAAAAACAACGATTTCATAGATTCAACAAAATCAAATGCTCTACAAGCAAGAACGCATAAATGGTTATATAAGCATTCAAGCACGTGGTCGATTTTTTGAGTAACTGTATGTAAAAAAATTTATAATTGGCACCTTCGACAAATCCAATCTTTAAAAAAATCAAGTAATTGGATAATTCAACTAGGTTAGGTTAGGGAGGGTGAAGTGTAACTGTATTAGCAATGGCGCAGCCTTACCTCGAGGTCCATTCATCCATTGTGATAAATAAAAATAAAACGGAATACAGGTTGACAAGGGACAAAGAAGAAGATGGCAAAGGAATAGGGAAGAAGATTACCCAGCAATTCAGTTTCCATATTCCTGTTCTATTTGTTAATCTTGTGTCTAAATTTGCCAGGCCTCGTTAACGGTTTTGCAACTCTTTCGTCCCATCTATACCTCCATGCCCGATAGATGAGGAATTAGAACTTTCCTTAATAATGCCAAAGAACTTAACAATAGTCGTCGTTACTTCCAAAGCTAATTTGATCTTCTTAGTTCATCTGAAATTTCATTACCTGTGTCTTCGCAAGGTCGAAGTAAACTAATTCGTATAGCTAATCCTTCAGTGCTGTCACATCATCACAAATTGTTACACTTCAGGTCTTCGATATATGACTAGTTCATCCGTCTGAATATAGGACTTTGAGTATAGGATTCTTGACATTAGTTCCATACATGAATACACCTGCTTCTGTGCTCTTAATTTTGAACTCGTATGTGAAAATATTCCAGCCATCGCAGAGATTATCCGGATCTATTCAGAGTTCCGCGCTGAAAAAGTATACCTTTGTGGCCATAAAATTCACCATCCATCCAAATGCTTCACCCCATCAAGTTCCTTCAGGAATATCGAATGGCGTATCTTACAGTAATTCAGTCTAGTTCAGTCTTTCATTCTAAAGAGGCTTCTGACTGCCACCTTCTTTACATATTTCTCAATCGACAGCAAGTAAACGAGCCGGCACATATAGAGCAGCCTGAGGTATGATTCTAGTTGTTCTTTTATTGCATCCTCATGTACGATGGCACCATACTCTTTTTGTGATCTGAGTTTGTAAATATGGAATTTCCACACATGTAATATACATCAAAATACTCTCCCGAATATTTGTTATCCGTGGCAGCGTGGAATCCCAAATAACTTTCAAGTATTCGTCACTATCGTTTCCTAGCTCTTCCTTCACTCCATACCAATTTGATATTTCTACTATTAAATGTTACACTTGTTCCTCACAGCCTCTACTTTTATATTGTAAGAAGCTCATACGATAATTCATGAACTTAATGAAGCGTTCAATCAATATGAGAGCATGAGGCGTATTCCCGAATGCAAATCAATCTCCCTAAAGCAATAAAAGATGATATGCTGATTGGTCGGAAAAACTTACTCTATATTTATATGTGTAATTAAAATATAATAATTTACAATATTTTTTTAGGTTGTAAAAGATATTTTCCATGAATCCATTATGTACATATAATTTAAGAACTTTTTTGTAAATAATTATATTGCAAATAAAGAATTAAATTGAGTTATCACAGGGTACATTCATAACTGTGCTATATAAACCTTGATAATTCGTTAATGGATTCAATGGGTTCACAGTTTTGTAACCACGTTATCTTTTTAGTTCTTTTTATGTCCCCCTTACACTTATTACAACTCTTACTATTGAACTTCAAATTAATTGGACAACCGTCTAACTGTCGATCTTTTTTTCTACTCAGATAGGCCAATTACAAGCGAAATTATCTAAAG
The DNA here is from genome assembly GCA_930367235.1 of Sarcophaga rosellei. NCBI lineage: Eukaryota > Metazoa > Arthropoda > Insecta > Diptera > Sarcophagidae > Sarcophaga > Sarcophaga rosellei. Next base: position 41,378,151 of record OV884021.1, on the reverse strand, counting down.
GCTTAGATTAAGTTAAACTGGGAGTCGCCTCACTGGGCACAACTTGCTTGGTTCCTGTAACGTCCGGTTGTAATCTATTCCGCCATATAATTAAAGCTTCTGGTTCATTCAACATTTTTCTCAAATAGCATTTGGCCAGACATATTTTGACACTGAATTCTGGGTGTCCCAGAATTCGAATCCTCGGGGTCCCCAGAGTCGGACAATGATGGAGAAGATGTTCTGCGGTCTCCTCATCGTTGCAGCTTCTAAAGAACTCGTTATGTGGTATTCCCAATCTCTTTGCGTGAACACGCAGACGCCAGTTTACTTAAATGGAATTTTAGTAGGTTCAAAGCAAATTTTTTTGTACAATGGGTCAATTCGACCTCCGGGTACTGGACTTGTCACAGTTGACAAGTACACGTCCTCTAACCTAAGCAAATTCTGTTCTGCATATATCCATGTCGGACCAGTCGTTCTGGTGTTTCTACAAATAAGTTCATTATCCCACCTTACTTTGCCAATGAAACCATTTATTTGTCCCTCTGTAGATGAGCGCTTATCTCATGTAGGAATTCATTTGAATTTTCCGTGGCGCTAACTTTACCAACTGCATCGGCCTTGTTGTTACCTTCGATGTCTTCTCGGACAAATTAATGGCCGCTTTACTATCTGTAAATATACAATGCCACAGGTAAACGCTATCCCCGTACTGACCAAGCTCCACCAAACTAGGGAAAAAGTTTGTCAGCGGAAGGGCTGCACATTAAATGCAATACTACCCTACGCTGGAAAACCAGCCCGAAAGTTGAAAAGGATTGGAGAGCCAAATATCCTATATCTTCATCTCGTAAAAGGTGGGCATTGACAAAGACGGTGGATAACAGTCTCCTCTTCCTCAGCGGATCTGCACCAACGGCAGAAATCGTTAGATGGGAGCTGCATTCTTTCCGCGTGTCTTTCCATAACACAATGACCTGTAAGGAATATGAATGACAAATATTTCTGTCATCCGCAAAAGAGCAGATAAGGTTAGAAGTTAAAGAAAGGATATCGTTTAGTACGATCCCTGAGAGAGAGAAGTGCATACCTACCAATGCAATAAGTTTCGATAGAAGTGCATCGTGCCATACTCTCTCACAACCTTGCTCTCACTAAATTTTCGGATAGGCTGGTTTCACTTTTCCAACAACAATGCCAACAGACCACCAGTAGAACGGGTCCTACGGAAACTGTAGTCGCTAATTAGGTTGTTGGACTCTAAATACGATTGTAAAACGTTTACGTTGAACTCAAACGCGTATTATAACAAGCTCCGTGAATTTAGGAAAAATGAAGTATTTATTGTCTAAAGAATAGAAAAAAAGGATTATTTACATCAATCAATAAATAATTTCTGAAAAAGGGGAAATTAAAATAATGGTAAAAACATTTAATTTAAACTTAAAAAAATAAAGTTAAAATCGGCTCTGCAATGGCTGAATGCCATAAGTGCAATAGAGCGTGGCGAAACAGGAATATTGTGTTCAGGAGTGTGTGGCAGGATATATTATTGTACCGATAAATGCCCGGGTCTTGATCAGTATTCTTCAAAGGTTTTAGAATCTAATCCGTTTATATTGTATGTGTGGTGATTGCATACAATATATTCATAACGTAGATATGGTAAGTTAACAACAATGGCGACACTGTTAACGAAAGAAGTTTAGCCGTGTCAGCATAATTATATACATATTTCAACAATTTCCCACGCGCACCACTTATTGGCCAAAAACAAAAGTATTGAATTACGACCAAAATATATTTGCCAACTAAGCGTCTGGATAACCGCATATGTTGATGCAACTTTATCCTCGCAGTTTTCGTGGTGAGGTTATGAAAGGGTTTGAATCAATTTTGGTCGGATACTTGAGTTGTTCGTTATTCGTTTTTGAATTGATTGTTTCATTGGTATTGTAAAATTAATTCTTGTGATTTAATAAATAGTTTCAACAAATAAATTAAAATTTTGTTATTTCTTCCGGTGCAATGTTTCGCACCAAAAATTATCAGACCGAAAGTGAAGCAATCCGTTCCCAAGTAAGTATCCGTGATCATAAAAACGGAATACTAAAAAGGACCAAAACGGACCTTCCGCGAGGGAAAAAGGGTTTCCCAGTTGATCGGTTCGCGGGGCAAAGACTCGAAATAAATGTTTTTATATATACAGCAAAATTTGTGGGATAATAACAAAATCTACTCCAAATTTCAAAATAAAGTGTACAACATACTGCAATGGCATTTTTATTACAAAAATACTGTAAAAAATACCGCTATATTTGGTTTTTATTTGTTTCTTGCATTCTGCTTAAACATTATTAATGTTCTATATTACTTAAGTAGTTGTGATCGGCAGATTAAATAACTTTGTGCAAATTAAATAATTATTTTTTTAAAATGGGTAAACAAACTTCCACTGACATTAGAGAACTTGTGTTAAAACTTCGTAATGAAAGTAAAACGTTCCGCAAAATTGGGTCAATTATCAACAGAAGCCACAATACTGTTAAAAAAAATAGTTGTTAAATACAAAAAATTTAGTCAAATTAAAAATTGCCCGGGTGCTGGCCGAACAAAAGTTTTAAACGTGGTTGAAGTAAGGTCCATAGTACGTGATGTAAAGAAAAATCCATTTAAAAGCCCTGTTAAAATAGCAGAGGAGTTTCATCCATATCAGGTACTAGCGTAAGTGCCAGCACAATACGCCGAGCATTACATTCAAATAGATTACATGGCCGATTCCCACGAAAAAAAAGCCGCTCATATCGACAGTGAAGCAGAAACAACGCCTTGATTATGCAAAAAAATATGAAAATGAAGATGTTCCTTTCTGTAATAATGCCCTTTTTAGCGACGAAAGCAAGTTTAAGGTATTTGGTAAAAAAAACCTGTAAAAGTGTGGAGAAAAATAAACAGTGAATATGCCGACCAAAACTTAATAACCACTGTTAAGCACGGTGATGGTGTGGGGATGTATGGCGGCAGGTGGGTTTGGTAATTTAGTGTTTATTGAAAATACTATGAATAAAATAAACTATTTAAATATTTTAAAAAACAAATTGCTAACCAGCGTGGAGAAATTGGGTTTACAGGGATCTTGGATCTTTCAACAAGATAATGATCCCAAACACACAGCAAAAGTAGTACAAGAATGGCTGCTCCACCACACTCCTAAGATGCTAGATCACCCTCCCCAATCACCAGAGGAATGGCAGGAAATTTCTCCTGATGTAACCAAAAAATTGGTAGAATCGAAGCTTCGAAGACTAAATGCCGTTATTAAGGCAAAAGGAAAATCAACCAAATACTAAATAGTTAAAAAGGTCACAAAACAAAAATACACACAAAGTGTGTACACATATGTACACTTTATTTTGACGCATAAAATATGGAGCATATTTAGTTTTTTGTCTATAACTTTTGTTTATAGAGAATTAAATCCTGTTTTGGAAAAACATAAAATGTTAAGGTTAATCTTATAATAAAATACTGAAATAAAAGCAATATTATAATAAATGTTCTTGTACATCTTATTTTGCCGCTCATTGTATAATAAATAAAAAGAAAAAGTGAAAGTATAAAAACAAAACTAATTGGAAGAGTCTACAAAATAGATAATAAAAAAGAAAGCGTAAAAATTTATCGCAAAAAAAAAATACAAGGAAGTGAAAGTACGAAAAAATATAATAAATAGAAAAATCTAAAAAGAAGAAAAATTAAAAAGCAAAGAGAAATCTAATTTCTAAGAGAAATCTGAAAGAAAAAAGAAGAAAGATAATAAAAAGAAGCCAAAGATATATAATTGTGAAAAATAAAAATAATACCATTGCGGAAAAAAATACAAAGAAAAGTTAACAGAAATCTAAAAGAGAAAAAGAAAATAAGAAAAGCCAAAGGTATATCATTGTGAAAAATAAAAAAATAGAAGTGTTTTCAAATAGTGATTGCAGATTGGTTACAGGTGAGTCCTTTTGCCACTTTTTTTCCTTTAAATTTACTTGTTATTGACAATGGAGGAATTTTTTTTTTTTTTCGAACGTCCCCGGCCACACACTAACCCACCCTCACCCGACTGCGGAGGGCTCGTCCCCATTACGAAGGGACACGTACACACTGCAGTCCGGACTATAGCGGGTAAGGGAAAGTAATGGCAACTAGAACATAAATCAGCTACAGAACTTAATCACAAGCTGAATAAACTAACAATCCACAGGAACTACCTATGACAAGAACAAAAATACATTTTTATATAATAATTTACAAATTAATGCCAGCATATAAGCTACGTTTTATATTACAAACACTACAATTAAAATCAATAAAATCGTAATATAAGTTAAAATCATTACATAATCTTACTTACTTACTTAATTGGCCATAACAACCCGTTTACCGGATTTCGGCCTGCCGCAACACATCCTTCTAGGCGCCTCTGCTTCTTGCGCGCCTACGCCAGTTGGTCACACCAATCGATGACAGGGCTTCCTCGATTTGGTCCTTCCAACGGATACAAGGTCGTCCTCTTCGCCGACTTCCGCAGATACCCGCATCAAATACTCGTCTCGCCGGAGCATCCTCATCCATTCGAACGACATGGTCGAGCCAGCGCAGCCGCTGGATGTTAATACGCTGCACAACGTCAATGTCGTTGAGGAGCTCATACAGCTCACTGTTAAATCGGATACGGAAATCATCGCCAACACGCACTGGACCGAAGATCTTAAGTAGGACTTTTCTCTCGAACACTCTCAAGGCCGCTGCATCAGAACTTAATAGGGTCCATGCCTCAGCGCCATAAAGAAGCACGGGTAGGATGAGTGTCTTGTAGAGTGTTAGTTTGGTCGCTCGAGAGAGGTCTCTGCTACTCAATTGCCTATTGAGACCATAGTAGCACCTGTTGGCAAGAGTGATCCTACGCTTGATCTCCAGACTGACATCATTTTTGGTGGTAACGGCGGAGCCAAGATAAATAAATTCCTTGACTGTTTCAAAAGTATAGTTATCGGCCGTAATCTGTGAATCAATACGCCGCACGTCTCTACTTGTCGATAACATATACTTTGTTTTGCCCTCATTTACTGCCATACCCATCTTGGTAGACTCCCGTTCAATAGCACTAAAGGCAGCAGTAACATCTCGCTTGGTACGCCCTATGATGTCAATGTCGTCAGCGTACGCAAGCAGCTGGACACTCTTTTGAAAAATAGTGCCATTGCGATGCACTCCCGCCTTTCGCAGAACACTCTCCATGACGAAGTTGAAGAGGTCGCATGATAAGGGATCGCCTTGTCTGAAACCTCGCACGGTATCAAAAGGTTCGGAGAGGTCCATTCCTACCTTGACGGAGCTGCAGGAATTGCTCAACGTCATTCTGCATAGCCTTAACAGCTTCGCAGGTATACCGAGCTCAGACATTGCGGCAAAAACACGATCCCTTATGGGGCTATCAAAGGCTGCCTTATAGTCGACAAAAAGATGGTGTGTGTCGACTTGTTGTTCATGGGTCTTTTCCAGGATTTGGCGTAGTGTGAAGATCTGGTCGATGGTGGACTTGCCAGGTCTGAAGCCGCACTGATAAAGTCCAATCAGTGTTTTTACGAGTGGCTTCAGTCGTTCACACAATACGCCTGTAAGAACCTTATATGCGATAGGGAGAAGGCTTATACCCCTGTAGTTGGCGCATATCGTAGGGTCTCCCTTTTTCAGGACAGGACAGAGGACACTGAGGTTCCAATCGTTGGGCATGCTTTCCTCTAGCCATATTTTGTAAATAAGCTGGTGCATGCGCCCTACCAACTCATTACACCCGGTCTTAAACAATTCAGCAGGAAGGCCATCAGGACCCGCCGCTTTATTGTTTTTAAGATGCATTATCGCGTCTTTGACCTCTTCATGGCTAGGCGGCGGAATCTCCACGCCGTCATCATCGATCGGGTTCGGAACATCATCTCTAAAGGCGGAATTGGTGTCGTCATCGCCTTGTAGCAGAGAAGAGAAGTGCTTCCTCCATAACCTCAGCACCCCTTGCGGATCTGTTACCAAGTTTCCGTTTTCGTCTTTGCAGGAAGGCGCTCCGGGCTTATAACCCTCGGTTAGACGCTTAACCTTTTGATAGAATTTTCGAGCGTCATTCCTGCATTTATACACCTCGATTTCCTCACGCTCACGCCTTTCCTGCTCCCTCTTCTTGCGTCTGAAAAGGCGTCTCTCTTCCCTTCTCCTCTCTCTATAGTCCTCGACAATGGCTCGCGTAGCGGCAGACTGCAGAGTTTTTCTGTATGCGGCGTTTTTCGCTGCAGCTGCCACGCGACACTCCTCATCGTACCATTGATTTCGTTGGGGTGGGCGCTCGAAACCAAGGACTGTTTCCGCAGTATTGCGCAAGGAGTGGGAGATGTTGGCCCACAGTCCTCCAATGTCGTTGAGATTAGAGAGGGAATGACGGAGCTTATCGGAGAGTTGAGCGGAGAACGCCTCAGCTGTCCTTTGTGATCGCAGCTTCTTGACGTCCAGCTTTCGCAATGTACTAGAGCGCGCAGACCTCGATGCGCTAATGCGCAATCGAAACTTGGCTGCGACAAGGTAGTGGTCAGAGTCGATGTTAGGACCTCTAAACGTACGCACATCTAGTACACTGGATACATGCCTTCCGTCAATCACAATATGATCGATTTGGTTGGACGTAGATCGATCAGGGGACATCCAAGTGGCCTTGTGGATATCGAGGTGTTGAAACCTGGTGCTACATACTACCATGTTACGTGCCGCGGCGAAATCGATCAGCCTCATACCATTGGGGGTAGTGTTCTCGTGGAGGCTGAACTGTCCGACAGTGGGGCCAAAGATACCTTCCCGCCCGACCTTCGCATTAAAATCCCCGAGGACGATTTTGGCGTCATGGGCCGGGCACTTATCGTATACGTCCTCGAGTTTAGCATTGAAGGCATCTTTAGTCACATCGTCCTTTTCTTCCGTCGGGGCATGAGCACAAATAAGGCTGATGTTATAAAATTTTGCCTTGATGCGGATTGTGGCTATCCTTTCGTTCACAGGTGTGAACCCAGAGACAAGGTGGCGAAGTCTCTTATTAACCACAAATCCGCATCCGAATTCGTGCTTATCAACCTGGCAGCTGTAATACACATCGCAAGATGCTAGCCTTTTGCATCCTTGCCCTATCCATCGCATTTCCTGGATGGCAGTGATGTCCGTCCTACATTTCATGAGGGCATCCGCCAGCTGGGCGGAAGCGCCTGCCCTGTAAAGGGTTCGGACGTTCCATGTGCCTATTCGTAAATCATAGTCCTTTAAACGTTTGCCGTGGTCGTCAACTTTTGAGGGGACATTACATAATCTACGAAAACGAAAATTACATCCATAGTTCGTTCTATAGAAATCTAAAGAAAGAGGGCGATAGTGCCGTGAAAATCTTGCAGGAATACTGAAATTCAGGTTACGAAGCAAAAACTCAGAATTGATATCACCTTTAAGCAGATTAAAAACAAAACAAACACCTAAAACAGTTCTTCTACGTTCCAAAGTTGGAAGTTTTATCAAGCCTAATCTATCCTCATATGACGGAAACCCATTGGCATAATCCCATCCTAAGCCACGTAAACAGAATAATAAAAACTGCCTCTGTACAGACTCTATTGAATCACTATGACAACGATAGTATGGATTCCAAACAATAGACGCATACTCCAAAATAGGTCTAACAAGTGAAATGTATAGCAGTCTAGTTATATAAGGATCAATGAATTCCCTAGCCCATCTTTTCACAAAACCAAGAACAGCCCGAGCCTTGCCAATCATCATACTAATATGATCAACGAAAGAGAGTTTCATATCCAATAATACTCCCAAATCAAGAAATGTAGCCACAGTCTCCAAAGGGCACGAATTTATCACATAAGTGGGCGAAATCACACCACCGCCAAAGAAAACCATGCATTTGCATTTTTTTAAGTTAAGATCCATTAAATTAACTCCGCACCAAGTTACAAACAAATTAATATTCCGCTGAAGAACAACCTGACCATGATCATCATGAAAAGTATAAAATAATTTAACGTCATCAGCATACATTAGAATATTACAATCAGAAATAGCACAAGGAAGATCATTAAGAAACAATAAAAACAGTAAAGGACCCAAATGGCTACCCTGCGGAACACCAGAAGTAACATATACAGTCTTAGACAATACATTCCTAAACAATACCCTCTGAGTCCTAAGGGAGAGGTAGGAGTCTAGCCAACGATGAATAATATCGGGATTACCGATTAATGACAGTTTAAGAAGCAAAATACTATGGTCAACCCTATCAAAAGCCTTACTGAAATCAGTATAAATCACATCAGTCCGAGCGCCTGCAAGAAAACCCCTGAAAACACGTGTAGCAAATTCAAGAAGATTAGTGACAGTCGACCTACCTTTTAAAAAACCATGCTGGGAAGGGGATATTAAAGATTTCGTATTAAAAAAGAGATAATCCGTCACGAGTTTCTCCATCAACTTGGGAATAGCACTGAGTTTGGCGATACCCCTGTAATTGGAAATATTGGATTTATTACCCGACTTATGCAAAGGAATTATAAACGAACTCTTCCAAATAGATGGAAAATGACCAGCCCTCAGAAGCCCATTGAATATAAAGGTCAAAGGACCACTCAAGACAACAGCGCACTTTCTCAAAATACAGGCCGGTACCCCGTCAGGGCCAGGCAAGTATGTAAGTTTCAATCCAGACAAAGACTCAAGAACAGACTCCTCATCAAATGAATATATATTAGAAATAGAGACACTTCCCACTGAATAAGGATACGAAAAGCCGCTGCCCTGATCATGGCCCAAGTCCAACTGCCTATACGTAGACTGAAAAAAGTCAGCAAGCATATTCGAAATATCAAGGTAACTAGAGGATGATACGCCACCGTAAAACATCTCAGAGGGAAACAAAGATGATTTAAGTTTAGCTCGAACGAAGTCGTAAAACGACTTAGGATCACTAGCGAAGTTCGACCTGACTCTAATCAAATGTTCCTCATAACAGTAATGATTCATTCTACGATAATCCGCACGCGCCCTAGAGTAAAGAACATAATCAATATCAGTACCCGATCTAACAAACTTTTTAAATAACCTCGATTTTCTGTTCCTCAAATTTGACAGTCTAGCCGAATTCCACGGGGGACCAGAACGCTCTAAACGACTATTTACAAACGGAACACACTCCCTAAAACATTTAAATAATACCTCATAAAAACCATCTAAGATCCTATCAAGTGAAAACGAGTCATATGGTGGTGAAATAAGTACAGAAGACCAATCTACAGAGGATAGTAGTGTATTTAAACGACTAAAATCCGTACGATGGAAATTAAAACGCCCCTTTTCACCTAATGAGCGCTCAATTACAGGAGGTAAATAAAGATCAACTTCGATAGAAAGTAACAACGTAGGATGATAACCATCCTCAGGAATAGATATAGGATCAATGCGAAATAAAGAAGAAATACTTGGATCCTCTAAAAATACAAGATCTAGTCTCAAGTGAAAAATTTCAAGATGTATGCGGAAGATTAAAATCACCAAGAACCACTATAATCCCCTCTTGCCCCATTGAATCAATTACTACAGAAATCAAATCGAAGTGAGCCCTATAGATATGAATGTCAGAACAGGGAGGAATATACGAGCAAGTTTCCACGGTCATAGACCTTAACGCAAATGAACTCAATATCCTCAGAAGGACACAAGTCAATCAATTCAGAGGTATATTTAGAGCGAATGGAAATAAGAACACCACCACCATTTCTAGACTTCCTATCCCGTCTATAAATGTTAAAATTACTAGACATAATCTCAGAATCAAGAATATTGCAATTTAGCCAAGTCTCAGTAAGAGCAATTCCATCAAATTCAAAATCAAAGCTACTATTATAAAGTGAAGAAAGTTTAGACCTAAGTCCGCGAACATTCTGATAAGCAATTTGGAAATTAATAGACGGTTTCGAAGTTAGTTTTTTTGAGAAATAGGACCACGCAAATTAGCACCATTCCTACGATGGTCCAGCCTGAGTACGAATTCCCGTACTAATACACCCTGTGGCCAAAAATCAGGATTAACAATTTCATCAAATCTTTCATCGGCACAAATAAATTTAAACGAAGAAATACTGCTATCCAAAGATGGCCTCATCTTATAGCAACCAAACTCAAAAGGTTCCCCAATCTTCGATTTAACGAAACATTTTATATCGTCGACTGAAGTATTACAAGAAAGCCGGGACACAAAAATAGTTTTCTTAGGTTTAACTACAACCAAGTCCCTTGGAGCAGAAGTAGATAAACTAGCGGACACTACACCTGAATGCGAAATAGAAGACGGTTTGGAAGATGCTTGAGAAGTGACATCATTCGGAGGCAAAGGTGAAGGAGTAAAATTTGCAGACTTCGGTATGGCACTGCTAGCTGACTTATCAGCAGTAGGTGGACAAATGTCCACAATAGGAGTAGCATTTGTCAATTCATTGATTGTCGCAGTTTCCCCGGGTACAGAAACCTGCGCCACATGCCCAGGAGCCCTAGAGGGACAAGAACCTTTTCCGATTCAAGCAATTTATCCAACAGGCCATACCCCGAAAACAATTGCTCAAATCGCCGACATTTAGCAGAAAGAGATGCAAATTCAGCGTGCATCTCAGCAAACTCACGACGAGTTCCTACAAAAAACTTATAAAACTGGACGTCCACCACCTTACACTTAGGACAGCACCAACGCAGACCCAACGAACCATCCATCAATTGGCCCGTGGTGCGAGGAAGCAAACCTATACATTTGATGTGAAACAAATTGTCACACAACCAGCAAGAAATCTGGCGTTCACCCTCTTTCTTTACAATACACTTTGATGCACTACAATTATTCATTTTAATAAATTAAATAAATAAATAGACTAACTGAGTAAATTATTTATATATAAAAAAGAAAATAAAAGAGATGTAATAACAAAAAACAAAAATAATAATAAATAAACAAGAATTGCAAGCAAAACAGTAGCAAAATAAAAAGAAAAAAGTAAAAAAGGAATACAGATAGAAAGAAAATAATAAAAAAAAGCTGTAACAAGCTTACAAAAACAAAAAATAATTAGAACAAGAAGCAATTTTTGTTTTTGTTTTGTTAAAATGAAACAATTATTATCAAAATTAACAAATAAAACTTACAATTTTAAGATAAAATTTCAAGCAAAATAAAAGAAAATAATAAAAACAACTTTTAAAATACTTATGAAAAATTCTAAACTTATTAAAACACTTAAAAAACAAAAAAATAAAATTTTAAGAGGAGCACTTCCAAAAATACACAACTATCACAACAGAGTTGCCAAACTTTTTGTGAGGGCGTGTTTGGCCACCCTTACGGATGCTGTCAATCGTCTACTAGAACAAGCTAAATCGATAGAAAATAGAAATAGACAGAATTGATTAGGAGATTATAACGATTAGAGAATAACGACATAGGGACCACGGAAGAAATTGTTCCAACGTTGCAAGGACAAAGGACGGAAGAAGATTTAAAAGCTATCAGTAGACTTTCCGATAGTGTCAAAGAACTACGTTCGTTTGATGGAAACCCTTTACATTATGTCTCCTGGATGCATTCAGTTGAAATGATACTGGTCAATAACGCAAAGCATTAGACAAAAGTTTGGGGGGGAAGCGAATGCAGCCCTAGTATCATTCAATATATTCGAAGCTGACTGGAAGGAGGTGAAGAAGATATTATTTCCCCATTACGCCAATAAGAGAGATGTCCAGACGCTGGAACACCAATTAAACCAATTGTCTCAAGGTTCCTCAAAGGTGGATGAATTTTACTCAGCTGTAAACCACCAATTACACTATGCGACAAAATAAAAAAATTAAATACACCCGCAAATGACGTAGAGTAGTTGTGAGTTTTGTTGTGTAGAACTCAAAAATATTTTTTTCATATTTCTTGAACCCTCCAAACTTGTTTTATTTGAAGAAACTGTTTTTTTTAGACTATACTCAGAACTTTATTGATTACGCAAACATTTCTGAATCGATGTCAAAAGTTTAAAACTTATTAGAAAGGAGAGGGATGGGCCTTTAAAACGATGTACATACATATATGTATTATTTAACTTAATATGCTATGGTGTTTGATGAGGTAAATTTGACAAATGCGAATTTTTTCATATATTTTCAAGTTTGTCCGTTCATAGCAGCAAACTTTAATTAAAAAAGATGAAATTAGTGACGACATTCTGACAGTGCATTATCTTGTGAAGAGATTGACAACTCGTTTTATCAAATTGGACAAAAATTAATTAATTTTTTCAAATGAACTTTTAGTTCAAAAATTTTCAGAATTTTTGATGGATCTTGATTGTTTCTAATAATAGTATTTGCAAAAAAACACAAATATAAGCCGACTTTTGGTAGTCGTGCAAAACTGAAATTTGCACATTTTGCGATAAATCAAATAATCAAGATCCATCAAAGCTTTTGAAAATTTTTGAACTGAAAGTTCATTTGATAAGATGACATATATAAAAAATATAACACTACTGTTATACTCTTTAAATAACTGCGGTAATTTTTATCCGATTTCATCAAACGAAGTGTCAATCTCTTTACAAGATAATGCACTTTCAGAATATCATCACTTATTTTATATTTTTTAATTAGATTTTGCAATTAAAAATCGCTAAACTTTAAAAAAATAAAAAAAAAAAATTATAATATTTTCTAAGTTTACCCTATCAAAACTCATAACATATAAATTTCAACCATATGTTTATGTATACCATTTTAAAAGCTCATCTGTCCCCTATTCAAAAAACTTTTTGTTTTGAAAATAGATTAATAAATATTTGGGTTATCAACAATTTTGTGCGAAAAGATCAAAAATACCGTTTTTGTCAAATAAAACAAGTTTGGAGTGTTCGTGAAATATAAAAAAGTATTTTTGAGTTCTACTCAACAAATCTCACCACCTACACTATGTCATTAGCCGGGTGTATTTTGACTGTCGCACCGTGTTATCTTTGATAATTAATAAGTTGAAAACCGAAGCTTACAGTGAGGAAACCATAAACGCTCTTATAACAACGCAAAGGAATTGTCCAGAATGGTAATATTTCAACGACTAAGAACATTGCCGGAAGCGTACTCGGCTTGTCTCGAGCTTCAGAATCTTACCATGAGAAATAAAATTCTCCATACAAGAGTTCCAATTAGGAGCAATACACCACAAATTCAAGGTCATACGACAACACCACCCAGACCTCCTAAGGCCTTTAGTAACAATCCTCCGACAAATCATTATAAGTATAATAACTGGCAGCAAAAAATAATAGTTATCAGCAGCGTAATCCGAACTCCAATTATAGACCAGCACCATATGTCAAACCACACTAGGTAAAACCAGAACCCATGGAGGTGGACCGTTCGATACAAACGCGGACATGAACCGTCCTAGCCCAGCAAAAAAAGTAGCTTCGGAAATGTTTAACAGGGATAAACAAGCACGTCTTTATCACTTAGACTTGAATCATGATGATGCCGAGGAAGTTGGTAAACAATTTTGATAGCGCAGCAAGTAACCAAAATTTTATGGGGGAAGGCCATCAAGCCTAGCTTACATAGAATATATAACGGCTGAGGATAAAGTATTCGAATTTTTGGTCGATACCGGCTCGAACAAAAATTTCTGCAGCCCAAACCTGTTCGCCGGAAGCATACTTTTATCAAAACAACTTGTTACCAGTGCTGGTGGGAAAATCGAAATTAATCGAAAAATAGTAGGGAAATTTTTTCTTAGTTATGGAAATACAGAACCAAAAATTTATTTATGTAATTGACAAATTTTCAAAGTTTGCTAAACGTTTTCACATTAGTGACAGATCTCTCCTAAATATTAGAGAAAATTTAATAAAAATCTTGCATTTCTATACGGACCCCCAAATTCTAGTAGCTGACAACGAAAGTAGTTTTGTTAGCCCCTTGGTAAAAGATTTCCTCGAAAGACTAGGAATAAAAATATATTTAACGCCATCCTAGCAAAGTTAAGTAAACGGACAGGTGGAACGCCTCCATTCGACTCTAATCGAAATTTACAGATGTTTAAGAACAGAAAATGCGGAACTCAGTGTACAAGAGTTGACGTACGTTGCGGTAGACAGATATAACAATACTATACATTCTGTGACTGGAAAAAGACCGGTTGACATATTTTTTAATAGGAATGGAACATCAGACTTTTGCAAATTACTTGAAGCCCGCTAAAAAATTAATAAGGACCGTAGGGAACTTATCAGAAGAAATGTCAAGGAACGAAATAATCGCATGAATAAGAGACGTGCATCGTCAAAGGAATGTAGGAAGGGTGATGTAGTATGCGTTAGAATAAAAAATATAAAAGCAATGTATAGGAAGAAAATTGTAGAAAAAGACAATAAGGTCACAATTCGTACAGCAAGTGGTAAAAGGATTCATAAACCTAACATAAAGAATATTAAATAGATTCACTATTAATTATACACTAAAACACTTCTACTTCTCTAAATAAAAATATAAGCATATAAAAATTATAGATAACTTTTTTTATTGTAATGCAATGAATAGATATCCCTAAAACTTAGTGGTAAGCGTATCTTTACGCTGGGGTTCAAATCCCATGGGCACCATGAGAAAATGGGATATTACTCAAGTCTAACATCTTAAAAAGGAATGAAGAATAGAGAATTCAAAATACAAATTTAATAAAAAAAAGAGTAAAGAATCGAATAATGAAGCTTTACAAGAAATATAAAAACAAAAATATATCTATCTTAATATAAAAAATAAACCAATTACAAATTACCAAGAAAATTTCAAAGAAAAAAACAAAAAAAAACTAAATGCTTGACTTGCACAATTAACAAGAGCCGGCTTGTAAGTGAGACAGATCGTACCTTAGTAGGTTGTGGGAGGCATGCCAGCTCGCGACTAAACCGGAATCTTGCGATCCCTCCATGGCCAGTTCGAGAGAAGTGGCAAGTTCAAGGGAGAAATAAAAATATGAGAGTGTATTGAAATACGAAACAAAATGAAAAGAAATTTAATAAGAAATCATAAATGAAAATATGAAATAAAATTCAAAAAGAAATTGAAAATAAAAAAAAATTTTATAATTAGCACATTTGAAATATGCAAAAAAATAATAGTTAACAAAGAAACATACACAGATATTAAAGCAGCACAAAAGCTAAACATTGGATGGGAAAAGTGCAAAATTGTTGATGAAACGGACATATTATGTGCTTTAAATGCTTAGGGTATAATCTTAAAGTGAGTGAATGCACTAGAGAAGAGACGTGTTGTAGATGCTACGGAAACCACAAGTCAAAAGAATGCGATAAGGAAATAATAAGTAAATGTGTTAATTGCATTAGAGCAAACAAAAACCTAAGTAAGGGCCTTAATGAAAATCATGTCACAACTGACAGAATGCGTCTAGTGGTATAACAATCACGTATCGGAAACACATTTAACACGGGATATTTAAGAACAGGAAATACAACTTAATACGTATAATATGTAGTTACATTACGCATTCAAATTCAAAGTTGTTGTTTATTTCAGGCAAAAATATAATGTTATAAAAAGTGGAGAAAAGTTTTCTAACTGCAACTGTTGCATAAGTGCATACAAGGTTACAGTCAAGAACAATTAACTTATAATAGTAGCAGTTTATAGATCTCCAAGCAGCAGTGAAATAGAGTTCTGTCAAGTATTTGAAGAAGTAGTAGAAGAAATATGTGAATTTCAATACAATATAATAATAGCTGGCGATTTAAATATAGACTGGAGCAAAGATGGAACGTATAAGAACAGACTGAAATATGCCTTTAGTGATAATGGACTCAAACAAATAGTCAATGACTATACCAGGGTAACGGCAAGCACAAAAACAATAATAGACTATGTCATAACAAATAACACAAACATTACAGTAAACAAGTGAGAAGCTAGGCCGTAATCCTGACTGAAGAGTTGTAATGGCCAATTATGTGTTACAGTAAACAGTAATGTTTCAAATAAGATAACTGATCAGAAAGCAATAGATATAAAAATCAATATAACAGGCAATAAATATACTGGCAAAAGGGAAATTAAAATATTTAAATACAATCAAATGTTATTTAAGAATGAAATTTGTGCAATACTAGGAGAAAATAATGACAATGATTTAAATAATAAATTTGCTCATTTTGACTCAGCCATCGAAGACACTATAAGAAAATTTACTATTACTAAAACAATAAATGAAAAATATTATGTGAACAAATGGGTTAATGGAGAACTGAGACGATTGAAGACAGAAAAAATACTTAAATATCCGATTGCGAAAATGGAAAATACAGAATTAGCAGAAATAATTATAAAATAATTAGAAGTACATATAAAACTAAAAGTGAATTCGAAAACAAATGTGATGAATTCTGCCCAATAAATACACTGAAAACCAGTGAAAAAATAATGGAAAAATAATTCAAGAACAATTAGAGTCATACATGGAACGACATAACTTGTTCTCAAAATATCAGGTTTATAAGAAATTCCTCATTTGAACTTATTTGATAAACAGGTGGAAATTTGTAGGCACAAAGAAAAAATAAAGGCAAATATTTTCAGATTTCAAAAAATACATTTGAAACAATTGACAAAGAAATACTTATTCAAAAATTAAATATGTATGGCATTAAAGAAAATGAACTTGAATGGTATAGATCATGCCTTACAGATAGAAAGCAAATGATATATAATGATAAAACCTCACTTTGAATTCGGATCTACAATTTTATATACTGTTGCAAAATAAGGCCATGAGATCAATACTTAAATATAACAGATACACTCCAATTCAACTTATGTTGGACACACTAAAATGGCTAAATATCCAACAGAGACTGGTTCTTAACACCTTAGAATTTATTAAAAAAAACAACCGACCAACTTGGATATGTGAGAGATGTTCAACCATACAATCTGCGAAATACTGAAGATTTCCGTTTACCAATGGCGACAACAACAACCGTACAGTAGTCACTTTTTTCAAACGACTTAAACTTTTCAACATGCTACCTGAATTTATAAAAACAGAAACAAATTTTAATTTGTATAAAAGAAATTTTGTTCAGTTTGTAAGAAATAATGAAATGAATATTATTTAGTAAGATAATTTTAAAGATGTTTAAAGTATTATGGATACTTCTTCATAAATAAATAAAAGTTAATAAATATATTTCACAAGAAAGTGATTCACCATGCTGTTTATAACTTTGAAAAGTGCAGAACATATTGCTATTGGGCGGTAGTTCTCCCCCTTTTGGGATTGGCGTCACATTAGCAAGCTTCCAGTAAGATGAAAAATACTGGTGTAATATAATGTTAGCTAATGAGGTTAGCTAATGGACGACCGAACGTCGAAGAACACTACTTCAAGACCAGTGCTGGAATACTGTCCGGCCCAAAAGGCTTGTTTATGTTGAGATCCGTAAGAACCGCTTTAATCCCCATTGAAAATTTCTCATTTAAAACAAACTGAAATAAAATACAATCAAATTATTTCTCTTTTATTTAGCTTTGTTTTTCTTCTATAATTCTGTAATGACACAGTAAAAGATACCGACTGCATTTCAAAAATAAAATTAGGGTGTTAGATTTAATATTGTAAAATTCTTGACATTTATTAAAAATAATTTTGATTTAAAAAAAATCTTGACAATCAAAAACATAAGTTTTGAAATAAGTCAGCAGTTCCGATTCCATTCCTATAATTGGTATACATAAAGCTCAAAAATCCAATTGCAAACAGAATCAGTTTTTAATAAATTTTGTGGATTGCTTTCTACACATTTTTTGAACAGAAGTGCCCATATCTTATCACTTGGAATGTCTTTTCAAAAAATCATAGGCTTCCAATTAATTCTTCAGCGGAAAGAGTTACCATTATAGAAGGACCTGCTAATAATGACTATCTCTCATGCAAATTTGAATATTGTTAAATGAGTAGCTTTACAAAGCTAATGTAGGGTTTAATATTTTTGCAATATGTTTTAAATAAATTGTAAATAAGACTTTGCCCATCCCTTATCTATAAATTCTCCTTTTTGGCAAAATAAAATTTTTCACTGTCAGCCAAGAATATAATAAACGGTCAATACAAGGATACACTGAAACCCTTTTTGTTGGAAGAAGTTCTTTATTTACTATATTTTATTTGCAAATTTTTTGTTGTTGCAGCTAAATTATAAGTTTAAAAAACGATATTTCCCATGTCAACAAATAGGGCATTAACAGCATAATAGAATTATTAATTGAAATGAAAATTGTACTGTTCGCATTTCTCAGCTCTTGCGAACCAAGATTTTTTACATTTGCATTATCAGCAGTATTTTTTCAAACGTTAATTAACTTTCACATATTATTGTAATTAAATTTGCATATTATATCTTTTGATATTTCATCTGAAACTTCATAACAATTCTATTCTAACCTAATAAATTTATGCTTTAAAAATCTTGACAAAACATATTTTTTCTTCATACTTGAAAAGTAGTAGAAAATCTTGTATACATATGTGCATATGAGAATTGTAGGACGTCAACCATCCATATAGAATGAAAATAGACGCCTTTTGTACGTTCAAAGTACTTTGAAAAGTAGTTTGACAAACTTTTGATGTTTTGTTCTTGTGTATACAACCATCGGTAGACGACCAACGAAGAAAGCAAATTTGAGAGTGCAGCAAACTGAGAACTCACCCCCACTCGTTTTTCCCCTCTCTCCTACAAACTCAAGAGTTTTCAAACTAATTTGAACGTGCAAAAGGCGTCATAATATAGAAACACCAATGTGACATTTAGAGATTTCATGAGGAAGTAAGTAAATTTTTGATAAGTTAATGCACTTATTCTCGGCTCATATATCGCAAAAACAAATAAAATTTGAACAAATAAAATTTGTTTTTGCGATATATGTTTTATTATTAAATTATTTTTACTTTAAGATTTTTATTAAAGCTAAAATAGAAATTCATCCTGTGAAAAAAGAGGAAACCCCATTTTTTTCAAAATAGTTGTGAATAACACATTTGTACTTATTTACGTTTTAATACTGTTCTGGAGTGGTTAATACTTTCTAGAGGTTCTGGTGTTATATAAAACCGGTGGAGATCGAACGGGTATGGACAACAAGATTTTGGCATACCGGGTGATATACACATGCAAAAATTTAATTTATTTGGGATGAATGAATTTATGACAATGAATGGTTACGAAGTAATACTTCTTATTCTACATGCCTTGTACATGATATTGTGACGGCCCCGAGCCAATCTGACTCTTGGCACAGGTCGTGCAACACCTTAGTCCAGCCCATACGTCTATCCTATGGTGTGAACCTTTATTCATAAGACCCTGAGGTCAAATGGATACCCCTTCGGGCAAGCACCATTACCAGGCTACACCCAGGATTCGGTAGAGGATTTTTGTCGGCCAAAAAAAGGCTAGACAAAGATTTTTCTATCTTTTCACAGGAGAGTTTAATCAAGCCTTAACCGTTGGACTGGTTTTCGTGTTTTTAAATATTGGCTAGTTATTTTTTATTTTATTTTTTTAAATGGACATGTATGGTTTTTTCTGTTAAGAACAAATATCTGTATTTGTTTGAGAAGCCAGATAACGTTATTATTTTAAGGCACAATCGAACTGGTTTCAAATGAAAATATATCATGGTTTAATAGATATATACTTGAAGATCCCGAAAAATAATAAAAAAATCATTTACTGTGTATATTATTTATTATTATTATCAATTAATTATTTTATTACTATTAAGTTTATTGATTCATTTGAAAGTCGAGATAATATTTTGGTTCCATATCTCAATTCAAAAAAAAGTACTCTCTTGCTCTCTCTGCTACTGAAATATTAATATCACCGCGATACAGAGCTTTTACATCTAAGTTGCCGTTTCTTAAAAAGTTTGAAATATTGAACAAATAATTGACATTGACACTGAATACATAAAACTCCAAAACAAATAAGGCCTTTATTAATTAAGTTTCTTAATAAGATGAACTATTAGAAAATCTGCAATTGTTCGATGTTTAATTTTATTGGAGCTTCTCATTATTTGTTTTTGCACATTGCGTTTAGTTGTAGAAATATAAAAACCTTTGCATAAAAGCAGTAATCAGTTGGTATCACGGATAATATTTTATTTATATTCTCTTTTTTGAATTTTGTTTGAGCCTATCGCTAATTTCGGATTAAATAAATTAACCAACAGTGAATCCTCAATTGGAGTAGTGGTAATTGTTAAAAGCTCACTCAATATAAGACGGCTGAAGAAGCGAACTCATACCTTACCACATTTGCAACAAAGCCTGTTACATCGTGGGGAGCGTTTTCAAAGTTACTAATAGTCAATTTGACCTTATCCGTGGTAATGATATCTTTAAGTCCGGCGTCATGCCAGCGTCACAGGATCAGCTACCCTTAATGCTAAGCTGTCAGAAACCACATAATTTATAAAGTGAGTGGTCAGAAGAACATTTAGGATTCTGGTCTAAGGTCTTGGTGTCCAACATCCTACCGAAATAACAGCAAAAAAAAAACTCGATAATTAATAAACGGCAGTTGAGTGACACCAAACATATTTAAAATGAATTTCATATTCAATCATACACCTATCCATGTTAGAAAACGTAATAACGATTACGGTTTCCGGAATTGACATCACAAACCAAGACGAGATGACATCTCATAATCCACCAGAAGCCTAATAAAATCACCAGATGGGGCTCTATCCTCGTACGACATACACACAAATAACAGCATTATTTACATCCCAGAGTTATCTCTTTTAAGCCATAGCTGCTGCATCATGATGCATCAAGGAGTGATTAGCAAATACAACTCCTACTTGCTAAAATAAAGGTTCGGTAGTTAATATGTCGTTTTCCAATCACGTGACAGGAAGTTGAGCAACTCGTCGTCGTGTTTTCCAATTAGTTCGGATACCTGTATAGTTGTAGGCGGTACCAATACCGCTACTACTGGGCGCAGAGGGAGACGGAATTGAGGAACCATCTCTAATCCAGCCCCAGGCCAGAGTACACTAAGGCATTTCACTGCTTTCGCGAGAAACTTTGCAGATATTTTGTTCTTACAGTCCACGACTTTAATGCCCTTACAGAGAAGATAGAGTATTGCTCCATCATAACTTCTGTCTATAATTAACTCAATGAGCCTTTGTTCAAGTAACTCACACATTTCAGGAGAAATATCTATATCTATAAACGACTATTGCTTGTGGCTTTAGATATGGATGCTATTGGTTCTTCACACTAGTAGAAGAGAGCTATTTTTGTGGGGACAATTCACATCGCAGTTTGAAATCTTTTCTAGATCGTGCACCCTGTGATATGAGTTCCTTTTTTGTGTAAAGCGGATAGTTTTCGCTTTACGTACTATTCGAATAAGTAATTAATTGCACTATTTGGTTAATTGCATCCTGGCGGAAGAGAGGAGTCTCAGCAGGGGAAATCCTTTTCATTGGTGCCAGTCGGATCCGACTGAAGGGTGTGTCTTTCGGTGAGAGTGCTCTACTGTCTTCATCTGATAGCGGGCAGACAAAATCTGACCTCACACATGCAGCGCCTCTCAAAGTGCGAACCGGTGAAACTGTCGCCTCAGTAAAGAAATCGCACAATGGTAACCTTCATACCAGTTGGGGCGGAACTCATGACGATTTCGTCATAATTTTCAATGATACTTACCTAAATCCGATCATGTTCAGGGCCATTCACCAGATCGTCATCAATTTATATTTTGTTCGACATCTTTATGCAAATCTGTTCGCAAGAGTGAGAGAGGTCGATCGCGCCCTCTACCTTAACAAGGACATTTGTGGATTTCTTGGAAGCCAATATTCATCATTGTGGCAGATTTATTTTAAAAAATGTGGACAGCGAATGTAATTACATAGAATGTTCCTAATTCTACTTGAGCAGAGGCTGCACTCTGTCCCATCCAGGAGACATAATCAACTGAGGCAATGCAGTCTCAAATAATTGACCCTTGATAGAAAACCTACAATCCACGAATGTTCCGCTTTCGTAATTTGTAAAGCTATTCTTCTACTAATCTGAACTGGTGCAGCTCTCGGGCGAGTCATTGGCCTGATTCTCTGCCTAGTTAATGCTGCAATCGGACTATTGACTATGTCTAAAAAGTCTGCTGCGGATCCATCTACTTCCAGCAATTTCTTCGCAGTGATCCCGAAGTGACACGGCCTAGAAAACTAGAACTTTGTTCACCACATCGAGCTGTAGAAGATGATCAAAACACTCTCCAACTAGCCGGCATTCCATCGAATTTAAAGCCGTTGACAGCAATGAGACAAATAGAATCAGCTAGAATGACACAGGGCTATTTGCGCCCAGGTCCGGGATCTCGATATAAGAATTACTCGGTTATAAGCACTGTCCTGCATTTTTGAAAGTGCTTATATCCGGGAAATGCTGTAATAAATTCTAATTAGACCCTTGACTGAAAGCACCTGATGAACATAGATTGCATAACTCTAAAGATTAGGGGAGTATCCGGAAGGGTTGAAAAGAAAACACAAGATATTGATTCGAAAGATGTGTATTCACGTTATTAGGGTATCCTTTAGGCATGTAACTCTACCCAGTCTGGCTCACATATTGGATAGAAGTACACCTAAACCCCCATATCTCTATCTGGCCTATCTTCAAGTAGTTTTATTATCCCAGGTTTCCTTTTATTTAATTGTTTCTGGAGATGAATCAAGACATGCAGACATCACCGTTAAATATATAATTATGTATCCGAAAAAATTCCACCTCCGACTTTGGTCCATTAGTTGATTAAATTTAGGGACTTTGTATGTACTTATGAATAAGTACTAACTCTGTGTTGGTTGGGTTAACCCTCATTCCTCATTCGTTTTACAATTTCGATAGTAATTTCAGCGCAGATTCCGGAGTATCTGAAAGTACTTTCGGATCTTTGGCTGTAGCTACTTAAATCCATTGTATGGTCGCTTTTGATCTCATTAAATAGTTTCCTACAAACTTCGTTTTCCCATAATTTCCTACAAGATTCTTCTGTATATAGTACATATCTGCCACCAGTAAGGGTAAGCCAAGAACCTCCCTTTCTTGAGTAACTGTAAAGTTTTTTTTTTTTTTTTTTTTTTTTTTTTTTTTTTTTTAAAGGAAATCTTAAAACTAAAAAAGAAAAATGTATATATTTATTTAGCCATTGCCAAATAAAATAAAAAGTTCAAAAATAATAATTCAAAAATAAAAATAAATAAATAATAAATAAAAATATTCATCTTCGGCCGAGCGCAAGAGTATCCTTCCTTTTCAATCGAATATGGCCAGTGTGACGTAAAATACCACGGACTAATGGATTTATATGGCCATCTAGGTTCTCTAAGTACTTTTCAGCGCATCTTATAATATCCATTTTAACCAGCGGGACGTCCAGATCTTTGTGAATATTCGAGTTTTTGATATACCAAGGGGCGGCAGTGATCATTCGTAAAATTTTTTTTCGGCGCCTCTGAATTTTCTCCACGTTTGAAGCTGAGGCTGTACCCCATAGTTGTACTCCATAACACCAAATGGGGTTTAATATAGACTTGTATATAAGGAGTTTACAGTCTAATTTTAGTGATGAATTTCGACCAATTAACCAATTTATTTGAGCTGTTTTCATATATATTTGTGTCAGTTTTGACTCAATATGTAATTTCCACGTTAAACGACGATCAAGGTGTGTACCTAAGTACTTTACATGAGTGCTTTGTGGTATTGCCTGATTATTACGTTACGTGGGTGCATTTCTGTTCATTAACCCTTATTCTCCATTTCTTCAACCATTCCTCCAGTAGGGATACTTGTTCCTGTAAGATCGGCGGTGCAATCAGTGGGTTCATATGTACGCTTAAAAATGCTGTGTCGTCAGCAAATGTGAAAGCATATATGTTTTCACTTATTGGCATGTCAGCTGTATAAAAGCAGGACCTAGTATGCTACCCTGGGGAACACCGGAGTTAATTTTTTGAGGGGAACATAAAAAATTACCTTGTTTGATTACAAATTGTTTATCACTTAAATAGCTCTTCAATATTTCATATATATTTTCAGGGAATAGTTGCTTCAATTTGAGTATAAGACCTTCATGCCACACCTTATCAAAAGCTTGAGAGACATCAATGAAGAGTGCAGAACAATACTTTTTTTCTTCGAATGCATTTCTTATTACATTAACAAGTCTACGTGTTTGCTGAATGGTACTACGTTTTCTTCTAAACCCAAATTGGTGATTTGGGATACAATCGTATTCATTCAAAAAAGCTTACACATCAGTGCCTTCTCGAATAATTTGGATGGGTTAGGCAAGAGACTTATCGGCCTATATGCATCAACCTTGGTATGATCCTTATCTGGCTTCGGTATCATGGTTATGAGTGAAATTTTCCATTGTGTAGGGTAATATCTGAGTCGAATAACAGCATTCACAATGAATAAAATAACTTTTACAGCTATGCTAGGTAAATTCAATAGCATTTTGTTGCTTATTTTGTTAATACCTGGAGCTTTCCTTGGGTTAAGATTTTTAATGGCATTCACAATGTCATGAAGCTTAAACCTAATGGGTCTGGGAGTCTTCGCCACAACAATTGGTAAATTAATTATTTCGGCAGACTTGTTAGGGGTGAAAACATTTTTTAGGTGATTCACAAATAGCCTACCTTTTTCAGCATCACTTCTTGCCCAGTTAACATTTGAGTCACGTAAAGGTGGTTTACTGATAATTGGCCTTTTTAGATTACTGGTTCCACGCCGTAATGAATAATTCGTTTGGGGAGTCGCGTCCAGATTTTCCAAATAATTTTTAAATGATAGAAGCCTTTGTGATTCAAGAAACTTTTGAAGACGTTTTGTGCACTCATTTAGTTTTCTTTTAAGTTGAGGTGATCTGTGTAGTTGCCACTCTCTACGGAGACTTCGTTTTTCTAGCACAAGGTTTTCGATATCAGCGGAATAAATTATGGTGTACCTGATTCGTTTTGGGACCTTAACAGCGCTTTGGGTGGCTAACATAATGGGTTTTTCAAAATTATATACTGCCTGGTTCAAATCCTCAAAAAAAGCTTATGTATTTCTTATATTTTAGCCAATTCACTGTAGTCACTTTTTCCATTACGTAGTCAGACGGGGACACATGATTATTCCACAGTGTTATGATTGTAGGCGTATGATCCGAAGACGGATCCAGTGAGGCTTCTACCTCATATACTTCTCTAGAGATGTTCCTAGCTACTGCGAAGTCGATTAAATCTGGAATTTTTTGTCTATCAGTTGGCCAATAGGTAGGCTGCCCTGAAGAAATAACATCCAGTTTCAATTTAGAAATTGTGTTGAACAGTTTTCGGCCTTTTGGAGAAGTAAGTCGAGAGCCCCAATAGTAGTGCTTTGCATTATAATCACCGGCTGCAATAAAACGAGGTCCTAGTGAGCGAAAGAAATTTTCATATTGACTCTCAGTGATCGAGTATCTAGGTGGACAATATATTGACGTAATAACAAGGTTTTGGTGGAAGTCTTCAAGGCAAATACTCGTAGCCTGAAGGTATTCTTCACAAAGACCACTCATTTGGTAAAGTTTTATTCGAGCTCTTATTAAGACTGCGGAGCCTCCACCTATCGCGGGGATCCTTTGTGTCGTAAAATGAATAACCGTTAATTTTAAATAAGCTTCCTGATGTCAGATGAGTTTCCGAAATAAGCATGACGTCAATTTTTTTTTGCAAATAAGGAAGTGTTCAATTTCATTTATATGCTGGCGAATACCGTTTGCGTTCCAGAAACAAAGCCTTAAGCAATTCACGGCTTATTAAGTACCGCTTGTAACAGCATTGACTGCGTTTTTAACATCTCCTGCATCATGTTGCTCAAAGTATTTGTAAAGTTATTTACCGATTGAACTAGTGACTCGATAGTAGTCTCAAGCCGACTCGGGTTGGGAGCATTAGGAGTCTAGTTATTTGTTGGCTGTGAATTTGGCGCTGAGTTAAACTTCAAAACGCTGGCATACGAGATTTTATTTGTGCCTTTGTTGACTATTGGTGTATAATCATGTGTTTCTACTCTTTGTGTCTGCATAGGCGGATAGGCTTCTTTTAGTAACTGTAAAGTAAAAAATTTACTTCCACCTGTCTGCTGTTTCCCGAAGCACGTGGTGTGCGTCGGAATCTGTACATATTACTAGCGAAATATTCCTGCCCCTGGAGCTCGATAGAACGTTCCCTTGGTCATGTGTCAGTTAGCTACTTACGACCAAACTACCCGCCGCTTGTGTTTAATGGAGACAGAACACGTGTCTTTGTCTCTAAAACTAGATAAATAAAGGCTTTAATATTATCTTTGACTATACTACAGAATCTGGTCGCACATTGTCCGAGTACTTATAGCATGTAGTTGAGATCTCTTTTCTCCAAAAATTTTTTATTTCGTTCGAATCATTTCGATTTTGGATACCGATCCCATTAAATTTATCATTACATTTAATTTTTCATAATGCATAATGTACTCCTTTAAGCTCAACATCCGTTGGTTTTGTTTGTACATACTTTTGTACTTTTAACGTTTGCGCAGGCTTAGTAGAAGGAAGCTATTCTAGGTTTCCTCTTCAACACAATTTTTTTTTACTTTTACTTCCATTTTTACTTGAACATGTGAATTTAATAGAATATAAAAATAGTTTGGTAAATGCTCCAAAACAAAACATCAAAATCAAGTTATAGAACGCTGTTTGGTAAGTAGAAACTATATATTAAATCCAATAAAACACTTCTTATGTATGTTTTTATATTAAACTTTTAAAAATTAAAACCCTGCATGGGTTTTGCAAATAAGATGGCTCCAGGTGTTCTCTAAGGCACTTCAGGTTTTCGAGGAAAAACTGGGTTGAAACTCTTAAAAATAGCGTTTTTGACCATTTTTAAAAATTGTAGAGCTAAACACTGATGTGCAAGAACTATCGCTATTGCCAGAAATTGACAATTGATCTTTGCTCTTTAAAATGAGCCCAAAGCCAAATTGATTGCATGCACCCTTAAACTAGGATGGGTGGGTTTATGTCAAGGGGTACAAGAGAAAAAGAAACACATTACGGAGGTCCTTAAAAATTAATCAGATTTACTTGAAAATTGTTACTCAGGGGTTTTTTGGGTCGCTGATTACAGATCTTCATTCAGATTTAAAAAATTCAAAATGGCGGATCCCATATGGCAGTCGAGATTTATAAAAATTAATCAGATTTACTTGAAAATTGTTGTTCGGGGCTTATTGGGGTCGCTGAAGACAGATTTTTAGTCAGATTTTAAAAATTCAAAATGGTATAATGGAAATTTTTTGAACCCAGATTCGTGTTCAGCAAAATGCCTTCGGAAACACCTGGAGCCATCTTATTTGCACAAAAAAGTCCAAATTTGCAGGGCTGAGTTATCTGCGAATTTAAGTTCACAATATAATTTTTTTGTAAAATCAATATGTGTGTAGTCATGAATAATTTTAAATAAAATGAAACTCAATTTTCCACGCTAAAAAGAAATACGTATCATAATTTTTCTTAGTGTCAGAATTCTTGATATCTCTAGGATAAACATTTAGTGTTTATTAAAAAAAAAGGTTTTCCCCTTATGGTTTTTAAGCCGGCACAATTCTAGTTTATAAAGTTAGTTAACACAAGCTTTTTGAATTTGTCTAATACCCTATTTCTGTTCTCGAAGTTAAATAACGCAGAGCTGGGGTCTAATTCTCACATTCGTAATCGAAATTGCGTTCGAATAGAAAATAATTTCGATAGCGAGAAATTTTCTGATGATGTTACTCGACACAGGGGGCTAATTCTAGCATTCGTATACGAACGAATTTTTACTCGAACGTGCGAGTTTTTTTAGTTTTGGGATTCTCTTACTCGTTATCGAGTAAAGTGTATCGTAATTTCTAATGATGACATTCGATAACGTGTGATTATTCGAAAGCAACCTTGCGAGTTTTTACTCGTAGGCACTAAAGCTTTCGAATTAACGTTTTTTTGCTGTAAAGGATAATATAAAAAAACGAAAGTAACAAGTTTGTAATAATTTATGAATAAAAAATTAATTCCAATATTTGTAGGTCAAAACTTTCAAAAATGAATTACACCCAGAAAAAAATTCTTGGAAATTTCATGGTTAGGTTAGGTTAGAGGACGTGTACTTGCCAACTGTGACAAGTACAGTACCCGGAGGTCGAATTGACCCATTGTACAACGTCCTAGCTTCTCATACCACTCGTGTTGTGTGCGTTAATTTTATACATGAGTACAGTTTAAGGTCGACTCCCAATTCAGATTTTTGAGAAGCTTTTCATGGTAATTTTTACTCTCAGGCAAAGAGTATTTTACCAAATACTCCTCAGGGAATGGCAAGAGAGCTAATCAGCTATGGGAACAGCTCACAGCTCAGCTCAATGCAAAGATGCAAAATTGTGGCGCAAGGCAGTTTAACAAACTCTTGTTTTAGTTTACATAATAAATGCATAAATATATGTATGGCTTTAAGTATACGCTTTCTTTTTCCTGAGAATCAGAAGAAGACGAATTAAACCAAAATATACTATCCATTATACGAAACATTACAACTTTAATAAAATTTTCTTCCTTGGATTAATTAAATTTATTTTATTTTTGTGAGAAAACATATGTTTTTTGTTTACAATTTTTGCATTTTAGTCAGTGCTCTAAAACGAAATAATTAACTCGTTTCACAACACCTAAGCAACAAATCGATTCGTTTCGTATCGAGTAACACAGAATCGAAACGAGATTTTGACAGTTAACCTAGCATTGAGAAAGGGACAACAAATATTACCAAAAAAGAAGTCGCCGTGGTCTAGTAGGTAGTGTGTTGGCTTATTAGACGAAAGGCCCGAGTTCGAATCACAGGTCAGACATCAAAACGAAAATATGAAAATATTTCTTCGGCGACTTCCTCTCAGCAGATTTCTGGCAAAAACTCTGAGAGTAAAAATTGCCATGAAAAGCTTCTCAAAAAATCTGTCGTTCGGAGTCGACTTTAAACTGTAGGTCCCGCCTCTCATGTATAAAATTAACGCACACAACATGAGTGGTGTTGAGAAGCTAGGCCGTAATCATGACTGAAGGGTTGTAATGGCCAATTATGTATGTATGTATGTGAGAAAACATATGTTATTTGTTTACATTTTTTGAATTTTAGTCAGTGCTCTAAAATGAAATAATTAACTCGTTTCACAACACCTAAGGAACAAATCGATTCGTTTCGTATCGAGTAACATCATCAGAAAATTTCTCGCTTTCGAAATTATTTTCTATTCGAACACAATTTCGATCACGAATGCGAGAATTAGGCCCCAGAATACACACAGAATCGAAACTTTTGACGTTTAATAAACGCTCAAAGCAGTAGCTTAACTTATCTATTAGAGGGAGAAACAAAATATTAAAATATATTGCGAAACAAATGTGTTAGAAGCAACAGATATACAGAGTGAAAACTGGTGGTTAAAGTAGAAAAACTAAATGCAAATAAACATTTATTTTGTGTTAAAAAAGGGAAAATTTAGAATATTTTTTAATTTCTTCAATGAAAATTTTAAAGATTCTTAAATATTTAAATATTAATCGAAATGTGGGTGATTTTCGGTCATAATGAATATAGTTTCTTGTGCGAGAGGTAATTAAGAAGCTAAATTTTACAAGATCAAAATAAGACGTACTGCTCATAAAAAATTTTTCTTGCTGAAAGATGCCAATATTTTTTAATTTCTTGAAAGGAAAAGTTAAAAAGGTTATTGTTATTAGTTGTTTTTATTATTTATTAATATTTTTAGACAAAAGTTACATTTTTTATTAACTCTCGCCAATATAAAAAACCCACCCCGAAAACTAAAAAAAACATAAATAAACAAAAAAGAGTTGCAATCAGAGAGGGACAGAAATACTTTTTTGGTAATATTTGTTGTCCCTTTCTCAATGCTAGGTTAACTGTCAAAATCTCGTTTCGATTCTGTGTTACTCGATACGAAACGAATCGATTTGTTGCTTAGGTGTTGTGAAACGAGTTAATTATTTCGTTTTAGAGCACTGACTAAAATGCAAAAATTGTAAACAAAAAACATATGTTTTCTTACAAAAATAAAATAAATTTAATTAATCCAAAGAAGAAAATTTTATTAAAGTTGTAATATTTCGTATAATGGATAGTGTATTTTGGTTTTACTCGTCTTCTTCTGATTCTCAGGAAAAAGGAAGCGTATACTTAAAGACATACACATATTTATACATTTATTATGTAAACTAAAACAAGAGTTTGTTAAACTTCCTTGCGCCACAATTTTGCATCTTTGATTGGTGGGCCGGAAGCATTGAGCTTAGCTGTGAGCTGTTCCCGTAGCTGATTAGCTCTTGTCTTTCCTTGAGGAGTATTTGGTAAAATACTCTTTGCCAATTCTGAATGCTTAACCATGAAATTAAGTCGCCGTGGTCTAGTAGGTAGTGCGTTGGCTTATTAGACGAAAGGCCCGAGTTCAAATCCCAGGTCAGACATCAGAACGAAAATATGAAAATTTTTCTTCGGCGACTTCCTCTCAGCAGATTTCTGGCAAAAACTCTGAGAGTAAAAATTGTCATGAAAAGCTTCTCAAAAATCTGTCGTTCGGAGTCGACTTTAAACTGTAGGTTCCGCTACTCATGTATAAAATTAACGCACACAACACGAGTGGTGTGAGAAGCTAGGACGTTGTACAATGGGTCAATTCGACCTCCGTGTAGTGTACTTGTTACAGTTGACAAGTACACGTCCTAGCCTAACCGTGAAATTTCCAAGAATTTTCTTCTGTGTGTAATTCATTTTTGAAAGTTTTTATTATTATTATTATTTATTTATTTAGTAGTATCAAAATATACTTTATAATGACAGTTTAAAAAATATATACATAAGTGCTCAGTGCTTAAATAAAAATAAAAAGTATTTCAAATGCCCTGATAAATAACACTTTTAACAAAAATTACACACTTCTTAAAAACATTAAAGTTTCTTTCATTCTTAACATCATTTTGTAGTAAATTAAATAATTGCAATCCTTTGTAAAACAAACATCTTTTCATTGCATTGTTCGTCGGTCTATTTATTCTGAAGTCTTCAGCATTTCGAAGATTATATGGCTGACTTTCGCTAACGTAATTCAATTGTTCTGTTAGATACTCCGGCGCATTACCCATTTTCATTTTATATATAAATGTAATTGTGTTAAGTTGAAGTCTCTGCCTAATATTTAGCCATTTCAATGTGTTCAGCAAATGTTCTATCGAAGTATATCTATTGCATTTAATTATTGCTCTCATTGCCTTGTTTTGTAGCTTCTGTAGCCTTTCTATCTGTGTATTTGTGCAGCATGTGTATAAAATTTTAGACCCATACTCGAAATGGGGTTTGATGAGCGTGTTATATATATTTATGGCAGTTATTGTGGATATTTTATTTCTAATTCTTTTAAAAAAAACAATTTTTTCCCCTATTTTTTGCATATATATTCTACATGATCTTTAAAGTTCAACTTTTTGTCTATTATACAACCTAAATATTTTACGTTATCAACTTTTTCAATTACTTTATTATTGATATTGAAAGCGGAGTTGCTGTTCATATTTATTTCCATTATTTTTGTTTTGTTTTCGTTAAGTTTAAGTTTATTCATTTTTAACCATTTATTTACACTATTCATATCTTCCATTAAATATCTTTGGCACTGTTCATCACTTTCCGCTTCATTATATATAAGAGTGTCATCCGCGTACATCACTATTTCACACCTTTGTAGTACATTTGGCAAATCGTTTATATAAATTATAAAAAGAAGAGCACCCAGAATAGATCCCTGGGGAACTCCAAATTCATTATTTATCGGACACGATACAACACTATTGACTTTTGTAATTTGTTTTCTGTTTGTTAGGTAAGATTTAAACAAATTGAATTCTTTATACTGTATACCATACATATATAACTTTTTTAATAATATTTCTCGGTCTATCGTTTCAAATGCTCTTTTTAAATCAAGAAAGATTGCTATTATCTTCTTACTATTACTTATATTTTTCCACTTATTTATAACGTAATTAACCGCCGTTTCACAAGAAAATTGTTTCCGAAAACCCGATTGATATTTTGATAGAATGTTATTTTTTTTCTAAATAGTCCTCCAACTGTTCTTTGACAACTTTTTCCAGAATTTTTTCACATAATTTCAGTGAGTTTATTGGACGAAATTCATCACATTTATTTGTCCTTAGAATTTTTTCAATGGGAGTTACCATTGTTGTTTTCCAATTTTCCGGAAATAAGCCCGTTTCTAAAGGTGTATTCACTATTTTTAATAAAGTGTTTCCAATCAAATGCCAATTATCCAGGATAAGAGAAATTTGTACTTTATTGTAATCTGGCTTCTTTTTCACGCTTTTACATACGATTTTAAGTTCAAAAATTGATATTGGTCTGAAATTAAATCTACTGTTAACACCACATATTTGATTAATATATTGCACATTTTCAATATTATCTCTAATCTCTTTGATGCTGTTTACGAAATAATCATTAAATTGATTTGCTATATCACAGCTATTTGTATATTCTATCATATTAAATAACACATTTTTAATCACAGACCTTGGTTTTTTTAGCACTAAGTTTTTAATATTACTCCACATTTGTTTTTGATCATTCGCATTAATTATTTTCTTATTAATATATGCATTTTTTCATATTCTAATTTTGTTTTGAATACATTTCTTGCTTCCTTGTAATTTTTCCACTCAACACTTGTGTTTTCAATTTTCGCCGTATTATATTTTAAAATCTTGTCTCTTTTCATGTTTTGTAATGTTCTATTAAACCACTTGTTTTCAATTCTTTTATCACTAGTTGTTTTTTTGACAGTTTGCATTCTAATTGTATTTTCAATAGATTGATCAAATATTTCTACGTTATCCTTCAACTCCCGGTTCTCATCAAATTTTAATATGGCACTTATCTCTCTTTGGAACTTAAACTTATCGTATTAAAAAACCTCAACTTGTCTTTTGTTTTCATTATCAGTATTTCCGTAATTATCTTCAACATTAATCTGTATTATCTCATGGTCCGATATTTTGTGCACTCTACTATTATTAACATTTATATTAACTTTGTTCGTTGTAATATAATCTATTAACGTTTTGGTTTCCTGCGTGACTCTAGTATACTCGGTAACAACTTGTTTTAGACCATTATCATGTATTATCTGTTTTAATCTATTTTTATACATACTTTCTCTTTTCCAATCTACATTAAAATCTCCAGCGACAATTATTTCTGTATTGCACTCACTGAGTTCTTTAATTATGTTTTCAAAAACTTCATAAAATTCATTTTCTTGACTGCTCGGGGATCTGTACACTCCTGCTATTATCATTGACATATTCCTGTATTTAACTCTATAAGCACCCATCCAGTATTTAAAAATTCGCACCTTTTCACATATT
Organism: Sarcophaga rosellei; assembly: GCA_930367235.1. Classification (NCBI taxonomy): domain Eukaryota; kingdom Metazoa; phylum Arthropoda; class Insecta; order Diptera; family Sarcophagidae; genus Sarcophaga; species Sarcophaga rosellei. The sequence continues at coordinate 41,344,399 of OV884021.1, read as the reverse complement.
AAACTTACTTGCCAATTCTTATTGAAATATATAACTACGCCACCGGTTCTTGAGGAGTTAGAAAATGTAACATATTGTTGATATCCCTGTAGCCTTATTTCATTTTCATCAATTTCATCAGTTACATGTGTTTCCGAAAGAATTATAAAATCTGGTTTGTCAATGTCAGCTATTGCTTCAATTTGGTTGAAGTTGTTAATTAAACCTTGAATATTTGTGTAGATCCCATGAATATTCCTTAATTGTTAATCCTCTAAACCCAATCTCCTTTTTTCATTTTTAGGTGGTTTTGTAATACAGGACACTCATTACTTGTTGTATCGTGACTTTCATCAATACCCAAATTTAACTTCATATTTGCTTTAATACAGTTTATGCATTTTTTTATATGTTCTCTACTACATCCTCTTGTTTCATGATTTTCATGGCATTTTAGACAAATTACATTTTTTTACAGTCCTTAGATTTATGGTTAAACCCCTTGCATTTAAAACATCTTATTATTTCCGTACCGTCGAGTACTCGACATTTTTCCCATCCAACATTTACTTTCTGCATAGCTAACACTTTTGGGTATGTTTCTTTATCAATCTTGAATTTTGCATTGTACAATATCTTGTTATATTTTTTAACTTCATAAATCTTTATTAATTCAATTGAACTATTCTCTAAAACATTATTTTGTTTTTTCATTTTTTCGATGATTTCTTTATTTTCATATTTTAATGTAATATCCGTTACAACAATGGACAATTCAACTTCATTTGGGACACGTACTTCATATTTTTCACTCAATTTTGTCTCAATTGCAGATTTTATTTTTGCCCTTTCATTTGTGTTCTCACTTTGTATTACTACTGTACCATTTTTCCTATTTTCAATGTTCGTTATTTTAAAGTCTACTGGATTTGCTTTTTTGTTTAAATCTTCTTTTGGTTTTTCAATTTTCTGTTTTTCTTTTGGTTTGATTATTAGTGGCACTTGATTTTTTACTTCTGGCAATACCGAACTACTTTTCAATGTTTCAGCAAAAGACAATTTATTCTGTTTGACATTTGTATCTTTTATCACCTTCTTTATTTCATCGCACATCATCACATTGTTTTTCTGAACACTGTTACATATTTCTTGATTTTTGTTTTCATAATCTTTCATATTACCACAAAGTAACTTCATTTCATTTAAATTTTTTTCACACGCTTTTTGAGTTTTATCCAATATCTTGAGTCTTTCCACATACCGATTTTCTATTGCTTCCAGTAATTTTTTTATTTCTGTTTCATTTTGTCTCAGTGATGTTTCGAATTCCATTTTATATTCTTTTAAATTTTGTTTATTTTTTTGAACGCCATCTTGAATTTCACCCAGCACTAATGCCATGTTCGCACGGCAGCAATTTTTCGTAATTCGCTCTCTCATTCGCAATTCAACACCCAATTATGTGCTAAATTACGTTATTCGCCATACAAAATTTTGTGAGCGAATTACCCAAATTGTGTGTAATCCAATTATCTATTACCCTGTGGATTACTTAAAATCAATGTTATCTCTAAATTTTATCGCATTTTTGCCATCACCAGCTGCCAAAACACAAAAAATATAAACAAAAAATATTGTAAACAATAAACAATAATGGAATCCAAAAATAATATTTTAAAAAAGTATTATTTATAAGAAAGTTATTCGCGAAATTAGCGGAGGAAGCCACTATGTGTGTAGAAAACCTTTTGAAAAGTATTTGCAGCTTTTGAAGAAGCTGTATGAAAAATATTAATAATAATTTAGTAATAAAAAGAAGAAGAACTGTAAAAAAGAATTACAAAACTACCGTGTGAACGTGATAATTCAAATAAGTAATTCAAACAGAGAGCGAAGTAATTCGAAGGCTCGTGCGAACATAGCATAAATCTACGTTTCGAATGCTCATACGTTATCGAATGTCATCATTAGAAATTTCGATACACTTTACCCGATAACTAATAAGAGAATCCCAAAACTAAAAAAACTCGCACGTTTGAGGAAAAATTCGTTCGTATACGAATGCTAGAATTAACCCCCTGTTTTATTTTGTTTTTATTAAAAAAAATACATTTCTGTAGAGTGAAGTAACGATTATTATAAATTCGTTTTATAACCAAGAAAATATTTAAGTTATAATTCGATAAGGAAAAACCATACATACATACATTACAACCCTTCAGTCAGCATTACGGCCTAGCTTCTCACACCACTCAAGTTGTGTGCCTTAATTTTATACTTGAGTGACCTAAAGTTTAACGTCGACTCCGAACGACAGATTTTGAGAAACTTTTTCATCGCAAGTTTATTTACTCTCAGAGTTTTTGCCAGAAATCTGATGAGAGGAAGTCGACGGAGAAATATTATTTTTTTTTTATATTTCGTTTTGATGTCTGGCCTGGGGAAAAACCATATTAGTTATATATAATTATACAATTATACGTTTGTACTCTCAATTTCTAAAATATCTTTAATTTTAACTTTGTTTACTTATTGTATTGAATTTCGACGGGAAAAAGTTTTATATAGGTTAGTGTCCTGGAGAATTTAGGAGGATTTGCGCTTACTTAAATTTGCTTCTAGGTTATATATAAAATAAACACATTTTTGTATGGATAACTGGATGTGTCAAAATTTTTACTTCGCACCCTGTTATTTAATAGAACTTTATTTCGCCATAAATACACTGTCTTTGCTTAACTTAACTCCTATTACTCCAAAACGTTATTCAGTATACTTTAAACTCAGCATCAAAAAAGAGTGAAAAAATAAGAAATTTTAAAAAACTCATTACCAATTTGTTGTTATTGAAATTAAAATTTACATCAAATTGACAATATTACTTGCAGGCAGTTACACACAAGTATATATATATATATATATACATATATATATAAAGGGTGATTTTTTAAGAGCTATAGGAAAATTAAAAAAAAAAAAAATTCAGAAAAATGCATGAAATCTTTATTTGAATCAATAGTACGGTCCATATAATTTAATGTTTGAAGATTATTTCATGCAAATGTTGATCGCGACTGCGCCTCAAATGGTCCATCCGCTTAGTCCAATTTTGGCATACTCTTTCCAACATTTCAGCCGGTATCTCACGAAGAAATGCTTCAATGTTGTCTTCCAATTCGTCAATTGAAGCGGGCTTGAAATAAAATGTTCACCGAACTCGCCTCTCAGTATGGCCATTGTTACGCGTGCTGTGTGGCATGTGGCACTGTCTTGTTGAAACTACATGTCATGCAAGTCAAGCTCTCGCATTTTGGGCAAAAAAAAAGTAGGATATCATCTCACGGTAGCGGTCACCATTCACAGTTACGGTACGATTCGCAGCATCTTTGAAGAAGTACGGTCCAATGATGCCACCAGTAGCGGTAGGTCGTCCGGCTTCAATTCTTGCACCAGCTGTAGTTTGAAAGGCTTCACACCTAAATCCTTCCGCAAAATTTTCCACGTTGTTGAGTAACAGAGGCCCAATTGCTCCGAACGGCGACGAATCGATAATTGATGGTCATCATTAACACTGGCCGATACAGCTGCGATATTTTCTTCAGTTCGCATTCTATGTAAGCGTGTTGTGCGAAACTTAGTCACAATGGCCCGAATAGCTGCTTCAGTGGGTCGATTAAACTGACCATAAAATGGAAGAAGCACGCGATGAACTTTCTTAACAGAGCACACATTTTGATAAGAAAATTCAATGATTTGCAAGCGTTGTTCGTTTGTAAGACGATTCATGGTTATATTATAGACCAAACTGAAGATGTTTGACAGTGAAACAAAACACGAAACGTGCGTGACCTGTTTAAACCAGTGCTGCCAAAAAGATAATAGCTAAAAAATCACCCGTTATATATATATATATATATATATATATATATATATATATATATATATATATAAGGGATGTGGGTTAATTAAATAATAATAAAAAAATTTTAATGTATCTAAATGCGTTAGAAATGTTGAATAATCTGATCTATGAAACTGCTTCTAGAAATACTCCTCAACATCCTGCAAAATTAAGAAGCGATGTAAAAATATGTTCTGCAATAAGAGAACTTATAAGAAACAAGTGTATGCTACGAAGAATATACCAAAACAGTAGAAGTCCAATTGATAAAACTTATTGAAATAGAGCTTCAATTTATTTAAAAAAGCGTTTAAGAGAATATAAGAATGAGTCAGTTGCAAGCTATTTAAGAAATATTAATATGTAAAACAAAGATGAATACAAACTTTGGAGGGCCATAAAATATCTTAGACGGACTGTTTACCGTTCAAAGGCTAGAATGGGCAATGTTGCAGGTCATATAACTGCAAAAGTAATGAGTTTAAAAAATATCTCGAGCGAAATAATACATTTTTTAGATCACCGTAATGGTTGCGCCGTCCTCATTTTCAAAGAAATATGTGCCAATGATGCCTCCGCACCCAACAGTCACTCGGTATATGTGCATTGGCTTCTGTAAGACCACGGGTTTTCTGAGCTCCAAATACGGCAATTTTGCTTATTAACGTAAACACCAAGGTGAAAATGAGCTTCATCCGAAAAGATGATTTTACCAATTTCTCGTTTGGCAAATAAATCCCAACGTTGCTCAATCGTAAATCGATTCATTACGTTCAGTGGAAGTAATATTCTAAATTTTGTGACAGAATAGAATGGCAAAAGTATTGCCAGATTCGAAATAACCGATGCACTAAGTGGCATTTACCCTGAAAAGCTGGCCAAAAAGGCAAAAATGAATTTAGAGAAATTTAAGAAACTGAGTATGCACTTCGATAGATAACAAAATTCTGCATTATATAGTGAATTTTCGCAACTAAGTTGAGATTTGTAGATTTGAGACGATGTCAAAGTCGAGAATTATTAAATTACTCCTTCCTGACATCGATGATGAAAATGATAACGATTTTAACGATTGTAGTTAGTTTCACTTTTTAAATATTAAATAATGGAAAGTAAATGTTATAAATAAATATTAATTATCATAGAACTTTAAAAACAATTATATATATCGACTATTATAACAATATGAGATGTATGTTTGATTTTCTTACTTACTTAGGGGCACTTATAATCCGATCATAATAAAATCAGATAAAATGATTCACATTCATATTAACACGTTCACGCCGGCACGTACCACCGGTGGCCCGCACTAGACTGCCTCATCGGGCGGCGTGTACCACCGGTAGCCCGCACTTAATCATGCTATTGGAACACACGTAATACCAAATATTTAGATCTTTAACAGTTCGACTGTCGAAAAAAAATACCTGAGAGTCACACTGTTCTATTTCACCGTAAAAATTCAAAAGATTTAATGAGGATGGGACGAATTCCCAAAAAAATACACAAAACTTTAAACGATACCATTGTATTGTTACTAAACAGCTGCCGTCCGATAGAGCGAACCATGAATTTAAGCGCCGGCGTGAACGTGTTAAACATGTTCATGTCGAATTTCATCGAGGTAATAGAATTTTTAAGCCAATTATAATTGCTAAACATATTTTCTTAAGGGGCCCTATTTTGGACCTAGGGGCAATTATGGACCGACCATAACAAAATTTGGTAATATGATTTAGATTTACAAAATACACGTTCATACCGAATTTCATCACGATACCGATGTTTTTAAGCCATTTATAAGCGTAAACGTGAATTTCTAAAGGGTACTTTATATGGGGACTAGGGTCAAGTGTGATCCGATTTTCACCAAACTTTACACAATGATTTCTTAGTACACAGAACTGATCCATGCTAAATTTTATCATGATTGTTGCATAATTATCATAATTATGTGTAAATAAGTGCAATTTCGAGGAGAATTTGTATGGGGGCTAGGCGAAATCACGGACCGATTTGAACCAAAATCAGTTGGGTTCATCACTAACACTATCAAAAAATTGCAGCCATTAACTCATAAAACACTTCTATTAATTTTGGCCAGGTTTTCAGGCAAAATGCCCCTCTGTGCGATGGTTCAAACTTAAATTGATAGGTTGGCCCACCCGTTAGAATTATGGAATACCGTTTCCTCTTACTGAACACATCTCATTCATATTTAGTTGTTGTTGTTGTAACATCTCTGCTTTTGTGGCCGAAATTGTTTTCCTGTTGAATAATTAAGAAATATATTAAAGCTATTATATTGTACGTCTTGTAAAATGTGTGCAGTTGCTAGATGGGGACCATCTGTGAGAGTATGGTTGAGGGGGTGCGAGGATAGGTAGCAAGCAATAAGATATTGTTTACTCAGAAGTTCGTTATGTTTTCTGACCGACAATATCTTCGTGCAGGTGATCCAAACTTGGGCATCTTCATGTATCTTGGAGAGATACAAAGTGCGCGATTCTGTGTTGTTTACAGAGCTCGCTACTGGGCGTAACATAAAGTTTTTGTTTTTAAAATGTCTTTCATGAGAATGGGGTGATCGATGGTGTCAAAGGCCTTGGAGAGGTCAAGGGCCGCCAAAATAGTGCGTTGATACGGTCCTTGTTGGTTAAGACCGTTAGCTATCTGAACAGAGATTTTAGTTAGTGTTGTTAGTAGTTGGTGGTGCTATGTGACTCCCTAACTCCATTTTGGTGATTGACTAAAGGAAAATGTTGCTTAAAAGCTGGGAGCAATAAGGTTTTAGAATTAGATAAGTGTCTCGGATTCATATTTAGTAGTAAATGGAGTTAGGTATACAGTTTCTTAAACTTGTCCCTATATTTTCGGAATTGTAAATTCATAAGTATCTTATAAAGTAAGAAAAAAAATTTCGTTTTCGTGTTTTTTTTATTTAGAATTATGTAAAATAACACTCATCCAGTTTTTCAAGTATATCTTGCAAAAATTAAGTGAGTATTCTATATCACTCGACATCGATTATAGGATATCAGATGAGAAATTGATGGAGAACCCAACTTCTATTGTTAAAAAGTTAAATGCTGCGATCGAAGAATGTAAAAGTTCAATAAAATCTATCAATCGGGCTAATGATTTACATACTCAAATTTCTAAAAGCAAAAGGTTTTGGTTCCAAGTTCTAAAACAGTGCCTTTGTCTGTCCAATTAGGCGTTTGACATGAAATTCATTTATATTGTTTTCTTTTTTTGTTTTAAAAATATTTTTAAATAATAATGCTAAAGTGGGTATCACACGACATGTATTTTACATATGTACTGTCACTTTCTTTATCCATATGTAATTCCGTATGTATGTCAAAGTTGTCATAATTTTGGCTATCACACCTGCGTATGTTTTCCGTATGACATAACCTAAAACAGTAAACAACAGACTGACTTTTTATTGTGTATAAATTGTTAAAAATAATTAACAAAGTGAAATGGATGTAAACACCGCTGATAAAACAATTGTAGTGTCCAGCATTATTGCAATAATATCAGCAATAAAAATTAAAAATAGAAAAGAAAAAATTAAATTAAAAAAGAATCAGTCTTTATGGATTCTGGACTAGGGTTCGCATCAATGGCTATGGACGCACTGCGTTTGGAAGACCCAAACGTGTGTGAGTATTGTAGAGACACTCATAAGTTCGCCACATTCCAATAATTTCAAGAATTGCTTCTTTGGGCCAATCCAACTGCAATAAATGTAATAAACATTATTTAATTCATTAAAATATGGAACAATACTTACTTTTTCATGTTCTTTACTCATTTTCTTTAAATTTGTTCACAATTATTTTTTTTCGAAAAAATTTTCTAAAAACCTGTTTTGTTTATGTTTGTCACAGAAAAATAGAGCAAGCTCTAATTGAAAAAATTACATATGTATTTTACATATGCAATGTTTCACATGTATCAGACGATGTGTACAACTTTTGCATATAGAAAATTTCACAGTACATATCGTCACCTAAAATGCAAAATAACGTATCATTTTACAGGAGAAGCAAAAACCGTTATAACGTTGAATGGAAAATATTGCATCTAGAAATGAAAAATTTTGTTGCTAAGCTCAAAAAAGGGTAGGAGATCAATTCCAGAAGAAAAAATAATATATTTCAAAAACGTGTTGAAGTTATGTTTGTTACGTTATTTTGAATTTAAATTTTCTGAAACAAAATGACGTATCATCAATGAACAAATTTTAATATGAAGTGGAAAAATGCGAAAAAAATCGAAAAGCGATTAAATGAGGTTGAATAAAAGGCAATGGAGTTGTTTGTTTTTGTTAATATTTCAATTTACTGTGTTTTATTGAATAAAATTCGGTTTAATTAAACAAAAAATGTAATTCATTTAAGGTTTTTTTCTGAACACATTGTAGTTTATTTTGAATTTTCTTTATAAAATCGTCATTTTTTGACGCAGATGCATAATTTTTTTTGGAGACGTGTATTTTTATCTAATGAATCATAATCAATCAAAAACCCGATTTTCATTTTTTTGATGATCCGTTGTTTTGCATTTCAGGTGACGATATGTAAAATACATGTCGTGTGATAATAGCTTAAGTATTATACATTGTTTAAAAGCTTTTTTAATTATATATTAATCCATAATTTTTTTTTAAATATTCCCACAGAAGTGGAAAATCGGTATTTGAAAAATATCATACCTAGTGCCCAATTATACGTTTAAGCCACTGTATGCTAATTTTTGAAACATATATCACATCCTCTATTATTGGAAGACATACCCGACATTTATTAAAGAATCCTTTTTATATCATATTTTTTGTAGATCATAACAATAGAAACATAGACGAAGCTGCTAATTTGGAAGGTGATATTAACAAATCTACCGACGAAACAAGGGAGAAAACACCTATGTGTCTCATAAATGATCTAGCGAGATATAATAAGGTAAGTTAAATTTTAATTTAAATTAAGATTAGATTAACTAACAATAATGAAGAAAATTTAACCAAAATTAATTTTATTGTATATACTAAAAAAAAAGACGAATCAAGCACCTTTAGGATATTTTTCTGAAATTCCAAATCTTATTATAGATACATATTCGTTGTATGAGATATTCATTAGAAAAAATGTCAGTGTTGGTTAAATGCGATTTTACTTTTATTATTATTACACATTAGATTTATAATTAAATTATAAAATCTAAATAATAAAATAAGCAGCACTCGCAACGAGGCCAACGGTAATAACACTATGCGACAAAATACAAAAAATAACTACATACTAACTAAGTTGTTCAATTAGTCGAGTAGAACTCAAAAGAACATTTTTATTTTCCTCGTACCCTCCAAACTCATTTTATTTGACAAAAACGGTTTTTTGGACTTTACCCACAAATTTATTGATTACACAAATATTTTTTAACCGATGTCCAAAGTTTAAACCTTATTAAAAAGGAGAGGGATGGCCCTTTAAAACGATATACATACATATATTATTTGACTATGGGGTTTGATAAGGTAAACTTGACAAATGCGAATTTTTTTCAAGTTTGTCCGTTATAGCAGCAAACTTTAATTAAAAGTATGAAATAAGTGAGAACTTTCTTAAAGAGAATTATCTTGTGAAGAGATAGATTGACACTTTGTTTGATAAAATCGGACAAAAATTACTATAGTTATTATATAAAGAGTCTTACAGCCGAGTTATATTTTTCATATAATGCACTTTCAAATGTCATCACTTATTTTATACTTTTTAATTAAAATTTGTCGCCGTAGTCTTGTAGGTAGTGTGTTCGCTTATTAGACTTAAAGCCCGGGTTCGAGCCCCAGGCCAGACATCAAAACGAAATATGAAAAAAACAGTATTTCTTCGGCGACTACCTCTCAGCAGATTTCTGGCAAAAACTCTGAGATTACATAAATGAAGAAGTTTCTCAAAATCTGTCGTTCGGAGTCGACGTTAAACTGTAGGTTCCGCCACTCAAGTATATAATTAAGGCACACAACATGAGTGGTGTGAGAAGCTAGGCCGTAATCCTGACTGAAGGGTTGTAATGGCCAATTGTGTATATATGTAATTAAATTTTGCAATTAAGAATGGTCAAACTTGGAAAAATAATAAAAAAATTATATTTTCGAAGTTTACCCCATCAAAACTCATAACATATAAATTTGAACAAAATGTTTTTGTATATCATTTTAAAGGTTAATCTCTCCCCTTTCTAAAAACTTTAAATTTCGAAAATAGGTTGAAACATATTTGGGTAATCAATAATTTTGAGTGAAAAGGTAAAAAAAACCGTTTTTTTTTGTCAACTAAATCAATTTTGGAGGGTTCGAGAGAAATAAAAAAAAAGTATTTTTGAGTTCTACTCAACCTAGTGAATAACTTAGACTATGTAGTTACTCGGGTGTATTTTTACTGTCTCACGGTGTAATTATAAATGACTTAAATAATAAAAGAAGATTCAAAACTTGAATAGTAGAATTCTTAATTAAATAATCACACAATTTTCTTTATAAAATTCTGTTTTGTAGGTGCACGATTTCTAATGTATGCTACAGCTTCTGCCTAAAAGTGAATTAACATACTTCTTGTCATTTCAATCAGTGTGCAGTTGGCACGCTCGGCCACATCATTTTGTTGTAGTGTTTATGGGGCAGAGAGTTGTCTTTTAATTTCACACTTGTTTAAATGGTCACAAACCTTTTACTTACGAACTCGCCGCCATTGTCAATTCTGACACATTTAATTTTTCTTTCTGTTTGCCGATCTACCATATTTTGAAACATTCCAAATTTATCATAGTCTTCATTCTTCAAAATTTATAAATACACGCCGTGAATGATATAAAATAATGCGAACAACCAAGCGTTTGTGTGTTGTATGGGCCTCACACGTCCGTATGTATTAACTCCAGTATATTCTTCGATTTTATTTCATTATTATTATTAAAAGGTATTACATAGATTTTTGCCTTCATACAAGAAACACTGTTCGGATTATTCCTAAAATATACTTGATTCAAACCTCGTTCCATTTTTTTCTGTTGTAATTAATGCAGGCTTTTATAATTTAAGTGTCCATATCTATTATGCCACTTAACGTCGTCGCTTTGTTTGATTTGAAAAGCTTTGTTAATTTCGAACACGAACAAGTTGTTTAGCTTCCTTGCAACTAAGACGACTTCATTATTTTCTCCAAAAATTCTGCTTTCTCCTTTCCAAACTTAACAGCTCTGCTTACAGAAATAAAATTACTATTTAAATTTGGCACATACAAAACGTTACGTAAAAGTATATCTCCAAGATCTGCTATGATGTTTACGTCACCAATATCTTCGTTTTTTGTGTTCACTCATTGTTGTAAAACATTCTCGATCATCAGTCATTTATGCGGTTGCGTCACTATCAACGCACCAGATATTTATTTTTATTGTATTTGATTCTGCAGCCGCCAATACAGTAAATTGTAACTGTCTCTTTTCTTGCTTGTTATATTGTCTTCGTCTCGAGTAGCAGGTAGGTGCAAAATGTCCTTGTTTACCACAAATATAACAACAGCCTGTACTTATTATTCTATTTTGTTGCTGCGTTCTTTTTTCAAAGTGTTGTTTTTTTATTACGTTCGGCATTTTGTGTTTTTCCTTTTGCTGCAAAAGCTGACTGCGTCTTTTCATTTTCTTTTTGAGTCTTCCTTTCATACTCTTCCAACAGCTTTACTTTTAAAATTTTCATTGACAGTAAACTGTCCCTGGTCTAAACGGGCACGTCAAACTGATCATACTGCGTCGGCAAACTAGATAATAGTATGATTGATATCAGCTCCTCATTCATATCAATCTCAATTTTAGTCAATTTATCTATAATGCTGCATCTCCCGTATGCCCATTTAATAACTGCTTAAACATGTACACTTTTTTGATTTTTAATTTATGGTGATTTCTTTTCTGGTAAAAAATGTTGCCTACATATTTTGTAGCACTTATTGGAGGTTGCACAAACCCTCATAAAGTGTTGCATTTTAAACGATTATAAAAGAACAAAAATCGTTGCCCTTTATGCAATTATTTTTGTAGTTTTATATCAATTTAGCGTTTTTTTTACTTAATTAACCATTTTAAAACTAATCATTGTATAGAAAACGAAAAAATATTTTTTTTAATGATCCAAATAATTTCTAAAAAAATTATTTTTTTATTTTCGAAGAGCTAACTTTACAAAAAATGTTTTAAATAAAAAAAAATAATATTTTACCGAGGGCTCCGCGGTCATACAAGTTAAAACTATTTTTATGTAAAATTCCACTTAATAGTGTTTTCACACCAAAAGTTAAAACCTGATTTTAGCATTAAAACCATAATCAGCTGATTTTGCGTTCACACTGCAAATTTTCTTAAATCTGGTTTTAACTTTCATACATTTATGACTGTGCAACAGCTGTTTTAGTTTAAGAAAAAATATGAAAAATTAAGAAATAATATTATTAATGTTAATATTATTGTTATAATATTATTATTTATTATTGCCGCAGCATTCATTATTTAAAATTTAATTTTTTTATTCAACCGGCTTTCTGTATTTTTACATTTGTTTTTTTATTTTGTTTTTATCAGCTGTTTTCAACATTTCAGAGCTGCTAGCTCTGATTTAGTACATAAAACAAGGTTGTATTTCATAAAATCAACTTAAAACCAATTCCAAAAAGGTTTTAAGTTGGTTTTAACACAATAATTTTGTATGGTAAAAGCAGGTTTTATTTTTGATTTTAACGTTAAAACCAACTTTTGCGTTAAAACCACTCGGTGTGAAAACACTATAAGGGCCAATGTTTTCAAATCACTTTAGATGGCACAATATTTTATTAATTAGTTAGTAAACTTTTTCGAATTTTTCTATACAGCTAAAAATCAAATCAAAAATATAATTTTTAGAATTTTTTGGGAAATATTTTTATTACAAATGATAGTAACCAAATTCCATTTAAAACTATTTATAAACAGTCTTCTTATTACAATTTAAAAAAATGTTAATTTTTTAGTTAACCCATCTCAAACCTTTTTTGTTGAGATAATAATACATATGTATATGTTTCGTTGTAATCCTTGACTGGTAAATTTCATATCGGTAAATTAAATGAAAAATTGTTTTAAGCGATTTTAAAGCTCATTCTGCTTTTACAAAAATAAAATTATCAATACCTATTGTTCACGCTGGCCACCCTACTTCTAAGTTTAGATTTAAGTTTTGTTTAAGTGTATAAACCACCCCTGTGTTAGTATAAATTAATTGTGAATTATAAAGAATTAAACGAAAAGAGATCACTACCCGATCAACCCCCAACCCGAAAGCTACGTTCTTTGTACACAATAAATATATTGATATTTAAACTAATACTTCTGTATTTTTATTACCCCCAATTTTCGCTAAATATTTTATTTTATTGCTTCCCCAATTCTCCCCGAAACATTTGGTCCTTCGAGCCGGATCATCCCCTAAATAAAATAAAATATTTAGCGAGAATTGGGGGTAATAATAATACAGAAGTATTAGTTTAAATATCAATATATTTATTGTGTACAAAGAACGTACCTTTCGGGTTGGGGGTTGATCGGGTAGTGATCTCTTTTCGTTTAATTCTTTATAATTCACAATTAATTTATACTAACACAGGGGTGGTTTATACACTTAAACAAAACTTAAATCTAAACTTAGAAGTAGGGTGGCCAGCGTGAACATCCCGCCCCCTTGCAACGTTGCAACAAGAGGACCGAGAAGTCACCTGGCCAGAGATCAAATTTAACAATTCAGGGTATATTTAGATTAATATTACAATATTATTTGCTCATAAAAATAAAGTAGTTCTGGTATAATATAAGAAATATAGTTTCTAGCTGGTACTGGACATGAGAGCCTGGTTGTGGGTTGTGCTCTGCTTTTCCATTTGGTGGGAGTGGGTTCCTTCTTGTTGCCAGCTTTTTTTGTAATTAAAAACGACAAGCACACAACAGGAAACGAGAGAACGAATTAGTAATGCTCTGGATTAGAAAGCCGCACGAGCTTCACAATTGGCCGTATTAGAACGCCATTGGCAGTTCGAATTTCGGCCACTCGCACTTCGAATAAGGACCAAATAAATCCATTGGCTTCGACCAAGCCCCCTTTTTTTTGAGTTTTTCTTAATTGAAATTTATTTTCGAACCATTTTTGGATTATTTCTCTATAAATCAATTATAAAACCTGAATTTTGATAGTAAAAATGGCCGCGTTAAGAATTTAACTAGAAATTATAACCGCTTAAACGATTTGGAAAGCTTTATTCAGGCTATTCCACGAGAGGAACATTCGGTTCACTCTCTAGGTGTTCATCGGCAGGAGTTGACCCGTTTGTGGGAAGTCTTTCGTGACAGTTACGAAGACTTGTTGGAAAATGCCGAAGACACCAAGGTCTCAACGAAAGACGCGACGGCCAAATATATGTCAGGATACACCTTATACTTTCAATGTGCCTCGTTTATTGATGGAATAATTGATAGCCTTAAAAGTAAGGCCACGAAACCTATTACTGGCACAATCCCCATTCACCTTCCCCCATGTGACACCCCAACCTTTTCTGGCGATTATGCGTCATGGCCAACATTCCGAGATATGTTTTCGGCCATTTACGGAACTAACCCCCACATTAGTAACATCCAAAGGATGTATTATCTTTTGCAAAAGACGGAAGGTGAGGCGAGGGACATTATTCGAACTTGCCCCATGACGAATGATGGGTTCGACATGACTTGGCAGAACCTGGTAGATCGGTATGAGAATAAGCGCGTTTTAGTGAATTCTCAATTGAAAACTCTTTTTAACCTCTCTTCCATATCTAATGAATCTGGCCCTTCCATTAAGAGTCTACAACGGACAATTAATGATTGCATTTCTAATTTGTCGTTGTTGGGCATAGAAACTAAAAATTGGGACATAATTTTCGTTTACATTTGCTCCACTAAACTCTCCAAACACACCCTAGGTCTTTGGGAGCAGTCTCAAGGGCCTTGCTCCGACCTACCTAAGTGGAGCAAGATGGATGAATTCCTGACTGCCAGATACCGAACTCTGGAATCAGTTTCGGACATTATCGGCAGCCACAATTTTCCCCAAGTTACTGCACGGGTTAATAACCAAGGCAGTTCTGGTAACCTTCGAAAATTGAGAACCTTTGAGACCACTGTGGCCCCTAACTTACCCCAAAGAAAATGTCCAGTTTGCAGTGGGAATCATCCCATTCGTTTATGTTCGGACTTTTTGAGAATGACGGTTAGTGCTCGCTTGACAACCGTTAAAGAGCATAAATGCTGCACGAATTGTTTGGCAGCCTCTCATGAATTCAAAAGATGTCAGAGATCAAATGTTTGCTATATTTGCAAACAAAAACATCATTCGCTACTTCACCGTAGCGAATCTTCCCCCCGGGAGGAACCGAGGACTGGAACTTACCCCGCTAACTCTTCTACCCCATCTCCATCTCCAGATATCCCTCGGCCTTCTCCTGCACAATGGCGAAATGAAGTGGATAATGGCGCATCTACATCCGCTGCTGCTCGATCTTTTCAAAATTTCGCTACCCGATTACAGTCCACCCCGTCTTCAACAGTTCTGTTAGGAACTGCCAAGGTTAATATAGAATCAGATCATGCGATGTTTTCTACGAGAGCTCTGATAGACCCAGCGTCTCAAGCTACTTTCATATCTCGAAAATTGCAACGGAAGCTAGATCTCCCAACTTATTCGGCACCTGCTGCCACTGTTGTGGGCCTTAATGGCGCAGTGGTAGCAAACTCAACAAAACTTTGTACTATTTCGTTAGGATCTCCTATTGATCCCTCGTTTAACACGTTCACGCCGGCGCTTAAATTCATGGTTCGCTCTATCGGACGGCAGCTGTTTAGTAACAATACAAAGGTATCGTTTAAAGTTTTGTGTATTTTTTCGGGAATTCGTCCCATCCTCATTAAATCTTTTGAATTTTTAAGGTGAAATAGAACAGCGTGACTCTCAGGTATTTTTTTTCGGCAGTCGAACTGTTAAAGATATAAATATTTGGTATTACGTTTGTTCTAATAGCATGATTAAGTGCGGACCACCGGTGGTACACGCCGCCCGATGAGGCAGTCTAGTGCGGGCCACCGGTGGTACGCGCCGGCGTGAACGTGTTAAATTGACCACGGAAGCATATGTTGTTGAAAAGCTCACTGGTCAGTTACCCACATGCTCATTAGCGGAGCATGCTGATGCACCCGAACTTCTGGTGACTGGCAAAATACGTCAGTCAAATTATTTTCCCACTAAGTTCAAATTCCCTATGGACTTGAGTCTTGGTCCATCTCGTAAAGGTGCGTATGCTCAAAATTTGAGATCGGATTATTACAGAACCGCGAGGTTAAAACCTAATACGAGAAAGTTATTGGGGAATACCCTTCCCTAGACTACTCGCCGATCTATGCCTCTATTTTATTCCCCTCCTAACCCAGTTACTCTTTACCCCATCAAATCGTTATTAAATCACATCATTCATCTTTTCCTTTGAGCTATCCGAATATCCACTGGATTCCGAATTTTTGAAATTGTCAGACGCCAGCACCACTAATACTCTGTCTGGGTTCTCGTTGGAATGCGAGCATTGAAACATTTTTCTTCAAGCCAGCTCCAACGCCCTATTTCTCTATAGTCACAAACCGTTCTGTCTTGTATCAGATAGCCAAAGCTATTTGACCCCGTTGGGTGAGTGGCACCTACAACCGTATTTGTTGATATTATTATGCGACAAATTTATAAAGGCAGAACAGATTGTGACGAATGTTTGGAACCCATGACGTTTAACAGATGGCTTGAGTTTGTCGATGATTATTGGTACATCGACAGGATTAACATCCCCCGTTGGGTTAAATTAACCCTCAGCGTGAAGTACTTCATGCAATTTGTGATGCTTCTGAAAAAGCATATGCTGCCATCTGTATAGTAGAGTCCTAACCCCGTCTGGTGAATTTGTCACCCACTTACTCGCTGCCAAAGTAAAAGTTGTGCCTGTAGGATTGTAAATTCTACCCCGTTTAGAGCTCTGCTGTGCAACTCTGTTGGCAAAAAAAATGGTATTTTCACTTTGTAAGAAACTGAATCTTACCAGATCGAAAGCCATTGTGGGACAGATTCGACTATCGTTCTGTCCTGGTTTCAAAAACCCCCGTGCCATTGGGCAACTTTTGCGGCAAATCGAGTATCGTTTATCGTGCACCAGGTAGGCACTGACATTTGGTATCATATGGATTGTTGTTGTCGATTTTGTTGTCGTTCCTCATGACAAATTTGGTCGAAGCCAATGGATTTATTTGGTCCTTATTCGAAGTGCGAGTGGCCGAAATTCGAACTGCCAATGGCGTTCTAATACGGCCAATTGTGAAGCTCGTGCGGCTTTCTAATCCAGAGCATTAGTAATTCGTTCTCTCGTTTCCTGTTGTGTGCTTGTCGTTTTTAATTACAGATAATCCAATACCCGTAGGCTAGTTGTCGAACGCCTAGGACACAAACACCTCGAAAAAAGCTGGCAACAAGAAGGAACCCACTCCCACCAAATGGAAAAGCAGAGCACAACCCACAACCAGGCTCTCATGTCCAGTACCAGCTAGAAACTATATTTCTTATATTATACCAGAACTACTTTATTTTTATGAGCAAATAATATTGTAATATTAATCTAAATATACCCTGAATTGTTAAATTTGATCTCTGGCCAGGTGAATTCTCGGTCCTCTTGTTGCAACGTTGCAAGGGGGCGGGATGTTCACGCTGGCCACCCTACTTCTAAGTTTAGATTTATGTTTTGTTTAAGTGTATAAACCACCCCTGTGTTAGTATAAATTAATTGTGAATTATAAAGAATTAAACGAAAAGAGATCACTACCCGATCAACCCCCAACCCGAAAGGTACGTTCTTTGTACACAATAAATATATTGATATTTAAACTAATGCTTCTGTATTTTTATTACCCCCAATTCTCGCTAAATATTTTATTTTATTGCTTCCCCAATTCCCCCCGAAACACCTATAGTCAGCTGTTGTTTGTTTATAAATTTGTTATGAGAACCTGGCGCAATTCAAATCAAATACAGTAGTTTTGATTTAGCTGCCTTTTATTTACGTGCGCATTGCTTTTACCTGCATAAAAATTTTGAGAGCGTAATCTATAATTAAAGTAAAAATTTTAATTTAGCTGCATTTTTGACTTACCTGCACAAAAATTCTTGCAAAGTTAGTTGTGCAGGTAAGTCAAAACTACTGTATTAAAATATTATTTTTAACTCGCGGCAAGTAATTTCGTTCTAATAATAATGGATACATGTCCTCCACATCTGACGATGAAGAGGATTCCAATAAATATTCCAAAAAAATAATATTTTTTGCTTTCATTTCAATACTTTTAAAACAAATATTTTTTGTTATTTTTCTTTTTTTCAAAACAATAACAAGAACAGCTGTTTTAATAATGCTGCACTTCCAACCCTTTGATTAAATTAAGGATCAAACATGTAGCATATTTTTTGGGTTTTATGGCTAAATTTTTAGAACAGAACATGTTACTAATTTACAAAATTGCATTTTTTTTCAGAAAAGAACGAAAAAAGGGCAAAAAGGCAGAATAAAGGCAAAATTTATGCCAGAAAAGAAATCACCATTAATTTTTCTTTGTTTTCTTTTCTCACAGTTACACGTTCACTTTTAATGCCGAAAGTACATAGAATGCGTTACATGCGTGTGCCAAAAAAGTAGAATCAGTGTAGCTGTTTTGGACAAGTTACAGAGCAAAATGCATAGACGCATAAAACGGATAAAGAAGGTTTACTTTCTACTTTTGTATCCGTCGCATGCATTGCTGAAAAATATCAGTTGTTTTTTAGTACTAGGGATGACAAATTATATAATATTGTCAATCATATCGATAAATATGTTTGTATAGTGCATTACTATATTCCCGTTTTTTTCCTTCATAATAAAGTTTACTACTAATTGAAGAATAAAATACATTAAGTTATCGATTGTTTTTATGTACTGAGTGTCATATCTTTTGATTTTATTAACTTGTAAACAAGAGCAATGAAGGATAAATTAATTGAAAACACTCGTTTTGGTTCTTTTGAAGCTTTTCGTAGGCCTTAGCAGCAGAAAATATCATATATGTAAATTCATAAACATATCAGTGTAGTAAAATTGAAAGTTTGAAGTGGTACTCAACTATAACTGCAAGAGCTCTTTTTTGCATCAAATGTATTATTATATTATACATGTTTTTCATGTCGACGGAATATAAAGGAATGTACGTTCTTTTTGGCATATGAAGAGCAAAGCGCAAGCGTTCTCATTGTTTTTCGTATTCCAGAAACGAACGTAAGTGGCGCGGACGTTGGGATAATCGGGGCTAAAGACTAATTTTACCTTTAGCATTACGTTGAACATGTTGCTAACCCAATATCAGTTGAAGAGCACAAACCATAAAATATGTAATATTAAAAAGTATTGAAAGTGTAGCGGGCGTACTGTGGTATTTTTAAAACGGAAAAGTACTGAAAAAAGTACTACAGTACTGAATAATTCAACACTGCTCTAAATATATTTTTCTTTTAAACCCGTATGCTGTGGGCTCATAACCTATGTTAGAAATTTTTTATCCTCCGCAGTGAAAACACAAGTCAGACAAGATAATTTATTTACAGTCTTATAACGCGGTACTCTCAGAACGGGGTTTCCATATAACGCGGTGCTGAAATTGCGACAGCCCTCCTATAACGCGGTACTCTTACAGCGCGATTTCCGTTCAATAATATCCCATAAGTTCCTTGCAGTCTTTTAGTTTAATTTTTTTTTATTAATCCTTATATGAACTCTTGAATTCAATAAAAATAGTTTATATTTTATCTTGCCTTTTGTATTTCTTGGTATCCATATAATGCGGTACTAATGATGTGATTTGTACTAATTCTGAGTTTCTTATAGCGCGGTTTCCATATAACGCGGTAGACGGTTTCCATAGAACGCGCTACGAATTAGCCTGGTTTGTATGGTGAAATCCGAGTTTCTTATAGCGCGGTTTCCATATAACGCGGTACGCATACCTATAACCGCGTTATAGGTGGGTTGACTGTACACGCTTTATCTCAGAGTGAAAAAAAATTTACAAGCTAAATATTTACATTTCAATATAATTACAGTGTTACCATATATAAATTAAATATAATTCAGTGTTATCACGTATAAATTTATGCAATCGTGTTGCCGTACATTAAATTCATATTTTTCAACAATATTTCCTGAAGTAACTTATTAAATCAGTGTTTCAATTATTTTTCCAGAAAATGTGGAGATCATCAGCATGTATGCAAAGGTCTAACTATTTCTAATTATTTATTATTTTATGAATTTCATAAAAATATCTCAATTGATTATTCTACGAAAGTACATTTTTTTACACTTTGACCGAAGACTGAGAAATTGATATACAGTAGTTTTGATTTAGCTGCCTTTGCACATTTAATATATGTGCCTTATATTTTTTGAACTTTAAAACTTTTTTCATAGCAAAAATTAAGGAACAAAAAAGAAATCTTTATAAAATTCTTTATTTAAAAAACGAAAATCTCAATTAATTTTGTCGTTGAAATTTATTTACATTTTTTGTTAAAAGCCATTATCAATAAATAAATTAAATATAGGAAGTATTTAATGGTTGATCTTACATAACATTTAAATTTAGTTATTTGCTTTAGCTGGGCTTTGAGAGAGTAATCTATAGTTATTCCATACCTGCTCAATTAGGCAGGTAAAAACATTTATTTTAGATGCATTTTTGGCTTATCTGCACAAAAATTCTTGCAAAAGTTAGTTGAGCAGGTAAGTCAAAATTACTGTATCAGCAGCTGACCTTAATGCCTTTGTAATAATAGAAGCTTTCTTGTTAGTATTTAAAGAATACTGGTTATTTATTAATTTATCACCAACTATTTTTGCAAATTTTGGCTAATCAGCACGATCTAGTAAAAATTTACGAATAGAATTATATCTAGTTTGTACTGGTGAAATCCGAGTTTCTTATAGCTCGGTTTCCATATAACGCGGTACGCACTCACCGCGTTATAGGTGGGTTGACTGTACACGCTTTATCTCAGAGTGAAAAAAAATTTACAAGCTAAATATTTACAGTTCAATATAATTACAGTGTCGTTTTAATTATAATTGGGAAATGACCACAACAGAATGTTTCGCCCAAAACATCCCAAGACGACATGCCAAATGAAGAGTATGAACAAAAGAACAAACAATGTGGTTTAAAGTGCCAAGGATAAATCAGATGAAAGTACAACATCCACACCCCAAAGGGTGTTCCATGAATTAAAGTCACCTAGACAAGTTTTCGATTCGCAAAAGAGCCAAATATATTTGAAAGATCTTGACTGGAAAAGTTAAGGATGACGGAAGATGGAAGATTCAGTGATAGTATAGTAAAAGTAAAATTGCTATTATTTGTAATGTTATTTATTATTTGTAATGCCTAAACAATATGTATTCTTTTATGTGGGATAATATTTTTTATATGTATGCATATCTCTTGTTTTGAAGTTATATTGTTATTCTTATGAAAATCACTTGTGTAAACTTTAGGATGTATAGGAGTTAAATTATATTCAGAGTGAGTTTCTTGTATAGAAATGAAAGCAGGGTTATGCCATTGGGATAACATGAAACTATCCATTGTAAGCATAATCGCGATATTTTGTATAGTAACTAATTTAACAGGCATAGTTGATATCTGTGGATAAATTTGGAATAAAATGTTTGAGATGGAGGGGGAATTTGGGATGAACGAATTCTGATCGGAAAAATTGCAATTTGTTTGAAATCTTTTTAGGTTTTTTGTTACTCTTATTGTTTTTGCTTTTTATCTGACTTTTGCCATTATTACAACTTGTCGTTAACTAAAGGGAGGCTTTTAACTTGCAGATAAATTGTTTTTCATTATTATAAGTATACAATAAGGTAGAAGTGGGCGTTAAAATAAAGTGAAATTCATCCTACCTGTAACTTGTAAAGTTTATATTTTATTATTTTCAATGACAACTTCAAATATAAACGAAATGAGCAGTTGCCACTGTCTTTAAAGAAACTTGTTTAATTAATAATGAAAAAAGTTAAAAGTGCACCTTAACTAATGTTACCTTTTACTGAACCCAACTTTGACGGCAAGTTGTGATAATGTCCCTTAGATTGTTTGATGTGGTAGGAATTATGTTGGAAATTTAAGGTTGATTATTAATAGTTAATTTGTTTGTTAATTTCTTGTAGAAGGTATACTTATATTTTTGTTATTTTTTTTGTGGTGCGTTGCAGTATGGCATATCAGCTTCAAGTTGGTATATAGCGAAGTAATAGATGGTTCACGTCGGAGAGATTTTTTTTTATTACTATTATTATTCGATGATGTTAGAGGTCGTTTTAGAGATTGATTTTTGATTGGTTTGTTAAAAAGGCTTTTGCAATTGAGTGTGACTGTATTATACTTTGTACAGATTTTGTTGTGCTTTTTTCACATTTTCGCTTAGCGGCACCGTAGGAACATTTTTGAATAGTTTTGTTTTGATTATTTTTTCTTGTTGAATTTCTACCAGATGCAAGATGTTTTGGAAATAGTTGGTGCATAGAATTCTAGTACATTGGATATCAGGATGAGGAGGTAGAATGCAGGTATTACATGTTTCAGAGAATATTGCAGTTTAGACATCGCATTGGGTTTGGGAAATACTTTCTTACTTTAACTTATACATGCTACGTGAATTATTTTCGGTAAATTATATAGGGTAAACCTTAAAACCATGTATCCAGAATATACTTGTTTAGTGGTATTTGTATTACAATCATCAACAATACACTCAGTGTCCTCCTTAGAATTATCCAATTTCTTTGTGTTTGCATTTGTGGGCATAAACGTCGCCTTGAGAGCGAAGTACTTTCGCAATCTTTATATTTTTAACGTAATTAAGTGTATTTCCCACCCTATAGTATGTATTTGAGAGTAGTTGATAAGTTATAAAAGTAGGAAAATATAGGTTAAGTTAGGTTAGAGGACGTGTACTTGTCAATTAAGACAAGTACAGTACCGGGAGGTCGAATTGACCCATTGTAACCATGGATAGGTTATATTCATTTAAAAATTGTTTTCAAATCACCTAGCACAGCAAATCTATTAGATTGCTTTTTATCTGGAGGCCCATGGGCTTTAATGATTTGATTTTTGTCTTTTTGTGCAAATATTAAAAACTTAAACAATTAAAATATTTCTCAAGAATCACTGTCAACAGGAAGAGGAAGAAAATAATGTAAGAATTGTTATTTAAGAAGTTTAGTTGTTTATAATAATATACCAAAGAGTGTTAGTTGTTCGTTAAATTGAAAAATTAATGTACTTGTAAACATTTATGTATGTCGTGTATGTTATGCATTTACGTCAATTTGGTTACGCTTATACAATACGTTACGAGCCAGGTGAATCGGCTTGATGTGGACTTCTTCCGATATTTTCCAATTTTCTGCTGTAATCATTGGTAAAATCTTAATTTGGCATCTATAAAGTTTTGATGTGAGAAATAGCATTTCACCGGTTGAGTTGGTTCTAATACGTAATAACGATTACGATTTTTTAAATTGTACAAATTAGCTCAGTGATTGTACTTTTTCTGTACTAAAAGTTTTTTTTTCTATTTTTTATTAGATATATTAAAAACAGAAAGAATAGCATTCAATTATAATCAAAATTTCTCAAAAAAAGAAAATTGTAAATAGACAAAATATTTATAAGGAATTTTAAGTTTAATTTTTAGTTTCTTCGCTTTCTTTCTCTTTGGTCATTGAAACTACTTGAACTTATATACAATACAAAAAGTCTTTTTGGACTGCTTCTGTTTATTATCGCTAGATCTAAAGGGTCTGCCAAATAACTTTTTTTTTGAAAATGCTTTAAAAAAAAACTACTGAATATTTTCTCAAATTTCTTTTTTTTATTTGAAAGTACAATCCTTCCGGTTAATAATGAAAAATAATTTCATTCAAATGGCTGCCTCGGCTGGCCATGCAGTAGCCTACACGATCGGTCCAATTTTTAAGGACATTATCGATTGTGTGCAGCTGTATTTCACCAATGGCTTCACGAATATTGTCCTTCAAAGCACTTATCTTTGACGGCACCCCACAAATAATAGTCCAACGGTGTCAAATCGCAGCTCCGAGGTGGCCAAACGACATCAGCTCTGCGGCTGATAATGCGATCTTTAAAAGCAGGGCGCAAAACATCTAGTGTAGCTTCGGCTGTGTGGCACGTAGCGCCGTCCTGTTGAAACCAAATGTTGCCAATATCCTCTTCAATTTTTGTGAACAAAAATTCGTTCAACATGGCCCGATAACGATCGCCATTGACTGTAACGGCCACTCCTTGCTCATTTTCGAAGAAAAATGGCCCAATTATGCCTCTGGACCAAAATCCGCACCAAATAGTAACTCGTTTTGGGTGCGTCGGCTTTTCAATGTATGCGTGCGGGTTTTCTGTGCCCCAAATGCGACAATTTTGCTTGCTTACATACCCGCCAAGATCAAAATGAGCTTCATCTAAAAAGATGATTTTTTTGCCAAAATCGGCATCTTCTGTAAGTCGATCGCAGGCCCACTTAGCGAAGCGAAAACGCATTGGATGGTCAATTGGCTTCAACTCCTGAACCAATTGGACTTTGTATGGCGTCATACCAAGGACCTTATGCAAAATTCTTCTCAATGATGTCTCCGAAATGTTCAATTGTTGAGAACGACTGTGAATTGATGTTGATGGCGCTTCACGCACACTTTCTGCCACAGCAGCAATATTCTCGGGTGTACGCACTGTTTTTGGCTTTTCACGCTTCGGTTTATCGATGAGGATGCCAGTTTCTTTCACTTTTTTCACAAGATAACGAACATACGGAGCTGACAGTGCTTCTCTTCTTCCAAAATCAGTACGCAATTTTCGCCCACATTCTGCAACATTACCATGAT
Source organism: Sarcophaga rosellei (assembly GCA_930367235.1). NCBI lineage: Eukaryota > Metazoa > Arthropoda > Insecta > Diptera > Sarcophagidae > Sarcophaga > Sarcophaga rosellei. The sequence continues at coordinate 41,319,373 of OV884021.1, read as the reverse complement.
TTTCAAAGTAATGTCGCAATATTTTCCAGCGTTGTTCAAGCGTATACACAACCATATTCGTTCAGCGGAAGGATACAACTCATTATCTGTCAAATCAGACATGAGCTAAGTGTTACCATTCACGAAATAAGCACTAGATGAAAAAAACGTTAGATGGCGGACCCTTTAGTTCTTTTAAAGTTCTTGTGGAACTAGTAAGTGATGACTTAGTCTTCCCAGCACAATCTGCAGCTTACTCAGTGTTTCTTGATGACGATGTGTCATCTCTTTGCTATATTGTTCAGAAAGTTATCATAATCATTACACCATCCAATGGTGGTAAATCATTAGTGGCTAAACGCGTCTGGTTAGAATGCACCAACAGAAATTGTAAAGAAAAACTTTGTGACGGACGTTGAATACGTGAGTTTTGGAGAAATCTCAACATTGCTAAAAATCAATGGTTTATATGTAAATGCCGAATTTTGAATTATTTTGGTTATCGGAAAAGACATTTTACGGCAAAGTCGAGTAGTTATGAAAAATGAAAATATCGGGTAATAGTTGTGAAATGAGAAATATCGAGAAATTCCTTGATGAAAGAGAAAATTTGAAAATGTGATGTTATTGGGATGGGTATAAAAGTTAATTCCAATAAACCATAGCAATAAAACCGTATAATATTCTAACTTTTTCAATTCCTTTTAGCGAATGACATAATAGGTCAGTCCCAATCGTTATACGCATCGTCAAGAGTTCTTGTTTCGAAACAAAACGGGGAGGATCGATTGGATTAGACTGACGAATCCCATGAATATTATGGAAGATTAATTCGGGCATCGACTTGTGAATTTCTTTCATCGGTGTAATGAACACCTTTTGGACACCGTCGATGTTTACACGCATTATGTTATGTTGTGTCCAGTCAAGTCAACGAAAACTAAGCCAGTGTTTGATTCTTGGAATCAATTGACATCGTTTTTTGGAATGCCGAGAGTGTTAGTCACTGATCGAGGTAGAGAGATTCACATGTAACATATGTGAATAAAACAATTTAAACTTATTTAAAATGAATCATCAATGAAGCTAAAGATGGATGGCCCTTGAACACTAATATTAATACCAACACTAAGTATGTACCACTTGAGTTAGTTTTTGATTTTCCAGTAGGAGATATCACTTTTAATAAAACTTTAGTTGCAGCTCAAGGTTTAAATGATTATATTAATTCAATAATAGCCAACGAGAAACGGAATAACTTACTCCTGAGCATTACGAACGCAAGGAAAATATGGAAGACCAGATTTGATTCGAAGCATAAGGATGTTGATGATGCTTGGCGAAACCAAGGGACATTTTTAAGAATTGCCCTGGTGTTAGCCAATTGAAGACGATGATTGTATACCACTACCGGTTTTCGAATTCCGGTTTGAATGCGACAAATCCAAAAATCAAAATACAAGAACAACATACATACGTACATAATTGGTCATTACAACCCTTCAGTCAGGATTACGACCTAGTTCCTCACACCACTAATGTTGTGTGTGTTAATTTTACATATGAGTGGCGGGACCTACAGTTTAAAGTCGATTCCGAATAACAGATTTTTTGAGAAACTTTTCATGGCAATTTTATTTACTCTCAGAGTTTTTGCCAGAAATCTGCTGAGAACAAGTCGCGACGAAATACTTTTTGTATTTTGTTTTGATGTCTGGCCTGGGGCTCGAACCCTGGCTTTTCGTCTAATAAGCCAACACACTACCTACTAGACTACGGCGACTTCAACACAACAGCAACACTACATAGAAATATACTCGCATAAAATAAGGGAGTATAAAAAGAGTAAACGGACAATGTTGCCAGTCAGTCATTACCAATCAGTATTAGATCGAGAGTCATAATAATTCAAATACAAATCATCAAGAATGCAAACCATTTCAAGACTGCCATTTTTAAGCACTTTGCATAGTTAACCTTTTCTAATTTGGTAAATGGTTTTTCCCTTAGTTTTATTATAATTGTGATATTTGTTTTTAATATTATTCTGATAATAATCTTTCTTTTTTATCCTTTCCTTACTTAATTTTAAATTTTATCATTTTTTAAATTAATTTTTTATTGTTAAATTAGTTAAAATGATTCAAAATTAATGTCAGTAACAATTTTTTTTTTGGAGTGTGAGGTAGGGTTCAAAATGCTTTCGCACTTACAGTGACCGTCGTCAGCTGCGTCGAGTGGTGCTTCCACTAAAACAATCCCTCCTCCTCTTCTGGGGATACTCCCTTCCCGGGACGGCCATCTGCATTACTTCGGAAGGGCCCAGAACGACGTCCCGTAAAGGACCGTTATCTACTCTCCCACGTCTGGGGACGCCATATTTGAAGCCAGCCTCAAGCTATTGGCTCGCCTTCTCGTGTATCATTTTGTCGCACTGTGTCAAGGTCGACCTTCTTCCTGCGGAGTATACGCTCAACGTATTTCCTCACAGCGTTCCATTTCGCCTCGCTCTCGAGCATTGCGTCCACAATGTTGTCGGGTGTGAATTCACCAATTTGCACCATCAGCATATTCTTCTCGTCTTGCCATTTAAAGCAATTGAAGAAAGTATGTTCAGCGTTGTCATTTATTTCCTCGCAACAAATGCAACCAGGGTCAATCACCTTGCCCATGCGGTGTAGATATTGCCGGAAATAACCGTGACCCGAAAGAAACTGTGTCAGGAAGTAGTTAGTTTCCCCAAAATTTCTCTGTATCCATGCTTCTATAGATGGAATAAGTCTAGCAGTCCATCTTCCACTTGTTTCGTCGCTCCATCTGCTTTGCCATCATGTCATGGTTTTCCCTCTTCGCTTTCCATAATCTTCTTCACTCAAATGTCAGCAAGTCGATAGGTATCTCACCGGTGATAACGAGGACTGCGGAGCCTGAGACCGTGCGATAAGCCGATGCAACTCTTAGTGCCGCTGTTCTTTGCACCGCTGCCACTATTTTCCGCTTAGATTTAAACTCCAGCGCATCTCCCCATATCTCGCTGCCATAGAGTAGTATCGAGTTTGTCGTCGCCATAATCAATTTCCTTTTCGACTGCGTTGGTTCGCCGATATTTGCCATCAGTCTGCTCAACATGCCTGTTAGTTTTGCTGCCTTGGTAGCCACATGCTGTATTTGGGTCCAGTAATTAAGTCTGCAGTCGAGTCTGAGACCCAAATATCTCACCGCTTTTTTCGTCGTCAGTGACACATCACCTATCTGCATACTTATCTCTAGTGGAATGTGAGCCAATTTCATCAGTATGACTGCGGTCTTGTTTCCCGCGAGCTCTAGACCGTGGTCCTCAAGCCATATCCGCGTCCTTATGACTTGATTCAGTTTTCTCCTGGCATCCTCCATATCGCGCGCAGAAATGACCGACACTATGTCGTCCGCGTATCCCACTAGGTATGTGTCTTCTGGCATTTCTATACCCAAGATATCGTCATAGCTCAGGTTCCAAAGGGCAGGACAAAGAATAGACCCCTGAGCTGCACCAGACGTGATCTCTACGGTTCTTTGGCCATCGGGTGTGTCATAGAGAAGCCTGCGATCCTTCAAGTAGCTGCGTATTATTCTCAGAAGGTACATAGGAATTCGAAATCTTTCCCGTAGTGCTCTAATGATATCTTTCCAACGTAGACTGTTAAAAGCATTACGCACATCGAGCGTGGCTAGAACAACAATGCGCCGTAGTAACGTCTTATTCTGGTCCGTTCAACGCATTCCACTACGTCCGCTATGAAGCGTAGACCTACCTGGCCGGAAACCATACTGTCTTTCCGATAGTCCGCCAGCTGCGTCAATCGCCGCCGCCAGCCTGCGTTGGATCAGTTTTTCCAATAGTTTACCGGCACTATCCAACATACAAAGAGGACGGTATGATGATGGATGTGTCGGGTCTCCTTTTCCTTTGCTAATCAGCGTTAATTTCTGTATCTTCCACTGGTTAGGGAAGACACCTTGGGATATACAGGCATTGTACACTTCCAGAAGTGCATTTGGTCGGGTTTCAGCAATCAATTTGAGTACTTCGGCTGGTAATCCGTCTGATCCGGGAGCCTTGTTTCCCTTGAGACTTTTTGCTGCTGCTCTCAGTTCTTCCTCTGTGAAGGAAGATTGGCCGTAGGTTCGCGTTCCTCACGCAATGGTGGGTGCAAGGGGAACAAGGTCCTCACTATATTGTCGATAGCTTCGCCTTCTAGAAGTGGCACGGCGGAGTTAGCGCCCAACTTCCTGGTCACAATTTTATAACCGAGTCCCCAGGGGTTCGTGTTTAATTCATTACGGAGCTCTTCCCATTTCGCCTTTTTGGCGGCTATGATTGCCTGTTTCAGAGCCCTTCGGGCCCGTTGAAAATCCTCAGCCTCATGCACTGCATTACCGTATCTTCTAGCTCTAGTGTATCTTCTCCTACGCTGGAGACAGGTTCGTCTGAGTTCAGCGATTTCCGGAGTCCACCAATATACAGATCGCCTTCTGGGATGTTGCGATACGCGAGACATCGAAGCGTTGCAACTACGAATTATGCGATACATAATTTGTCAGCCAGATTGTTAGCATCGCTACCGGTTCGAGTGAGTGAGTTCTCATCGAATCTCTCAAAGAAAGCTGCGCTATCAAGATTTGCGACATTCCATTTTCAAGTTCCCTTGATCCAGGCTGTCGGAATAGGGGCCACTCCGTCAGCGATTCGGAAGCTAATGTAGTGGTGGAAGGAGACTGTTTTCGTATTTGGATTGTAATAATTTAATGTACAAATATCAATTTGGGTTTAGAAAGGGATGTAATACGGAATAGGTAGTTTTGAATGCTGTAAACTTCATTTGTGACAAGTTGGATAGAGGTTCTAGTGGGGTTGCAGGACTATTTTTGGACTTTAGTAAGGCTTTTGATCTCGTTGACCATGATATAATGTTGCAGAAATTGATGTTTTATGGTATTATGGGCAAGGAATTGAGACTGTTTGAGAATTTTCTTAGGAATAGAAGACAATTTGTTCAGATTGGTGACGAAAAAAGTAACATGTTGGATGTTCAAAGTGGCGTACCTCAGGGTAGTTGTTTGGATCCTCTGCTTTTTTCTATGTATTTGAATGATCTTTCTAACTTACAACTAACAGGTAAATTGTATATGTTTGCTGATGATGTTTGTTTATTTTATCCTTATAAATATGATTTGGTTTTGAAAACGTATATGGAACGCGACGTTGCTCTTATTCCCGAATATGTTCGTCTTAATAGGTTGAAGCTGAATGCGCATAAGACTAAATTAATCAGATTTAGACAATGTACACATGTGCAGGATAATAGCTTTCGAATCAAGTCGGTGAAAATTTGATTTTGGAAACAGATAGAGTAAAATATTTAGGAATTATATTGCAAAGTAATATGACATGGAATCTACACATTAATGAGTTAAAATCAAGAATTGCACCAGCCGTTGGGGTTTTATTTAAAATGAAAAATAAACTTAATCTGAAAACAAAATTGATGATTTACCAGTCCTTAATACAAAGTCACATAAACTATATGGAAATAATATATGGGTATAGAAACCCAAATGAATTAAAATCATTGCAGGTGATGCAAAATAGAGCATTGAAGACAATCTATAATTTACCGCAACGATACCCTACTTTATAGAGATATATGTAAACACATTATGCCTTTTTGTGGACGATATAAATACCAACTGTTAATATATATGTTTAAATCCATACGGAACATAGGATATAGATCAGTTACTTTTTCTCAGAATCAAACACTTTTCAATACAAGGAACCAAGGCAATTTACATACCGCTAGGTGCAGGTTAGAAACAACCAAGCAGCGGATTGAATATATTGGTAGTCTTGAATATAATAAATTACCTTTAAGGTTAAAATCAATAAATAGCTTATCAGTCTTAAAAAGGAAATAAGAAAATATATATTTGAAAACTTGGAAAACTTGCTGTGTAGGTAATTAACTTAAAATATTTTATATCCAAATGCATATGTATAGGGTGTTTTTTATAGAGGTATAGAACATTAAGTTGGCATTACTTTTCAAGATTGCGACCGATTTAACAGCTGTCAAGTGATTTATTCTCAGTGTGGTTTGACAATTCATCATGAATAGACTCACGCCTGAACAACGCTTGCAAATAGTGCAATTTTATTTCGATTTATTGAAAGACACGTTTGGTGACCGCCTAATTTCACGTTTTGGACCTGTGAATTGGCCTCCAATATTTTGTGATTTAACACCGCTAGACTACTTTCTGTGGGGCTATGTGAAGTCATTGGTCTATGCGGTAAAGCCACAAACGCTTGACCATTTGGAAGACAACATTCGCCGTGTTATTGCCGATATACGGCCACAAATGTTGGAAAAAGTCATCGAAAATTGGACGTCCAGATTGGACTACATCCGCGCCAGCCGTGGCGGTCATATGCCAGAAATCATATTTAAAATGTAATGCCACAAGATTATCTTTCGGATAAATAAAATTCATGTCAATCGAATAATCCATCGTTGTTTTATTGCAACTTAAAGTTCTATACCTCTATAAAAAAACACCCTATATATAAAAACTTAAAATATCTAATGTTTTACCTAAGTTTATAAATTAGCCATAATTGTTAATATTGTTATTTATGTATGTATATATTACATTAATATATTTTTATTTTTTATTATTATTATATCTATCTTTATTTGTTGCTTTATGAAGTATAAAATTAATAATTTTAATCAGTATAACTGAAACTGCCAACTTGCTTCAATAATGCCCATAGGGCGCTGAGGCCAAATAATCAAAATGTATTTTAGTTGAATTTAATTGAATAAATAAATAAAAAAAAAAGTCCAAATCGTAGTCATGGTCATGCCGACTCATCAATCTTGCCTTCTCACATTAGCAAGTACCCAGCGTATGCTGAGTACCAGTATCCGGGGAGCGCCTGATCTAAAATACGGAGGCTGTGAGCTGGCATGTACTTGCAAGGATAGCCCTGGGCTTCACCAAGTTGAAACCAATCAGTGGTGTTGCCTTGCAGTTACATACCCGCCCCCCATGTTAGTAACAATTGCTAAGCAATATTATAATATAAGATTTATTCTTGTTGTATTGTTTTGAACAAATAAATAAATAAATATATATAAAAAAGCGACGTTAAGCACATTGGTATCGTTCCCGAGTATTTATATGCGTATATAATTGGTAGTCTAGTAGGTAGTGTGTTCGCTTATTAGACGTAAAGCCCGGGTTCGAGCCCCAAGCCAGACATCAAAACGAAATATGAAAAAAAAAATATTCCTTCGGCGACTACCTCTCAGCAGATTTCTGGCAAAAACTCTGAGAGTAAATAAACCTGCCATGAAAAAGTTTCTCAAAATCTGTCTTTCGGAGTCGACGTTAAACTGTAGGTCCCGCCACTCAAGTATAAAAATTAAGGCACATAACATGAGTGGTGTGAGAAGCTAGGCCGTAATCCAGACTGAAGAGTTGTAATAACCAATTATGTATGTATGTATATAATTGGTCATTAATGATTAATTATTTATTGAGTTGTAGGACCTCAGATTAAAGTCGATTCCAGAAATCTGCTGAGAGAAGTTGCCGAAGAAATATTTTTTCATATATCGCTTTGTTGGGGATGTTTGACCTAAGATCTCATGTTGAATAAGCCAACCCACTACCTATAAGACTACTCGTTCCCGATTATTTGCCCTTTGAAATTATTAATTAATTATGAAATGAGATGATAGCACAGTGTTATAAAAAAATAAATTTTATATAAGGTACAAAATAGTTCACGGAATTATGCAGAAATAGACATATAACAAAAATACTTCAGTTTTCAACTTGAAAACTTGCTAAAATTATTACATAAGGCGTTTCTGTTTACGACCACACTATGCCGAATTTTTTCAGATGTACCTTGACCTTTTACTTACGAATGGGAAAAACATTGAAACTGTGTTATTGTTTTTAAGTAAGGCTGCCTTCCAAAATGTTAGTTGCTTTGTGTTTGAACAAAGTATCTTGTTTCATAATGCCGCTATACAAAATATATACAATGTATTATATTTCAAAACGTCGTCAATGTGTATTTTTAACGCAGTCAAAAAGCAATCAGGCATCGGATTTATAGTTGATAGTTTGTTTGGTTACTTTGCATATCTACATAGTTTATATACATTAGTAGAACTGCATAAAAACTTTGTATTGACACATTTTGGAAGGCAGCCTAAGTTAAAATGCATAACTGTATATTATTTTTCAAAATTAATTTTTTTTTTTTATTATTTTGTTTATTTACAATCTATTTTAACAATAATAAGTAAATGTGATAACGAACTAGATAATGTAACATATGTTATTAAACTTCAGCAAGCTTAATAAACTAAATTTAATATTATGTACAAAAATTATTATTGGGATTGGCTCCTAAAGTTATTATTTCCTGAAAAGAAGATCTAATATATGAGCTCTTTTCAGTCTTCTAATTTCCTCCGTTTCATCTAATAGAGTTATTGCAAGAATATTACAGTGGTTACTAAGACGAGCCAAGTACCGCTGACTAAATCTATTTATTTCACTGCTAACTGTGGGAATATCGAGGTCTTTGTGAATTTGTTTGTTTGCTACAAACCACGGATCATTTACAATCATTCTGAGGGTTTTTGATTGGTACCTTTGTAAAATTTCTATATTTGAATGACTTGAGGTACCCCATATTTGAATGCCATACGTCCATACAGGTTTTAGTATTACCTTATACATTTTTATTTTATTTTCTAGACTAAGTTCTGACTTAGAACCTAGCAACCAATACAATCTTTTTGTTTTTATGTCAAGATGTTTTCTTTTTGCCGTAACATGATTTTTCCATGTCAATCTTTTGTCAAGATGCAATCCAAGATATTTAACACTTTCAGTTTTTGTAGCGCTGATCCGTTAAAATATAATGAAGGACATTCTTCTCTTCTTATTGTAAATGTGACATGGTTACATTTTTGCGTGTTAATTTCAATTTTCCATTTTTCCAACCAATTTTGTAAAATATCCAGCTCTCTCTGAACAACTACAGACGCATCATATGCTGATTGATCAGAATATAATATTGCCGTATCATCCGCATAAGTAGCTAAGGGGATATTATTATTAACAGGTATATCATATGTAAAAACAGTGTATAAAATAGGACCTAGGACACTTCCTTGCGGTACACCAGCTTTTATATCACATATGTCAGAATTTTCATCAGCAATTTTAACATAAAACGTTCGCTCATTTAAATAGGATTTTAGGAATAAATAATAAGGAGTCGGTAATATTGTTTTTAATTTAAATAAGAGTCCTTCATGCCACACTCTGTCAAATGCCTGTTTTACATCTAAAAGCACTGCACAGCAATATAACTTTTTTTCTAATGAATTAGAAATAAAGTTAACTACTCGATGGCATTGCTCCGGTGTTCCGTGCTTGTGTCCAAAACCAAATTGGTGATCAGGTATTATATTTTCTTTTTCCAGAATTGGAAGCAATCTGCTTTTAAACAACCTTTCAAATATTTTCGAAAATATAGGTAATAAACTTATTGGCCTGTATGATGATATTTCATTTTCCGGTTTATTAGGTTTGTTAATCATTATAATTTCTGCGCACTTCCACTGAATTGGAAAATACGATAATCTAATTACTGCATTATATAAAAGCGTTAAAAATATAATAAATTTTTTTGAAAGTGACTTAACAACTATCGGTCGAATTTTATCATACCCAGGAGACTTTGTATTATTTAGTTTAACTATTTCTTTCTGAACTTCTCTTGGCGAAAATGGTTTTATTGAAAGGTCCATAGTGCAAGCACAGTCTAGAAAATTTAAATTATTGTTTTCTTCTAAAGAGTTCATGACTGGACTTGTTTGAAAGGTTTGCTCTAGATGTGTAGAAAATGCATTAGCCTTACTTTTATCATTTCTGTGCCATCTTCCATTAGAGTCTTTAATGGGAACGTTTCTCGAAGTAGGTTTCTTAAGGTACTTAGTGGTTTTCCATAACCTAAACTCATTATTACTTGAGTCATCCAAGCTTTTTAAGAAGTTGGACAGCTCTTCATTTTTTATTTCATTAAGGCGTTTTTTAAATGTTTTGCCGCTCGATTATAGTTTGTTTTGTCGGTTACATTTCTGCTTTGCTGCTATACTCTTCTAAGCCTTCTTTTTTCTGCTAAAAGTACTCTAATCTCTGTAGACAAGTAAAAGCTGTTATGATTATGTGATATTGATTGTGGGGTAGACACAAACGCGGCTTCATGTATCAGTTTCGTAAAGTTCTCTACTGCATCTTCAAGTTCAGCACCTGATTTTAAACTTGTATTGAGTTGTATGTGCTCATCAATCCATCTTTGAAACATATCGACATTTGTTTTGGAAGAGAAAATACTGGTATTCCGGATAACTGTTTGTAGAGCAGTATTGTAACAAGCAATGACAGGAGTATGGTCAGAGCTTAGATCGTCACTATCGATTATGCTTAAAAGTTGACTAGATAAGCCTGAATAAATAAAAAAGTCCAAAAGGTCGGGGATTTTGTTTGGATCACTAGGCCAATAAGTAGGTCTGCCAGTAGAGAGAGTTTTGTATTTATTTTTTTGGATACATTTAAAAAGTTCTCTTCCCTTTGGGTTCGTTAACCTTGATCCCCACCAAGGGTGTTTTGCATTAAAATCTCCGCCAATTATAAATCTAGGACCAAGTGTTTTAAAAAAGTCATCATAGTTTGCTTCTGTTATGCTGTGCCTTGGTGGAAAATAAACGGAAAACACACAGATATCTATATTATTGCATTTGATTTTAATACCACAGGCTTGTACTGGTGGTTGTATAATTGGGGCTAGAATTTCAAACTTAATGGAAGACTTAACTAATATTGCTGAGCCAGCATGTGCTCTGCGATCAGGATGATTAGCCTGCACAGTGGTGTAGTTTCTTATTTTAAAATATGTCTTACTCGTAAAATGCGTTTCAGATATAAGTAGCAAATCTAAATAATTAGCGTTAAGAAAATTTTCTATTTCCTTCGTGTGATTGGAACACCGTTTGCATTCCATGTTGCAATTCTTATATTCATTTGCATAATTTCATCATAATTTGCGTCATCATTTCAAACACTTTATCCATCATTCTTTCCAGTCTCTCCATAAATCTGTTTTCTACACTTGTTGGTGCACTTTTAACTGCCTGTGAATATGACATTCTACCATGACTATTTGAGTTATTATTGGCTTCATTAAAGTTATTTGAATTATGAAAACTTATATCAGTATATTGTTGGTTAGAGCATATGTTATTTCTTTTTGTATCATTCAAATTTCCTTGATTTGTAGGTCTTTTCTTCTTTAAAAGTTCTTGATAAATCTTACATCCCTTATAATTTGCTGTATGGTTATCCAAACAATTCACACATTTTGGTGAAATATTAGTGTCCATAGTACATGCAGATGTTTGATGGTCTAACCCACATTTTACGCATCGGTAAGTCTTTCTGCAGTATGATTTAGTGTGTCCAAACTCCTGACAGCGATAGCATTGAACTAAATCATCAACTTTTCTTGGAGGTTCTATGGTAACAATTGCACTAATTATTTATTTATTTATTTATTTTAGTCTATGGATTATATCCTTGCGGACATTTAAAAATATATAATACATTTAAGAAAAAATTTACATTTACACAATTAATTAGAAATTATGGGTCAAAAATTTTTAAAAATATTTTTTAATTATGAATTATTTAAAACAGAAAATAAAAAAATTGTAGACAAATGTGTGCACGTAAAGTAGTATAAGAATTAATACATCAGGAGTTCAAAGAAATAATTAATAATTTTTTCACTGCATTCGTATTTAATGAATAATCAACAAGTCCAAAAAATTGGTTGAATTCGTTACACATCCTTCTAAGCGGGTCAGCATCAGGATAATTGGCTCTAAACATTGGAATAGACAGTGGTAAAAAATTTCGCGATAAACGTCGAGGTATATTAAATGAAATTTCGTTTATCAAGAATCCAGCGCATATATCTCCTTTTATAACATTTAGTATAAATGAAACATTTAACATAATTCTACGGCTTTTCAATGTTGGCAATTTAATAAGAGCTAATCGGGCAGAGTAAGATGGCAAATTACGGAGGTCAAAATGTAGTCCACGTAGGCAAAATAGGAGAAATTGTTTTTGCACAGATTCAATTGTATTGGAATGTGTTTGGTAAATGGGATCCCAAATTATAGAACCATATTCTAGAATTGGACGACCAAGCGACACATAAAGTGCCTTTGTGATGTATGGATCCTTAAATTCCTTCGACCATCGCTTTATATAACCCAGTGCAGCCCTGGCCTTATTTACAGTACACGTTATATGAAAAATGAAGCTTAATTTCTGATCGAATAAAATACCCAAATCCAGAAAACGGTCAACAACTTCAATCTCATAACAACCAATAAAATAATTCACAATAATTGGACTGGTTCTCGAAAAGCGCATTAATTTACATTTCCTGAAGTTAAGCTGCATTAAATTGGCGTTACACCATTCATAGAACGAATTTATATCAAATTGTAAATGCTGTTGATCCAAAAGATTGTCATAAGTTTTAAAAAGATTTACATCATCCGCATACATCAAAATGTTCGAATACTTTATAACTTGAGGCAAATCATTTATAACTAAAGAAAAAAGGAGAGGTCCAAGATGACTTCCCTGTGGTACTCCAGAACGTGCATGTATTTTTTTTGATATAACGTTGTTGAAACAAACCGATTGAGTTCTATCCGATAAATATGATTTTAACCACTTAATAGCAGGATCCGTAAAGCCTATCAAATGTAATTTTTTTAATAGGAGCTTATGATTTACTTTATCAAAGGCCTTTGAAAAGTCGGTATATATAACATCTGCTTGCCTTCTATTAAAAAATCCACGAGTTATGACAGTTGTTAGATGAAGTAAATTTGTTGTTGTTGAACATCCTTTTTGAAATCCATGCTGACATGGAGATATGAGATTACAAACTTGGTAATACAATGTATCAGTAATCAATTTTTCAAAAAATTTGGGAATAACACTCAATTTCGCTATACCCCTATAATTTTCTATATCAGATTTATCACCAGATTTAAACAATGGGACTATAAAAGAATCCTTCCAAATTTTTGGGGCATATCCATTTTTAATTGATAAATTAAACAGAACAGTTAGGGGGTGAGCTAAAGCATCAGCACAATTAATTAAAATGCTGCCCGGAATTTTATCGGGACCACAACTGTGTGAAAATTTTAATTTTTTTAAATGAGTTGCAACAGTTTGTGTATCAAAGAGTGGTATAGATATAGAATGTTTAACCATCAATGGATAAGAATACTCCATTTTATCATCATAGTTTTCGTCAGAATAAGTGCAGGAAAAAAATTCAGCAAACATGTTACTTATAGTTGAAATATCGCTAGATTCATTATTTCGATATGACATTGAAGCTGGAAAGCATGTAGATTTTCTCTTTGAGTTTATAAATTTATAGAAAGATATTTGGCGGACCCTTTGCAACATTTAGAAAATGTATTTTTAAATTGAAATGTCATTTTTTTCCTGTGCAGCGTTGTATTTTTAAGTACTATTTGGCAAAACACATAGTTGCATTTCTATTTTTACTAGATTTTGAGTAGATTTTGCCGAAATCTACTAAATAAGTAGATTTTGTTTTGTATGGGAAATCTAGTTAAAATCGACTAGATTTGGCTCGAAATCTCATAAGTACTAGATTTCGCTGTAGTGTAAATGGGGTATTACTCATTATTCAATAAAAGGTTCTTAAAATAACAACACGCCATACTAAAAAATTATATATTTCTATTCGACTGAAGAAAACATCATTCCAATACTCATTTGACATGCTTGAGTATGCAGAAAGATAAATAAATACCTCAATCCAAAGAATTTGCGCGAAATAGTTAATATATTTTAAGTTTAGGTCAGCATTATTTGTGTAATCTCTTATTTTGTCGTTTAAAAGGAATTCAGTTGCCAACACTGACCCAGAAAAGATGAAGAATTAAACAGCTGTTCGATTTCAATTAAATGTTTGGCAAAGGAATATTTTTATAAATACAGTGGGCAGAAAAAGTCTTGGTACCCTAATGTCTTTTTTTATAGCAATTTCATGAATATTAAGCAATAATATGTAAATAGAAGTTTTTTATATTTATTTTTATTATGTTATTTCTATTTTATAATAAAAGAAAAAAAGTGTTTAATGTTTTTCACAAACTAAAAGGATAATAAGGAAAACGCTACTGACTCTGCTTGGTGCTCCAAGAAGTAAATCTGAAATTCAAAGGGTCAATATATTAAAATGTTATCCCTTATATTTAGTTGAATATCCCTTTAGTTAAGAACTCGATTTAACCTGTTTTTAGTTGAATGTTCAATTTTTTCTTGTGTTTTATGTTGATATTTGCCTGGTGCCGATACACATCCTCACAACATTGTACTACCAAAGTCCCCACAAGCTTAACACTCTTGCACAAACTCCCGATACGGTTCCAAAAGAGAATTTAGGGGGTAATTTGGGAGAACGGTTGCATAGTCAAATATTATGTATTTATCTGTAATAAATTATTTTTTGTTTATTTCTTTTTTCTGATAAAATAAAATTTCATCAAATAAATTGCTGCGGCAATTCAATGTGGCCGCAGGGAAGACATATGTTTGAGCCTGTAAGCTTTTTTACAGACTATTTAATTCAAAAAGTAAAACAACGAATTTGTTTTAACTCTGAAAATGATTTTAATACTTCGACTTCAACTTAGCAACTAACTTTGTAACAAAGACAAAATTCTTTAAATGCATAAAAAAGAATAGAAAAAGGCAAACTACAAAAATCTTAACGGTTCATTTTTTGTCCACCTATACATAAATACATGTGTATAAAATCGAACGATATAGTGTTGGCACCGTGACTGCAATTAGTTGGAAACGTGACTGCTACAAACATCCTCTCCCCGTTGGAAGGCTGTGCCTTTCAACAGAATTATCTTCAATGGGTAATACTGCTAATTTGGTAACGGCTATATGGCTTAAATTGTTGCTGGTTTTGACTAGAGCGACACGAACTACATCATCTTTCCCAGGAATAACATCTACGACACGACCTAGCTGCCATTTCATAGATGGAACGTTTTCTTCTTTAACGATAACCATTGTGCCTTTAGTAATTTTAGATTTTGTTGATTGCCACTTTGTGCGTTCCTGCAATAATGATAAATAAGAGCTGCACCATTTCTTCCAAAAAATTTGTTGAATATGGCAAACATGTTGTCATCGGCTTAGGTGATTAATGTTTAGTTCTGTGATGTCAGGTTCCAAAAATGTGGTTAGCGGTGCGCCTACTAAAAAATGAGCAGGTGTCAACACTTCGAGGTCGTCCGGATCTTCGGTTATTGGACGCAGTGGCCTGGAGTTTAAAATATCTGACCATATTGTGTTTGGTTTGCCACGAGTTGAGATAAAACGCTTGAGAGAAGCTAAAAACGACGACGTATACAAATCTTGCACCAGCTCCATATGTATGGTCTTTGTTGAAAAACATATAAAAATACATATGTAGCACTTTAATGGTGATCGAGTACTTACTTCCGATTTGTAGTAAAAGGGACCGCAAAAATCTATTCCCGTTGTACAGAAGGCTCTACTGGGTCGAACACGGTCTGGCGGTAAACTTCCCATTATATGCTGCGAAATTTTAGGCTTTAAGCAAAAACACTTAACACATTTGTTAATGATTGAGCTTATTGTTTTTCTGCCACCTATAGGCCAGTACTGCTGCCGAATGTACGTTAACAAACACTGCGGTCCAGCATGCAAAAGTTGTTGATGATAGTACAAAACCATAGACGTAGTAAAAGTTTGGTGTTTGGGTAGGATTATCGGGTGTTGGGCTTCGAAGCTTAAAAATGAGTGCTGCAAACGATGCCTACTCTAATCAGTCCCTCCGAATCCATGAACGGTGTTAGGGAATACATTTTGCTTTATGGGAGTATATTTTCTTTTCTCTGCAGGCTTTTATATTCAACAGCAAAATGAACGAACTGAATATTACGAACCAGAATTTGAGTGCCCACTTTCAGTTCTTGTGGTGTTACTTCTTCAGAGTATTTTACGCCCTTTTTAAATTTAAAAATCTATTAACATATGCGAAAATTCTTTGCATTTTTGGAAACGAGTTATGATATTTGCAATTAGTAGAAAAATCCATTGCAAATGATGTGACTAAAATTGTCCGTCGACGTTCTGGAAGGTCAGCTATAAAATCAAATGTTTTTGGCCAATTTTCCGAAGAATGCTTTAAAAATTTTGGTCCTTCCTTCCAAAAATTTGAATTTAAAAGTTCTTCAGTGGTAGCTCCTCTCGATAAAATATCCGCAGGATTCATCGAAGTGGGTACATGATGCCATGACATATTCTTTGTTAAATTTTGTATACGACTTACTCTGTTAGCAACAAAAATGTTATAGTTTGAAGATTCTTCACGCAGCCAGGATAAAACAACCATGGAATCCGACCAGCAATGGTATTCGTATTCGTTATCTAGTGTATTTGATATTTCGTTTAGAAGTTCTGCCAAAAGTAAGGCTGCAGATAATTCAAGTTTAGGAACGGAAAGAGCCTTTAAAGGTGCAACTCTTGACTTTGAGCATAATAAATTTATCCATCGGAATCTGACCTCACATAAATACCAGCACCATATGCACATAAACTTGCGTCACAAAATCCGTGTATTTGAATAGCAGAGTCTGGAATGGAAACAAATCGAAAAGAAAGAAAATG
The DNA here is from genome assembly GCA_930367235.1 of Sarcophaga rosellei. Lineage (NCBI taxonomy): Eukaryota > Metazoa > Arthropoda > Insecta > Diptera > Sarcophagidae > Sarcophaga > Sarcophaga rosellei. The sequence continues at coordinate 41,302,480 of OV884021.1, read as the reverse complement.
TTGATACAAATTACTGCCAAACTGAGTACAAACTTTGGGGTAAACTTTCATCCCAATTTAATTTGGACTTCCATAATCTTTGCATAAAAACCTTTGCCTGGGTAATTACTGGCCCGATTAGACCCAACGGGGCATAAAATTGAGCAATAGATGATAAGAAAGTTCGTTTTGAAAAGGCGTTGCTATCCAAAACATGGTTGAATGTAAATATGAAAGCGTCTGAATTTGGATCCCGTAAAAAATCTAAAGTCTTTGTTACGTCGGTACCATCTTGAAATTTCAAATATTTTTCGCGATCGGAGGGCGACACATCATTCAAAACTTTTACATCGTTTGAACACCATTTTTCGAAATTTCCTTGTTTCAGCAGCTGAGTCACTTGTTGTCTTACTTCGATAACTTCCTGGACCGTATTGCCACCAGATATCAAATCATCAACGTAGAAGTCTCGTCTCACAATTTTAGCACCAATAGGAAACGGCTTTTCCTCGTCCATTGCTAGTTGATGCATCGCACGAATTGCGAGAAATGCGGCAGGCTTGATACCATAAGTTATTGTGTTTAACGACTCTTAATTTTGTTGTTGTACTATCTTCCTTATGTACACAATGGTGAGAAAGAAAGTTAACCTTTACATCCTTTGGTATGGTATTTGGATTTAAATTTAGGTATTCATTCATAAAATTTGTGTATTGATTTTTTATATCGGGATGCTTACTCAATTTCTTCTCAAGATTTAACAAACGTCGGTGAGCTAATCCATACGAGTCACCAAGTTCGAAAATATTAATTTTTTGGGCAGATTAATTGAGTACTCACCAGAGCTGAGCCGAGTGAAATTTTGTTGAAAAGGCATCATCAAATGAAAGATTAGATTTGCCTTCAAAGTTGTTTTCAATTTCCCAAAAAATTTTAATAACATCGGCTAACTTTTCGCCTTCATCGATATCTCTGCATGTTGTTGCTAACGAAAACGAAACTGGCTGGGTGGGAACTCCACCAGAAACAACCCATCCCAGGCGATTTTTTTTTTTGCAATATTGGCGAATTTTGTCCCAATCGAATTTGGCCAATGCTAAAAAGCTCGAAAAATAGCCCGGCACCAATCAAAATATCAATGCGACCTCGTTTGTGGAATTCTGGATCTGCCAACTTTAGATTTCCAGGAATTTGAAGAAGATTTACGTCGAAAATGGAGTTTGGCTGATAGTCAGTTATTTTAGGAATAACAATCGCATCAAAGGAAATAATCATCATAGCAAGATTTGACCACGATGTTAGCTGATTTGTCTGCTGTGAAATTACCATCTCCAATGCCAGAAATAGAAATGCAAAATGGCTTAGTCTTAAGTTGTAGTTGTTTTGCAAGGCGAGACTTAACAAAGTTGAGCTGCGAGGCTGAATCGAAAATTGCCCTACAAGGCACAAAGACACCAAATACGTTTTTTACCAATACTATGGCCGTAGCTAGCAACACATTATTGGTTGTTGGAGATTCCAGGGCTTCAGGTGTGACCTTTGGAGATAAAAACGAAACAAGAGTAGATTGAGTTACAGATGAATCTGGAACGCCATTTGTTGTTATTAATATGCTATAATGTGTGATGCCTTTGTCAGCAATGATGACAGGTTCCGGATTTACACTTTGCTAAACGATGACCCTTTCTCAAACAGTTAAGACATACGTTTAATTTCTTTACCTCTTTAAAACGTAACGTAGGCGAAAGACTTGTAAAACGGGAGCAATTAGTTATATAATGATCTTTGGCATCACAAAAGTTACACGATGAAACTACACTCGAGGTTACAAGTACATTTCGACTGCTAGATTTTTCGCTAACTTGTTGATTTGGCTTCTTCATTACCATGAAACTTTCGAGGTTTTCTAGCATGCGGCATTGTCGTTCGAGAAAAAAAGTCATAGAAGACCAGGTTGGTAACTTATCAACGCTCAATCCTTCTTCCCATTTTGTTTCTAGATTCTGATCTAATTTTGAGATAACCAGATTTATAAGTAAGCCATCAGCAATTTGATCCTTTGAACATATGAGTATTGAGTTTATAGCTTAGGTGTCTTAAACTTGACGCTGAATCTTTGTCAACAACCTTCAGCCCGAAAGTCTCCCCAATGTGCGCCCGAAAATTAAGTAATTTATTATCAAATCGATTTTGTAATAATGTGATGGCCTTATCATAATTAGCTTCTCTAGGCTCCAACGACGAGATCGTGTCCTGCCAAGCATGTACGCAAATGATGAAACTTCTCTATTTTGCTCATTCCATATCATTATGGATAACAGTTGTAAACATTGCAAAAAAGTCAGGCCATTCTGTATACGAGCCACGAAACAGAGGAATTTTTAATTCGGGCAGTCTAGTCTTACGAGTACTAATGAAGTCATCTAAGGAAAACTTACGAGCCGTCGAAGAGTGAGGAGCCATGTGCTTTTTGTTTGTATTTATTTCTCGCTGTATATTTGCTTTTACCGAAAAGTATGCCGTCATAAAATTTGAGCGCGTATTAACATCCACATCACCGTTCCATTTTTCTTCCAGTTCAGCAGTGGTCTGTTTAAATTCATTGTACATATCTTCAACATAATCAAGACGAACAGAAAGATCGATCTCATCTAAAGCATTTAACTCGTCCGTGGTTAGGCGAGAATTAAAATCAGCCAGCTGCTTGATAATTGAGTGTAACTTTGCCGTAAACTGCGAATGGCTCTCCTTGCTTTGGGAGGTTGAAGATGATGAATCTTTATCCTTCATAGCTGCTAAATTCAATTTATGATTGAAACGATTTTTGACGTCGATCACGTCGAGGTCACCAATGGTTGAGCCTGTAAGCTTTTTGCAGACTATTTAATTCAAAAAGTAAAACAACGAATTTGTTTTAACTCCGAAAATTATTTTATTACTTCGACTTCAACTTAGCAACTAACTTTGTAATAAAGACAAAATTCTTTAAATGCATAAAAAAGAATAGAAAAAGGCAAACTACAAAAATATTAACGGTTCATTTTTTGTCCATCTATACATAAATACATGTAGGAATTTGCTTTAATGCTTTATTAATTCATTGATTTTCTTAAGAGTACAAAAATAAAAATGTATATAAAATCGAACGATAGTGTTGGCACCGTGACTGCAATTAGTTGGAAACATGACTGCTACGAACAACATGTTTGCTACGAACTATGTTTGACGCTATGTGACTGTTGGTTGAGAAAATACATTTTTTCAAATATTTTCTCAATGTGACCGTATCTTAACATATGTAATTATTTAAAAAGGTGCTATTTTATCATTTAAGTAGTTTGTAATTATTCTTGAGCATATATAAAACTAGACCTAATCTTATATCTAAATATTTAATAAATATAGATTGGTTTTAAAACACAATTTTTATAATTTTAGATACCGTTTCAATATCGCCTTACAAGTGAAAATGGTCCAGCACATTGTAAAAGATTTACTGTAACTCTACGATTAGGCAACGAAGAATATACAGCCGAGGGACATAAAATCAAAAAAGCTCAGCATTTAGCTGCTAAAGAAGCAATAGAGAAAACGAAATATAAACATCCTGTGCCGAAAATAAGTCGTCAAAGTGATAACGAAGTTGCAAAAAATAATTTAACTCCAACTGTTGAATTGAATGCTTTGGCTATGAAACTTGGTCAGCAAACGTACTATATATTGGACCCAACACAAATACATCTTTCCGAAAAAAATTTAAATTATGATTCTTTTCCAAAATATAAAGTAATGAATAAAACCAACGTCAAGCAAAACTGGTTATCTAATAAAATTGAAAACTGTTATCCACAAACGGTTCAATCTGTTCACAGAAACAAATTTAATCAATTAAATGTTCCCGTTACTTCGAATTTTTATAATTCTTCTCCATGTAAAATTACTCTTATTGTTGGAACTCAAAAATTTTTTGGGATTGGAAGAACTCCCCAACAGGCAAAACATGATGCTGCAACAAAGGCTTTACTCTTTTTAAAAAAACAGTTAAATTGTAGTCAATTACCAAATCATGTTGAGCACTTTGATGGCAATGAACAGAAATCTCCAATATCACTAGTATTCGAAATTGGGATAAAACGAAATTTGGCAGTGGATTTTAAAGTGCTTCGGGAGGAAGGCCCAGCCCATATGCGAACTTTTACAACTGCTTGTATTGTTGGTAACATAATAACAGAAGGCGAAGGAACGGGAAAAAAACTTTCAAAAAAGAAGGCTGCACAAAGGATGCTTCAAGAGTTAAATAAATTACCTCCTTTAAGTCCTGCTTCAACGCCAAATAAACGAACAAAAATCAAAGCGCTTTCAAAAAAAGTTAAAAGTTTTTCCGCAGATTCAGTCAGTGGTATTCAAAATATAAATAACCAAAGAATGGCTGTAATGGATTTATCAAATTCAGTTACAAGATTATTAGAGTGGCATCAGAATAATAAACAAGAGGAACCAATATTTAACTTAATTTCTGAGCCTGGAAAGGAAAATTCAAGAAGGCGGCAGTTTGTGATGGAAATTAAATCGAATAATATTACTGTACGTGGAGTTGGTAACAGTAAAAAATTGGCAAAACGAAACGCAGCTCAAAGTAAAGTATTTTAAATAATTTTTTCGTTGTATAACTAGTATTTATCAGCTTTCAATTATTCTGATACACTTTCACGGACGTGAACGGTATATCACTCATTTTCATAATACATATTTATCAGCTTTCAATTATTCCGATACACTTTCACGGACGTGAGCGCTATATCACTCATTTTCATAATACATAGTGCAAAATGACGGCAATGAGTGGAATTTTTATTACAAGTTTAAAAAATAATTGCCTTTCAATTTTTGCAGCATCTTTAAAATTTTTAGCGTTCACGGACGTGTTATTATTGTAGAGATAGATGAAATTGTAGAAACTGATAACTGAAGCAAGCTCATGCCATCATTTAACTACAGTGGTACAGATAACTATACATACCCCTCGAAAAAATGATTTTCTGTAAGACCTTAAAATCTTTAGATAAAAAATTAAATGGTACTATTCCTTTTAATAAATAAAATAATAAATAAAAAAAAAATAAATAAAAAATATAATTTTTTTATATAAAGGTTTTACAGAAAATCATTTTTTCCGGGGGGTATGTATAGTTTTCTGTGCCACTGTATATAATAGCTCCATTTAAATCCAGTTAAAAATCTTCAACAATTATATACAGAGTCTTTAATCCAATAAATCAGAACGGACAGGTAACCAGAACGAGATCGTATCCAGCACAATGTTATGTACAAACAAAGGGAAACAGAAAACATTAGTCAATTAGCTAAACATAAAACACATAAAATAAAACGTAAATTATCCAAAAGTAAAACAACTGGTCTGACGATCAATGCAGGACACACTAACATTAGACATATGTATATACATATTTTAATTTGCTTAACCGTAGATCGATCCTTAAAAAAACATCATAATTCTAGCTATGTATCACTTTTGATACATGCTTGTATTTCATAGAATTTTCGCAATTATTGATAGTTTTTGTTACAAAATTTAAATGTTTTTATTTATTTTAGTTCATTTTAATAAAACTATTTTACGTTATTACATTTTATCACTTTTATGAAGTTTAGGCCAAAATTTTTGACATGATGTACATTGCAGCATGGTTTTTTAAGTAAAAACTAAACACTTCATGTTCTCTCTTTTATTTCTCTCTGGTGTCCCGGATACAAGTGTCCCAAATACTAGACGTGAAGTGTGCTTATGGTCATTATCATGCATAAATTTCCATATTAGAGGCATGTTGTCTTCAGCGAATGGTATCATAGTGTCTGTTATAATGTTTTTGTAAACATGCTGGTCCATTTTAGAATCTATCTTGTAAATGGGACATACACCATGCCAGGAAAATGCAGCCCACACCATCACATTTCCACCACCATGTCTGACCGCTTTTAGGGTGTACTTTGGATGATGCTCCAGGTTTGGAGGGCGCCATACGTACCGCTTTCCATCAGAGCCGAAGCGGCAAAACTTCGACTCGTCGCTCCAAAGAATATTTTTCCAAAATATCATGGGTTTCTTCAGATGTTCTCTCGAAAACCCTAGATATTTGTTTTTTTGACACAAGTGGTTTACGTTGTGCAATACACCCACGCAAGTTTTTTTTCATTTAATCGTCTTCTCATTGTCCTAGACGAAATATTAATGCCAAAATCCGATGCAATGTTATTTTTTATTTTAGTTGAGCTCGTGAAAGGATTACTAGCAGCTACTCTATAAATTAAAATATCCTCCCTGGGTGTAGTTTTTCGGGCTCTAGGTTGCTGTTTGATATTTTTGGTGGTACCATGTTGCTTGATGTGTTCCATCGCGTTGTAGATCTTCCATCTAGAACATTTAAGCAGCATGGATATCTCTATTACTGTTTTTCCAGCAGATTTTAGTTGTTGGATCAGTTTTCGCTCGGCATCGGAACTCCAAGTACCTCTGGCCATTTCTAATTAAATATTTCGATGTATTTCAACATAACATAATAAAAACATTCGTTACTCACCGTTTAGCTCCAAAAAACACAAAAAATCGCTTAAAAATCAGAAAATTCTGAAATGTCTTAAATTCGTGGCCAGTTTCAAATACTCGTTTTTACATTAATATGATTAAAAAGCAACAAAATGTAAAAAGTGTTGATTCAAAAGTTTTATTAAGAATGAGAAAAATACAAAAGGTACAGAAAATACAGTGACGCTTATCTTAAAATATAACTGTAAACTCAGATAAATAAAAAGCAAGAAAATAAGAAATATGCAGAGTTGCATTTAGGGGAAGTTTCCAACATGCCCTCTCAAATCTGCATATTTGAACAAAAAAAATTAATTTCAATAACATTCAGAAAAATTATTTTAATCCTAAAGATTTCACAAATTTTTCATGTTTAATTTTACTTAAATTTTTAGTCAATATATCAGCGATCATTTCATCGGTTGATAAATAGTGCAGCTCTATCTGATTCGATTTCACGACCTCCCTTACATGTTGATACTTGACATCTATGTGTTTGCACCTTCCATGGAATACAGGATTTTTTGCTAAATGTTGTGCACCAATGTTATCACCATAAATAACAACTGGCTTTTCGTCAGGATAACAATTCATCTCTCTTAAGAGTCTTTTTAAATATATTGCTTCTTTAGCTGCTGTTGATAAAGCCACAAATTCAGCCTCTGTGCTACTAAGTGCTATGCTTGGCTGTTTTTTACTTTCCCAGCTGAAAGAACATCCTGCCAAAAAGAAGTGTAAGATTTTCTATCTTCTTGACAACTGGCCCAATCTGCATCAACGTATCCTTTAAGCGGTTCTGTTGTTTTTGTATACTATAGTCTAAGATGCTTGGTTGATCGCAAATAACGTAATATGTGTTTAACTGCTTTTTCATGTTCCACATGAGGATTTTGGTTTCTTTGCGCCAATTTGCAAACAGAATGTAGAATGTCTGGTCTTGTGCTTATCGCCAAATACATAAGAGTACCAATTATTGATTGATACCAATTTACAACTAGCTCGCATTTTTTGTTGTTGCAATAAATCTGGAATCCTGGATCGAGGGGTGTAGAAGCTGGTCTAGAATCTTGCATGCCATGCTCTACTAAAACTCTGTCTATATACTGAGAATGACCAATGCTTATTTTACCAGTATTATTAGTATTTGAATTTCTTCGCGATATTTTCCTTGATTGCAACTAAATCCGTTTTATCCGAACAAGCAATCAAAATGTCATCTACATAGACCGCAATAAAATTAAATTTTCCATTATCCTGTCTGCTATAAATGCACGGTTCACTTTCACAAGGCTTAAATCCCATATTTTGTATTGCCGCATCAAGTGTTGTGTTCCATGAACGACCCGACTGCTTAAGTCCATAAATAGCTTTCTTTAAGCTCAACACTCGATCTGGATAACTGGCATCAACAAATCCATCTGGTTGTTTCATGTAAACTTCTTCATCCAAGTTGCTGTTTAAATAAGCCGTAGATATATCGACGTGATGAAGGTATAATTCTTTCTCAGCCGCCAACGCAAAAATCATTCCAATGCTGGAATATCTTAAAACTGGGGAAAACGTTTCATTATAATCAACACCAAATTGTTGGCTACACCCTTTTGCAACCAGGCGGGCTTTAAAACGTGTTACTTTACCTTCTTCATCTTTTTTCAAATTATATACCCACTTACTACCAATGGCTTTCTTACCAGGGGGAAGATCAACTAAGCACCAGGTGTTATTTTCTTGGAGTGAACTATACTCCTTGTTCATCGCATTTTTCCATCTATCTGAATTTTTTCCTGAAACTGCGTCTTGAGAAGTTTGTGGAGTTGGAATCTCATCAGCAAAATTGATTCTGTTGTATATCTTTTTTGGTCTTCCAACATTACCCGAACGAATTATTTTAGGTCGACCACGCGATCCGCCTTCATTCGTGCTAGTTGCGAGTGGTTGACGTTCAGCTTCATTATCAGACTCAAAACCCATAAAATCGCTTTCGGAACTGGATTGATATTCTTCATCGGTTGCACCATCAGGTAAAGTAAGTTCTACGTTGTCATCATCTTGTTCATTTTCTGTTGACACACTATTCTGAGCAACCGTCAGTTCCAAAACTTCATTTGCCGCTTTTGGAATAAAAGCTTTTTCACAAAATATTACGTCTCTTTTGTCCACAATTTTTCTTTCTCCTACGTCGAACACCCTGTAAGCCTTTGCGGTATTAGAATAACCTACGAAAACGTATTCCTTTCCCTTTGCTGAAAACTTTTTGTTCGTGGTTTTGTCCAGTGCCACGACAGGTGAACCAAAAACTCGAAAATGTGACACATTAGGTTTCTTATTAAACCATATTTCGAAGGGAGTCTTGTTTGTTAAAACCTTGGTAATTGAGCGATTCCTTATATATACAGCAGTGTTGACAGCTTCTGCCCAAAGTACCTCATCAACGCCTGAATGAAGAATCATACTACGTGCCATTTCCACGATGGTTCTATTTGCTCGTTCCGCAATCCCGTTTTGTTGCGGAGTGTACGGTACAGTTAATTGCATTTGGATACCATTTTCCTCCAAAAACTTGTTGAACTGACAATTAACGTACTCTCTGCCATTGTCACTTCTTAAGTACTTAATATTTCTTTCCAGTTGTTTTTCCACAAACGATTTAAAAATCTTGAACTTCTCGAAAACTTCGTTTTTGTTTTTCATGAAGTAAACAAATATGCGTCTGGAGTGATCGTCGATGAAAGTAACGAAGTACCGGGAACCCGATAATGAAGGCTTATTCATGGGACCACACACGTCCGAGTGAATTACATCTAACAAATTTTTTGCTCTTTGCTGATTAGAAGATGGAAACGGCTGTGAACAAATTTTGGATTTCATACATGTTGTGCAATTTAAGTTATTCGGAATTTCCTTAATTTTCAGACCATTAACTGCTTTTTTCTTTATTAAATCGTTGATGCTTTTGAAATTAAGGTGTCCGTATCGATTGTGCCAACGTACAGCCTCTTCAGTTGACAAATTAAAATTTGAATGAGCATATTCTGAAAAAATAAATAAATTTAAACTATTTTCCGCTTTTAAAATTACTTCACCCATTTTATTTTTCACTTTCGCTGAATGTTTCTCAAATTGCACAGTGCACCCATTTTCAACAGCTTTACCAACCGATATAAAATTTCCGACCATGTTAGGAACATAAAGCACTTCTCGCAAAATTATATCGCCATCTTGAGTTTTGATTTTCACATCGCCTTTACCTTCTGCTTCTATGTAACTGTCACAAGCCAGAGCAATCCTCTCATTAGTTTCTACGAAATTTGTAAATAATTGACGTTGACAGCACATATGAGACGTAGCACCGTTGTCGATACACCAAGAGCTTTTGTCGAATGAGTTACTGTTACTAGCCGCAAGCATTGCGAATGAACGATGCTGCTCTCCTGTCTCGTCGCCATGTTTTGTTGTACTCTTACAATTTTTTGCAAAATGGCCACGCTTACCACAGTTAAAACATTTGAATTTTCGTCCGTTATTGTTGTTGTTGTTTTTATTTTTTATATTTGGCTTTGATCTGGCTACGAAAGCCTGTTGACTTACAACATCCTCATTAACCACATTATTTTGTATTCTGCGATCACCTTCTTCGATTAATTTCATCTTCAACACGTCCAATGAGGGCAAGGCGTCTCGTGTTGTTTCAATGGCAATGACGAAATTTTCGAAGTCCTTTGGCAAACTTGACAGCAAAATAATCACCAACAACTCTTCAGCTATTTCAATGCCGACTTCCGCTAGCTTCTCTGAAATTTCCGTAAAACCATTTAGGTATTCAGTCATGGTTGTTGACTCAAGCATTCGAAGACTTAGCAACTTCTTGTACAGGCTAACTTTCCGTAATGGACCACTTGGTTTGTACACTTCCTGAAGTTTTTTCCACGCTTCTACAGCCGTTGCACAATTTTTTACGTAGCTTAATTGTGTAGTTTTCACGGAAAGCATAATCATGGCTAGGGCTTTCTCATCTTTTTGTCTCCATATTTCAGCCTCATTTGCAGCAACTGGTTTCACAAAACTTCCATTTGCAACTGTCCATAAATCTGAGTGTACCAAAATACACTTCATCTGGACACACCATGTATCGTAATTTCCGACATCTAATTTGTCAATTTGGAACATTGACGAACTCATCATAATTACACAAAAACTTTTTCTTTAACTTTACACTTTAAATTTAAATTAAGCTCCTGGGCCCATAACCTGTTGATTCAAAAGTTTTATTAAGAATGAGAAAAATACAAAAGGTACAGAAAATACAGTGACGCTTATCTTAAAATATAACTGTAAACTCAGATAAATAAAAAGCAAGAAAATAAGAAATATGCAGAGTTGCATTTAGGGGAAGTTTCCAACAAAAAGAAAAAAAGAAAATAACGGTACTTTTTCTTAACATTACAGGGTACATACAAAAATAAAGAATATCTTATTTGATATTACAGGGTTGTCAAAATTATCACAAATAAGTCAGTCATATGTCGTGTCTTAAATTCGTGGCCACCACTGTATATAAAACTTAAGTCCTTTTTGCTTGTTTGTTAAAAAGCGCAGTCGAAAACTTTGTAATCGATCGCTAAACGACAAGTAGTAATTGCAAAACTGTCGTAAAAGAACATAGTTAGGATCGCCTTTTTTAACAACAGGAATTTAAAACAAGTATTCTCTCGAAATTAATTTGTGCATGATTGTGATCGAAATAAAATCGATAACGAGCCCCGCGATTGCCTACAGAGCGTGAATCATTAGCACACTTTTTTGGAGCCTTTGGGACATTAATGTATCCTAGAAGGAAGCACCTTTGTGAAGATCTAGTGCTTGTTGATTTGAGTAGCATCCTTAAGTTTGTGAGAAGGCATTATAAGGCACCTCTTTACTTCAATAACAACAATTACACTGTCGCTCCTAGTCGAGCTACGTAATTAATCTAAAAGGGATACGTTTGGGAATATTTATAGAGTTCAAAAGCCAACATCATGAACTTATTTGACCTACCCTCGAACTAGACAAAACATATTACAATGATAAAACTATATTCTTCATGCCGCAGTGTATTTATGTTAGTAAAAGATAGATTGTGAAGGTATAATGTATAAAATAATCAGAACTAAAAACCTTCATTAACACTATAAAGATTGAAAATTGCGGAGAATTGCTCAAAAAATCAGAACAATTTGCAATATATTTTTATATTACACTTATATAACAGGTTATTTACTAATTATAGAAAAGTACTTTAATTAAAAATTAAGGTAATTACTAATGAATTTTCTACCTTTCACAATACTCCTTTTTCCATAACCATTCAAGAGTACAACCTTCTTCAAAAGTTCCGCCATCAGCAGCTGAATTTCTAAGCTATTTATATTTTTTCTATTGTAGACACTTTTTTATTGGTTTATAGAAATTCATCATTATCTTCTGCTTCATATGTTTGACATCAAATTCGACCTGTTTCGTGCTCAGGTAGTAGTTCAGAATTTATTTTTTATGTTCTTTTTCAATAACACATTTTTACATTCCGACATTTATTTCATTAATTTAAAGCAAAGTCAAAATTACATTCTCGCACAATCCAGTGTTAAATTCTGACCTATAGTCGATACACAAAAGAATGTAAAACAAATATGTTCGATGTGGAAATATTTATTTTAAGGTTTCTTAAATAATAATAATCTTAAATAATAATTTTGGTATCAGTAAATGGAAATTTATTTTAACAAGTCCTCTAAGTTATTAGTAACATGTTGGCATATTAGACGTGAGACCACGGTTCAAAACCGAGATCAACAATCTTGAATGAAACGAAAAATTTTAAATATTTCTTCGGCAACTTGCTCTCAGCAGATTTCTGGCAAAAACTCTGAGAGTAATGAAATTGAAAAGTTTCTCAAAAACCTGTCGTTCAGAACCGTCCAGCCACTTATAGATAAAATTAACGTGGGCAACATAAGTGGTGTGAGAAGCTAGATCGTAATCCGGTCTGAAAGGTTGTAATGACCAGTTGAGTAAGTAAATAAATAATTTATTTTAACAATTAGTAAATTGTATTATCGAGGTTCCTAGACCCTCTAGTAAGAATTCCAGAGTCTTATGATTCGATAAAGATTCTTAACTAGATACTCTACAAATTATATTGACGTAGCAATATTTGGATTAGCTGTAGTGATGTCTAATACATCCCTTATAATTCTATTTACAAAAGTAGGCTTATTCCGCGCATTTAAAATTTTTTAGGTTCTAGACTACTTGAGAATTCTATTATACATATTGTGGTCCGATAAAGGTTACTAGCTTGGTAGTCTCCAACATTATCTAGGCCTAGCAATCTTCGGACTAGCTATAATAAAGTCTAATAGTGTTTTCACACTGAGTGGTTTTAACGCAAAAGTAGGTTTTATAAAATACAACCTTTTTTTCGATGTACTAAATCAACATTGAAATATTGAAACAGCTGATAAAAAACAAAATAAAAACAAAACAAATATAAAAATAAAGAAAGCCGGTTGTGTGAAAAAAATGTAAAATGAAATTTTAAATAACGAACTGCAACAACAATAAATAATAATATTATAATAATAATATTAATAATATTTCTACGCAAATGGAAACGACCTAATATCGTTTCCTAAGAAAACATCGTTTAACACAAACAATAAGCAAAAGCTACAAATACAAAGACCCTGAGTATGAGTAGGTGTACACAACGCACACGACACAGATACACACTAACAAATGAATCGAACACGTTCTAAGTAAACGCAACAACAACAAACATGAGAGAGGATCAACAACGTGGGCAAAATGCACAAACAACAATGTGGTCGCAATAGAGTTCTCTAAAAAGGCGAGAACAAGAACCTTCCACATCGAGAATGTTCATCATACTGATTACGTGCGTATATAAAAGGGCAAGACAAACAAGCATCCAGTTTGTAATAAGTCAGCCAGCGTGTGTGAAGTTGCGTGTAAACAAATAGTGGTGGTTCGAAGGTATGCGTTGCAATCAGAATAGCGAATAATTGTGTGTGTGAATAATAGTGAATAAACAGGCGGAGATTTTCGCAATCTTGAAGGCTATTGAGGCCATAGCTGGTGGCCCAGCTTCGGATTCGGAATCTTATGTGATCTTCGTTGACAGTCAGGCTGCCCTTAGGGCCATTGAGTTGGTCTGGTGCAAATCACGGCTCGTTCGCAAGTGCAAGGAGTCGCTGAGGATTTTTGGACTAGACCGTATCCGTCTTTGCTGGGTTCCGGGTCATAGCGGAATACTGGGCAGTGAGACGGCGGATGCCCTCGCTAGGTTAGGTTCGCTCTCTGGGGGCGATTTAACAGTTGGTCCTGACCCCCCGGTCTGCCACCTCTACGGTCTCATCAATGGATGGGTCGGGGAGGAAGAGCAGAGACGTTGGGGGAACGGATCGGGATGTTTTGTTTCTAGATGTCTATGGCCTGCTGTGGACAGTAAGAGAACAGGTTGGCTGCTGGGCTTGGATAAGGCCACCTTAAGGTTGGTTGTCGGTTTTATCATGGGGCACTGCGAGCTTAGGTCGCTGACGGGGATCTGGAACAGATCCCAGCCGGACTATTGCAGGGCATGTTGCGATGAGGAGGAGTTGGAGACTATCGAACACCTCCTCTGTAACTGCCCAGCCCTTTGTAGGTTGAGGCTGAGGACCCTTGGCAGGGCCTCCTTTGAGCGTTTGGACTCTGTGTCGAGAGCCGACATCAAAGCTCTCCACAGATTCATTAGTGGCTTATGCTGGTTGAGAGGCGCTAGGGCTGCATCAGGGTAGTCGCGCTCTCTCTTTGTTGGGTCTGTGTGAACCCTCCGCTTCTCATTCTCCCTTCCCTATATCCTCTCCTTTATATCCTATTCCCTCTCTTATCCTTCCTCTTTAAGGACGTTGTACAATTGGTCAATTCGACCTCCGGGTACTGTACTTGTCTTAATTGACAAGTACACGTCCTCTAACCTAACCTAACAGATTATTGTTGTAGTTATTGTTATATACGTAGTACAAGTTCGAACAGTGACAATAAAGAGCTTAACTGAAATTAAACACATACTTGTTTTTATTTTGGTTTGCAATTAACGAACCCATAATCTAAACGTTGTTAAAAAGGTAAAAACGTAACAATTGGTGTCAGAAGTGGGATTGCAAAATCCAAAAGTAAAAATAAATAAATAATAAAAAAAAAGAGAAAATCAAAATGAAAATCTCCGTTCTAAAAGTGGAACGGCTTAAACGAGAGTTGGGTAAACTCGAGCGGCCAACAATGGGCATGAAGAATGAATTGCAAAAGCGGTTAAGGGAACACATACAGCTTCAAGGCATTGACATCGATTCGTACGAGTTCGAGGACGAAGAGGAACGAGAGGTAAAGGCACATGCAACCCCTAGCGGAATCGACATAAATTCGTTGCTAGCTGCTATGATGGAGAAAATGCAAGTAGCAAACCAAAAGCTATTTGCTGACGCACAAGAAGCTTCTAGAACCCAGAAGCAAAAGCTATTTGCAGCTTCAAGAGCCGAAAATCGCAAAATGCAAGAAGAGAACAAAAAGCTATTTGCTGATGGCCGAGAAGCCTTTTAAATAAATTGAAGGAGATGTTGAAGCAAGTTTTGGAAGAAAACGAACGAAAGGCTAAACATATGTAAATGCTTCACCTGCGGGATGAGTGGTCTTATCCAAAGAAACTGTAAAGCGCCACGGAAAGTATCAAGACCAGTCTCACCAACAAGTCGACGTGCCATTGCTACGCCTAAGACTTCTGATGAACACTACTTTGAAACGAGTAGTTCCAAGAGAAGCCGCGGAAAGCCTAAGAATATCGAGGATCATCCTGTGTCTAAGGCACCGAAAATAGAGGCTAATATTCAAATCGAACAGTCTCCGGACACTTACAGTTAGGGTTGCCAGATTCCGATTCGCAAAATGCTGGACATTGGGTTTTAAAAAGCTGGACAAAACAAAAAAAAGCTGGACATAAAAAAATACTGAGAAAATGTTAATTTTGGTTTTGTGTTAATAATTTTTATTAAAATATCCATTGTATGTATGTATTATTAAAGACATCAGCTGTTCAAGTGTTGAGACATTTTGTCAGTGATGATAGAAGGAAATCATAACTTGGTTGTATAACAAATATTCAATCAGTGTTGGCTAACATGATTTGACAAAGATAACATCAAAATTATTGCCCATGTTATTGCAGTGTACTAAAAAATTTCTATTTAGCTGGACAATCCAGCCAAGTCCAGCCAGGCTGGCAACCCTACTTACAGTGCTGATGGAGACACTGAAGTTGTACAAGCTAGAAGAGGATGCAATAAAATCAGAGCTGATTCCGAACTATCACAAAACCATTAACAAAACAAAGAGGCATAAAACATGGAAAGACTAATGCTCTCTCAAGTCGACCTCGTAATTTGGAGCGTAATCATTGTGAGAAGGCTAATCAGTATGTGAAGGAAGCCATTATTGATGTCCGGCGAATGCAGATCGAAGCCAACGAAGACTGGTCCGAAGCACAAAAAAGTGACACAATATTGACGAAGATAATAGCAGCTAAGGAAGAGGACAAACGACCTACAAGAAATGAGATATCCGCAGAAGGTCCTCTTACAAAAGCATATTGGGCACTATGGGACAGTTTGCGGTTGATAAACGGATGCTAATATCGACGTTGGGAAAGCGCTGATGGCAAGACCTTATCCAACCTATTTGTAGTGCCTTCCTCCAAGGCGAAAGAAGTGTTAAAGGAGTTCCATAATGGAGCTAGCGGAGGACATCCTGGAGTAACAAGGACGCTGGAAAGGCTAAAACGACATTTTTATTGGGTTGGATGTCAGCAGGCAGTGTCGGATTGGATAGCAAACTGTACCCAGTGTATTGCAGCTAAAGGTCCAGTGAGAAGAGGTCGAGGTCAGCTGCAGCAATTTAACTCGGGCGCACCTTTGAAGAGGATAGCGATGGTCGATGGTCTAAACGTTTTTAAAAGGTAACAATATTCACCCTTATCGTGGTAGTCGTTTATGTGGCGTATTTGAGGCGTTTTTAAAAAACGGTATTGTGGTTGGCAAAAACGTCTGTAAATACGACACTGGTTAAAAATCTATTACAACAACGGTATCGTGGTAGTCGTATTTGGCTGTCAAATATTTCAAAAATAGTCGTAAGCATTTTTAGTCACGACGACGAAGTAAATTTAATAAAATATATTTTAAATGGATGCAAATAAAATGTAAGGCAGAATTACGTTTAGTAAAAATAAATTAGCTTATGATTTTTAAAATTCTAGCTTGAAAATTACTACACCAGCACGATTTGCCAAGTTGGTTGAATGCATGGAATCCAAACCGTACTTGACAAAAGGATATCATAAAAGTTTAAGTAAAATAAATATAAGAGAAGAGTGGAATAGTATTGCAGCAGAAATAAATACCATTGGTCCTCCCATGCGTACAGGGGAAGGCTGGTTAAAGGTATGGCAAGATTTTAAATTTAAAATAAAAAATAAACTCGCACATAACAAGGCCGAAAGCCATGCAACTGGTGGGGGAGCTTATAAACAGCATGTTTTGACACCAGTTGGAGAGGCTGCAGTGAATTTATTAGACATGCACGCATTGGTCCAACACAAATAACCTTTCGGCCTTAAGCGACGCCATTGTGTTGAGCACAATGAGGAAAACCCTAGTAAATGGCATAAAAAAATGCTGAAGAAAGTTTAATAGAAGAAAACAACGAACCTTCCACTTCCTTTGAGGTACTTACCAATGATGAAAACAAGGATCCTCGTTGTTCAAAAAAAAACTAATAAAGCTAAAGAGAGTGAGAAATTAAATTTGTTAGAAAAACAAGTTGAACTTCAAAAAGATTTGTGTTTGGGACTTAAAAATAAGTTATCTGAAATAGAAAGGTATACCAGGAAAATTTATAAAATAAAAGAAGAAAAATTACAATTAATGAAGAATGAATTCCAAAAAAAAGATAAATACAGAAGTGAACTTTTAAAAATCAGAAAATCTGAACTAGAAATTGAACAAAAACGAATTGAACTTGAAATGCTAAAGAAAGGTTTATAATCTTTTTACTTAAAATTGTTTGTATTTTGACTATTAAGAAGGTTTAAAGCATTTGATATGGTACATCTATATACTCTTCAATGCTATCATCAGACCACTCAATATTATTATGGATGCATATATTATGCAAATCGGCACACACAGATATGATTTTTTCTGCGAATTCAGGAGTATAATGAAGTTGTCTTGCTCCTAGCAAACAGCGAAATCTATTTTTTAAAACGCCTATTGTCCTTTCGACAGGATTTCTTGCTTTAGAGTGTATTTTGTTAAAATTGCTTTCCGGAGAACCATCCACGGTTGACCGAAAAGGTGTTATTAAATATGTATCTAAAGGACCAGTATCGCCTACAAATGAAATTTAACATAAAAAACAAAAAAGGTAAATATGTAATACAAACACTTACCAAGCAGCCATGAATTTTTGTCCCCGTTCTCATATTCTTCTTTTAAATGCTGTTTTAAATCGCTTACATTCCAGATTAATGAATCATGGCAAGATCCCGGATAATGTGACTGAATATACCTAATTTGAAGGTTGTGATCACAGACCTTGTTATTGTTAAATAAAATTGTAAATTGTTAAACAAAAATTATACAAATTACATATATATGTACATACAATCATAACGTTCAAGCTGTAAAAACCTTTTCTATTAAGGTATTTGAAACGTTCGTCAACTGATGGGGGTATTATTGCGACGTGAGTCCCGTCAATACAGCCTATGACACCAGGAAATCCAGTTTTTTTAAAAAAATGTTGTTTTATTTTATATTTTTCCTCTGGATTAGTAATGAAAGATATCCAATGAGGGCAAAGTTCATTATACATAGCTTCTATGCATTCATGAAAGGCATCGCTTACAGAAGACTGGCAAAGGTTGACATTTATATCATTCCCAGCTCCATTTTGATAACTTCCTTCAGCTAGTATTCTTAAAGCAGCAGTTAGCTTTACCACTTTAGACACTCCGGTTTGCTTCCTTGGGGTTTTCAATTTCGGAGAAATCGTTGTTAGAACATATTTGAAGGCCTCTTTGTTAAGCCTAAAATAACTAACAAATCTGGAAAAAATTTGCTTAAGAGATTTCTTTTACGAAAAATGTGCACATATGTTTAAGCTTACTTCTTATTAGGCATGGAAAATATATCACTTTGCAGCCTTAATTTTTATTTTTTAAGTAGCATCTGAAACACAAAATTCTTCCTCATCTTCTTCTGAAGATGAATAAAACACTCAACATAATTAAAAAAAATATCCAAAGAAATTAAATTATTTTTACTATTCTTTATTTATTTGTTTTTTTATTTTTTGTTTTCATTTTTGTAAATAACTGTTGTTCTTGACAGTTTTTGTAAAAGCTGCTTCATAATCAAATAAAATTAAACAGTCTATTACATTACAGCTCTTTTACAAAATTGACGTAGTCGTGAAGTTTTCACGATACCACTGAGTTTTAAATTCGACTACAAATACGACAGTCGACTAAAAACGTCTACGACAACCACGATAAGGGTGATTAATATTAATAGTAATATTAATAATAATAATATTATTTCTTATTTTTTCTTAAACAAAAACAGCTGTTGAACAGTCATAAATGTATGAAAGTTACAGCCAGATTTAAGAAAACTTGCAGTGTGAAGGCAAAATCAGCTGATTATGGTTTTAATGCTAAAATCAGGGTTTAACTTTTGGTGTGAAAACACCTTCCTTTTAGTCCGAGTGACAAAAGTGGGCCTCCACCAAAATTTTTACGGTGCAAGCTGCTATATATTTTCATAGGCACTTCTATTACTAATGTTTCTGCTGCCACACATGGTGTTTTGCGTTGGCACCGCGTCGCAGTAGTAATTACAGTTTTAGTTTGCAATACTGTTCCACTAGCCGTCGTAGTTCACAGGGGGAAGCGAAGTATCATTACCTGGAAAATATGCTGAAGCCATCACCATGACTTATCTGCTGACACCGATGTTAATACTAGCCAACTCCAATTCTTTAATATGTATACCAGTTATTATATTTCTTTTCCTTTGTTAAACCCTAGTCCCCTGATTGCACCTCTAAATTGGCGGGGTTCTTGCAACAATATCATATTTGGGTTAAAATTAACAAATAGGCACTTTTTGCATCATGGTCATTGTACATATCAAAGTTGATATTATATCCCACTGTTACTGCCCCCGCCATTACAGCTTTCGCTTTTCCTTCGTCGATTCCGACTGCTGACCATTGCTTTCAGCCTTGATTTTTAGGATACACCATAGGATTCTGTGACATTCAATAGAGTCGTAATATACTCTGTTCACTGACCACGCTTTTTTTCTCTCTATAAGGGAATGCGTTGCGTTACATTCCATTTGAGTATGACTGCTTATTAATCGATTTTGCCTACCATAATATGTAAAAACCCCGATTTTGAGAAAAAAACGAGATACGGCCTTTCTATATTAAGCTATTGGTATGTTCCCTGGGTACATGTCGAGTTCACCATAAGCTCTCCTCCCTTCCTCTAAGAAAGTTTTGGCATGGCTTTACAGTCAACCAGACTGACTTCGAGAGAAGCGGATAAATTGGAGCGCATGAGCCAATACTTTTTGATAACATTTTGTTATGGAATATTTTATATCTTCAATCAGTTTATCTAAATAAAAACTTTGTTCAAATATTATTAACATTTATATTTATGATAAATTTTTAATAATACCGTTTTAGATTTTCTGAATGCTATAAGTGAAAAGAAAGAAATTCATTCTACTGAAAGCGGAAACATTTCACCATCTTTATTGCATGTAAATTGCACAGATGAAAAGCCAACAAGGGAACATGAAAATTCAATAATCAGCACAGACGTATCTAATGAAAAAGGTAGGAATTTTATTCCCACGGTATTTTTTGTTTTAATAAAATCGTATCAAAGTTGATATGAAAAATTATGTAATATATATCTCAATATTCGATTAAGAGATTTACTAAAAATAATAATCAAACAATCAAATCAAAATAATTCAAACTTAATTATAATTACAAAATCAGCTTTTCCAAACCAGATCTTAAAGGGAATTTATTACTTGAAGAAACTGTTTTCTTTATTTATCAAATGTATGGCTTATGACTTATGTTTTGTTACGTTATTTCTTATTTTCAAATTATGTTATTAGCAAGTTCAATTTGTATTTCTTAATTCATTTTTTTATACACAAATGTAATTGTATAATCCTTAAAAGATAGTTCTGTATTTACGTAAATAATTTTTTTATGTAAGTAACATTTTCTGGTGATGTAAGTTACAAAAACGAGGAACAACAATAACAGAGACATTCGTTTGGACCGAAGAAATATTCAGCATGTATTGGATTCACTACGCAAGCGTAAGTACAAAATTGAATCAAATACATGATATAAATTTGCTCTCTGGTGGGAATGGAAACCACGAACCTCACATTATACTCGTACTCTAGCACACTACCCACTAGACTACCAGGGCTCCCCTATTTATAGTTTAATTACACTGTGCTAGAATTTTACACTTTTTTTTGTGACAAGCGGGGCACATGGCGGGTTAACCTAATTCCCCTATTTATAGTTTAATTACACTGTGCTAGAATTTTACACTTTTTTTGTGACAAGCGGGGCACATGGCGGGTTAACCTAATTCGGGTACGCTGAGTCCAGTGAGCTAACCATTTTTTTAGGTTAGCTTGTGTTTTCGAAATATACCGTTATTTCGAAAATGGAGGAGGTTGCGCAACATATATTCTCGTAACTCAAAAACGGTTTAGTTTATTATAATAAACTAAAAAATCGAAATTCCCCAATGAAATTTTCTTTAAGTAAGGTTAAACTTTTTCCAATATGCGCAGTCGTCGTAAAAACATAATTTTCTTTTACAAAAAAAATATTTTTTTAGCAAAATTTCGAAAATTTTAAAAAGGCATAAAAATGGAAAACGCAGCTGAGCTTTTTTATTTTTTTTTATTTATTTTTTGTTGTTGACGATTTCTACATATAACATATATGATATAAAAACATATAGTATTTATGCCAAATAGTGTGCTTGAACTTAAGAAATATACCACTAAATAGTAGGTATATCAGTTTAATATATTAGGAGTTTGAATTTTAAATTTATAACGGATTTTCATGCAACGTTGAGAAGCTGGCGTGACACCAGATTCTGGTTGCAACAAAGATGTTTTTTCGCCCCTTTATTGACCCGTTTTAAACATTCTTTCTCAAATTCCCCTGCTGTGATGTTTGTAAATGTAGCTGCAGTAGTTTCAAGGCTTTAAAGGCTCAATCGTACTTCTCATACGATCATAAAATTCCAAATTTGTAAATCTGTGATCAAAGAAGGAGAGCCCTTCGGAGACGTCCTATGCCTGATCATACGTACTTCTGAAAGTCAGGGTTATGTCCGGTGCCTTTTTTATTTTTACGTATTACCCGCGCTACAATTCGTTGGAAATAATAAAATTAGAGAGAGACTTATCCCGTTCATTGAGGGGGCATACTCACACCGAGACCCATGGCACTCCTCTAGCTTGGCAATTTTCAAATCAAGTGTTAGTAAACTTATATTGCACATTCTAAGCACACTTTTTCTTCTGTTTTGGGTATATCGGTACGCTCTCTAGGTGATCGACTTAGAATGGTCTTTATGGATACCACCTCTAACTTGGCGCCTTTCCAAATTTTTCCTATCCTGGAAATAGCGATTCGGGCCATATAATTCGTACGATTCTATACCTGTGTCGAGCTAATAATAATTAATAATCGTACGGATCTTAAAATTTGGAAACAGTCTGGTGTTTCTATATGTCGGGTCTTCCAACAGATACTTCCGAACTATGAAAGTTGATTACCGCCATCTTGTTAAAGCTACATACAGTGGCCATCAAAAGTCTAGGTACTCCAATATATATTAGCAATTTCATGAATTTGAAGCAATAATATGTGAAAATAATCGATGTTCCTTACATTAATTTTATTAATTTATTTCTGCTTTATTATAAAACAAAAAAATGAAAGTGCTTTTCACAAACCATTGCATAAATAAAGGAATCTTTCCAGTGACTTTATCTTAAGGTCAAGCATTCCATTTAACACAGTTGACAGCAAGTTTTTTAATTCACTTTTGTTTCAGGTTTAGAGACTACGTAATCGTTCTTCCAAATGATCTCCTAAATACTTTCTTAGAGCCTTATGTGGACTTTGGTAGACAAATCACATCTTCACATTAGCAGCAGTATGATTGGCTTCATTGTTGGAAGTAATAACCTTTAGGAATTCTTAAATCTTCCGAACTTTTGGTGAATTTGTTCTTTAGAACGTCTGAATACTTTTTCTTATTCATTATTTCCTCAATAAATTCAAAACTGCTCAGATCTGGTGCCAACAGTTTGGCTTTGTTATGTTAGGTATATTGACAGTTCACAGACAACTTCACTCGGTGGATCATATAGCCCACTGTGTCATTGTTATAATCCTTTAGTGGTGGGTACGGACTACACCGAACATCGGATAAAACCGGCCAGCTTCCTTAGTGGCATGTTCGCCACCATGGCCAGGTCTTCAAACGTTCTGTCACCCAAAAAACTCTCCGATGTTCATTTCCATCCCCTTGCGGTGTGCCCCTACTTAATCGCTTCCTAACGGAGGATAACCTCAATGAAGATTGGAGGATCCTAGATGATAACGTATTTTTAAGCCATTAATTTCATGTTCACCAGACGCCTACTCTAGAAAGGAGGATAATAAGTATTCCTCAAAGCTAAGGGCTTTTTCCATTTCCTGTAGTGCTGTGTCCACCGATCTACCCTTGCGGTAGGCATCCTGTGCAGTACTGAAGTTGTTGTCTCCGAGTTGGCTCTCAACTTACATATCAATGAGCTTCTCCAAGGTTTTCGGTAACAACGAGGAGAAGCTTGTCGGTCTGTAGTCCTTCGGTGTTATTTGGCACGCATTTCCCGCCTTGAGAATAAAAACTACCCTGTCCTCTTTTCACTCTACTGATACCTTAGTATATCCCATAAAAATCCACTTTATGCGAGAGATGATTCCATCGCTCCCCCGTTGTAGCATTATCTGGTAAATGCTATCCATTCCTGTTTAAATGACTTGATTGCCTATGCTATCTTCTCTCTCGTTATTTTGTTATCAATGAGTTTCATTTCCTCCTGATCCGTCTAAAATCCCCAGTAAGTTGCTGGACAGATTCTTCAATGCTGCGGGGTATTCGGTAGTGACTTGAAAATTAACACCTCGTAGTTTAGAGTTCGTAGATACATAAAAAAAGTTTATAGTTAAAAATTAAATCGAAAAAACACATACCTCTTCTGTTGATGTCCGTGCTCCCACATACAAGCCGGTCCGCATTCGCGTTGCAACCTATCAAAACCTTCGTCATCTTGATCCTTAGAACCATAAATAATTTATTTTAGGAGACGAAAGATACAAGATATCATCTTATTTAATAGTACTGCTAAGGATATAGGCATTACAATGTTAAAAAAATAATAACCTTAAAAATAAATTAACATTAACAAATTTTATTGAAAACAAAATATACAATTACATATATTAAAAAATATGATTAATTAATTACATTTGTACATTATAGTTCTTCTTTCAAAAATGTAATTAATGCAGTCTTGAAATGCTTGGAATTGCGCAGTAACTGTGTGTTGTTCGCAAATTCATTCCAAAGATGAATTGCATTAGTGTAAAAGTGTCTCTCAGATATTTGTTTACGGTATCCAACGCTATTAATTTTCAAGCCTCTATTAGATCTTGAAAAAAACTAATCTATTGAATAAATAATGGGGTTTCCTAATATAGATGATGATAGGTGAAGTCGCCGTAGTCTAGTAGGTAGTGTGTTGGCTTATTAGACGTAAGGCCACGGTTCAAACCCCAGGTCAGACATCAAAACGGAAATATATAAAAACATAAGCATATCTAGCAATATTGTTGTAAGTGATCTTGAGTTTGTTTCTACTTACTGAGTCACAACTAGAAAAAAGTTCGCATCCGTACAGTAAAGTGTAGATGACTTATGTTTTTGCGAGCTGCATACGAATATTAAACGAAGTAAAATATTGCGTTACCAAAGACTTCGCAACATGCCAACCTTTTTACCACAAATGGCACTTACATGGTTGGACCAGTTAAAGCTACTGTTAAAGATAACTCCTAGATTCTTATCATTATGTACAGTCTCAATAGTAGTATTATTAATCTGTAATGGTGTAAGCTCTGCTGCAGAGTTTACCTTTACACATTATGCAGATCACAATTTATTTTTTTCTGTACAGTTTGTAATATTAGACGTATATGTGTTCGGTCAAAATTTAGCCGAACACCGAACTTTTCATTTAATTTATTGTAAATCCACACAGGATATAATTAATTTTTTAAATGATAATTCAATTAATTTTGAAACATCTACCTTGATGGAAAAAGTATCAGAGTATCAAAAAAAAGCAGAAAAGAGGTTCATCTTTATGGGAAAAGCATGATTCTGCTTCACATCAACCTCAAGACGAAAATATTTTCGAGAAAGAAATCAAAATCTATATATCTGAACCATTAAGTGATCGCAAAACAAATATATATGAATATTGCATAGTCGCCGTAGTCTAGTAGGTAGTGTGTTCGCTTATTAGACGTAAAGCCCGGGTTCGAGCCCCAGGCCAGGCATCAAAAAGAAACAAAAAAATATTTCTTCGTCGACTACCTCTCAGCAGATTTCTGGCAAAAAGTCTGAGAGTAAATAAACCTGCCATGAAAAAGTTTCTCAAAATCTGTCTTTCGGAGCCGACGTTAAACTGTAGGTCCCGCCACTCAAGTATAAAATTAAGGCACACAACTTGAGTGGTGTGAGAAGCTAGGCCGTAATCCTGACTGAAGGGTTGTAATGGCCAATTATGTATGTATGTATGTATGTTCATTTGCAAACCTTAAGACTGCAGTCTGGAAATATCTATCAGCACCGCCAATGAGCGTTTCTAGTGAGCAACTATTTAGTGCTGCTGGCTAACTTTATTCAGATAGACGAAGTAACCTTAAAGGAATTGATGCAGAAAAGTTACTATTTTGCCATTATAATATAAAAACAATGAATTTTGAGTACTAGAGTACAAACTACATATACTTAATCTGGGTTTTAGAGTTCTTCCTAAGTGAACTATAAAACCCGATCTTTATATTTTTCTCAAAAAAAAAAAAGAAGCACAAAGCATTTCTTTTCTAAATAACTAAAAAGTACAAATTTTTTCTTTATTTTTTAATACTACTTTTTAAAAGTACATATATTTTTCTTAAATGTAATGTATTCGTTATTTTTTGTTTTTATCAATAAATTCCAAAAATGTATTTCTGGTTTAATAACAAAAAGTTCGGATTCGCCGAACTTTGAAACCCGAACTAAGTACGGGTTAGGCCGAACTTCAAAATTGGCCGAAGTTCGGGTTCGGTGTACGGTACTCTAATATTAAAAAAAAAAATTTCATCGAAATTTAGTATTTTCTGTAAGCGAAGCAGAGCCAGTTCCTGGTTACCGTATGTCGCAATATCTTATTAGGTTTAGAAGAGATATAAAAGCAAGAGTTTATTTACCGTCGTTTGCTACCAAGCAAATATATTCCTTTGTGGCATTTCTAACTGTCTGATAGCTTTTCAGAATGATAATTTTTTGTTTTATATATTTAATTAAATTAATTTATTTAATTGGTTCTTGTTTCGAGCCTGTAATATTTTTTACAGGCAAAAAGCTCATAAAAAAGCAAACTCGGCGCTGAAATAAAGTCCCCGTCTGGAAGTTTTTTATTTCAATGTAACTAACTGGAGCAAAAAATTTAATTTATATTTTAAATATAACCTCAGCTTAAAAAATGTTTAATATGAATATAACTATATACATGTTCGTTTGTATGTGCTATATTAATACTTAATCGCAAGCAATTAAGTATGCCTGTATTTATGTAAATATACATCATACTCTAAACTTTTATAGTTATTAAGCAATTTTTAAAGAAATCGAAAATAGAACATGAAAAGTATTTGTAAGAAAAAAATAACTGGGGCCAAAACGTCGCTCTCGTGATCGAATGACTTTAGTCGAAATTCTATTACTTGAGATCGCCGCATTCGTTATCGAATAACTTGCATCGAAATTTTAAATTGTGGCATTCGAGAACGAGTAACTATCAAATGCCTTCTGTCGAAATGTCATTCGATAGGTTAACAGTTGTCGAAAACATAATAATTTATTTTTAAAAAAACTAAAAACTAATTGAATTTTGATTTTTTTTGTGCTAAATTATAATATTTATTATTGGTATTTAAAATTCAAAATGTAAGTATACATATTAAACTTATTTTTAGCAATAAAAAATATATTTGTTTCCTAGGACAAATGTAAACAAAATTAATGGCAAACAGAAGGAATTAATGGCCCAATTTATGATGGACCATCCCAATTTGGCAAAAAATATAATACCAAATTCTGGGCAAGGTAAGACACTTTCAAATAGGTTATGGAATGAACTTACGTGCCGTTTGAACTCTTATGGTCCACCAGTGAAAAAGGCGGTAATGTGGCGGAAAGTATGTCAACTTTTTATCATATTTTATAATCTCAATAAAATTTATTTTTATTTTTTTAGGTTTTTGCAGACCAAAAACATAACGCTAAAAAGAAACTATCCTTCAACAAAGAGTCTAAGAAAAAAACCGGAGGAGGACCATACGAGGAATTGGTGCTATCACCAGCAGAAGAACAAATAATTCAAGCTGCAGGAATTGAAGCTGCTGTTGAAGGCGTCCCTTCTGTTAAATCCTTCGGTGCACCAAAAACCGTAAATGTGGCAATTTCCAATGAGGAACAAAGTTTAAGTGCTTTGTTAGAAGAAAGTATGGAATATGACGAAGAGAATGGTATGGGAACGAGCGGAAATTCTCAAGAATCTGAAAATATGGAAAACCAACCGTCAAGAATAAAGAAAGTAAACTCTAAGTCTGAAACTAAATTAAATCTTTTAACATCAAGTCTTTCCAACGCTGAAAACTACCATTTTGATTTGTGTTCAAAACTGGATCACCTCATAAAACTAAAAGAAAAATCTTTCAAGCTTAGAGAAGAAGTGCACTCTGTTAATATGGCAACAAAAAATTTGGATTTTCAAATTAAAACTATTGAAATTGAATTGCTAAAAAAGAAACAGCAATCATTTTAGGCACACTTTAAATGATTGCATAATTTATATAAGAAAGTACAAATAATTTTAGTTTGTTTACTATTACTTTTTTATTCTAATATTTAATTTGCAATGAATTCAATTTATTATTTGTTAATACAAAAACTAGTTATATAGCATAATAAAGGAAATCATTTTATTCTTCCCTTAATGTTAACTTTATATGATCCCTTATCTTTTTCCCAATTTTTGTTAGGTTGGTTTCATTTTCAAGTTCAAAAGTTTGCGGGACAGGTTCTGCCACTGTTACATTTGTGTAACTAGGCACTTTGAAATTGATACATACGTTATGTAACGCTGCGCATACAGTTCCAAACGATGCCATTTTTTTCGGACTGTAACGACTCCTTTTGTCATTAATTAGTATTTTCCAGCGCGCTTTCAGAATACCAATTGTTCTTTCTATAACGCATCGCGCCTTTGAATGTATGTCATTAAAACGAGCTTCCATGGAGCCTTCGGGTGGGTTTCTATATGGTGTAATACACCAAGGCTCAAGAGGATACCCTGAGTCGCCTGAAATTTATAAGAAAAAATATTTAAAAGTAGTACAGTAAATTACCGATTTATTTCACCTAGAAGCCAAAAATTGTTCGTTCTGTTGTTGTTAAATAGTTCTTCCAAATGACTTCTTTCCTCCGAATGTTTCCATATGAACGAATCGTGTGCTGCTCCTCCGTATTTGGAATTAATTGCCAATATTTTATACTCATGGTCACATATCTACATATAAATTTATCATATTATAAGATTTAATAAAAATATGAAAACCTACCACCATAGAGTTAAGGCTATGGAATCCTTTTCGGTTAAAAAACATATGCTCATTACTGGATGGTCTCTGTAAACCAAAATGTGTGCCATCTACACAACCTATTACTGTAAATAGTCATTTTAAACACTAATTCAACATATTACAAAATTCCACTATTACAAACCTCCTGGAATCTTATATTTTGTTGTGAATGCGTTCATGCATTGATAGGAGTTTTGAAGTTCGAATTTAATAAGTTCCGGGCAGAGTTTAGCCTCCAATTCTTTTATGCAGTTGTTTACATATTTGCACACTGTGCTCTGGCACATGCCTGCCAGATAGTCATTTCCAACAATGTATTGGAAACTTCCGCCAGCTAAAAGCGAAAGTGTAGCTGTAAGTTGGAGTTTTGGTGGCACTGCGGTTGACATGTAAGTTGATAAGGTGATCTGAGACAACACAAAATTGAAAGCTTGCTTCGTCAATCTAAATCGTTTTCGAAACCTAGAAGTATGGATTTTTACAAGAAATATTCTTAAAAGTAATTTATTTCTTTCATACGCATTATCGGATAATGATAAAGGATCACTTTTGCTTCTCATTATTCTTCTGGTACGCATGACATGGCCTTCGTCTTCTTCATCAGATGAAGATAAATAAAATAAAAACAAAGGATCCATTTTGCTAGAAGACAAAATTAATTTATATAAGAAATATTTAAGTTTTTAAAAATTTTACTTTTTTACTTACCATTATTAATTTTTACATTTGTTTACAAATGTACCAATCATATGTTTGTGTTCTATTACTAAACAAAAAATCTTTTACAAATTTTTTCCAAATTTCGATTCGATAGCTATCGAATGCCGTAATTTGGTTATTCGATACGAAACGAAATTTTACTCGATACGAATGCTCATTCGATCACGAGTGCCGCGATTTGGGACCTGAAGTTAAGCAGGGCCGTATCCACCTTTAACATTTTCCCTCGTTAGCGGTTTAGAGCCTTCAACATATGTTTTAATTAGTAGTCATTGTTTGTGCGAATAACTGCCACATGAGCAACTCCATCTTCACCAAATATGACTTCAGAAATACGGTAAATTTGCAACTTCAGAGGTGGTTGGTTTTCATCTTTGAGGAGAACTATTGTGACGCAAGTTATATTTGCACGCTGTTTTGTTTTTTGTTTCGTTCGTTCTTGAAGAAGGGATAAATAAGTGCTTCTCCATTTTTGCCAAAAGATTTGTTGCAATT
Source organism: Sarcophaga rosellei (assembly GCA_930367235.1). Taxonomy (NCBI): domain Eukaryota; kingdom Metazoa; phylum Arthropoda; class Insecta; order Diptera; family Sarcophagidae; genus Sarcophaga; species Sarcophaga rosellei. Next base: position 41,272,491 of record OV884021.1, on the reverse strand, counting down.
AGTTATTCTTTGCCACCTGTTTAGACGACTAGTATATCTATTCGGAGATTTTCAATTATAGAGATTAGGGGACACAAATTCAAAAATGTCCGGGTGTTAGTACATCAAGATCATCACAACTCTCAGAAATAGCAGAATTTTGATATACCAAAGTACGTAGCTCATTGAATGTAAGAGTATTTAGTGCAAATGTGCTATAAAAATCCGCCTTTGGTGACCCTTGTGGGAATACATTTCCATTCAATTTCGTATTTGAGTCACTGCTGATGCACTAATGTTTGATGCGACTCACTTAAAAATAGCTGTTTTATATTAGTTCACACACTTTGGTTTTAGCGCCTATGAAGTTAGTAGCGTTCTCTGATCAAATATTCCTGGGCTTACCTCTAATTACTACAAAGCGATGAAGAACCGCTAAAAAAAAACGATGTTGATAAATCATGTACTACTTCCATGTGACTAGCTTTAGTGGAGAACTACATAAAATTGCAATATATCATTTGCCGGGTTAGCAATTTCTCACTTTGGGTTTATAACAAAATGGAGCTTAAGAATATATGCTAGTAGTACGAAAAGCTTTATTTGGCCGTACTCGATCTGCAGAATTTAGGTTTGTCGAAACGTAGTGCCACTTCATTTTACTTGTGAATTCATTAAAAAGAAAGATATTAAAATTTTAAGGCTGCTGAAATAAGGACATATGATATAACGACATATTCTCAGCCATAAATTATGCATTTGAGTTCTTATTTGAGGATTTCTTTTAAATTTTCTTTCTAAACCTTTAAAGCGTTGTAAAGCAAGCTCGTAAGTCCCAAGTTAATGCCTACCACTTCCATTTATTTCAGGCAACCGAACGGGGAGCAACTACAATCAAGACGATCTTTATTTTTTATAAAATGATTTACACAAATAAATTTGCTTTTCCGAAAACGAATTACAGATGATAAAGTTAATATCCACTTCTTAAAAACTTGTTATTACAGAGCACAATTCATGTTTTATGCTGAAAATAATTGCTAAGAAAAATGAACGTTTAGAGCGAAGACTACCTAATAACTTGGGAAAGTTTTCAGCTAATTTAATTTGTCTAACTGACATTAATTCAAAAAACAATTCACCGCCAACGACGACCACATTTAGATCCGCAAGCTCTATATTATTAGGTATTTTCCACTTCAAGCTGTTGGTAATAATGTCGGGCTTATAATCACTAGTGCTAGAAATTACCATAGCTTTTAGGCATTTTGGATAATTTCCGTTCTTGGACTTGATTACTATGTTAACCGACTTATCAATAGTTATTTTACCATCACGAATTCCAGAGATATTTCCGATGTCTTTTTATACCTGAAATTTAAATTGTTCTTAAATTAAGTTGGGATGCCAAATCCAGTATTGCACGTAGGGTTGCCAGATTCAGATTCGCAAAATGCTTTACATTGGATTTTAAAAAGCTGGACAAAACAAAAAAATACTGAGAAAATGTTAATTTTGGTTTTGTGTTAATAATTTTTATTAAAATATCCATTGTATGTATGTATTATTAAAGACATCAGCTGTTCAAGTGCTGAGACATTTTGTCAGTGATGATAGAAGAAGGAAATCATAATAATTGCACGGCAAGTCACAAAGATTCCGAAACAGATTTAAACCGTCACTAAAGCGAGAAAACGGTTGTGTTGGACGTTGATGATTTTTCAGCTTGTGCTTCATTCAATGAAATATGTACCGATTGAGCGGGATGAATAAAGCGATGAAATGATCTGTAGAAGCATTATCATTCGTACACTCAAAAAAAGAATCAAGCCATCCGGGCTTAAATCAATCCATATCGGTCACAATAGTACGGTAAGTACGGTTTGGCTTGAATCAAGTACAAAAGAGTTGAATCAAGCCCGAATCAGCCAAGTACAAATGTGTTGATTTTAGCGCGATTTAAGCGTTTTTGGGATCAAAGTGATCCCATCATGTATTTGGTTTAAGCATTTGTTTCTTGATTTAAGGTCGAATTCGTACTTGAATTAACTTATAAATGGGATTGAATTGAGACAAATCGTACTTCATTCGAGCACAATGAACTTGATTTAAGCCATAAATTGTACTTGATTTAAACCTAAATTTATCCAAAAACGAGCTTGTTTCAAGAATTTTGAACTTGATTTAAGCTCGAACTCGTACTTGATTTAATCCATAATTCGTATTTGATTTAAGTACAATAATCTTATAATAAGATTAAATAAAAAAGGGTTTTTATTTTATATTTTGAACTATAAAAGATATTTATTTAAATATTATACAAAATAATAGTTCATTTTTTAATAAACAAAAAAAGTTACAGTTTTAATATTCAATGTATTAAATATAACAAAATTAATTAATGTAATTAATAATAATTATAATAAAAAGTTATTATTATTATGATTAAATAGAAACAGTTTTACCTTATTTAAAATTCTTTTTCCACTGAAATCTTCCTCAGACATCCAATTATTGACCTTCGATTCGACTGAAATCGTTTCGCCATCAATATCGAACTGTAAAATTGATTTATAAAAAATTATGTTATCAAGTATATTACACATATTTATATGATTTACCTGCTGTTTTTTCCATTTAAAGAGCTTCTTCCGATATTCAGTTCGGAGGATAAGGAGTGGTATGGCTTCTTTTATGTCTTCTTTTTGTAGGTATTGTAAAAATATTAATAGTATTTTATTAGTATGTATTTAATATAAAATTACTTACCTTTTAGGTATTGATGAACCTCCTCCAGATTAAAGGCTTGAAGAAGCTCTTTAAAAGGGGATCATCCATCAATTACAACACAAAATAATACGACAAATTATTAAAATAACAAACAAATTATTAAAAAACAAACGCAAACACAACAAAGCCAACACAACACAATAACGCATACTCAATGAACGCACAAAACAGACTGATATTTTCATCCCTTGAAAATAACAAAGAAGGAACATGATTTCAATATAAATTTTATATGTATTTATATATTTTATATTTTGTTATAAACAGTGTTGCAAACGAAAAAAAAATTTTTTGTTACCAACATTTGTGAAAAACATCACCAAATAAGAAAAATATAACCAAAATTAAATTCGCAGACTTTTATTTTATTTTTTTTCAAATTTAAATTATAATTAATAAAAAAGGAGACAAATAATAACAAAATAAAACTATAGTCCTACTAATTAATTCATTTTAACAAACAAAACCGAAGCCCTTTATATAAGAAAAAAACAACCAAACCCGGAAAAATCTACACATTGAACAAAAAAATAACCAATTTTGGTTAGAAATAACCAAAAACGGCAACACTGGTTATAAAACAACTTCAAATGATTATGAGAGCAGATGAGAGAGTAAGTTGTACTTCGCTCATTTTCTCTCAGGGTTTGATTTAACCCTTTTTTTGATTAATTCAAGCAAAATACTTGTTAATTTTTATTTAATCCTATTTTGCACTCAAAATAACACTTTGCTAGCTTTGAGCTTTTTAGTGTTGATTTTAGTAATATAAGGTTTAGTTTTTTAAATCAATCCCGTTCTTTGCTTGTTTTAAGCAAACGGTAGCCAAAACGGGCTTAATTTTTCAAGCACGTTTTTTGGCTAAAATTGAGAATAGAAAAGTTAATTTTAGCACGCCGTTTTTCTTTCTGTGTAACAACGTATGAAGAAGAACAATGACGGCATCAGCCAGAGCTACATCCTTTTCAAACTCGTTATCTCTTAAAAGCGTAAAAATTGGAATAAATTCTAAAAACCACGAGTAGTGGTTTTGAAGAGTTAATTATTCCCGAATTTTCAGAATTTTCTCCCACGCGACACCTTCTGTCTAAAAACGTTACCATTGATTCCCAAGCTGATAACTCATTTATTGGTAATCCTTTCTTCATCACTAATTTGTTGTTGATTTCCAATAGTTTGCATAGCATGCTAATGTGCATTAAAACTGTCACTTAATCGATGCAGCGTACCTACTTTCAACACTACTTAATGCGAATCTTTTTTATATGTATTTTAAATTTAGCAGCTTATTGTCAAAACGATTTTTCAACAATAGCAGAGCCCCGTCGTAGTTAGATTCTTTTAATTCCAGTGACGCAATTGTGTCTAGAACAACACCTTCCAAGTTTGCACGCTGGTAATCAAACTTTTCCTAGCTACGCAAGTCCTTTATAATTGTGGACAATGACGAAAAGAATTCAGGACACTCAGAATATAAACCACTAAACTTTGGTAGTTGGATTTCTGGAACTTTGATATTGCGCGAAGTTGGGTGAATTGAAGACTTATGGAGAGAAAATGTACGGACTGTTGAAGAACGTTGGTTTGATTTACAAATCCCACTGATTTGGCGGGTTAGCTTAGTTTTCACATCGAAAAATAAATATATAAATATAATGATGTCACTAGTAGCTGATGCACCGCATTCATGCTGCTTTATTACACCCGCATAACATTTGTAGATTTTCTCGACGTACTCCAAACGGACAGGCAGCTCCGCTTCAGTCAATTCCATAAGCTGGAAGAGCGAACGATTTTTATTTCAGTCGTCTGGTTTTTTCTTCGAAACGATAATCTTAAAAACGCAAACAATTCACCGACTCACTGTGGTCCAAAACCCCAATCTAGCCGGACAAAAGTCATTTTTTTAAATATTTAAAAAGTAAATTTTTTATATGGGAATATGTTGACAAGTGTCTGAAGTACATAACGGCATATTTTTTTTTTCTTTAAACAGCTACACTAGCATTGATATATTGCTTCAAATACAAGTAATTGCTTCTTTGCTAAAAAATTAATATCTCAAGTGACATTTAACAGTGCGAGTGAAATTGTCGTGAAAAAATAATAAGAACAATTACAAAAAATTTTTTCGTGTAATTAATATAACAAAGGTATGAGTAAAAAAATACTGTTTAAATTTTTCATAAAATATGTTTTGTTTATAAATAAAATGCAATTATGTACATGTGTGTTTTAAATATGAAATTTTGGTTTAATGTCCGAATTCAATTAGAATTTCAAATGGTAATTTATCGTACTTAAGCTTTAGTTTTTATGTTGCCGTCATCTATATATATGTAGCTTTTTAATGTTTAAAAAATTTGCTGCCGGATTTTGCCCAAACGATTTTTATTTCATTTAGAGTTTAACATGTCCATTACAAAAAAAGAGCTGTATAATACTTGGCGTAATGAAAAACAACTAACTAAGAAAACTGAAGCTGTTGTTAAACACGTTGTTGCTAAGATTGGTATTAAGAATGATGAAACGGATAGCTATTACAGAAAAGTAAGGCAATCTGCTCGAATGTTTGTATGCATTTTAACGAAAAAGTTGGCGCAAGCCAGTCGAACAAGGCTCACGTTCGATGGTAAAAATAAATATTGGTTAGAAGGGTATTTTAATATTACACCTAAATTTTCTTTATCATCTCGTGTTGAAGGATGCTTGGATGGAAATTTGACCTCCAATTATGGCAGGCTTTCTAAGGAATTTTTATGTAAAACTGAGAGAACAAAGAGACTTGGTCGGCAGAAGAACTAACTTTTGCTGCTGGAACAAGTCTTTATAAGTCCGGGAAACGAAGTGCTGTAAGCATAGTCAAAACTATAAATTCTTCTTAGAAAATTCTCATTAGAAATAAAAAAATCAGCTTTTCTCCTCCACAACCAATCCCTTACACAAATGAGGTGGCGTTAGCTTTGCAGGTCGATGGTAGATATACAAAACAATGTATGATCTTTTTCATTATCTTCTGTTATCTTCAGATCCTATTATATCTTCTTTTTCTAAAAAGCCTTCTGTCCATTCCCGCAGTACAGAACTTTTGGAAGAAGAAGTTCTTTCCTTGCTATCAGATGCGTCAATGTCAGAATGGCATCTAGATTCTGAAAGTGAATCAGATATAGATTGAAATAAATATAATGTATTTCTCGTTTTTTTTTTTTTTGTATAATTTTATTAAATACATATATTAAAATAATTTGAAATAATTCTTTCTAAAGATTCTTCTTTCAATTTACGTTATAATATATATAGAGACGAGCTATACCCAGCTCTCATTAAAATATAAATAAAATTAGGTGTTCCCTGATATTCAAGATTTAGTATCCATGTGATATGGAAGGTGCTACGTACTATTGCTACTACGCCTATTGTTAACCAAAATATTAATATCGACACTAAATTACATGATTTAGAGATTTTTACTGTTATAGTCTTCCCAGATATATGAATTTTAGTATTTTATTTATATGGTAGTAGGCGTGGCACTTCACCCATTTAAAACTTTTGAATAAAAATTAGCCTATAATTCCACCCACACATACAGAAATACGGTGGGAAAATTTTGGGAAAATCGGTTCTGTCGTTTTGTCGTCTTTAGGCTTCAAACAGATCCCCCAAAAAATAAATTTACATACATACACACACTCATACACACACACATATACATTTGATTTTTTTTTTCTCTAATTGTTTATATTGATGAAATCTATAAACGTACCAAGTTTCATGTCGGTACGGCTTTGCAAAAGCGAGTTATAATTTTTGTCCGGCTAGATTGAGTATTTGGACCACTGTGCGACATTATCAATTCATTTTCTTCGCTATAACTAACAGAACTATAACATCCTTCACGATTATTTGTTGACATTGTTCTTCTTTTAGTTTTATTCTTTGACATAAAAATCTGGATAAACGAATATAGGAAACCACGTCAAGCAATATTTTTTACAGACAAAATTCTAATAAAACAAAGAAAACACGATTCTGAAATAAAAGTTCTTCACAAAACATTATATATATCGTTAGTCTAATTCGCAAATGTGTTAAGTCCCTTTTTTCAAATTTTACAGGAGACATAAAAAACATTGTAACATTTCCAGTTTTTAAAATTTGTAAACTTTTTAAACGCAATTATTTTTACAAAATAGCTCTCTTTAAATGACCTAGATCAAAAATCAACTCAAAAAATCGAATTAAAGCAAAAAATTAGCACGTGTTTTTAATATTTTTCGTAATTTTGTGGATTTAGCGTTTTGGCCAACCACAAAATTACAACAACTTTAAACTACATAATGCCATTTTTTGTTGTTGTAAAATATGTATTTTGCATAATGTTACCGTTTTGCATTAAAATCTGAATTTTGGAAAAAAGTGGACTTAGCGTCTTTGCGAATTATACTAACGATATAATATAATATAATATAATATATAATACATACATACACATACATATGTGTATGCATAAAGAGAAGCTTTCGAACTTGAGTCTCCAATTCGTTTGAACATATGTGTGCAACAACTGTTATAGTTATTATGCAAAAAGTGAACATCAGCAATTTTGGAAGTAATTGAAAATAAAATACGAAAAATATTTGTAAGAAAAAATAACTGAAGTTAAGCAGCTTAAGGGCGTATCAGCTTTTAACAGTTCTTTTTTTTAAGTGTCATTGAATTAATTTTGGTTTTATATTAAATAGAATTAATAATAATTAAAAATGTAACTAGTATTACGTTCAAAATATAAAGCCCTGAGAATAATAAGTGTAAGATAATGATTAAATCTTTTTTCGACATCGTGAGCTTGGCTCTAAATGTTAGTTTTAATATAATGTTGTCAATACTTAGCGCCTAAACTCAATTTACGCAATCCTGTTTCTATATATTAAATTCATATTTATCAACAAAATGTTTATTATTAGAACAGGAGACCGTATAAAGTCGGATCACAATACACTCACAATACACAAGTTTGGAGGGTTCAAAAAATATAAAAAAATATTTTTGAGTTCATTCAACAAAACTCACAACTTACACTATGTCATTAGCTGGCTGGATTTAATTTTTTTTATTTTGTCGCATAGTGTAATTAACTTTATTTGCCTTAAATCATTAAATTGATCTTCGCAATAACTACAAAAGTATTAATTGTATTCAAGATAAACAGAAATACTAAACAATGGCTCTCAATAAAATAATACAATGTTATAACAACATCTGCTTAATAACTGCAAATAACTTAAATAACTGCTCTAAACGTGCAAATCCACACCAAATCTACTTCGACTGCCAAGTAGAACATAAATCAACTTATTGAGTTATTCGAATTAGTTAATAAAAGTAATTGAAGGGTAAAAGAAAAAGGGTTAAGACTGTTTAATTTATTTTATTTTATTTATTTATTTTATCCTTTAAATAAATAAACTAAAAGCACAAAAAATAATAATAAAAATATTACAGAAAATAGCAGCATTAACGAAACAAACACAAAATGATTGACAACTGTGATCAAATGTATTTTTTTTATTTATTAAAGGTTTTTTTTATTTTATTTATATCACCATTTAATACAGCTATAAACGTTTTATATACCAATCTCTTGAGTTTCCCTAATTATATATATTTTTTTTTGCTTCAGAAAATTTAAAAATTCGTATATAACTGGACACAACATATTGTGGCTGTAGGAAAAGCTTTACGCTTTCATTAAAAACGTTAGAAAACTTTAAATATTTCTAAGGTACATACATGTATGATTTTTTATCTACTCTGCCTTCAATTCAGCCTGTAAAATCACATCTACTTTTAATATAACAGAGCAGAACATCCATTTCTAAATCAATTAGGCTATACTTAATTGAATTTTTTAATAATATAAGTTTCTTTGGAACTAATGAGTTCTGTCTGATCTAATTCTAGTCAAGAGTTTTCACTGTTAAACTTTTTATGTCTTTTTTCCGTAAGGTTACGAATTTCTAAAGATCCACTCCTTTCAGATAGAGAAGTCATTTTTATGGTAAGTTGTATAATGTTTTTTTTCATAGAAGCAGAACTTTATGTCAATATAACTAACAGAAATCTGCAGTAATTTCTTATCTCTTCCGTGTTTTGTTTTATTTAATTTTTAACTTAATATAAGTTTTTCATAATTTGTTTTTGTATATAGCGTGCAGTTATAGGAAGATAAAATCCTTTGAATAAAACGTATTTTAAAAAAGCTTTTTTATTAGAAATCTAATAGAAAAACAGCCAAAGGTTTAGATACTATTTTATTTAAATCTTCTTTTTTTGGTAACAGATATTATGAAATTTTTATTTGAGTTTACAAAACAAATTCTCTCTGCACATTCATACGTATTCATACGCTTTTTCATTTACAGCACAATATAACCAGTAACGAAACGGAATTTGACAGCTCGTAGGCGAGTCGTGAAAGGGACAGCAAATATTACCAAAAAGTATTTCTGTCCCTCTCTGATTGCAACTCCGTTTTGTTTATTTATGTTTTTTTAGCTTTCGGGGTGGGTTTTTATATTGGCAAGAGTTAACAAAAAATGTAATTTTTGTCTAAAACTATTAATAAATAATAAAAACAGCTAATAACAATAACAATTTTTAACTTTTTCTTTCAAGAAATTAAAAAATATTCGCAACTTTCAACAAGAAAACTTTTTTATGAGCAGTACGTCTTATTTTGATCTTGTAATATTTAGCTTCTTAATAACATCTTGCACATGAAACTATATTCATTGTGACCGAAAATCACCCACATTTCGATTATTATTCAAATATTTAAGAATCTTTAAAATTTTCATTGAAAAAGTAATATTCATTAAAAAAGGAAATATTCTAAATTTTCCCTTTTTTAACACAAAATAAATTTTTTTTACATTTAATTTTTCTACTTTATCCGCCAGTTTTCACTCTGTATATCTGTTGCTTCTAACACATTTGCTTCGCAATACATTGTAACATTTTTTTTCTCCCTCTAAACTGGCCTGTGATTTTATGTTATAAGCGTTTTTCAACTGTCAAAGTTTTCGTTACTGGTTATATTGTGATTTACAGCCCAACCTAAACAAAAGCACAGGGTATACAGAGGCGACAAAGAATTTGAGAGTTGCCGGTTTAATGTGAAAGGGACATTATTACCAAAAGTAGTTCTGTCCCTCCCTGATTTTGTCTGTTTTATTTATTTATGTTTTGTTAGTTTTCGGGGTTGGTTTTTATTATTCTCTTTTAGTAGAATAATTTTGCTAATAAAACGGGTTCATGGTTGAAAGGAGATGAACTGTTTTATTGGGGAAACGTAATTCGGAACTAATGTATTTGGTAACACATTTCATCGATCATCACTATCTTAGTATTTAACCAATCACAAATTCCTTAAAAAAGTTATGAGTATATATTTTGTTATATTTTTCTTTTTACTTACCTTTTGCACACGGAACTTTTTTCAGTGTCAAGGGAAATTGCTAAGAATTCGATTAATAATGAACAAACAAATTTCATTCAAGAAATAAGTAAATAAGGGTAATATACACAAATTTCTGCAAGAAAAATTTTTAATGAGCAATATGTCTTATTTAATCTTGATGCATATATTTAGCTTCTTACTTACATTTTGCACAAGAAGTCACCCACATTTTGATTAATAATTATATATTTAAGAATTTTTAAAATTTTCATTGAAGAAATTAAAAAATATTGCAAATTTTCCCTTTTTAACACAAAATAAATGTTTATTTACGTTTAATTTTTCTACTTTATCTGCCAGTTTTCACTATGTATATCTGTTGCTTCTAACACATTTGCTTCGCAAAACTTATAACATTTTTTTCTCCCTCTAATTAAACCGGTAAAGGCCGCCGTTTTTAGCGTTTTTTCAAACGTCATAGTTGTGAACTCTAGTTACTCGGTGAATAAAAGCTTCAAGTGAATGTCGTGTAGTGGAAACTTAATTAAAAGAAATTTTATTTTGTTGTTAGTGCGGCTCGATACGCACTAGTTGAGTTTTATTATATGATTGATTTCTTAAGGGAAAATATCCCTTCTTTTATACTAATTATTGGCTGATTCAGCATTTCCAAATCAGTCCCTTAATTCTAATACATTTCAATATTTACTTAATGCTATTATATTGGTTTGTACTTATGTTCTACAATATTACATTTGTTTGTGTGTATAATTATTACTTAATGCTATTATATCGGTTTGTACTTATGTTCTATAATGTTACATTAGTTTGTGTGTATTATTATTACGGCACAAGTGGGGGCAATATGACACGCGCCTATGGTTGCTATACAACAGTCATAATTCCCACGGTAAAGTGTGAAGAGAGTCACACACGATCACAAGAATCGTAATACAACAACAACATACATTGTCCACACAATACGAAAACCAATGCGCCAGCGAACCGTCAATGAAATATCAAATGATCGTCGCATGTGCGCCTTACTATTGCGCTGTAGCGACGGTCAGCAACATTGTGTCAAGTGGCCGCTGCTCATATGCAATTGGATATTCTTTTGCTCGTGTACATTGTGTGAAAATAAAACATGAAATGTTGTGTTAGTACTGACGACTGTATAATCATGCTACACCTCCACCCTTTACAAGAATGTTCATATAACTTTTGTTCTATGGACATTCTTTTACACAACACAATACAATGATTTTACATCTATTTATAATTTATATTTTATTAGTAAACTTAAATAGTATGCTTTAAATGGTTTAAAATGTTTTACATATTAATCGTAATCCAATCTTAATATTATTTCTTATTTTAATTTTAATATTTAATTTATTATTTTACCCTTTTGGCCAATTGGGTGGTATAATTAAAACTATTTGTTATATATCTTAAGTCTATTCTTATGAACTACTTGTTCTTTATTATTTTTCTTATCAACTATAGTTACATTATTTCTTAAATCTAGGTTTTTAATTTTGTACGGACCTTTATATGATTCCTCTAGTTTATGTCCTACTAGATAATACCCGGTGTGCTTCGCTACCCCCATCGGAATTAAATACATATCTCGTGATGCAACTGGATCGCCCACCATCAAAATTGTTACGCCATTGTTGGAGTTCTGGAGTTCTATCAGCATGAATTGCGATTATGTGGTCATCTATATCAGATCTGTAGATGCAATACCTGAGTATCCATGAAAATCATTACGTCGATTCACCGCCATTCGATTATGATTTTGTTCTTTGCTGCTCTTCTTGTTGATGTTCGAATCCACTGACTTTCTACTCGTGATTCATGTTGGACTTCTGTTTCATTAGCTCGTGCTTTTGTGGTACCTTCATGTTTCAAAGGTGTCTCGGTAGCTCGTGCGGTTGTCGCATATTGTCGAAGGCTTTCCAGACGTCTTTCACGTTCTGAAGGTGTTTCTGTGGCTCGTGATGTTTCAATACGATTTCGCTGGCTTTGTAGTCGACCTTCATGTTCCAACGATGTCTCGGTAGCTCGTGGGGTTGTGGCATGTTGTCGAAGACCTTCAAGACGTCTTTCGCGTTCTGACGGCGTTTCAGAAGCTTTTAAGGCGCTCTTGGCTTTCTGAAAGTGTTTCAGTAGCTCTTGCTGTTGTGGCGCGTTGTCGTAGGCCTTCAAGGCGTTCTTCACGTTGTGATGGCGTTTCGGCGGCTCTAAATGTTGAAGCTCGACTCCTTTCAGTCCTGAGGCGACTTTCACGTCATCCGAACTTTCATTTGCTCTCTGGGATTGCAAACGCAATGCATTTTTAGTGCTTCTGGAAAGCGATGCTTTTTTTGGGGCAAAATAAATGTCACTCAGGTAACGTTTAACTTGTTTAGAATCAAAGATGCAACTGAATTTCAAAACCGAATGCGTGTTATATTTATTTCTTTATATTTTACCTAATATGAAATCGGTTCAAGCCAAAAACTTTTTGAAGAAAATTAATGTTATTAAAATTTAACAAATAATTGTGTTTGCGTCGGTCACAGGTAATTTTTTTGATGAGTTTTGCAACTACTTATTTTATTTGGGAAAAATATTGACAGTTTACATTTTATTACTTTGGTAATTAAAAGTAATGAATTCATTGCCCACAAAAATGCTTATTATAAAGTTTACTTAATGTAAATCAAATAAATAATAGTTTTATTAGTTACCCGTTTTTAGAAGTAAACAATAACATTACTATTACATATTTCATTTCATTTCATTTCATTTATTTCAGATGTCTCATACACAAAACTTAAGTTTTATATAAAGTATGAAACTGAGCGATCTGTAGATACAATATTAAATTTAAAATTAATTTTAGATAGAGAATTACAATCTTAAATTTAATTCGAAATAAGAGATTATGATCAGATCATTTAAAAAAAGAAGAGAAAAAAAATAAAAATATATATATATTAGTTAATTGAATTATAACACTAAAGTCCAAAAATTCCACAATAAAAGTACATTAAATTAATAATATTCATAATAGTTAAAAAATAAATAATTTACAATCTTGCAGCGTTCATTTTAATATAGTCAAAATTATCACAAACATTAAACAACAATAAAATACAAAAAATAAATAAATACAATAATATAAATTTTATAAAGTACAATTTATATATATTAACCCTCAATGTGAAAGATGACATACAATATATCTCCTGAATTGACGTGCGTTACCAATGATCTGTAATCTGTACGGAACTGCGTTCCAGAGACTGATGGCATTAATGAAAAAATGATATTTAGAAATCAATGAACGACGTTCAAAAGTAAGAATTCTTTTACCCCTATCAAGTGTAGAAAAGCGTAAGCGATTATAAAGATGTTCAGGTTGACGTGTATATATAATTTTATGCATGAACAGTAAAATACGGACCCTCAAATAATTATCAAAATTCATACCATATAGAGAGGTGACGTAGGAGGAAACATGGTCATACCTTCGCAGGCCATACACATATCGAACAATATTATTAAAGGCCACATTGAGGTTCCTCTTACTTTCACTATCACAACTAGCAAATAGTTCACAGCCATACAGCAAAGTAGGTATTAAGTATGTTTTAGCAAGGAGAATTCTAATTCTCATAGGAGTACAGTGATGAGTTTGCCAGAGATTTCTTAGCATTGAGAACGTTCGACCACAAGCTATATCAATGTGATTGGACCAAGTTAGGGTGTCGTTAAAATATATACCAAGATTTTTGGCGGAGCGTACAGTATCTATAGGTTGATTGTTCAAAATCAAAACAGGGTTATAAGTGAGACTCAATAATCTCTTCTTAATAATTAAACTTTTCGATTTATTTGGATTGATTTGTAAACCATTAGCTGTAGCCCATTTGTACACAACGTCTAATTCCTCGTTTAAGGTTCTCACACACTCAGCGACAGCAGTGTTTTTACAGCTCATGTAAAGCTGAACATCATCAGCATATAATCTGACCTTACAGTGTCGAAGTTTGCCCTGAAGATCATTCACGTATAATGAGAAAAGCAATGGACCTAAGATTGAGCCCTGTGGAACACCACGACTCAATGGTAAACATCTAGACCTTGTGGTAGGAGTTTGAACAAATTGATATCTACCAACTAGATATGAGCGTATGAGATCCGTTGCAGTTGATGAAAATCGAAACATGTATTTAAGCTTAAGACACAAAACGTTGTGGTCAACGGTATCAAACGCTCTGGAATGATCCAAAAGAACTAAAAAAGTGACGTTACCACAGTCCACCTGCTGTCTTATGTCCTCAGCAACATCCACCAGGGCAGTAATGCAGCTGTTATTTTTCCTAAAGCCAGATTGTCGATCAGTAAGCATATTCTCTACCTCAACAAACCGTGTAACTTGACTGTGCATTAATCTTTCAAAGGCTTTCGATAGAAATGGCAATATTGCTATTGGCCTAAAGTCAGAATTCGTTTTAGGAATAGGTATAACCTTAGCTAATTTCCAGATTTTGGGATAGTAATTGGTGGTAAAGATTTTGTTGAAAATAAAGGTTATAAAAGGAAGGAGTTGTGGGATAAGAATCTTCAAAAACCTTGGATCCATTCCATCTACACCAACTGCATTTGATTTAATCGACAATATACTAGACAAGACTTCACACTGAGTTACGTTCACAAAAGAAAATGTACTGTTGAAAACATCATTATCAAAATTATAGTAGCCAGAAATAGCCTGCACACTCGGTGTATTCAAGAACTGTTCATTAAGCGCATTAGCGTCGACTACGCAGGCTTCTTCGTTACTCGGTCTTGCAATACCAATTTCCCGAATCGTTTGCCAAGTTTTCTTAGAACTTAGTGCAGAAGAAAACTTAGTGGCATAGTATTCCGATTTAGCCCTCCTGATCAATCTGTTAGTTATCCTGCGTGATACCCGGTATTCCTCATACAAATCTGTAGTTCTAAAACGTTTCCATCGGGCATATAAATGGTCTCTGAAATTAATAGATTGCTTTATATTCTGAGTGAACCATGGTTTACTATGTCCATTTATTCTTTTCGATTTCAAGGGAACAGTCCGATTGTACAAAAAATCCATGGTATGTTGTAGAAAGGAGAGCTGATCGTCAATAGAAGTCATGCCATATAGAACACCCCAATTTATGTTAAAAAATTCTAACTCTAGCCTTCTAAAATCAATGTTCCTAAAATCACGATATTCTACAACTTGCTCAGGCAGATTGAAATGAAAGTCATAAGTCATGAAAATCAGATCATGACGTGAAAAACACGATGCGGATAGCTGGTCATAAAGTAAGACCCTTGAAAGATTACTAACAAAAAATAAATCAAGAAGAGTGCTGTTAGTATTACTAAAATGAGTGGCAGTATCCGTGTTAGGAGATTTAAGACCGAGTGTAAGCATATTATTCTTAAGATACGGATTTACCAGAATATTGGAATTAAAATCACCTGCAATAATGACATCTTGATATGAGACAGTGAGTGACTGCAAAGTATTCATAAAACCTCTCATACAAATGCGATTGTTAGGCCTATAAATACTACCTACAAGTAACTTCTTTCCTTCCCAACTTATTTCAATAAATAAATATTCCACTAGACATCCATATTCATCAGTGTTAGCAGCCTCGCCCACAGATTTACTGATAACTTTAATTGCGAGACCCTTTCTTACATAAATTGCCACACCTCCATACCCATTTCTATCGGCTCTTCTAACATTGTATCCCTCCAAAAGAATCGACGCATCAGTAAACTCAGGTCTAAACCATGTTTCCGACACACACACTACATCAACACCGGAATTTTCGAAAATAAATCTAAACTCTTCAAGCTTAGGTCTCAAACTTTGCGCATTGATGTGGCAAACCCTAATACCCATTCTTTGATTGGACAGTATTTTTATCATTCTACCCATCCCGTCTCTAGAACGTATTATATTATCATCCAGAGTATTCATAAATTATTATGTGAAAGTTTGTAACGCACGAGGAAAGCCTTATATGTTCATCTATATTTCGCAGAGAGGATATTATAATAAAATTAGTTATAAACAAAAAAATACATGTTATCAAAAAAACTACAAATACAAAAAAACGAGCAAAAAGAATAATTGATATGTAATGTTGATCAAGTTCGGTTATCAACGACAATTTCACGGAATACATCTGCAGAAGAAGACCCGCCAGCCACTCGAAATAACTCGCTGAGCTGTTCCATCTCGGCAATATGCATTGCTGAATCATTGGCAGACACTTTGATATACACCAAGCCCCGTATAGTGAAAGCATTATATATGCGATTATCTCTTTTTAGACGAGTAGCGGCACGTAGAATATTAAAATTCGTAGAAGTTAAGTTTTCATTGACATAAAATTTTCTATCAGAGTTTTCACCAATATGTCTCAATGAGAAGGAAAACCCCGGATTATCCTTACGGAAACTAGCAAAATTTTTCAGAAAATAATTTCTATCATTATGACTATGAAACTTTACTATTACTACTGCATCTCTCGATTCAATTTTGTGTTTATTTTTGGGAGTTTGCAACCGATAAATCGTCTTGATCGCGGGGACAGTGGTATTTATAGTATTGCAGATTTTTGCGAAAATATCAGCTAAGTTCTCGTCAGGCTTATAAGGAATTTCATTAAGCCTCAACTCACAGGCAACATTCTTATTTTCCTGCTTATTTATTTTACCTTTCAATATTTTTATCTCGTCCTGCATAACTTTAATGTTCCCTACAGCTTTCTCCAATTTATCCACTCTCTCAGTTACACTACTCAGTTCACTTCGAACACTGCTGAAATGCTCCTCAATTTTATTCATCAACCGATTTTCATACTCGTGAAACATATTCTCTAGCGTTGTTTGCAGTTGATCAGCCAATTTTTCAAAGCGCCTCTCCATGATCTGCACAAGCTTAAGGGGAGAGCCAATACTATTCGAATAAAGAGACTCAGACTCAGTACGACTACGAATTTTTGGAGTGCTTTCATGCAAAGAAGACTGCATTATTTCCTTCACTCGTTTTGGCACAGCTCCACTAGTATTATTCATATTGTCAGTCAAATGGTTTTCCTGCTGCATGCACGTTTTTTTATAACCACTCTGACTTCTTAATTTCGATGTATACATGGGTGCGTGCGATGTAATATTATTATTTTAATTTACTTAGATATTTGGGTTAAAATTAGATTCGAATTCAACGTTTAATCCGTAAGCAGTAACTTTTAAACTGGCTGATTTCAGAGGACAAACTTGGCAGCACTTCCACAACTACTGAATTTGCAAATAAAGCAGCTGTTCACCAGAGTACGTGTTGTTGTTAACAAATAACTGATCAGATGTTATTCTCAATTTTTGTTGTTTTTGTTATTTTAATTTATAACAATTTGCAAATAAAGCAGCTGTTCACCAGAGTACGTGTTGTTGTTAAAAAATAACTGATCAGATGTTACTCTCAATTTTTGTTATTTTTGTTATTTTAATTTATAACAATTTTCATCGCGAGAAGAAAGAAGATTAAGATTATGTGGACGTTGTTTTTGTAATTGTTTATATTTTGAAATTATTTTGTTAATGTTTTGTTATTGTCTCGTTTCATTTATTTTCAATGTTTTGATTTTATTTGTATTTTTTATTTAACACTGAGTATTTTCACTCTTATATTGATCTTGATATTATTAAAGTATATAAATTAAATTTATTCGAATTTATTTTAATTTATTTAAGAGAACTTAGAATATACGTCTGCTCGCTTCGACAGTTCGTTACACTTTCCTCATGTTGAAGCGCTGAGTTAAATTCTGTGAAAGTTTACCAGAAATCGACGTCATACTCTATACAAATTTTATAAAGCTCGGGAAACTCTAAGATTGTCCGCCGGATAAGTCAAATAAACATATGATCGTTAAATCTTTTTTATAATTTTAGGTTGACAGTGTAGAGCTGAATTGTGACGTACATATGTATGTACGTATATGTTTTCCAAGATAAATATTTAAATAGTATGAACTTTAGTACCATACATCATATACCTTACTATTGCATATTTCAAGATATAATAATTTCTACACCCACAAATCAGAGAGGCACCACCTTCCTATAGCTGGAATACAAAATTGGGGACTCTAGCTTTTATAGTTTTTTATACAGATTTTAATAATTAGTTCATTTGGAGTTTGCCACGCCCCTAATGCTTGATAGCCCATTTTTAACAAAAATATTGATATTGAACCTTTAGATATTCGTACAAAATTTTAGCAGTCTAACTGTTCTGGTGTTCTAGATATGCAGATTTTAGTATTTACTTCATATGGGAGGTGCCACGCCCGCTTTTGCTGAACTTCCTATTTTTGTCCAAAATATTTATATTTAAACAAAAGTTATTTATACAAAATTGGGGACTCTAACTGTTAAAGTTCTTCAGTTAGGCAGATTTTAGTATTTACTTCATATGGAAGGGGCATTGTCCTCTAATGATAGGTCGCCCATTTTTGTCCAAAATATTTATATTAAAACCGTAGTTACTTGTACAAAATTTGAGGTATCTTGCTGATATAGTTTTTCCAATATATACATTTTGTTATTATCTTACAATAGTAGGTTATGTAGTATATGTGGGAGTGGCACCTCTCTCATTTGAAATATCAACATAAAAAGTAGGAAAATCGGTTCAGCCGTTTAGTCGTCTATAAACTTCAAACATACAAACTAATGCACATTAATTTTTATATATAGGTGATGTCCGAGATAGAAGAAGTTTTAAATTTAATTCATATGGGAAGTACCACGCCCTTTTCCTAGTCAGCCCATTTTTGTCTAAAATATTCATATTGATACTAAAGTGGATTCGAAAAAATTTTAGGGCTCTAACTGTGATATTTTCATAGATATAATAATTAAATATTTTTTATATTGGAGATGACACACCCACTATAGCCAATCCGCCCATTTTGTTTATATATACGTCAAAGTCGCCTATACAAAATTCGCAGTTTATGAGATATGCGACATTAAATACTTATTGAATATGTGGGCCTAGCACCCCGCCTTCTTGAAATTTTAAAATAAAAAGTAGCCTATTATTCCTTCCAGATATACAGGAATGTACTGTCAAAACTTCAAGAAAATCGGTCCAGCCGTTTAGCCGTCTATAGACTTCAAACAAACAAACCCACAAACAAATAAACACACATTCATTTTTGTTTATATAGATGTAAAATTCATTAAAAAAACTACATATGTGACGTATGAGTGATATCCAATTCCATTAAGTTTTATCAAAGAATATGGATATAAAGAATACGCATTATGTAGAAGTAGCATTAAGACCCGCTCTCACCAAAATCTTTTTAAAAAATCATTTCTGAATAAGGGGGGCGGAAGACAGAAGGAAAATAAACACAAACAAAGAGCGTAACAATGTGTTGCTCTCATCATGAGAGCGTAAAAATGCATTCAGTTGCTTGTCAGCTTCTAAAGGAGAATGTTCATGTCGCTTTTTTCAGACTTCAATTTTACACCCAAAGAAATATTACAGTATGATTCACTAATATCAATGAGAAATGATTTGGATTTTTGGAAGAATACTTGCCAAGTAAAATACGGCGTTTTTAGGTTTTTAGCACAGTACAATTGTTCTATACTTTTCGCTCACATATACATATTATTGGGTTAATAAGTACATTTGAAAATATTACTAACAATTTTCATCTGGGTTAAACATGCCTGTCATAATTTTTCTCATGTCCTCTTTGTGTCGACGTCTGAGAATAATGGTGTTTTCTTTTCTACCAAAAAATGTGCACTTTATTTTAAAAAATGCAATTTTGTGTTTGTTTCTTAAAAATGTTTCTCCCTCTAAAAGGGTGGTATGTTTTATTCTAAATAATTCGCACTTGAAAATGGTGGAGGGCATTGCCTTTTACGCCCTGTATAAATCGAGAGTGCTGATAATGCCCTGTAAAGCAAATGACTTTTGTTTATTTATAGGGCTACCAGATGAAATTTAAAAAAGTCGCCTAGTATCGTTAACCAATTTTTAAGTTAATTTTTTCATTGTTTTGTGGGGTAACCTTAAGGGAACATTACATTATTAAAGCTACATGGTCAGTAATATAAAACATTGCATTCAGTGTTAAAAAAAATTTTATTTGGTTATAAAAAAAAGCCCTAAAAAAATTAAGTCGAAAAATTAGCGATCTGGCAACACCTTTTTCATGTTTACATATTTTATTGAAAACAAATCAAAAAATACAACATATTTTTAAGGTCACGGGGCATACCCTTTTTTCATATTTGTGTTATGTTCATCTCAAATATAAATTACATTATAACAGGGTTGATCAGTAATTTTTTTAATGCACCTTGTAAGAGGGCGACATTTTCTTTGTAGAAAAGAAAACACCATAAGTGATTTGAGAACAGTGTTCCCGTTTTTGGTTATTTCTAACCAAAATTGCTTATTTTTTGATCAATGTGCAGATGTGTAGATTTTTTTGGTTTTTTTCTTTTAAAAAAAACCTATTTTTTGTTTCATGTTTTATTAATTATAATTTAAACTTGAAAAAAAATAAAACAAAAGTCTATGAATTTAATTTTGGTTATATTTTTTCTTATTTGGTGATTTTTTCACAAATGTTGGTTACAAAATTTTTTTTCGTGGCAACACTGTTTCAGAAGAATAAATAAAAAATTAGTCAAACAACAAAAACGCACGATGAGAACAATTGAGAACATTGTTACGCTCTTGGTTTCTTTATCCTTCCCGTCTATCTTTCCTCCCGCATCGTGAAATATTTTTGAAAAATATTCCAAAATATGCCAAAATTCACATTCTTTATACTTTATTTTCTTTGGTTTTATACATCAGGAATCATCTATCTAGCATACTTGTAGGGGTAACTACTATGCGTATGAGTAATATATTTCAAATGCAATTAAATATTAAGTATGTAGTATGTAGCATACGTGGGCATGGCCCCTCGCTCATTTGGAATATCAACATAAAAAGTAGCCTATAACTCCTTGCAGACATACAGGAAGATACTGTGAAAATTTCAAGAAAATCGGTTCAACCGTTTAATCGTCTATAAACTTCAAACATACAAACAAACACACATTCATTTTTATATATAAGATATTATTCCTAAGTAAGACTAAATCTCCTATTTTAAAATTATAATCTAATATATCCTTATCATAGTTATTCTTTTGCTTTATTTTATTTATTTCTAATAAACGTTTTGCTCTCTTAAGTGCAATTTCTAATCTAAATTTTGCTTCTTTTGCATAGTTATCTACATTGTATAGTGGTGTAATTGTGTCTACCTCATTGAAATCTTTGAAACTGTTTGGTATTTTGCTGAAAATCAATTCAAAAGGACAGTAACTATGTACAGTGGATGGTGTTGTATTAAAGCAATATGTGAAATACTTAAGCCATTCATCCCAGTCGTCCTTATCTATTGATATATACGAGCGTACGTATTCATTAAAAGTTCTATGACTTCTTTCTATCGTACCTAAGGTCTGGTGATGATGAGCTGTTGATGGTAGTTTCTCGATCTTCAACAGAGTGCACAATTCGTTTAATATTGAGTTTTTGTATTCTGTACCCATGTCCGTAATGAACGTCTTCATCGGGCCATAGGTAAGTATAAAATTCTCAAATATCGCTTTTGCGATAGTTTTTGCTGATTTGTCCGGTATTGGTATCGTTACTAGGTATTTAGTCAAGTCGCATATTAGCGTGACTGCATACTCATTTCCATGTATTGATCTTGGAAATGGTCCAATTGTGTCTACATACACCATATCAAACGGTTTGTTAGGTGTCTCTGTTATTATCATTGGACCTTTAACGTGTTTGGTAGACTTCGCTATCTGACATTTGTGGCATGCTTTTACATATTTAGCTATGTCTTTTGTCATGTTTCTCCAGTAGTAGCATCTTTTCACCTTTTCAGCGGTTCAGTATATCCCGCAATGACCTCCTTCAATGGGATCATCATGATATTTCAGCATAACATCAAGAATTGCCTTAGCATTCTTCCTTTCGATTACAGTTATTCCGTTTAATAGCGCTATTTTAATTCTTCTTAATATTTTATTGCCCGTATCTTTAAAATCATTTATTGAGACAGATTCGAAAATCTTCTCACTAGGTGCTACTTGTAATTTATTGATATTCAGGTTACCGGCCACTTTTTCAAGCCTAGAGAAAAATTGTCCTAAGTCAAATCTCTCTGAAGTAAACGTATCATTCATTGTTATGCTAGCTAATATTGATTTTCCTTTCTTTATGTAGCATTTGTGAGGAAAAATCTTTAATTTATAAAACTTTCTGACGTCACTATTCTTAATTGGTATATATATTTTGGGCTCATCTACGCTATCTTTTTTATGCTGATTATTTATTTCGCTACTGGTTTTTTGTTTAGTCATCGATCTTGTCGAGACTCTTAATACGCACGATACCTTTTTATTTATGTTTTTAAAGTCCTCAATTGTAATTCGCGACAATGCGTCCGCGACATAGTTATCCTTTCCATTCAAAGTCCATCTTTCTATTATTAACCTAGTCAAATTTTCTAACATTATTCAAGGTCCATTTACATATATTAATTTTAGAATCTATTTCTTAACAATTACTTTAAAATGCAAAACGAACATTTCACAATATCATATGAATTTACATATCAAATTAAATTATTTATCAAATTAAAAACTTTATTAAATAACACCCTTTTGGGTTATTAATTCTTATTTTAATTCTATCATATAAATTTAAAAAAAAAATCAATAAAAAAATTTTTTTTTTTAAATAACTTAAGGCTTTTTCCTATTTTAATTTTTTACTCAATTTTTTTTTTTGTATATATTTTTTTTTTTTTTTACTTTATTTGCTTAAATTAAATAATAATAATATTGTCTTATTTAAATGTATTTAAGTGATTTACTTAAATTACATACAAAGATATTTTCATTTTACGTTTTATTATTATTTCAATATTTTTTTTTTTAATGAAGAATTTCTTCTAGACAAAATTATTAAATGGTTGATTTAACTAATTATTTTGTAGGAGTTAGTTATAAAGTTCAAAAAATTTTTTTTTTTTTCAAAATTTGCCAAGAGCGGTTAACGCTTTCTGGCCTATGGGGCGGCTGAACGCCCCACTTTTAAAAACTAAACTAATTTTTAAATTTTTTTTTTTATTTTAATTTGTTACCACTCGGCTTCACTTTTATCCTTTTTCATGTGGTGTAGTTGATCAATTTGATCCTCCTTTCGCTGTTGCATCTGCTGAGGCGTTTGTGATGAGGTATTTTTGTAATAGTTGACGATTCTCTCGGCACCATTCGGCAAAATCTTACACTGGCCAGACTCCTTCGGGATCATATTATCCTCAATATGAATGGCGAAATCAAGTAGTAAATTCCATCCCATGAGGGCTGTCTCTTGGCCAGACAGTTTCTTCTTCGCAGCTGGTGGATACTTAGGCTGATCCACCAGGACAAAATTGATTTAATTTATGGGTGCAAAATGTGTAGGCACTCTTGTTTGTCCCTGCCAGGAGTGCCAATAAAAATTTAGCACTTCCTGGCAGGACCACTGTTATATTCTGGGTGCTAATAAATGCAGCACTTCCAGAATACTGGCAGGATCGCCATGTAGTGGAAACTTAATTAAAAGAAGTTTTATTTTGTTGTTAGTGCGGCTCGATACGCACTAGTTGAGTTTTATTATATGATTGATTTCTTAAGGGAAAATATCCCTTCTTTTATGCTAATTATTGGCTGATTCAGCATTTCCAAATCAGTCCCTTAATTCTAATACATTTCAATATTTACTTAATGCTATTATATTGGTTTGTACTTATGTTCTACAATATTACATTTGTTTGTGTGTATAATTATTACTTAATGCTATTATATCGGTTTGTACTTATGTTCTATAATGTTACATTGGTTTGTGTGTATTATTATTACGGCACAAGTGGGAGCAATATGACACGCGCCTATGGTTGCTATACAACAGTCATAATTCCCACGGTAAAGTGTGAAGAGAGTCACACACGATCACAAGAACCGTAATACAACAACAACATATATTGTCCACACAATACGAAAACCAATGCGCCAGCGAACCGTCAATGAAATATCAAATGATCGTCGCATGTGCGCCTTACTATTGCACTGTAGCGACGGTCAGCAACATTGTGTCAAGTGGCCGCTACTCATATGCAATTGGATATTCTTTTGCTCGTGTTCATTGTGTGAAAATAAAACATGAAATGTTGTGTTAGTACTGACGACTGTATAATCATGCTACAGTGGAAGTTGTGCCATGAAAAGTAATGCTAACATAAGTTTTTAACAAAACATTTTTAAACAGAAATGCAATATGATAATTTCTTGAAAATCAAAATTCTCGTTTTCGTACATAAAATTGTATATACACGGCACCCAAATATTTATTTAATCTCATCCAATTTGCAAGATTTTCAAGAGCAAGAAACGTTATTAAACATTATAGCGTAGTGTCTGAATGGCGGTCCATATTAGATGCTATACTTCGTTAAAACTTAATTCCACACTCCTTCCAATTAAACAGCAACGTAATGCATTTCAGAATATCTAATACAATCTGTTTTTAATTAATTTAAATTTAATATCTTTTTAAGTTTCCATTTTCGACGTTTTTTCATAAGTTATGTTAATTTAATTTTATTATGTGTATTGTTACTTCATTGTGATAGGATCTACTATAGGATTTACTATAATTGTGCAGGAAACCTAACAGTAAATGTGACGTGGCGTTGACATGAAATCAGTTAAAATACCACCGTTGTTTGGGAGTAGTATGCGGATTGGTGTCATTTTGATTATTACCTGCCTATCAATTTCTACATTATATAATGGGACTTCCATATTCTAATTCGGGAGTGTTTGTAATTTTCCTTTTGTGTTTTGAAATGCAACTCTGTTGAGTTTGTGCACCGCTGTTTTAAAATACAGTAGACCAAGATATGTTAATACGGGTAACAGCAATATTACAAAAACTTAAATCGAAACAGCAACAACATGTGTTTGTTGTCAAATCTTAGGTTTAGGTTAGAAGACGTGTACTTGTTAACTGAGACAAGTACAGTACCCGGTGGTCGAATTGACCCATTGTACGCAACATTCTTAAAAATGGAAGGGTAATAGAGGGGATAGGAAAAAGGAGAGGAAGTTGGAAAGGGAGAATGGGAAGCGAAAGAATTATACCGACAAAACAAATAAAAGTGAGAGCGCGACTACACTGATGAAGTCCTAGCACTTCTCAACCAGTTCAAGCTTTCGAAACAGAATTCAAACCCTCAAAGAAGACCCTGCCAAGGGTCCTCAACTTACTAAGGGCTGAGCAGTTACAGAGGAGGTGCTCGACAGTCTCAAACTCCTCCTCAGCGCAACATACCATGTAATAATATGGCTGGGATCTGTTCCAGATCCCCGTCAGCGACCTAATCTCGCAGTGCCCTGTGATAAATCCGATAACTAACCTTATACTGGCCTTATCCAAGCCCAGCAGCCAACCTGTTCTTTCACTGTCTATAGCGGGGCATAGAAATCTAGAAACATAACAATCCGATCCGTTCCCCCAACGCCTCTGCTCATCCCCTGACCCATTGATTGATGAGTCCGTAGAGGTGGCAGATTGGGGGGTCAGGACCAACTATTAAATCGCCCTCAGAAAGTGAACCTAACTCATTGCCCAGTATTCCGCTATGACCCGCATAGACGGATACGGTCTGGTCCAAAAGTTCCTAACTACTCCTTGCACTCGCGAACGAGGCGTGATTTACACCAGATTCCATTCAGATTCCAACAGCCTTCAAGATTGCGAAAATGTCAGCCTGAATCATCTCATCAGATCTGCGATCTCCCTTGCTGGAAACCTGCATGGAAGACCCATCTGCTGATGTGCCCTCCTTCGCCTCCAACCTTACATCCTTCTTCTAGGATAAAGGAACACCAACACCCTTACTCTTCACCGGAGGTTTGAAGACCCGAGAGGTCTTCTTTACTTCAGTTGGAGGGTGCAAGGGTGCAGAACCTTCATGCCCCTTGCTTGCGGCTTGAGAAGTAGAAGCAATTGGCTCTCCGCTCCTAGTGCAAGCCCTGTTATACGAATTTCTCTCTTTATACAAAGCGGAACGTTTCCGCCCAGTTTTACCCCCCTTGTCAGACGAGATGCTTTTTCCCACGCAGTCCGAATCAGTAGCTGATTGCACTATTGGGTTCGAGGCATCCTGTCTAAAAAGTGGGTTCCTTGAAGGGGAAATCACTACCTCATTGCTCCCAGTAGCAATCTGGATACGAGTGAAGGGGAGCATTTCGATTATCGTATTGTCACCGTCTTCATCCGATAGTGGGGAGACTGAGTCTGACTCCGCGCACATATCTTCCGTCGAAGTGAGGATCGCCAAAGCTGTCGCCTCACTACTACTCCTCCACAGTCGTAATCCTCATACCACCTGGGGCGAAATTCCTGGCGATCTCATTGTTATTAGTAATAGTCCTCGGCTGAATTCGCGCAATGAGATGAGACGCGTCTAGTCCAGTTGGATTAGACCCCTTGACTGCAATACATCCGATAAGCACGGGTCGCTTAACACTCAGGTTTGGGGATATAGAAGAATATACGTAATCGGACGAGTCGAAGAGATCACACCAGAGACATCAATTCGAAGACAGTCCTCTCACGTTATTAGGGTAACCTTTAGTCATGTACCACATCCCGAACAGGTTAGAGATAGGTACATTTAAGCCCCATATCTCGACAACATTGTTACCCAGGTGGGGGACAAAACCAAATCTTAAGTAAAAATAATAACAAACAAACATAAACAGTAAAAATAAACAAGATTTAATTAAAAAAACACTCACCTGTGTTCATTACACAACCTGTATCAGTATATCTTGCAGTTCATATAGTTTTCTCTCTTTACTTTCTTGATCAAATAGTTGTTTTGTTGTGAACACACTCAGTTTGTGTAAATAAAGAAAGATTGAATTATTAAAACTGTAGTTGCGATTAGTTGCGATTAATGGACCTGTTCACGACAATGGTTGAGTCAGAAACAGACTTGCCTAATGTTGAAACTAACTTTGCCCTATAACGTGCTGTGAAAATCAAATTTTCTTATTAGAAAGCATTAACGCCGCGCTATTTTGGTTTGATTCATATAATACATATCAGGCTGACACAATTATTACTTTCACGTCAGTTGTCAATGCGAGCCAAAAGTTAAAAGTTGCCCACCTCAATGCGTTACGTTAAGAAGAAGTACTGAGTGATGCGATTTCCTCTCAGCAGTTTTCTCGCAAAAACTCTGAGAGTAAATAAACCTACCGTGAAAAAGTTTTTCAAAATCTGTCGTTCGGAGTCGACGCTAAACTGTAGGTCCCGCCACTCAAGTATAAAATTAACGCACACAACATGAGTGGTGTAAGAAGCTAGGCCGTACTCCTGACTGAAGTGTTGTAATGGCCATTTATGTATGTATGCATGTATGTATTCATAAACTTTCTATGTGTTATAAAGTTATGGTAAAACTTATAAATATAAAACAACAAGTTTCGGTAAAAATGAGTTGGTCTCGAAATTAAATAAAAGTTAACCTATACTGCATCAAGTGTACCTAAAAATTTCCACATTATTATGAGAGTAAAAACTGTGCGGAATTCCAGGGATTTTCCGACTAGGAAATTACCAAATCACAGGGTAGTATGTTATTTATAACGTAATATATTAAAATAGCACACAAAGATACAGGATTTGATTGAATAAGATCTAAGGACATTATAAGAAATTCAAAATTTTAGACAAATTTTTGTAGTATGTAACACAATAAGGTTTATAAAGCTTTTTTGTTATGTTCAAGGAAGTTATTTATTGAATCGTTAATTTGAATTCATAACAAGCAACCAAATGTTAAGAACTAAATTTAAAAATTAGATTATTTAATCCCGATATGTACCAGGAATAACTTTAGCTTTAATATCTGATGCTGAGGGCTGCAGTATATTTTTTAATCGGATGTGGCCACAGAAGTTAAGGTCTTTAAGTATTTATCTGAACATTTTTAAATCTTATTTTCAACTGTTAGCACTTCGAGATATTTATATGTGTTTAAGTATCTGGTGTGCCGAAGTGTTGCTGTAATTATCCGTAAGATGTTGTTTTGTCGTCTTTGACTTTTTTGTGTGTGAAGCTAAGTCAGTATAACGTAACTGTATGTCATTCCACTACTTTGGTTTTAGCAAGAGTTTACAGTTCAACCTTAATCATAGTTTGTACCAATAAACCAAAATATTTCAAAATGTTACAAGTTATATAGGAGCATGTTTCCTTCCTTAACTGGAATATATAAACCTGCAGGCGCTGAGATAGTTTTTATGCACTCCCAAAAGAGCCGTGTCATCACTAAGACAAAAGTATGCAAGTGTCTACTCATAGGCATGTCCGCAGTATAAAACAAAATGGCTCCCACGCCGGGTGAGACATCCGAGCATTAATTGGATGGGAGAATCTCAGTCATCTTAAATAACCCTCAGTCGATTTCCAATATACTTACTGTCTCAATTTATGTATCAGGCCTTCGTGTCAAAAGCGTCAGTAAATAAAGAAGAAGAATATTTCTTTCCCTCGAACGGGTTTATCCAATAATGCTGTACCAGGATCTTTTTTGAATTAAGTCCGGCAATAGTTTCTTTGATCTTTTGAAAGTGAAAATAGCAAAGAGGAGGTATAATAACGAGAGGAGTCTAATTGGGCATGTCGTGAAGGCAATTTGGCGTGAAGACTTAGGTGGTCAACAAACTAGTCACCTTTCCCACAGTCGCCGACGGTGTTTCGTAAAATTAATTTAATTATAACAAGTCATAAGGGTTCTAGTAGCCCGACACAACAAATAATTTTTCTCTAATGTAAAATAAAAATCTTCCCAATGTCTAGTAAAATTTATGTTCTTTTGAGATTCAAGAAGTCCTCTCAGGCATTTCGTATATTGCCTGGAAATGATTTTTGTTGAGGTGGCTTACTCTGTTACCACTACTCTTTCCGCGAAAATCAATTTTTTTACATAACCTGTCTTCCTATAGCTGGAAGTTGTATAATGAAGGATCTTAAGATCTTCTACAAAATTTGAGACAGAAACATTTACGTCATCTGCAGTCCTCAACCGAATATTTTCTGAGCAAGGAGTACTAATGTATTTTTGTTCTCTTTCTCACATTTGTAGTGTGTAATTCATCAACATTAGGGTTTGCGATAGTCAAAATGGTATGCGAAAAAAGTTCTTTAAAAAAGGTTTTGGATAAACTTTGTTCGGGTGCACTAGCACTTAAGTTCAGATTCGACTTAAAACTCTGGCACTGCAGTATTTTCTTTGCTAACATATGCCGAGGTTAGCACAATGTATGCATTTTGGCTGCTAGTACCGCTCCCATTGTTTGGGACTGTTTTAAAGCACGCAATACAGTTCCGTTATTTTTATTTTTTTAAAACTGATTTTTGTTGTTGTCTTTGAACAAAGGTGGAATTAGCCGAACGTTCGCGGAACGTAAGCTATGTGTTTTCGGGTTGTCGGTTGGTGGATATATACAATACTTACAATATTGTTAAGAGCAGAAACATTCTACTCCCAAATTTAGGAATTTTGAATTTATTTGAAATTGTTTACAGATATAAAGATCGTTCTAAGTTTTATTAATTATTATCTATATCTCCATTTTTCAAAAAGGACTTGACTCACTTTCAAAATAAAAGACTAATGCATACCAATAACATGTTTAATACACAGCAGTAGAGCATAACATATGCATATGTTGTTGATACGACGAATTCGTGACCAGGTAATCTATCATAACGCTACAGACAAATCTAACTAAACATCATAACACCCAAAAATAAAAACTTATGCACTAAAAAGACTAATGGTGTTTATAAAAAAACGTCGCTGAGACAGAAGAGTCCTGAATCGTTGCTGAATAATCTTTGTACCCCGGTGGGATCTAGCAAACTTAATTCGACAAAATAAATATTTCGGCTGCTTCGTGTAAATTATTTTATGAAGTAGAAGCAGGCATTTAATTTTCAAGAGATTATCACATTTTATACTAAGAATCCGGTAAGCTAAATGAGAAATGTGATCACGACGCCCCTTAAGAAAAACATATCTAGCTATGTTATTAAATGACGAAGTTTCCCTTATAAAAGTACCGGAATCAAGTACGTTTTAGCAAGTTGCAAACAAATGACGAAAGGAGTTCAATCTCACAAATTTCGAAGCATGCTATAAATTCTGCCAACAACAACACTTATATGGCTAGGCCACGATAATACAATGCCCAGTTTGGTTACTGGTTTGACAAATTCAATTTTATTTCGCCTGATACTCAACTCAGGTATGACCAATGATCTGTTTGTTCTCGAAAGTATAATACATTTAGACTCAGAAGGATTGCTGCATAGTCCATTAGCCGGGGCCCAGCTGTCAATCCTTGCTAAATCACGATTAATGTAATCTAAACAAGAATTGATATTCTCCCTGGAAGTAATTGTATAAAGTTGCACATTATCAGCATACATATGAACATTACAGTTAATCAAAACATCAGGTAAATCAGATATTTATATAGTATTTATTGTTACATGCACAGAACTGGATATCGATGATCATAATAAGGAGGGTCTTGACCGTTTTTCACACTACCCATAGGACGGATTTTTAGATAAACTTTGACCCGCGCACTTATTCACATTTGGAGCACTTCAATTCAATTTGGATTTTGTTGTTGGTTCCATTGTCAAGTAGTTTCTTTTATATGAATATCGGATCTAGTGTTTTCGTTTCCGTATGGTTAAGTTAAAATAATCTACTATTTTCAACTATTTGCTCCACTTCCATTATTAGGACATTTGTGCAAACTTAATGTGCAATATTTTCTGTCTTTTAAATATTACAGTAGTTTATATAAATTACATTTTTTTTTGTTCTTATTTGTTTAAACATCACTCGCATAACACGTTATAATTCCTCAAGAGTCAAACAGAGATCAGATTAAGTGAAGTATTTCTTTTCACCGTCTTAAGAAACCGAGGCAGTTAAATGTTTACTTTCGACACTTGAAAAATGTGCTGGTTCCAGCGACCATCACACTGAATTTTCATGCCCAGAACATCAAGAGTTTCTGATATCCTAATATTTACACCACCCCATGTCAATAAACAACACTGCACCTTTCGCGCATTGAAATTGACTCTATCATCTGACCCCATTCGGACGTTGACCGTGTGTCGAATGTGAGTGAGTTATCCATATTACGCCTTTTCGCCTCAAGCTCCAAAGTGCTCGGCCTACAATTAAAAGAATATGAATAACAAATATTGCTGTCATCTGCAAAATAGCAGATATGGTTAGAAGTTTAAGAAAGAAAGAGCCTTCCGGTACATCTGACTTTAACCTGCACTCATCTGATGGGATCCCATTTTTAACAACCCATTTAGTGCAATTCCTGAGAAAACTTGATATAAATCGATAGAAATGACTATCAACACCGAATAAAAGAATTCATTATTTCTTTAAATAAATAAAAATATAAATAAAATTAAATAAATTCGGTTTTACTTAAAAACTAAATAACATAATTTCTAACCTTTTATTGTGCAAATCTAGATACATACATAATTGGCCATTACAACCCTTCAGTCAGAATTACGGCCTAGCTTCTCACACCATTCATGTTGTGTGCCTTAATTTTATACTTGAGTGGCAAGACCTACAGTTTAAAGTCGACTCCGAACGACAGATTTTTTTGAGAATCTTTTTCATGGCAGTTTTATTTGCTCTCAGAGTTTTTGCCAGAAATCTGCTGAAAGGAAATCGCCGAAGAAATATTTTTTTTTTTCATATTTCGTTTTGATGTTTGGCCTGGGGCTCGAACCCGGGCTTTAACGCCTAGTAACTAGACTACTTACTAGACTACAGACAAAGCTGGAACTTGAAAAAAGACATTCTTTCGACATTTCGAAAGTCTTACCGAGTCAAAATTTTCCTAGAGGCGTGAGATCAGGAATCTTAAAAAAATAATTTTATTTTTAAGTCGTATTAAAAAAACGCCACAAACGGTTGGTCTCGAAACGCCCTTGAGAAATTTCTTTGCACCAAATCTGTGCTGTTATATTGTTACGAAAATGAAAACATCGTTTAACATTAACGATAAACAAAAGCTACACTAACAAAATACAACGAACTTGGTTGTATATACCAACAACAACAGTATGAAAGGAGACACACAAGTATGAAAGAAAAGGGGATAGGCAAGTAAGCGAACGCAACAACAAGAAATGAGAACAAAATACACAAACAACAATGCAGTCGCTATAGAATTCTCGAGAAGGCGAGAACAAAAACCTTCTGCTTCAAGAATGTTCATCAGACTGATTCGTGCGTATATAAAAAGGCAAGATATAGCAGGCGGCAGTCATAACTCAGTCAGTCTTGTGTGAAGGCACGTTGCGTGCGAAGTCGTGGTTTGAAGATCGCTATTGTTGTGAAGAGTTGTTAGTGTTTGCGCGCACAGAAGTATAAAGTAGAATAGTGAACAAGCAATTATTGTTGTATTAAAGTTGTATACGGTGGCACACAAAAATAGTGTGAACAATAAAGAGTTTTAAAAGAAACAAAACACATATTTGTTTTTATTTTGGTTTGCAATCAACGAACTCATATTCTAAACGTTTTTAAAAAGGTAAAAACGTAACAATACTATAAATTTGGCTTCCATACCGCTAGAGTACTTCATTATATTCAACGGAGTTATAAAGTTCGAAAGTTTGTATTAGTTAAAATTATACCTAAACATGGTAAAGATCACGCTAAAGTTGAGTCATAAAGATTAATAAGTTCGTTACAACACCTTAATTTATCTTATTGATATTCTTTAACTATTGATATAAATACAACCGGTACCTTAATTTGGATTCAGAAAGGAACACAGCGGCACTGTTTGATATCGATGTAAGGCACAACAAATACCATTGAAAAGACAAAATATGAACCGAAAGTTTGTCGTTCATTGCCCTATATCGGCATGTAGTACATTAAACATCTACGCAAAGATATCATCAAATTAAATTAATATATGAAACTTTTTGTCAGTTGAATATAAGATTGAAGATACAATAAACGAACAATTTACTTTAACTTAACTTATTTATTAAATCAAAAGAAGCTTATTTAGTACCGATTGGAGAAGGGTTGGCATAGCTTAGGGCCTGGTTAACAGAATGTTGATGTCAGAAAAACTGAAAATAAGTCAACGAATGGATGTTCCTAGTTATAGGAGCTTTAAAAGAAAAGCCGCGTGCAAGAAAATATTTGAATAAAAGCAAAGCATTTTACAACCGTAATGTGCTTCGAGTGTACCATTTTTTTACCAAATTAAAATTA
The DNA here is from genome assembly GCA_930367235.1 of Sarcophaga rosellei. Taxonomy (NCBI): domain Eukaryota; kingdom Metazoa; phylum Arthropoda; class Insecta; order Diptera; family Sarcophagidae; genus Sarcophaga; species Sarcophaga rosellei. Next base: position 41,238,690 of record OV884021.1, on the reverse strand, counting down.
ATTTTCTTATGTTCATTGTAAAAAAAGTTTATTAAGTCTGTTTAGAATTGAGTTGGACGCCCTACACAAACGCAATCAAGAAATATTATTCGACAAAAAATAAAGCACATTAATTTAATGTATAAAAAATAATAATAGAATAAAATAGTATTAAATAACAAAAATAACTTAAAAAACTGTAATTAACTATAAACATTTATGTATGTATGTGTTTACATATAAAAGTCTGTTATTTTTCTTTGTATAACAGCACTGGTAATTTCTGTTGATATAAATTTTTCCAAGGAATATAAATGGTCATTTGCTTCTTCTACATAAGGCTTTGATTGAACAAATTTTTTTATTTTTTGCAAAAAAAATATGCACATTTTCAATTTTAGGTATTTGATTCTCTATTTCCATCTCATCTTCTTCATCACTCAAATTATCATTAGATGGTGGCTTTACAATTTCCACAATTTCACTATCAGAAAGGGGCGCCGACGTTAGAGTATTTTCATCTATATTTATATATTCTTCCAAAGACAGCGCTTCCACATTTGTTTGTTCCCACAGTGTTGATAATGCCATTTCATTCACATTGTCATCCAAAATCAAAAAATCTTTATCAAAACCACAATAACGAATAGTACTTTGGCTCACATTTTTCCAAGCCTTTTTTAACATAAACAACGCTTCTGGTCATTTAACTAGTCACAGTGACTAGTCATTTGACTAGTCAAACTTAATGAATAAATTGAAAATGAATTTTTTTTTTGTTTCCACATATTTTTATTATAAAATTTTAATATACATATATAATATAATATATAATATAATATAAAACATTGAGAAAAAAATAATCAGAAAACAGAAGAAAAAAAAACAAAATAAAAATTACATAATTCTTATGCACTCTTGGCCTCAGGAGCTTTCGGTTTAGTTGCTGGGGTCTTTTGGCTGGTTTAGCTTTAACAGTACGAGTCTTCTTTACGGTTTTTACCTTCTTCTTCTCAGCAGTCTTTTTGGCGGTCCTTTGAAGCAGCAGCTAACAATTAATTTGAATGAACCAGAAGCACCCTTACCTTTAGTTTGGATTAATTTTCCACTGGTAACAGCACTCTTCAAATCAATGGAGCCAATTTTTGGGCATCTACCTTATATGTGCTGGTGAGGTATTTCTTGATAGCTGGCAAAGATGAGCTTCCATGTTCCTTCAAGGTTTAAATGGCAGCATCTACCAATTGGAACACTATACAAAAAAGTAACCAAAAATTAGAGGACTTCAAATTCAGAAATAAATTACACAAAAGAAAACACTTTCCTTCCTTGTAGCATGTCCGACTTCTTACTCTTCTATCCGTTTAGGAAAGCTTAAGACGTTGGTTGTTGAATTCACAAATAATAAAATCCGCTTCTCAGTCGTAGTTTCGGCGAAAATTTTTCCCAAAAAAATTGATTCACTTTCCTTTTTTTCTTTTATGTTTCTATTTTTCACACAGTATTATAATTATAAATTTTTGTTTTCAAAGCCTACTACGATTGAGTTTTTGAAATTAATACAAATACAACTCTGAAGCATAAAAAGTCAAATAAAACTACATGTGTAGTAGTAAGTAAGTTTTGTATGTGTTAGTTTCGGTTATTAATTTCTTGTAGGTATTAACATCTAATTTTTGTTTCATTTCAAATGCTTTAGATTTTTAATAATGCCTTGATCGCATGGCTGCAATACACTTGTAGTATTCGGCGGCAAAAGTATGAGTTCAATATTTTCTAAGTTTACAGATGGATGTGTAGTGCAGTTATCAAGAATTAAAGCAATTTTTTATTTTGTTTTTGAAAATCCTGATCCATATTCTTTAATCAAAAGCAAACAAACACAAACAAAAAAAAAAAAAAAAAAAACACAAAAACACGAGACCAAAATAAAAACAATGTTGTTGTTTATCAGCTGTTAAATGAATATTGCGTATATTTATTACACCTGAAGGTTAAAATATTGTTATCAATTAACCGAATATTGTTCTCAATTAAATTGCATACGTGAACATAGCAGGGACCGAAAATAACTGTTATTTTTGAATTTTTGATTAAAAAAAGCAACCGCAAGGAAATGTCGGAGAACAAAACCAAGTATACCATTTTGATTGTCTTGGACCAAATTTTTATAAAATGCGATGCTTTTTGAAAACATGATTTTTATTTTTTAGAAAAAAAATAACTGTTATTTTTTGATTTTTATTTTTTCGAGCAGAAATATCAGTTATTTTTGACTTTTATTTTTCCGAGCAGAAATAAAAGTTATTTTTGGATTTTTATTTTTTCGAGCAAAAATAACAGTTATTTTTGACTTTTATTTTTTCGAGCAGAAATAAAAGTTATTTTTCAACTTTTATTTTTTCGAGCAGAAATAAAAGTTATTTTTTGACTTTTATTTTTTCGAGCAGAAATAAAAGTTATTTTTGTTTCAATTCATGATGAATTCATAATATTTATTAAAAAATTCTTTAAAAAAATTAAAGTAATTTATGTCAGAAAATTATTAGAATTAAGTTTTGGGTATATTAAACACTAATCTTTGGTTTGAAATAACCAAAATAACTTCTATTTCTGCTCGAAAAAATAAAAGTCAAAAAATAACTTTTATTTCTGCTCGAAAAAATAAAAGTTGAAAAATAACTTTTATTTCTGCTCGAAAAAATAAAAGTCAAAAATAACTGTTCTTTTTGCTCGAAAAAATAAAAATCCGAAAATAACTTTTATTTCTGCTCTTAAAAATAAAAGTCAAAAAATAACTTTTATTTCTGCTCATAAAAATAAAAGTCAAAAATAACTTGTATTTCTGCTCGAAAAAATAAAAGTCAAAACATAACTTTTATTTCTGCTCGAAAAAATAAAAGTTATAAAATAACTTTTATTTTCTGACTTTTACGATAAAAGTTATAACTGTTACGGTCCCTGGAACATAGTATTACATTCAACTAAAACGGTTAGCCTCTCTTTTGAGGTTTTGAACCAAAGCATTTATCTCCTTTAAATGATAGTGTTTTATCGGGCAAACACCTATAAAATAAGCCAAATTCATCACAATTATAAATGTGACTTATTGCGTACTTTCTCAAAAGGGGAAGTAGTATTTTGTTTGTTTAATTTGCTGTGACTTTTGGTTCGACACTATTAGACTCTCAACATATTTTTTTTTTTAACAATTTCATTTCTAGTTTTAAAGCGGTCTAACCAGCCATTTGTTGCCGTAAACTTGATTTTAAGGTCTTTTGCTAATTTGTTGGCTTTCTCCATCATTAAACTTCCACAAACGGGTGTATTTTCGGCACGTACCTGTTGAAACCATATCAACAAAGCCCGCTTCATATTTTGAACTTCGTATTTTTTTGTTGTCGACTTTTGATTTTTTTTTTTTTTAATTTTAAATTTTTGTTGTGTTTTTGAAATTGCTTATAGTGTTGATTTTGCTATATTATATTATTTGCATATGTCTTTATTTGATTTCCGTTTCTCATCTATTTCACTTAATATTTTAATTTTTTGAAGCACAGACAGTGATTTTTTCTTACTTTTTAGACATTTTCAAATTATTTAGCAACTGATGCATGGCGAATTCATAGATGATGGAATCATGTCAACAGCTGAGCACTTTGTTAATGTCAAAATTTTGTTGTTTTTGTGTGTGTTTGTTGTGCGTGTGCGTGTTGTTGTTCATTTCTTTCCTTTTCCATTTTTTTCTTCCTATTTTGACATCCAAATGGAGGTTTAACAAAAACAAAATGCGTGTTGTTTTTGCATTGTTATACTTGTTGTAGAGTTGCAGTACCTTATTGAATTTGCCTTGAACTGATGTTTTAATTATTTTTATTTATCAGCTGATTAAAGATGTTGAGTTATAATTTAATGCTGCCATATTAAATAAAAATTAAGACTATTACCACACTTCAAAGTTATTTCCGAGGGTTCGTTATAAAAAGGCAAAATTTATGAAATTTAATTACTGGGACCATTTAAAGTAGTTCCTTTTAACCGAGAATTCGTTATAAACGAGTTCGTAATAAACGAAGTTTTTTGTATGAAAATTGTTATTAAAACGTTGGGACTTGAAAATATGTACGTAATAACCAAGAATTCGTTATAACTATATATAAAATGAAAATTCCAAACTGGGCATTAATGCCACATTGCCACTTTACTTGTATATAAACACGTAAAAGCGTTATGAAATCCTGTTTTATACAGGTAGATTCGTTACGTTAATATGACATTTAATTTCGCTAATCATTAGCATTGTTTTCATATGCCAAAAATTAATGTATGTTCCACTCATTTACGTGAACGTTTTTACTTTCGTACAAATTCAGTTGCACGCATTAAGGCTTAGTCTTTACGTTCCTTATCAGCTTTTCTGTTTTGTACATAACAGGCATGTATAAAAATTGATGTTGATAAATCAATCTCATTAGTTTAAGAAAACGATGTTCTGTACAACAAACTTAATAACTTTAACTTTTTTGCTCTATTTAATTTCTACATATATTAATGTCATTAACATCTGAATTATTAAAATTGGATGTGTACTGTTGTTAACTTTTAAAAGTTTGCTTCTTCTTTAATTCTTTGGCTTAATTGAAATATTATTGTCTGAAGAAATGGAATTATATTGAATTTATTATTTATATATTGCCCTAAAATTGTTAATAGGTTATGGTTTGTAATTCGGACTAAATGGTTAGTAATGAATGTAAGTTAAGTATTGTTAAGTAAATTAAGTATTGTTCACTTTCATCATTTGGAAAGCATTTATTTTAGTTCATTTATATATAAATAAAAAATATTCCAATTAACATTCGTTTTTTCCATGGTATAAGAAATATACTATGGTTTTTTCTATTATCATTCAAATATATTAGACATATAAAAATATTTTGTAAATAAAATATTATTATTTTTATTTTAGAACAAAATGTGGAAAGCTCTGAGGACTCTACTAAAAAATCAATGGATATTGTTACGACAACAAAAGGTTATTCTTTGAAGTTAAATAATACAGCACCCAAAATTTCAGGCCTTCAAATGAAAGATCAATTAATGTATCTTGCAAATCTCTTAGGATTTGAGGTATACTGAAATATTTAATTCAATTAAAACTTTATCCAAATTATATTATTTCAGGTCGATTTCTCAGATTATCCAAAAGGTAATCATAAGGAATTTTTAACGGTAGTGATGCTTTCAACCAATCCCCCACAAATTTGCCACGGCGTCGGTATTAATTCTAAGGAATCTCAAGAAGATGCAGCTAAGAACGCTTTAAAAATATTAAGTGAAATGGGATTAAATAATGCAGAAAAATGATTATCTGAGATCTAAGTTACAAAACACAATAATAAAGTATAATCGTATATTATTATAATTTTTGGAATTAAACACAATAAATGACATAGAAAAAATTACATATCCTTAGCTCATTATAGAACTTAATTAAATTCAATATTTGAGGAATTACACATTTTCACGAACAGCACTGGATTGAGCAAACAATTAATATACTTTCGTGTACCAAGGTTCCATAGTAAATAACTTGCCTTAAATAACTGAAAAAGTAATTGAACTATCCTAAATAAAATAATAATAGTCGGGGTTTTAAAGACAATAAAGCTGTATCACAAGTATTTAAAGTATAAAAAATAATGCATAAAATGACCTTTAAATGTTCGTTTATAAGACATTTTAAAGCAAATATTTCATGCGCAGATCATATCAGCACATTGAGAACAAATGCGTAATAATCAATCGAAGGGAATGCTCTATGAAAAGCCCGATTCCAAGTCGTTGATAATAAAAATTTCTACATGAATCGAGGACTTAGTCAACGACGGCTACTAATGATAAGACAAATTCTAAAGCATCGCATGACAGGCAGGCAGAATTATGCACTTCGTATAAAAAATTTGTTCAGACAGATTTAAAAATTTATATAATTGTAATTATAAATAGAACTATGATTGATGTTGCCATGCCTTGTACAATTAAAATCAATAAAATCATAATATAAGTTAAAATCTTTACATAATCTACGAAAAGGAAAATTACATCCAAAGTTCGTTCTATAGAAATCTAAAGAAAGAGGGCGATAGTGCCGTGAAAATCTTGCAGGAATACTGAAATTCAGGTTACAAAGCAAAAACTCAGAATTGATATCACCTTTAAGCAGATTAAAAACAAAACAAACACCTAAAACAGTTCTTCTACGTTCCAAAGTTGGAAGTTTTATCAAACCTAATCTATCCTCATATGACGGAAACCCATTGGCATAATCCCATTCTAAGCCACGTAAACAGAATAATAAAAACTGCCTCTGTACAGACTCTATTGAATCACTATGACAACGATAGTATGGATTCCAAACAATAGACGCATACTCCAAAATAGGTCTAACAAGTGAAATGTATAGCAGTCTAGTTATATAAGGATCAATGAATTCCCTAGCCCATCTTTTCACAAAACCAAGAACAGCCCGAGCCTTGCCAATCATCATACTAATATGATCAACAAAAGAGAGTTTCATATCCAATAATACTCCCAAATCAAGAAATGTAGCCACAGTCTCCAAAGGGCAAGAATTTATCACATAAGTGGGCGAATCACACCACCGCGAGAGAAAACCATGCATTTGCATTTTTTTAAGTTAAGATCCATTAAATTAACTCTGCACCAAGTTACAAACAAATTAATATTCCGCTGAAGAACAGCCTGACCATGATCATCATCAAAAGTATAAAATAATTTAACGTCATCAGCATACATTAGAATATTACAATCAGAAATAGCACAAGGAAGATCATTAAGAAACAATAAAAACAGTAACACCAGAAGTAACATATACAGTCTTAGACAATACATTCCTAAACAATACCCTCTGAGTCCTAAGGGAGAGGTAGGAGCCTAGCCAACGATGAATAATATCGTTAATACCGATTAATAGCAGTTTAAGAAGCAAAATACTATGGTCAACCCTATCAAAAGCTTAATTACTGAAATCAGTATAAATCACATCAGTCCGAACGCCTGCAAGAAAACCCCTGAAAACACGTGTAGTAAATTCAAGAAGATTAGTGACAGTCGACCTACCTTTTAAAACACCATGCTGGAAAGGGGATATTAAAGATTTCGTATTAAAAAAGAGATAATCCGTCACGAGTTTCTCCATCAACTTGGGAATAGCACTGAGTTTGGCGATACCCCTGTAATTGGAAATATTGGATTGGACCCGACTAATGCAAAGGAATTATAAACGAACTCTTCCAAATAGATGGAAAATGACCAGCCCTCAGAAGCCCATTGAATATAAAGGTCAAAGGACCACTCAAGACAACAGCGCACTTTCTCAAAATACAGGCCGGTACCCCGTCAGGGCCAGGCAAGTATGTAAGTTTCAGTCCAGACAAAGACTCAAGAACAGACTCCTCATCAAATGAATATATATTAGAAATAGAGACACTTCCCACTGAATAAGGATACGAAAAGCCGCTGCCCTGATCATGGCCCAAGTCCAACTGCCTATACGTAGACTGAAAAAAGTCAGCAAACATATTCGAAATATCAAGGTAACTAGAGGATGATACGCCACCGTAAAACATCTCAGAGGGAAACAAAGATGGTTTACGTTTAGCTCGAACGAAGTCGTAAAACGACTTAGGATCACTAGCGAAGTTCGACCTGACTGTAACCAAATATTCCTCATAACAGTAATGATTCATTCTACGATAATCCGCACGCGCCCTAGAGTAAAGAGCATAATCAATATCGGTTCCCGATCTAACAAACTTTTTAAATAACCTCGATTTTCTGTTCCTTAACTTTGACAGTCTAGCCGAATTCCACGGGGGACCAGAACGCTCCAAACGACTATTTACAAACGGAACGCACTCCCTAAAACATTTAAATAATACCTCATAAAAACCATCTAAGATCCTATCAAGTGAAAACGAGTCATATGGTGGTGAAATAAGTACAGAAGAGCAATCTACAGAGGATAGTAGTGTATTTAAACGACTAAAATCCGTACGATGGAAATTAAAACGCCCCTTTTCACCTAATGAGCGCTCAATTACAGGAGGTAAACAAAGATCAACTTCGATAGAAAGTAACAACGTAGGATGATAACCATCCTCACGAATAGATATAGGATCAATGCGAAATAAAGAAGAAATACTTGGATCCTCTAAAAATACAAGATCCAAAATTCTACCCCTTGAATTCAACACACCGTTAACCTGGAAAAGACCTAGATCACACATAGCGGACAGAATTTCATCATAGAATGGAACTGAAGAACATGGCATCAATGAGCCAGTCTCAGGTGAAAAATTCCAAGATGTATGCGGAAGATTAAAATAACCAAGAACCACTATAATCCCCTCTTGCCCCATTGAATCAATTACTACAGAAATCAAATCGAAGTGAGCCCTATAGATATGAATGTCAGAACAGGGAGGAATATACGTGCAAGTAATGTATATAGACTTCCCACGGTCATAGACCTTAACGCAAATGAACTCAATATCCTCAGAAGGACACAAGTCAATCAATTCAGAGGTATATTTAGAGCAAATGGAAATAAGAACACCACCACCTTTTCTAGACTTCCTATCCCGTCTATAAATGTTAAAATTACTAGACATAATCTCAGAATCAAGAATATTGCAATTTAGCCAAGTCTCAGTAAGAGCAATTCCATCAAATTGAAAATCAAGGCTACTATTATAAAGTGAAGAAAGTTTAGACCTAAGTCCGCGAACATTCTGATAAGCAATTTGGAAATTAAAAGACGATTTCGAAGTTAGTTTTTTTGAGAAATAGGACCAGGCAAATTAGCACCATTCCTACGATGGCCAAAACGCAAGATTAACAATTTCATCAAATCTTTCATCGGCAACATATAATTTAAACGAAGAAATACTGCTATCCAAAGATGGCCTCATCTTATAGCAACCAAACTCAAAAGGTTCCCCAATCTTCGATTCCACGAAACATTTTATATCGTCGACTGAAGTATTACAAGAAAGCCGGGACACAAAAATAGTTTTCTTAGGTTTAACTACAACCAAGTCCCTTGGAGCAGAAGTAGATAAACTAGCGGACACTACACCTGAATGCGAAATAGAAGACGGTTTGGAAGATGCTTGAGAAGTGACATCATCCAGAGGCAAAGGTGAAGGAGATAGAGTAAACTTAGGACTCAATTCAACCAAATTTGCAGACTTCGGTATGGCACTGCTAGCTGACTTATCAGCAGTAGGTGGACAAATGTCCACAATAGGAGTAGCATTTGTCAATTCAGTGATTGTCGCAGTTTCTCCTGGTACAGAAACCTGCGCCACATGCCCAGTAGCCCCCGATGAAAGAGGGACAAGAACCTTTTCCGATTCAAGCAACTCATCCAATTGGCCATACTTTGAAAACAATTGCTCAAACCGATGAAACTTAGCAGAAAGAGATGAAAACTCAGCGTGCATCTCAGCAAACTCACGACGGGTTCCCACAAAAAACTTATAAAACTGAATGTCAACCATCCATCAATTGATCCGTGGTGCGAGGAAGTAAACCAATACATTTGGTGTGAAACAAATTGTGACACAACCAGCAAGAAATCTGACGTTCACCCTCTTTCTTTACAATACACTTTGATGCACTACAATTATTCATTTTAATAAATTAAATAAATAAATAGACTAACAGAGTAAATTATTTATATATAAAAAAGAAAATAAAAGAGATGTAATAACAAAAATGTACTAACAAAAAACAAAAATAATAATAAATAAACAAGAATTGCAAGCAAAACAGTATACACAAAACAGTAGCAAAATAAAAAGAAAAAAGTAAAAAAGGAATACAGATAGAAAGAAAATAATAAAAAACTGTAACAAGCTTACAAAAACAAAAAATAATTAGAACAAGAAGCAATTTTTGTTTTGTTAAAATGAAACAATTATTATCAAAATTAACAAATAAAACTTACAATTTCAAGATAAAATTTCAAGCAAAATAAAAGAAAATAATAAAAACAACTTTTAAAACACTTATGAAAAATTCTAATCTTATTAAAACACTTAAAAATCAAAAAAATAAAATTTTAAGAGGAGCACTTCCAAAAATACACAACAATCACAACAGAGTTGCCAAACTATTGATGAATTATGATAATTTTATTTGGTAACCATTTATTCAATGTGAGTATTCGGAAATGTAACTTTACACATGTATGTTCTCACTTCAGAACCAATTGGTAAAACTACACAATTTGAATTTAGTGTTTCCAAAGCATAAAATCCATAAAAAAATGTTGCTTCTTTCTTTTAGAAACGTAAGTACAAGATAGAAGTCGCCGTAGTCCGGTATGCAGTACATACATAGATGCATAATTGGCCATTACAACCCTTCAGTCAGGATTACTGGCCTAGGCCTATTCATGGCAGGTTTATTTACTCTCAGAGTTTTTGCCAGAAATATACTGAGAGGAAGTCGGTGAAGAAATATTTTTTTTTCATATTTCGTTTTGATGTCTGGCCTGGTGCTCGAACCTGAGCTTTACGTCTAATAAGAGGACACACTACCTACTAGACGTTCCCACGACAATCGGATCTACGCTCCGGAACGACCCGACTCAACATCGGCCAAGGATTGTCATCCCAGCGAAAGCTGTATCAACCGGAAGTTTTTTCCCAAGGTAAGCAAAATATGCCAGCACTTTTGCCCTGTACCCTCCTAATAAGAGCTGGCATTGAACAGAATCCAGGTCCTATATGGATGTGTTCAGTATGCCATATGACCATCAGGACAAATACCACATCAGTGAGATGTAATGGCTGTGGCAATTGGTGCCACTTCAAGAGATGCTCTGGCCTTTCCCCTCATAGGGAATGGACAGTAAACTACACAGCCCACTGCTGTAGTAGACAACAGGACGCTGATCTAATGCTGGGGACATAACTCAAACGACCTACTGACCAACAATGGTACGAGTAGTACATGGACATGCTCTGTCTGTGGGGATAACATAAGGAGGAACGTTACATCGGTGAAATGCAACATTTGCAGTGGATGGTGCCACATGAGGAAGTGCACCAACCTAAAACGCCACACGGAGTGGAATGATCACTTTGTAGCCGACTGCTGTAAACAACCACGAACCACAGCAGATCCTCCCCGAATTCCCACGGGACACACGACCAATACACACAGAGACTCACGGAATGGCACAGGCGCAACGATTGCACGACCCCCCATCGACTGGGACGAACAACAACCGTAACTCAACAACCATATTATCCATTCCCCCATCCATAACCCCCATAGCCCAACAACCTACATCATACATTTCGATTTCAGTATCTTGCAGTTCAACTGTAACGGACTTAGGAATAAAATAACAGACATCACAAATTTTATGTACAACAACATCCGAATAGCCGCCATACAGGAGACCAAGCTGCCCAGGGAGTGCCCCACAACATCTGCGGGCAACTATAATATTGTGAGGAAAGACCGGGAAAGGGATAATGGAGGAGGACTAGCCTTCATACTCGAACGCAATGTCAAATATAAGGTGACGAATACACCAGCTCCCCCCAATCCAGACAACATCATTGAGGTGATGTCCATATCCATAAGGTCGGAGAACACTGATATCGAAATCATCAACGTCTACATTCCACCAGTAAATAGCATTGGAACCCAATACCACCCGAACATCACTCATCTCCTCCAGGGTGATAATAAAATTATACTTGCTGATTTCAACGCACATCACGAGAGCTGGTATTCCCAACGATCAACGTGGAATTGCGATAGCAGATCAAATCGACGAATCAGACTTCGCCACAATAAATGAGCCACAGCCGACCAGGGTCACACCAAGAGAAACACAATGACTTCCTGGAACCTGACCGACACACCTACATCAACTACAATAAGGCCAACTGGGAGGGTTTCACAACCTTCATTGAGGATAATATCGAACGTCTACCCCCCCTACGTGCGTCAGAATTGGTGAAAGGCAATTCCGAACAATTGTTCAGAATGCGGCGAAGCGTTTTATCCCTGCCGGTAGGATTAACAACACAGGACCGAACTATCCTACAGAGGCCGCACACCTGGCTCAGCAGCGAGATAACATAAGAGCGGTAAACCCTGCGGATGAAAGGCTGGAATCAATGACCTCCAGAATAAAAAGCCTTGGGACCCGACGGGCTGTCCATGCTTATGCTTAAGAAACTAGGCATTAAGGTTCCTTTCCAGACTAATAAACCTTTCAATGCACAGCCTGGTGATACCGGACATCTGGAAGGTCGCAAGGATCATCCCGATCCTAAAACCCAACAAACCGGCGACCATAGGAGAGTCATATCGCCCGATCTCCCTACTATCACCAGTGATAAAGATCCTGGAAACCCTTCTGCTCCCTGCCTTCAAAAGACACTTCCCATTGGCTGACCACCAGCATGGCTTCAGGGAAGGTCGTAGTACCACCACGGCCCTCACCGAAATTACATCAAGTATAGCGAACGGACTCAACCAACAACGACCATGTCAACGTACCGTTGTGGCGGCCCTTGACCTTTCAAAGGCCTTTGACACGGTCGACCATTCCATACTCCTAGGAGACATTTTGAACTCAACCTTGCCCAACGACCTTAAACGCTGGACCTCCAACTACCTTGGAGGTAGGCAGGCCTTCGTTGAGTTCAGAGGGCAGAAATCTCCTCACAGGAGGATAAAGATGGGAGTACCTCAGGGGGGAGTTCTGTCGCCTATACTTTTTAACATCTATCTCACTCCACTCCCGAACCACCTTCAAACATCTCCTTGGTCTCTTACGTGGACGATTGTACAGTATGTTCTTCGGGCGTGAACATTGAGGGAATCTGTACCGGAATAACGAATTACCTTTCGTTCGTAGCGGAATTCTTCCGAAGCAGGAGACTGCGCATATCTGCGCCCAAGTCAACGATTTCTCTCTTCACTACTTGGACGAAGGAAGTAAGAAGAACGTTAAACGTCGAAGTGGAAGGCAATAACATTCCCACGGTTCGGTACCCAAAGATTCTCGGGGTAACCTTCGACAACTTACTTCACTTCGCGACACACGCAACCACCATCAACGCAAAAGTGAAGAAGAGAAACAAAGTCCTAAAGGCCCTGGCAGGCACCACGTGGGGCATGGACAAGGAAACCACCATCATGACTTACAAGGCTATAGGACGGTCACTCCTCAATTATGCTGCTCCAATTTGGACATCATTCTTGAGTGAGACCCAATGGCGGGCACTACAGACGACACAAAACAACGCCCTGCGTATAGCCACAGGATGTGTAAAGATGTCCAGTATCGATCGCCTCCACGATGAGTCCAAAACGCTGACTGTTAGGACGCACAATATGCTACTAACAAAACAGTATCTAATAGCCTGCTATCTTCCTACCCATCCAAACCACCACCTAGTTATGGACGATCCCCCTCCTCGCCGAATAAGACAAGACCTCACCGTTTACAAACCCGACATTACACACCTTATACCCACAATAACAAACGCACTATCTGTGAGAGAGGCGCAAAGCGCCTTACACCAAACGGCTGTTACGACGGCCAAGGACGAGCTCAGCCTTAACAGGGTCATTAATCAACACCCACCACCTATAATCCTACCTGTAATGTAATGACCAAAATTATAAATAAGAATCCAAGATATACAGTGAATCACAGTGAAAATGACCCACCATGATTTCGCCCATAACTTTTTGATGAAGGATTTTTCCTTTTGGCAACACGTTTTGTTCGTCGATGAGTCGAAATTTAATATTTTTGGATCGGACGGCAGGATTAATGTGTGGAGAAAGCCCAACGAGAAGTTAAATCTCAAGCACTTGCGATCCACAGTGAAACATGGTGGTGGCCACGTAATGGTATGGGGTGCTTGTTCTGAGGCTGGAGTTGGAAATTTGCACTTTGTGGAAGGAAACATGGACAAATTTCAGTATTTGTCAATTTTAAAAAATAACCTAAAGCAGAGTGCAGAAAAATTAGGGATAAAGGACATCTTCCACTTCTACCAGGACAACGACCCGAAACATACCGCTGGAGTAGTCATAGAATGGTTGTTGTATAAATGCCCAAGGGTTATTAAAACTCCACCAAAATCAGCAGACCTGAATATAATCGAAAATTTGTGGCATAAGCTAGAGTTAGAAGTGAGAAAACACCAAATATCTAATGTGAACGACCATAAGGCGGCTTTACAAGTGGAAGGGGAAAAAATTTCTCCAAGTTACACAAAAAAGTTAGTAGAATCCATTCCTAATCGTTTAAAATCGGTAATAAGTCAAAAAGGCTTTCCTACAAAATATTAAAAATAAAAAAACGTTATTTCTTTAATAATAATATACTGGGCCATTTTCATTGTGACCTAAATTAGAACTGTTTTTGTTTCTGATGTAAAAAATCAATGAATTAATAATGTAATTAAAAGAATTTTTTAGTTCAATACCAAATAAACTTTATTTTAAACAAAAATATTTATTTTAGTTTCTTCCTTTTTAATAAATATTAACCAAATACTGATTAATTTCATGGTGGGCCATTTTCACTGTGATTCAATGTATGTATGTATTTATACAGGTAGTGGCATCATTGCAAGAACTCATTTCGCTTTGAATTTTGCCTAAAAAATGCATTTGTTGCTTCATTTCAATCCAGAAGACTGTCAACTTTTATTCGCGTGCTAAAAATGACAAATCTTTGGTAAGTAATGACCAGCGTTGCCAGGTGCCAAGTTTTGTCTATTTTTCCAAGTTTTTTGAGATCGAATAAAGTTTTCATTAAATTCGTTTTCTAACAAAACAAGTTTTTTCATCAAATTTCAATTTCCACTTTTTTCAATGAATTTAATAATAATTCGAAATATTTACTCCAGGGCAAGATATCAAAGAAACACCAACAGGGAAAGTAACAGAGTCAACGGACTCCGGTACTTTCTTTTTAAAATTTTGGTACTTTAGTAGAAAAAAAAAAGTTTTCCTTGCTAAAAACAAGGATTTTTTCCAGAAATAAAAAGTTTAAAAAAAAATTTCTGGCAACGCTGGTAATGACACATAACAAGCTCTTCGCCTAATTTTTGAATTTTTTTTTTGGCAATACACCAATAAAAAAAAAGAAACATTCAGTCGCGTTGATAACACTGACTGTAAAAATATATCCTACGCAAATCATACGTTTGATGCCGCTATTGCCGTTCTCAACTCAACTCAGTTTGGTCCACAGCTAAAGCCCCCTTCACACTATCACACAAGTAATATGATCTGTCAAAATTTTATGTAGGAGAGTACGGATGGGATCGTCTAAACATAATATGTAATGAAACTATCACACAATTAGAGAAAATACGGATGAAAATTTGACAGTCGTATGGCTCTCTTCATTTTTTGAAATGTTTCAAAAAACAAGAAAATTTCATTAGATCAGGGATGTATTTTTATGTAAACAAAACAAAAAAGTGTAAAACACATGTGCAAAAAAAAAAACAAAAACAAAAAACATTTTTGGCACAAACAATTATGCCTATTTTGTGAAAATATTTTTAGAATTATATTCAATATTTAATTAATAATTTAATGGATTTAGAAAAAGTTGTTGATTTGTTTCCAGTTTTACGCCGTAGTAGCCATTCCCGGCATCTTAATTTCAATAGAAACTTTAAGCAAATTTTTTCACTTTATTTATGTTTTTAACAGCTGTTTTCGTCTTACTTTATTATTGTCTTATACCAATGGTGTAAACCAGTGATGCTCAAAATCGAAATTTCCTATCACATGTGATAGGCAAAGAAAAATCTGCTGACGCTCCGTTGGCACACGTACACTATAAGCTTACTTGTGTGGTTTCTTATAATGATCGTGTGTTTGTTGCTTTGTTTGTTGTTTTGTGTTGTTCTCAGAGAACAAAATCAATTCAGCTGACGTTTTACACGCAGCAAAATGTTTGATGAACATTGGGAATATGATATTTTTTATAGAGAATATGGATGGTAATGTACAATGTATTGTGTGTTATCGCGCTTTATGTCGTAATTTTTTTTTTTTTTGTAAAAAGACATTACGAGGCTAGCCATGGATTTTTCGACAACATTAAAGGGAATGATAGGACTTTAAAATTATTGCAATTAAAAGCAGAATTTACAATAATTTACCATGTAGTAACGAGAAATTGTCGTTGCCTCTTAAAAAGGCATCATATACAGTTGCTTTGGCTTTAGCAAAGCAGGGCCGTCCGTTCGATGATGGAAATTTCTTCTTGAATTTGACGACAGACGTATTGAGTTGTTTTGGCGAAAAATGTGTTTTGTTTTTTGTAATAACATACACACAACACAATAAACCATTTTTTTTTCTTTTTTTATTATTTTCCCAGTGTACGATTCTCAAAAATTAAGTTGAATTTTGTTCTCCGCTGCTTTACCAACACAACCAAACCTATGATAGTATGTGTTTGAGCACCACTGGTGTAAACACAAAAAAATAATCATACGACTATTATTCCCTTTTTTGAAATACGGATGGAATTTCATTCTACTTTTTCATCAGACTTTACATATTACTTGTGTGATAGTGTGAAGGGGGCTTAAACAGTAACGAAAACTTTGACAGTTGAAAAACGCAGGCCAGTTTAGAGGGACAAAAAAAATGTTACAATGTATTGCGGAGCAAATGTGTTAGAAGCAACAGATATACAGAGTGAAAACTGGCGGATAAAGTAGAAAAATTAAATGTAAACAAACATTTATTTTGTGTTAAAAAAGGGAAAATTTGGAATATTTTTTAATTTCTTCAATGAAAATTTTTAAGATTCTTAAATATTTAAATATTAATCGAAATGTGGTTGATTTTCGGTCACAATGAATATAGTTTCATGTGCAAGAGGTTATTAAGAAGCTAAATATTACAAGATCAAAATAAGACGTACTGCTCATAAAAAAGTTTTCTTGTTGAAAGTTGCCAATATTTTTTAATTTCTTGAGAGAAAAAGTTAAAAATTATTAATGTTGTTAGTTGTTTTTATTATTTATTAATAGTTTTAGACAAAAATTAAATTTTTTATTAACTCTCGCCAATATAAAAACCCACCCCGAAAACTAAAAAACATAAATAAACAAAAAAGAGTTGCAATCAGAGAGGGACAGAAATACCTTTTGGTAATATTTGCTGCCCCTTTCACGACTGGCCTACGAGCTGTAAAATTCCGTTTCGTTACTGGTTAGCTGTTGTTTGGTCGTCTGCTAGTCAACCCAACTTTCAGTCAACCAAATTATTTTCCGATATTGCGGAATTCAACGTTTTTTAGTTGTAATTGTTATGGTGTTGCCGGTATGAAATTTCAATTTCATGTTGGTAACACCATGAACTTTATTTGGAAATAGAAGAAAAGAAAACGTAATATGTAATAAGATAAAATCAAGTTTTTGTAGAAATAAGAGTAAATTAAAAGTAGATTTAACTGTTGATTTATTTTACGAAGATGAAAATCAGGACGATGTTATAAATGGATAAATGTTCTTCGTATACGTAGAAAAATGCGCGATGATTCAAATCCCAGTGCGAAGTAAGAAATGTCCAAAGTAGTATTTTGTTAGTGCTGGATGAAATGGAGGACCACTTAAAGAAATCTGTGCGTATAGCAGCTACACCACCGACATTAAAGCTGTGCGCTGTCCTTCGATTTTTGGCTGACAGATGCTCTCAAAAGTACAGTGGAAATGACTTCAATGTTGGAGTAGCTCAATTCACAATGTCACTTATTTTAAAGAAAGTGTTACCAGCAACCAGGAAGTCGCCGTGGTCTAGTAGGTAGTGTGTTGGCTTATTAGACGAAAGGCCCGAGTTCGAATCCCAGGTCAGACATCAAAACGAAAATATGAAAATATTTCTTTGGCGACTTCCTCTCAGCAGATTTCTGGCAAAAACTCTGAGAGTAAAAATTGCCATGAAAAGCTTCTCAAAAAATCTGTCGTTCGGAGTCGACTTTAAACTGTAGGTCCCACCACTCATGTATAAAATTAACGCACACAGCATGAGTGGTGTTGAGAAGCTAGGCCGTAATCCTGACTGAAAGGTTGTAATGGCCAATTATGTATGTTACCAGCAATAGAGGATCGCATTTATAGAAAATGCTTCCAAAGTATGGTTTTTAGAAAAATGTGGATTCCCGGCGTATTGGGCTATGTTGATGGTACGTACGTTCGGATTGTGTCTCCACAAAAAAATATTCAGCAATTTTACCTGAATAGGAAAGGATATTACAGCTTAAATGTTATGATGAAATTCGGTTTTGGTTGTTATTTTCAATTTCCTGCGTATTAAATATTGAATTATTTATTTTAAGCAGAAAAAAACTTACGATTTTTCATTTTTTATCTTTTTTCTATTATTTTTAAAAAGAAAATGTAATAAATATATAAGTGAACTCTATAACTGACAGAGAGAGACTCCACTACAAATAAGCAGTTGTCTGTATTTAACGCTTTTGTCAACCAAACTCATACAAAGCACATTTGTCGAAATGATCTGACCAGGGCAAATTCATAGATGGTAGCCGCAGGTCTACAACAAATACAACAATGCAAAAACAACAAGCATTTTGTTAAACAACTTTAATGTTGTCAAAATAGGAAGAAAAAAATGGAAAAGGGGAAAAAATGAACAACAACACGCACACGCACAACAAACACACACAAAAACAACAAAATTTTGACATTAAGAAAGAGATCAGCTGTTTAGATAGTCCCACCGGTTACATGAATTCGCTTTGGATCTGACGTCATTAAATTCAAATTTTGAAATGTTAAAATCGATCATTTTTTTACACTATCGATAACTGATACCATATTGATCATATTGACGGTTTTTACTTTTGTTTTGCTTTAATATTCGCACAGCTGTGAGCTATCAAAAATAGTATTTGTTGTAGCTTTTGTGTTGTTACGCGTCGTTATCGCAAGAATAACAAAAATTATTGTATATTCGTCTTGATAGAAATTGAACTTGAATTGAACAGTGGTCTATACGGTTCTTAACCCGGTTTCATGACGCAAACATATAGTACACTCTCTTGCCTTAACACCACAGAGTGTATTTAAAAGAAAAAAGTTTCAAACAAATTTTAAATAGTCAATCTATTAGTGCGAGATGTTAAGCACATTGGGGTACAATTTTCCCACCCTTCTGATCATAATGGTATCAGACGCCTTGACAGAATACTTATACCCTGAGTCTATTTCGGTCCCTAAAAATGACATTATTATTATTTACAATATCAACATTCCTGTCTGGTTCATCCTTCCCCTTTTAAGTAACTTAGAATTCCATATTTTTATATTTTACAATAACAAATTACTAGTGATATTTATTGGATGAAGAATAAATGATCATAATCAAAACAAAATAAAAAAAAGATACTCATTCATTGATAAATTCAAAACAAATATGAATGAAAAAGAAATTTTAGATAATAAGAAAAAAAATTTTAAAGTGAATAAAGAAACAAGGTGGAATCGGCTATCGGGCAAAATAAGAGAGAAATACTTATGATAAAGTTATTGATAAATAATTACAAAAATAAATAAATTTTACTCTTTACTCACAACCAAAATAATGATGTTGCATTTCAATATGTTCCGATCGAAGGGCCCAGCAATCAATTCATACTGATGACGTTGTTGTTGCTTTAAAAAGAACTTATTTTTGTAATTAGATAAAGTAAAATTAAGATATTTTAGGTTACACTCGAAAAAAAATTTAAATTTAAATTAGTAATCATAAGTACAGATTAAGAACATGTAAACGTATTAATGTATTGTAAATAAATTTGACTTTAAAATAATTGTGTTAATTTTATAATTTAAATTCATTTTATAGTTACATTTTAATATTTAATTTTAATACTTTTATATGTCTTACATTTCGTAGCAAAATTTTTAGTATAATTATTTAGGCTTAAAATTTAGTTTTTCTTATAGTTTTAAATGCTTTTACAATTTTATAATTTTTGAATTCAGATTTTAAGCTTTAGATAAATACATGTATATATTCAAAATTAGGTAATTAGTTTAGATAACTAATTAATGAGGTAAAGTATGTATAATTCTATAATAATTGTTTAGTTATTTAAAAATGTAGAAATTTTATATTTTTTTGATTTAAATATATAACATATTTGTAGTTATGTAGAAGAATTAAAACATTGTCTTGATAATTTCAATTATATTATAATTTGTTGCAAAATTTAGTTAGAATTTGTTAGTTTTAGGTGTTAGAACTTTTGAATTCACATTAATTTTTAGGAAAATATTAGTATTTGCACATATTTAAAATAGTACGTGATAGCGTATAATGTTCTGGTATGAAGTTTTATCACATGGTGAGGTTGATCACGTCAAGAATATGTGGGATTCCCGTGGAAGCTTAGCGGTTCAAGTGGTAACTTAGTGGTTCTTGTGGAAACTTTCCATCACGTGTTGAGTTCTATAGTTTGGAACCAACCTCTTGGGCTTTCCCAAAAATTGCGGGTCGAGGAAAATTCCACGACCAAAATAAAATATATGTATTTCCTTGTGTAATAAGAATTTCACTTTAAAACTATTATAAATATAGTATATTTTATATATTACAAAAAATATAAAAATTAACTTTTTATTAATATCTCACAATATGTGAACTTATTGTTCCTTCCTTAGCACCAAGGTTTCTTTTTCTAAAATAAGACTTTTTCTCACAACGGTCACTTTAATAATAAGTTTCTAATTTTTAGTAAGATCATTAAGTGCGTGTTTAAAATATTAATTACGTAGTTAAGTAAAAGGGAGAACAAATATTTATTACTGTATATAATTGATTGATCATGCGTGAGAAAAAGACAAAAAAAAAACCAGTTTGCAAAAATCAGAAATATTACCATATATGGTAATGAATTTGATGATCTTAATGAGTGCAATTTCAAATGTACAAACATATGTACATATGCATGCGCACTAATTGAGTGGGAGAATTAAAGGGTTACTAATTGAGAGAAAAATATATGTAGCATGCGAGAAAATATAGTAACGCCAACAACCTTGAGTATTATTACTATAGAACAGTATGGTTCACAGGAAAATGTCTAATGCAATTTAAATTTGATTAATTTGTTAAATTTTTCTTTTAAAATACAAATTGTAAAATATCAAATATAAGGTAAGAAAATGTTGTGCACGAAACAAAACAAATCGCAACAAAACTGTTTCGAACTTGAAATATGAATTATTTTTAGGACGAATAGTAAAACGATTTTTGTTTTTTTGTTAGTAGGAAATTGAACTTTTTGTTATTCTTTGAAGTACATGGGGTACGACCCACAACAGCCGGGTAATAAATCAAATTTTAAGATCTGAAGAATGAAATTTACCAATGTATTTGCCTTTCATATCTTCTACACCGTATAGGTTATTGCCAATTTTCTCAATTATTTTACACTTTATAAACTTTGGCATGAATTTTCTGTTTATTTTCTTCGATATGTTACTAAGTACATGGTTTTTTCTATAAACAATTTGGTCTACTTGGAAATCGATTGGTCTGCTTCTCAAATTGTAATTTTTGCTTGATTTTTCATGAGCAATATCTAAATTTTCCCTAATTTGCTCCCTAATTTTTGCCAACTTTTCAACGTGATTCTGTATACTAACATCTTCACCCGACATGTTTTTCCAAAAGTTTTTCCAAAATCGTATAGGTCGAGTCATGTAACACCATATTCTGACCGAACATTGCGTAGTAAGGGGAACATTTGATTGAGGAATGGTAGTGGACAGAATTTGGGGAATATATTTATCCCAGTAACCATGCTCCTTATGTTCCCTCAGAAAACATCTTATTTTTGTTACAATTTCACGATTAGCTCGCTCAGATGCGTTCGAATGAGGCGCATAGAATCCTGTTGTTATGTGTTTTATTCCAAAAAGTTTAAAGAAGTCGGACATTTCCTTTGAAATGAACTGTTTCCCGTTGTCGCTATGGACATACCTTGGAACACCAAACATTGGGAACAATTCAGTTTGGAAAAATAAAATAACATTTGCAGTTGTAGCAGTTTTAAGTGATTTGAGAAACAAGAACTTTGTCATATGATCAAGGCAAATGAAAATGGTGGAGTTTTTCGCTTTCGTCAATGGGTAAGGACCTAGGAAGTCACAATATATCCTTTAAAAGGGTTTATTTGTCAATATTTGGTTACCCATTAAAGGTCTGGTGACCTGATTTAACGATTTTATGCATTTACAAACATCACACTTTTGAACATAAGACTTTACGTCCTGGATCATTGTCGGCCAGAAGTACTTCTGACGAATCCTTGACAATGTTTTAAGGAATCCTCCATGGCATGATGTTTTAGAATCGTGGGCTGCTTTTAAAACTTGTTGAGTGAGGGATTTTGGGATCCAAAGTCGCCACAACTCCTCCTCGTTCTCTGCATCACCTTGTCTTAACTTTACTCTCTTCAATACAAGGTTATCAGAAATTTTCAAATTTGGTAATAATTCTTTTTTCGCTAAAATAGTTTTCTTAAGCTCCTCATACTCAACCCCTTTGAACTCTGGTGATAACAAGTCCACTTCATAAGCTACATCCGACAACACTACCAACGGACAACACTATCAACGTCTTATCTCGATAGACAATCTGGCACTACATTTAAACGACCTTTTCTATGCTCGATAACGAAATCATACCTTTGGAGTTGAAGACTCCAACGGGCCAGCCGACCACTCAAGTCTTTTTGCGACATGAGCCACTTATAGAGAGGAGTGATCCGTTATTTTGTTTCTTTTTTATCCGAACGGCCCCGGCTATACACTAACCCACCCTCACCCGACCGCGGAGGGCTCGTCCCCATAACGTAGGGACACGTACACACTACAGTCCGGACTGTAGCGGGTAAGGGAAAAGTAATGGCAACAAGAACATAAATCAGCTACAGAACTTAATCACAAGCTGAATAAACTAACAATTAACAGGAACTACCTATAACTAGAACGAAAAATACAATTTTTTTATATAATAATTTACAAATTAATGCCAGCATATAAGCTACGTTTTATACTACAAACACTACAATTAAAATCAATAAAATCATAATATAAGTTAAAATCATTACATAATCTACGAAAAGGAAAATTATATCCATAGTTCGTTCTATAGAAATCTAAAGAAAGAGGGCGATTGTGCCGTGAAAATCTTGCAGGAATACTGAAATTCAGGTTACAAAGCAAAAACTCAGAATCGATATCACCTTTAACCATATTAAAAACAAAACAAACACCTAAAACAGTTCTTCTACGTTCCAAAGTTGGAAGTTTTATCAAACCAAATCTAGCCTCATATGACGGAAACCCATTGGCATAATCCCATCCTAAGCCACGTAAACAGAATAATAAAAACTGCCTCTGCACAGACTCTATTGAATCACTATGACAACGATAGTATGGATTCCAAACAATAGACGCATACTCTAACAAGTGAAATGTATAGCAGTCTAGTTATATAAGGATCAATGAATTCCATAGTCCATCTTTTCACAAAACCAAGAACAGCCCGAGCCTTGCCAATCATCATACCAATATGACCAACAAAAGACAGTTTCATATCCAATAATACTCCCAAATCAAGAAATGTAGTCACAGTTTCCAAAGGGCAAGAATTAATCACATAAGTGGGCACCAAGTCACAAACAAATTAATATTCCTCTGAAGAACAGCCTGACAATGATCATCATCAAAAGTATAAAATAATTTAACGTCATCAGCATACATTAGAATATTACAATCAGAAATAGCACAAGGAAGAACATTAAGAAACAATAAAAACAGTAAAGGACCCAAATGGCTACCCCGCGGAACACCAGAAGTAACATATACAGTCTTAGACAATACATTCCTAAACAATACTCTCTGAGTCCTAAGGGAGAGGTAGGAGGTCGACCTACCTTTTAAAAAACCATGCTGGAAAGGGGATATTAAAGATTTCGTATTAAAAAAGAGATAATCCGTCACGAATTTCTCCATCAACTTGGGAATAGCACTGAGTTTGCCAATACCCCTGTAATTGGAAATATTGGACTTATTACCCGACTTATGCAAAGGAATTATAAACGAACTCTTCCAAATAGATGGAAAATGACCAGCCCTCAGAAGCCCATTGAATATAAAGGTCAAAGGACCACTCAAGACAACAGCGTACTTTCTCAAAATACAGGCCGGTACCCCGTCAGGGCCAGGCAAGTATGTAAGTTTCAATCCAGACAAAGACTCAAGAACAGACTCCTCATCAAATGAATATATATTAGAAATAGAGACACTTCCCACTGAATAAGGATACGAAAAGCCGCTGCCCTGATCATGGCCCAAGTCCAACTGCCTATAAGTAGACTAAAAAAAGTCAGCAAACATATTCGAAATATCAAAGTAACTAGAGGATGATACGCCACCGTAAAACATCTCAGAGGGAAACAAAGATGATTTACGTTTAGCTCGAACGAAGTCGTAAAACGACTTAGGATCACTAGCGAAGTTCGACCTGACTCTAGTCAAATATTCCTCATAACAGTAATGATTCATTCTACGATAATCCGCACGCGCCCTAGAGTAAAGAGCATAATCCATATCAGTACCCGATCTAACAAACTTTTTAAATAACCTCGATTTTCTGTTCCTCAACTTTTACAATCTAGCCGAATTCCACGGAGGACCAGAACGCTCCAAACGACTATTTACAAACGGAACACACTCCCTAAAACATTTAAATAATACCTCATAAAAACCATCTAAGATCCTATCAAATGAAAAAGAGTCATATGGTGGTGAAATAAGTACAGACGACCAATCTACAGAGGATAGTAGTGTATTCAAACGACTAAAATCCGTACGATGAAAATTAAAACGTCCCTTTTCACCAAATGAGCGCTCAATTACAGGAGGTAAACAAAGATCAACTTCGATAGAAAGTAACAAAGTAGGATGATAATCATCCTCAGGAATAGATATAGCAACAATGCGAAATAAAGAAGAAATACTTGGATCCTCTAAAAATACAAGATCCAAAATTCTACCCATTGAATTCAATACACCGTTAACCTGGAAAAGACACACACACATAGCGGACAGAATTTCATCATAGAATGGAATTGAAGAACATGGCACCAATGAGCCAGTCTCAGGTGAAAAATTCCAAGATGTATGCGGAAGATTAAAATCACCAAGAACCATTATAATTCCCTCTTGCCCCATTGAATCAATTACTCCAGAAATCAAATCGAAATGAGCCCTATAGATATGAATGTCAGAACAGGGAGGAATATACGAGCAGGTAATGTATATAGTTTCCACGGTCATAGACCTTAACGCAAATGAACTCAATATCCTCAGAAGGACACAAGTCAATCAATTCAGAGGTATATTTAGAGCAAATGGAAATAAGAACACCACCACCATTTCTAGACTTCCTAAAATTACTAGACATAATCTCAGAATTAAAAATATTGCAATTCAGCCAAGTCTCAGTAAAAGAAATTCCATCCAATTCAAAATCAAAGCTACTATTATAAAGTGAAGAAAGTTTAGACCTTAGTCCGCGAACATTTTGATAAGCAATTTTGAAATTAAAAGACGATTTCGAAGTTAGTTTTTTTGAGAAATAGGACCAGGCAAATTAGCACCATTCCTACGATGGCCCAGCCTAAATACGAATTCCCGTACAATTTCACCAAATCTTTCATCGGCAACATATAATTTAAACAAAGAAATACTGCTATCCAAAGATGGCCTCATCTTATAGCAACCAAACTCAAAAGGTTCCCCAATCTTCGATTTAACGAAACATTTTATATCGTCGACTGAAGTATTACACGAAAGACGGGACACAAAAATAGTTTTCTTAGGTTTAACTACAACCAAGTCCCTTGGAGCAGAAGTAGATAAACTAGCGGACACTACACCTGAATGCGAAATAGAAGACGGTTTGGAAGATGCTTGAGAAGTGACATCATCCAGAGGCAAAGGTGAAGGAGATAGAGTAAACTTAGGACTCAATTCAACCAAATTTGCAGACTTCGGTATGGCACTGCTAACTGACTTATCAGCAGTAGGTGGACAAATGTCCACAATAGGAGTAACATTGGTCAATTCATTGATTGTCGCAGTTTCCCCTGGTACAAAAACCTGCGCCACATGCCCAGGAGCCCCAGATGATAGAGGGTCAAGAAACTTTTCCGATTCAAGCAATTCATCCAATAGGCCATACCTTGGAAACAATTGCTCAAATCGCCGAAATTTAGCAAAAAGAGATGCAAACTCAGCGTGCATCTCAGCAAAATCACGACGAGTTCCCACAAAAAACTTATAAAACTGGACGTCCACCACCTTACACTTAGGACTATCCATCAATTGGTCTGTGGTGCGAGGAAGCAAACCAATACATTTAATGTGAAACAAACCGTCACACAACCAGCAAGAAATCTGGCGCTCACCCTCTTTCTTTACAATACATTTCGATGCCATACAATTATTCATTTTAATAAATTAAAATAACTAAATAGGCGAACAGATAAAAGTATTTATATATAAAAAAGAAAATAAAAGAACAAATATATATCCAAGATGTAAAAACAAAAATAATAATAAATAAGCAAGAATTACAAGCAAAACAGTATACACAAAACAGTAACAAAATAAAAAGAAAAAGTAAAAAAGGAATACTGATAGAAAGAAAATAATAAAAAACTGTAACAAGCTTACAAAAACAAAAAATAATTAAAACAAGAAGCAATTCTTGTTTTTGTTTTGTTAGAATGAAACAATTATTATCAAAATTTAACAAATAAAACTTACAATTTTAAGATAAAATTTCAAGCAAAATAAAAGACAATAATAAAAACAACTTTTAAAACACTTATGAAAAATTCTAAACTTATTAAAACACTTAAAAATCAAAAAAATAAAATTTTAAGAGGATCACTTCCAAAAATACACAACAATCACAACAGAGTTGCCAATACTTTTTATAATACGAAACGGGAGACCCTCAATGTATGGGCGAAACTTTTTTACACAAACTATAGCGGCCAGACATTCTAATTCAGTAACAGTATGGTTACTTTGCGACTTGTTTAACTTTTGGGGCACGTATGAAATCGGGTGTTCGTTCCCATTATCGTCGTGTTGGAACAAGACACCTCCTACACCAACCTTAGACGCATCGCACTGTATGACAAATTCTTTTGAAAAATTGGGCTGTGCCAATACAGGTGCTGATGATAGAGCATTTTTCAGTCGTTCAAAAGAGGATTTAGCAACATCAGTCAAATGGAAAGGCTTTTGGGATTTTCGAAGGCAATCCGTGAGTGGGCCGGCAAGGTCAGAAAAGTTACTAATAAAGGCCCTGTACCAATTTGTCATGCCAATGAACCTTCGCACTTGCTTTGGGGTCTTTGGTAAGGGGAATTCTGCAATCGATTTGACTTTCTCAGGGTCCACTTAAAGGCAGCCATTACCTACAATGTAGCCCAAATATTTAATTTCTCTTTGGCAAAATTTGCTTTTGGCAATATTTATTGTTAGTTTGGCTAACTTTAAACACTGGGCTACTTGAGACAAAAGTTTCATATGGGTTTGGAAACCTGGACTACATACGAGTAGGTCGTCCAGATATATGAAAACATTTTCCCTCATACGTGACGGGATAACCTTATCCATGAGTCTGCTCATGGTTTGAGGTCCGTTGCAGAGACCGAAAGGCATATATTTATAGTGGTACAGGGGTTTCCCTGGGATAGCAAAAGCCGCTTTCTCTTTAGACGATTCCGTAAGTTTGATTTGTAGGAACGCGTCCTTCAAATCCAAACCTGTTATAAAAAACGTGTCCTTTAATCTACTCAACAAACCGTTTATGTGTGGCAAAGGGTAAGAATCTTTTTTTGTGACTGAGTTAAGTTTCCTGCAGTCGATACAAAGTCTTACTTTGCCAGGTTTTCTGGCCAAAACGGCAGGAGAACAGCAAGGCGAATTGGATTCCTCTATAACTCCCATACTTAAAGTCTGTCAATTTCCCTATAGGCTTCTTCCTGTCTAGGCGGAGATAACGGTTAGTGCCTGCTTTTAATTGGGACAGCATCCCCGGTTTCAATATGATGCTCTAGGAGTTCTGTGCAACCTAAGCCCAGTTTCTCATAAGACGGAAATTCCTGAATTATCTTTTCCAAATCTAACTTTTCCTCAGGGGATAGATTGTGAAAATTTCCGTTTTCAATCTGTTCTAAGGATAATTCAGAAATATAGGAGGAATTGGAGGGAAATACGTCCGGAGCGAGAGCGAATTCACGCCAAAAATTTATGCCAAAATATGCATTTTGGGTCAGACTTGGGACCAGATAAAAATCTATGTTCTTTGTAACACCTTTAAAGAAAATTGGTAAAGTGCAATAGCCGATAACCTCCTGTTTAGCTTTGCTGGCAGTTTTAATAGACGAATTTAAGGGATTAAATGAAATGTTAACCTTTTCTAAAACAGATAAACAATTCTTTCCCAAAACGGAAACATTCGCCCCAGAATCAAGCAAACCAAGTAAAGGTTCGTTTAAGACTTTCACTTTAGCAAAAGGACGATCATCTGAACTCTGGATCAAAGTGGATTCTAAAATTTTCCTGAAATGTTTTCGCTTTTTATATCGAAGCCTACATTTCATTATTTTTAAACTAGGTTTCCTGACTAATATCGAGGTTTTGTTAGAAATAGGTAAAATATCATGTGAAAAATCGGTTTGTGAGTTATATACTACTAGTTTAGACTTATCAAGGTAATTAGGGACTTCTTCGAAAGTATTCGAGTTTAGATTGAATTCGGGGTTCTGTAGGATGGACGAGTGTCCCCGGTAGCCACTTCGCCACTTAGACTTATCAAGGTAATTAGGGACTTCTTCGAAAGTATTCGAGTTTAGATTGAATTTTGGGTTCTGTAGGATGGACGAGTGTCCCCGGTAGCCACTTCGCCCATTTGCTTGTTTCCCTGGTTGTGATTATTCAGGTATTTTGGAGTTAAAACGCCCTTAGTACCACACTTGAAACAAAACGGCTTTTTTATCTCCTGTGAACAGTAGATATAAGAATGTCCAAAAGAAGAGCAGTTCCAACACTGAATAATGGAATTTCGGTTTTCTCGGTGTATAAGCTATAGCTTCTTGATCCGAAGGATCATAATCTACTGATTCGGATTGAGAATCCTCAATTTCACTCACATTACGAGATCCATGAGGATTTTGAAATTTTGTGTCTCTAATAACCTTTTCAGCTTTTCGTGCTGTGTCGCGAAATTGATTTATATCTCTGGTTTCAGCGTTAAATAGTAAACACCGTAAATTGGGATTTAAATTTTCCTTTAAAATGTCTATCAACGTCACATCCGGAAGTGGGTTTTGGAGTCTGAGATTCATTGACACAATTGTACAATGGAAGTCATCATACGATTCTTTGTATTGTTGTTTACGAAGAGACATTTTCAACAAAATATCATGGTCAGATTCAAGATGACCAAACTCTTTCGTAATTGCATGACGTAGTAAAGGGTAAGTAATATTTTTGTTTTGTTTGGTAAATAACCAGTACCAGCTCTCAGCTTTTATTTCTAAAAGGACGTGAAAGTTAGAGAGCAAGTGTTCGTCTGAGCACTTGGATCTTGAGCTTAGTGTTTCAACTTTAAACAAAACCCAACCCATTAAAGGAGATTTTCCACTTCTCTAATTTGTCATTATTATCCACGTTTTGATAAGAATCAGTTTGGTTGTTTGATGATCGGTTAATATTCGAAATCGGGATATTATAACTTGAAAAATTTTGCTGGAAATTAGGTCTAGAAGTGGTTGGTTAATTCACAGAGCCAATCTGTGAAATACTATCCCTAATGGAACTAAGCTCTCTTCTGAATTCCTCATGGTCTGTTCCATGAGAGCAATCAGAGAATCGAAGGGAGTATTAGAATTCATATTATCATTATTTGGAACTACCGGCACATTAATGTTTTGGCTCGTAGATTGTTCATACTGGGGATTTGGTACAGGATTTGGCCCAGTAGCTGAAACTTCTACTCTGTGCTGAAGGTTCTTGATTATCCATGCTTTCTATATCTGGGAATAATAAGGAAGATGGTAAGCTACCAGAACTTTGGGGTTCTACTGTAGGTCTAGAAGCCGAAGTAGATAAATTTAAGCTGTTTGTGCTTTGAGTTCAATTGGTTCGTTCTTATTTGAGCTATTGGTAGCAGGAGAATGCACTACTTTAGGACGTGTCTTGGGAATTGCACCCTGTAGTTCGATTGAAATATTATTTTGAGAAGCAGACGAACTTCTTCGCTCGAATGCTTGAGTTATTTAGATTTCCCCGCGCAGACTGTCTGTTATTCATAACGAATAAGCAAAGAATGAGAAACTAATAAAAATATTGATTCTGTAAATAAAATATCTATTTTTTCCTTTTTTCTGGATTGAAAAGCGTATTAGATTGAATTAGAATCTGGGTAAAGAAATATGTCCAAAAGATTGGGTTTCAAATTCAAAAAATTTTGACAAGAAAAATTAAATCTTATTGGCAAAAAATATGGCAGATCTTCTAAATATGGAAAATGTTTTAAACTATTTCGAAATGTCAAATATTTCTGTTTTTTTCAAAAATCAATATACAAATAAATCATAGGAATAGTTAGTAGTTCATAAAAAAAATAAATGAATTAGAAAGTGTTAAGTTTAATTTTAAAGTTGAAAAAATACAAATTAAATTGTGCAATAATAAAATAAATTTACAATAAATTCATAAACACTTGGGAAGGATAAACCATGGACAGAAAAATGCATACTAAAGTAAAGATAATATGTCATCGTTCGAAGAATGCAATGTATACTGTATACACAACTACTTTTCAATAAAAAAAATCTTTGTGATGTAATTCTTCAACACGCAACATTGAACACAAATCAAAAATGTTATTCTAATGGACTTCATTGAAATTCTACACCACTATAGTTTTCCTCTGTATTTAAATACAAGTCTAAAACTTTATTTTCAGTACTTGGACTATTAAAACAACTAGAAAAACTTAAATTGGTTAAATACTTAATGAAATACATAATTTCTTTATATTGCAAATAGTTTCTGAGATTTGTAACTCAAATGAAAACTATGACTCATAAAAGAAATTTAGCATTTTAGCTGGAAATTGACAAGTTCTAGACTTGAGGAATGTTCTCTTTTAACCATTAAAAATAGATTACAGAAATTTAAAATGTTCTAACTAAAATTCTCTGCTCCGTAGAGCTTAGCATTGGCTTGCAAGGTCAGTCAACTGAATGCAATATTTATTAGATTCTATAAAATCAAATTAGATATAGGTTATATTTCTTGACTTTGCAGAGGCCTATACGTTGGGCGCCATATATGTTACGCGTCGTTATCGAAAGAATAACAAAAATTATTGTATATTCGTCTTGATAGAAATTGAACTGATTTTTATATAAAACTTGGTTAAGGGCAAAATAAGATGTTAAGCTAGCTCAGTGGTCTATACGGTTCTTAACCCGGTTTCATGACGCAAACATATAATACACTCTCTTGCCTTAACACCACAGAGTGTATTTAAAAGAAAAAAGTTTCAAACAAATTTTAAATAATCAATCTATTAGTGCGAGATGTTAAGCACATTGGGGTACAATTTTCCCACCCTTCTGATCATAATGGTATCAGACGCCTTGACAGAATACTTATACCCTGAGTCTATTTCGGTCCCTAAAAATGACATTATTATTATTTACAATATCAACATTCCTGTCTGGTTCATCCTTCCCCTTTTAAGTAACTTAGAATTCCATATTTTTATATTTTACAATAACAAATTACTAGTGATATTTATTGGATGAAGAATAAATGATCATAATCAAAACAAAATAAAAAAAAGATACTCATTCATTGATAAATTCAAAACAAATATGAATGAAAAAGAAATTTTAGATAATAAGAAAAAAAAATTTTAAAGTGAATAAAGAAACAAGGTGGAATCGGCTATCGGACAAAATAAGAGAGAAATACTTATGATAAAGTTATTGATAAATAATTACAAAAATAAATAAATTTTACTCTTTACTCACAACCAAAATAATGATGTTGCATTTCAATATGTTCCGATCGAAGGGCCCAGCAATCAATTCATACTGATGACGTTGTTGTTGCTTTAAAAAGAACTTATTTTTGTAATTAGATAAAGTAAAATTAAGATATTTTAGGTTACATTGGAAAAAAAAATTAAATTTAAATTAGTAATCATAAGTACAGATTAGTAGTCGCCGTGGTCTAGTAGGTAGTGTGTTGGCTTATTAGACGAAAGGCCCGAGTTCGAATCCCAGGCCAGACATCAAAAACAAAATACAAAAAGTATTTCTTCGGCGACTTCCTCTCAGCAGATTTCTGGCAAAAACTCTGAGAGTAAAAATTGCCATGAAAAGCTTCTCAAAAAATCTGTCGTTCGGAGTCGACTTTAAACTGTAGGTCCCGCCACTCATGTATAAAATTAACCCACACAACATGAGTGGTGTTGAGAAGCTAGGCCGTAATCCTGTCGAAGGGTTGTAATGGCCAATTATGTATGTATGTAAGTACAGATTAAGAACATGTAAACGTATTAATGTATTGTAAAATAATTGTGTTAATTTTATAATTTAAATTCATTTTATAGTTACATTTTAATATTTAATTTTAATACTTTTATATGTCTTACATTTCGTAGCAAAATTTTTAGTATAATTATTTAGGCTTAAAATTTAGTTTTTCTTATAGTTTTAAATGCTTTTACAATTTTATAATTTTTGAATTCAGATTTTAAGCTTTAGATAAATACATGTATGTATATATTCAAAATTAGGTAATTAGTTTAGATAACTAATTAATGAGGTAAAGTATGTATAATTCTATAATAATTGTTTAGTTATTTAAAAATGTAGAAATTTTATATTTTTTTGGTTTAAATATATAACATATTTGTAGTTATGTAGAAGAATTAAAACATTGTCTTGATAATTTCAATTATATTATAATTTGTTGCAAAATTTAGTTAGAATTTGTTAGTTTTAGGTGTTAGAACTTTTGAATTCACATTAATTTTTAGGAAAATATTAGCATTTGCACATATTTAAAATATGTGGGATTCCCGTGGAAGCTTAGCGGTTCACGTGGTAACTTAGTGGTTCTTGTGGAAACTTTCCATCACGTGTTGAGTTCTATAGTTTGGAACCAACCTCTTGGGTTTTCCCAAAAATTGTGGGCCGAGGAAAATTCCACGACCAAAATAAAATACAGTGTACTCTCTCCTAAGGGACACCCATCTTAAGCGGACACCTTCAATAAACGGACACTTTTTTCAGTACCAAAAAAATTGTATGGGATTTTTAAAATATTTCTCTCTTATGCGGACAACCCTCTCATAACAGGACACGGATACTTTTTTCCACGACGTATTGGCATTTTAGTTCCCCATAAACGGACGACTTGCAAAATGGTAACATATTTTTTTTTTGTTTTTGCTTAAAACTTGCAGCGTGGTAACACTTGTATACATTTCTTATTCGCTGAGTTGATTACTCCATAAAACGTGCATTTAAAAAGGGGAATCCCGAAAAGATAAAAAGAAGACAAATTCACTTCATACAAGAAGGCTTATTTAGCCATAAGAAAACTAAAACGTTTTTCTCTATATCACTGCGACCTTGAAAGCGTTAAAATGCTGACTGATCTTCAAACGCATCGCCAAAATATTGAAATTAAAAGTAAAACTCGCCAAGCTAAAATTTCGGACTATATTAAATCCAGTTGAATACATATCAGGTCTTTCAACCCTTTTTCTCTTTTATTCAAAAAAATATAAATGAAATTTCTGTTTATTTTCTCTTGTCATTATATGAATGTTTTTTTGAAAATAAAAGTGTTTAAAGGAATATATATGTACTTATAGTTTGTTGACTGCTCTTTTTAATTTTCTCTCATCAACGGACACTCCTTATAAGCGGACAAAATTGTCAGTCCCGTAGGTGTCCGCTTATGAGAGAGTACACTGTATATGTATTTCCTTGTGTAATAAGAATTTCACTTTAAAACTATTATAAATATAGTATATTTTATGTATTACATAAAATATAGAAATTAACTTTTTATTAATATCTCACAATTAATAATAAGTTTCTAATTTTTTAGTAAGATCATTAAGTGCGTGTTTAAAATATTAATTACGTAGTTAAGTAAAAGGGAGAACAAATATTTATTACTGTATACAATTGATTGATCATGCGAGTTATAAATTTGATACACAAACTGTATTTAGTACTCGTAAATTTATCTTTATTTCATAAATGGTAACTTAAGAATAAATTCTTATTTAAATTACAAAGAAAGTAAAAGTTAAGTACATGAATTCATATTAATCATAAGAGCTCTGTTATTTAACATAAAGTGAGATTTATATCGTAACTAAAAGCTCTGTTATTTAACATAAAGTGAGATTTATATCGTAACTATTCCTCCATTAAATGAAAGCCGAAAGTCCATACCATGCGTTTCATGCGACCTTGCATTACATGCGTATACCGAAAAAGTAGAATCAGTGTAGTTGTTTGCGACAAGAAACATAAGAAAATGCATTGAATGCATAGACGCGTAGAACGCATCAAGTAGATCTACTTTCTACTTTTCTATGCGACTCATGCAGTGTTGGAAAATGTCAGCAGTTTTTTAAACTTGGCATGCCAAATTATATACTATTGTGAATGGTTTCGATAGATATGTTTAAATAGTGCATTACTATTTTCGCATTTTTCTTTTTGCATTATAAAAATATTGATAAGAACATATTGTATAATAAAGTTTACTATTAATTTAAGAGGAAAATAAATTTTTAACACATTTATGAACATTTCATGAACAAAATATGCATGTTACTAGTTGTCGATTGTTTTTATGTACTGAGTGTCATCTACTTTGAATTTATTTATTTGTAAACATTAAAAATGGAGGATAAATTAACCGAAAACACTCGTCTTGTGTTCTTTTGAGGATTTTCGTAGGCCTTAACAGCACAAAATATCACATATTTAAACTCATAAATTTGTAATTAATGACATAAATTCTTTTAAAATTACAATTTGATTTTCTATTTTTCCCAAAAATGTTCTTGTTTGCTTTTTTATTGTTTACCACAACAGCTGACCAAAACAAAAAACCAGTCGCATAAAATGCATTGTGTGTAACTTACAATAAAAACCGCACAGAATGCAAGAATCTCATGTAACGCAAGGTCGCATGAAACGGATGGTATGGACTTTCGGCTTAAGACACTCCAGAGTCTTAAAAATTATATACAGATTAAAAGTTCTT
Organism: Sarcophaga rosellei; assembly: GCA_930367235.1. Classification (NCBI taxonomy): domain Eukaryota; kingdom Metazoa; phylum Arthropoda; class Insecta; order Diptera; family Sarcophagidae; genus Sarcophaga; species Sarcophaga rosellei. The sequence goes on along the minus strand of OV884021.1, from coordinate 41,203,162 downwards.
ATACTAACGAAAAAATTGTATGTATTATAATTTATTATAATTGTTGTATTATAATTTAATTTAAAAAAAGTTATTATAATAAAATTTTAAATTATTTCTACTTTTATTTTATTATTTAAATTTTCTGTTATTATTTTTTTTTTATTTTTCTATTATTTAAATTTTAATTGTTACATAGGGATAGATAAACTAAAACATTTTTTTTAAGGAACAAGTATTTACACACAAAAAATAATAAGGTTCAAGAACAGAATAATGAATATTTTAATCTATACTAATTGTTGTATTGGTTTATGTCCAAAGCACCATCATATTTAGTTTTGCTTTTAACATTTGAGCTATGTACATTTTCCAATTCATTAATTCTAAATGTTGGTTCCTCTTTATGCCTTAAAGCCCTATAATTTCTGATATATCCTTTTCTTCTCCGTTCAACATAATTCTCTCTATTCACATTCCTTTTATGTATATAATTGTTTTTATTAATTAACATATTATTATAAATCTTAGTCTTATCACAGTTGCCAGATTCAACATTTATTGGCCTCTCCTTAATAACCGAATGATAGCTGTTATTGTAATATTCTATACATTTGCTAACCTTGTCCTTAATATTTAAATCTTTCCGTTCAATAGTCAACGTTCGAATTTTCTCACTAAGAGTGCTGTGTAGCCTCTCAATATCAGCATTACCTGTATGATTGCTACACTTTTAAACTTGTTATCTGTAACCAATCTTCGAAATGACCCCTTTGAGATTTATACAGTCTTAATTTTTCTATTATTGTTTATTTCGTCCTGTCTTCCAAATAAAACACTGTCGCAAATTTTGAAAACTTGTCAATAAATGTAATAAAATTCGATTTCGAGTTTGTATAAATCCATGTGAATTATTTGTCTAATATCGTCGGGGGTCTCTGTCAATTGAAATTTGGGTTTTACAGGATTACGATCGAACTTTGCCCTATTGCATGTATCACAATTATTAACATATTTCTGAACTAAGAGTTTCAAGTTCGGAAAATATATCCTTCTCTTCAGCCCTTCATAGTTTTCGGTAATTCCAGTATGTCCTGTCTCATTCCTATGATAATGGTGAATTTGTGCATATGTCTCATCCTCAGAAGTCATGTCAATAGCGTTGAATGAACATCTAACAAATTTAACGCTATTGTTTCCTTCAAATAACTCAATAAGTTTCTCCTGAAGTATGTTATATTTATGATCGTCTAATTCTGTGAAAATTCCCACTTTGCCTGTCTCAATATGTCCTTTGAGTATGTTTTCCAAATTTTGATCTAAATCAGATGAATTTATGTACAATTTCTTATTCCCATGGACCATGCGAAATTCCTCAGATTTGTTGTCTGTTAAAATGATTTGGGTTTTAAATCTATTAACTACCGTCTCTAAATATATAATTAGGACTATCGTCCGCTTGAGAATGGACAGTAACCAAATCGTCATTATCATCGTTATTATTATACATCGAATCAAATTGATTAAAGCCTAGAATTTAATTCTCTGCTCTGGGATTTTACAAACAGCCATCTCAGTGGTTGATGATCTGATAAGATATTGAATTTGACACCAAATAAATAAGGACGAAAATAATTTGTGGCCCACACAATAGCAAGAAGTTCTTTCTCAGTAGTTGAATAATTTTTCTCATGGTTGTTAAGAGTTCTACTCGCAAAGCAAATTGGGTGTCCGTTTTGTTGCAAAACAGCACCAAACGAATTAAGGCTCGCATCTGTAATGAGCTGAAATTGTTTCTTGAAATCTGGGTACTTAAGTACAGGAAACTCAGTTATAATTTTTTTTAGTTTTTCAAATGCATTTATATAGTTCGGATCATTTATGTTCAATTTCATATCTTTTTTAAGATATTTTATCATTGGATATGCTACCTTCGAGTAGTCCCGGATAAATTTTCGATAATAACCAGTCACACTTAAAAAAGATTTTATACCCCTGATTGTATTAGGTAATTTCAGCCTCAAAATTGCGTCGACTTTATCTGGTTTGGGTTTGACTCCTTCAGGTATTAAAACATGTCCTAAGTATAAGGTCTCTGGCAAAAAACCTGCATTTATTTATCTGAATTTTAAGATTTGCTTTACGTAGTTTTTCAAATATTTTATTTATATTGCATATGTGTTCATCATAGCTTGTGGAAAATATGAAGATATCATCCAAATAAACAACACAAATTTTATTGATGAGATCACGAAGAACGTGGTTTATTAGCCTTTGAAAAGTTGCCGGAGCATTTTTTAGGCCAAAGGGCATCCTGACAAATTCATAATGGCCATATGGGTTTGAAAAGGCAGTTTTGCAACGGTCTTCCTCTTTTACCAAACTCTGGTGAAAACCTTTAGCCAAGTCAATTGTTGAAAAATACTGGGCACGTCCCAACTTGTCTAAAATATTGTTTATGTTGGGAATGGGGAATTTGTCATCAACAGTAATGTCATTCAATTTTCGGTAATCGATAACGATTCTCCATTTCCGTTTTCCCGAATTATCTACCTTTTTTGGGACTATCCACAATGGACTGTTATATGGTGAATTGCTTTGTGTTATAATACCCTGTTCTAGCATTTCATCGATCTGTCTACAAATTTCATCTTCGTGTACATGAGGATAACGATACATTTTGGTGTAAACATTACTATCATTTATCGTTCTTATCTCATGTTGAATAATATTGGTGTAACCTAAAGTTTGACCTTCTAGAAATATCAAATCCTTATAGCAACTTAATAAATTATTCAAGTCCTTTATTTCCATGGCATTCAAATCCTTGTATAAATTATGCAAAACCCTATCGTCAATGGTCGTAATTTCCAACTGATTTATTTCATTTGCAACATATGGACATATTTTATAAAAATTTATAGTGGAATTATTAATTGTCAAAGTTTCATTTCCCATATCTATTATAGCCCCTAGAGGTTTCAAAATATTTTGCCCCAAAATCGCATCAAATTTTTTTCCAATAAATTCAGTTAATTTCCACGACATTGTGGCATTTTCGGAAAACTCTCTTGGCAATTTAGTAATAATTTCAAGACTTATATCTGATTTACCATTTAATGACGTGAATGAAATAGGATTCTTTAATTGTAATCGTTCGTACTGAGGTAGTTTATTTTTATCTAGCAAAGAAGTAGTAGATCCAGTATCAATAAGTGCTAGAATACTATCATTACCAATGCATAGTTTTACTAGTGGAAGTGCCTCAGTGAGGCTGTTGTGTGAAAATTTACTTCCTCAGTGTTATAGTCAATTTCCTCATTATCCTGAAAGTGATCTATATCCATCTGAGAATTTTCATTTTGACCACCATTTCGTGTCTGGTTAGATCCACGATCGTTTCGAAAATTGGTACTGTGGCATCACCATCCCACATACCTCAGAATACAACCTTATTGCTCTAAGATTTTTATTACTATATTTGAAATAACGATGTTTATAACTACTTAATTTTGCAACCTTGTATATAAGAAAGAAAAATGAATTTTAATGAATAAAGAGATAGTTCTAGAAGAACCATAGAACAGCATACACTAAAAATACTTCAACCGACAACAATTACAAATATATAAATACCACAGCATACGCCATAAATGGTGACCCCGACATCTTTTTGGAACACACAATAGTTTACTCTAATTTCATTTTGCGAACTAATTCCCAATCTCAGGAAATATTAAAGAAAAAATAAAATTACCAGAAAAAAATGATCGGTGACGAGCCACAAGCACCAGCAGACAACAAAGTGTTCCCAATAACGCTGATGGTGAAGCCGCACAGATATCTAGAGTGTCAGTGCGGGTTCCTCCATTTTGGCACGCAAAACCTGCTCTATGGGTAGCACAAATTGAATCCCAATTTGCTGCCGCCGGCATTAGTAACGACAAAACGAAATTTCATACTGTCGTAGCAGCCATCGAAAGCAGCGTCGTATCACAAATCAGCGACATTGTGCTTAATCCACCTGTGGACAACATGTATGATACATTAAAAACGAGACTTCTAGAACATTACGCAGTATCAGAGCAGAAGCGTATAAGGAAACTCTTACAGGATTTGGAGCTTGGTGACATGCGTCCAACCCAATTACTTCGTGAGATGCGAGATTTAGCCGGAAACGAAATGAACGACAATTTGCTTAAATCTGTCTGGATGAGTAGACTACCACCAAACTTGCGTACCATAATTTCGATAAGTAGTGATCCACTGGACAAATTGGCTATACTCGCTGATAAGATAGTTGAGAAGTGACTCACCGAGCCTCGACGCAATTTCTGTGCCTCAATATGCACCTCCAGTAAAATCAACACTAGAACATCAAATAAGCATACTGGTAAAAGAGGTAGCTGACTTGAAAACAAGATTTTCCCAACGTCCACGAAGTAGATCCCGTTCTCTCGGCGCAGAATCTAATGGAGTATGCTGGTACCATTGCAAATATGGAGACAAGGCAAAAAAGTGTCGTCCACCCTGCCGCAATGCAAAAAACTATAAAGTCTGTCCGATATGACGGCTACCGACAGACAATTTACACATAACTGCCGTCGAATTATAAACGATAAGAATTCCTCACTGAAATTCTTAATAGATACCGGCGCCGAAGTAAGTGTCATTCCTCCATCACCTACACAACGTAAATTTCCACAGAAAAATTCTTAGTTGTATGCTGCAAATCATTCCCCGATTAAGATGTTTGGCGAAAAAACAATGACTCTCAATTTAGGTCTTCGTCGTGACTTTAAATGGAAATTCGTAATAGCAGATGTCACACAGCCAATTATCGGAGCGGATTTTTTGTCATTCTATAACCTGATGGTAAACATACGACAGCGCAAACTTGTCGACAACGTAACCAACGCCCAGAAAATTTGCTCTTTACGCAGGAATGGTGAGTGGTATAAAAGTCTTTCATTTATTAATCAAAATGATTCTTTTAAGGACATTTTGGACAATTTCAAAGACATCACCCAGCCTAATCCGAATACAAAATTGACGCGGCACGACATAACGCATCACATCATAACGAAGGGTCAACCTGTTTTTGCTAAACCCAGACGCCTATGCCCGGAAAAGTTGAAAGCGGCTAGGGCTGAAATACAAACGCTTATGGATCTGGGTATATGTCGCCCTTGGGCCTCGCCTCTACACATGGTCCGAAAGAAGAATGGCGAGTGGAGGCCATGTGGCGATTTTCGGCGGCTTAATAGCATTACGGAGCCCGACCGTTATTCTATTCCCCACATCCATGATTTTGCGCACTTTTTAGATGGTTGTAAGATTTTTTCTACCATTGACCTTCGCCGAGCATATCATCAGATCCCCGTAGAACCCAAGGACGTCCCCAAAACGGCCATTACAACCCCTTTTGGGTTATTTGAGTTACACATATGTTTGGCCTACGTAACGCCGGACAGACATTCCAACGATTCATGGATCATCCTACGTGAATTCGAGTTTGCCTGGCCCTACTTAGACGATATTTTGGTCGCCTCCAAAAACATATAGGAGCATCGTGAACACCTACGGCAAGTTTTTGAAAGACTTCGTGAATACGGCGTTAATATAAACCCGTCTAAATGTTTTTTCGGACAACAAGAGGTACTATTCTTGGGATTTCCAGTTAATAAAGACGGAGTTCGCCCTCCACCTGATCGTATCAACGCTTTGGCCGAATACCAGTTACCGGAACGTGTTTGTAATCTACGAAGATTTCTCGGCATGATGAACTTTTTCCGTCGATTTTTACCGAAGGCTGCCGAACACCAAGCCCTTTTGTGTAAATCCATTAAGGGCAATAAGAAAAACGATCAAACCATAATTAATTGGACCGACGAAACAAAGCAAGCATTTGAAAATTTAAAAACTTCTCTGTGTGAGGCCACATTATTAGTTTTCCCGAAACCCAACGCACCATTGGCCGTTACAGTTGACGCATCGGGTACCGCCACGGGAGCCATTTTACAACAATTCGACAACAATACTTGGCAACCCTTAGGTTTTTATTCCGAACGACTGAATCTAGCACAACAGAAATACAGTACATATGACAGGGAGCTGCTGGGGGCCTACAAAGCTATTAAGTATTTTCGTCACATGGTAGAAGGAAGAAATGTATGAATCTACACTGATCATAAGCCCTTACTATACGCTTTTCAGCAAAAAATGGAAAAGGCAACTCCACGTCAAGCCCGGTATTTAGATTTCTTGGGTCAATTCACGACGGACATACGTTACATACCTGGAAAGGAAAATATTATAGCCGATGCACTTTCACGAATCAACGCTTTGCACACCACATCGAATATCGACTACACGGAACTTTCGAAGAGCCAAACGAACGACGAAGAGCCTCAGAAGACAGGACGAACTTGAAAATTAAACGAATCGAAATTCCTGGTACGCAGCTGGAAATTTTTTGTGATGTTTCGACTGGTAAGGCACGTCCATTTTTAACGCCACCTTTCCGTAAAACAGTTTTTGATGCAATGCACAACATCAGTCACCCTGGCGTAACAAAAACAACAAAATTAATTTCGGAACGTTACATTTGGCCAGGAATGAGAAAAGATTGCAGGACATGGTCTAAGCAATGTATCCCATGTCAACGAGGCAAGATCCATCGATACAACAAAACACCGATTTCCTGTTACGCTCTTCCGGCAGCAAGATTTGAACATGTCAACATTGATATCGTGGGCCCACTGCCGCCATCCATGGGTAATCGTTACTGTCTCACTTGTGTAGACCGCTTCACCCGTTGGGTCGAAGCATATCCTTTAGAGGATATGACTATTGAGACAATAGCATTCACATTTTATCAGCAGTGGATATCACGATTCGGCGTTCCTCAAACAATCACAACGGACCAGGGCAGACAGTTCGAGTCAAACCTATTCCGGAATTTGAACCGTCTTTTGGGCATTACACACCTTAGAATAACTGCATATCATCCTGCCGCTAATGGGTTAATCGAACGATATCATCGAGTTATAAAGTCCACAATTAAGTGCTATCAAACTGAAAAATGGGTGGAACCACTCATATTGCTTGGCCTGCGAGTATCCTACAAAGAAGATATTAAAGCTTGTCCAGCAGAATTGGTTTACGCATGTGCACTTCGAGTTCCAGGCGAGTTTCTGGAAGAAACAAAACAGAAGAAAAACCTCTCCGAGAGTGATTTTGTAAATGATTTACGTTCGAAAACGCAGTACCTATCACCGAAACATACTTCCAACCAAGCCAAAAGGACACCTTTTGTCGAGGACAACTTGAACACATCACCAGCTGTATTCGTTCGCACTGATGCAGTTCGTCGACCTCTACAACCACCTTACGAAGGCCCGTTTGCATTTATCAAGCGATATGACAAATTCTATAAAGTCAATATGAATGGTAAACATGTCAATATAAGCACCGATCGTCTGAAAGCAGCATACATTTGCAAAGAGCTTTTACAACCTGACACAACCCCAACTAGTGAAGAATCGGCCACAACCAGCGAAAGACCTGTAGCCTACACGACAGCCTCTGGAAGAAGAGTTCGCTTTAAAGTTCCTTGGGAAGGGGAGTAATGTGGCATCACCATCCCACATACCTCAGAATACAACCTTATTGCTCTAAGATTTTTATTACTATATTTGAAATAACGATGTTTATAACTATTTAATTTTGCAACCTTTTATATAAGAAAGAAAAATGAATTTTAATGAATAAAGAGATAGTTCTAGAAGAACCACAGAACAGCATACACTAAAAATACTTCAACCGACAACAATTACAAATATATAAATACCACAGCATACGCCATAGTACTATTATTATATCTTCTAGCCTGAAAACTTGTACTTGTCATTTCCAATCTATTATTAGTATTACTAAAATTTGAGTTATTAATAATATTTTAACTATTTCTGCCAACATTAGAATTCAAATTTGAATTTTGTACATTAGCATTATTTTTAAAAGAAAAATTTTTTCGAATGGCTCCTTTATACATATTAGAGTTAGTATTTACATCATTATTCAATCTTATTAAACCTTCTCTTTCCAATAGACTGTAGGCATCTCTTAAATTTGAAATATTCCTATTAATTATAACAGAAGCCAAATTAACGTCAATGTTACTTAAAAATGTTTTTAAAATAATTTTCTCAGCATATGCTGGGCTAAATTCTAAAGGTTTCTCTGAATCGTATTCATACTTCTCATTAATTTTACATAAAATACTTATTAGCTTATTATAATATGTACAAATACCATTATTATTAATTGCTGACAACGCCTTCTGGTAAAGTTGGTGATAGCTCTCTTTTATCCCAAAATTGTTAATCAAAGCTTTCTTCACTTTCTCCCAGGTTGGATTTGGCCCAATGTTCTCACAACATGTAAAGCATCTCCTTGTAGTTTATTGAGAACCAGTGTTGCCATAACGGCATTTAAACTGCAATTCTAGCACTTTTTTTTCGTCTGCTGCACTTTTTTTTTAAAAAAGATGCTAGATGCTTTTTAGCACTTTTTTGGCATTTTCTGTATTTTTTTTAGCATTAAAAGTGCATTTTTTCATTCATTTTGCACGTTTTTTTTTATTATAAAGTGTCTGCCAAATAACTTTTTTTTTTGAAAATGCTTTAAAAAAAAACTACTGAATATTTTCTCAAATTTCTTTTTTTATTTGAAAGTACAATCCTTCCGGTTAATAATGGTGTTAATCCGTGGACTGTATGTAAAGGGAAGAGCACATAAAAGGCACTGTGGATACAAACACTAGAAAATAAGGACCAAAAAAAATTAGAAACGTTCCCAATAGTTAAAAAATTCACCAAAACGACACTTTCTTCTTACGTTCTGCAGACACACGAAATTTTCCTTTTGCTTGTCAACTAATTTTCCGTGCACTATTTGCTCTAAATTTTCCAATCTCGTGACACTTAACCGTGATGGACTTCTCAGAGATTCGATTGTAGATTACCTTGGACTTTTGTCAATTGTTTTGCCAATTTGTAAATAAATACGATTCGTTTTGTCTTTTTTCATCACTTATAATCTTTAGGTATCGTTTATTTAACACCACAATTTCTTATTATTAAACAAAGATTAATCACACATAGATATATACATTTATTTATTCAAAAACTTTGGATTTTAATTTTGATTTTTTTAAAATTTGACTTTATCACAAATACAAATTATTATAAATATTAATTATTGCACAAGTCTGTTTAAAATTATTTTTAAGCAAAAAAGATGCATCCCTTTGGATGTTATAAAAAAGAAAATATTGCACAAATTGTAAATAAATTAGGTTGCATCCTTGTGGATGTTACAAAAGCGAAAAAAAGAATGATCAAAATTAATAGAACAAAACAAAAACTGAATGTCAAAAAAAGAAAAAAAATACAATAACAAAAATATAAAAAAAAGCTTTATTTATACTGCAACGCCCTCTGTTGCCAGTTTGCCATCGCTTAAACAATCCTGTTTATGTCGCCAAGGATGGGAAGTTAGGACTATCAGACATAAACATACCGGCGCCCTTGCAGTACTGCAACTAAAAAAGATGTCCTCCATCTAATGACTAAAGAAAGAAAATCAAAAGAAAAAAAATACTTTCATATTAGTTTCATATCTCAAAACAATAGAAAACTAAAAAGCTTGACATCTTGCAGCACTTCCAACTCTGATCCGTCAGGAATAAGTGTCATGGTCTAAAATTGGGTATCGAATTCTTGAGACTTATTGTTCCTCCACTAAATTGGAACTAGAGCTTCCGACGAACTAGGTCTTCAGCTCTCACGACCATGGAACGAACTAGGTCCACTGGTGTATTATTAGGACGAACGAGGTCCATTATTTTACTGGGCTAGTGAACGGGTTGTCCTCTTCGATGCTTCAGTTTCAAACTCAACCTTCCTAGGGACAGACGGACTAGGTCTATTGCCCGTTAAAATGGAAGGTGTAACTTCAGCGGCCCGTATTTCCACACGTCCACCAGGTATGGTCGTGGCTCAATTAACCCTTCAGTTTATCTGGTCCTCGGCATCTTCACTTCTCCTCTATTTCCTCGGGGAACCATGACACTGTAAGCTAAAGTTATTCATTAAAATATTTAGTTCGTTGGAAGAATTACAAGTTCATTCGAGCTGTTGGCAATCCAAATTTTCCCTGCAACTTTTTCGAAATAAAAAGTTGCTTGCGAACGGGAGTTTATCGGAGCCCTAGCTGTAAATATTTGCCCTCGATGACAAATACCAACTATGGCTTGGCTAAAAGAATCTGCCATAGTTGTCTGTAAAACAGTTTTGCATATCACTACCAAGCTTTGCTGCACGAACAGAACTTGTCGCATCGAAAACTCCAAGCTCTCGAGAGGATCGAAACACCTCCCGGTGCAGCAAAGTGTGATGTCGCAAATCGCAGACCGAACAATCCAATTTTTGCCTGCATTCATTCAACCTATGACCAACATCGAAACAGTCAATACACAGGTTGTTCTGTTTTACTACCATCAACCTGAATAATAAGCCGAGCCCGTATAAACGAAAATTATACCTATGCACCGGCGGATTAATACAGGAAGATTTTCAGCTAACTAACAGCAACAAAAGTAGGAACCAAAAGAATCCACAGAAAGGTTGAGATTCTGTTCCTCACTGATTCTTCCAACGAAATTGAAATCCAATAAAAAAATCAAAAATTTAAATAAATAATAAGTTGAACCTGAGCGAAACTCGAAAATATCCGCGGCCCGATGGTAACTAATCTTGCGATACGCAACAAAACGAAAATTTTCCAAAATTAATCAAAAGATCATCCTGATCTACACAACGTGTTATCGCGACCAAATTAGCGCCTTACAGCAAACTTAAGAAAGTGCTATATGTCCAATTAACTGACATATATTCCAAAAAAAATTACGCACTTCGCGAAACTAGGCCAACAGGACGAATTCTCAATGGCAAATAGCGCGATACTTATTACTGTCCTCAAAAAGGAACAATAAACAAAAACACAAAGATGAAAAGGTAGTACCGAAAACCTACTCGTTTTCACTTTGTATTCCAAATCATACTCGTATATATGTAGATATGTATATATATGTCAAGTTTGCCAACGCAAATCATATTATCAAAAAATTTAAAATTTAAATTTAAATAAAAAATAACAAATTCAGAGCTTTTATTAATTTTAAAGTCCTAAAAATAATTCGACTTTAAATAATTATAAAACAATTAACAAATAAAAGAATAAAAATCAAAAAAATACACATAAATAAATTTTATTGCGTTATTTTACTTCAGTTTGACGAAAATTCAAACTTTTTCATTTACTCGAAGATCGTTAACAAACCAGATCTATCGAGAATTGAAGTAAATAACATCTATTTGTGGGTACGTCTTTCATGTACTCGGTGGATTTGAAGATTTGTTAAAAAAGGTAATGTGCTCTGCTATTTAGCCAACGCACCATCCCCAATTATAACACCACTATTGACTTATAACCGATATCAAATTGGGTGGTTGAATTCGATTCACCAACTGTGATATTCACACCACAATTTGACATCCCAGTCACTTTTGACTTTGTTATAAGCCAAGACAAATTGGTATAACAGTGCATAAAAAGAACACTTTGGTTCTTATATCCACTAAATTCATAAAGTGTGCCAGTGCTATCGAAGTTATAACACAACACTTTGTGAATATATATGCACTGTTATACATTTTATATACTTGCAAAGTTCGTTGTCCATTCTAACAGAACTTTACTTGTATATAAAATAACCATCAGAAAATCAAAAAAATTTAAAAGTAAAACAAAAACAACTTTACCTTATAATTTGAAGGTTATTTTGAAGTTTGTTGGGATGAAGGTCACACAACCGAAAAAAGCAAAAAACATAGTTCCAAAATCCGGTTCGATTGGACCAAATGCTAATCCGTGGACTGTATGTAAAGGGAAGAGCACATAAAAGGCACTGTGGATACAAACACTAGAAAATAAGGACCAAAAAAAATTAGAAACGTTCCCAATAGTTAAAAAATTCACCAAAACGACACTTTCTTCTTACGTTCTGCAGACACACGAAATTTTCCTTTTGCTTGTCAACTAATTTTCCGTGCACTATTTGCTCTAAATTTTCCAATCTCGTGACACTTAACCGTGATGGACTTCTCAGAGATTCGATTGTAGATTACCTTGGACTTTTGTCAATTGTTTTGCCAATTTGTAAATAAATACGATTCGTTTTGTCTTTTTTCATCACTTATAATCTTTAGGTATCGTTTATTTAACACCACAATTTCTTATTATTAAACAAAGATTAATCACACATAGATATATACATTTATTTATTCAAAAACTTTGGATTTTAATTTTGATTTTTTTAAAATTTGACTTTATCACAAATACAAATTATTATAAATATTAATTATTGCACAAGTCTGTTTAAAATTATTTTTAAGCAAAAAAGATGCATCCCTTTGGATGTTATAAAAAAGAAAATATTGCACAAATTGTAAATAAATTAGGTTGCATCCTTGTGGATGTTACAAAAGCGAAAAAAAGAATGATCAAAATTAATAGAACAAAACAAAAACTGAATGTCAAAAAAAGAAAAAAAATACAATAACAAAAATATAAAAAAAAGCTTTATTTATACTGCAACGCCCTCTGTTGCCAGTTTGCCATCGCTTAAACAATCCTGTTTATGTCGCCAAGGATGGGAAGTTAGGACTATCAGACATAAACAAATGGAAAATAATTTCATTCAAATGGCTGCCTCGGCTGGCCATACAGTAGCCTACAGAAGATGCCGATTTTGGCAAAAAAAATCATATTTTCAGATGGAGCTCATTTTGATCTTGGCGGGTATGTAAACATTTTCAAAGAAAAAGTTATTTGGCGGACCCTTTATTATATATTATAATTTTTTTATTATTTAAAACTTCAATGCATTTCTTAAATTTCAAAACTTAACATATTAATGCAATAATGAAGTCTTTTTTTTTAATTTAAATTAATTTTTAAAATTTATATTTATTTTTGAATGTTTAAAAAAAAAAAAAAAAAAAAAACAAATACAAATACAAAAAAATTAATATATTTTTCTTCAATCAATTCAACTTTTCAAATGTAATAAATATTTTTTGAAAATAAATAATTTTTTATTCAATATATGTATGTACTTGTTTAAATCAAACTAAATTCATGTATATTAAACCAAGATAAGGATTTTTTTTTTAAAATTTCGAATAATTTTAATAAAATTTAACCTAAATTAAAAAAAAAACATTTATAATGAAAAACGATGTTAATTTTTTAGTTTTTTTTTTAATGACCGGTTTTAAAGTTTTGGCACTTTTTTATTCAGGATTGCACTTTTTTGACAAACTTTTTGCACTTTTTCCAAACCAGTTTCTGGCAACACTGTTGAGAACAATACGCTGATAGATGTAAGCTTTTGCATCAGGCCGAGGTTCAACCAACAAAAAGAGCGTATCAACTTCTCTCAAAAATGAAGTGAGTGCATAAGAGTCATCTCCTCTAAAAGTATTTATTCTCTGAGCGTGTTTGAGAACATCATTTATTGATAAACTAAATGTCGATTGCATGATGATTGATTTGCTCAGTTTTGTTCTTGTTGCAGAAAAAGAATTTTTACTAATTTTGTTTTTGCTAAAAGAACTGGTCTTTGATTTTTGTTGCTCTTCAATTTTGAATAGTTTTGTTTTTGTAAAGTATGTAATTAGGTCTATAACTGTACCTTTTTTAAATGTTTGTTTAAGATTTTCTTCACATAAGTTTCTTTTTATTTAAAATAGAAATTTTGTCTTGTATTATTATATAATATAAATTTATTTTCAATTGATTGTTTGTTAATTTTATTGTTGATCTTTTAGTCTTTAGATTTAATGCACAAATTTTTTTTTCAGTTTATCAATGTTTATACATAGTACATAGATATTTTGCTTGTTCTTTTCTTTTGTTTTTAAATTATAAAAATTTTTATTTTTTAATCCAGTAGATCGGAAAATTGTTTAAATAGTTTTCCTAACTAATTTATTTTTTAAACTTCAGTTAAAAAAACGGTTCGATAGCGACTGCGCCAGTTATAAATTTGATACACAAACTGTATTTAGTACTCGTAAATTGATCTTTATTTCATAAAGATAAGACTAAAATCTTATTTAAATTACAAAGAAAGTAAAAGTTAAGTACATGAATTCATATTAATCATAAGAGCTCTGTTATTTAACATAAAGTGAGATTTATATCATAACTAAAAGCTCTGTTATTCAACATAAAGTGAGATTTATATCGTAACTTGCGTGAGAAAAAGACAAAAAAAACCAGTTTGCAAAAATCAGAAATATTACCATATATGGTAACGAATTTGATGATCTCAATGAGTGCAATTTCAAAAGTACAAACAATGCGTGAGAAAAAGACAAAAAAAAACCAGTTTGCAAAAATCAGAAATATTACCATATATGGTAATGAATTTGATGATCTTAATGAGTGCAATTTCAAAGGTACAAACATATGTACATATGCATGCGCACTAATTGAGTGGGAGAATTAAAGGGTTACTAATTGAGAGAAAAATATATGTAGCATGTGAGAAAATATAGTAACGCCAACAACCTTGAGTATTATCAAAGAATATGGATACAAAGAATGCGCATTATGTAGAAGTAAAATTTCTTATGGCGGGTTGTAACATCCCGACCCGCTCTCACCAAGCATTACAACCCGCTCTCACTAAAATCATTTCTGGGTGAGGAGGGTGGAAGACAGAAGGAAAATAACAGCGTTGTCAACTATAAATTTTCAAAAAGCACCAAACTCGTTAAAAAAAAACGCGTAATTTTGACAAAAAAGCACTAAAACATTATAATATTTATTTTAATTTTATCACCATTGTATATAATCAGTAAAAAAATTTACAAACCAAAATTAATATTATTTATTTAACCATTTATTTTGCCATTTTACTAAATGTATCGTTCGCCATGCATTTTCAATATTTGTCAAAATGTCTGGTTTAGATTCAAATTCTCTAGCTAATGACATGATTTCATCTTTTGTATGGGATAAAACATTATTTACATTGATTACTGAAATTTTGCTTAGCATTTCGTAGTTTTTAGGAAGTCTTAATCTTATTTCTTCTACCAACTTTTTTATTTATTTTTTTTTTTAATTTTTGATTTGGTCCCACTGGCATGAAAAGAAAAGCACTAGGCACTAACTCGAAAATTTTCCGCGTCGAAAGTTTTAAAAAGCACTAAAAACAGTGCTAAAAGCACTGAGTTGACAACGCTGGAAAATAAACACAAACAAAGAGCGTAACAATGTGTTGCTCTCATCATGAGAGCGTAAAAATGCATTCAGTTGCTTTGCTTGTCAGCTTCTAAAGTGCCTCGGCCACGTTCAAATTTTGGTGATCAAATTTTGCATATGTGTTGGTAATATTTGTTTGACTCAGCACAGCAACACATCAAATTTCAGCCTTCAAATTTCATTTTAAAAATGTCGTGGAGAAGACAACATCACATGGTTTTCATCGGAAAAAATTCTTTTATGGTTTTCTTTTTTTTTTTGCAAACATTTTTTTTAGGTTTTCTGAAACAACATATGGGCTTTTGGTTGGGAGATTGTTTTGTTTTTGTTTGTTTTTTTAGTTTTTTCTTTTAATATGACAAATGATTGTTTCATAGTCATTGGCTTGGCGCAGGCAATTAAAACAAAAAAAGGAAACTGCGAAGGGTCTTTGGATGAAAGAGTGGTTGAAGAAAAGGGTTGAAAGTGGTTGAAATTTACGCACCAAAATGTTCTCAATGAACTCAAATTGAGTCCTCCAAATGATTTTCAAAACTTTTTACGGATGGATGAAGGCACATATGAGGAACTTCCAAATTTGGTTGGCCCGAAAATTCAAAAACAAGATACTCAAATGTGTGACGCCACCTCTCCGAATCAACGTCTATCTATAACATTGCGTTTTCTGGCTACAGGCAATTTCTTTTCTGATTTAAAATTTGTCAGCGCTATTTCGGAACGAGCAATTGGTCGCATTGTTATAGAAACTTATGGAAAAATAAACAAGATTTTGAAATATAATATAAAAGCAATTAAAACAAATTATTAATGGACTTAATTTTATAAATAAAATAATTTTTATTATTTTTTTACAAAACGAAGTTAGTAAAAATAAAGGAACGATCATAACGAATCATAAATAAATACAAAAATACATATAAAAAAACAAAACATCCACTTCTTATTATTTTTATTATCATTTTCTGCTACACATTTTCGAAACATCCGCGAACCAAAGAGTGATGTTTCTCCTACGAAATCTGCAGAAAAATAAAATTTGAAGTAATTGCCCGCACACACATCAAATTTGCTTCCAATTTCTGCGGAACAGGTAGCGAAAATCAAAAGTATTTTGATATTCTTCAAATTCTTCTCAGCCTGTACGTGTGAGGACAGTTTTCTGTACGTGTGAGTACAGTTTTACCAATACAATCACAAAAATGGCAGATTGATCAATCTAGTTTGATCGTGGCTGTGCTGCTTTATTCCAACTGATCTCAAGTGCAGTAGGACTGCGCAAACGATAAAAAAATTTTTGTTCGTTCATTTACATAAAGTCGGTCAGCGCGGTATCTTCAAACAAAAAGGAAAAAAGCGGGAAAAAACAAGTGTGTGACCCTAACAAAAAGAAAACAGTGTCTACAAGAGTGCCAACAAAAAGACAGTGAAAAAAACCGAACAAAAAAGTGGGGAAAAGAGACAGTGTTTTAAAATAACAAAATAGTTTTTATCAAAAAATATTAAAATTATTTAAAACAAAAAACAGTAAGTGAGAAAAGAAACAGAATATTTTAAAAGGAAATTTTAATAAAATCAATTGAAGAAATTACAAAAAAACAGAATTTTGTTAAAAAACAGTAAGTGCTAAACAAAATTTTTCAAAATAAAAAACAATGAAACAATAAAAAAGAAAAAATTGCAGAGAACAAAAATTAAAAGTTTGTATGAAAAAAAAATACAAAAAAGATACAGTGAACAAACAATAAAATTTTTTCAAACAAAATCAAAATTTCTTGTGGCCAAAATACAAAAAATACAGTGGGCACAAAAATAAAATTGTATCAAACAAATTTTTTAGAAAAGTACAAAATCAACAAAATTTATTGTGAACAGAAAACAAAAAGAAAAACAGTGTTTGAAACAAACAACAACAAAAAACAATAACAGTAAACCAGACAGTACCCTGCCGACAACTCAACTAACTTTTAATGCATTATAAGTTAACTTTTTCTCAGCTAGTTGTATTTGACTCTTAGATTATTTTTAATGGGGCCAACTGATTATTTTAACATGGTGGTGTCATTGGCAGTAGTCAATTGTCCGACTCTGCATAACTTTTCAACTAACTTAAAGTCAGTTATATAATAGTTAACTTAAAGTTAACAAATTTTTAACTAACAGTTATATAATAGTTAGTTTAAAGTTAGCTAATTTTTAACTAACTTAAAGTTGGTTATTCAAAGGTAGCTTAAAGTTGGCTAATTTTTATGTAACTTAAAGTTAGTTGTTTAAATATTAACTTGAAGTTGACTTATTTTTAACTAACTTATGCTGGGGCATCACAAATGAGTGCCCGAACTTCAAAAGCTATTACTTTATTTTCTATGGCTATTCCGTTCTCCATTAAATCTTTCAACTCCATTATTTATTCTGCTGAGAAGCAAGAAATGCAGCTTGGTTTGCTTTTACCAAGATATATTCCAATGGGAAATACGGAAACATTGTTAATGTTAACAATTTTTGCCAAAATCGGCCACAACTGAGTTCTTGAGCTTTTAAATAATGGTAATCCATCTATTTTTTATTTTATTTATTTAATAGATTCAATAACAAATAACTTAAAAATGAATATAAAAGAATAGCATTGATCTATAATTGGCTTAACTTATAGTTGTGAGCCAGAAAGGCAACATTAAGGCAGCAAAAAATTCATATAATTTGATCTTATTTACAACGTAACTATTATTAACACGTGAACTTACACTGGTGAGCAAAAATAGATACTTAATACCAAAAAAAATATAAACTTTATATTTGTACTTTATTTATTAAAATAAAAAAACAATCCATATGTTAAACATTTATTTAGACTATCCTCTAATTAAAACAAAAACCATTCAGTAATATTATTTCCTTTTCAATATAAAATACAACTTGACATTATTTAGTAGCATTTATCCAATTTTGCTCGTTTCATTTCAAATGAAAAATTCTGTATTTTGTCCATAATCCTTTATGCTTTATTACTGATTTAATGCGTTTTGGTAAGCTTTCTACCAGTTTTTTGATGGTTTCGCTGTTTATATTTTGCCACTCTGCCTCAATTCTTAGCCACAATTCGTTAAGGTTATTTGGAGGGTTTTCGTACTGTGCCAATTTTCGATTTACAATTGCCCACAATTTAAATCCGGATTTTGTGCTGGTAATTATAATGTCTGAAATTTTTGTTCCTCCAACCTCCACTTTTGTTTCGTCCGACCATATAACATTTTTCCAATCATCCACAGACCAATCTTTGTGCTGCTTGCAAAACTGCAGACGAGCTTTGACGTTCTTCTAAGAGAGTGCGGGTTTTTTCTGTTTAACTGCCGAAACTAGGCCGATCCTTCGCAATGCACGTTTCACTCACACTTTTATTTATAGCATTTGCTGCTGCTTTCGGAGTTCTGACTTCATTTTTTCGTAACAATCGCTCCCGTGCGTCACCATCACTTAGAGATCTGCAGAGATCTGGTCTGTGGATGATTGGAAAAAAGTTATATGGTCGGACGAAACAAAAGTGGAGGTTGGAGGAGCAAAAATTTCAGACATTAAAATTGCCAGCACAAAGCCCGGATTTATATCCGATCGAGAATTCGTGGGCAATTGTAAATCGAAAATTGGCACAGTATGAAACCCTCCAAATAACCTTAACGAATTGTGGCTAAGAATTGAGGCAGAGTGGCAAAGTATAAACAGCGAAACCATCAAAAACTGGTAGAAAGCTTACCAAAACGCATTAAATCAGTAATAAAGAATAAAGGATTATGGACAAAATACAGAATTTTTCATTTGAAACGAAACGAGCAAAATTGGATAAATGCTAGTAAATAATGTCAAGCTGTATTTTATATTGAAAAGGAAATAATATTACTGAATGGTTTTTGTTTTAATTAGAGGATAGTCTAAATAAATGTTTAACATATAGGTTGTTTTTTTTATTTTAATAAATAAAGTACAAATATAAAGTTTATATTTTTTTTGATATTATGTATCCATTTTTGCTCGCCAGTGTATATACATAAATATTAATATTTTCCATTTCATTTTCATTTTATATATTCATTTAAATACAAATCTAAGCAAATTGATTTAAGATCAGTTTTCTGTATTTTAAGCAAACTTCAACATAATTAATAAGTAAACTAAAACTGTGAGTGTTACCGTTGAGAACATTTATGACCTCAGTTTGGTTTAATTGGATTTTGTTGAAAAATTTTATTCTAAATTCAATAAAAACAGGTCAGATACCAATGAAGTGAAGCGTATTTTCCGAAGAATCTAGGTTAGGTTGGGTTAGAGGACGTGCACTTGTCAACTGTGACAAGTACAGTACCCGGAGGTCGAATTGACCCATTGTACAACGTCCTAACTTCTCACACCACACATGTTGTGTGCGTTAATTTTTTACATCAGTAGCGGGACCTACAGTTTAAAGTCGACTCCGAACGACAAATTTTTGAGAAGCTTTTAATGGCAATTTTTACTCTCAGAGTTTTTGCCAGAAATCTGCTGAGAGGAAGTCGCCGAAGAAATATTTTCATATTTTCATTTTGATGTCTGACCTGGGATTCGAACTCGGGCCTTTCGTCTAATAAGCCGACACACTACCTACTAGACCACGGCGACTTCTCCGAAGAATCTAAGATGCATAGAGTACAGAATCCGATTGAAGAACTTCTGAACGGTCTAGCGTTTATATCCAAAAGTCCACCTCTTGCTCTTATCAGTAGACTTAACTCCCGCGAAGAGAGTTCAGAAGAAGTTATTCGCAACAAGGAATACTTTAGTTGACAGTGTAAGTCGTGAAATTGAGTTTCTGGCATCAGAAATTAAATTATCGTATTCATACCTTCTAACGCGCTGCAAGATTGGCTTGCAATGTTTGCTAAGAGGTACCGAGCTATTTTCAGGAACAAAGTTGATTTGATTACATAAATCCAACAAGTCCTCAGCCCAAAAAGTATGCTTATCAATTATGATTTCTGCAAGCTTGCAATGCAATCTGTTGTAAGGCATATTGAGAACCTTATTGATATAATTAAGATGCAATTTTATGTATCCAGATATAGTGGTTTTAAATCCGTTTCCAAAAAGAGCATATAGTTTGGAGTGTTTTTAGGTAATAGTAACATCTTCTTAATGAAAAATCTAAACAATTTTTCCACCACATCGTACTTTTTATATCCCCATATTTGTGCACCGTAAAACATAACTGACCAAGATACGGCAGTAAAGATTTTAAGTTTATATATATTTATATATACTTCACAGTATCATTTCTGTAGTCAGTTTTCATTTACTTTCATTGCAAAATGGTAATCCATCTATATTTAAATCAATTATAATTTTTTGGCAATCGAGTATGTCACTTAAACACGCCCGGGAAAACTTTTGTTATTTCTAATTTGTAATAAAGTATAAAGAATGTGCATTTCAACATATTTTGGAATATTTTTCAAAAATATTTCATGACGCGGGGGAAAAGACAGAAGGGAAGGATAAAGAAACCAAGAGCGTAACAATGCGTTGTTCTCATCGTGCATTTTTGTTGTTTGACTACTTTCTTATTTATTCTTCTGAAACAGTGTTGCCACGAAGAAAAATTTTGTTACCAACATTTGTGAAAAAATCACCATATAAGAAAATATATAACCAAAATTAAATTCGTAGACTTTTATTTTATTTTTTTTCAAATTTAAATTATAATTAATAAGAAAAGAAACAAAAAATAGCTTTTTTTATAAGAAAAAAAATAACCAAAACCAAAAAAATTTACACACCTACATATTGATTAAAAAAATATCCAATTTTGGTTAGAAATAATTAAAAACAGCAACACTGTTGTCAAATCACTTATTCTCAGACGTTGGTACAAAGAGAACATGACAAAAATTATGAGAGGCATGTGTTAACCCAGAGGAAAATTGTTAGTAATATTTTCAAGTCTACTTAACCCAATAATATGGGAGCGAAAAATATAGAAAAATTGTACTGAGCTAAAAACCTAAAAACACCGTATTTAACTTGGCAAGTATTCTTCCAAAAATCGAAATCATTTCTCATTGATATTAGTGAATCATACTGTAATATTTTTTTGGGTGTAAAATTGAAGTTTAAAAAAAGCGACATGAACATTCTTCTTAGAAGCTGACAAGCAACTGAATGCATTTTTACGCTCTCATGATGAGCGCAACACATTGTTGCGCTCTTTGTTTGTATTTATTTTCGTTCTGTCTTCCACCCCCCTCATCAAGAATTGATTTTTTAAAAAGATTTTGGTGAGAGCGGGTCGTGATGTTACAACCCGCCATAAGAAATTTAACTTCTACATAATGCGCATTCTTTATATCCATATTCTTTGCTTATAGTTAGTCTAAAAGAGTAGTCGAATACCAAATTCTAAAGAAGTGCTGCATTAAATTGTAGTTATATTATAGTCAATCTGCAAAAGTTAACTTAAAGTGGACTAGTTTCGTAGTCGACTACAAAATTGCTGGCAGGGTAAGTACAAATAAAAAACACACACACAGTGAACCACAAAAAAGAAATGTAGTACAAAATTACAGTGACACTGAAAACAAATAGAATTTTTTGGTAAAAATAAAGGGGAAAAGAATAAAATAATAAAAGTGGAAAATAAAATTAGAAAAGAGAAATAAATAGAATTTTTGAAAAAAAATAAAAGTGAATAAAAATAAACAGATTTTTGGAAAAAAAATTTTAAATAATATAGTTTAAATAAACGAAACAGAAAGGCAGCGGCTAAGAAAAAGGAACAAAAAGAATATATTCAAAGACATTGACTAAGAAAAGAAAATCAGATATTTTTGAAAAAACAAAAGAAAGAAGTGAAAGAAAAAAAAAAGAATTTAAAGAAACAAAAAATTTGAAGAAATAAAAACGGTAATAAGAAAACGGGACCGTACAGTGGACACGTTAGGTTAGGTCGGAGTGGTAGCTCTGATATCACAAAGCTCACTTGAAAACGCATAGCGGCCCGTTCTGATGCCACGGGTGAACGCAGTCCCTGTACTGACCAAGTTCCACCAAAATCAGGGAAAAGGAAGAAGTTGGTCAGCGCAAGGGCTGCACAATAAAAGCACGACTACCCCGCACTGGAAAACCAGCCAGAAAGTTTGATGAACGAAGCTATATCCTTGATGTCAATAGATGATAGCTCCGTTAAGCTAACAAGGAATGAGGAGCCAAATAACCTATATCTGCACCTAGCAAGAGATGGGCACTGGCAAAGAAAGTGAACAACAGTCTCCTCTTCCTCAGTGGACCCGCATCCACGGCAGAAGTCGTTGAAAGGGAGCCTCATTCTTTCCGCGTGTCTACCCATGACGCAATGACCTGTTAGCACGGCCACTGTAGTCGAGATGACATCACGACCAAGACCAAGTAATCGGTTGGTACGCCTTCTATCCGTCTTGGGCCAGGTGAGTCTAGCGGTGGAGCAGGACTCCTCATTGACCCAGGATAGGTTGACGTCCCGAAAGAACCTCCGCGCAATGGTCAACTGGACCGAGGCAAGTCGCATGCCCAATTCAACAGAAGAGGATTCCGGAAGGAGCGCACCAGCTCTGGCGAGCTCGTCGGCCCTACAGTTTCCCGGAATTCCACTGTGCCCGGGGACTCACACCAGAGAGACACTGGTGAAGCGCCCCGAGAGAAGGTCGAGACAGCGGCGACATTCCCTAACGATCCTAGAGTTAATCACGAAACCCGATAGAGACCCTATCTCGGCCTGACTATCAGAGAAGATCGAGACGCGAGTGAAAGGAGCATCGTTGACGAGGATCCATTGAGCGGCCCGGTAAATTGCCATCACCTACCCCTGAAACACATGCAGTAGTCCGGCAGACGGAGAGAAATATTCAGGTCCAGTTTCCCAGAGTAGACACCGCTTCCAACCCCATTATCGAGTTTAGAGCCGTCGGTATATATATCCAGGACTTCCGGGGGACGACCGTATTAGGATTCCAGTCATCCCTACTTGGAATCAGAGAGTGGAAACATCTGTCACGACAATATTCAGCAGGGAAATAGTCCATGTTCACAGGGGCCACTGGATCAACCTCCAGAATAGTGGAGTGACCAGAAGGTACAATGTGCCAACGAGAGAGAGCATTAAGTCTAGTCGCAGCAAACTTGGCTACCTGCTTAGCGAGAAGCACAGTAGGAAGCCAGTTTAGCATTGCGAACAAGGCTTTCGTGGGGGTGGTGCGTAGAGCGCCAGTTATATAAATGGAGGCAGACCTTCTGACCTTGTCAAGAAGTCTGACGTTGTGTTTCTTGTCCATAGCAGTCCACCAGAAAGCAACACCGTATAAGAGGTTGGATTGGAATATATCCAACGCATGATCCTTGGGCGAAGACCCCATCTGGATCCGACCGCTCTACTTCAGCAGTAAGCAGCACATGCCGCCTTGCGTGCCCTAGTAGCCAGATTCGCCCTCCAGTCGAGTTTGGGATCGAGGATCAGGCCCAGATATTTAACCCCGCGACTCAACGTGAGTCTGGTCCCACCTACGCTGGGAAGGGAGAAGGTCGGAATTTTATATTTCCTCGTAAAAAGAATCGTATCGGTCTTAGAGGGGTTAATAGACAGTCCAAAATCCCTACACCAGTCCAGCACGATTGACAGCGCCAAGTTCAACTTATCCGACAGTGTCTGCGGACAAATTCCAGACGCAGCAATGGCATTGTCGTCAGCGTAAGCTATGGTCCCATTGCTAGAGTGTTCCAGCCCCCTCAAGAGTGAGTTGACTGCAAGATTCCAGAGAAGTGGTGATAGAACACCGCCTTACGGTGTGCCTCTACGAACCATTCTCTGACAATTCGTGGCCTCCACTGTGGAGGTTACTATCCTCGATTTGAGGAGAAGCTCGATGAACCTGACCAGATTCTGCCCCAGGTTCAGAGAACCAAGAGCCCTAACTATGGCGTCCGGGTCGACGTTATTAAATGCACCTTCAATGTCCAGAAAAATGGCCAAAGTGTATTCCTTAACGTGCATGAACTTTTCTACCCGAGAGATAAGAGAGTGAAGTGCAGTCTCCACTGATTTACCTCTCGTATACGCATGTTGGGAAGCGGATAGAAGCGCTGGATCAATCGAGGTCCTGATATGAACATCAAGAACTCTTTCCAGCGTCTTCAGAAGAAAGGAACACAGACTTATGGGTCTATAATCGTTCGCCCCAGTGTGGGACGGTTTCCCAGCCTTGGGAATGAAGATAACCCTAGATATTCTCCACCTCCAACGGATGTAAAGGTGCCTGAGACTAGCGTTATAGATGGCAAGCAACCAAGGGAGGATTATCTCCTCCCCATGTTGAATGTCACCCGGGATAATACCATCCTGTCCTGGTGACTTGAATGGTTTGAAAGACCTAACAGCCCACTGCACTTGGCCAAGGGTAAGTGTCAGGGGGAATAGTTCCCAGATGGTGGTTCGTTAACCTGATAAAAGGACTGGCTACCAATTGTGTCACTTCCTGGAAAGTGAGTGTCAAGGAGAAGCTCAAGCGTCTCCAAACTGGAAGTAGTCCAGCGTCCGTCAGGTCGTCGGATACAGACAAGGGATTTGTGAGTGGAACTTAGAATTTTACGGAGACGGCCCGTGTTGAA
Organism: Sarcophaga rosellei; assembly: GCA_930367235.1. Classification (NCBI taxonomy): domain Eukaryota; kingdom Metazoa; phylum Arthropoda; class Insecta; order Diptera; family Sarcophagidae; genus Sarcophaga; species Sarcophaga rosellei. The sequence goes on along the minus strand of OV884021.1, from coordinate 41,178,124 downwards.
CTTGTGGACTGTATGAGTTATTAAGTTGTGATGGAGGTACGGCGACTTATCAGAATCCAATTTATGTTGCAATTTCTGACACTAATAAAAAAAAAGGCGAAAAAAAAATCAGAAAACAAAATTTGCTTCGAAATATGGAAAAAATTCAACACTTTCCTTCTTGCGTTAGAGATTTCCTTACTTCACGCACTTATTTATCGACACACAAATAAAAGCCTCCTTTTGTGTATATTGTTGTCGCAAATTTTATTTTTGTGGAAGAAATCGTCTTAGTATATATGTATGTTTGTATCAGGTAATTTCTGTGTAAATATTTAGTAATTGTTGTAGCTTTAAATTAATATTTCCTTTAGGCTTTAACAACTTTTTTCTAATTCTTTTTTTTTCAATATGTTTCACTTTTAACTAATTTTAGCCACTAAAATAATATAAACTCATTTGCACTCTATTTCTTTTCATACATTTTACACTTTTATTTCACACAATTCTTTCTTAATTATTAAACAATATGAAATGCTGGTTAAAAAACGAATGATACTTTACGAAAAAATTTTATAAATCAAAGGCCTAAGTTAATTTAATTACAATAGAATGTTAGAAAATCCCAAAAGCTTTAATTACATTACATTATGTTACAAAAAAAGTTTAAATTAATGTAGCGCCCTCTATTGGACATTAGGAATCTTTTGGTTGATCGTCGGAGATGGGGTTTTTCGATCTTCGAACGTAAACATTCCGCCGCCCTTGCAGTACTGCAATCAAAAGTAATCGCCTCCAAATCTATTTCTAGAGAATCGAAAAAAGAGAAAAACTTTTGTATTAGTGTGAACATCATAATAAATTTCACTAAATTTTTTGGCAGCTTGCAGCCATTCCATTTCTGTTCCGCCAGCCACAAAAAGGTTACAATGGAAAGATATATTCAGGAATAAGTATCATGGTCTAAAATTAGGTATCGAGTCTTGAGTCTTATTGTTCCACTACTAAATCGGAACTAGAGCTTCCGACGAACTAGGTCTTCCGCTCTCACGACCATTGAACGAACTAGGTTCCCTGGTGGATTATTAGGACGAACGAGGTCCGATATTTTTCCTTTCTAATGTGCGGGTGGTCCTCTTCGATGCTTCAGTTTCCTAATCTAACCTTCCTAGGGACAGACGGACTAGGTCTATTGCCCGTTAAATGGAAGGTTTAACTTCAGCAGCCCATATTCCTGCACGTCCACCAGGTATGATCGTGCCTCAAGCAACCTTACAATTCATCGCCCTCGACATCTTCACCTCTCTTAGATTTCCTCGTGGTACCATGATACTATAAGTTAAAGTTTATCAATCCTTCGTTGGAAGAATTACAAGACTCCCAATCGGCCTTGTAATTGTCCGACATTCAGTTACCAACTCCACAGCCTTCACGTAACCATTATCATCCAAATGCAAATCATGAACGCGACCTAAGCGCCATTTAGTGGTAGGTCCTGTACCCCTTCTTATGGCCGCTGTGTCACCAACTTTAACATAATCTCCTAAATATTGGTGGTAGGCCATTCTACGAGTACCGGAGTGAGGCCTAGGCCTATTTCGCAACAATTTATTACCTCGATCATTCGGCCCCATAATTCTCCTAGATTTTCCGTTTACCACTGTTCTTGCGTAACCTGACGCATAAGTTAAGAGCTCCTTCGAATTCAGCTCTGGTAAAGGCCCGGTTACCATCCAGCCAAATACGCTCTCCTGTGCCATTAGGTTCCCAAAAATATTCTTCTTGACTCCTTCCAACAGGATGTCAGGGTATACGTCACCACCAATAAGAATATCTATGTGACGGCTTTTATCGAATTTCAGATCAGCCAACGAAATTCCCGAAAAGGCTGCTGATTTTGAAATTTTAATAGTCCAATTAGGAAACATCCCATTCAAATTGGGTAGCACTAAACCCATTGCCTTTACTTTAAATCCATCGTCCAAAGGCGAAGTCAGGAGAAACGAACATTGTCTCTGAACTGTACCCGTAGAAGCTCCGTTCAAGCCCGAAACTTTGGCACTCATACGAACTGTTGGCAATCCTAATTTTTCCTGCAACTTTTCCGAAATAAAAGTTGCCTGAGATCCGGAATCTATCAGGGCCCTAGCTTTAAACGTTTGTCCTCAATGGCGAATACCAACTATGGCAGGCCCCAAAAGTATCTGCCTCGATGTAGCAGCAAAACAATTCTGGACCTCACCATTCGACTTGACTGCTAGAACTCGACGCACCCAAAACGCCCATTTCTGAAGAGGATCCAGTCACCTCTCGATGCAGTAGGGTGCGGTGTTTCAACTCACACACCGAACAACCAAAAGTACTCTTGCACTCATTGAGTCTATGACCACTTGTGAGACAGTTGATACAAAAACGGTTCCTCTTCACAATCAAAAACCGCCTCTTGGGAGATAAATCCAAAAATTTAGGACAAATATTCAACAAATGGTCTCCCGAACAATATTTACAAACTTTCCCATTCACCCTAGTGGTAAAGCATCGAATTCCTCTTTTCGGATTAGAGAAAGTCTCAGGGGCAGGCCTAGAACCACTACCAACTGGTTCAAAATTGCGAATTTCGGTCACAGTTTTCAGAGAGGTCAAAAAATTGTCCAAATCCTTCCACTTGGGAATCTCCACCTTGTTTCGGACTGTCTGCTCCCAAAGAGACAAAGTCAACACTGGCAACTTGCTGGAGCATAAATAAACAAAAATCGGATCCCAATTGGAGATATCAATATCGTGCATCCGGAGTGCCGATATGGAATTATTGATATCTCGCTGCAACCTTTTGATGTCCTGGGCAGCCTCGGATTTGACTGGTGTAAGAGTGAACAAGACTTTCAACTGCGAGTTCACTAAAATTCTCTTATTCTCATACCTATCTTTCAAGTTATTCCAAGCGTCCTGAAATCCACTAACAGTCAGAGGTGATTTCTTCACAATCTCCAAAGCTTAACCACGAGTGAACTGTCTCAAATAAAAGAGCTGTTCTACTGGTGAAATGCTAGCCCCGTTCACATAGACAGCGGTGAACATATCGCGAAAAGATGGCCAAGACTTATAGTCCCCATGAAACACCTCCATGGTACAAGCGGGCAGCTGCATATTATGCCGAATACGACCTTCGCTGCCTTGACCATTCTGACATTGGGTTGATGATATCCCAGCTTGATTGACCAAAGTCTGGGAAAGCTCACCCATCAGTGAGGCAACAGTTATGTACCCCAACCTACAATGTCCAAAAAGTTCACGCGCCGCTTCCCGATCACCTTCTAGATCCTCCTCATCACCCGTTGCAAAGGCCTCATAGGAATCCCTAACTCTGGCCCATAGCGACTTGAACTCCTCTTTCTGAATTTCAATGGAGAAGGTCGTATTACCTTCCTGAGGAGTAGCATTAAATTCCCTTTCAAAATCCAGGAATATTTGGGCAAACCTTTCAAACGTTAATAATCTCCTCGACTTCGGCATCTCGACTATTATTAAAAGTAGCTATCAACAACAGTGGAAACAAAGATAATCAACAGAAACGAGATTCTGTTCCTCACTATTCAACTACGGAATTAAACCAAATAAAAATATCAAAAAATTAAATAAATAATGAATTGCACCAGGACGAAAATCGAAAAGATTAATACAAGTAATATATGTCCAATAAAACGGGCATATATTTAAAAAAAATTACGCACTTCGCGAACTAGGCTAACAGGACGAATTTCCAATGGCCAATAATCCGAAAACTATTATAGTCCTCAAAAATCAAATAAATGAACAATAAAAAATACAAAATGTAAATATATGTATATAGTATTATGTATATAAAATCTTTCAATGTAAAAAAAAAATTGTAAATAAATCAAAAATATTAAATTTAATATAATAAAATTTAAAGAAATAAATTTAAATAAATAAAAATGGTGAATTAAAATTTATTTTTCACTTCGTTTAAAATTGTTCAAAAATATAAATGATTTCCAAAATGACTAAATGAAAGAATAAAACCCCATAAATAAATTTCAATGTATTACTTTACTTCACTTTATTGCAAATCAAATATCCCATTTGTTTAAAAATCTATTAAAAAATTCTAGATCTAATACCATGAAAGTGAATAACATTTAATTATGAGTTCCTATTTCAAGTATCCGTGGATTTGAAGAATTGTTATAAAAGGTAATGAGCTGTGCTATTTAGCCAAAGCACTAACACCACATATAACCGATATCAAATTGGATGGCTGAACTGGATTCCCAACCGGAATATTCACACCACAATTTGAAACCCTAGTCACTTTTGACTTTGTTATAAGTCACGAAAAGTTGGTATAACAGTGCATAAAAATAACACTTTGGTTCTTGTATTCGATAAATTCACAAAGTGTGCCAGTGCTATCGAAATTATAACACACCACTTTGTGAATATATATGCACTGTTATAAGTTCTATATACTTGCAGAGTTCTGTTAGATTAGACAACAAAACTTTACCAGTATACAGAAATACCACCAAAAATTCAAAAATATAAAGGGAAAACAAAAACGACGTTACCTTATAACTTCAAGGTTACTTTGAAGATCGATGATGAAGGTCACACACGAAAAAATACAAAAAGAACCGTTCCAAAATCCGGCTCGAAGGACCAAATGTTGAACTCGTGAACTGTATGAGTTATTAAGTTGTGATGGAGGTACGGCGAAGAGGGAAGACTGCTACGCAGTACAGTGGGCAACAAATAAAAAATTTTTTTTTGGAAACTATTAAAGAATATTATAAAAGAAACAAACGTAATAAAAATCATTGAAATAAACAAAAAGGCAGTGGACAAACAAAAAAAAAAAATTTTTTAAGAATAAAAACAAACAACATTTTTTTTTTAACACATTGCAACAAAACACAGGCAAACGGAAGGAAAGGACCACGGTGAGTTGTTGCACAATATTGTTATATACACTGGACAAAATTTACTCCCATTTTCAAATCTTCGGTGAGCAATTTTAAAATTTATTCGCCCAATAAAAAGAAAAGAAAAAAAAGGTGAACTCCTTTTTAAATTTAACATTTGTATAAAATTCATTTTTGTTTATTAAGTCGCATTTTTAAAACCGGTAAAGTCCTTACTCACCGCGCGGGAATTCAGTACGCAATTGTTCTAAAACGAAATCGATACATCGGATAAATTTTGAGGTTTTTACACAATGTCGGTAAAGAGAAGGTGTAAATTTGACATACACCAATTAACGGCGTTGTGTACCGAATTCGATAATGTGAGCGAGGAGGATCAAACTCCAGCGTTTCTTCAAGTGAAACATGATGAGTTAGAGAGATGGTGGGGTAGGCTTATGGAAAGGTATGATGCATTCGTCATGGACGAGACAAGTGAGGTTAGTGATGACTTCAAGGATGGAGTCTCACTACAGTATGAATCAGCAGCAGATATGTATCAACATCTCAAAGCGAAGCTCATTGATAGGATGACGAACAATTCGATAGCGGATCAAAGCGCAGTGAATTCAACAGAGACAACAGTCTTTCGGCAATCAAGGTCCGGTTTAAGGTTACCCCCATGTGACATGCCAATTTTCGAGGGCTGTTATACAAAATGGCCGGAATTTAGGGATATGTTTACATCTATGGTTTTGGGAAACAAAGATATCTCACAAGTTGAGAAACTACAATACCTGCGAACCAAAGTAAGGGGGGAAGCCTACCAAATCGTAAAAATATTCGATTTAGTTGGACAAAATTTCGAGTTAACTTGGGAAGCGCTTCAGAGTCGATTTGAGAACCCGAGAATTTTAGTCAACCAACAGATAAAACACATAATCACCCATTGAAACAATGCAAACAATTTTTAGAATTATCCGTAAAAGACCGAATAAATTTTGTGTATGCTAACAAATATTGTACCAATTGTTTTTCTCTTTCATTTCAAATCTAAATGTCCCAGTAAAGTTCTTTGTTTTCGCTGCAAAAGGAAACATCACACATTACTACATGTAGATGAAGACAACACTCGAGCACTTAAGGAAGTTTCTCCACGGAATGAGGAAACAGTTTCATACAGTACTCATGTAATCAGCAAGGAAAAACCAAAGTTAAGTCCCATTGATCTAGGTTCCCTTCCGTATGGACGCACAACAATTTTAACGACAGCTCTTATCTATATACAACAAGCAGGTGAGCTATTTACTGTTCGGGCGCTACTCGATGCGGGATCCGAAAAGAGTTTCGTATCGTCAAAAGTTCAACAACAATTATCAATTCCTGTGGAGGCATATCATACCAGGATTTCTGGTCTAGGAGGAAAGGTAGTAGGAAGGTCAAATGGAATATGCTCCATTGCTCCAAGATTAGCTCATTGTCTACCTAGCTCTCCCATACAGAAAACCAATCTTCCGGATATTGAAGCTTTAGATTTAGCAGACCCTTACTTTGACAAACCTAGTCTAATAGATCGCATTATAGGAAGCGACTATTTACCCTTCATCAACCTAAGTGGTATAAAATCAAATATCGAGAACACGTTAGAGGCAAGAGAATCCCACTTCGGATGGTATTTATCAGGTCCTGAACCCAGTCACACATATAATTCATTTTCCACCTTAGTCACATCAGAAGAAGAAACTGCCCTACAGGAGGAAATGAAAAGATTTTGGGAATTAGGGGAGGTAGAAAAGGAAAAAGGTGCTGAGGTTATGGAGGAAACACTTCTCTACTCTGCTGCAAGGTGATGACGACAACAATTCCGCCTTTAGAGATGATGTTTCGAACCCGATCGACGATGACGGCGTGGAGATTCCGCCGCCTAGCCATGAAGAGGTCAAAGTCGCGATTATGCGTCTTAAAAACAATAAAGCGGCGGGTCCTGATGGCCTCCCCGCTGAATTGTTTAAGACCGGATGTAATGAGTTGGTAGGGCGCATGCACCAACTTATTTACAAAATATGGCTAGAGGAAAGTATGCCCAACGATTGGAACCTCAGTGTCCTCTGTCCTGTCCTGAAAAAGGGAGACCCTACGATATGCGCCAACTACAGGGGTATAAGTCTTCTCCCTATCGCATATAAGGTTCTTACAGGCGTATTGTGTGAACGATTGAAGCCACTCGTAAAAACACTGATTGGACCTTATCAGTGCGGCTTCAGACCTGGCAAGTCCACCATCGACCAGATCTTCACACTACGCCAAATCCTGGAAAAGACCCACGAGAAACAAGTCGACACACACCATCTTTTTGTCGACTATAAGGCAGCCTTCGATAGCCCCATAAGGGATCGTGTTTTTGCCGCAATGTCTGAGCTCGGTATACCTGCGAAGCTGATAAGGCTATGCAGAATGACGTTGAGCAATTCTTGCAGCTCCGTCAAGGTAGGAAAGGACCTCTCCGAACCTTTTGATACCGTGCGAGGTTTCAGACAAGGCGACCCCTTATCATGCGACCTCTTCAACTTCGTCATGGAGAGTGTTCTGCGAAAGGCGGGAGTGCATCGCAATGGCACTATTTTTCAAAAAAGTGTCCAGTTGCTTGCGTACGCTGACGACATTGACATTATAGGGCGTACCAAGCGAGATGTTACTGCTGCCTTTAGTGCTATTGAACGAGAGTCTAGTAAGATGGGTCTGGCAGTAAATGAGGGCAAAACAAAGTATATGTTATCGACAAGTAGAGACGCGCGGCGTATTGATTCTCAGATTACGGCCGATAACTATACTTTTGATACGGTCAAGGAATTCATCTATCTTGGCTCCGCCGTTACCACCAGAAATGATGTCAGTCTGGAGATCAAGCGTAGGATCACTCTTGCCAACAGGTGTTACTATGGTCTCAGTAGGCAATTGAGTAGCAGAGACCTCTCTCGCGCGACAAAACTAACACTCTACAAGACGCTCATCCTCCCCGTGCTTCTCTATGGCGCAGAGGCATGGACCCTATTAAGAACAGATGCAGCAGCCTTGCGAGTGTTCGAGAGAAAAGTCCTACGCAAGATCTTCGGTCCAGTGCGAGTTGGCGATGATTTCCGTATCCGATCCAACAGTGAGCTGTATGAGCTCCTCAACGACGTAGACGTTGTACAGCGCATTAATATCCAGCGGCTGCGCTGGCTCGGCCATGTCGTTCGAATGGAGGAGGATGCTCCGGCGAGACGGGTATTTGATGCGGGAATCTGCGGAAGTCGGCGAAGAGGACGACCTTGTATCCGTTGGAAGGACCAAATCGAGGAGGCCCTGTCATCGATTGGTGTGACCAACTGGCGTAGGCGCGCAAGAAGCAGAGGCGCCTGGAAGGATGTGTTACGGCAGGCCGAAATCCGTTAAACGGGTTGTTATGGCCAATTAAGTAAGTAAGTAAGTAAGTAAGTAAGTAGAAAAGGAAAAAGTTGACTCAGAGCAAGATGTATATTGTGAAAATTTTTATAGGAATACGGCTAAACGTCAACCAGAGGGAAGGTACTTGGAAAGACTCCCTTTTAAAGAAAATTACCCCTCGGAATTCTTTTTGGGCTCATCGAAAAATACAGCCTACGCACAGTACCTTCAGATGGAGAAGAAACTCGACAAAAATCCTGAACTAAAAGCTCAATATCAACAAGTTATCCAAGAGTATATCGATTTGGGTGACATGGAAGAAGTAACTCATCAGGAGCCTTCAACGACAAAACATTTTTCTTTTTTCTACCACATCACGCTGTTATTCGTCCTGAAAGTAAATCTGCAAAAGTGCGTGTTGTATTCAACGCATCGAAGAAAACGTGTAGTGGATTTTCATTAAACGATGTTTTACATCAAGAGCCAGCCCTTCAAGGAGACCTCATGCAAATTATTTTGTCATGGAGATATTATAAATTGTATTGTAAAATGTATTCACTGGTGACATTCAGAAAATTTATCGCCAAATTTTTGTTGATGAGGACGATAGACCTTATCAAAAAATTTTATTTCGAGATAGACCAAACGATTTAGTTAAAAAATTTCAGTTAAAAACAGTTACCTTTGGAGTTAATAGCGCACCGTATCTAGCATTAGGAATACTTCAGGAATTAAGCAAAGATTGTAAAGAACCATACCCATTAGCGTCTGAAATTCTTAAGGAGGAGATCTATGTAGATAACGTTTTATCAGGAGGACATAATCTAGAAGAGGGAAAAGAAAAACAAATACAACTTTCTAAAGCTTTGATTCCTGCTGGGTTCCCCCTGAAGGAGATAACCAGCAATCAGCAGGCTCTTTTGGAAAATTTGGGCCGGAAAGATCTTCTTGAAGAAAATTTTTTGAAATTTGAAAACTCAAGCTCATTGAAAACCCTAGGTATACGTTGGAATGCCAAGGAAGATATATTTTACTAAGCACCAGAAACAATAGAAGCTTCACCATCTACTACTAAACGACAAATTTTATCGACAATCGCTAAGTTATTTGACCCTCTAGGTTGCTTAGGACCTATTGTTATTGTCGACAAACTTATTATGCAAAAGCTATGGGAATGCAAATCAGATTGGGATGAAGATATATCACCGGAAATATTGGAAACATGGAATGCATTTTCGACCACTCTGCCACAAATTGCAGCTATTAGAATAGCTAGATGGGTAAATTTCTCACCTCAATACCAGGCTCAAATTCATGGGTTCTGTGATGCATCGGAAAGAGCATATTGCGGAGCGGTTTATTTGAGAGTCTCTACTCCTGAGGGAGAAATTTTTTGTAATTTATTACTTGCGAAAACGAAAGTTGCACCTTTGAAAAGGATAACTATACCGAAACTCGAGCTCTGTGGAGCATTGCTATTATATAAATTAACGAAGAGCTTAATCAAATGATTAAAATTCCCCTTTGAATTATTTTTATATACTGACTCTTCCATTGTCTTGGGCTGGCTGCAGAAACCTCCGCATACTTTGAAGACGTTTGTAGCCAATTGTGTTAGTCAGATCACCCAGCTTGATCATTAGCGATATGTAAAGACAGATGAGAATCCCGCCGATCTTGGAACTCGAGGATGCACCCCGCAGGAACTTTCAGAAATTAAATTATGGTGGCACGGTCCTCCATGGCTAAGACAACCCCCTGAATATTGGCCCTAACCACGTATTTTTGATCCCACTGATTTAGAATACCGGAACATATAAAATTTTTATTTACAAACGCAACAAGAAGATATTTTGAGCGAATTTTCATCATTTCCCAGAGCCGTAAGAATTTTCAGTTATCGCTTTCGCCTTATCAATCGTTTTCTGAAATGTCCATATGAGACCCAGAAATACATCACCTTCGAATAAATACAATTTGTGAAAAATTTTGTAATTTTAAATGCACAACAAATTCATTTTTATTTAGAACGTGATAGCCTTAAGCACAATCAACCCATAAATCGAAAAAGTCGAATACTTTCTCTCAATCCCTTTCTGGACCAGGATGGACTAATACGCGTAGGCGGCAGACTCAATAATTCTGGGTTAAGTTTCAACGAGCAGCACCCTATCATAATAATTCTACCAAAAACACTGTTCTCCGATAATGGCCGAAACTTCTTAGGAGCTAAACACGCGGAAAAATTACTTATCGAAAAATATGGCGCACATAGCTTTAGCTGGACATTTATCCCACCATATGCACCTCACATGGGCGGCCTTTGTTCCTTTGACTTGGTAGGGTCAAAGATCAAAGAGTTCGTATAGCCGAAATATTGACTAGTAACGGCTTGATGAAACGTCCTATAGTAAAACTTTGTAAATTACCTATTGAATCTAATATTCTTTGTAAACCAAATTGAACACTTCATTTACACTTCTACCTAGATCTTAGAGATTTAAGTCAAACCATATTCTATTTGTATTGTGCACATTTTCTTTGTTCTCTCTTTACAGATCATCATGCTTAACAATCCTCGATGCAAATTGTGCCGACGCAATCACCCCCTCAAATATTGCGTAAAGTTTCAGGCTATGGCCCCATCCCAAAGGAGAGCTCATGTCAACCGATACGGCTACTGCCATGATCGGTTCTGGTGCGAATCAGAAAATAGATGTAACCTATGTGGAGCTCGACATCACACCATGCTTTATGAGGAAGGTAGAGAGCAAGCTGCATCGAGTTTCGAAGAAGACCCAACGCCAAGTAATCCGCCAAGTCAAAGGAGCAATTCCCGCATTGATTAAAGTAAACCTTGTTCATAATGACTTTGCCAAGCCGGCCACCTTTCTCCTGCAAGCCTCAACTCATTGTAGCTTCCTGATGAAGTCAAAGGCGGCAGATTTTCCCGGATTGTCCACATCAGCGACCAAAGCAGTGTTTCAAGTCACCCTAGCATTCGATTCAATGAATATAGATGCAACTTGGGAGCTTGAAAGCAAAAGTAAGGCCACCTTTGAGTTGCCGCGACCCCTCTTGGACAAGTCACTTTTGCAACATTATGAATACCTGAAGCCTAAGGCGCACCTCAATTTTTATAATTGCCGTAAGGTAGACAGAGTCGTCGGGCTGCCGTTAATGCTCCAATTTATGATACGGAAACATGATCGCCCCGAGCCGACGCTGCCCCGAGCACAAAACTCTGAATTTGGATGGGTCATTCATGACAGATGGAAGTGATGCAGTTGTCACTAAAAGAGCCCGGAGGATGTTTAACTGTGTTCCAAATTTTTTTTGACTGCATTGTTAATATATTGTGAATTATTACTTTTTTATATTTTTTTCTGTTATACAAATATCACTTATGTACTTTTTTTTATGTATTTTATGACTTTGAACTTTCTTAAAACCTTCTATTAATTTCTAAGTTCAGTTGATAAGTTGACTAGAAACAGCCATGAAAGCAATATATTTAAGTTAAAGAAAACCCCTAAGCCTTATTATTTTCTGGGGGAAATATATATTAAAGAGGAATATACATATCCCAATACTCGTCAAATCATTTTTTTGTAAGACCCTAGGAGTTTAGTTGACTCCTAGTGCCTACATCACATTATATTATATTATATTATATTATATTATATTATATTATATTATATTATATTACATATTATATTATATTATATTATATTATATTATATTATATTATATTATATTATATTATATTACATATTATATTATATTATATTACTAGCTAATACCCGGTGTGCTTCGCTACCCCATCGAAATTAAATACATAATAATTAAAAAGTTTATTTATTTAGTAATTAAATTATGCAATTTTTCTTAAAGAATGAACCGTTCATTTGATGACAATATATTTCATTTAAATTCTAAAATAATACATTAATGGGCTATTTATTTCTTACTTGCTAAAATTTAATACATACTTTTTTTCTTAAATAAATAATTCTTATTCTAATGCCTTGGGGTACACAATATTTTTTGTTTTTCCGTCTGGTGCGTATACATATAAATCTGCGGGTTTTCCTACTCGCGAACATGCGACGTAAAGCTGTCCATGTGAGAAACATGGATTTTCTAGATTAAGTCCACAAACTTGCAAGGACTGACCTTAAGCTTTATTAATCGTCATTGCAAATGTTAGGCGAATAGGAAATTGCAGGCGCTTGAAATCGAATGGCATCTCCGATGTGGTCATAGGAATACGTGACAGCATTACATCAGCCCCCTTAAACTTTCCAGTTATAATGGTCGCCTCGATAAGATTGTTCATCATTTTTTTTACTGTTAGTCGAGTGCCATTACAAAGTCGTGGAGGATCAATATTTCTAAGTAAAATAATGGGAACACCGTTTTTTAGCTGTAAGTCATGTGGTGGAAAGCCTGGTAAATCTAACGAATTTAAAAATTCGACTGGATAATTGACGACATCCTCAATACTGTGTCGATCGATTTATAAGTTTTTAGATTCCCATCGACCTTGTAATTTAATATTTTTTATATTGGAGGTGACACACCCACTATAGCCAATCCGCCCATTTTGTTTATATATACGTCAAAATCGTCAAAGTCGTCTGTTAAATTGATTGATTTTGTGTCGAACGTTCTGACAAGCACTTTAACTTGCACAACCTTATTTTAATTGTTTTCTGGCAAGCACTTTAACCTGCAGAAAATTGAAATAAAAGAATTGTTGAATTTTGCACCGCAGTGGTTTGTTCAGCAACTCACTGTCTAGATTTTATTCATTTTCTTTTATACTAAAATTATGATTACATATGTATAATAATTAAATTACAAAATATGGACAAAATGCTTAACTAAATTATTATTTACACAATAACAAAAAATGCAAACTTAGTTAAAGTGTCATTGGCCTATTAAAGAATAAATTAAATAATGTTTACAAATAAAAAATGCAAGCTTAGTCAAAATGAAGTTGACCTACTAAAGAATAAATAAATAATGTTTACCTAACAGAATGATTGTACATACATGTACATATAATTTAACATTTATTCAAAGGGTACGAATATATATGTGTATAAACATTAAGGCATGTTTATAAACATTTATTCAAAACAATAAAAAATGTATAAACATGCTCCCCCCGTTGAGCGAAGCTCAAAAAAAAAAAACTAAACTAAATTGACTAAATAAACCAAATATGTATACATGTATGTGTGTATATAATCAGCGAGATGTAATAAGTGCTGACCTGGTATTCCTTGTCATCTGATTGGATTGAGCTTGTTTAATCAGTTGTTGATGTTCACTAGATATGAACGGAGAAATCTGGCGTTGGTTGTTGTGTACGAGGCATTGGAGTTGGAGTTGCAGACCTTTTTGACTTCTGTTTGAAGATTAAATAAATCAGTACTGCTATTGCGATTATTAATGATGTGTAGCCAACTGTGATATGATGGTAATTGTGGGTGTCAATTTTATTCGGTAGCTGGAGTATCTTTTGGTCCTGTAATGCGGTTTGTAATGTTGTTAAATTTTTTATCTGTGAAATATACTCATTTGTATGTATCTCATGTAGCAATGGTTTTAAATGTTTTTCATGGTTTTGCTTCGTAATTTTCCAAAGGCTGGTGTATGATATTTTACTGTAGCTGGATATTACTTGTTGTCCTTGCAATGTCATAAATTTATATTTGAGTGTGCATTCTGGCTCCAGTGTTAGCAAACCTGAACCTTCGAGAGTTAGTTGTGTGATTTCTTGTTTGCACACTGTTGTTGCTTGAGAAAGAGTTGGAATTGCATATATCCATCTATTTGGATGGTAGAGAGGAATCCATGAAGCGGTGTCTTTTATTGATTGCACTGGACAGTCTAACTGGGTCCTGTTGTGAAATAAGTTAATTTCACAGCTACATGCTGTTGAACCTGGTTCATGCCTTATTGAAATTGTGGAGCAGAGATATAGCTCTTTCTCAAGAAGAGTACATGAATTGAATTCACTACGACTTAGAGCAAAATACTGATTGCGAACACTGTTGATAATTAAGAACGATGAACATGGCCTTATTGACACAAACGTGTTATTGATCCAATTTGGTATTGGGATCGGGTGAAAGATGTCGAATTTATTACGTTCGACTAATGGTAAGGTTAAACTAAATATTACGGTGTTATCAGTAAGTCCTCCCTTAACCTTCATCAGCTTGTATAATTGTAGAGTATCTTCTTGTTTTACAGGGAGATCTAACGATTCTGTTAGATGAAATCTTATTTTTGCGACTTCATCATGCATTTGTTTTGGAGTCAGGAGCAATGGACTAATGATGCCGTGGTGAGTACTTGTAAGAATATCAATAATTGATAGTTGTGTGTGTTGCAAATTTGCTGCTGTAATAGTTAACTGTATACTCAGTGATGAAAACAAACGATAAAGCCTCTCCTGATGGTGTTCTCCCTTAACCGTGTTTATCATGTTATAGATTTCTGCGAATTGAACGTTGATTAGATCAAATGTTTTCTTAACAGCTTCTTGGTCTGATTTCATGATGTATATGGTAGAATCAATAATTGACGTCTGATTTTTTAAAAGGTTAAGTAGATGTGCCTCATTTTCTTTGACTTGTGAGATTGTATGTGCCATGTCCTTAGCATATTCCGAGTCCAGCACTCCAAATAATGAATGTGCGACGTTTCCAACTAAATCTACTGCACCTCTCTTTTGTCGTTTTCCGGAAAGTAATGTACTATCCATCGTAAGTTCGGTTTCAGTATGTTCAAAATATTTTACCAGATTAGCGCATGTTGACTTTTCTTGTATTTCATTATATAACTGGTTAAGCGTTTTTGTTCCTTGTTGTTAATTCAGACCAAAAACCCTTTAGGTCATAGTAGACTAGTAGTTGCCATTCTGAAGGTTATATTACTGCTGATCCGATTCCTTCAAAATGTATGCCCAATTGTTTTCCAAATTTCGTGTTGTGTACTTGTGCTCCTAACACCAATGGAAACAGTAGAGTGGCTATCATGATTGTGAAAAGGTTGTGATTTATAGAGGTACACTTCCTCTTTTTGGGAATTTCAAAGCCATTGGGAATTTCAAAGCCATTGGGTTGATAATGAGGTGCAGTTGGTTCCGCATCATTGTTATGAAATTCAATGTCAGTGTTTTGACCATGAGAGGTAGTTGGCTCTTCGACATCTTCTTGGTTAGGGGTTTCACCAGACTCTGCACCGTTAATTGGTAGTGGCGCTAATCGAGCAATTGGTCTTCTGACAACGCCTCTTGATGTCTTGACATCCACTACTCGCACAAAGTCATCATCACCTTTATGTACCTTTATAATTCTTCCTAATGGCCACTGTAACGGTACTGTATTATCTTCTTTAATGATAACCATATCGCCCGGTTTTACGTTATTCTTTTCTGTTTGCCACTTATGTCGATATTGGAGCTCACATAGATATTCTTTTGACCATCGCCTCCAAAACTCTTGCTTTAACTGAGTGACTAACTTCCATCTAGTAAGCAAGCTGATCTTAGGTTGACTTTCTTCTATGTCGATTTGAGCATTTAGCGGTCCTCCAACGAGAAAATGACCCGGAGTTAATGCAGCCAAATCATTTGGATTATCTGACATTGGACTGATTGGTCGGGAATTAAGAATACCTTCGATTTCTATTACCACTGTGTCAAGTTCTTCGTAGGTCAATGTTGCAGGCGATACACTTCTCACTAGTAGATATTTTGCTGATTTAACTGCTGCTTCCCATAAACCGCCAAAGTGGGGTGCTCTTGGTGGGATAAAATGAAACGTTATTCCTTTGGAGTTACATTCTTTACTAATTTTTTCATGAGCTGAGGGGTTATAAAGTGATTCTGCCAGCTCTTTAAGTTGGTTTTTTGCGCCAACAAAATTTGTTGCGTTATCGCAATATAGGTTTCTGCAGTGACCTCTTCGACTTATGAATCGTTTTAATGAGCCTATAAAGGCTTCTGTGGTTAAATCGCTTACTAATTCCAAGTGTACAGCCTTAGTAGCGAAACAGCAAAATACAGCGATGTAAGCCTTCTGTGGCCTTTTTCCTCTTGTTTTATAATGGATCCAAAGGGGTCCACAAAAATCAACACCGGCGTTGATGAATGGTCTAGCTGGGGTGACTCGTGTTGATGGCAGGTTCCCCATAATTTGATTAAGTAGTGTTGGCTTAGCTCTCGTACATTTTATGCAATGATGATCGCACTGCCGTCTTTCCTTTTATTGGCCAATACCGTTGTCGTAGATGAGCCAAAAGTGCTTGAGGTCCGCAGTGTCGGTTGTTTTCATGCACCATCTGCATTAATAATTTTGATATCGGATCATTATACGGGATTAACATGGGGTGCTTAGCGTCATACTGCAATGTTGATGATTCCAAGCGTCCTCCTACTCTGATTATGCCATTTATGTCCAAAAATGGAGTGAGATTATTGTATGGACTACCTTTGTTCACCTCATTATATTTCCTTAAATGTTTTATCTCCTCTTCAAAATCTGACTGTTGCATTGCTCGTACGATAATCATTAAGGCTTGCTCCAGTTCCTGGGTTGATAACTCTACTTCCTGTTGTTGCCTGCGTTTTCTGGTATTGTTTATAAATCTGAGGATATAAGCTGTCACTCGTTGCAGTGTCCTGAAGGATCCATTGTGGCGTATCGTGTAGACGATGCTGGTTGAAGTTTCAGTTGTGGTTGTGGCAGCAGTTACTTTCTTCCGTTCTAGGTTAATGTCGTTACAGATTTCTTCACTCTTTGCGGAATTTTGTTTTCAAAGTTCACCTTGCGCGCAAAGAAACATGGGCCCGTAAAACCATAGGGAGTGTTCGGCTAATTTCTTTGGAGATAGACCACGCGATAAGACGTCCGCAGGATTATCCTTTGATCTCACATGTCGCCATTGGTTGGTAACAGTCAACTCTTGTATTGCTGCTATTCGGTTAGCTACGAAAGTTTTTATAATGAAGATTGTGATTGGATCCATGCTAATACAATTTCCGAGTCTGTCCACAAATATGTGGGGGTATCCTCAAGATGTAAATCCTTTTTAACTCTTGAAGTTAACTGAGCAGCCAACAATGCTGCGCATAGTTCCAGGCGAGGTAGGGTTTGGTGTTTTAACGGTGCTACCCGTGATTTTGCACATAGAAGTCTAACTATTATTTGCTTGTTGCTTAAGACTGATCTTATATACACTGCTGTACCATATGCCTTTTCTGAGGCATCAGCAAATGCATGAATTTGTATGTTAGCTGGTTTTTGCCCTTCAAAAATATGCCGAGGCAGCCTTAGATTATCTATGTATTTTAACTCACTGTGAAAAGTCATCCACCTGACGCGAAAGCTTTCTGGCAGTTCATTATCCCAGCCTAGTTTTAGTTTCCACAACTCTTGAATAAACATTTTGGCCGTGACTACAATTGGTGATAGTAAGCCCAAAGGATCAAAAAGCCTAGCTAAGTCCGAGCTTACTGTGCGCTTGGTAATCTGATGAATTTCCCTTAGGCAAACTTTAATGCAGAATTTGTCAACTGTTGGCATCCACGTTAAGCCTAGGGTTTTGACAACTTGGTTCTCGTTGTTAAAGTCAAAATTGACTTCTTGTTGTGTTCCTGTTGTGTTAGTTAATAATTATGGGTGATTCGCGGCCCATTTTTGTAGCTCGAGGCCATGCTGGTTTAGGATATGTTTTAACTCTTTTTGAATCGTTAAAACTGTTTGTAGGCTGTCATCACCTCCGATTCCATCATCCACATAAAAATTGTGAAGAAGGAACTGAGCTCCGTGTGGGTATTTTGCTATATTTGTCTTGCCAATTGTTTGCAGACATTTTGTTGCTAAGTATGGTGCTGACCGCGTTCCATAGGTGATTGTGTTTAGCTGATAGTATTTAACTGGCATTGTTGGGTCTTCCCTCCAGATGATTATTTGAAATTTTCTGTCTTCTTGGTGCATAATGAATACATCTTCTTTATGTCAGTTGTGAAGACAAAACGTGGTAGACGGAAGCGAAGTAAGATTGAAAAGAGATCACTTTGCACTGTGGGTCCTGTGTGCATTATATCATTCAGGGATGTCCCAGTTGAAGTTTTCGTAGAAGCATCAAAAACCACTCGTAATTTGGTCGTGATACTTTCTGGTCTAAGAATGCAGTGGTGCGGGATGATATAATGTGGCGTTGGAAAGGTATTCGTGTTTATCTGTGTCATATGACCCAGTGCTTGATACTCCTTCATGAAATTTACGTATTGGTCCTTTATTTCGGTGGATTTGGACAACCGCCTCTCCAGTGCCAAAAATCTATTGAATGCAATGCTATGCTCCCAATGTATTAGGATTGTCACAAAATGGAATTTTTACAATGAATCTTCCACTCTTGTCAATAGTATGTGTTTGGGCGAAGTGATCTTCGGTATGTCTCTCTGCAATTGATAGGGTTTTACCCACATGGTATAGATTATCCAGCTCCCAAAGTTGGGCAATGGCATTTTCAAGAGTACTTTCGTCTTCAGTGCACATTCCACACACTGCTGCAGCTGATTCAAGTCCTCCTACCTTGCCTGCAATAACCCAACCCAATGATGTGTTTTGGAGGATTGGTAATTCAGGTCCTAGCCTGACCTGACCCACTGACATTAATTGGTGGTAAAATTCTGCACCCAGTAAAATATCTATTTTATCGGGACGATTGAATTCTGGATCTGCTAGGACGATATTTTTTGGAATTGGCCAATGATCTGTATTGATTGGTTGTGATGGTTGAGGAGCAACGATGTGTGTCAGGACTGCGGCTTCGAGTCGCGTATTATAGTTGTTAACACGAGATTGTAATACTATATTTACTCGACGCTGCACTCTAGTATTACTTGATCCAACACCACTGAGGCAGATTGAAGTCGGTTTGGGTGAAATTCCAAGACGCTTTACTAATCGTTCACTGATGAGGTTTAGCTGTGATCCTGAGTCGAGTATTGCTCTGCATTGAATTTCCTTATTATTTGTCGGACCTTAATCATTGCGGTACCAAGAAGGATGTAGCTGTTTGTTCTAGAATGGTTGGAAGTGGCAAGAGATGCTGCATTTCGATTAACTGGAATTGTACTGATTGTTGATGCTACTGATGGCTAGTTGCTATTTTTACCCGAAGTTTGGTTGTGTGGAGCTGGTGTTGTTGAATGATGATTTGCGCCTTCCAGATGAAGAAGGGTGTTATGTTTTTTATTGCACTTCATGCAACTTCTAAGACTGCACATCTTCGCATTGTGGCCGGTTTTTAGACAGTTTACACAGCGTTTTTGTTTTTGAACAAATTGCAGCCTTGATGCTGGTGATTGTTGCAAGAATGTTTTGCATGCAAATAATGGGTGATTTCCATTTTTGCACAGACTGCACTGTGAGATGGCTTGCCGATCTGATGTTATGGAAGTGCACACTCTGGACTTGGAGTGTGCAGATCTTTCCTTATCAGGTATTGATTCCATGGACTGAAAATGCCTTTCCAAAAATTTAAAAAGTCCTTGATTGTTGGCACTTCTCTTGGTTTTGATAAGGATTGCTCGAAGTGCAGCCGAGTAGTTTGGTCTAATCGTTTAAGTAGTAGATGAAGCAATATCGGATCCCATGATGAGGTATCAATGTCAAGATTTTTGAGGGATAACAGACACTCTTGGATTTTGTTATGTAAGGATTTATAATTATCATTTGCAGTCTTGGTTGGAGTATCGACCATCTCCTGAATTAGTTTACTCACCAGTAACCTTCTATTGTCGTAGCGCGTTGTCACTACCGACCATGCTGCTTCAAAGTTTTCTCCAGTTGTGGCGAAATGTTTGATTAGGTTTGAAGGTTCACCCACTAAATGTGTTTTAAGATACCATATTTTTTGGACCTTTGGAATTGACTGCTGAATGATCAGCGATGAGAATAGGTCGTGGAATTCCTTCCACTTAATGTAGTTTCCATCAAATTTCGGCATAGTAATTTTTGGAATTGGTACTGTTGATGAGGCCGATTGCCCGTGGTTGGGCTCATAATGGTTGTTCGGAACTGCGATGGCTGTAAATCTTTTTGATGCTATGCGGACCTCCTTTTCGATTTGGATGAACCTCTGCATATTGTAGCCCTGTAAGATTGGTTCATTACATATTTCAAAAATTTTGTAATGTATACATTGAATGTCTTGCCATAACCTTGTGGCGGCTATGGCATCTTCTTGGGTAAAATCATCTGTTAATAGTCGCTCTACAGATGATATCATGGCTGCCTACCTTCGAATTAACTTCACTAGCTCTTCCGCTGGTGCAGTGGCTTCCTTGGTGAATGCTTCATGATCTTGGTCATTTGAGCAATGGCTCATGTCTTCCCTTGTGGCTTCTACAGGAGCTGTTGTCTGACCATGACTGTATGTGCTGCGGCCCATGTGTGGTTTCGTGGCTCCAAGGTTTAGTATTGATGTTTCAAATACCTCCTTGTATTGCTGCACGAGCTTCATAATTGCTGTGTAATAGTCCTTTTGGAAATAATCATGCTCCAATGGTGGCTGCTCAAGCAATCTGATTCGGTTATCGTTCACTTCAAAATTTGCCCACTCTTCGTCTAACTTTCTTAGTCGTTCTTGAAAGTAGCTGGTGGTAGTCTTTCTGGCAACTGGGTCTTTTTTATAGTTGCGGATTATGGCTTCAATCCGCTGACCAATTTGGTGTTGAGCGGCAACCAATTCAATAAACGAAGACATGATGTCCTTGCCTGCTTTGAGGATAAAACGCTGTGTTCAAAAGAAATAGAAATCCTGTTCCTGATACAGGATCACGTCGGGGTCACCAAAAATGTTAAATTGATTGATTTTGTGTCGAACGTTCTGACAAGCACTTTAACTTGCAGAACCTTATTTTAATTGTTTTCTGGCAAGCACTTTAACCTGCAGAAAATTGAAATAAAAGAATTGTTGAATTTTGCACCGCAGTGGTTTGTTCAGCAACTCACTGTCTAGATTTTATTCATTTTCTTTTATACTAAAATTATGATTACATATGTATAATAATTAAATTACAAAATATGGACAAAATGCTTAACTAAATTATTATTTACACAATAACAAAAAATGCAAACTTAGTTAAAGTGTCATTGGCCTATTAAAGAATAAATTAAATAATGTTTACAAATAAAAAATGCAAGCTTAGTCAAAATGAAGTTGACCTACTAAAGAATAAATAAATAATGTTTACCTAACAGAATGATTGTACATACATGTACATATAATTTAACATTTATTCAAAGAGTACGAATATATATGTGTATAAACATTAAGGCATGAAAGCATGTTTATAAACATTTATTCAAAACAATAAAAAATGTATAAACATCGTCCATACAAAATTCGCAGTTTATGAGATATGCGACCTTAAATACTTATTGAATATGTGGGCGTAGCACCTCGCGTTCTTGACAAAAAGTAGCCTATAGTTCCTTCCAGATATACAGGAAGGTACTGTCAAAACTTCAAGAAAATCGGTCCAGCCGTTTAGCCGTCTATAGACTTCAAACAAACAAACCCACAAACAAATAAACACACATTCATTTTTGTTTATATAGATGTAAAATTCATTAAAAAAACTACATATGTGATGTATAAGTGATATCCAATTCCATTAAGTTTTAGCAAAGAATATGGGTATAAAGAATACGCATTATGTAGAAGTAGCATTACGACCCGCTCTCACCAAAATCTTTTTAAAAAATCATTTCTGGATAAGGGGGGCGGAAGACAGAAGGAAAATACACACACAAAGAAAGAGCGTAATAATGTGTTGCTCTCATCATGAGAGCGTAAAAATGCATTCAGTTGCTTGTCAGCTTCTAAAGGAGAATGTTCATGTCGCTTTTTTCAGACTTCAATTTTACACCCACAGAAATATTACAGTATGATTCACTAATATCAATGAGAAATGATTTAGATTTTTGGAAGAATACTTGCCAAGTTAAATACGGTGTTTTTAGGTTTTTAGCGCAGTACAATTTTTCTATACTTTTCGCTCACATATACATATTATTTGGTTAATAAGTAGACTTGAAAATATTACTAACAATTTTCCACTGGGTTAATATGCCTCTCATAATTTTTATCATGTTCTCTTTATGCCGGCGTCTGAGAATAAGTGATTTAGGAACAGTGTTGCCTTTTTTTGGTTATTTCTAACCAAAATTGGTTATTTTTTTGATCAATGTGTAGTTTTTGGTTTTGTTTATTTTTTTCTTATAAAAAACCTATTTTTTGTTTCATTTTTTATTAATTATAATTTAAACTTGAAAAAAAAATAAAACAAAAGTCTATGAGTTTAATTTTGGTTATATTTTTTCTTATTTGGTGATTTTTTCACAAATGTTGGTTACAAAATTTTTTTCGTGGCAACACTGTTTCAGAAGAATAAATAAAAAATTAGTCAAACAACAAAAACGCACGATGAGAACAATTGAGAACTTTGTTACGCTCTTGGTTTCTTTATCTTTCCCTTCTATCTTCCCTCCCGCGTCGTGAAATATTTTTGAAAAATATTCCAAAATATACCAAAATTCACATTCTTTATACTTTATTTTCTTTGGTTTTATACATCAGGAATCATAGATAGCATACTTTAGGGGTAACTATGCGTATGAGTAATATATTTCAAATGCAATTAAATATTAAGTATGTAGTATGTAGTATACATGGGCATGGCCCCTCGCTCATTTGGAATATCAACATAAAAAGTAGCCTATAACTCCTTCCAGACATACAGGAAGATACTGTGAAAATTTCAAGAAAATCGGTTCAGCCGTTTAGTCGTCTATAAACTTCAAACATACAAACATACAATCAAACACACATTCATTTTTATATATAAGATATTATATTATATTATATTATATTATGTTATATTATATTATATTATATTATATTATATTATATTATATTATATTATATTATATTAGGTTAGGTCGGAGTGGTAGCTCTGATATCACAAAGCTCACTTGAACACGCATAGCGGCCCGTTGTTATGCCACGGGTGAACGCAGTCCCTGTACTGACCAAGTTCCACCAAAATCAGGGAAAAGGAAGAAGTTGGTCAGCGCAAGGGCTGCACAACACAAGCACGACTACCCCGCACTGGAAAACCAGCCAGAAAGTTTGATGAACGAAGCTATATCATTGATGTCAATAGATGATAGCTCCGTTAAGCTAACAAGGAATGGAGAGCCAAATAACCTATACCTACACCTAGCAAGAGACGGGCACTGGCAAAGAAAGTGAACAACAGTCTCCTCTTCCTCAGTGGACCTGCATCCACGGCAGAAGTCGTTGAAAGGGAGCCTCATTCTTTCCACGTGTATACCCATGACGCAATGACCTGTAAGCACGGCCACTGTAGTCGAGATGACATCACGACCAAGACCAAGAAATCGGTTGGTACGCCTTCTATCCATCTTGGGCCAGGTGAGTCTAGCGTTGGAGCAGGACTCCTCATTTACACAGGATAGGTTGGCGTCCCGAAAGAACCTCAGCGCAATGGTCAACTTGACCGAGGCAAGTGGCATACCCAATTCAACAGAAGAGGATTCCGGAAGGAGCGCACCAGCTCTGACGAGCTCGTCGGCCCTACAGTTTCCCGGAATTCCACTGTGCCCGGGGACTCACACCAGAGAGACACTGGTGAAGCGCCCCGAGAGAAGGTCGAGACAGCGGCGACATTCCCTAACGATCCTAGAGTTAATCACGAAACCCGATAGAGACCCTATCGCGGCCTGACTATCAGAGAAGATCGAGACGCGAGTGAAAGGAGCATCGTTGACGAGGATCCATTGAGCGGTCCGGTAAATTGCCATCACTTACGCCTGAAACACACTGCAGTCGTCCGCAGACGGAGAGAAATATTTAGGTTCAGTTTCCCAGAGTAGACACCGCTTCCAACCCCATTATCGAGTTTAGAGCCGTCGGCATATATATATCCAGGACTTCCGGGGGACGACCGTATTAGGATTCCAGTCATCCCTACTTGGAATCAGAGAGTGGAGTGAAATGAGCTCTACATCCTGGGCTGCTAGTCGATGGAGCAGAGCGGCGGAGGCGGTTTTAGAGTGTTGCAAGTTAATTTGGATGACTCTCAGCATTGGACAGAGAATCAACCATTGTCACATCAGCGTCCCCTTCGTCCGACAACGAAGAGGTTGCGCCTGCGTGAATATCAATGCCGTCGAAGAATTCCCCCACCAGCTCAGAGTTGGACTTCTTGCTGGATGAGGAGCGTCGAGAAGAACGGCTGCACACGCTTCCACATTCGACGTCTTCGGAGGGGTCCAGGGGTGGGGTCGGATGGAGTAGGGTCAGATGGGGTAGAGTTCTGTGGGATGGGTTGCGATGGGACGGGATTTTCGGGGATGGGAGTGACTCCTCATTCAGGATGATCACCGCCTCGCGGTAATCACCCCACTGGTCAGCAACTTTAGCCACCCTCCAGTTATGAGTGGGAAGTCGGTGTTGGTTTCCGGGTCTGATGGTCCGGTCGGAATTCTCGTCTTAGAACGGGGGCGGTTAGAAATCCGGTCTGGAGGGATGGCAGCAAGCCTAGCTCCTGGCCAGACTTCACCAATCCTACTGATAGCCTCCTTATAGAGCTCCATAGAACAGAGGTCAGAGCAAGCCACCAGCTTGATGTGCCCCTGATACCACCCCGCATCAGTGCAGCTGGGTGAGGGGCCAGGATTGGAGTTCATTACTCCAAGGAAGAGCGCATGTTCCACCAGCTTCCACTTAGTGGGAGCAATGGAACCATCAGGGTGGCTCTGGTCAATGACCGCCCAGGTCAGACCTTCCATTAATACCTCACTGAGAGGCTTAGAAGGTTTGCAGGGGTCAGGACGTTTAGGTTGCGTCGACGAACGGTGTCTTGTAGAGGGGGGATGTTAGAGTTGGTCACCTTAGAGCGTTTGGGAGGCTGGAGTGGAGCGTTTAGCTCGATTGATCTTTGCCTCTTTGGGGCCGTCTCGGACAGGCGGGGGGCGATCATTACGATGGGCCTTAGCCCAGGCAAGGCGATTCTTCTCGCCCTCTGAGAGGAGAGCCGGGTCGGTCGAGCCAAATTTCGCAATGATACGCATGGCTGATCTGCGAGTTCTATATGCGCTCACGCTAGCACTCACGGTATTCTTGACGACTGAAGATGGATTGGTGCCAGGGACTTGCGCGCCAGACTTGTCTGCCAATGCCTTAGCGGCAGCCGAAGAGTGCGAGGCCATATTCGCAGCAGCCTTAGAGAGAAGACGGAGCCTCGGTAGAAGGTGCCAGGGCAGGAGGTGTGGCGACACTAGGGACCGGCTTCGGAGCCGAAGCCTTGTGTGCCAAGCGGAGTTTTACCGAAGTAGAAACTTGGGCCTTAGCTTTCGAGGTAGGGGCAGCTGTATTTTTGACAGGTG
The DNA here is from genome assembly GCA_930367235.1 of Sarcophaga rosellei. NCBI lineage: Eukaryota > Metazoa > Arthropoda > Insecta > Diptera > Sarcophagidae > Sarcophaga > Sarcophaga rosellei. Next base: position 41,152,284 of record OV884021.1, on the reverse strand, counting down.
CCTGCCTATAGAGGGTTGTGCGTCCACCGGTCACAGTAGATGCTTTGCGCCCGCCAACCTGAGTTAGCGCTGGTTTGAGTCTTGGGTTGGGTTGGTTGGTCGAATTCATTGCAAGAGGATCCCCACTCAAAGCCGCTATCCTTGCCCGCAAAGTGTAGTTACCCATAAGTGGTCCCGTGGTTATCTATGCAAGCAGGGAGGTCACGCGAGGGTTGGAACCAGATTATGGGGACAGATGATCAGAGCCAGACCGGGTACTAATCGGGAGTCTTCTCAACCGAACCTACACCATCAACTCAACGGCGACGGACAAGGAACGTACTTTGAGGCCTGCCAGGGTTTTAAGGGGACGGGGGCAGCTGTAGCCCTAGCCTGGAGCCGTTCACACAGCGGGTTTCACTCCGGTGCTACCGTGAATACACAACTAGGTCCAGAAAGCTACAGCCACCAGCTCAGGCCAATCAAATCAGAAACAGGGAGGGAGAGCGTGGTCAGAAGAAAGAAAAGGGTCGCGCCAAAGAGGGCGTCAGCCATAGTCACCCCGGCTGAGAGGGAGGTGTTTATTGACTCCCCAGTCTAGATCCGTAGTGTTCCGTTGAAGAGCAGGGTCATCTCAAGCAGGCTGTGACGATGTCACGCACTAACGGTCGTGATAGGGTTGAGGCTGGAGGCTCCGATGGAGCTATGATCTCATATCCCTATCCTGCGGAAACCGTTTATATTATGTTATATTATATTATATTATATTATACTATATTATATTATATTATATTATATTATATTATATTATATTATATTATATTATATTAAATTGTATTATTTTGTATTATATTATATTATATTATATTATATTATATTATATTATATTATATTATATTATAAGTATATATTTATATATTATATTATATTATATATATTTATATATTATATTATATTATATAATTATATTATATTATATTTTATTATAGTATATTATATTATATTATAAAGGGTCCGTCATCTAAAGTTATTTTTTAACCTAGTGCTTATTTCGTGAATGATAACATGTCTGATTTGACAGATAATTAGTTTTATCCTTCCGCTGAACGAATATGGTTGTGTATACGCTTGAACAACGCTGGGAAATATTTGGACATTACTTTGAAAATCATGGTAATGTTGCAGAATGTGTGCGAAAATTGCGTACTGGCAGCCATTTGAATGAAATTATTTTCCATTATTAACCGGGAGGATTGTACTTTCAAATAAAAAAGAAATTTGAGAAAATATTCAGTAGTTTTTTTTAAAGCATTTTCAAAAGAAAAAAGTTATTTGGCGGACCCTTTATTATATTATATTATATTATAATATATTATATTATATTATATTATATTATATTATTGTTTATGATTGTTTATGATTTGTCTGTTTAGCTGGTTCTTTTTTGTTCTTTTAATTTTGTTTTTGAGTTAAATAAAATCCTTTTGTTTTTGTAATTTTAATTTATTTAATTTATTGAATTCAATGTTTTGTTCGTATGTGTCTTTTTATTTTGTTTTTTGTTGACAAAATAATTTTTTATGTATTTGAAAAAAAGGATCACAATTTTTTTTCTTGTCTTAAATTTCTTTCACTTTGTTTTATATGTTTTGTTAACACTTTGTTCTTTAATATTTGACTGTCGAAACTAGAGTGAATACATAAGCGAATGTTTAAATGCTTGTTATCGATATTAAAGTAAAGAATAAAGGAGAATACAAATTAAGCAAAAATAGTATATAATAATAAAAAGGACCGTTAGTATTAAAGGGTATTCCTTTTAAGAGTGCCAACATTAAACATTCCGGCCCCCATGACTTGGTGAAGTTTACCACAGGTTTTGAACAGGTCCTATTTGCAGGTTGTGGGTCGGTAAGTTGTAAAGCCTCATGAACTAGTGTATTGTGAAGTTGACAGATATGGCATCATGATGTACGTAAACATATACCGCAAGAAAATTTGTCAATGTCTGGGGCGTTGAGATTGTTGGGATGCCATACCTGTAAGTATAAAATTAGAACAATATTAGTGTATGTAAATGATTAAGGGTTATACTAATTTGCAAACAAAACCACAATTTTTGTAATTGGTCCGGTGATGACTCTATTTTTAGTTTTGATGTCAACAACTCTACAGTTCTGGTCGGGTCCAAGATAGGTTTTGAGGATTCGGCCCATTTGCCATTCATTAGGCGGCAAGTTGTTGTTTTTGACGACTACCAAATCGTTGATTTTAACGTTGTCCCTCTGAATCTTCCGTTTGTGTCTGCGATGAAGTTCAACTAAATATTCGGACTTCCATCTTTGGCAAAATGAGTGGTAGATGACCTTTAGACGTTTCCAGCGGTTGATGAGACTCAGATTTTCGCTGCTTATATCTGGTTCAGCTGGGGTCAATAATGCACTACCAATAAGGAAGTGTCCAGAGGTCAATGGATTAAGGTCATTTGGGTCATCGCTAGCAGGACTTAAGGGTCTAGAGCAGTGGTGGTAAATGGTAAATTATTGTAGTTTGGTACGTCCGTTTCGTCAACATTAAATTTTAAAAAAAAAATCTGCTTTTAATTGCAATAATTTTAAAGTCCTATCATTCGCTTTAATGTGGTCGAAAAATCCATCGCTAGCCTCGTAATGTCTTTTTATAAAAAAAAAAAATTACGACATAAAGTGCGATAACACACAATACATTTTGCATTACCATCCATATTCTCTACAAAAAAAAATCATATTCCCAATTTTCAACAAACATTTTGCTGCGTGTATTTGCAAAAAACAAAAAATCATTCAAAAAATTTGCGTAGCGTGGTCTTGCTTCATCAAGTGCTAAACGTCAACTGATTTGATTTTGTTCTCTGAGATGAACACAAAACAACAAACAAAGCAACAAACACACGATCATTATAAGAAACCACACAAGTAAGCTTATAGTGTACGTGTGCCAACGGAGCGTCAGCAGATTTTTCTTCGCCTATCACATGTGATAGGAAATTTCGATTTTGAGCATCACTGGTCTAGAGTTTAGGCACGATTCTATACGAGCGAGAATTGTTGATAGCTCTTCAAATGTGAATTTAATGTTCGGTATCATCTTTTTGAGGTGAGTTTTGAATGATTTTACACCGGCTTCCCAAAGGCCGCCCATGTGTGGGGCTCCTGGGGGAATAAACTTCCAGTTAAGGTTTTGATGACTAAAATGATCGGTCACTTGATTTTGAAGAGTCTTTATGAATTCTAGACGGTCTTTTCTTAATAGTTCTGCTGCTCCGACGAAATTTCTTCCATTGTCTGAGTAAATGAGTGCGGGACATCCACGTCTTCTTATGAAGCGGTAAAATACGGCTAGGAACGATTGGGTCGATAAATCACTTGCTGCTTCAAGATGTATAGCTTTTATGGCGAAGCATACAAATATGCATATGTACCCTTTTGTGATAAGACACGCTCGGCCTGTGAAATTTTTGATATCAAAGGGTCCTGCGTAATCTAATCCAGTTGTAGCAAAGGGTCTTGATAATGTTGTGCGTTCTGGTGGTAATGAAGCCATGATTTGATTTTGTGTCTGTTTTTTGTACAAAACACAAGTTTTACAGTTGTGAATTACACTTTTGACCAAGGGTTTCAATCTGAATATCCAATATTCTGTGCGTAAGACTCGAGTCATTAGTTGATTTTCCCCATGAAGGGTAATTTTATGTGTAAATTCCATTAGTAATTGTGATAACTTCGAGCTATGAGGTAGCAATATTAGATAGCGTTCACTATAGGTTAATGCTTGTGATTGAGCGAGTCGCCCATTGGCTCTAATAATTCCATGGCGATCCATGAAAGGATTTAAGGTCAAAAGATTGCTAGTTGGGGATATTTTCTGCTTAAGTTTTAAATGTTTGTACTCATCTGGAAAATGATTTTGTTGAGTTAATATGATGAGTCGATGTGTGACGAAATCTATTTCTTCTCGGGTGATTTCTGCTGAAGATACGCGAAGATGGTTTCGGTTAGTTCCAGTATTTCTCCATAATCGTATGACATAAGCGAGCACTCGATAAGCGCGTGATAGGTCTGAGAATCGATTTAATGGGTCTTCGCGTGTTGTGGTCGTAAATGCTTTTACGGTTTTAGCTTCTAAGTTTGTGTCACCTATTTGTGTTGTTTTCGGCCATTGATTTTTAGACAATTTTAGCCAGGAGGGTCCAAACCACCATAGTTTGTGGTTTTCCAGTTCTTGTGGAGTACATCCTCGGCTTGCTACATCTGCTGGGTTATCTTTTGAGTCGATATGTTGCCAATTTTGATTTCCAACCTTATCTAGGATTTCAGAAACACGATTTTCAACGAAAGCGTTCCATGAGCAAGGGGGTTTCTTTGACCAGGACAGCACGATTGTTGAGTTGGTCCAATAATATGCCTTGATATTTTGAATTTGAAGATTTAGTATAAGTCCCCATGCAGGGTTTGCCAATAATACAGATCCACACAGTTCTAAGCGGGGCAAAGATATTTGCTTAATTGGAGCTACACGGGTTTTTGAAGCCAGAAGAAATGTGAATACTGAATTTTCTGACTGTATCCGAACATAAAGGGTCGCTGAATAGGCTTTTTCTGAAGCGTCACTGAAACCGTGAATTTCCACATTACAACTCGGGCTAAGTTGGATCCAACGGGGAATTTTCAATATATTTATTGCGGGGCAGTTTTTTATGAATTTTTGCCACTGTAGACAAGTCAAGGGTTTTAGTATGTCATCCCAGTCGACTTTATCTAACCAAATCTGTTGCATAATTAGTTTTGCTTCAACTATTATTGGGGCTATCCATCCACAAGGGTCAAAGAATTTGGCAATTGTCAATAAAACTTCTCTTTTGCTGTAGTTTTCTTTTAATTTGATTTTAACCAATCGAGAGGTAGTAGGGTCTCATTTGGTAAATCTTGTATAACTCGTGGGTCATTTGATGTCCATTTCATCAGGTCAAATCCAGCTGATTTTAAAACTGTTGTAAGTTCTTCTCTTGATTTGATGGCGTCGATTAATGTGTGACCACCTGCTAAAACATCATCCACATACATACTTGGTTGTAGAGTTTTTGATGCGAGAGGGTGAGTTGTTTTTACATCTTCAGCTAGTTGAAGTAGGGTTCTAATGACCAGAAACGGGGCGCAGTTGACTCCAAAAGTCACTGTCAGGAGTTCGTAATCCTCAGTAGGATCCTTTTCTGTTTGCCGAAATAATATCCTTTGATATTTGGTTTGAGTCGGGTCAATGAGTATCTGCCGATACATTTTTGTGATATCTGCGTTGTACACAAAACGGAAGAATCTCCACTTCAATATCAGAAGCACTAAGTCCTATTGAAGTATGGGTCCTTGATATAATATGTCATTCAAACTCTTCTTGTTCGAAGACGGGCTCGAAGCGTTGAAAACTACTCTAAGTTTCGTTGTCAGCCTTTCGGGTTTTATTACTGCGTCATGCGGCAGGTAATAATTTGGGTTTGTGTTGATTTCCAGGGGAGAGACTTTCCTCATATGTCCTAACTCGAGGTACTCAACAATTACTTGGTCGTATTGTTTTTTGAGTTCGGGTTTCTGGCTAAGCGTGCGTTCCATTCTCAAGAACTGTGAAAGTTGATTGTGAACCAGGGTCGATGATTGCTCTTGCCTGATACTTTTCGCCTCTAGTTTCGATCAGTATAATTGCAGTAAATAACAAGGTCTCTTTCTCGTTGGGAGTTTGATTGGCATGTTTGCTCTCTTGTAGTGTCAAGGAAGTGATATTTGGGATGGAAACGCTTGATGCTGATGTGGACTGTATGTTATTGTTTTGTGCTGCGATGCTCCTGCTTGTTTGGGTCGCGTCACAATTCTGAACTAAAGTCTGGGTTTCTGATCCCTTATGTAAGAAAGTGTTGTGTCTTTGCTTACATAATTTACAACTGAATTTACTTTTACAGTCTTTGACACTGTGTTCAATAGAGAGGCAATTGTAACTCGTACAATGTGAATTCTGTCGTTAATATTCTTCTCTAAGAACTGTCACAACGCACACCTGTTTGGTAACAAACAGTCTTCATATAAATAAAAATTGTTACAATCGCAATCTGAAAATTAAAACTTCGTTTTTTGTGCACTCATCTCATCTCATCTCTCTAAAGGTAAGTTACTCTAACCAACCTTAAAAAGAAATAAATAATAATATTTCTTTCTCCTTTCTCTTTCCTTTAACCCTAATTATAATTACACGCGAGTAATTATAATAACAACTTCTCTTCGAAAGATTGGCCCAATTGCTTCAATCCCTACATTCCAATCTTTTGAAAGAGAATTTGTTTTACAAATAACACCAGTTATTTCACACCATGAAGATGAGATGAGATGAGTGCACAAAAAACGAAGTTTTATGTTTCAGATTGCGATTATAACAATTTTTATTTATATGAGGACTGTTTGTTACCAAACAGGTGTGCGTTGTGACAGTGAGTTTTTTCCCACTTGTAGATTTTATTCTCTAACAAGTTGAGGTTACGGCACACAATTAAGGGATGTGAAAAGCCCAACCTTTTCATTGATCATAGACATTTGGACCACCTGCTTGTGCTTAAAGGTTTTATATTTTTTGACTCAGTTACGTTTTGGGTCGTGTTTTTTTCTAAAAATAAGGGACAGGATCGTAGTGAGTGTGTGTCGTTGCAGTACTGACATTTCTCTCTCGTTGTGGATGAGTTTTTGTTTTTCCTGTTATCACCTGGTTTCGATATATTCGTTTGTAGTGAGCTGATATTTCTTCTAATAGTTGGCGATTTCGTGACCTCAGGGACATTTTGGGTAAATTTATTTTTTGAAACGGTATTTTCCACTGACTCTAAAGTCTAGAACTTATGGGACCGAAATTTATCGAATTCAGTCCAGGTGGGGATTTCCGCGCAGTCTTCCCGAGAATCCTCAAACTCCTGCACCAAACTTCTCGGAACTTTTTGAAAGCAAATATATATCAGGAACGACTCCCATGTTCTTGTGTCGACGCCTAACATGTTAAGGGTCTGTCTACAATCATTTATTGTGCGCTGTAGTTTTTTAATTGATGAACCTGCATTTACAGTTGCATGAGGGAGGTCTAAAATTATCTTATATTGTTCATCAACCTGCATCCATTTGTTCTCATAACGGCCTACCAAATTCTTCCAAGCTAGGGTGAAGCCGTCATTTATCAAGGGTGTGTGAGCAATTATCTCTATTACCTCGCCGCTAGTTTTTTGGGTCAAGTAGAATAATCTCTCGACATTACTGATTCTTGAGTTTTTGATGTATATAGCCGTAAATAAATCACGAAAACTGGGCCACAATTTACAATCGCCATAAAATATATCGGTGTCGCAGGGAGGGAGTCTTATTGACAAACTTTCATTTTCCTGAGGGATGGTCGATTGACGTTCTGTTTTTCCTACAGAGTCAGATAGCGCCTGAATTTCCGCGTTAATAGACGACAGACACATTTTGTATTCCGATAGAGTCCGTTGGTATCTTTCCCTAAGTTTCTTAATATCCATTGGTTTATCACCTTCCATTTCTATATCTCTACATTCCTCATAGGACCTTTTCACTTGGGTTCAGAGCGAGTCTAATTCTACACGTAGAACTTGTAATGCGTGAACATTATCCTCAGCATGACTTGCCGAAAAAACACTCGCAAATTCGATTAAATCGTTAGTGCAATTGGAAAATTTTCTAAGAGCCATCTTGAAATATTTATTTAAGGAGAGGTGATAAAATTTGTGAATAAAATTGGGTCAAAAAATGCCTGCCAGCGATTTTATAACAAGAATTATCAAAAATAATAATTAATTTCCAGATTAATTATTAATGTGAAGGTATTTTGATTCCCCAGTAATTTTTTCAAAAGAAGTATGGGTGGTAACCCTTTTTGTTTCTCTACTTATTATTTAACAGCGACAAAAAATTCCAAGAGCGAACGTATGTAATAAAGAGTTTGCGTTTCTCTTTATTGTATTTGATTATATATATATTATTTTATTTTTTTTTGTACTTACTCGTTGCTGTTGGGTCTTCTTTATTTGAGTCGCTGCTTTCTAGTTTGATTCTTTTCTTGTATGTTGGGTCTGCTGTTGTATTTTTGTGTCTCTTTTGTTCTGCCACTGCACTTGTGGATTGTATTTTCTCCAAAAAAATCAAACTGTTTTTGTACCGTTATGAATTTTGTGTGTCTATTAATATTTTTCAATTTTTAGGGAATTTTTTGTTTTTGTAAAATACAATACACTATATACGGTTCGAAGTGACCAAAAAATGTTTATGATTTGTCTGTTTAGCTGGTTCTTTTTTGTTCTTTTAATTTTGTTTTTGAGTTAAATAAAATCCTTTTGTTTTCGTAATTTTAATTTATTTAATTTATTGAATTCAATGTTTTGTTCGTATGTGTCTTTTTATTTTGTTCACAAAATTATTTTTTATGTATTTGAAAAAAAGGATCACAATTTTTATTCTTATTTTAAATTTCTTTCACTTTGCCTTATATGTTTTGTTAACACTTTGTTCATTAATGTTTGACTGTCGAAACTAGAGTGAATACATAAGCGAATGTTTAAATGCTTGTTAGCGAAATTAAAGTAAATAATAAAGGAGGATACAAATTAAGCAAAAATAGTATATAATAATAAAAAGGACCGTTAGTATTAAAGGGTATTCCTTTTAAGAGTGTCAACATTAAACAATTATATTATACTATATATTATATTATATTATATTATATTATATTATATTATATTATATTATATTATATTATATAATATTATATTATATTATATTATATTATATTATATACTATTATATTATATTATATTGTTACGCAAATGGAAACGACCTAATATCGTTTCCCAAGAAAACATCGTTTAACACCAGCGATAAACAAAAGCCAAACAAATGCATACAACGATCAACACATGCATATACCAACAAAGTCAGTATAAGAAAAGGAGACAGACAAGTATGAAAGCAACTACAACGTGGACAAAATACACAAACAACAATGTGGTCGCAATAGAGTTCTGTAGAAGGCGAGAACATGAACCTTCCACATCGAGAACGTTCATCATACTGATTTTGCGGACATATAAAAAGGCGAGTCATAGCAGGCGGCAGTTAATTATAACTCAGCCAGTCTTGTGTGAAGACAAGTTGTGTTCGAAGTCATCTGTACACTAGTATAAGTGTTGCTTACAAAAAGGTTGTAAGTAGAGAAATAGAATAGTGAACAAGCAATTTGTTGTTGTATAGTGAAGTTGTATATTGTGGCTAGGGTAGCCAGATTTGGAATTCGGAAAAACAGTACACTGAGTACAAAAAACCAGTACAAATAATGAAAAAACAGTACGCTTTTTAGATAGATAGACATACATATGTATATAAAAAGTTACAATGTTATATTTTTTCTTTTCAAAGTACAAAATAGTTTTGTATATTACTTTTTAAAGTTATTTATTACTTTTTTATATGTTTTAAAATGCCATTCTTCCTATCTTCTGTTTTTAAAAAATTGTAAAATTCATTACAATTGTATTCATAGTTTATTTTTAAAATTAATTCACATCGTGTCGGCACGTGACGAAGCATTTCACTCCATTCCAGTTCACACAACTCGAACATTTCTTTTAGACTTGAAGTCTTCTTTGTTGATGAGCTAAATTTGTTAAAAACTTTTATTACAATATTCTCTATATCGAGTTTTAAAAGTTTCAATCCATTCTTGAATGGATTACTAATGACATGACACAGACATCCGATACCGATGATATCTGGATTATTTTCTTTAAGCTTAACAAAAACACTTTGTTTGCATTCGAATTTAACATTTGCATTATCTGCACAAAAGCTGGTGACGTTGGCCAAGTTTAAATTTCTGCCTTCCAATTTAGACTTCAACGAATCAGCAATATCTTTTAACATTTCGGAATTTGACTCATAAAAGTTCAAAAGTTTTGTATTTACTCCCGTATGCCTAGAAAAGTATCGGATGACAACCGGAAAGCTTTTAATATTTCCTTTGTTTGACACATCGGTTGAAATAGAAAAGGGGGATCATCATTCAAGTCCTTTCGAATAGTTTCAATAGAATACTTCGCCAAACTATTAGAAGCGATCTTCGATAACTTTGTATTACCACATGTAAAATTAGAACCTACATTTGAGTCTGGAAACATTTGTTTAAAAAGCTTACTACTGCAGTCTGAGGATTGGTAGCTGTGGCTATGTATGATGGTATGATAGACGAAAGCTACCTCTGCCATTAAACTTGACCCTCTTGCTCCTTCTATTTCTTTATTCGAACTATTGTTAAAAAAAACTACTTACAGGCTTTTGTTGATAGCTTCCTAAATTCCGCATATGTTTTGCTGTCTTCATATGGCGTTTAATATCAGTAATACCGCCATTTACATTTGGCATTGGAATCCTCGTTAGCTCAGAACAAAATTTTTTGTTCTAAAATATTAAAATAGAGACATGTTTTGTATGGCTACATAAAAAGCATTTAAGAAAAAACAGTACAAAAACAGTACAAATGGTAAAAAAACAGTACATTTGTGTACTGATTTGAGTGTTGTGAATAAAGCAGTACAATTGAAAAAAATCAGTACATGTACTGTTAAAAACAGTACGTCTGGCACCCCTAACTGTGGCACACAAAATAGTGTGAATAATAAAGAGTCTTATTGAAACGAAACACATATTTGTTTTCAAATTGGTTTGCAATCAACGAACTCATAATCTAAACGTTTTTAAAAAGGTAAAAACATAACAATTGGGTCAGAAGTGGGATTGCAAAATCTAAAAGTAAAAATAAATAAATAAATAAGAAGAAAAAAAGAAGAAAATCTAAATTAAACTCTCCGATCTAAAAGTGGAACGGCTTAAACGAGAGTTGGGTAAACTCGAAGCTGCCAACAATGGGCACGAAGAATGAATTGCAGAACACCTGCTTAACACCGGTTAAGGGAACACCTGCAGCTTCAAGGCATTGACATCGATTCCTACGATTTCGAGGATGAAGAGGAACGAGAGTTAAAGGCTCCTGCAACCCCTAGGGGTGTTGACATAAATTCGTTGCTAGCTGCTATGATGGAGAAAATGCAAGTAGCAAACCAAAAGCTATTTGCTGACGCACAAGAAGCTTCTAGAGCAGAAAATCAGAAACTTCTGGCTGAAGTGCAAGAGTCGCGGCAAGATTGTGAACGAAGAATGGAAAAAATACAAGCAGCAATTTTGACAAAAACTGAAAAGGAGCTCGAAGCGACAAGCTGCAGGAAATACATGGTTAAACGATGCTGTGTACAGGATACAGAAAGCGAGCGTCCCCCGAACAAAAATGAAGGTGTACACGTAGAGCGACAATCAAAATACGGAAGAAGAAATAATGAGCCTATTCGGGACGAACATGCTTAAGTGGGCGGTAGTTTTACGCAATAGGAAACGACCTAATATCGTTTCCCAAGAAAACATCGTTTAACATAAACAAAAGCCACACAAATACATGCAACGATCAACACATGCAAATTAAGAATCTGGATTCTTAAGATAGTAAAAAATAATTACTTCAAAAATACAGTGGTATTTTGAAGCGTTCTTTATTAATATTTTCTATATTGAGTTTACTTACGAACTAGCGAGCGAAAGTATTTACACTTCTTTTTATACTTTCGTTCTATCTTAAAATTATTCTTAAACATATTTTTCTTATCGACATTTTCTTTATTCTTAAACTATTTTATCGTTATTTATTATTTGTGATATTTTTATAATATTTGTGTATTTATGATATTCATTGTTTACAATGTTTGTATCTTTCTTTGTTATCTATCTGACCTTGGAATTAATAATATTTTCCAGGTCTAATTACTTTGTTTACATAATATGTTTGTGATTTAAATATGTCTTATCTGTAATATTATTTTCTTCGTTACAATATATCTTATTTCTAATATTATTTTCTTTGTTTTATAAAAATAACTACCGTAGCTCTTAACTTGCATATACCAACAAAGTCAGTATAAGAAAAGGAGACAGACAACTATGAAAGCAACAACAATGTGGTCGCAATAGAGTTCTCTAGAAGGCGAGAACACGAACCTTCCACATCGAGAACGTTCATAATACTGATTTCGCGAACATATACAACGTTCAACACATGCATATGCCAACAAAGTCAGTATAAGAAAAGGAGACAGACAGGTATGAAAGCAACTACACCGTGGACAAAATACACAAACAACAATGTGGTCGCAATAGAGTTCTGTAGAAGGCGAGAACATGAACCTTCCACATCCAGAACGTTCATCATAGCAGGCGGCGGTTAGTTATAACTCAATCAGTCTTGTGTGAAGACACGTTGTGTTCGAAGTCACAGTCAGCTTGTTGTGAAGATCTCTGATATAGATCTGTACACTAGTATAAGTGTTGCTTACAAAAAGGTTGTAAGCAGAGAAATAGAATAGTGAACAAGCAATTTGTTGTTGTATAGTGAAGTTGTACACTGTTGCACACAAAAGTAGTGTGAACAATAAAGAGTCTTATTGAAACGAAACACATATTTGTTTTCATTTTGGTTTGCAATCAATGAACTCATAATCTAAACGTTTTTAAAAAGGTAAAAACGTAACAGTATTATATTATATTATTTTTAAAACAGTACGCTTTTTAGATAGATAGACATACATATGTATATAAAAAGTTACAATGTTATATTTTTTCTTTTCAAAGTACAAAATAGTTTTGTATATTACTTTTTAAAGTTATTTATTACTTTTTTATATGTTTTAAAATGCCATTCTTCCTATCTTCTGTTTTTAAAAAATTGTAAAATTCATTACAATTGTATTCATAGTTTATTTTTAAAATTAATTCACATCGTGTCGGCACGTGACGAAGCATTTCACTCCATTCCAGTTCACACAACTCGAACATTTCTTTTAGACTTGAAGTCTTCTTTGTTGATGAGCTAAATTTGTTAAAAACTTTTATTACAATATTCTCTATATCGAGTTTTAAAAGTTTCAATCCATTCTTGAATGGATTACTAATGACATGACACAGACATCCGATACCGATGATATCTGGATTATTTTCTTTAAGCTTAACAAAAACACTTTGTTTGCATTCGAATTTAACATTTGCATTATCTGCACAAAAGCTGGTGACGTTGGCCAAGTTTAAATTTCTGCCTTCCAATTTAGACTTCAACGAATCAGCAATATCTTTTAACATTTCGGAATTTGACTCATAAAAGTTCAAAAGTTTTGTATTTACTCCCGTATGCCTAGAAAAGTATCGGATGACAACCGGAAAGCTTTTAATATTTCCTTTGTTTGACACATCGGTTGAAATAGAAAAGGGGGATCATCATTCAAGTCCTTTCGAATAGTTTCAATAGAATACTTCGCCAAACTATTAGAAGCGATCTTCGATAACTTTGTATTACCACATGTAAAATTAGAACCTACATTTGAGTCTGGAAACATTTGTTTAAAAAGCTTACTACTGCAGTCTGAGGATTGGTAGCTGTGGCTATGTATGATGGTATGATAGACGAAAGCTACCTCTGCCATTAAACTTGACCCTCTTGCTCCTTCTATTTCTTTATTCGAACTATTGTTAAAAAAAACTACTTACAGGCTTTTGTTGATAGCTTCCTAAATTCCGCATATGTTTTGCTGTCTTCATATGGCGTTTAATATCAGTAATACCGCCATTTACATTTGGCATTGGAATCCTCGTTAGCTCAGAACAAAATTTTTTGTTCTAAAATATTAAAATAGAGACATGTTTTGTATGGCTACATAAAAAGCATTTAAGAAAAAACAGTACAAAAACAGTACAAATGGTAAAAAAACAGTACATTTGTGTACTGATTTGAGTGTTGTGAATAAAGCAGTACAATTGAAAAAAATCAGTACATGTACTGTTAAAAACAGTACGTCTGGCACCCCTAACTGTGGCACACAAAATAGTGTGAATAATAAAGAGTCTTATTGAAACGAAACACATATTTGTTTTCAAATTGGTTTGCAATCAACGAACTCATAATCTAAACGTTTTTAAAAAGGTAAAAACATAACAATTGGGTCAGAAGTGGGATTGCAAAATCTAAAAGTAAAAATAAATAAATAAATAAGAAGAAAAAAAAGAAGAAAATCTAAATTAAACTCTCCGATCTAAAAGTGGAACGGCTTAAACGAGAGTTGGGTAAACTCGAAGCTGCCAACAATGGGCACGAAGAATGAATTGCAGAACACCTGCTTAACACCGGTTAAGGGAACACCTGCAGCTTCAAGGCATTGACATCGATTCCTACGATTTCGAGGATGAAGAGGAACGAGAGTTAAAGGCTCCTGCAACCCCTAGGGGTGTTGACATAAATTCGTTGCTAGCTGCTATGATGGAGAAAATGCAAGTAGCAAACCAAAAGCTATTTGCTGACGCACAAGAAGCTTCTAGAGCAGAAAATCAGAAACTTCTGGCTGAAGTGCAAGAGTCGCGGCAAGATTGTGAACGAAGAATGGAAAAAATACAAGCAGCAATTTTGACAAAAACTGAAAAGGAGCTCGAAGCGACAAGCTGCAGGAAATACATGGTTAAACGATGCTGTGTACAGGATACAGAAAGCGAGCGTCCCCCGAACAAAAATGAAGGTGTACACGTAGAGCGACAATCAAAATACGGAAGAAGAAATAATGAGCCTATTCGGGACGAACATGCTTAAGTGGGCGGTAGTTTTACGCAATAGGAAACGACCTAATATCGTTTCCCAAGAAAACATCGTTTAACATAAACAAAAGCCACACAAATACATGCAACGATCAACACATGCAAATTAAGAATCTGGATTCTTAAGATAGTAAAAAATAATTACTTCAAAAATACAGTGGTATTTTGAAGCGTTCTTTATTAATATTTTCTATATTGAGTTTACTTACGAACTAGCGAGCGAAAGTATTTACACTTCTTTTTATACTTTCGTTCTATCTTAAAATTATTCTTAAACATATTTTTCTTATCGACAATTTCTTTATTCTTAAACTATTTTATCGTTATTTATTATTTGTGATATTTTTATAATATTTGTGTATTTATGATATTCATTGTTTACAATGTTTGTATCTTTCTTTGTTATCTATCTGACCTTGGAATTAATAATATTTTCCAGGTCTAATTACTTTGTTTACATAATATGTTTGTGATTTAAATATGTCTTATCTGTAATATTATTTTCTTCGTTACAATATATCTTATTTCTAATATTATTTTCTTTGTTTTATAAAAATAACTACCGTAGCTCTTAACTTGCATATACCAACAAAGTCAGTATAAGAAAAGGAGACAGACAACTATGAAAGCAACAACAATGTGGTCGCAATAGAGTTCTCTAGAAGGCGAGAACACGAACCTTCCACATCGAGAACGTTCATAATACTGATTTCGCGAACATATACAACGTTCAACACATGCATATGCCAACAAAGTCAGTATAAGAAAAGGAGACAGACAGGTATGAAAGCAACTACACCGTGGACAAAATACACAAACAACAATGTGGTCGCAATAGAGTTCTGTAGAAGGCGAGAACATGAACCTTCCACATCCAGAACGTTCATCATAGCAGGCGGCGGTTAGTTATAACTCAATCAGTCTTGTGTGAAGACACGTTGTGTTCGAAGTCACAGTCAGCTTGTTGTGAAGATCTCTGATATAGATCTGTACACTAGTATAAGTGTTGCTTACAAAAAGGTTGTAAGCAGAGAAATAGAATAGTGAACAAGCAATTTGTTGTTGTATAGTGAAGTTGTACACTGTTGCACACAAAAGTAGTGTGAACAATAAAGAGTCTTATTGAAACGAAACACATATTTGTTTTCATTTTGGTTTGCAATCAATGAACTCATAATCTAAACGTTTTTAAAAAGGTAAAAACGTAACAGTATTATATTATATTATTTTTATTTTTTATTTTAGTTTTATTTATTTATTCTTACGGTTTTTTTAAACCTAGATTTATATATACAATATGTTAATTATTTTTACAATATTCAATTAGGAGTTTCTTAAATAAAATCATATTTTCACTATCTTTTATGTTACTTGGTAGTTCATTATACTTTTTTAATCCTTTATATTCTAAACAATTCATATCCCTTGTAGTTCTCATATATAATTATATCTTCTTCTAGTATAATATAATTATCTTTTCTTCTAGTATTATAATTGTGAATTTCATGATTACATTGTAATTTCTCATTTAAATATTGAGGACATTTTCCAAATCTAATGTTATGAATAAATTTTAAGGTGTGAAAAGTAATAATTTGTCTAACACTCAACCAATTTAATTCTATCAGCATACTTTTTATATTTGTATCATAATTCTTGTTTAAAATAATACGCATAGCCCTATTTTGCAACTTCTGA
This sequence comes from Sarcophaga rosellei, assembly GCA_930367235.1. Classification (NCBI taxonomy): domain Eukaryota; kingdom Metazoa; phylum Arthropoda; class Insecta; order Diptera; family Sarcophagidae; genus Sarcophaga; species Sarcophaga rosellei. The sequence goes on along the minus strand of OV884021.1, from coordinate 41,135,803 downwards.
AGTTTGTCCATTTGAGTTGTGTTTAAAAGAAATAGTATTGACGGGCAATAAACAAAATGCGGTAAAATTATACTGTTATACACTTTAATCCTATAATTCTTATTTACTAATTTAGTTGATCTAGCCATTATTGCAATCTTCTTTGCTATTTTGTTTACAATACACTTTAAGTGATCATCAAAACTTAAATTTTCATCAATCATTATGCCCAAATATTTAATCACATTTACTCTATCAATAGCGTCATTCTTTATTTTTATTACACACTCATCCCTATTTACATGATTTCTTGTCAATACCATAAATTTAGTTTTACTAATATTCAATTTTAATTTATTTTCACATAACCATATATATAAATTGTCAATATCTTCCTGCATCTTCCTCATAACATTCTCCAAATTCCTGTCCGCAATCATTAATAATGCGTCACCAGCAAATAGTCTAATCTTTGTATGTTTTAAACATGACTTTATATCATTTATATATAAAATAAAAAGCAGCGGTGCCAACACTGTTCCTTGCGGCAATCCTATATTTACATTAATTTTTGTCGATACCGTATCAGATACAACCACTTGTTGCTGTCTATCACTCAGATAGCTGGTCATCCATTGTCCTCAGCATCACCAATTCCTATCCTCCGCAACTTTGTCATCAATATATTTCTATCCACTGTCTCAAATGCTCTTTTCAGATCAAGGAATTTAACGCTGTTTCACATGAGTGGTTTCTCCTGAAACCAGACTGTTCCTCTATTAATATATTATTATCCTCTATATGTTTAGTTAGTTGTTTCTTCACAATCAGTTCAGCAAGTTTGCAATCGTATGTAATAGTATTAATAGGCCTAAGTTCCTCTGCAAGTATAGTATTTGCAACTTTCTGTACTGGAACAATAGTTGTTAATTTCCATTTCCTGGGCACCATACCCTTCGAAAAACTTTCATTTATCATACACGCGTAAAAATATGCCGTGTAACTTAGAGAGTCTTTCAGTACACCTTCCGAAAAAAGGTTTTTACCACCAATTTTATATTTTAATTTTCTTGAAATGTCATACACATCATTTGATGAAATCTTTTCAAATCTAAACTGTTCCATGCCACTATTAATATCTGGGTATAATCCTCTATATTCATATTGTTCAATCGACTCATTTATTTCTTTCACACTGTTCACAAAAAATTTATTCAGATTCTCTGCGATTTCCTGGACATTATCATAAACAATACTATTTATTTTAACTGTTTTTATTTCTCCCTTCTGTTCTTTTAAGTTAGTTAATTCCTTTAAATATTTCCACATTTATCTACCATTATTTGCATTAATGTTTATTTTATGTTCCATGTACTTTATTTTCTTTATTTTTATTAATTTTGTATATTGTTTCTTAATATTATTATATTCATTCCAGTCACCACTTTGTATTGATGTTCTATACAAATCATACTTCCTTTTATTCATATTTGAAAGTTCACTATCATACCATTAATTTATTAATTTTATTGTCACTCTTTGCCTAGTAGTTATACTAGACATTATCCCTATTATTATGTCATCTAAATACTTTATCTTATTGTCTATATCACAGTTATTGAAGGAACTAAAGCTAAATTGTCGTAAATAATACATTAAAATATCACAGCTGTAGTTATTCCATATATTTAAGTTTTTAATCACTCTCATATTCACATAAAGGGCAATGGTTTCATGGTCACTTATCTGATATTCATCAAGTTTATCACAGTTTAAGTTTTTGTCATTAGAATAGACTAGGTCAATTCGAGTAGAACTATGTTCTGTTATTCGCGTATCAAACATTACACATTGTTTCATTGCAGCGTTTGATAAAATGTCGTTTAATTTATTTGAGTATAAATTATTCTTATTAATATCAATATTAAAATCACCAACCAATATATTGTGATCATGTAAATTATTGTTGTGATCAATAATCATAATTAAGTTCTCAAGAAAATCTGCACAACTGCCACTTGGTGATCTATAAATTACGCCTAATTTCCAATTCTTAGTCAATTTTTTGTTTTTACAAATAAGCACCATAAATTCTTAGGAATTGCCTTATTATACATTTCTTTAAATTCAATCGTCTCATGTATATAAATTATTACACCACCAGTATATCTACTATTTGAGTCACATCTCACTATTTTGTAGGTGTTAATATTGATTTCAGCATCCGTAATATTATCCGTTGCACAAGTTTCAGTACAAAATACTATACCGGGTTTTCTTACTTCAATAAGTCGTTGAAGCTCTGTCTTATTTGATATTATGCTACAAATGTTAGCATATATACACTCAATGTATTTATTATTATTTAGTCTTCTGCTATTGTATATATTATTGGGGTATTCACACGGTCGTCATAAAGTCATATTGGGGCAATTCACACAACTTTGTATCGTGCATGTTGTATTGAATACAGTTGTTTCTTTGTGAACGCTCAATGCTATGCTTTATTGTGTATTTCGTGGCATTCAAACAATTTGATAGCCCGAAACCAACACAACATATGAAAACATATACACATTTCTTTCATTCACACAATTTGATAGCACGAAAGCAATACAACTTTTAAAAACATATGGAAAAAATGTGTATAAGTGTATCAGATTTTTATGTAAAAATTATCAACAACAATCATACACTGTTGTATGTTCTTCCAACAATACAATAAATACAACGATACAACGGCTTGTGTGAATTGACCAATTATCATAAAATAATAACACAAAAATATGACTGCTGTGAGCAACCCTCATAAGTTAGTGTGCTATTTCAAATTTGAGTCAGCTGATGAAAGAAAAATACAATTATAAAAAATTACAAATATTTTTAATTAAAAATGCCAAAAACAAGTCAAAAAACTGAAATAATAGCCGGCTTGTGCGAAAAATACATATTGGACATTATTACGGCTGAGCATCTTCTAAACAATAAATTTTTATAAAAATTATTAAATATTTTGGCACAATAAAAAAATATTTAAAAACATGAACAAAAACAGCTGTTATTGATTACTAAACCGGTAATAATTTCTGACGGCGGTTATTTTAAATGCGTTCGGTGTCCAGGTAGACTTCTTTCATGTAAAAGTAGAACTATGTCGCCTACCTGAATATTTCTTTTAACTGCGTTCCACTTTGGCCGAGCTTGAAGTCGGCACAAATATTCTTTTGTCCATCGCAGCCAGAAGTTTTGTTTAAGGCGTTCTACCAGTTTCCATCTGCTTAAACGATCTATTTTGGTATCTAGCAAGTTATCATCGGGAATGCAGTTAGATGGTTCGCCTATGAGAAAGTGAGAAGGTGTAAGCACATTGTTATCCATAGGATCAGTAGACAATGGACATAGAGGTCGGGAGTTAAGGCAACTTTCTATTTGTGCCAATAAGGTGCTTAATTCCTCATAAATTAATGAGCGATCTCTCATGATGCGACGCAAGTGGTGCTTTGTAGATTTTACTCCGGCCTCCCAAAGCCCGCCAAAATGAGGTGAAGCCGGCGGGATGAAATGCCATTTTGTCCCTTCGTTAGCTAAGGTTTCTGCCAGATACTCAGGAAGAGACAGCTTAGTACGTTGATATATAACTTGTAGTTCCTTTTTAGCGCCCACGAAATTAGTACCGCAATCAGAGTATAGGTCGGTGCACATGCCTCTTCGCGCTGTAAAGCGTCGAAAAGCTGCTAAGAAATCGTCGACGTTTAAACTGGTTACTGCCTCTAAACGTATTGCTTTAGTACACATGCAGACAAAAAGACAGATATAACCTTTAGAAGTTGATGCGGTCCTCAAAGCGGAGGATTTTATGTTAATAGGACCAGCATAGTCAAGTCCACTGTGTTTAAAAGCTCGTGTTGGCTGGAGGCGAACTGCTGGTAAGTTTCCCAATTGCTGTTGACACGTTTGTGCTTTGTACTTGAAACACACAATGCATTGCCGTTGGACCCTTTTTGCTAAGTCACGCGCTGAAATTACCCAATAATGCTGTGGAACATATGCCTGCATAAGAGAGAGACTTCCATGACAAGTTATTTTATGAGCTTCTGAAAAAATAAGCAAAGCAAGAGGATTTTGTTTTGATAATAAAATAGGATGTTTTACGTGAAAAGGAATTTCAGCTTGAGATATGCGACCACCAACTCTCAAGATGTCTAACCCATCAATAAATGGCGCTAATTTCAAAATTTTACTAGTTTTAGGTAGCGCCTTATTTGTTTTTAAGCAGTGTATTTCTTCTGGAAATGAAACAGCTTGTGTCATTTTAATAAGGCGATTTCTCGCTCTTGTTAGTTCCCATGTTTTCAAAAAACTCTTGTTAATTTAGAAAAACTTGAAAACCTCAGTGTAATATCAGGATACTCTTTATCCATATTATTTACGTTGTTTGTGCAAATGGCAGCGTTAGTAGAAACATTTTCGTTTGCAGCATATTTAAATGAGTTTGTGATATCTGGTTCATGTAAAAATGTGGGCCAAGAATCGGCGTTGAATTTAAGCCAATGTGGACCAGTCCACCAGAGTGCATGATGATTAAGTTCTTCTGGAAATAAACCAGGAGAAGCACAATCTGCAGGGTTATCAGATGAAGGTACGTATCTCCAATCATTAATATCAGAAAGGGTTTGAATTTTAGCCACTCGATTGCTGACGTACACTTCCAATCGCTTATTGGAGGATTTGAGCCACGAGAGAACTATTGTGCTATCAGTCCAGTAAGTTATGTGTTTAATGTTAAAATTACTATTTGCTTTTACTTTAGATATTAAATTTGCTAGTAGAGTGGCTGCACTTAACTCGAGACGTGGAACTGTCTCATTTTTCACCGGTGCTACCTTAGTTTTCGATTGTAATAATTTAACATCTATTTCACCATATTCAGTAACAATTCTAGCGTATACAACAGCAGCGTAAGCTGTTTGTGAGGCATCGCTAAATCCGTGTAGCTCAATATAAGATCTCTTCGACATGTATCCTAACCACCTCGGAATATGTATTTGCTCCAGATATTTTAATTTTGCTCTAAAGTTGAGCCACTCCATTTTAATATCTTCGGGTAACATATCATCCCAGTCCAAGTGTAACTTCCATAAATGCTGAAAAATAATTTTTGCTTTGATAGTCGTGGGGGCTAAACAGCCTAGGGGATCAAAAAGTTTGGCAGCATCCGAAAGCAAACTACGTTTAGTTACCGTTTCAGAAAATATAAAATTAATTTTGAAACAAAAACTATCAGTGTTAATATCCCAATAAAGGCCAAGTGCTTTTGCCATATTTTCCTGGTTCAAGTTGAAGTAATTAATCTTTTCACGATCTTCCTCTGGAGTACGGTTTAAAAGTTGTTTAGAATTAGAGTTCCATTTTCGAAGATGAAATCCGCCTGATTTCAAAAGAGAGCAAAGTTGTTGCTGTATTTTTAAAGCATCCTCCAAATTATCTGCCCCAGATATTACGTCATCAACATAGGTGTCTGAAAGCAATATTTTACTTCCAAGTGGGAATAAATTTTCTTCATCCTTAGCCAATTGTTGTAGTACTCTTATTGCCAGGTAAGGTGCGCATGTAGTGCCATATGTTACCGTTAATAACGTGTAAACATTTATTTTTCTAGTCAAATCATCTCTCCATAAAATGCACTGTAAGTTTTGGTGATCTTTACAAACATTGATTTGTCTAAACATTTTCTCAATGTCAGCAGTAAAGGCAATTTTATGCCTTCTCCATCTTGATATAATTACTGACAAATCATTTTGAAGTGCAGGACCGGCTGACAGTTCTTCATTTATAGAGGTCTGAGGGGGCCTCTTATTTCTACCATCAAAAACAACTCGTAGCTTGGTTGTTGTGCTGCTTTCTTTTAAGACACCATGGTGGGGAAAGCAATAAGCATTTTTTGGAATCGCATGAGGATACTCACCAAGTTTGGCCATATGATTAAGAGTTTCGGACTCTGTCATACATTTCTTATATTCTTCTGCTAGCCTCGGTTTGTTTTGAAATGATGTTTCTAACTGCTTTAAACGTTTTAGTGCACTAAAATCCGTGAAGGAAAAATTAGGAAGTGGTTTACCATAGAGTAGACTCTTAAAGGGTAAATGGACTATAAAACGTCCATTTTCATCTCTCGTATGCGTTTCCTCAAAGAATTTTTCACACAATTTTTCTTCTGGTGTAAACGGCCTTTCATCCAATATTTCTTCTTGTTCCCAGAAGAGCTGCAATTGTTTGTCTACTGAACACAAATTTGCAAATATAGTTGTACCTGGATCAGGAGATCCAGAAACCATGTATCCAAAATGGGTTTCTTGGAGAAATAATCCATTTTCTAATTTTTTCATATTTGGTAATAACAGATCGCCATATACATCATTACCAAATAAAAGGTCGATTTTCTCCGACATCAAGAAATTAGTGTCAGTTAAATAGATTTGTGGGAGATCTGAAACAGATTTTATATTTAGTTTTGGAGGAACATATTTTGATACCACTGGTACAATTAGTGCGTTAACTTTCAATACAAATTGTTTGTCATACGTAGAAGACAGTTTCAGGTCAATTGACTTTTTGACTGTTATTGATTTGTTGCCACCAATACCAGAAATATCGACATACGTTTTCCGTTGTGGTATTGGTAAGAGCTGAGCTAACTCCTGAGAGATGAAGGATGCTTGAAATCCCTGATCAACAAGAGCCTTTACGATATACTCCATATCGTTTATCTTTATAATTACCTTCAGCGTAGCAAGTAAAGCTGGAGCTATTTCATTAGTATTTGAATGGTGGGTACTTACAGTAGGTGCAGCAGGAGTTGACGTTGAAGCTTGTCGAATAAACGTTTGAGATATCGGTGCAGTTATTGCAGGATAATATTCTTGATGAACGACAGTATGATGCTGCTCACCGCAGCGTTGACAGCGTGTTGATAATTTACAATCAGCTTGTAGATGTCCAGATCGTAGACAGTTTCTACACAACCGGTTTTCGGTTATCATAAGTTTCTTCTCCGTCGAAGATAAGGTAGCAAATTTAAAACACTTGTATAATGGATGGCGTTTTTTGCAGCAGGGGCAGTTTTCATCCAGTGTAGTTGAGACGGCAATATGAGTTCTAACCATTTTCGTTGGTTTGCGACGATGTTCAGTACATTTTGAACTTAAGCTTTTATTTGGGTATTCTTCTTGAACGCATTCCAAAGCACGGAAAGTTGTTTCCAGAAAAGTTAACATTTCTTGGATAGATGGAATAGAAGTGCTTGTCTTAAGCGAGAGTTCCCACTCTTTACGGGTTTGTAAATCTAATTTTTGCGAAGTCAAGTAGACTAGTATTGAATTCCAGGTAGTTGTATCAATGCTAAGTGCATTCAGTTGAGATAAGCTGCTTCTGGTGGTATCTAGTAATTGTTGAACAGATTGTACACTACCCGAAGTTACTGGTATTGAAAACAAACGTTGAAGAATTTTGTCCACTAGCTTCCTTGGATTATGAAATCTCCTCTCAAGAGCTTCCCATGCGTAATTGTAGATGGATTCAGCGGTTGGGTACATTCATTTACAATGGAGAGTGGTACTCCTGTGCAGGAGCTTTGCAGATACAAGAACTTCTGAATTTTCGTAAGTGATGGACTTTGATGAACGAGTGATATAAAAGTATCTCGGTAGGATATCCACTGCAGATAGTCTCCTGAAAACGTTGACAAATTTATTTTAGGAAGTCGAGCACCAGCAGTAAAAGATTCGTTCCTACTGCCTGTAGCAAAAGTGCTTGCGTGAACTGTTGGAGACTGTGGGGATTCAAATTCATAAATTAAATCCAGCAAATTTGTTTTAAAAGAAATATATGTGTCATAACATTCATAATAAACATCATTGCTTATGTACGGCACTTCTCTCTCCGGCAGAGATTTGTCACGTAGTAAGTTCATAATTTAATCGTGTCCATCCTTAAACACACGAAAATTTTGCTCTAAGTCTTCGAGGACTGTTTGTACATACCCTTTAGTTTTACCTTCCTTTGGCTTTGAAGCGAAATTTGTGGATAAACGTTTAATATGTTTAAGGATAGTATTTTGGTCTTCAATTGCATCAGCAGTTGACTCCATTCTGTTGTGAATTTAAGCACGTAATTAGATTCAACAGAGTTTTTTATATCCGTAGCTCGACGGCAGTATTAGTTTTCAAAAAGTCCGTAGCTCGACGGCAGTATTAATTTTCAAAAAGTCCGTAGCTCGACGGCAGTATAAATTTTCAAAAAGTCCGTAGCTCGACGGCAGTATTAGTTTAAAAAGAAAGTCCGTAGCTCGACGACAGTATTAGTTTTCAAACAGAAAGTCCGTAGCTCGACGGCAGTATTAGTTTATATATAAGGAATAAACTTTAACAAATTTAAAGCTAGTTCCCGGGTTTCGGCACCAAAAATTGTGTAGAAGTATTTTTTGTTAATTTATTTAATCTCACCACATTATTTTTTTTAAAAAAATTTAGATAGATATTTTTGTATGTATTACTTTATTTTAAAATTTAAACTTAAATGTTTATAATTATGAAGAGGAGGTTTTTCTCCTGCAAGTGACAAAAGTATTCTATTTATAACTTGCCAAGCCAAAACATTTACAAGTAGATCATCATAAACAATAATCGTATGATTTTCTACCTACATGATATGTACATACACGTTTGTGTGGATGTGTATTACCATGTAAAAAAGTGTTTGCTTGCAATTATTGAAAATGAAAATATTAACCGTTAGGTCTAGTTACTTAAATAATTTGGTAACAAATAAGAAATTAAAACAGAATAGAAATTAAAGAATTTACAATGTTGTAGGGTTTGCAGTTAGCGTTTTGTCAGTAAATAATGGTTTGGGAAAAAATCACAAACAATTATATTATATTATTTTAGATTAGATTATATTACATTATATTATATTATATTAGATTATATTATATGATATTATATTATATTATATTATATTTGTTTAGAATAGCATTCTTAATCTCATTTCATTTTTTATCACATGTATGTACATACTTATGTATACATATATTTACCACATACCATATATTTATAATATGAAACTTTATTAAATATTTAAATTTTTTCGCCATCACTGTAGAATACTTTTCATTAATTAACCATAACATTAATCTGTTATATATATTCAACAATTAGTCCTTAATCTGACCTTATCAAGAGAAGTTATAACTCTGTTCTCATCGCACCAAAAAACACTTTTTATAAAATAAAGTTTAGGAAGAAATTTGTCATCTGTTTATTTTTTCGAACTTTAACATGGCGACTGTGACAGGACTCGGCCAAGGAAAGGGTTGAAATTGTTTAAGTGGATTAATATAAGAATAAAAAAATCAATGTTTAAAGATTTAAATAAAATAATATTTTCAATTACTCTTAATCAACATAATATTTAACATACATACGTATGTAACATAATTGAACACTTAACATACAATCCACAAACGATTCAGCATAACTTTGGCAATTGTGAGAGCAATTATTCATAACAGAATTGCTCTCTTGTGATTGAGAACAATAACAATATTGACTAGAAAGCACTCATCGCTGTAACAACAACAAGGTAATACAATGTACCTATAACGGATCACTTTGTTGTTATACTTTAAAAGTAAAGTAAAAAAAAACTTCATGCATTTTTCTGGCAAAACAAAAACTCAAAGCAGTGTACCAACAACGATAGAACGCTATTTAATGGAATTTTCGTGGAATTTTATAAAATTTTGGATGCTTAAGAAGCAGATAAAAGCAATTTTTTTAGTCTTGTACAAACAATTAAGAGGAGTACAGTTTTTTGTTGTCAAGTATCAAAGTTATTACGAAGACCTCAAATAATCCACATGGCTGAAGCAAAATTATCAAAATTAAAGGTAAAACGAAACACTCTTATTGCACAGCAGCAACGTGTGAAAGATTTCGTCGACACCAAATTAGACAAGGCTTCACTATACGAACTAGAAACAAGACTTCAAGCGTTGGACAAATATTATAATGATTTTCAATCCATTCAAAGTGCAATTGAAGAAGCTGAAGATCCATCAACTGATGACAAATATAGAGCAATATATGAGGAATTATATTTTGTTTTACGCCCTGCATTATTACTGCGTTTGGCTGATATCAAAAAAACTGCCAAGGAAGAGACAGGTGCCGATGACGTTGCCAACCAATCACTCAGCAGCAGTTCCACCTTGCGGTTACCAAAAATTAATTTGCCTACATTTTCTGGCGACTTCACTCAGTGGACGTCATATTATGAAACATTTTCTGCACTAGTTATTCGAAATAAAAGCTTGGACAATGTCACCCGTTTTCATTATTTGAGATCATCCTTAAAGGACGGTGCCTTGCGTCGCATTGAGTCCATTGAAGTCACAGATGAAAATTATGAAGTGGCTTTAAAATTATTAGTCGATCGATATCAGCGAAAAAATGTTATTGTTAGAGAACATGTACGCCATTTGTTCAACATAACCCCAATTGCACAAAGGGCATCAGCTACAGCTTTGCGGGATCTTATAGACAGCTTCAATGTTCATTTAAAAGCTTTAACAACGTTAGGAAGGCCAGTGGCTCGTTGGGACGACATCATAATAGAAATTGTGGTGCAAAAGTTGGACCACCTTACTTTGGACAAATGGAATGATGAGTGCCCAGTTGATCGTATACCTACAGTTGAGGAATTATTTAAGTTTTTAGAAAGACGGTGCAGTCATTTAGAAGAAAGATCATCATCGCGGCCAAAGGTTGGTTCTCAGGCTAGTAACAATCAAACCAATGCAAGAACAGCTGTAAATAAAATAGTATTAACATCATCGACGCAATCAACACCTAAGGTATGTACATATTGCAAAGGCAATAATCATTTAATTTACCGATGTCGCAAATTCTTGGTGCTTGCTCCTATGCAAAGGTTTGAAGCCATTCATGAGCGTAATCTGTGCAATAATTGCCTTAAGGTTGGTCATACACATCAAACTTGTGTTTCGGAGAAATATAGAGAGTGTAACTCATCTCACCATACACTTCTCCATTATAACACGTTTTATTTAAATAGAAATAAAGAAGGTGATATGTCGAAAAATAAAAACGACAGCCAACACAACAACAATAAAATCACGCACAAGTTCGTTTACAACTCAACTCGAATTTTTGATTATGCCTCAAATATGTGATCAACAGCCCGAAATTGCAATTAATGTGTCAAATTGGGTATTTCCTGCACAAATTGAGCTTGCTGACACCGAGTTTTTCAAGCCTCACAAGATTGACGTGCTCATTGGTGCTGAAGTCTTTGGTGAGATCTTATTGCAGCAACAACTGCGGTCTTCCAGTGATATGCCTTTACTGCAAAATACTGTTTTCGGTTGGGTGGTTATTGGAAAAATTATGACAAGGAGATGTAGTTTACAGTGCTTAAGACAACCAACAGTTAATTCCTTGGAAACTATTATAAGGCAGTTTTGGGAATTAGAAAGTCATATCTCCTCATGCAAACCACTTACAATTGAAGAAAAATCGTGTGAAGATCATTATTTGGCACATATTGCTCGCTCTGATGAAGGAAGATTCGTTGTGCGTTTACCGTTAAAGTAAGGTTACTTACTTGGGTGAATCCCTTTCGATGGCGAAAAGACGGCTTATTTCAGTTGAACGGCGATTAATGAAAAATCCGCAAATATACAATGAGTACGCAACATTTATGACAGAATATGAGACGCTTTCCCATATGACCAAAATTGGAACAGTAAGCGACGTTTTGCCGCCGTGTCACTACTTTTTACCTCACCATTGTGTAATTAAAGCTGAAAGCTCATCTACAAGACTTCGTGTCGTATTCGATGCATCTGCAAAAAGCTCTTCCAACATCTCGCTCAACGACATACTCATGATTGGGCCAACCGTACAATCAGATTTATTCACTGTCATGACACGATTCAGAGCCTATCGCTATGTTTTTACTTGTGACATAACTAAGATGTATAGGCAAATCGAAGTTGCAGAATGAGATCGTAATCTACAGCTCATTCTCTGGCGTACCAATTCAAATGATGAAATGAAGGTCTACAGGCTAAATACGTTCACATACGGTACGGCATCGGCTCCCTACCTAGCTACACGCTGTTTAAGGAAACTTGCTGAAGCTGAAAAAATTGCGTTTCCACTTGCATCGAAAGCTCTGCAGTATAACACGTATGTGGATGACATCATGACTGATGCGGACAATATCGATGAAGCGAAAAAGCTTTTGAAGGAACTAACTGATATGCTTAGCACAGCGAAATTTCAGTTACGTAAGTACTGTTCAAATCATATTAATATTTTATCTATGATTCCAGAAAAGGACAGAGAACCTTTCTTAAATATATCTGGTGCCGAGGTGGTATGCACTCTTGGTATTATCTGGCAGCCTGATAAAGATGTTTTCAGATTCAATTTCTCATTTGAAGATACAATCGCCCCAACAAAACGTACGGTGTTGTCAGATCTGGGTAAAATATTCGATCCACTTGGTCTCATTGGACCAATAGTTGTATTGGGCAAGATATTTTTACAGCAGCTATGGAAATAGCAAATATCTTGGGATCAGCCACTCCCTGAATCTGCAACCACATGGCGATCTTTTATTAGACAGCTCAGCGAACTAAATGCACTGCGTTTTGACCGCCGTCTGAGCAACCTTTCGTATCACGCAAGTGCTCAAATTCATGAATTTTCAGACAACAGCGAAAAGGCTTATGGAACATGTGTTTATTTACGAACCACCAATAGCAAGGGCAACATATCCGTTTCATTTATATGCTCCAAATCAAGAGTAGCCCCAGCTAAATCAATATCGATAGCAAAACTTGAGCTACAAGCTGCCCTTCTGATGACGAAACTAGTCGAAAGATTGATGGAGATACTACCATTCTATATTCACAGTAGGCATTTTTACACTGATTCCAAAATAGTGTTGGCATGGGTCGCAAAACCATCATACACGTGGACGACATTTGTTGCCAATAGAGTGGCAAAAATTCAAGATTTAACCCGACTAGAAGAATGGCATTATGTACACACTGATGAAAATCCTGCAGACTTAATCTCTCGAGTAATGCTACCTAAAGATTTTGCATTGTCCCAGCTTTGGAAAAATGGTCCATTGTTTTTATCAAACAGTGTCATAGAACAGCAAGTACCTCCTGAAGATGACACTATAATTCCCGAACAGCGCACAGCCAAGAGCGTATTAACTGCATCAAAGTCTTCTTTTACGGAGCTTATTAAAACAACCAACATTCCTTTACATAAGTTAATACGTATTTTTGCTTATTGCTTCAGATTCAAAAACAACAGCAAGGTGGCAAAAGGTGAACGACTTACAGATTCTTTGAAAATTCATGAGCTCCGAGCAGCTTTAAACTTAATTATAATCAATGCTCAACGCAGCTACCTTTGGGATGACTACATTCACTTAGTGAAAAATATGCCCTTGTCGAATGGCAGTAAATTACGAACACTTTCTCCATATCTTGAAGAAGGCATTATACGAGTCGGTGGAAGGCTACAGACACATCATGCTAAACACCCCATCATGCTACCACAAGATTCAAATTTTACTAAGGTTTTAGCAATTAATTTCCATATAATAAATTTGCACGCTGGACCGCAAACTTTATTATGTCTAATACGACAGCAATATTGGCCAATAAACGGAAAACAATTATGCAAAAACGTAGTGCATCGATGCATCAAATGCTTTCGAACCAAGCCAAGCAAGACGGACACCTTAATGGGTAATTTACCATCTGAAAGTGTAGTTCCACGGCGAGCCTTTCTTACAGTTGGTATTGATTTCTGTGGCCCAGTCATGGTTCATTCAAATATACGAGGTCGAGCTCCAAACAAAGCGTACTTGGCAATCTTCGTTTGTTTCACCACAAGGGCGGTTCATATAGAAGTTGTGAGTGACCTATCTACACCAGCATTCATAGCCGCACTAAGACGATTTATTGCGCGAAGAGGAATTTGTAAGACTATAATCAGTGACAATGCAACCAACTTTATTGGTGCCAAAAACGAATAAGCAGATTTGGCAAGGCACTTTAACAGCGATACCTGTCAAAAAGAAGTAATTAATTTTTGTCAACAAAACTTAATTGAATGGCGCACTATACCACCGCGTTCTCCTCATTTTGGTGGGCTATGGGAGGCGGCTGTTAAGCAAGCTAAGTACCACATAATCCGTGTTATAGCCAATGCTAAGTTAAGTTTTGAAGAATTGACGACTATAACTGCTCAAATTGAGTCTATATTAAATTCACGGCCATTGACACCGCTCACTTCAGATCCGGCTGACTTACAAGCCCTGACGCCAGGCCATTTCCTTATTGGAGAACCATTAACCTCATTTCCGGAACCAGATATAACTGATTACAACTATAATAGACTGCATCGATTTAAACGGTTACAACATCTACAACAAATATTTTGGAGGCGTTGGTCCACAGAATACTTACATTTGCTTCAACAGCGATATAAATGGCAGTCAAAAAATTCTAATATTACACCAAATACCCTTGTACTTGTTCAAGAAGAAAATCAACCTCCATATAAATGGCCATTAGCACGTGTTTTGAAGACTTTACCTGGTCGGGATGGTGTTGCTCGAGTAGCAGAAATTAAAACTCAACATGGAGTTTATCAACGCGCTATTGCTAAATTATATCCGTTACCAGTTGACAGTTGAGACATTCCGAGGAACATCTCAAGGAGGCCGGCATGTTAAGAATAGCATTCTTAATCTCATTTCATTCTTTATCACATGTATGTACATACTTATGTATACATATATTTACCACATACCATATATTTATAATATGAAACTTTATTAAATATTTACATTTTTTCGACATCACTGTAGAATACTTTTCATTAATTAACCTTAACATTAATCTGTTATATATATTCAACAATTAGTCCTTAATCTGACCTTATCAAGAGAAGTTATAACTCTGTTCTCATCGCACCAAAAAACATTTTTTAAAAAATAAAGTTGAAGAAGAAATTTATCATCTGTTTATTTTTTCGAACTTTAACAATATTATATTATATTATATTATATTATATTTTATCATATTATATTATATTATATTATATTAGATTATATTATATTATATTATTATTATTATTATGTTATATTATATTATATTATATTATATATTATATTATATTATATTATATTATATTATATTATATTATATTACATTATATTATATTATATTATTTTAGATTATATTATATTATATTATATTATATTATATTATATTACATTATATTATATTATATTATATTATATTATATTGTATCATATTATTCTATATTGGTACGAAAAGTGAAACGGTGTACCATCGTTTAAAGTTAAAGTGCTAACAGGCACACTAACACTAACGAATACAATGAACGTGATGATTAATAATAGATACACTAACAAATACAACGAACATGTTACAAGCAAAGCATCAGCATAGGTATGAAAGAGAAGGAGATAGACAAGTAAGCGAAGACAACAACCAGCAATGAGAATATGATGCACAAACAACAATAAAGTCGCAATAGAACTTCCGAAAGACGAAAACGCGAACATTCCACATCAAGAACGTTCATCAGACTGAATACGTGCGTATTAACAATGATTACCATTTCATAGCACAATTGTGCAGAGCGAGTTCACACACATTGCTTATTCTCTTTTATTTAGTCGTCGATCAGACTGCGGCGAGTGCACATGTCAGCGGATGCTATAACATTTTTTTTAGGGTTATACTCAAAAAATATTTTATGTTAAAAAATGATGTTATTAAAATCCAATGTCTTATATGTTCTTAAAACATATTTTGATTGTTTTAATAGTCAAGTAAATAATTTAGATGTTATGAATAGAGAAATACTTTTTTATAGACATAAAGCAATATTTTGGAAAAATTAAAAGGCTGGTTATTGGTAGGAGAGCAAATTTATGGACCAAAATTAGATCCCAACAAATATCTAAAAAACTTTCCCTAATTACTAAGTCAAAGATGTATAACTTTATGTATGTTGATGAAATGAAAGTCAAAATAGTGTATATTACTAACACTTTTCTATGACTGTAAACTCTCACCTTATTTTCGCTCTCTTACTCACTAATACTCAACCAACATTTTTTTGGTAGTCCCTGGTATATGAAAACGCAAGACAAAGCAGCCAAGCGGTCAGTAGTAGTTCAGTCAGTCTTGTGTGATGACGCGTTGCGTTCGAAATAAAAACTTTTGGTTTCATCTAACCTACAAGTGTTATTGCTTACGCAGAGTGTGAGCAGAGAAGATCAACCGAGGAGTTGTTAGCGTTTGCGCTGACAGAAGTGGGAACTAGTAATGTGTACAGGCAATTGTTGTTGTATCGTAAAGTTGTATACGGTGGAATACAATAGTAGTGTGAACAATAAAGAGTTTATTGCAACAAAACACATATTTGTTTTTACTTGGTTTGCAATCAACGAACTCATATTCTAAACGTTTTTAAAAAGGTAAAAACGTAACAATTAGTGTCAAAAGTGGGATTGCAAAATCCAAAAGGAAAAAAGAAATAAGTAAATAAGAAAAAAAATTTAATGAAATAAAATGAAACTCTCCGATCTAAAAGTGGAACGGCTCAAACGAGAGTTGGGTAAACTCGAGCAGCCAACAATGGGCACGAAGAGCAAAAGCGGTTAACTGAACACGTGCAGCTTTAAGGCATTGACATTAGGTTAGGTTAGAGGACGTGTACTTGTCAACTGTGACAAGTACAGTACCCGGAGGTCGAATTGACCCATTGTACAACGTCCTAGCTTCTCACAGCACTCGTGTTGTGCGCGTTAATTTTATACATGAGTAGCGGGACCTACAGTTTAAAGTCGACTCCGAACGACAGATTTTTGAGAAGCTTTTCATGGCAATTTTTACTCTTAGAATTTTTGCCAGAAACCTGCTGAGAGGAAGTTGCCGAAGAAAATATTTTCATATTTTCGTTTTGATGTCTGACCTGGGATATGAACTCGGGTCTTTCGTCTAATAAGCCAACACACTACCTACTAGACCACGGCGACTTCAAGGCATTGACATTGATTCCTACGAGTTCTAGGATGAAGAGGATCCACATTTACAGGCCCCTGCAACCCCTAGCGGTGTTGACATAAATTCGTTGCGAACTGCTATGATGGAGAAAATGCAGGTAGCAAACCAAAAGCTATTTGCTGACGCACAAGAAGCTTCTAGAGCCGAAAATCAGAGCTATCTAGCTGATGTACAAGAAGCTTCTAGAGCCGATAACCAAAAACTGCAAGCTGCAATTTTGACAAAAATTGAAAAGGAGCTTGAAGCGACATCAGGAAAGCTGCAGGAAATACATGAGTCGGTCAGCAAAAGAATCACTGGTGTCTAGGAAAGGATGTCACATTTAGAAAAGACCGTTGACACTGAAGTGAACGATTTGCGAAAGACCGTCGATGGAAAACTCGTGATGATGGAGGAAAAGATCAACAACCTCCAGAGCCAGCGACCGAAACAAGTGCGAGTCGTATCAGAAGGTACCGGCAGGATAAAACCACCTTCCTTTGATGGTAGCTCACCCCTATCCGTGTTCAAATTCCAATTCGAGACAGTAGCCAGCAGAAACGGATCGGACGATGGGGAGAAGGCGTTGGAACTAATTGTGGTATTAAAAGATACAACGACATAATGGTGGCGTTCCAGCGTAAATTTGGCGATGAGCACAAACTAAAATTATACCGCATGGAGTTAAGGTGCCGTACTCAAAAGGCATATGAGTCACTGCAAGCCTTTTCAATGGAGTTCGAGAGATTAGTGAAGCTTCCAAACCCAGGAGGAAATCACCCATTGATAAACAACTATAAGGCCGAGATGATTGTTAATGGTATACGGGACCCTGTCATAAAACTACCGGTGTGTTCTACACTGAAGAGAAATTTTGCAGAGACTATGGCCTTCGCACTAGCCCAAGAGACCGCAACTGGGCAAGGTGCGCAGAGTGGAAGTCGCGCAAGAAAAAGAATGCCTTTTAAGCAAGCAAGTTTTTGGAGAAAACAAACGAAAGGTTAAACTTAAATGCTTCAACTGTGGAAAGGGTGGTCATTTCCAAAGAAAGTGTAAAGCGTCACGGAAAAGATCAAAACCCGTCTCACCAACAAGACGACTTGCCTTTGCTACACCAAAGGCTTCTGGTGTACAATACGTTGAAACGAGTAGTTCCAAGAGAATGCGCGAAAAAAATAGCGAGGATCATCCTAGGTCGAGGGTGCCGAAGATGGAGGCTGGTATGCAGGTCGAAAAGTCCCCGGACACTTACACGGCTGCAGAAAAGGCTGAAGTTATAAAAGTGAGAAGACGACGCAAGATTATCAAAGATGATTCCGAACTATCGCCATTAACAAAACAAAGAGACATAAAACATGGGAAGGCTGAGAAAAAGGAATCCATCGTTCCGGCGAACGCATATCGAAGCCAACGAAGACTGGTCCGAAGCGCAAAGAAGCGACCCAATACTGGCGAAGATTATAGCAGCAAAGGAAGAGGACAGACGACCTACCAGAAATGAGATATCCGCAGAAGGTCCTCTTACAAAAGCATATTGGGCACTATGGGACAGTTTACGGTTGATAAAGGGTGTAGTGTTCTTATAACAATGAAGCACATTATATGCATTCATACAATAACAATAATAAATTTAAATAATTTTTAATGTAATTTAAAACCTCAAGCAATCACGAAAATAGCTACAAGAAGTAGACCACACAAATGTAACAAAACACTTGACGCAATAATTAATGTGGAACACTAAACAAGTATGAACTAATAAAAGAAATTTGGAAATAATTTGTTTTGTGAATTATAAGAAAAGAAATACTAATTTTTGTAACACTAAGCAACTATATGTATAAACAAAGAAATGTAAGCAAAAGAAATTTGTATAAATACCACGGGGAAATTTTGAATAAATCAGAACTAATTTTCAATTGTAAAACAAATCATTATTATATCTCAAATATTCTGACTGAGCATTTTAACCAGTGCTTAGGTAAATTAAAACTGGTGCAGTCAATTGCAGCATTATAATCTCATTGGCACAAAATCAAATCATAACAAATTAAATCATTATATGGCGATGGCCAACTCGATCCTGATAATTAGGTCCTTGATCCAACATGGGCCAATAACTAATTAATAAACATTATATATATATTTATTATAATCATTATAATAAACTGATCAAACTTTGCATTATTAAGGCGTACAAAAATATATATAAATATGTATATAACAAAAAGATAAAACATGG
The DNA here is from genome assembly GCA_930367235.1 of Sarcophaga rosellei. NCBI lineage: Eukaryota > Metazoa > Arthropoda > Insecta > Diptera > Sarcophagidae > Sarcophaga > Sarcophaga rosellei. The sequence continues at coordinate 41,116,388 of OV884021.1, read as the reverse complement.
CCCATACCAAGCAGACAACAACAATTGGCCACAAAAGCTGCACGTAAATCAGCACCCCCAACCGGTGGCGTTAAGAAGGTTAAGAAACCCCATCGTTATCATCCCAGTACTTTAGCCCTGCGTGAAATCCGTCGTTACCCGGATTACCTCTTGGCCTGAAAATATCATCTAATAGATTCCAATGTTGACGATAGCATTAACCTGTGGTGTTGTAGAGCCGGAACGCTCCGGAAAGTCGTTCGGTACTTCCTTTTTGGACAGGAACGCGTTCCGGAACTAAAGATGATTTCTGATAACGAGAATTGGCTGAAGTTTTGAAAAAAAATTAAAAAAAATTGCTGATTTTTTTTCTTCTAATTTTTGACGAATTTTTATATGTATTTTATAATTTGTTAACTATTATTAAACGTTCCTATTATTGTAATAAACATATATAAGTATATATATATACATGTACACAAAATGGGTTTTATAATGATTTTCGTTTCCTTTCCTTTTTATGCTATATACAGGGCCGATCCTGGCGACGGGCGAAAATTGGGGGAAATCTCCCTCCCCCTTCGTTAAATTTGGGACATGAGACCGCACAGAGTGGCCGCCTACCAAGGATCGGCCCTGTATATATAATTATACATACGCGTTCCGGTAAAAAAAAAATTAGCACAACACCACTGGCATTAACATGCTTAGATTCCAAATCATTTATATACGTAGACGATACAATTATTTGTGCATGTTCTTTACAACAACTCACACCATCCACAGGTTTTTTTCCATTTGAACTTGTATATGGAAGATTAGCATCAATGCCAACCGAACCTATGTCAAATGAAAAATTTTATAATTATGAAGATTATGTTACAGAATTAAAAACAAAATTAAAACATGCTCATGAGATTGCAAACAAAAAATTATTGGTAAACAAAATAAAACAAAAAATTTTAAAGATTAGATTACTAATGATATTCAAGTAAAATTAGGAGATAAATTATTTTTAAGAAAAGAAAACGCAAAAGAAAGTGATGGTCAATACATTGGTCCTTTTGCCGTAATAAATACACAAGATGTAAATATCACAATCTTAAAAGATAATAAACCAACAACTATACATAAAAATAGATTGAAATTAGTTTAAGATATTACGTATCTGTTAAAGTAGAACACTTTAAAATTTTGTAATTTAATACTTTTATACAAAAGAATAAAATTAAACTTTGAAATGTTGAAGAATATGATACCTGTGTATTGCAGCTAAAGGTAAAAGTAAAAAGAAGGCAAGGTCAGCTGCAACAACATAACTCGGGCGCACCTTCCGAGCGGATCCCCAAGCTACAAACTAGTTGGGATGGACCGTATAAAATAATAAAACGGTTAACAATGTTGTATACAACAAAAATGAATGTTGTACACGTAGAGCGACTGGCAAAATACGGGAGAAGAGATAATGAGCCTATTCGGGACGAACAGGCTTAAGTGGGCGGCAGTGTTACGAAAAGGGAAACGGTTTCCATCGTTTAACATTAAAATGCTAACAAACACACTAACACTAACGAATACAATGAACATGTTAATGATAGATACACTAACAACTACAACGAACATGTTACAAGCAAAGCATCAACATAGGTATGAAAGAGATGGGGATATACAAGTAAGCGAACGCAGTAACCAGCAATGAGAATAAAATACACAAACAACAATGAAGTCGCAATAGAACTCACGAGAAAACGAAAACGCGAACATTCCACATGAAGAACGTTCATCAGACTGAATACGTGCGTATATAAAAAGTCAAGACAAAGCAGCCAAGCAGTCAGTAATAATTCAGTCAGTCTTGTGTGAAGACACGTTGCGTTCGTTGTCTCTGGGTTCATGCCTGTAAACGAAAGAATAGCCACAATCAGCATCAGGGCAAAATTCTACAACATCAGCCTAATTTGTGCTCACGCCCCGACGGAAGAAAAGGACGATGTGGTTAAAGACGTCTTCTACTCTAAATTCGAGGACGTATATAATAAGTGACCGGCCCTTCACACCAAAAACTCCCTCGGAGATTTCAATGCGAAGGTCGGGCAGGAAGGTATCTTAGGCCTCACTGTCGGACAGTTCAACCTCTAGCGGAACACTATTTCCAATGGTATGAGGTTGATTGATTTCGCCGCGGATCGTAACATTGTAGTATGTAGCTACAAGTTTCAGCATCTCGACATTCGCAAGGCCACTTGGATGTCCGCCGATCGATCAACATGCAATTGATCATATTGTGATTGACAGAAGTCATGTATCCAGTGCGCTAGATGTGCACACTCGGACCACTGCCTTGTCACAGCCAAGTTTCGGTTGCGCATTAGCGCCTCGAGATTTGCGTACTCTAGTGTATTTCGAAAGCTGGGCAATAAGAAGCTGCGATCACAAAGGACAGCTGAGGCGCTCTCCGCTCAACTCTCGGATAAGCTCCGTCATTTCCCAGCTAATCTCGACGACATTGTTGGGCCACCCCAACGAAATCAATGGTACGATGAGGAGACGCGACGCGAGCCATTGTCGAGAACTATAAAGAGAACTGAATAGATGAGAGACGCCTTTTCAGACGTAAGAAGAGGGAGCAGGAAAGGCGTGAGCGTGAGGAAGTCGAGAAGTATAGATGTAGGAATGACACTCGAAAATTCTATCAAAACGTCTAACCGAAGATTTTAATACCGGAACGTCTACAAGAAGAGACGTGCTGCGTATTGATTCTCAGATCACGACCGATAACTTAACCTTTGATACAGTCAAGGAATTAATTTATCTTGGCTCCGCCGTTACCACCAAAAATGATGTCAGTCTGGAGATCAAGCGCAGGATCACTCTTGCCAACAGGTGCTACTATGGTTTCAATAGGCAATTGAGTAGCAGGGACCTCTCTCGTATGACAGAACTAATACTCTTCAAGACGCTCATCCATCCGTGCTTCTTTATGCCGCCGAGGCATGGACCCTACAAAAGTAATGAAAGTGTCCTATTTGTTCATGTGGGTGTAGTTTTTATTATATAGAAGGATTTATATTATGGCAAAGTCAATTGCCGAAGTTGTTGAGGATAAAAACAGTTTGAAATCTGAATTGATTCTGATTTTTATTTCAAATATCAGCGGCTTATATACTATTCTTATTCTATGTTTCTTATAATAATCTTAAATTATTTCCCTTACTTATTGTATGTTTTCTGATTTTCATTTTCCCTAATCAATTATTTGTTAATATTTTAGTGACCCATAATAATATCAATAGTAATATCAAATTAATTTGTAATGCATTTCTAGTGACCCATATTAATCAACACAAGTCACTTGAAATTGCATATTCTGCATATTACGGTTTTATTTTTGTGAAGTCACTTTGTAGTACTACTCTAAATTATGTTTCTATTTATTTTTGTTGATTTATATTTTTAATTCTACATATGGGTGTATACATACATGAATACATTACACTAAGCACCGATGCAGCAGCCCTGAGAGTATTCGAGAGAAAAGTCCTACGTAAAATCTTCGGTCCCGTGTGATTTGGCGATGTTTTCCGCATCCGATCCAACAGTGAGCTGTATGAGCGCCTCAACGACATAGACGTTGTGCAGCGTATTATGGAGGAGGATGCTCTGTCGAGATGGGTATTTGATGCGTGGATCTGCGGAAGTCGGCGAAGAGAAAGACCTTGTATGCGTTAAAAGGACCAAATCGAGGAAGCCATGTCATCGATTGCTGTGACCAACTGGCGTAGGAGCGGAAGAAGCAGAGGCACCTGGAATGATGTGTTACGGCAGGCCGAAATCCGTTAATCGGGTTATAAATGGCCAATTAAGTAAGAAAGAAAGTAAGGCCCGATTAATCAAACGTTCTCGGAACGCAATATTACGTACATTAGTTTTTAGCAATGTAAGTGCTTACCGAAGTATTGACGTAACGGAACGATCTGTATAAAACAGAATTCCTTAACGTTTTACGTAACATTTAATGAGTGATATGAATGTTGTATGTGGAGTTGCATCGCGGTATAAATGACCTCTTTGGTATTTTTATGCCTATTTATACAAAACTTTTGCATTTTTACATGTATATAAATAAATTCTTCTTTGTTAGCAAACCTTTTTGCGCAACGAAATACCAAAATCCTAAAAACTTCCGATCTAAATGAAAAACCGTGTATTCAATTCAAGTGTTTATTTAACAGTAATACAAAAAAAAATGTATACCAAAACTTGTTCTGTGTACTAGTATATGTACAAAATTAATATATAAAGTTAGTATGTATACTAGGAACAGAAATGATTATTTTAACGAAAGCCAAATGAATATGTTCAAAGTATGCAATAAAATGTAATTCTAAGCATTTGAATTGTACGAGGGTGGTTACATTTTCTCAATAATTTCCCCCTCAAGTCAAATGCTTTTATAAAATAAATGACAAAATTTACAATTTAATTTTTAAAAGGTTACAACCATAAATATGTTTTTGTTTAGGTAAACATTTTGTTAGTATATCAGCTGCATTTTCGCTAGTGGTAACATATTGAACATCGATGGTTTTATCTTCATACTTCTCTCGAATGTAGTGATAGCGTATGTCTATATGTTTACTTCTTTTGTGAACAGTTGGATTTTTTACCATAAAAACAGCACCTTGATTGTCGCACAAAATAGGAGTCGGATGTGAAATATAATCGGTAAAACCCATCTCATGCAGAAGACTACGATGAAACACAACTTCTTTAGTACCTTGGCAAAGGGCAATATATTCAGCCTCCATTGTACTCAGTGCCACCACCGGTTGCTTACGAGACTCCCATGCAACAGGACCACCAGCAACAAACAAAATATAACCAGAATAAGATGTTCGGTCAATGGAGTCACATCCCCAATCTGAGTCTGTGAAACATACAAAATTTTCAAATTTACTAGAATAAGTAATTTTACCTATTGGATTTTTCTTCAGATATCGTAGAACATGTTTTGCAGCTTGAAAATGTTCTTTATGAGGATGTGAGTTATATTGTGATAGTTTTGACACCACATGAATAAGATCAGGTCTCGATATCACAACAAGGTACATCAAAGCACCAATCAAGCTTTGATAATTTTTCGTATCCAAGTCTGTACAATTATCACTGCATTTCTTTAAAACAGCACCACTTGACCATGGAGTTGCTGCTGGCTTACATTCAGTCATGCCCCATCGCTCGAGGATTGCTTCGGTATAATTTTGCTGATGTACAGTAATATCACCTCTCAAACCATCACGACAAATTTCCATACCCAAATAGAATGATATTGAGCCACGATCGACAGCTTCAACATATTTATTTAATTCAGATATTACACTCTTCATTTCAGCTTCACTTGAGCATGCAAGCAACATGTCGTCAACATATATGGCAATAAGACAAATATTATCATCTTTTCGTTTAATATAAACGCAGTTATCTGACTTGCATCTTACAAAACCCATTTTTAATAGGATGTCGTTTACTTTTTTGTTCCATTCACGGCCAGCTTGTTTTAAACCGTAAAGAGCCTTGTTTAATTTACAGACCTTATTTGGAAAATTTTTATCTTCGAACATTTTTGGCTGGACCATGTACACCTCATCTTCCAGATCGCCATTTAAATAAGCTGCTACAATGTCAACATGGTTTACCAACAACTTGTGTTTTGCTGATAAGGCTAAGAGTAATCTGATTGTCGAATGCCGTACCATCGGAGCAAAAGTTTCGTGAAAATCGACGCTATGTTTTTGTGAACAACCATGAGCCACTAATCTAGCCTTATATTTTTCAATTGAGCCGTCAGGTTTACGTTTTAATGCAAAAACCCATTTGCAACCAATAATATTTTTATTGTTTGGCTTATCCACTAACTGCCATGTTTTATTTTTAATCAACGAATTATATTTAATTTGCATTGCTTCTTTCCACTTTGCAGAATTTTTAGAGTTCAACGCCTCGGCCACAGTATTAGGATTTTCAATAATCGAGTTCAAAATCTCTGGCCCTTCTTCTGTGCAATAGATTTTTCTAGGTCTGCCTCTGCCACCAGTTCAACCTAATTTCGGTCGGCCTCGTTTTCTTTTACCACCAATAGGTGTATCTTCTCTCTCAGTTTCGCTAGATTCAGAATTATCATCTTCTCTTTGGTTTTTAGTTTCAATAGGATCTTCATTATTCGTTACTTTATCATCACCATCTTCCATAGCCACATCATCAACATCATCAGTATTAATATTTAAAATATCAGCATAAAACATTTCATTTGTACTGTCATTACTTTTATCAAATTTTTCAAAGGATTTTCCAAAAAATATTACGTCCCGAGCCACAACGATTTGTTTTGTATTCGGATTGTACAGTCGATATCCTTTTGTGTACATTTGATACCCAACGAATTTCATTTTGATACCTTTAGGCAAAAATTTTCCACCCTTAGATCTCGGGCCCTTTTTAGCACAACAGCATCACAACCAAACGATTTTAAGTGAGATACAGTTGGTTTTCTACCACACCATTTTTCATAGGGGGTAACATCACCAAGAACTTTTGTTGGAGCACGATTTCTTAAATATGTTGCCGTATTTATTGCTTCACCCCATAAACTTTGTGGTAATCCGGACGATTGTAATAAGCATCTTGCCATCTCAACAAGAGTTCTGTTGGCCCTCTCTGAAACGCCATTCTGTTGTGGGGAATAAACAAGTGTTGTCTGATGGACAATACCTTTTTCAGCAAAATATTGTATAAATTTTGAATTAATGAATTCTTTGCCGTTATCACTGCGAACAATTTTAATTTTGCGGCCTGTCTGCTTCTCCGCTAGCCCAGAAAAATGAGTAAATGCATCGAAAGCATCACTTTTATTTTTTAAAAAATATGTAAAAATGTAACGTGAAAAGTCATCTATAAATGTTATAAAATAAGACGAACCCCCAACAGATCTAACACCAATTGAACCGCATAAATCCGTATGCACCAATTCTAAAATATTTTTTGTTTGTATGCTCGAATAATTTTTATACGGAGTAGCTGAAATCTTGTTAATAGCACAGGTAATACAATCAATAGTTTTAGGCATTTTTAGTTGCAGACCTCTTACCATATTTTTAGTATTAAGTTTGTTTAAATCTCCTATATTCAAATGACCGTATCTTTCATGCCACTTTTTTACCATATTTTCATCAATAGCGCCACTAATTAGTTCACAATTTTCAGTTTTTTCCAAATTTGCAATAAACATATCATTTATTAGATCAGCTGTTAAAATAATTTTATTTTGTGTACTTTTCATTACAGCTTTATTCTCAGCGAATTGCACAATATGACCAGCTTTAACAATTTTATTTATAGACAAAAAATTTGAGTGTAATTGGGGTGCATACCATACATCATTTAATGTGAGATTACAAAACTTTGTTTTTATTTTAACATTACCAACTCCTTCAGCGTAGATGCTCTCACCAGACGCTAAAACAATTTTTTGCTTTGATTCTGCCAACGTTTCAAAATATTCTTCTGTTCTGCACATGTGCGACGTTGCGCCGCTGTCAAGTATCCACAACATATTCAAACTTAATTTGTTTTCGTTTAAAGAGCAAGCAAAATCGTCCCTTTTCTCACTTTCTCTGCACTAAGAACGTATGTGGCCCTTTTTACCACAACGAAAGCATTTAATGTTGTTGTTGTTGTTATAAACATTACCATTGTTATTTCTCTTTTCGTTTTGTTGCGTGAATTTAGATTACATATTTTTGCTGTTATTTACACTTCTGTTATTGCTGATGTTATTAAAATTCTTTTTATTCTTTTTATTGTCGTTTCTTAAATTCGCCGCAAACGCAGTTTCATTTTGCAAATTATTTTTGTTACCTTGACGCATTTCTTCCTCTAATATTTTGGAAATTAGTTGCTCATATTTTGGTAAACTATCCCGGCTTTCTATGGCCACAACAAAAGATTCTAGTTCATCAGGAAGACTACACAATAGTAAAATAGTTAACAAATCATCATTTAAGGAAACTCCAATTTCCTTTAAATCATCCACCGTACAACAAAAATCATTTATTTGTGACGAAAATTTTTCATTGGAATTCAGTTTAAAGCGCACCAATTTTTTAAATAAATTTACCTTTCTGGATGCGGTATTTGCCTGGTACAGAGAACTTAAAACATCCCAAGCTTCCTTAGCTGTAGCACTATTTCTGATGTGGATCAACTCGGAAGGTTTTACACTTAATGTGATATTAGCCAAAGCCTTACGATCATCTGTAACCCATTTTGCATCATTATTTTCAGGACATCTTTCCGAAATTGTGTGGTACAGATCCAACGTGATGAGTAAGCTTTTCATTTGAATGCTCCATGTTGCATAATTTTCACCATTAAGTTTTTCAATATTAGCGATAGCACCCGCCATGATTTTGTTTTTTAACACCGGAGAAAACAATAAAAAACCAAAAAAAAATACCACCAACCAAATTAAACACACTTTTTCGACGGTAAGTTTAATAACTTTTATTTAATATTGATAAACTGGATTTTGGATTTCCTGGTTTTCTGGGCCCATAACCTTTTTTAGCAAACCTTTTTGCGCAACGAAATACCAAAATCCTAAAAACTTCCGATCTAAATGAAAAACCGTGTATTCAATTCAAGTGTTTATTTAACAGTAATACAAAAAAAAAATTATACCAAAACTTGTTCTGTGTACTAGTATATGTACAAAATTAATATATAAAGTTAGTATGTATACTAGGAACAGAAATGATTATTTTAACGAAAGCCAAATGAATATGTTCAAAGTATGCAATAAAATGTAATTCTAAGCATTTGAATTGTACGAGGGTGGTTACATTTTCTCAATATTCTTTAATTTTTGAACAAAATAAAAATATATTTTTTAAGAAATAAATACTTGTTGTTATGATTCTATTGTGCACAAAAATTCAGAATTTTGAAAATAAATAAATAAATAAAGTAAATTTTTTGAGACTAAGTGGTACCAACATCCTTCTTGGTATTTTCGTATATATTAATCTTTTAAATTTGTACACAAGAAATTATTTTTCTTTTATTATAATTATTATGTGTACAAAAAACTTTGAAATAAAATAAATAAATAATATGTGTTTTGAGTGGCAATGTGGCACAAATGCCCTTTTTGGTACTTTCCTATTTATATATAAATCTTTAAAATTTTCAAATATATATTGTTAAAATTTCTAAATTCTTCTGTCTAAAAATTTTTTTATTATTCTAGCTAGAAGTAAGAAATTTAATAAGAAAAATCAATCTAAAAAAACAATATTCGACAGTGTACTTATATTTACATATAATACATAAATATTGACTGAGATTAAGCCAAAAATTTATTATGCTATAATATTACAATAATATATTTATAACATAAAACTTAAAAAGTAAATATAAATTTTTTCTGTTAATGCCTGAATGTTTTTTTTTTTAATTTTGCTTTGTCTTATATTATGTTCACGTATTCAAATTAATTGAGAACAATAGTCGGTTAATTGATAACAATACTTTAACCGTGCAGGTATAATAAATATACGCAATATTCATTTAACAGCTGATAAACAACAACATTGTTTTTATTTTGGTTGCGAGTTTTTGTATTTTTTGTTTGTGTTTGTATGCCAAGTTGCCATTTTTTTTGTCTTTGTTGACATTTGAGTTGTCAAATATCAACGGGAAGTGTTCTGTAACTTATAATGTGCTCACTAAACAGACTTATGACAGTGCTGTATTTAAAGTTTTAAATAATATTATAACAATTAGTAATTAATTGAGCAATAATTAATTGAGATTTTATTTGAAGTATACGTGAACTTAGTATTAACCACACCCATTACTGTTCTGGACAGCTGACTTCGTACGAATGTCTATAAATAAATTTCATTTGCATTGTGTTGTATTCGTGTGTGTGTGTTTTGCTTTGTGTTCTGTTCATGAACAGATGTCATGTTTTTCACGCTGCTGTAACTACACAAACGTATGTAGGTACGTAAACGTTCCGTTTTTATAACTTCTACGCTTGGTTTTATCCTTTAATAAAAGATTTGTAGATCATTGTTAGTTAATTTATATTTCAAGGAAAATAAAACACGAAATTTTTATTGGAAGTGAAGAATAAATAAAACAACAAAAAAGAAATCCGTGATAGAAAGTCATCAGTCGTTAATTGGTAATAAGGTAATAATAATAGGCAAAAAAATGGTTTGAAAAATAAAAAGTTCATTAAAACAATGAATAAATATTTATTACAATTATCAGAAATATGTTGTATAGAAACACGTTATAATGAATGAATTCAAATAAATCGCGTAGTAATAGAGTGGGACTAGCAGCCGTATTACGTAAATCCTATTAACGAGTGTGATCACCGAAAATATTATGGACATAAATTATAATTAACATTATTTAACTGCGAAATCGCATATAAAATCCAATATAAACCTAAGCGCAATCCGAATAAGTATGTAGAAGAAAGTTTTCCCATTTTAATGGAAAATATTGATTCAGTTTTCCAGTGAAGTAAGTGCGACGTTATATACTAAAGGTATAACAACCTCAAAGACAATGTTTAAAATACGAGAATACCGTTGGAGATAGACAGATACGAGGACGAAGCCCAAAATCATAGAAAACAGCCACTTAGAGATGAAGATGCCAATCGCCAAAACATATTTTCTATTCTGACAGATAAAACTGATGAACACATCTGACCTGTTACTCTAGTTCGAAAATTACTTTTTGCAATTGGAGATAACTCGTTACTGGAATTAAACGTGGAAATATTAATGAAACAAAAATTCAAGTGAATAATGAAAAAGTAGGTAGTGTGTCGTCATATTAGAGCTGAAGCCGTAGTTCCAACCTTCGGCACAGACATCGCGAAGAAAAAGAAATATGAAAACATATTTCTTCGGTAATTACCACTTATCTGTCTTCTAGTTAAAGCTCTGAGAGATAAAGTTGTCATGAAAAGTTTAATAAAAAGATTTGTCATTCGGAATCGACTTTAAACTGTAGATCCCTCCATTCATTTATAAAATTAATACATACAACATTGGGGATGTGACGAGCTAATCGTGATCCTGCCTAAAGGGTTGTAATGACCATATATGTATGTAATGCAAAAGTATAGCGAATCATTGTTTCACAGAAAACTGAATATAATTTCTGTACCTAGAAACTGAAATGTGTTTAAGGTTTGCTAGTTATAATTATAGATATATAGACGCTAGTGTAAATGCGGAGAATATGAAAGCTGGTCTCATTATGTTTGTTGCCTTTTATTTTTGTTAATTTGTGTTATTCTCTTTAGATATTCTCATAGACGCAACTCCTGTGGAAGTCGTTGGTAATTCTTGATCATGCAAATATATTTAAACACTCTTCTTCACAATTTTTGTCATTGTCTAGAATTGGCCCATAATTAGGAATGAACTTCCGTCTGAAAATTATTCCCCTCTAATTCTAACTCCAAGCCAAGTCCAATGGGCTGTTAGATCCTTTGAACCATTCAAGTCCCCAGTTTGGGGAAGAGCGTATTCTTCCTTGGTTGCTCGCCATTTATAATGCTAGATCTAGACTCCTTCATATTCCTTTTAGCTAGAGAATACCTAGGGGTGATTTTTATTCCCAAAGCCGGAACTCTTTCTGAAAAAAGGAACTTCGAACCTCCTGTCAACCCCTCCATACCGAGACACTTCTTTTCACTAGGATATACGAGATTCCGATCTTCACAAGTGGGACTAGACTGATATTGAGTCCCTAAGTTAAATATCAAAGCCTGATCCCCATCCCCAAACTTAACTGAAAAGCAAACCTGGTTGCTACAGCACGCAAAGCTACCTGTGCTGGATCCAGATAGGGTCTCCTCCCCAAAATCACGAGTTGGATCTATTTTGCAGTCAACGAACCCAACCTCCTGTATTGAATTGCTTTCTGGTGGACTGTCCTGGACAAACAACATAATGTCAGACTTCTTGGCAAGGCCAGAAGATCTGCAGCTATTCATATCACCGGTGCTCAACGTACCACCCCTACAAAAGCCTGTTTAACTGGCTTCCTACTGTGCTTCCTGCTAAACGGGCAGCCAAATTTACTGTAAGTAGACTCAATGCCTTGTTTAGCTATCGCATAATCCTTTCTGGACATTCCGCTACTTTGGAGGTTTTTGTTGTTGATGATCATTCTTTCACCCGCATCTCAATATTCTTCGCCTCTGTATCGACCCTCTTTCTGGGCGCTTCAGCGTCTCCCTTATCTGGGTTCCGGGGCACAATAACATTCCAGGCGACCGCAGGGCCGACGAGCTCGCCAGAGCTGGTGTACTCCTTCCGGAACCCTCATCAATCAATTTAGGTATGCCACTTACTTCGATTAAATTGGCCACTGGGCGAAATTCTTTCGAGACGCCAACCTAACCTGAATAAGGAATCTTGCTCCGTTGCCAGGCTTACTTGTTCCACGATGAATTTAAGGCGCACCAGCCATCTACTTGGACTTGATCGTAATGTTATCTGAATTATAGTGGCTATGCTTACAGGTCATTGTGCTATGAGAAGACACGCAAAAAGACTGCAGCTTGCATCAAACGACTGCTGATGTTGGTGTAGAAGTACTGAAGACGATGAAACTGTTATCCATTTCTTTGCCTCTGCCAATATCTTGCAAAGTGTAGATAAAGGTTATTTGGTGCTCCGTTCCTTGTCAGCTTAACGGAATTATCATCAATTATATCAAGGATATATCTTCGTTTAATAAACGTTCATGCTAGTTTTCCAGCGTATGGTACTCGTGATTTTAATGTGCAGCCCTTGCGCTGACCAACTTCTGCCCCAGTTTCGATCACTACAGGCACCGCGCTTTCCTGTGGCAATACTACGGGCCGCTGTGTATGCTCATGTAAGCTTTGGTAATCCAAGCTACCACTTCGTACTAACCTAATAAATGAAATAAAAAAATTTTTAACTAAATATAATAATATTGTTTTTTATATATTAGATAATATTGTTGTTGTATTATTCACCATTATATTGTTTTTTTTATTATAGTGTCAATTCGCGTTATAATCCACAAACTTGGTGCAAATATCACATCACATCACGTGAGTTAAAGTTTTAAGAGAAAAACGTGTGAAAATAATATTGGTTATGGGTTCAGGAAAGGAACTATCGTGTGACTTAAGGAATTTGGATGTTAATTAAAGAAATGACTCAAAACTTTATAATCAGAAAATATATTTTATAAGAGTACTATCTTGTTGTGTTGTGATTAATAATAAATAACTAAAATAAATTAAAAGCAAATTCGAAATTTAAGTCAATCGATAGTATAAACTAATATATGTAAGAAGCTTAAATAACAATGATGCAGTCAAAAACAAACATCACAATAATGCTCATATAAAACTCATTGGTAGAAGCATCAAATTTATTTTTCAGGAAGAACGAAATTAGTTGAATTATTCTTAGCCACTGTGAGGCAAGTCATTAATAAGGAAAACATCAAATAAAACGGATGAACGCGCTTGTGTATGAGAAGAAGGAAATTAAAGTTTTATTGTTTAAAAGTTTTCATATTATTAAAGAAGTTTGTTTATGAACGTATGTTTGCCTTTAACAACTAAAAGTTAAATTTTTATGAAAACGGAAAAGTTTACATATAACAATATTTTATTATATTATACTATATTATATTAATTTTCATGTTATTATTTTATATTCGATTATAATAGCATAATAGTTCTGAGAGAAAATAAAATTGTGAAGAAAAGTTCTTCAAAAACCTTTCGTTTGGAGTCGACTTTAATACGTAAGTCCCACAGAAATTAACATATACGATATGAGTGGTGTGAGGAGCTGTATTTTGTTGATATATATTAAGTATATAATAAGTATATATAAAGTATATATAAAGTATTGGAGCTGAATGTTAAAAAATGTAAATATACATATGTGCTTCACAAGATCATCTCCAACCAATGGATTTTATACTATGAATGGTGCTGCTCTTGAGCTAGTTAATTCTGTTAACGATTTAGGAATAATCTTCGACTGTAAATTAGACTTCAGAAATCATATTACATCAACGGTTAGTAAAGCTACATGTACCCTGGGGTTTATCAAACGATGGGCTAAAGAGTTTTCAGACCCTTATGTTACCAAACAATTGTTTACCACACTGGTTCGCCCAATTTTTGAATATGGATCTGTAATATGAGACCCTCAATACGCTGTACTCTCTGACAAAATCGAATCAGTTCAAAAACAGTTCTTATTATTTTGTCTTCGTGGTTTAGGGAATGGATGGGATCCTAATGAAAGGTTACCACCTTATGAAAATCTCCTAGCACCCATTAAATTGCCATCTTTAAAAAGCCGTCGTAAAATGCTAAATGCTGTCTCCCTCCTGAAGCTGATTAATGGTGTTATCAATTCTCAATTTCTACTATATAACATACATAATTGGCCATTACAACCCTTCAGTCAGGATTACGGCCTAGCTTCTCAACACCACTCATGTTGTGTGCGTTAATTTTATACATAAGTGGCGGGACCTACAGTTTAAAGTCGACTCCGAACGACAAATTTTTTGAGAAGCTTTTCATGGCAATTTTTACTCTCAGAGTTTTTGCCAGAAATCTGCTGAGAGGAAGTCGCCGAAGAAATATTTTTTTTTTCATATTTTGTTTTGGTGTCTGACCTGGGATTCGAACTCGTGCCTTTCGTCTAATAAGCCAACACACTACCTACTAGACCACGGCGACTTCGACTTCTACTATATAAACTTTACATAAAAATACCTGTTCGTCCAACAAGATACTATAATTTCATAAATATAAAATATTACACAACTAACTATGCGAACTTCGATCCATTTCGTGGAATCGGCAATGATTTTAACAATCGTTACCTTCATATAGACTTTAATAAAAATTTGGAATTCATTAAAAAAGATATAATTTTACAATTAAACTTACTTAATAAATAAATGCAATGTTATTTTCTCTTTCAAATAATTTTTGTGTATTGAAATCGTAATAATATTAATAATAATAATTTTGTATATAAATTTTGTAATATAAAATGTAATTAGTCTGTAAATTTTCCATAGACTTGAAATAAAAAAAAAGAATATCTTTTATATTATATTACATAACATAAATATATATATATATACATATATAATAAAGACATGTATACATTTGTATTTATATATACTTATATTATATTATATGATGTACCTAATTTCTAAAGAAGATAAATCTGTCGATTTGAATGATCATAACAATTATTAAAAGGATTGTCATATAAATTGCGTTGAAATTTGAAAGTGTTGTCAAGTTGAGTTATATTGTACCATTGTGCAATATAAAACAACCTGGACATTGTATGGAAGTAAAATGTTTTAAAATATGTAAGTACGAGTATACAATGTCAATACAGACTGAAATAGCTCAACTTTTTTTAGTTTTTGCTTCATTCTTCATATAAAATGACAAAGACAATAATGAGGAAATCAAATGATGAGAACAATCGCTGTGTGTTTCATTGTCTTGCAATTCTCTTATTGTAGGTTTGGGATGCCTAAACATTTTTGTACGTGTACTGAATAGAATAATCAGCTTTTGCAGCCAATGGACTTAAAAAACAGGAATCACCAACGAACACAAATGCATGATCTCATACTATTACAGTTTGACACAAAATTATCAACAATAAAGTTCACGGGTCATTAAATCAAATGAAATATTTTATGTAACATACATATATCTGTCTGTATTCTCTTATTTACCAAAACCGTACTCTAAGATAAAATTACAACCTGCTGCTTTTATATTAATTTAAATGACCTGATTAATATATGGTATGATTATAATTTTCGTTAAATAAAATTGTGAATTACGTAAAAATTTCATATCCAATAGTTCTTATTAAACACCTTCTGTTTAATATAGGTTGTAGACCATGATCTTGTTTTATTAAGTAAAGAAAAATTGAAATTTATGTAAAAAAAAAAGAAATATAGTTTAATTATTGTTGGTGTTAACTCTTCTCCTCTTAACTGATAAATATTTGGGTAAGTGCTTTGCTGAAATCATGTAGTTTTGTACTTGGGGTATATATAATATTTAGTTATTTGGAGTCTTGGAGCTCTGTACCACATTTATCTATAGTTATATATTAATGCAAGTACTCCAAATTAGTATTATAAAGCTATGCTCATGCTGCAGTTATTTCAAACATACATTTTCAAGTTTTAGAATATGTTGCGTATTGGTAAAGTAGATGTATCACAAATTTTGTTCTACTAAATATCTACATTTTTGTTTTATTTATATATTATTGCAGTCATGAGTTACTGCATGTTTTTAAAAATAACAATTCCTTGAACAATTTCTTTCACAACACATTTTTTCTCGAATTCGCACTTAGACAAAAATATTCTAAGATATTTGAAATATATTCATCATCTAATGTTACTAAAACCTTTCCCCCCAGTAAAAATCCCCCGTCATATTAATGTTAAGTTGGGTTAGATTAGGTGGCTAACTCCCTTAGCCCCATTGCGATACTACAATTATTTGGTGGTCAACCATTCCTTAGAGAAAACTATAATATCCTTAGGCTGCACGGTCAGCGAAGTTAGAATATGAGAGGTCAGAAGCCTCCGTCACCTCATGATAAGTGCAGGACAATGACACATGGGCTGAAGGACTGTATCTTCCTCAGACCCACAGCTCCTGTAGATGACATTAGTTGGAATGCAGAGTCTTTCGGCATGCGTCCCAATGCAATTCTCGACGATATCCCTGTGTCCCGGAATCCACTTAAGAGTTACCTTTGAATGCTCCCAAGGCATCCTCGGCATTCATGGAAAAAGACGGATGTTACGTTCGTTAGGAACTCAATCGCAGCCTGACAATCCCAACAAATCAAGATTTTTTCAGAGAAAATACCTCAACTCAACAAGTATTGTGCGCTTTAAAAGTTGCTATGACCTCTGCTTGAAAAACAATGCAGTGATCAGACAGTCTACACGAAGTTTTAATATCCGCTCCGACCAAAATTCCATAGTCCGAATCCTAAAATTGAATGTCCTATTTAGAAAATTATAAGGAATCATATAATGTCTGTCTTCCCACAATAGCAGGATATCCATAGTCCAAATTGGGCTACGATTTGACTGCATTGAGTCTTATAGTCATCAACTCAGACTTCTGTCGTAATAGGAGGTCGTAGGCGTGCCAGTTTAGTAAAGTAAATTATGGCTTGGTTAGCATAGCGCACTGGTAATCAGAACCTGCGTACTTCGTCTATCAGTCGGCAGTTCCATTAGTGTCTGTATACCATCCACCAAACATGTACCCCCGACAGCAACGTTAGCTTCACTATGGCACGATAGAGCCAATATGTGACAGTGGGTCTGTTACCCCAGATCTTATTTACGGTCCTTTTGCAGGTGTAGAGCGCTATTGTCATCATTCTAACCATATCACTAATATTAGCCTCTTATTATTTAACTCTCTTGGATAAGGAAGTTAAACACCAATTAGGATCGGTAAGTTAAAGATAGGTACTCTATATCGCCTGGTAAAGAGCATCAATTCAGTTTTGTGAGGACTTACATTTAAACCACACGATGAGCACCACTCAGTTATAAGCTTTAGAGCCTGGTAACATATCGGAGAGTGATTGTTCAGATAGAAATCTGATACTATAATGGCCAGATTGTCCGCATAACCGTAGACCTTAAATCCATGTCGTTGTAGTCCCTCTACGATATTCCACAGTAGGAGTGCGAGAACACCAATCTATGGCGCCCTTCTTCACTTTCCTTGCAGTATGAACCTCACCTAGAGAGGCATTAAGTTAAAGTTCAGTAACGAACTTTGTAGTAGGCTCGCTAACATTGAGCTTATTGGGAGCTCTGACAACAGCCTCCGAATGGACACTGCTGAAGCTGCCAGTGAGTAATATTTATATGCTTAACGTTCCCCACCAAGGACCTCAGTACAGTCTCAGTGGACCTGTGCTTAGAAGGCGTGCTTAGAACCACTTTAAGAAAGAATAGAATAGAATAGAATAGAATAGAATAGAATAGAATAGAATAGAATAGAATAGAATAGAATAGAATAGAATAGAATAGAATAGAATAGAATAGAATTGAAGAGAATAGAATAGAATAGAATAGAATAGAATAGAATAGAATAGAATAGAATAGAGTAGAATAGAATAGAATAGAATAGAATAGAATAGAATAGAATAGAATAGAATAGAATAGAATAGAATAGAATAGAATAGAATAGAATAGAATAGAATAGAATAGAATAGAATAGAATAGAATAGAATAGAATATAATAGAATATATGTCGAGGCCCAGAATCATTTCTATTATTTTGAGAACGAATGAGGTTAGACTGGTAGGGTTAAGATCATTCACAGTGGATATCGATGATCTCCCAGCTTTAGAGATGAAAACGAACTATGCCTCTGTTACTTAACAGGTACGTATGAGTATTCAAGACAGGCATAAAAGATCCGTTGCAACCAGTCAAACACTATATCAGATGTTTTGCAGGTCCGCATTTATAATGTCGTAGTATCGGGTGATTTAAACAGTTTGAATTAGTTAATAGCCTACCGAAAGATGTCTACACTTTACTTAATTGGCCATTAACACCCCGATTAACGAATTTCGGCCGGCCGCAACACAGGCGCCTTTGCTTCTTGCGAGCCCACAACAGTTGCTCACACCAATCGATAACAGGGCTTCCTCAATTTGGTCCTTCCAACGCATACAAGTTCATCCTCCTCCATTCGAACGACATGGCCGAGGCAGTGTAGCCACTAGATATTAATACGCTGCACAACGTCTATGTCGTTGAGGAGCTCATACAGCTCACTGTTGGATCGGATGCGGAAATCATCGGCAACTCGCATTGGACCGAAGATCTTACATAAGACTTTTCTCTCGAATATTCTCTTTTTGTCTTACGAGAGAGGTCTCTGCTACTCAATTGCCTATTGAGACCATAGTAGCTGTTGGCAAGAGTGATCCTGCGCTTGATCTCCAGACTGACATTATTTTTGGTGTTAAGGGCGGAGCCAAGATAAATAAATTCCTTGACTGTATCAAAAGTATAGCTATCGGCCGTAACTGAGAATCAACACGCCGCACGTCTCTACTTTTCGATAACATATACTTTGTTTTGTGCTCATTTACCCTAAGACCCATCTTAGTAGACTCCCGTTCAATAGCACTAAAGGCAACAGTAACATCTCGCTTGGTACGCCCTATGATGTCAATGTCGTCAGCGTACGTAAGCAACTGGACGCTTTTTTATAAATAGTGTCTAGGAGTCTACACATTTAAGTTAATTGCTATCACTTAATATTTTTAAGGGCGAATATTAATTAAATAATTTATAATTAAAAATGGACACTTTGTGGATTATCAAACACACGCGAAACAAAAGAGAAAGATTAAAATAATAAGAATAATAAGAATTAAAATAATAAGATAAGATTAAAATAATAAGAGTTTCTATTTCAACTGACTTCTTTATTTTCTTAATATTCCGTTCTTACTTCTAATACATAATAATCTAGCTTAATACTAACGGTTGAAGGACATTCAGCAACTCCGTTGCTTTATCTATCCTTGCAATAGATATTATTTATCCATTGACTTTAACGTTATTTACTCATTATATTATATTAGGGTAGTTCATATTTCTAAAATTAGTATTATTAATTCATTATTAGTATATTATAAATTCATTTGATTTCTGTTATTGATTAAAATATATTAAAGTATTATTTTATCTATAAGTTTGTTTATAAATACTGTGGATGTGGACCAACATTCCGGCCCCATTGAAGGACTGAATGTCTTCAATTGTATGGTAAAGGTGGCAATTTCTGGAAGGAACGTTTATGTACGCCGTTTCGAGTTTGTACCTCTGCCACTCTAACCTTGCCGTCTTCGCCACGGGCTACAGACACGACACACCCTGTCAACCATTGCTGTGGCGGGCGATTGTCTTCGTTGACGATTACCACTTGACCTTCTTCGAGATTGGCCATTCCTTGATGCCACTTGGTTTTACTCTGAAGCCCGAGGGTGTAATCCCGAGACCAGGATTGCCAGACTGTCTGCTTGAGATTGCAGAGCAGACGCCAACCCTTGCATAACTTCGCTTCTTTGTCTTTCTGACAGACTATTAGTAGATGAGCTGTGGTCAAGGCTTCTTTGTCGCTGGAGATTGCTGTGCAACTGGACGACTGTTGAGCACCGCATCTACTTCTGCGATCATTGTTGCCATCTCTTCTTGCGTGAGCGCCATGTTTCCCACGGCTAGGAGAAGCAGGAACTTCGCTTGTTTGACAGCGGCTTCCCATAGTCTTCCGAAGTGCGGCGCCCGAGGTGGTATAAAACTGAACTTCACCCCTGTCGACTCTTGACGAAATTTGCCGTGTTGTCGCAGTATACTTCTTTGAGTAGTACCCTCCTGGTAGCAAACCTTTTAAAAGACATAAGAAAAGCATCAGACGAAAGATTAGAGACTAATTCTAAATGTACTGCCTTAGATGTGAAACAAATAAAAACCGCTATATACATTTTCAATAGTGGTCGCCCATGTATTCTCAAAGATACGTCAATTGGACCACAGTAGTCGACTCCGACTATTAAAAATGGGCGCGAAGCTCTCACTCTATTCGTGGGTAAATTTCCCATTATTTGGGACATAAGCTTCGGTTTATAGCGGTTTATTTGCTAACTACATATTCTCTTGCATTCTTCTTTCGCATTTATCAACCAAATATTCTCTCGCGAAAGAGCTATAAGCGCCTTTGTACCAGCATGACAATTCTCCAAATGCAAGTGTCGCAAATAAAACGTGACAAAGCTATTTCTTTTCGGTGACAATAGTGGAAACTTGGTATTATACTTCAAGTCTGCATTTAGCAGTCTTCCACTCACCCTTATTAATGAAAACGATTTATTTTCCTCAACAAACGTGTGTATGAATGGTGTTAACCTCTGGATATTAGAGGGAATACAAGAGATTTCCGAAGCTTGATATCTCCTCAGATAGTTTCTATAAGTCGAAAGAAAGATCATTTCAGTTTGTTTGCAGTAGGTTCACAATTTCTCTCAACTCTGCGTTTTTTTTTCAAGATATCAACTAATCTAATTACAAACGCGGCGACTCGTAATAATTTGTTGTACGATGAATACTTTTCTATTAGATCCAACAAGTAATTCCTTTCCTTGTTTTCCTTTTTCCCAATAGTATTTGGTTCTCTGTTAACTCGAAGTGTTTGTTAACAGGCCAAGAAGAACTGTCATTTAATAACAATAACGGTCCCTCAAACCAGATCGATTGTTTCAATTCTTGGACGTCACATCCTCGGGAAACAATATCAGCTGGATTATGGTCAGTTGGCACATGTCCCCATGAAAGTTTCTCCATTTCCATTTCTGAATCTCACTCTGATACAAAAGTAGTAAGTGAAATGGATGTGTCTTTACCCAATGATGAGTTATTTCTGAATCTGTCCAGAAATAAGCGCGATCGATCTTAAATTCGAACACAAGCTTAATTCGACTCCACAAATTGGAAGAGAGTTTGCCTTGAGTGGAGCGACTTTAGATTTTCCCGAAAGTACTCTAGTAATAACTTTTCCAGACTCGAAACCTATGACATAAATGCAACACCCATATACTCGCTGTAGAAATTATTTGAACAAATCTTGGTATTGTTATTGAATCGATCTTCATTAAATTAGATTTGAGATTTTCCTATGAAGTATCAAGTCTCATGGTAATCGATTCATCCCAGTCAAGCTTTTGGATCCAAAGGTCAATACAAATGCACCTTTAATGAATCATTCTTAGGACTCCAATGTAAGCCCAAAGCCTTAGCAGAATCGGAATCGCTATGCAATAGTTTTTCACTTTGTAGAGTACTACTAAATATAGGCTGATTTGAAAACCATTTCGCAAAATTAAAACCAGCTGAATTTAGAATCTTAGTGACTTGATACGAATTGTAATCAGGTCCTCGTAACTTTCACCACAGGTTAACAAATCGTCTATGTAAAAATCACTGCGAACAATTTTTGAACTAATAGGCCAAGTTTCTTTGGACTATCAGCCATCTTATAGCTAGAAATGCGGCAGATGCTGTGTCATAAGTTACTGTGTTTAATCGGAACACCTGTAAGCTATCAGATGGATTCTGTCTCCAAAGGAGTAATTGAAAATTCCTATCATTCTCGTCGATTAAAACTTGACGAAAAATTTTTTCGATATCTGCAATGATTACGTACCGATGAAACCGAAAACGGATGAGTGTAGAATACAGTTCTTCTTGAATAGTAGGACCAACCATTAGCAGATCGTTTAGTGACACATGAGAAGAAGGCCTACACGAAGAATCGAAAACTATTCGAAATCTAGTAGTCGTACTTTGAGTCCGCAGAACACATTGATGGGGAATGAAATAGTGAGTAGAATCTGGCATATTATCCAAAAGTGACATATGTCCCAAATTGAAATACTCTTTCGTGAAGTCATGATACATATGTCTCATTGTGCCGTCCAACGAGAGAAATCGTCTTTTAGCGACTTCGAACGAATAACCTAACACTTTTGTATCAGTCTTAAAAGGCAGTGAGACTACAAATCGTCCTGACGCTAAACGTCGATCCAGATTTTATCTGACCTACACACATGAACTCGAAGAAGATTTCTGCTCCGATAAGCAAATTAATTTTCCGTGGTTTGTGGAAGCATGGATCAGTTAACTTTATATTTTTAGGAGTATGTAAGCCAGTTGTATTTATAACACTATCAGGTCGGAAATTAGTTATCAAACTCTATACCCAAAATTTTGCATTAAATTGAGTAGAGTTAAACCTCGACGTGACGATAAATTAATGCCAGATTTCGAAAGTGAACTTCTTTCACTAATGCCAGTTAAATTTAGTCGGCCTTCTTCCCTCTTTAATCGAAGTAGCTGAGTAAGTTTCTCAGTTATTAAATTTGGTTGAGATCCGGAATCCAAAAGTGCTTTCGTTGGTATCAATTTACCAGAGCTCCTTCTAATACTGACTACTGCTGTCGCGAGAATAACTCTTTAATCGGACGAAGAATAATTCATTGATCCATGTGAAGTCGATGATTGTTCAGTGTAGTTCTCATTTGCACTTACGCCTGTGCAACAATGAATTATGGGAGCTACCACAAATTCTGCGCATCGATGCTATTGTGTGTCCCCTTTTGAGACAATTTATATATGCTGGCATTTTATAAAGTAAAATCTTCGACTCAGTGAATGAAGGGCAATTGTTAATACTACGCTGAACAGTTTTGGAAAATCAGTAGATGGTTTGGATTTCGATACACTTAGTAAAGCTCTATTATTCCATCTTGAAAAATTTTCACTGAACAGTTTTGGAAAATCAGTAGATGGTTTGGATTTCGATACACTTAGTAAAGCTCTATTATTCCATCTTGAAAAATTTTCAGTTTTCTGATAATCAACCCTCGGCTTGAGCTTGAAGGCTCATCAGCTGCAATATACTGATATTGTTTGTTCAAGGCGGATTCGCCATCTGACCAAAGTGGAAGTTTCTCGAAATCAAGTTGTACTTCCCATTTCGATTTGGTGACTGGATCTACTTTTGACATCACTAAATGTATGAGAATGGCATTTGTAATCTTCTTATCGTCACCAAATGACAATAGAGAATCATATATCGCGGATACTGTATATACCATGCTTCGCAAAGCAATAGCTGAAGTTTCATGTTTGTGAGCCTTGACTGGTGTGGTTGCCCGAGAAAGGACATTTCTGGCTTATTTGATTGCCTATTCTCAGCCAGGAGGCTTAAAAACAGGGATTTAGTGGTCACACAAATGTCCTCAAGCTCAGCTCTATCATTGTTTTCAGGATCCAAATTATCCACATCAGACTGGAACTTCATAGCTTGTTCAATATAATTTTTCAACATGTCCAGTCGACATTCCAATTCGATTGGATTAAAAGAAAGTGTCTTTTCTAAAATGGATTGACGAATTCGAACTAAGTTATCAACAACCTATATTAATGTATTATTTTATCTGTAAGGTTGTTTATAGTTTAATCAATAAGAGAAATAAAATGAATTTATAATATTGTTACGAAAGTGGAAATGGTGTTATAAAAATGATAAACAAAAGCTACAAAAACAAAACAATGGACTTGTTTACATGATCAAAGAATAAACAACAACATCAGCATAAAAAATGAATAAACAAAGTAAACAAAAAGGCAACAAGAACACAGCAAGTACCAACGTAAACAAAATACACAAGCAACAATAACGAAAACAACATGTTTACATTTATAGAGATTCGCGAAAGGCGAGGTCATTCTCATTAGAGAGCATTCATCAGACTATTTGCCCAGCGATATAAAAGGCAAGAAAAAGCAGGCAACGGGATCAGAAAGAATTCAGTCAGTGTTGTGTGAAGACACGTTGCGTGTGAAGAGAGTAATTGTGGCTTGAAGATCTCTGTTATAAAGATCTATTGAACAATTGTTATCGTGTTATCGTGTACGCTGAAGAAAGAATAATAACAATTAAAGCAAATTGTTGTTGTTTAAATAAAGTCGTGAAAGGTGGCACACGGAATTGTGCGAACAATAAAGAATTGATTTAAAACTAAAAACTTTTATTTGCAATCTACGAACTCATATTTTTAACGTTTTTAAAAGGATAAAAACGTAACAATATAATAATAATGAATTAATAATTTTAATTTTAGAAATATAAACTACCCTAATATAATATAATGAATGAATAGCGTTAAGGTCAATGGATAAACAATATCTATTACAGGGATAGATAAAGCAACGGAGTTTCTGAATGTCCTTCAACCATTAGTATTAAGCTCGATTATTATGTATTAGAAGAAAGAACCGAATATTAGGAAAATAAAGAAGTCCGTTGAAATAGAAACTCTATCGTCATCGGTCTTATTATTTTAATCGAACATTTTGATCTTCCTCTTTTGTTTCGCTAGTATTTGATAATCCACAGTGCCCATTTTTAATTATAAATTATTTAATTAATATTCGCCCTTAAAAATATTAAGGGAAAACATTTTGGCACCCGAGCAGGGAATGGGAGTCATGTGTGCGTACACAATTTCCCCGAAAATACATATAACATGGAGCACTTAAGAGTCTCCTCGTTCAATAAAGTCCAAGTATTACTACCCGACCTTGTCAGAAGTTTTGCGAAGTCTGCTAGCATCACTGCATTGTTCCATACGTACTGAACCTTACATCTTCCATTAGTATTCGAGCTTCCCCACATGCGGTGATGAGCTTTGGCATCAGAACCAATTAGTACGAGAACTCTTTTTTGTCTGGCTTCAACCTCAGAGAGTCATTAAGTGAATATAAGACCTCGTGCGACATACATATAGTAGGAGAGGATCCATAAGGGTCTACCTCCTTGACGGTTGGAGCTTACCGCAATCGCCACCAAATCAGCGTGACTTCAATGATTAAGAAAAAAATGATTAATTCCATTCCTGATTAGGATACAAGCTTTCTTCTTACCCAGGCAATGAAGAGCGACCAGATTATATCACTATATTTGGTCGAATCGGCTTTTGAGTGATGAAGGCTAATCTGCAATACCTGCATCCTACTTGGCTGCTACGATCGTGGTGTCCATCTCTTCGTCAGGCAGAGCACTTTCATCAAGGTGTTCCGGCCATATGGTCGTAAACTCCTTGTTCGCCGGCAGATCATGGTTATACATCTTGATGAAATCAATGATTTCATCAGCAGCTGCGATATCTGCCGGAAGCATGACATATAACCCAGCTCTATGAGGGATTTGACCTTAGCGTACCCGTCCACAATTCCCAAAGTTCTTCAATGGCGTTGGTCTTCTCAAGACATCAATTTAATCTGGCTCTGGTACCAAACTGCTTCATGGACACGTGGGAAGGGACCAGGGTTGTTAGTTATGATATTCCTAAAGGAACGTAATAAAGCCAGTTCGACTATCTTCCAATTGACTGGAGTGATGGTTCAGTCGGTTGATTGGCTCTCTGCTGACCATTGCCAATTAGGCGCCAGTTCAGAAGTGCCCTCTAATTTGTCGCTAGGTTTAGTATGTACCTTAGCCCCCTTTTCCAGCGGGGAGTTCTTGCATGCCCATTTCCAGTTTTCCTAAAAACCCGAAAGGACTATATCTTCTACGCTTTCGATACTGTTGATCATGATATTCTTTGTCACAAGTTGAAAAATACCTTTAAATTTTCAACATCAGCAGTAAAACTATCACGTACATATCTGTATAAGAGAAGTCAGACAGTACACCATGGTGATGTAAAATCATTTACCAGCCCGGTGCGAAGAGTTGTACCACAGGGTTCAATTCTCGGCCCTCTGCTATACATAATGTAATCAAATGACCTACCTTCTCGTATTACTCACTGCGGAATTCAAATGTATGCCGATGACGTCCAACTCTACATTACTATTGGAACTGAACCAGGACCTCGACAATATATTTAAATGGGCTACTGCAAATGGTCTGAACTTAAATGCGAATAAATCAAAGGCTATTGTAATCGGGAAAGTTGACCTATTGCCAAACTTACTGCCACCATTAGTTGTCGGGGACTCGCGAATAGCATTAGTACAATGTGCCAAGAACTTAGGTATTATTTTTAATAGCCAACTTTCCTGGACTAACCATGTTAATACTTCCGTATCGTTCGAGGAGACCCTTAGAATACTCCTTGACACATATTTTGCGGGAATGTGATATATTGATTTCCTGGGTAAAGCGAACATTCTATACCCATACTTCATGAACCATCTTAAGTGAAAAGAGTCGAAGGTCGTTTTCATCCCTAAAGCTGCAAGACCATTGATATTCCTCAACCTCATTCGTTCTCAAAACATTGAATTCTATACCTCGAGATAAGGTTCTACCACTTTCCCATGTTTGCCAGTAGTTCTAAATACGCCGGATCCACTGAGACTGTAATAAGTTCCTTGGTGTAGAACACAGAGAAAGCTATTCCAGCTTTCTTTAACGTGTGCGCCTTCAACAAAGTCCATTCCACAACTGTTGTTAGCTAAAAGAATAATTATTGCTTTTCCCTGCTGTGCAACGACATGATTTTAAGATTTATGTTCATGCAGATGAACTGGTCATTGTGGTATTAAGTTTTGATGCACGCACTCTCCCCTTGATATGTTATTATGTTCTAAAGATTACAATGATGATCATTCTGTAATTGAAGTGCCAATCCTCGAAAAAAGGAATAGATGCTTTTTATTAGGCGTTATACCTATTTTTTACTTACCGATTCTGGATGTACTTTAACTTTCCTTATCTAAGAGGACTAAATACCTTGGGTCTCAGACCATCCATCACATATAGGCTCCA
This sequence comes from Sarcophaga rosellei, assembly GCA_930367235.1. Classification (NCBI taxonomy): domain Eukaryota; kingdom Metazoa; phylum Arthropoda; class Insecta; order Diptera; family Sarcophagidae; genus Sarcophaga; species Sarcophaga rosellei. The sequence continues at coordinate 41,088,861 of OV884021.1, read as the reverse complement.
TTGGACCGTGATGAGGACAAACTTTACTTTATGGTGCACATGTCTGATGGACGATATGCCAAAACCAATATTACTGCTGATAGATACGCAGTCACCTATTATGATTACCAGTAATCTTTGACCGCCTATTAAGATAGAGGGTTGGGTTGGTGGCTGTGAAAACCAATGCACATGCTACTATCTGGGAAGATTATATGATACCTTACAACTTTCTGAATGGAGCATTAAATTTTAGAATTCCGACTAGGAAATTTTTGTCTATGGATCCGGAGATTCTCAATGGGATCCTAGAAGTTTAAACTGGGCTAGGCTGCCTGACTACTGCAGCGTTTTCCGGGCAAACTTGAAAGTAGCGCAATGATCGTTGAGGTCATGATTTTCCCTGAAAATCTCTTGATTCCCAATGAACGTAGTATTCACCCGCTCTTGATGAAGAATTTATACCGAACATTATTTACATAATTTTTACAAGATATGCAAAATATATTTCCTTTCTTTTCGGTGCGATAATTATTATTTGACTCAAGTCTTGGTTAAAATAATAGTTCATATATCTACTAAGTAAAGTGGGGAAATAATAAAACGTACTAGGTAAAATAAACAAAACAAAATACGCAAATAGCGTAGCAGTACCATAGCTGTATTGTTGTTGTACGTTTTTGCACTAATGCAAATAAAAATATGTTTTTCTTTATTTCTTTATTATAATATTTTAACGCAATAATTGGAACATATAGGTACATTTTACATATACATATTTGTATATATACAAATATGTATTTTCTTTATTTAAGTAAATGTGTCGTTACGGACGCTAATGTAAAGAAATTTTAGATTAGAAGTTCATTACTTTTTAAAATAATGATTTTTAGGGGGATATGTATAATTATCTGTGTGACTGTATATATTTATTTAATATTTTAAAATTGAAATTGTTACATTTAAAATAATTTTTTTACGTGTTTGTAAAGCATAATTTGTGATTTTTTCCTCATTGTTCCCTGCTACTTTGATTTTTCGTATTGAAAGTTTCACCCTTTTTTACAGTTTCTCGAATCCTTTTACATTTTTATTCACCAATTTAAAAAATTTATGAAAGAAATGGAAATTGTTAAAAAAATGGAGGTGTTAAGAAACTTAAGCAAAAATTTCAGTCGCATAGCGGATTTTAGATTTTTATTCAGGCTACTCCGCAAGAGTAACATTCCATTCACACTCTAGGTATCCATCGGCAAGAATTGACCCGTTTTTGGAAAGTCTTTCGTGACAGTTACAAAGATTTGTGATCAAAATATCATCCCCCCACCAGTAGCGATGTGGAGGCTTAAGTGTATCTATCCGCAACCTGTTGGGGATGTGGTGCATGACTAAAGATTACCCTAATATCGTGAGAGGACTGTCTTCGAATTGATGTCTCCGTGTGATCTCTTCGACTCGCCCGATAACGTATATTTCTTCTATACCCCTAATCCGGAGTGTTAAGCGACCCGTGTTTATCGGATGGTTTGCAGTCGGGGGTTTAATCCGACTGTATTATAACGGAGCCTCACTGATACCTGGGCGCCTCAGTGAGTATTAGGTTTTCTACCAAGCCTTTGTCATGCTAACGGGGGCTATGGCATGATTGACCTCCTTTCCCCCTCACTAGTGAAACTTATATGGACAAAGAACACAACAGCAAAGATTTGAACATGACGAACGATGATGACGAAATGGCTACTGAAACTGGACTAGATGCGTCCCAGTTCATTGTGCGAATCCAGGCGAGCATTTTTGACAACAATGATATCGTCAGGAATTTCGCTCCAGGTGGTTTGAGAATTACGACTGTAGAGAAGTCCTTCAGTGAGGCGACTACTTTGGCGATGCCCACTTCAACGGAAGATATGTGCTTGGAGTCAGACTCTGTCTCCCCACTATCGAATGAAGGCGGTGACAATACGGTCATCGAAAGCCCCCCCCTTCACTCATATCCAAATTGCTACTGTGAGCAATGAGGTAGTGACTTCCCCTTCAAGGAACCCACTTGTCAGACAGGATGCTTCGGACCCACTAGCACAATCATCTACTGATTCGGACTGCATGGGGAAAAGTAGATCGTCTGACAAGGGGGGTAAACCGGGCGGAAACGTTCCGCTATATATATAAGGAGAGGAATTTATATCGCAGAGCTTGCACTGTCTTGAGGAGATTTGCAAGCTGTGCTGTGGATTCCCTATCTGTTAAGGAGCAGAAGATGCTGGCGCGACACAGAGGCACTGTTTCGCGGAATGAGACCAAATACGCGGGCGGTGTCATGTAAATAAATAAAAACAAGTTTATTTGTTTTTATTGCCAAGAAGCGCACAGTTTGGCTATAGTTTATTAATTAATTCTTATCCCTAAAATTACTCAGAATTTATAGATAAATAATGCTGATCAAGCACTATGTGTACAGTGGAATACATATATAGCAAGAATTTCAAACAATTATTAAGAATATGAAAATATGAACATGTCCAACACTTAACACCAGATTGGCCCGGGAAACTTATTGACGAATCTAACCAGTACTTGTTGTTCTGAAGAAAACGCTCAGAACTCTATAAGATGCATTCCAGCGATTCTTCAACTGGAAAATTAAATTTTTCAATGTATCGTTAAAACCTTTAATATTTTTTTATTGCTTGGGAATAAACGTGTAAGCATTTTTTCTTTAAGAAATGCGATTTTTTCAGTCAAAGTTTCAAATCCAGAACTTACAATTAGTTCATAAAGTTCTCTTTGAGAAATAAAAATTGTATTCACGTTTGCATCTATGATAGAATAAATATGGTCTTATAATTTTATACAAAAAATTTAATAGATAAAAATTATATAGGTGCAAAAATATGTCTTAATTTTTTTAATCAGGTGCAAGAAAGTGCACACAATTTTTTTCGATTATTTCACAGGGTATCTTAGGTTTAAGAAAAGAAAAATTTTTTTGCTTAACTCACAACTATTTTTCGATATATGCTACAAAATTTTAAAATTTATAGACCTTCACAAAAAAAATTTTTAAAAATAACAAAACTATATAAACTTAAAACACAACGAAGCAAATATAATCTAAATCGTCTGTTGTTGAAGCCTCCATATTTTTTTAATACTTTTACTAGAAGTAGTTTTCTAAATGTTCATGTATTTATTATGATAAATTCAGTACTCAATTTTTTAAAGAACTTCAGAAAGCGAATGGGTAGCCCCCAATTTTGCATATACTCGGATATACATGTATTATCGTATAAACATTAATAAGATTCTTTTAATAAGAATTTAAATTATGAAATTTCTGCAATATGGCTGTAATACTGACATATATTTTAATATCAGTTATACAGTTTTTATCAATACCATAAAAAATATTAGTCACCTTAAATAAATTATATTAATGACTCTAAAAAGTATTCGGTTAGTCCGTTAGTGTAAGGATTACAGTATCATGTTATTGTAAGCGTTGTAATAAATTTAAACTAATAATTTTGTTGAACTATTTCTAAATAACTGATCGCATATAATACGATTCACCAAGTTGATAACAGTTAGTGTGAAGCAAATGTGTCCGCTAGAATTCTTCGCTTTTTAGCGACGTTTCATATCTCTGACCTCAAATCTTTACACACAATTTTTCTATTTTTTAGCATTAATATTTATTATTAAAGAATAATCACAATTACGTGATTACACTACACAACTTTTACCTACCATAATATTGCATGATAGTGATTTTAAAAATGTACTTAATAATTGGCTGCAAAATTTAACAAGTGATATGGTCAACTTTTTTAAAAACCCGATGTCTTACTGACTTATAATGCACTTCCTTCCGTTGTTAACAAAAAATTAAACTTCCAACAGTTATAACAACAGTTTTTCAGCTGAAAAAAAAATACTTACATATAGTACATATTTAGTATTTGTTGAAGTATGTGACAAGAATTCGATATTTTTTTAATTTTTCCATTTGCCGCATTAATACGACGTTATGACGTCAAGACTATATACATTTATTAATAATGATTTGTTTTGAGCTGAATATTGATTGAGTGTACTTTAGCCCTATAAAAGGTTGTACTTTGTAATTTGAAGAAATAGTTAAAAATAAAAACGAACTACACCGACTTAACGGTACTCTACAACAAAATGAATAGAGGTTGTGTATAGCGTTTTTGGTTAAAATTTGACGATAATTTGATTTAGATTTAACTGAAATAAGTTCAACTTTCTTTGTTATATCCAATGATTGAACACTACTGCTATATAACTTTCTGTGTAAAGAATTTATAATCACCTTAAGCCGATACATCGCGATGTTGGGCAACTGGCGCAGCAAAAATATATTATCAAAGTTTTAATTAGGGCATAATTTTAATTTATATTGAGTAAAAACTAGTTTTTAGCGTTATTTAACAATTAAATTTTGTAAATTATAGTTCATTAAAAAAAATAATTACTACAGTCTTGAATTGGTTAACATTGCTTAATAACTGTATGTTCTCGGGATTTCACTCCAGACACGAATTGCATTTCTATATCTAAGACGCTCTCAGATATTTGTTTACGGTATGTAATGCTATGCTATAACACTATTGAGGAAACTAATCCATTGAACAAATAATGCAGTTTCCTAATACATAAATATGATTTTATGTAGATATACCAAAATATGGCATTTTAACAAATTGTCAAAGCTGTATTATAAATTTTAAAGGAGAATTCAGATACTCTACTATACCATGTACGACTATATTGTTACATTACGGGGTAGTCGTGCAACCCTTGCGCTGACCAACTTCTTCCTTTTCCCTGATTTTGGTGGAACTTGGTTAGTACAGGGACTGCGTTCACCCGTGGCATCACAACGGGCCGCTATGCGTGCTCAAGTGAGCTTTGTGATATTAGAGCTACCACTCCGACCTAACCTAACCTAACTTACTTATTAAGTCACAATTAGAAAATAGTTCACATCCGTACAGTAATGTGGATATGAGGTATATTTTTGCGAGCAGCATACGAATATTAAACGGAGTAAAGTATTGCGTTAGTCAAAGATTTTGCAACATGGAAAGCAAACAGCATTTACATGGTTGGACCAGTTAAGGATAACTCCTGGATTCTTAACATTATGTAGGGTACGATAGCTGTATTACTAATCTGTATTGGTGTAAGCTGTGCTGTAGAGTTTAACTTGCCTATTATCAAAACCTTTGATTTCCTCGAATTGAGGCAAAGACCACTAATTAACACACATTGAAACACATTATTTAGATCACAATTTATTTCGCCTATTTTATAAATTTGGGATCAATTTCATCACTTCCGATGGAATTGGTATTAATGCTAAGAAAGCTTTTAACAACCTCATCCTGTGTAACGTTATGAAATTCAAAGTTTGATTGAATCAAGTGATTAGTAGTAGAAATGACATCATATCAGTTGTAATTAGGGTAGCCAGATTTGGGATTCGGAAAAACAGTACACTGAGTACAAAAAATCAGTACAATTAATGAAAAAACAGTACGCTTTTACAAAATCATAACAATTTATTCAATTCATAACATTTTGAGGTATTAATTAAAAAAAAACAATTAAAATATAAGATCATATAATAAATTTATTTCAAATGTACATATCATCAGTCCTTTATTGACTGCGATCGAGTACGCATGTACAAGAATTTCTTTAATCTCTTTAAATAGTTATTTACCAAAAGTGTTTAAAATAATTTGCAAAAACAAAAAAAAAACAAACATTCTTTCTTGCAAAAACAATTTATATTGTTTCACTGTTATTTTTGAATAATAAAAAGAAGAAGTAACATAAAAAAGAAAAGAAAAAAAAAACAATTTGTATTGATCATCATAATGGATAATGAGAATGAAAGCGATGATTATGATGTGAGCTGGCAGGTAGTCCAGCCAACAAAGTTACAAAAAAGACGATTAACAGAATCTCCAAAATTATTCAAAGCAAAACGGCCAAACAATAATAAAATAATTACAAGCACTAATTACAACAATACAAACAAAACAATTAATAACAATATCTTTGATATTTGTAATCAACCCAGCACTTCGAAACAAGCAGCAATGTTTAAAAACATTACAACAACAGATAAGCATGCAAGTCAAAACAAGTTTTCAATTTTAAGCAGTGACGAAAGGGATGATGAAGATGAAGATAATGATGTTGTTAAGGATAATGATAATGATAATGACGATAAAGAAATTAATTTACCAAAACCTCCACCAATAATTATACCTAATGTGGCAAATATTAGTGCAATGACTAAAGACTTTTCTAGGGCAATTGGAGCAAGTGAATTTAAATTTAAAACTCTTAAGGATGGTCAAATCAGAGTAATGGTTAGCAATATTCAGTCATATAGAGTATTGGTCAGATACTTAAATGATAAAAAAACTTAATTTCCATACTTACCAAGTCAGACAGGAGAGATCGTATAGAGTTGTATTGAAAAACTTACACCACACGACATCAACTGAAGAAATTAAACTTGCCATCGAAAATCATGGACATCTTAAACGTCACCAACGTACGGAGTAGGATTACTAAAACACCCCTATCTATGTTTTACATTGATTTAGAACCAAACTCTAACAATAAAAGTGTATATGAGATCAGACATATAAATAACGCAATTGTATCGATAGTTCCACCCAAAAAATATAATGATCTTGTTCAGTGCCACCGTTGCACAGTGGTTGCGCCCATATGACAAAAATAAAAAATTTTTTTTTTCTATATTGGGTTTGTAGCGAACTAAATAGTCGCTAATGTCATCAAATTTCTCTCTTCTGAATTTGTTTTGATAATATCTAACGGTAATTTTTAAATGCAAACAATTAAAGTGCGATTTTATATAGAAGAATAAAGTTGACTAAGCGACTGAGAAAACAAAGTAAATATCAAATTATTAAAATACATTTAATTAAAGTGCCTAATTAAAATAATTAAAATGGAAATTAATGTGAATGGTATTGACATTATTTTTAAGAAATAATAACTTAATAAATTGTGTTATAGTTTTCGTAAAGTACTGATTTTTAGAAGTGTTTTTATTAACACCGTTTGAAATTCTTTGTAAAAAATAATTAGAGTTTTAGTTAGTTTCCCAATGAAAGCCAATGACCAAATTGGTTTGTAAATATTGATACACACCTATAGACAAAAATTGTGTTTAATTCAAGTGCAGTTTTTTGCAGGTTTTTTCTATATATTAAATATACTGGCTTAACCTCTGTGTTTATTGCGTTTTTAAAATTTGTTGTGTATCTCGTTTGATTTAATAATAGCGACATTTTTGTTGTTATTGATAGTTTTTTTTTTTTATTCTACATAATATAAACATCCCGTCAATGCATATTTTCACGAACGACAATTTTCGAGCTTTGGTGCTCTAAGAAGGGTTCAAATTCGGCGAAATCACTGCAAGTTTATGACGAAGTAATCAAATTAATTAATTTTGAATGGGAAGAAGGTGCGTTTTGTGACTTATTGAAATGTGTACAATATTTATGTAAAAGAATTGTTGACATTTGGAAAAAGAATCACCGCTTAAAATCAGACGTTTTAAAATATCATTCAGACTGGTTAGGAAAAAATTAGGTTGTTTTTTTTTAACTGAAAAACGTTTCTATGTCACCTAAAGAACAAGTATTAAAAACGAATAAACGTGGTCGCCCTTCATCTGATTTCTCAAGTTTTTCAAAAAGAACAAAATAACGAAGAGTAGCAAAGTTGGCAAAACTGATGCGACTGCAGCGGATGCTTTACGTAGTCTATGTTCAGAACCAAAGCAAGCTGGTTCGGAATCAAATGCCGCTGAAGTTCTTGCATTATATTTTGATATTTTTTTGAAAACATTAAAGTACTAAATTTAATTTGCAGAAAGAAGCGTATTTGAAAGATTTCTGGAAAACCGAAAATTTATTCTGAATATTTTATCAGGAAAAAATTTAAAAAATGGGCGGTAGGGGCAAGTGACCGCGCTCATTTTTGTAGAATTTTGTGGTTATTATATCCGAAATGTACTGTGAAAATTTCAGGACTATATCTTTAATATAATTATTTTTGTCGCTCCTTCCCATACAAGTGCAACCACTGTGCGTTGCCAAGAATTTGGCCACACAAAAAGCTATTGTAAAAAGCAAGTTAACTGTGTTAAATGCGGACTCGGTCATCTTACTATTGAATGTACGAAACCAAAGGATACTCCTCCCAGATGCGTTAATTGTTTACAGAATCACCCAGCTAGCTATAAAGGTTGTGCAGTGTACCGGCAAGCTTTAAGAAAAAAAATACAAAACAGCAATAATTCTAAAGGAACTCGCAGTGTAAACTTTTTACCCGATAATAGCACATTTACACCATTACATGATAACAATACACAATATAATCCAAATTCATATGCGAATGTCCTAAAAAACTCTCAACAAAATTCAAATAATAGTCCTTTTGAAAATATTGAAATATTACTTCAAAATCAAATTGAACTAACCAACAAACTTTTTAATATGATTACTCTTCTTGTATCAAAATTATGCAATTAGATCTCCGTATAGCAGCATGGAATGCAAACGGGCTTTCCAACCATGCTCATGAAGTTGAACTTTTTATTAAAAATAATTATATAGATATATTACTAGTATCAGAGACACATTTTACCAGTAGAACGTTTTTCAAGATAAGAAACTACGATTTAATAATTGCTAATCAGCCACACGATAATGCTCACGCCGGATCAGCGATTCTTATAAAATCATCCATTAAGTATGAGGTAACCAACATAATAAGTCAACCATTTCTTCAGGCAGTTTGCATTAAGTTAATATGCGATTTCAGACCTATTTCAATATGTTCTATTTATTTTCCACCACGATTTAAAGTAAGCAGCCAAGATTTTCAAAACTTCTTTGATCTTTTAGGACCTAGATTTATAGTTGGTGGCGACTTTAATTCTAAGCATCAATGGTGGGGCTCACGAGTTCACAACCCAAAGGGTATTGAGCTGCGCAAGTGCATTATTAACAAAAACTACTCAGTTTTATCGACGGGAAGACCAACTTATTGGCCCACGGATCCAAGAAAAATTCCAGACCTTTTGGACTTTTTTGTTTACTCTGGTATTCCAAGTCAGTTTTTAAATATATCGAATGAACTTTGCGATGAACTAAGCTCTGATCACTCGCCTATTCTTTTGAACTTTAATAGTTTCTTGCACTGTAACTCAAGAAAGTATCAAATTGTAAACCGAAGAACTGATTTTAACTCTTTTAAAATTTGGATAGAAAGAAACTTAAATCTCAATATATCGATTAAATCCCCGGAAGAATTAGATGAAATTGTTGAAAATTTCAACAATTTGATACATGAAGCAGGTTTTCTATCTACACCAGAGGACGAAAGTTCTAATTATCAGGAAAGAATGGTTATAACTAATGAAATTAGAAACCTTATAAGAAATAAAAGACAACTGAGAAGAATTTGGCAATACACTAGAAATACCATAGATAAACAACGGTTTAACAGAGCATCTAAAGATTTAAAAAAACGTCTTGCTGAACAAAAGAGAGAACAGCTCAACTACTTCCTAAGAAACCTAGGTACTTCAAAAAATGATGAATTCAGCCTATGGAAAGCTACAAAATATTTAAAACGGCCCATTAAGAGAAGTATTCCCATTAAAGATGATAATGGTGTTTGGTGCAAAACAGACAAAAGCAAAGCTGAAGCGTTTGCATTACATCTTCAAAACACTTTTCAGCCACATCACTTTTGCAACGGAAACAATAATAATGACATAATCAACTTTTTAGAATGTCCTTGTCCAATGGACTGGCCGATTAAACATGTATCGCCAAATGAAGTTGATGCAGAAATTAACAAATTAAATAACAATAAATCACCAGGATATGATGGTATCAGTGGAAGGATCGCTAAATGTTTACCCAGAAAAGCAATAGTATTTTTAACGTTTATATTTAATTCTATCCTGCGTCTAAGTCATTTTCCATCCCAATGGAAATGCGCTCAAATAATAATAATGGTAACTAAACCAAATAAGCCAGAAAATGCTGTTACATCCTATAGGCCTATTAGTTTACTGGCTACATTCTCCAAAATATTTGAAAGAATATTTATGAGTAGATTGTCACCAATTCTTGACAAATTAAATATTATTCCTGAACACCAATTTGGTTTTAGGCATAAACATGGCACTCCAGAACAATGCCATCGTATTGTGGCTTTTATCAGAAATACCTTGGAAAGGAAAGAATATTGTTCTGGTGTCTTTTTGGATGTTCAGCAAGCATTCGACAAAGTCTGGCATATTGGTTTGCTCTTTAAATTCAAAAAGTTACTACCAACACCCTATTATTTACTGCTTAGATCATATTTAGACGATCGCAGTTTTTACGTTAAAGTGAATGATGATTTTTCCAACATATACGATATAAAAGCAGGTGTTCTGCAAGGCAGTGTTCTGGGACCAACCCTCTATACGATATTTACTTCAGATATACCTTTAACAGATAACGTTTTACTTGCAACTTATGCCGATGATACTGCAATTTTAGCATCGAGTTCTTGTCCAACAAATGCATCAAATCTAATTCAAAATGAACTAAACCGAATTGAGCTTTGGTTATCTCAATGGAATATCAAAGTGAATACTGAAAAATCTGCACATATTTGTTTACGTTGCGAAAAGGAAATTGCCCACAATTATTCCTTAATGGCAACACAATTCCCAAAAGAGACAGTGTGAAATATCTTGGTCTTCATATTGACAAAAGGCTTACATGGATGGCTCACATTAAGGCAAAAAAAGAACATCTTAATATAAAAACCAAACGTCTTTATTGGCTTCTTCAGCCTAAATCTGAAGTAAGCATTGAAACAAAATTAGTAATATATAAAACAATACTTAAACCGGTGTGGACTTATGGCATACAATTGTGGGGAACTGCCAGTAACTCCAATATAGAAATTCTTCAACGGTATCAAAATAAGACATTGAGGCTAATTGTTAATGCTCCTAAATTTATTTCAAATAAAACTATTCATAATGACTTACACATGCCAACAATTAAAGATGAAATAAAGAAATATAGCGAAAACTATCTTAACAGATTAAGCAACCACTGCAACCCACTAGCGATATCTCTACTTGACGAAACTGAAGAAGTGAGAAGACTTAAACGTTATCATATACTTGATTTACCATTTCGATAATTGTTATTGTTCTTTGTTTTTATTTTTGTAAATATGTACTTATATACATTTAATTATATGTAAGATAGCTCTAAAAAAAAAATAATTAAAATACTATAAATATTTATTGTTAAAATGATGTTGTTCTCAATGGAGTGCAACATTTACTTGTATATATTACTGTATCAAATTTGCTTATTATCCCCAATGGGATAGATTGTAAATAAAGAATATGAAAAAAAAAAAAAAAAAAAAAAAAATTTACATATGAAAATGTTTTTTTTTTTAACAAATATTAAAATATTTTTAAATATAAGTACATACTATTAAAATGCTCTTTAGATATATAGACATATGTGTATATAAAGTAACAATATTATATTTTTTCTTTTCAAAGTTCAAAATAGTTTTCAAAGATATTTATCACTTTTTTTATATGTTTTAAAATGTCATTTTTCCCATCTTCTGTTTTTAAAAAATTCATTACAATTGTATTCATAGTTGCATTTGGCATTGGATTCTTCGTTAGCTCAGAACAAAATTTTTTGTTCTAAAATATTAAAATAGAGACATATTTTGTATTGCCACATAAGAAGCATTTAAGAAAAAAAACAGTACAAAAACAGTGCAAATGTAAAAAAACAGTACATTTGCGTACTGATTTAGGTTTTGTGAATAAAGCAGTACAATTGAAAAAAATCAGTACATGTACTGTTAAAAAACAGTACGTCTGGCACCCCTAGTTGTAATACTCCAGGTTGACATTAGTTGTTGCCATTGGATATGATACTGCTATTTTTTATTCCCAATAATTGAATATCCCTCCATTTTCTCCTGGTGCAGATAGATCGGAAGTTACCAGCAAAGAACTCGATTTTTCGGCTCTTATTTTAAGATTTGTGTCTCTCCTACTTGCTTTAAAAATGTTGTAAAATTCAGCCATCAGTTGAATATTTCCTTGCAAAAAAGTAATCTGCTCATCCAGAGTAGGCATTAAAAAAGTTTGATTCCATGGTATAGTTACTAATTCTATTTCAGTGAAGCAAAATTAATGTTTTAATCGCTTGTTCCTTAGTTATTGACCGGTGTCATAGGATAAGAAAAGAAGATCGTGTTTTGGAAAAGCAGAGACAGAGAGCTGGTTATATAAAGGTATTCGACTGGGATTATCAACAAAACATTGTTGGGGTGGATGAGGGTTCCTCAGGAATTCGAGCACCAGGAGGAAAAATATTATTTTAAATAATAAAGAGAAAAAAATAGAGGTTAATAAAAAATAACTTTATTAATACTTCATGTGGGGGTAATTACTCTGCTTGATGGTTCTCGAGTGACTGACTAACAATAAGCAATAATAAGCATATGTATTTACATTTTGAGTTAGAACATAATAAACAGTAATAATATCAGAGAGAGATGTTCTTCGTTAAGCCATCTCTGCTAAGTATAACATAGTAAACAATAATAATATCGGTGAGAGAGGTCCTTCGTTAAGACATCTCTTCATAGTATAAGAGATGTTCTTCGTCAAAAACAACCATGAGGGACAAAAGTAATGGGTCACATGAACATTCCGCCCCCCTTGCAGTATTGCAATAAAAAAAGACGGAGATTGTTCATGATATAGAGTGGCAACAAAAAAAAAATGTATAGGGTTAATATAAAAAAATTCGGATTTGATATACATACTTAAAGGAAAATATTTAGTTGTACACTAGTGAGGCATAAATGTTTTATATATAAGTAATTCATTTTTTTTATAATAAAAAAATATAGGATATATAAGTAATTCATTGGGTTATAAATCAGAATTCATTATTTTTTAAATTAATATATAATATAGCATAATTATGAGAAACATAGATCTTCTACGATTTTGCAGCTACATTGAGTACGATGGTTGGTGCTCCCGATTGTGTAGTAGTTATAGCTGAATGTTTTCGTTGTGTCTGATGATATGCGGATGGGCGATGCTGACGTCGTTGGTTATTGGTTGAAGAGCGCGGGTGCTGTCGTTTTTGCCGGTGGGTAGTAGAGTCACGGTGTAATAGCGTATGGTGCTCCCCCAGGCAGACTCCACATCGTTCGCGACTTTGGCAGTGCCTTATTCTGTGCGAATGAGCCAGACAGTTAAAACAGTAGCCATGTTTCCGGACTACTGCGATACGCTCTTGCACGGGGAGACGACGAAACCGAAAGCACCTCCGTAATGGGTGATCTCGGTTACAGTAACGACAGTCCCTGTTGCGCTTCGTAGTTAGCCTAGCAATTACATCTTGGGATGGCTGCGGTGTCTCTGGGATTGGGGTTAATGGCCGTGGAGTGCGTTCACGATGGATACGGAACCGACGAGATGGAGTGGACATCTTAACTGAAAATAGAGAACATTTTTAATTTTTTTCACAAGAGGGCAATAGTATAAGTTTAACTTAGAATCAGGCCTCGAGAGGTGCGAATTTGAGCAACTCTGACTTTTCCATCAGAGCCTGGTAAGACCTTTTCAATTCTGCCTAATTGCCACTGAGAAGGAGGTAAGTTTTCGCGACGTACTACAACCAAATCGTTCGGGGCAAGGTCACGTTCGGGATATTGCCACTTAGTGCGTTTATGCAGTTCCTTCAGATATTCTTCTTTCCATAATACCGCGAAATGATGATGGAGCATCTTTAATTTACGCCATCGATTAACAATACTCAAGGACTGATCAGTTGGGATAGACTCCGCAGGCGCCAAAAGGGGGGAACCAACTAGAAAATGACCGGGAGTTAAAGCATTTAGTTCTGAGGGATTATCGCTGATCGGACATAAGGGCCTTGAATTTAAGCATGCTTCTATCCGCACTAACATAGTTTCAAATTCCTCGAAGGTAAATTTTTGTGCATTCGTAATTTTCCTTAAATGGGACTTAAAACTTTTAACACCAGCTTCCCATAGCCCTCCCATATGAGGTGCACCTGGTGGGATGAACTGCCATTCAATATTTTGGTACATATACTGACTAGAAAGCTGTTGTTGGAGGGTGATTAGAAAATTGGTACGATCGGCAAGGAGAACCTTTGCAGCGCCAACGAAAGCAGTACCATTGTCTGAATATAATGTTGAGGGACAACCACGGCCAGAGAAAATCGCGAAAATGCAGCAAGGAAAGCATTTGTGGAAATTTCAGATGTTAGTTCTAAATGTATGGCTTTCGTTGAAAAACATACAAATACGAGAACATAACCTTTTGTTGTTTTACACCCTCGCCCTACATAAGATTTAATATCAAAGGGACCGGCGAAATCGATTCCGGTATGAGTAAAGGGGCGTGACATAGTCGTGCGTTCGGCGGGTAAAGCACCCATTATTTGCTTGATTTGGCGATGTTTGTGTAAAACGCAAGCCTTACAGTTGTGAATAACTGTTTTAATTAAATTCTTTAATTTCGGGACCCAGAACTCGATACGCATCAATCTCATTAATAATGAATTACCACCGTGTACAGAACATTTATGCAACATTTCAAGGTAAAGGCGAGTAAAACGCCCTGAATATGGCAAGATAATTGGGAATTTTTCATTGTATGTTAAGACTGGGGATTGTGACAATCGGCCGTTAGCTCTAATAAAACCGTTGTTATCGATGAAAGGGTTGAAAGTTACAAGGGGACTTTTCTTTGGTAGTAATACACCTTTAGACAGAAGGGTATATTCTGAAAAATATAGACGCTGGCATAAGATAACAAGACGAGATTTAACAAATTGAATTTCAGATTGTCGTAGAGAGGTTGAATTAAAAGTACGATGCGCCTTATATTTGCCGCAAGTGTTATGTAAAAAGCGGAATATGTAACTTATTACACGCATGGCTCGAGGAAGATCTGAAAATCTATCAAGAATGTCGAGATCCAAGATTTTTGTCAAATGCGATCGTACAGGTTTGATTTCCATATCCGTGTTAAATTTCTCATTATTTGAGGGCCAGCTATTTCGAGGCAACTTAAGCCAAGAGGGACCGTGCCACCAAAGTTGATTCTCAACGAGATCATTGGCTGAACATCCACGGGATGCTAAATCCGCAGGGTTATCCTTTGAGTCCACGTGAGACCAGTTATCACCATTGGTTTTCTCCAAAATCGAGCTCGTACGATTGGCTACAAACGTGTTCCAAAAATAAGAGGGTTTTTGCAACCATGCCAAAACTATTGTAGAATCAGTCCACATATACGATTGAAAGCAAGTGTTGAGATGTTGGGTTCTAAAATGTTGAATCATTTTTGCTAGAAGTTCTGCACCACAAAGTTCCTTTCGGGGAAGAGTTATATATTTAACAGGTGCAACCTTAGTTTTCGCACTCAATAGGTGAGTAAAGACTTGTCCATTTGGAGCTTTAGAGCGAATATAAAGTGCAGCGGCGTATGCCCTTTCTGAAGCATCACAAAAACCGTGTATTTCGAAGGAAAATGTAGGGTGATAATTGATAAAACGGGGGATTCTAATCTTCTCAATATTGGGGTAATCTTCAAGAAAGGTTTTCCACAGCTTCAGAGTAGGAGGTTTAATCACTTCGTCCCAATCAGTCTGATCTTTCCATATTTGTTGCATCAGCATCTTGGCAACGATCAATTTCGGGGCTAACCATCCGGCAGGGTCAAATAATTTTGCGATTTCAGATAATACAGCTCGCTTTGTAAATTGATTTGAACAAGGATATTCATGGGGTTTAAAATAAAAGAAATCTGTTGAAGCATTCCATTGCAAGCCTAACAATTTCGAGGTACATGAATCAGAGAGAGTTAAGAAGTTATCATTCAATAAAATCTTAGGGTCTATACCTTGCAATGTAGCGCAGTTATTAGCGGTCCACTTTCTTAGGGCGAAACCAGCAGAAGCAAAAACATCGATAAGATCGTTTCGGGTTTTAATTGCATCATCTATGCTATGGGATCCAAACAGTACATCATCCATGTACATATAATTTCTTATGATATTCGAAATATGGGGTTTTTCACGCTCGCACTGATTGGCTAACTCCAATAAAGTCCTTATTGCCAAATAGGGAGCACAATTGACACCAAAGGTGACTGTCTTTAATTCAAAATCAGTGACGTTTTCACGGGGGGAGTTACGGAATAAAATCCGCTGAAACGGGGTATCTTGGGGGTTAACAAGTATCTGACGATACATTTTCTCGATGTCAGCATTCAAAACGTATTTAAAAAACGCCATCTGATTATAAGGGTTGGTAAATCGGCCTGTAAAACTGGCCCGGGGTAAAGAATATCATTCAAGCTAACTCCATTGGATGATGGGCATGATGCATTAAATACTACTCGTAATTTGGTGGTAGTACTATCGGGTTTTAAGACCGCATGATGGGGTAGATAATACGATTTCGGGTTAGAGGTTAAATCGGGGGTTACACTCTTCATGTGGTTAAGGGTTAAATATTCTAAAATAACCTCATCGTATTTTGATTTAGACTCCATATCCTTACTAAGACGAGTCTCATTGCGTACATATTGGGACATAGCGATGTTTCGAGATTGGCCAAGAGCCTTTTCATAGGGGAAACTTCTAATAAAGGGTAGAGAAACAACAAAACGACCTGAGGAATTACGGTACGTAGTTCGTTGATATAACTCTTCACAATATTTGTCATCAACCGAGACTGTAGGTCGAGTAGGTACTTCTTCGAGTTCCCAAAAACGGCTTAACAAATAATTAACATCAAGCTTGTTAAAAAAAGTTGATACCGATGAGTTAATTAAACCATAATCGAGTCGACCAGTAATAATCCAACCGAATACGCTCTGTTGCGCGACAAGAGTTCGATTTGTATTCCATCGGAGGCCGTCACGAATAATCTTTGGGTATATATCTCCCCCCAGGAGTAAGTCCACATGTGAACCTTGTTGATTATTAGAATCCGCCAAAGGTAAGTCGGAGAAATCAGATTTGTCGAGTGAAGAGGGGGGGTAACTAGGTAACGATCCAGTAAGATTCTCAACCACAAAAACATCAACATGAGTGGAGAAATGGGGGTCCAATGTTGATTTAATTTCGATTTGTCCGATTTGAGATGAAGTCGTAGTAATAGAACCGCTAAGACCAATGACGTTCGTATGTGAACTTCTAAAGGGAAGTGCCAATTTTCGTTGTAGAGATCTTGATATAAACGAGGCCTCAGATGCAGGGTCAATAAGAGCACGAACCGTACAACAAAGGTCACCGACCATGGTAGTCACGAGAGCTGTTCCTAATAGGGTCAAATTTGATTTAGGGGTTTGTAAAAGCGTCGAATACGATTGATGATTTCTTGCAGCAGCAGAGGCAGAGGCAGAGGTTGAGGGGGCATTCATGGGGAGTGAGAATGGTAAGTTATTTGAAGTTGAAGCGGCAGCATGAGTTTGAGTCTCAGGCAAAGGTCTTGAAAGGGGTTTTGAGTTAGGATTCGATAATATGGGGCGATGCAAGAGAGAATGGTGCTTTTGTTTGCAAGTAGAGCAAACAAATTGACTCTTGCATTTTCTAAAATCGTGAGACGTGGCCAAACAATTAGTGCATCGATTTTGATCTTTCACTAAAGCAAAACGCTCATCAACAGACATACCTAGAAACTGTGGACATAATCGCAGAGGGTGGCAATCTTGACACAAGATACACTTACTTGTTCTATTTTGCGAAACGTTAGTATGAAAAGAATTTACCTTTCGCGATCCGCGGTGATTATCAGATTTGAAATGCGAACTATTTTTTGAGTGGCTAGTGGGGTTACTTGTTGTCCTAATATCGCTCACGGACTCCAAAGTATGAAAGCGGCTGGATAAGAATGCGTCCATTTCCTTTCAGGTTGGTAAACCAGTAACGTCCTTAATTGATTGCTCCCACAGATTGAGTGTAACATCGGGTAAGCATGTTGAACAGATGTAGACAAAAATAACGTCCCAATTTTTGGTGTCTATATTCAACAAGGCCAAGTTTGATACACAATTATTAACTGTTCGTTGTAGCGCTTTTATAGTGGGACCAGATTCCTTGGTAATAGGGGGAAGGCTTAAAAGAATCTTAAGTTGTGCGTTTACTAGGACGCGTTTGTTCTCATAACGTTCGATTAAATTATCCCAGGCCATCCGAAAACCCGCATTTGTAAATGGGCATGATTTGACAATATCATGAGCTTCGCCTTTAGTCTTTTTCATCAAATGACAAAGTTTCTCAACTGGGGATATATGCGCTTGGTCGCCATATATGGCTGAGAATTGATCGCGAAAAGTAGGCCAGGAGCTGTAGTCCCCATAAAAGGCCTCCATGTCGCACGGAGGTAAATGAAAACGGTCCACTGATGTGGTATGGGGTTTAGTTTCATTCGAGGAGCCAGTTGGGTTAAGCTTAAAAGAACTTAAAAGCTCATTTGCCTTTGAGAGACACTTGAGATGGGCATTATACGCGGAAAAATATTTATTCTTAATAGTTTCTACGCTAATTTCTTCCTTTAAAACCGACTTTTTAGACAAAATGTCATCATAAGCTGACCTCAATCCAGTCCATAAGTGGATCATTTCATCCTTTTGCACCTCTAAGCTATGAGACGTATGGTCTTCTTGAGGGATGGAAGAAAAGTACGCACTAAATTCAACCACGCGATCCGAGGAACGAATGAATTTTTCCAACAGTGACATGGTTCAATGAGACGATAATAAAAAATATCCAAAATAATGCCCAAAACACTTTTCTTCAATAAGGAGAACAAAAAAATTTCTTTTTTTTCTTTTTCTTTCGGGGACAATAAAAACCGATAAACCAATATCACGACTTCAAATTGGTAGGATCTTATTTTATTCGGTCACTGTTTTTTATTCCTATTTTCTATTTTTCCTTATTCTATTTTTCATATAGCAAACTCTGTAGAATTTATTTATTACAACTAAGTGAATTTGGTAAACAAGAAAAAAAGGTAACGGATCGCCAATCGATTTGTTGCTTTTTTTCCTTATATTTTCCTTTTCTTTTCTCTCAAAACGAAACTCACTTCAGAATTTTAATACAATTTGCTTAAGCGAATATCTTTTGCACAATGGGCCGTGTATGCTTTATCTTTATATTCTTTCGTTTTTTAAAACGCTTGTAAAATTTATTTTATAATGTTTTATAATTTATATAGAAATTGCTTTTCACCTTTTTTCGTTTTATTAAAAAAAAGAACCTTTTCTCACTTCCCTTTTAAATTATAATTACATACCTGTATATGCTGATTTTTACTTATTTGGGGTTGGACGGCTGAAGATAAACTTAAAATGCTGGGGGTTAAACACACTATATTTTATCTAAAAAATCCGTGAATCCGTGGATCCGTGTATCCGTGAATCCGGCTCGAAGGACCAGCAAATGTTGGGGTGGATGAGGGTTCCTCAGGAATTCGAGCACCAGGAGGAAAAATATTATTTTAAATAATAAAGAGAAAAAAATAGAGGTTAATAAAAAATAACTTTATTAATACTTCATGTGGGGGTAATTACTCTGCTTGATGGTTCTCGAGTGACTGACTAACAATAAGCAATAATAAGCATATGTATTTACATTTTGAGTTAGAACATAATAAACAGTAATAATATCAGAGAGAGATGTTCTTCGTTAAGCCATCTCTGCTAAGTATAACATAGTAAACAATAATAATATCGGTGAGAGAGGTCCTTCGTTAAGACATCTCTTCATAGTATAAGAGATGTTCTTCGTCAAAAACAACCATGAGGGACAAAAGTAATGGGTCACATGAACAACATAAATCAATTAATGTACTAGTGCATAGGCACTGAGCTATTTATTACATGTAAAGCGATGGCACTCGTATTCTCTATCTAAAAAGGTATTGGCATTGAAGTTGCCTATTAAAACATAATCTATATAACTTTGGGTTACTTCGTTAAGTTAGTGTAATTTATCTAATAAGGGCTTGAAATTAGTTCTGTTGTATGGTCGGTAAATTACACCCAGTAAAAAATCAAGAAATAAAAATTCTAAATTATCATAGTATCAAGTTCTTCCTTCTAAGTAATTGTTGAAGTTCTACTTCACCTGTAAAGATCGTAAACGGACCATTTTATGGGAAATCAGTAGCATTACATATATTACCACATCTCCGGCATTCAATACTCTATCAGATCAAAAAATTCGATATCCTCACAAATGATAATAACTGTCATCAATATAAATACGAAACCAAAATTCTGAAATACAAATTACATCCATTTCTGATCCTTCAAATATAAATCGAAATTCGTCAATTTTCCTGATAAAGCTCTGGGCAGTTATATATATTGGTTAAAACCTGAAGCTGTATTAGAAAGTATTATCATCAAATTGTAACATCAATGTCAAAGAAAAATTATAATTTAGCAATGCAAGCGCCAATAGAAAGTTTTATACAATTATAAAAAGTGGAGTTTGATAAAAGATATTTGAAATTTACAATATAAATAATATTTCAACAGATATTGCCTAAACTATACTAAATAAATAAAAAAATATATATTTTTAAATTACAATAATTATTTTTAATATGTTTCTAATTTGCCTCTGGTGAGCGAAACCTCTTGTACAATATTTTAGATTCACCTATGAGTAGTAATATGGTCATTCCCACCATTCTTCTTAATGTATACTAGACTTCTATTGACGAATGCTGCAGATATAGCATGACTTCTTTTCAAACGACGAGCATGTTGAAAAATGTTATCATTCTCCGGTGTCAGATTTTCATTGATATAAAATGAAATCAAACTATCATAACCAATAGTATTCAAATGTAAAACATCCCTCTTGTACTTCAAATAATTGGTTATTGATTTCAGCACGAAGTCTCTGTAGTGAGGACCCTTAAACTTAATTATAATATCAGGATCTCTAGTTCCTGTATCTCGTTTTTCCTTTACTGTGCTTCTTAAATAATCATTTTTAATATTTATGGGAAATATAGCTTTAACATCAGGGGCAGTAATATTTGAAATTTGACACAATTTCAAATAAATACCAACAAGTCTTTCATTAGTAACGAAAGGAATGCCATTAATACGTAAGTCATGAACAACAACAAAGGAGTTTTCCTGTTGCCTGGCATGCTTTTATAAACATAACATGTCTGTCTTTAATTCTTCATTTTCATTTATAAAGTCTATAATTTTAACCGACTGTATTATTTATTTCTTATACAGCTGATTCTGTACCCTTTAGTTTAAATTATTAATTTCACTCATTGTTACGCTCAATTTTTTATTTATCACGCTCAAGAAACGATCTTCGCACTCTCTAAACATTGTTTGTAATTGTTGAGTTAATTTTTCAAATCTCTTGTCCATTATTTGTACGAAGCGAAGTGAGGAGTTAAGCGCTGGTTCACCAGCGTAACGTAGAAAACCTAACGTACGTTGCCGTAAGAACGTTTGTGTAGTTATAGAAACGTTAAAAATAGGACCTCTATCAACGAAGAAATAAATAAAAACGAAACAAAGCAAAACACAATCACGAACACAATCCAATGCAAAGAGATTCATATACAGACATTTGCACGAAGTTCAGGACTGTGGTCAGTGTTATTAAGGTAATGCAAAATTCAAAAAGTACCAATAAGGCCTTAATTGGAAAAAGTTATATTTGCTGCTTAAGTTTTACGTTATTCATATAATATTACAGAATATTACATTTTTGGTTCAATCTGAATCAATATTTATGGAATTGACATATAAGTGCACTCTCGAATGTTGTTCTATTAAAAATTTTTTTTTTTTATTAAATTTCAAAACTATACCTCTGCTAGAATAGTGATAATAAAAACACTCTTATCAGACATGTTCTGAAAATCACTTTTTGTGAAAGTGATTTGAAATCACAGGAAATGTGTTCTGGACACAAAACTTTTGTAATTTTTGTGATTTTAAACCGGTCAGCTAAGTGGCTGCCGATATAGAATCACTTGCTTATTTTTTCACCAATTTTATTTTAAACTTCACAATAAATGAATTAAATGAATAGCTTAAAATGTTTTTTAATGATTTTTTTAGTAAAATGAACAAGTTTGGACCAAAAAAGTACATACTTAAGAAAAAATTAAAAACACTTCCCATTTCAAAAAATTTTGTTATTTGGTTTTGTGATTTTGTATTTACTTTTTAGTTGTCTAAACAAAAAATCAGCTGTTTTCTTGTGTTTTCGTAAAGGCAAAATCACACAGAAAAGTTAAAAGTTTTGTGGTTTTCAGAACACCCTTAAATCCGATTTGTGATTTCGAAAGCACAAGTGATTTGAAATTTTGTGGTTTTCAGAACATACTTGTAAAATACTTTATTCACATTAGAACCATAAGAATATGTATTTAAAAATTTTAAAGGTTAAAAAGATTTATGCACCAAAAACGGCATTTGAGTCACATTGCCACTCAAAATACATATTATTGTCGAAATTGTTCATATTTACAAATGGCTTAAATTGTTGAAAAAATGTTGTTTTCTTGCAAGGTACACACTTATCCTGCTTAAATAAAAGTTGTTTTTTTATTAAATAATTCTTTTTTTTTTGTTTTATTTAAAAAAGGAACTTCCTTCACTAACTTTTGAAATGTGTTCAAATACTTACACAACACAAAGCTTAAACCAATCTTTAATAAAGTCGGTTATCTCTTTTTCTGTTTATCTTTCTTTTTTTTTTTGAGCGGGAACTTTAAAAACAGCCTTCTCCCTGTCTCAATACATTTAAGTATCGTTGTTCAACCATTTCACTTTCTACCGACTCCAATGCGTTTTGTCTTTTTTAAGATTTGTATGATGTTTTCATAACACAAGCTTGTTGACAGGCAGGCAATCGGTACACAGGCAAGTACGTAAGAAAATGAGTTTTTATAACATAATTGCCTGACTTACGTTATTGTTACGTCTTGTCAAGTTACTTCTTGCCAAGATATATTTTTATTATACCATTGAGTTTTTTTCCATGTTAAAGTATAAAGAAATATAAATAACAAACACAAGGCAACACTGTATTTTGTTTATTATTGCAGTTTCTTCTGTTTGTTTACCAAAACAAATTGTTATTATTCCATGGATGAAATATAATAAAATATGAATGAAAAATACAATGTCCCTATCAACAGAAATATACTTTGATAGTAATACAGAAAGTGATAGTGGAGACGTTCGTTTATATCGAAGAAACATAAGAGACGCTTTGTTTTTTATGTTTTTCTTTGCATGCAGATTCGCGTGAAAATGTCTGTCTGTCTGCGCTGTTTTTTTTCTGTTTTGCTTTATTTCTTTTAGAGTTGATAGTGTTACCTTGTGTTTTTCTGATATGTTATTTATTTGTTGCTGTATTTGTGGTATGCTTCGTAGTTACAAAGCTGCGAGTGGTGGTTCAAATCTGTGTTTTTTGGCTATTACATAGAGGTGATGTCCTTTTGACAAACATAAAACAGTACCACTAGGGGCTGTGGCGGATAACAAGTGGCATATGCTGTCAATATGTAACTCCAGTCCCGTTAGATTAATAACGGTACATGCACCACCTCCAGTGCCGTGAAGACTTTTGTAAAACATCTACGTATGTGTATTATTTTAAAATTTTAAATTTATAATTCACATAATAACCTTTTCCGTTCGAATCCACTTCTTACCGGAGGCCCGAAAGCGTTGATTTGTGTCGCGATGCTGTCCCATGTTTCTTTTACCGATACTTTGCTACTTCCGAACACAGAGCTACTCGTTGCAATCTGTGGGTAGTGTTCCATCAGTTCAACCAACTTTTGGAACTGAGAGGCGTTCGTTTTCTTTATGCTAAAATTTCAAATTTTTTAATTATACTTTTTTCTATACATAACATATATGTATATACATACTTACAAATGTTGATTGTTACAATCCATTAATAAAAACGATTCTTTATTTTTACAATTTTAAATCAAAATTCCGTACACAACTGCTTTTTTTTGATTGTCTACTTTTGAAATTTCTAGCAAGTGGAATAGCCATATGAAAACAAAAAAAAACTCAATTCTTACGTTTTTTTTTTTTTTTTAATCGAACGTCCCCGGCCACACACTAACCCACGCTCACCCGACCGCGGAGGGCTCGTCCCCATTACGTAGGGACACGTACACACTACAGTCCGGACTGTAGCGGGTATGGGAAAAGTAATGGCAACAAGAACATAAATCAGCTACAGAACTTAATCACAAGCTGAATAAACTATTAATAAACATGAACTACCTATAACTAGAATGAAAATACATTTTTATATAATAATTTACAAATTAATGCTAGCATATAAGCTACGTTTTAAATTACAAACACTACAATTAAAATCAATCAAATCGTAATATACGTTAAAATCATTACATAATCTACGAAAAGGAAAATTACATCCGTAGTTAGTTCTATAGAAATCTAAGGAAAGAGGACGATAGTGCCGTGAAAATCTTGCAGGAATACTGAAATTCGACTCAAAAAAGATTACCACTTGTGGTATGAAAACAGGCCATTGGTATTAAAATAAACATAAATAATTCGGGATTTCCCCAATTTCTAATGCTTTGTAACTGAAATTTGTATGCTTTAAAAGTAAAAAACTGTTCAAATTTTAAAGCATTTGTACAATGTTCATATTTTGGAGTAGTCAATGGTTAAGAAAAAGTGTTCATATTTTGGGGTGTTCAAATATTAGAGCGTTCATATTATCGCGAGTGCACTTATTTATTTTGCATATTACAATCATAATAATAATAATAATTAAAGAAAAATAAATTTTTCTGTACAAAGGGGAAATTGTACCTGTTTCTACGGGCTGTATTGTGAAAAAATCAAAATCTAAAATCTGTCATTTGGAGTCGATGTTAAACTGTAAGTCCCGCCGCTCGAGTATAAAATTAAGGCACACAACATGAGTGGTGTGAGAGGCTAGGCCGTAATACTGACTGAAGGGTTGTAATGGCCAATTATGTATGCATTTTCTGGCTGCATAAATAAAGGAGATAACAAAACTCTCCAACGAGCGCATAAAATCCCAAAAACGTTCTCAAATACTCTTCGGGCTCGTGATAGTCGCCTATTAAAAGTTTCCCGGTCAGGTGATAGATGCATTCCTAATTGCAAAAAAGAAAAAAAAATTTTAACTGAAAATAAGCAAAAGTTTAAGTAAGTGTACAAACCCGGATATGGACGTATAATGCAGTTTTTAAGTGGAAATGCAGCGTCACCGACCATGATATCGGGAAATTTAGTGCATGTTCCAGGTAGATAAGAATCTTCAGGCAAATCTAAGTTACCACTCAACAATCGCTGTCCAAAGCCTGAATGCCATAATACACCACCATCACTTTGGGAACCATATGCTCCGATATCCACTGTTGTGAAGGTATAATTGGCATCGCAACTTGCTAAAAGCATAATGGAGTAATTTCCTTTATAATTATAGTATAGGGATCCAGAATTGGGTGGACATGATATTGTAATATGTTTCCGTCCACAGCACCAACACAATTCGGAAAATTCCACATAGTATTAAACTCCTCAGCAATACGTTTCCATTCATGCTTGTTTGGCGAAGACAAGTAATTCATTCCCAATTCCTCCCAAACTGCTTCACACCTCATTTATAATGGTGATTATTGTTGATCGTCCCATTTTGAAAGCACTAGCAAGTGTTTGTTTACTGTCCCCGTGAGCCAGATAACTACGAATATTACATGTTTATATATATCTTATTAAATATTTTATTAAACCATATGCAAACAACTTACGTAAGTAAAATAATCTGCAGGATGCAGATATGGATGGCCTGTATGACATTGTTGTGAGACGTCTCTTTAAAAGTTCTAACAGCATATCGAAAACAGCAGGGCTCATCCGGACACTCTTTTGAAACTGCTCTGGATCTGCTTGATAGATTTCATCAAAACTAGTAGCGAAAAGCCCGTTGTAGTCTCGATTTTGATAAAGCCTTCGTACCCAAAACCTTCGTGTAGAAATTTTGCCTAACAGCTCCAATGCTTCGTCCATTAGCAATACAATTATAAGTATGTCCAATAAATCCTCCAAATCCATTTTTAGTCTTTATTTAAACACAAAATATTAAAAGCAAACCTTTTAAAAGATAAACAAACAACGCGAGTGTTGTCAAAGTTTTTGTTGTGTCATACACCTTTTGCTTTACGCTTTTCTGTCAAAGTTATAAACGTCACGCAAAGCAACAAAGTTTTATCTGACACGGCCTTCAGTGTTTGGGTTGGGTTTGTGTAGTAGTGTGTAATGTCTGACGCCACGGTATCTGCTGTAAATTTACTGCGACATACTATATGGCTAATGGGCAGACAATTCTAACATATTGCATTTTTCCTTAGGAATTCAATTCTTTCATTTACTGCTAGAGAAGTAAATTATAAGCATTTCCTCAAAATGTGGTTATTTTTTCACAGGGTTTTTGGGTAGTATTCGATGGTCTGCTTCGGAATTGAATTTTGTCTGTAGATTGGGTATTCTTCTTATTATTATATGTCACATTGTGGAACGTCTTAACTCTTCAGTCAGATTAAGTCTTTACGTCCTAGAGGAAATTGGAATTTGGGTGGGGTAACCAAGGTTGGGGTAATTCTCCGGAACATCATTAAGAGAATTGAGTTCTTTGAATGTGTTTGTTAGAAATACATCGATGTCAGTCGAAGAAGGAATTTCAGCGCAATCTTGTAGCGTCTTCTCAAATCCTCTTCGGGTTACCTTGAGTAATTTCGTCAAACAGAGATATACAATGATAGGAACCCAGTTGCCTGTATCTATCTCCAACATATTCAAATTTGCAATAGGGGGTACGTTAAATCCATCTGAGTGGGTGGGTTCCGGTTGGTTTTAGGTAGACTTTTTGGGTAGGGTTAAGTTTTCTATAGACTCATCTATGGAAATTATAAATGACCTATAGAATTGTTTGGCAGATCTCACATTCCTGGAGAGGCAATTAAAATTAATTAAATTGGCTACTTCAGGGTCATTGAGTTGTGGCGACTCTCTGATTTGCCCGATTTTTTTTTTAACAATGTTCGACCATAACTCTTCCAATTCACGCTTCATGAATGCCAATGCGAGTAGTGATTAAGAATTCTCCGTAATAGCCTTATAGTCTTCCTCAAAGGCACTTAAATCCTATTGGATATAACGCATAATAGCGGCGTCTAAAGTTATTAAGTCCGACATTTTTATTTCAAAATTTTATTCACGAAGGATAGGAAAAAGTGGTTAATTTTCAATAGTAAATCGATTTACCGTGGGTAAGTTTGGTTTAAAAAATATTTATTTGAAATTTGAAAAAATTCCAATCAGCAAACAAAATTGCGTATTGGGTGTTCTTTGTGTTTTAATGCACTACACAAAGTGAACGGCAATATTTGTTCCTTACAATATTTTGGAAATATCATCTAAGAAAAAGGGTATTTAATGGGTGGGTGAGTTAAAAGATAATATTTCCTATTGCTAGTTTTCGCACATTTTAAAATTTCGAGTTAAAAAATATATAATAATGTTATAAAAAATGTAAAATTGAGGTTAGGTTACAAACCAACTTTTTCCAATTCCTCTTTGCGAGTAAGGGAGACTAGGGCAGCTTCGGCATTGGGGTATTTTCGACAATGACGTTATCGATGTGAAGCTCTCATTGTATATCACAAGCTTTAATGCATAGGTATCGAATATCAAAATAAATAACTGCCGCAACGTTTGCCATCTCTAGCTAATAAGCTTATTTAGATGCACATGTTTTAATATTTTGACAGGTATTTTTGTAATATTTCATTCCATTTGGTAAATATTTCGTATATAAATTTTTTTAAATTTTTAAGACAGTGTTATTAAGAAGTCATTATGTGTTTTCAGTCGCCGAGGTCTAGTAGGTAGTATATTGGCGAATTGGTATTGGTGTATTAGACGAAAGGCCCGAGTTCAAATCCCAGGTCAGACATCAAAATGAAAATATTTCTTCGGCGACTTCCTCTCAGCAGATTTCTGGCAAAAACTCTGAGAGTAAAAATTGCCATGAAAAGCTTCTCAAAAATCTGTCGTTCGGAGTCGCACACAACGCACACAACACGAGTGGTGTGAGAAGCTAGGACGTTGTACAATGGGTCAATTCGACTTCCGGGTACTGTACTTGTCACAGTTGACAAATACACGTCCTCTAACCTTATGTGTTTTCATACAAAAAGAAGTAAAATCATGTTTTTTGAAGACTAATAGAAAAAAAAGAAAAACTGAAAAAGTGCTTTCGGGGTAGATTCAGCGTTTTAAATTGGGGTACAATCGACCATCTGCTGAATGTACCCCATATTGTGCTATATTAATTAATTATTTTTAGGTCTGTCTTTAAAAAATCCTTTAATATGGTTCGAAATTACCAGCCTAAGACCCAACGCGCTTCTAGTGACAAAAATGCGATGGAAAAAGCTGT
Source organism: Sarcophaga rosellei (assembly GCA_930367235.1). Lineage (NCBI taxonomy): Eukaryota > Metazoa > Arthropoda > Insecta > Diptera > Sarcophagidae > Sarcophaga > Sarcophaga rosellei. Next base: position 41,060,155 of record OV884021.1, on the reverse strand, counting down.
TTCTGATGTTGTGTGTGGCCTTGAGACGCCAACGTCCGCCGCTAGAAAATATAGCCTTAAACGTCAAACAATTGAATCGCGTATTAAAAAAAATAGATCCTTTAGAGGATCTAAATTCTAACCAGACTGCTAGCAATGATAATTATCAGTCTAAGTTTACTTCGTAGCAAGTATTTAACAAAAAGGAAGAACTTGAATTGGTTGAATACATAAAGAAATGTATATCTTACCAATTTAGTCTGACGTATAAGGCTTTCCGGAAATTAGCTTATGAATATGCCAATCTTAAGGAAAAGACTTTTCCTGAGAAATGGAACATAATGAAAGAAGCAGGCAAAGATTAGCTTTATGGGTTTATGAAGCGAAACCCAACATTAATGGTAAGACCAAATGGCAAACAAAATGTTAAAAAAAACAAATTAGTAGTGTAAATCTCGTAAATTTAAAAAGAAAAGAAAAACATAAGGAATGGTATACAAACTGTATTGAGTAATAAATATGAAATTAAGGTGTCCAATCTACTGAGAGTTTTTATGGGCATTTTCAAATTCTTCAAGAACTACATTACAAAAAGGAATTAAAAGTTACAAAAATATTTGAGAAAAGGAAAAATTTTAAATATTAGATTATAGCTTGTATAGCAATTCGCTAAAATGTGAGAATTTGTGTGAAGGAACTAATAAAATAATTCTAACCAGAGATTTCAACATTGATTTTGGTCAACAAAAATATTCTATAAAAATTAAATTGCAAGATCAATGCATGACAACAGTGTTAAACAAAAAGTAAATGAATACACTTGAGTTACCAATATACATATGTATTTAGATTCTAGAACGATAATTGAGTATGTTATTACAAACAGTTTTAAGAAAACAGTGTAAAATTGTAAAGAAAACAATATATAATATCATGAAATTATTAGAATATTGATAAAGGACGAGAACATTAGCGATGAAAAGGAAAATGGAAATTTTGAACTTTTTAAATAGTTTGCAGTTTGCAAGTGAACTGAATAAATAAATAGCGCACGGGGAAATATTGCAAAGTGTAGCGTGGACTAGCTTCGGTGAACGCCACACATTTTTCTTTCAATTAAGGTCAAATTTAATTTAGATTCACCGTTATTTCTTTATATTCAATGAAAGAGATATGAGCCGTAAGACTATTTTTTGATACCGGAGGTATGTGTTGCGCTACATACTCTGTTAAGTTGGTAGTCTTTAGTTTGCTACAGATGATTTCTGCTAAAATTAATATTCTACTAATGAACTTTGATTTCAAAAATTTTTGATGGTAATTAAGTGTTTATTAAAAAATGTGTACTTTTTCCATTGGACCAACCACCGGAAGTTGGCTAATGTTTGCGCAAAGCGAAATAATAATATTTGCCAAGAACGGAAATATTATACTACTTTTGGTAGTCGTTCAAACGTTCATAGAGCAAATTCTTAGGTAAACAATCAAGATCCATCAAAAATGTTGAAAATTTTTGAAATGAAAATTGATTTGATGTGACAGCATATATACAAAATATGATTGAGCTGTTATACTCTAAATAATAACTACGGTAATTTTCAAAATAATTTCATCAAACGAAGTGTCAAACTCTTGACAAGAGAAGGCACTTTAAGAAGGCCTCCACTTATTTTATAGTTTTTAATTAAATTTTTCAATTGAGAATGGCCAAACTTGAAAAAATAAGAAAAAAAATAATATTTTCTAAGTTTACCCCATCAAAACTCATAACATATAAGTTTGAGCAAAATGTTTATGTATACCATTTTTAAGTATCTTCCCTTTCTAAAACACTTTCGATCTTTAAGATAGGTTCAAACATATTTGCGTAATCAATAATTTTGTGTGAAAATAAAACAAGTTTGGAGGGTTCGAGAAAAATAAAAAAATATTTTTGAATTCAATTCAACTAACTGAACAACTTAGTCTAGGTAGTTACTCGGGTGTATTTTCACTGTCGCACCGTGCAATTAAAATTTTGCTAAACTTAGGTTTAGTTTAACATAAAACATATTTTGTTTTTTGTATTCATGTAAATGTAAGGGAATTAATTCGAAATGGAATTAATTTCTCATTGAGAAAATAAAGGGTGTTTTTTATAGAGGTATAGAACTTTAAGTTGGCATTACTTTTCAAGATGGCGACCGATTTAACAGCTGTCAAGTGATTTATTCTCAGTTTGGTTTGGCAATTCATCATGAATAGACTCACGCCTGAACAACGCTTGCAAATAGTGCAATTTAATTTCGATTTATTGAAAGACACGTTTGGTGACCGCCTAATTTCACGTTTTGGACCTGTGAATTGACCTCCAAGATCTTGTGATTTAACACCGCTAGACTACTTTCTGTGGGGCTATGTGAAGTCATTGGTCTATGCGGTAAAGCCACAAACGCTTGACCATTTGGAAGACAACATTCGCCGTGTTATTGCCGATATACGGCCACAAATGTTGGAAAAAGTCATCGAAAATTGGACGTCCAGATTGGACTACATCCGCACCAGCCGTGGCGGTCATATGCCAGAAATCATATTTAAAATGTAATGCCACTATATTATCTTTCGGATAAATAAAATTCATGTCAATCGAATAATCCATCGTTGTTTTATTGCAACTTAAAGTTCTATACCTCTATAAAAACACCCTATACAAGGTGTGCTTTTTAAGTGTACCGATATTTTTGTGATCTTTTCATACAATTAAAAGTAGTTTTAAATGTCAATGTTACCATTTACTAACTATGTTTAATTAAGTTATTTCAAATAGCTTGTAACAAAACAAAAATTAACCCTCTTAAGGATCAATACATACGTATATAATTGGCCATTACAACCCTTCAGTCGCGATTACGGCCTAGCTTCTCACACCACTCATGTTGTGTGTGTTAATTTTATATATTAGTGGATGGACTTACAGTTTATCGTCAGATTTATTTACTCTCAGAGTTTTTGCCAGAAATCTGCTGAGAGGAAGTCGCCGAAGAAATAATTTTTTTTTCGTATTTCGTTTTGATGTCTTTACGTGTAATAAGCTAGAAGAAATACCTACTAGACTACGGCGTCTACCTGTATATTAATATCAAATTTTTTATTTTATCAAAATTTTTATATTTAATAAATACACTTAAATCATGTTATAACTTAATATCTAAAAGTGTTGTTAATCACAAACCATAACTGGGGGATTACTCTGTATTGCGATGCGAAAAGGAAATTGTGCGTAATCGAACAATTGGTACTCTTTATTGCGAAACCGCATGTCAAAAATGTTCGTTAAGCGCAAATATCTTGCGCTAACAAAATATCAAACGCAAAGGAAACGAATCATGCAAGTAACACAGATAAATTTTTATATTTATATTGAAATTATTATTTTTTTAGGGAAAAGACAAAGGAGGAGGACTAAAACAAAAAGAACCGATGTCTGTTGACAGGCAGTAATGAAACTAGGTCATTAATGGTTTTTATGGGTCTTTCATATAGTTATGCAGCCTATAACTTTATATAGGGTCCTTGTAGGGTAGCATTTTTCAGAGATGGTTTTAAATTCCACAATTTTGAGGCTAGTGATGAGACGTGGCCATCCAAGGATATCAGATAGTCGAAATCGACTGTAATTTGTTCATAGGTTTCAGCTCTGTCCAGGAACTTAAAACGTCAATATTATTGTTGTTGCCTATCCCAACAATACAACAAAACGGCCTATAATAGCAAATGGTGATTACTGTACAGATCTGCTAGAAGCAGAATATTTAGATTCAGAACTTTTAACCGATTTAAATAAAAATAGTCATTTGTGGCATAACAAATATTATTTTTTAGTCATAGAATTAAAAAAAGAACTGAAATTAAAATAAATTGTAATATTTATTGTTCTTTAGTCACAATACAACAGCAAATAATTTGTTTAAAATGTTTTTGTTTACAAGTTTTGACATTTCGTTTTGTTATTCTTCGCTATTGTGAATTTTGTGGTGCCAGTGCTGCTTCTTTTTCAACTAATTTTGAGAAAGCATTTGCTTAAGCGATACAAAGTACCAAATTGTACTCTTAACGCATTTAGCTTACGCATCGAACTTGCTTTCGCATCGCAATACATAGTAACCCCCTGGTTTTCATCCAAAACAATTTTTTCTTGAAAAACTTCTTTGTTTTTTATAAAGTTAATATTTTTTTCTAGCTTATAACTTAGCTGACCTCATTAAATTTGGATTCAAAGAAAAATTGTGAAGGAGGTGTTATATGCAATATAATATAGTTATTTCATCGAAAAATTCCATAAACGATAACGACCCGTTCAGTGCTCTCACGGTCTTTTCTTTCGGGAACAAACTTATTGTATCGCTTCTGCTAAGGGGATGAATTTCGCAAGATGAACAGTCTGTTTGAGTTCTTCATTGCAATAGTCTATATATGTATTTTATCCTCAGCTGTATATTTTTATTGTTAGGTATTTGTTGAATTTTAGCCAATATATTTTATATTTTTATTTAAACGTAATCACAGTACAACAAGATATTATAATATTTAACAGTACTCGTAAGACGTTAGCATAATTTTGACAATTGCATAATAATCTTAAAAATAATTAAACTTTAAAGTTAAATTATATCTTGTAGATTATTGTCCGTTAATAAACGATAGACAATGTTTATCGCTCGGTGACTCATTTCATAGTCGAATTGCATTAATATTAATTAAAGTGTATAATAGAAATTCGTTTACGGTATATATATGGTCATAACTGTGTTTTAGAGTTTATTATGTCTATTATCAAAGAATTCGATTTCGTCGGATTGAGGCAAACTCTATTCGTCAATGCCCATTTAAACACATTATATAAATCACAGTTTATTTTGTAAATACAATTTATAACTTTACAAAGCAGACAACTAGTGTATAGTTGAACGGCATCTGCATACATCTGAACATTACAGTACTTCTACTTGGATGGAAAATCATTAGAGCAAATTCTGCATAATAATGGACCACCTCTAAATATTGACAAACTATTCGATTTATTACCATCACATTTTATCCTGCAAATATGAAGAAATAAGTTTAACCCATTAGTGGATGAAGTTCCCTGGCTACTCTCCTTCTATAATTTGCATCAATTATTAATAAAAATGATGTGATTAAATAGTCTAAAAAACATTTTATTCCAAAAAATTTATAGTTTTGGAGTTATAGACCGTCCGTTATAACGGACACTGCGCACTAGGTACACTTGGCGTATGATAGATTTTAAAGAAATCTTATGGATAAAAGCCTTTTTCATATTTGTTGCAAATAAATTTTGTTTTATTTCCACAATATCCACATCAATTTTCAATTTTAGAATATTAATAAGGTTGTTTCTACCATCATATCGTGCATATGCCATCAATTTCATCATTCGCAAACCTCTTGTACATGGGATACCATACGCTTCAAGGTAAGAATTAGGAAGATTTCGATGAATAATGTGAAGAGACACACATGTCAGACCATTGGGATGATGCTACAGACGTTCGTTTGAAACAGCTAGTCTTAAAGAAATAGCAGATGCGATTTTCTTCATGCTCATCATCACTTTTATAGCCATCTTGATCAGAATCGGATCCACCTAGTGCGGGAATAGTTTAAATTGGAATATCATTGAGCTCATTGACGTTAAGGTGGTCCAGTTCAAACAATATTGCGGAAATTGTTGGCACATGTATGAAAAATTGTTTACCTATTATAGTTTAACAATTGCTCTACGTGCGCAGTGTCCGTTTTAGCGGACGTTACATTGAAAGTCACATTACGCGCATGGTATTACATTTTATCATAATTTTTTTACATCAATTGAGTCGTTATACTTATTCACAAATAATAAAACACAAAAACTTATAATAATTCACATCCTATTTAAAATATTCGACTTTTTCTTACCCTGTTCGGAATTTTCGTTTTTTTACAAATTGATATTCCACATTTTGCATAAAACGCAACACTCAGATCGAATTTTTTGAACAGAATGTAATAAATCTTGTTTCGTTGGAATGTCAGCAACAACATATAATACTTGTTATTTAGAATTTAAAATTTTTGGAAGTGGTATAGTAGAAAATTGGAGCGTCCGTTATAACGGACACTGCGCACTAATGGGTTAACAGCGATATCCGAATAGCGGCACATGTGGCCAGGTCTGCATCAGTAGTTGGTATATTTGAAAAATCTGAGTTAAATTGATCTACATCAACCGCATGATTAGATAAAACATTACTATTCACTATTCTAAAGGTCGAATATCTTCCCATTTTTTTTTTTTGGTACAAATAACTGACGCGAGTTTTCCGGCGTAGAAATTGGATTTTGTGGCTCTAATTTTTAGATTGGTACCTTTTCCGCGTTTATTAAAAATGTTGTAGAATTCAGTCGTCGTAAATATTTTCCATCTATAATACGAATTATTAATTTCATTAGTTGAGATCTTAAAAGTTTTCCTTTTCTTATTTTTTTAGTTTTAATGGGAACATGTTTTTTAAAAAGATGTTGTATATTACCTTGTAAAAAGGTAACCTATTCGGCCGCTGTAGGTATTGAAGAAGTTTGATTCCAAGGTATAGTTGCTAATTCATTCATTCAAAATCAACATTTTTCAAATCTGTTTACTTCAACGCTTGTTCCTCTGTTAGTGTTCGAAAATGTAATAATGTCCTTGCATAGGATTATTAAACGTGATTTAGTAAAATCTGAAAGCTGAAAGTTCGTACTATTATTTTTAAATTTTTTTTTATCTTGTCAGTTTTTTAAATTGTTTTCTATTACATTTTCATTTATATTTAATTTTTATTTTTGCTTGATATGCAATATGTAATTTGTAATAATTTTTCTTTAATGGTACTTCTTGTAGTATGTTATCAATTGTTAATTCTATTAAAGTATAGAAGATTTATAATTTGTTGTGCTGTGATAATTATAATAAATATATAAAATAAATAGATAAATAAATTATATGATTAAATCGTGTTTTGAAAAAGCATAAAGGCAGAAAGTTGGTCAAATAAAAGCATTCGATTAGGAGCATTAGTGGTAGAAATGTGGAGGATAACTATTTGTTAAATGTAAGCCAAAGGGATTCATATCTTCCGCCAAACCTGTATGGACAATGTTGGCATTAAAATCACCTATTGGTATCTTCATAACCAAGGCTTAAAGGGGATAATTTGCCTCATAAAGGTTTCAGATTAAATCTATTATTTAGTCGGTAAATTCCACACGCACTTTAACCTATATCGACAATGTTGACATTAAAATCACCTTAACAAGAAGTGACATATTTCTCTAAAAGAGAAAGATATGATTTATCGTACATTAATATACTCCACCGGCGTTCGATACCCGCGATAACTACGGTAATTTTTGTCCAATTTTAACAAACGAAGTGTAAATCTCTTAACAATATAATGCACTTTCAGAATGTCGCCTCTTATTTCATATTTTTTAATTAAATTTTACTTTTAACAATGACCAAACTTGAAAAAATAAGAAAAAAAATATATTTTCCAAGTTTACCCCATCAAAACTCATAACATATAAGTTTGATTAATACGTTTATGTATACAGTTTTAAATCTTTTCCCTTTCTAAAAAACTTTGGATTTTTAAAATAGGTTGAAACATATTTGGGTAATGGATAATTTTGTGTGAAAAAATAAAAAAAAAAGTTTTTGTCAAATAATAGTTTGTAGGGTTCGAGAAAAATAAAACTAAAGTATTTTTGAGTTCTATTCAACCAACTGAAGGACTCAGACTAGGTAGTTACTCAGGTATATTTTCACTGTCGCACCGTGTTATCAGTCATTTGTTATTTATTTTACGTCATTCATTATCAATCGTCTATTTTCTATTGTCAGTCATTCATTCTTCATTATCAATCATTCTTTATTCATTATAAGTCGTTCATTATTCCATATCGGTCATTCATTATTTTTTCTGTATTAGTTTATTTATTTGCACAAAATTTGAATCCGATTTAATTTGGCCTCAGCGTCTTTAAGCAAAGTTGGCAAAGATATATATACAGTACTGAGCAAAAAAAAAACTAACGCTAAGCCTTTATGTGCGCCTAATTAAAAAAAAAATAAATAGTACGGAAAAGTACGCCATGTTTTACTGTTGGTAGTGATATCTGGGAGAATATCTCTGCTTAGGTGGTCCTCAAATATATTTTATCCCATCAGAACCAAAAGGATTAAATTTATTCCCATCACTCCACAGCACTTTTGCCCACTATTCACTTGACCAATATTGATACCGCTTCGCAAAATCAAGGCGCTTGATTTTATTGGCCTTAGTTATTAGCGGTACATTTGCAAATAAATTGGCACCATTCAATCTGTGGCGAACAATGGAAACACCCATTTGCTCAATAGCAAATTTGGTAACGTCCATAGCTGTTCTTCTTGGATCAGCTTTAACCAGTCTAATCATTTGGCGATCTTCGCGCTGGGTAGATATTCCTTGGCAAACGCTGCCAGACTTTCTTTCCACGCCATTAGTTGTTCGAAATTTGTTTACGCTGATTTGTTTACGCCGAATATTTTCCCAATTTCTCACTTTTTTCTTAAATGTTAAATATTTATCTATATTTGTTAAATAAAAAAACCGAAAATCACTCTGTTTAAATTTCCTGAGTTCAGCGAACGAAAAGAGAACCGTTATTTTGATACACATGTAGCCAAAGAAGATATGGTTCAGTGTTGCCTTTTTTTTTTGTTGGGTACTGTACATACTTATGTACAATTAAGTAATACAGCGTATTATATTAAAAAATTTACATCAGAAGTAATTGAAATGTAGAGGATAAATGTTCTTTTAAAGAAGATTTAAAAAAAGTAGTTCTTTCAATAAATTTGAACTCATTCGGTAAAGCGTTGTACTTGTTAGTTCGCGATTGAAATAAGTTTGATTGGTTGCAAAAGGAATGGTACAGTCACCGATATTATGGAGATTCTTAAAGACAACTGTTAAAGTTTGGTACTCGTGTAATCCATTGTGTATGTGTAAAATAAGATAATTGAAGTTGTTTTAGTGTCCAATTGTGTTCCAAACTAACGCCTCCAATTTTCAGCGTTTTGAATTACTGGATTGGATACCTGTATTTATTGAACAAAATAAAATAGTTTTTGTTTTTTAATATTATATGGTAAATAATTTTAACAATTAAACAATTGAATTAGAAAGGAGCGAATTTCAATTAACGATTTTTAATGTTACAAATAAGATACAGCAAAGAAGGGAAGCTTAATTTAAGACATTAAGATCGGCTTTAGCACGTTTTACTGTGAAACTTGTATTGGTTCATTCCCATAACTCCGAAGATATTTTCCTGTGTCAGACGAAAGATAATTCAAGCGCATTACATCTTGTTAGTTTGTGGTTAGGTTAGGTTAGAGGACGTGTACTTGTCAATTAAGACAAGTACAGTACCCGGAGGTCGAATTGACCCATTGTACATCGTCCTTAAAGAGGAAGGATAAGAGAGGGAATATGATATAAAGGAGAGGAGATAGGAAAGGGATAGTTTGTGGTTTATTTCGTGAGAGTGATCTTCTAAGAGAGTTGTTGTTACCAGAGTAAATTATATTGTTGTATCTGCCAACAATATAATTAGGTTGTCCGAAACCACCAGAGCGCACATTAGCTCTATACTAAATTTTTGTATGTTTATAAAATTTATTTCTGGGGAAAGATCTAGATTTAATATTATGTTATTCTGTCTAAGGTAAAGGGCATAATCAATTCAATAACTGAAATTTCCTCATTTTATAGGACTTGTGGCGCGCTAGTTGGTTCTCTAGCACAAAAAATATTCAGCAAATGTTCAACCTCCTGCTGAAAGTATGAATAGTCTTATTTTTGAAAATAATATTATCAATAATATCAAGAAAAATATTGATAACATTTATTTAAAATTAAATTTTTACTTTGTGTTGAGTTTTTTATGATTGATTCTGTTAACAAAGTTAAATTGTTTATTCATTTTAAATATATTTTGCACTGTTAAGCTTAATGCGGTAATATTTTAATTAAGAATTTTATGTAGGTTAGAGATCAGTCTTTAAAATTAGCAACAAAAAAGCTCGAGTTTTAATCTTCCTATACAAAATGTGAATAAGCATCTAATGTGGCATTCTTTGAAGAAACAACGTCAGAACCAGCTTAAAATATGTACTTAAAACGAAAAACTTCTTTAACCTGTATCTAGAATTTCTTATTTTATGTTTTATTTGTTAATTTTTTCCTCTGTAGAAGGCATATAATTTCTCATGAGGATTTGAACAAGTAGCTTTTTATTTATTGTCAACCAACATACATACTTACCAATCTTTAGACAGAATGTCTGAGATACACAACTGAAAAGAAAATATGTATAGAAGATCGACATACGCACAAATAGACAGTTCATGTCATCCCAAGAATTAAAAAGCGATAGCTGTGGAAAAAACCAGACAACTAGGCTGGAGAATTTTTGAAGTGATGTCAAGTTAATGCTTATTTTGCGTTTTTTTTTTGTTTTTGCAGATTTAAGTTTTGGTGGCTTTTTGATTCAACGTAGTTCCCTAATTTAAAAATCGGAACTAATTAATATAGGGTCTATACCTTATGTTAACAAGAAAAAGCCGCCGACAACAAAATGGCGCAGCCATGCTTCTTCTCATATCTAATTACAGGAACACGCGTAATTTTAAACACTTTTTCAGAAAGAAAATACCTGTCACAACAAACAAAGAAAAAGTCTTTTTTTAAATTTTTATTTACTTTTAATTTTTATTACACCGGTTTCACTTTCGGAACATAAAAATATCTCTCCTGCATATAGAACAGTTTTCTGTACAATAGATATTATAATAAATATATACATATTTATATATATGTACATATATTTATCATATATATACATATATACATACATACTCTGATTCAAACAATTGTCCGTACACAAATTAACGACGATAACAAAATATTTTTAAAGCATGTATAAAAACTGTTGGAATTTTGGGATGTAAATACACAAACGCTGAAGACAAAGGGCATGGGTACGATTAAAAATTAATCTTAAATAAATCAAATCATTATTTTACGAAATATTTTTCTAAGCAATCACTTTTACTGCCTTGAAAGTTTTTTTTTTTATAAAATATACCTATTTAATAAATATATGTATCGTGTACATTGCATTACTAAAAACAGTGAAATATGAAAAACAGTTTTTTGTAATTCATGCAATTTACAGAATTTTATAGAAAAATTAATTATATTATAATCGCGGAACTAAAATCAAACCGCTAATTAAATTTTTCTTTTAAAAGATCTTATCTTATATATGTATGTATATATGTATATATTAAACACTTGCATAATGAACATGAATGTTGGAGTTGTAAAGGAGAGGGTATCTCTAACAAAATTTATTTATAACTATATATAGTGGTAAAGTATAGTTTAATTAATATAATGATTCATAATCACAGATTAAATAAACAAAATTTTTTATGGAAATCAGTGCATTATAAAAAAATATTAAGCAAGTATCAGACAGCCGAAGCAGACTCGGTGGTTATAGTTATTGTAAAAGAAATTATAGGCCAATGCATCTTCCAGAGCAGTAAAAACAGCTGAGGATATCTCGCAATCATCTAGAACTCAGGGAGTGCTAGATGATCACAATATCAGCTCAGATTACATTGCCTGATGAATTGAATAAAATAACCAAAGAAAATCAAAACATGTGGATTCAATGCTAATATATAATATAAGCCATATACGACAAACAAAGTAGTAAATAATGAAAAATGTATATCTACTTTGATTTGGCCCCTAAAAATAGTAGTATATTCATGAAAAGTGCTTGACTTTGTTGGTTAGCTGTTGTTTTTTATTTTGAATTAATTCCGCTTCAAGTAACAATTGATTATTTATTAATAAAATGTACCTTTTTATCAAATAAAATGGTGTCTACTTTCATTTGACACCTACAGTATACTATTTTTACAATATTTCAAAAACTACACTTAATAAAATAAATAATAAAAAGAATGTTTAAAAAGTTCAACCTGTGCTTATAATAAGGTATAAAAAATTATTGATTTATATATAATTTATGAAAAAAAAAAAATTAAAAACCTGTTCACATTGTAATGATAACTATATTTTCAGTTTACAACACAATGTTGTAGTAAAAATGATTTATTCTTCAGGAATTATATTTCTTGCTTGATCGTAAATTAGCAGGTAAAAAGATTTAATTTGTTTAAAGAAGCGAAAGGAAATAATTTTTTTTTGTATTCGTTATGGGCACCTTTTGCTTTAATAACTTGTTGAAGCCTTTTTGGCATACTGTTGTTTAAATTTTGTAAAATAGACTTATAAATGTTTGCCCATTCTTCAGTTACAGCTTCCCAAAGTTCTGACATCTGAAGTTGTCTTCATCATCACTTTATTGCTACCTTGGCCTTGTGCTTCGGTTTATTTTTGTGAACAGTTGTGGAAGTCACTGTATATACACACATATGCGTGTATACATATATATACATTTATAAGCATAAATACTACTAGAAATTGTAGCATTTTATAATTTATCCATTTAATTTCACATTATATATATATATATATATGTATATAGAATAATTTACCATATCCAAATTGAATAGCGTCTTTTGTTAAGTGCTTCCTATCTTTAAATCAAAATAAAACAAAATGTGTGTATGTGAGTGAAATTTTTTATTCATTTAAAAGAGTTATTTACATCATTATGCGTGGAATACATTATCAGCCAAATGTCCGCCACGATTTCTCAGCACAATTTTCCATGATTCTGGCTAAACTTAATTGATGTAATGGGTTCTTTTCACTTTTGTTTTTTGGTTATTCGTATACACTTGCTGTCCTACAACAAAAAGTCTAAGTGGATCAAATCGCACCATCTCTGTGGCCAATACACATCGCCTCGACATAAGTTGACCGTAACCTCAAATCGCTTATTCAGTATATCCTACACGACATGAGACATATGGTGCATAGCACCGTCCTATTGAAACCATACGTGACTATTGAAAAGATCATTAAATTTAAACAAGTAGTAATTATAGACCAATAGTGCTCTCCATTGACAGTTGTAGGCAGACCTGAACTGATCAGGTCGACAGCCTAAAATTCACACCAAACAGTGATTTTTTCGGCATGTATTGGAGGCGTAGATCTTAATGTGCTGGTATAGTCGCAAATTAAACAATTTTGTTTGTTCACGTACTATTCAGAAAAGCAGCTCATCGATGAAGATGATTTTTCGGTGAAAATTAGTGTCATTTACCAACTTTTCCAGAACCCATTCAGTGATCAGAAGACGTTGTCTGACGATTTGGCATAACCGTCTCAATAAATCACACTTAATTTGATAGAAATAGCTTCAACGATATCGTCATAATGGGAAGACCCATTAATGATACATACATATATCTTATGTATCATATGTAGATTGTCTTCAGTAAAATATATAAATATATGGATATATATAGAATATATCGCTTCTGTTGAAGGAAGAGTGACGGATAATCGGACTGTTTAGATTTCACGGCGATCTCAGCCTATCTTGCGGAAGATTATGGCATATTTAGCGTTTGAATTTTAACGTCCATCCGTACAATTCCCAACTGATGCAACTGAAGCCGGTTGAGTACTCACAACATCGTAGATATGGTAATTTTTCAACCAAATTATTGCCGCTGAAGTTCAGCTCTTTTATGGTGACAATGTCAACAAGCAAACATGTCATAAATAAGGATCGGAAAACCCAGAATTAATTGTGAAAAAATCTCTAAAGTCTTCTTTTATTAGAATGTGTATTATCTCTCAAGTTCATTAATTTGTGTATATATTTTTATTGCAAAGCCCTGGAATATTATTAAAATAATTTTACAAATACTGCCTCTAACTATTACATTAACTACGAATTGCACATGGGATGATAAGGTTGTAGAAATAAAAGAAAATATATATATATATATATACATATATCAAGTCCCAGACTAATAGTATATATATATATAGACGTATGAGAAGCTAAGCCGTAATCCTGACTGAAGGGTTGTAATGGCCAATTACGCATGTATGTATATTAACTATAAATTTAAAAGCAAGTATTGTAACCTAGTCGAGAACGCGTTGTGACCGGTTACTAGCCTGGGACTTGAAGTATATTTGAAGATTGTAATATTACTTTTATTAATTTTTATATAATGGTTAAGATTTACTTGTATAGTAACATAAGTTGTAAGACTTGTATGTAGAGGAGATGATTATTTGTTATGAATTGCTTTGTTAAATTTAAATTTTTAAACCTAATTTATTTTAAAAATTTGTCCTTAAAAAATTAGTAAAAGTTCGTGACCTCCAGGTTATAAAAACTTTGAAGATGTCTGTCAAAACGTATGTATATAAAGACTTTGACTTCTTTGTTCTTTCTTTCAGTTTTTTTTATTATAAATGTTATTATTATGTAATAGAATATATTTCAAAAACGAAAATGGCAAATAATTATAATAATTTGCAGTTCCCTGAATATTTTGTAGAAATACCCATAGTTTAAATGATTTAATGTTTTTGTGAGACTCAAATTTGACGACTATTAATGTTTGTATTATTAACTGTATTTATTTATAAAAATGTTTAAGGAAATATTTACCCAGATATGTACTTACAATATTTTACAAATATTTTTTATTTAATTTTGTAAATAATGGGTTAGATTCATAATTACAAAAGCATTTAAATTAAAAGTTTTAATTCGTCCAGGTTTATTTATTTTGTATTTCTTTCTTTTCTAGTTTCGTTCTTTTTGTAGCTTTGTATTTAGAAAAGAATTTTAGAAGTCCTATCAATTGCGATTAGACGAAAAGTATATTCCACAAAAACTATTCTGGATGATATAAAGATTTAATTAGACATACGCGGATTTACTTTATTTTATTGGCATCATTCAATTTCAAAAGAAAAGCAATTTATAGGATTTTTAATGCATTTGTGTACATCTATTCGTGCTGACCAACATATACATATAAAAAAGACTATCGTATGTATGTATGTATGTAAGAACACAATGCGTGCTATTGAACACACTGTGGAACAGGAATAATAAATTTTACAAAAGAGTCTTTGTAGCTGCATAAAATTGTGTATTTATATAAACGGAAACATTTCAAGCAACCAATCGGATACACAGAGATCAGTCTACTGCGGTGTACAGAAACACTGTAGGTATTTGCAAATGTCCTATTACAGCGAAATACTTAAGCCACGTGCAAAGACTACACATATGAGTGAACGTATACAACTCAGTCAACATCATAAAAAAAAATTGTTAACGCAACGGCATACAGCAAAAATGTACAAAACAACGGCGATGTCTATCACTGTTATTGTTCCCCAATGAAGATGACAGCATTCCTTCGGCATTAGTTACGAAGAAAAACACTCCGTTGTTCCGATTATCTTAGTATGATTCCATAGATATCATTGATTCTAGAAATGGCAATACATCCAAATACGTTTATTCAGTCGCCAATATGTCTTCCAAGAAAATCTGAACATATTTTTCTGTACATGTACACTTATATATGTACATGAAATAAAGTCTTACTTGATATGACAATGAAAATCTAATTAAAATTTTCGATTACATATTATTCTTTTTCTTGTACTCATTACACAAATCGAAATTAATGGACAAAATTAATCATGCCATTGACAGAATGTGTGTAAATATACGCATTAATTTAAGTACGTAATCATTATTCCTTTAAATCATGCCTATTGAAGACTTTTTATAAAAAAAAACATCATAACTTTATAATGATTAATATCCAGATCAATAGTTAGCACCTACAACACGGCAAGTTAAATGGTACATAAAGCGATCGTTTTTCAAACATTGATGTCACATTTAATAACAGTTTAAACTTTTAGAATTTAATCTTTATTCAGAAAAGGCTTAATATAGATTTTAAACTGTATGTTTTATTTTAACTATGTGTTTGAAAAATTTCTTAATTCCATATTTACCAAAACTTGTACTAAACGTAATTTTTATTTGGCTTCGTTTAAAAAAATTATATAATATGGATATAAAAAAGTGCTTTTCTTAGTAATATATGTACAGTCAACCCTCCTATAAAGCGGTGAGTGCGTACCGCGTTGTATGGAAACCGCGCTATAAGAAACTCGGAATTAGTACAAATCACATCATTCCTACCGCGTTATATGGAGACCAAGACAAGATAAATTATAAATTTTTTTTTTGATTAAAGACTTCATATAAGGATTGATAATAAAAAAACAGAAACTAAAAGACTGTTTTCCAACAAAAATAAGAAAGACTTTTGTAAAATTATGTAATTTTTTAATATTCATCCTCACTGTCAGGTATGAGTTGCAGAAAATTTTTTAGGAAGCTTGATCACCAACAAAACGAGCTCTGAGATGACTGAAACCGATATCGTAGAAGGCTATGAGATAATCTGGCATGTTTATATAAACATGTTGTTTATATATCTCGGCTGTGCTTTTGCGTCGAAAATAAAACTGATATCAAACCCTCTTACAATATCTAGTTACTAGACTCATTCGTATGGGATATTGTTGAACGGAAACCGCGTTATATGGAAACCGCGTTCTGATAGTACCGCGTTATAGGAGGGTTGACTGTATTATTTTTGTACACACACATTTGCACGAATATATAAATATAATGTGTCCCACACATATAAGGTCACTTCTCTTTTGAGAACATATTTATATTTGCGTGCACTTTTATATACATTATTGTTTTTGTGGAATTTTTGTTAAGTAATACAGTATTTCATAATTATATGGTAAATTTATTTACTTTCATTTTAATGAAAGTTTCAGTTCTTATTGAAGGCAAGTCATCAACTTGGTAGTTATCAGCGCAAACACACCAACATATGGAGATAACATTCCTAACATATTTTTTAACTAATAATACTAAATATTACTTGTTAGCTAATGCTAGGTATATTTATTCATGAATATGTTATTTACGTATATAAATTAAAAAACAAAAAATCGTGGTGGGTAATATTTTTTGCTATAATTAAATTTTTTCTGCAAGAACTGGTGTTAATGCAGTTTTGTCTTACCCAAATTTATATTATTTTGTGGAATTTTGAGATATAAGAAAGAACTAAAATTATTTTTAGAGTTATGACTTAGTCGGTTGGTCTCCTTTTCAATAATTCGTAAGCATAAAATGCTTCCCTTTTCAAAAAGTCAGCCCTTCACTTCAACACAACAAATTATTAATTCCTCTACAAAAAATTTCAATTTCCTGCAAGAAGTTCTAGTCTTGGCTCTTCTATGGAATGGATAGGTTAATGGGTATTTTATACATGGTAAAAGGAAGTATTTTTTGTACATAGATTGTTTTCAATTCAGTTTGTTTTAATTTGGTGGTCGTCGCTACTTAATTTATAATATTTGATTGTCTTTTCCCCTCCATCAATCTAATTAACCTGTCTGCCAAAAGTCTCAGGCACTTACAATTCGACAATTTTGTGATTAACACCACGAAGTGTTTTGCTTCTAGACCAGGGGTGCCCAAAAGTTCCTTATGGAAGTGCAAACACCAATACATTTAAAGAAAACCAAATTTTTATTAAATGTTTTTTGTTCTGAAAACTAATACATACAAAGATAAAACAAAATCTACATTGATGCTCGCTGTTGTCAATGTTTAGCAGCACAGTATACGAAAGTGTTGTTGCTTTGTATACAACGAAGAAATACGAAGAAACTAACAAAGCAAAGTTGTTTGTGTTTTTGTATTACTCGTGCTGACTGTGCCCTATGCGTATATAAAATACACAGCCCACTGCTAAGCGCTTTTACAAAAACAAATGTGCATGAAGTGTATAGGGCTTGGTCACTACTGTTCTAGACTAATTATTGTTGTAAACGCTGGCATTACTGTTTCTGCTTTTTTTAAATTCATTTGTCGTTAATAAGCCATTTAGTGACGTCTTAGTATAAGTGTGTAAGAGGTCTTCACAATCGAAACGTATAGACTTTTGGGCCGCTGAATTTAAATGTAATCGTAAAATCCTTGAGGTTGACGGAATTATTCGGGGAACAAAAATTGCTATAACAACAGCCATTCAATCATCATTTAGTAAGTTCATGATATGGTGCTAAATGATGGCCAGGTTAACGTGTAGTAATATCAATATACTTACTAAATTAAGTTTCCACTCATCATTGGAATCTACGTCTAAATAAAATAATTTGGGAGGAGATTCTCATATAATTACTTCGTGCAACTGCATATGAATAACTTGAAGACCTTGCGGATTCGTTCCTTAATGAAGTGATAGAACTATTGCAAAAATGTTGAAAAAATTATATTAAAAAAGTATTGAAAAGTAATACCAGCTCAAAACAGTTGCCTTCAATTTCCAACACCGAAACTTTTTAAACGGCTTTCGTACGAAGCGAATACACAAAACAAATAATTTTTTTTTTATTTAAGAGTTGAAAATGTTACTTTGCGTAAGTTCCAGTTTTGGGGTCTTTCAATTAACTACATGTGTGTGTGAGAAACAGTTCTCCTTTACAGAATACCATAACCCCATGCTAGTTTTAGGAATAAAAACTGCTGTTGAAATTTGCAGTCCAATTTGATAAATGAGGAATTATAAAATTTTCTAAATTGTCAACGACTACTTGCACTTTCGACAGAATAAAGGTTCAAGATTTAATGAAAAGCTGGAAGAGAAACAGCAAAACATTAGGTCTTGACGATATGCCATACTCAAATTATTTTACGGTTCTTTTTATGTTGGCTAGATGAAAAACTTCTACAGTACAAATTTTGAAATTGATACTACGGTTTGGCATCCGATTTATCACAAAGATTTTTAAATTCTGTGAGCGTCAGAAAAAAGTAATCATCGAATGAGAAATAAACTCCATCGCCCAACATAATTTTGTTCAGAAAATCAGCATTGGAAGCCTATTGGCCAATCTCTACAGCGTTTTTTGTTGCATAAATAGAACTTTTTACGAATAATGATGCAAATTCAAGCAAAGAAATACACTGTATTGAACTATAAAATAGACTTAAATGTTGAGAACGTCGTTGAATCTACAAATTCGGACTATCCGCTTAATTGTACCGATATTTCGACATTGCGACGGCATCTCTAACGCTCAAAGACTGTGAAATTTTATTTATAATGTAACCGTCAATTGGTCAATTACGACAACCGTAATTACCCCGTAAAGCAAGGATTGTAAAATTAGTTTCAACTATTTTTAAAAGAAGATTAATACAAAATTAAACAGAAAATAGTTTGCTAATTCATCGAAAATTATTAAAAAGTGTGCCTCTTCCAATATTTAGTATTAGATAACTTTGTAGACGAAGAAGGCTCCGCCAAATAACTTTTTTTTTTTTTAATGCTTTAAAAAAAAAAACTACTGAATATCTTTTCAAATTTCTTTTTTTATTTGAAAGTACAATTTCATTCAAATGGCTGACTCGGCTGGCCATGCAGTAGCCTACACGATCGGTCCAATTTTTAAGCACATTATCGATTGTGTGCAGCTGTACTTCACCAATGGCTTCACGAATATTGTCCTTTAAAGCATCAATTGTCTCTGGCTTGTCGGCGTAACACTTATCTTTGACGGCACCCCACAAATAATAGTCCAACGGTGTCAAATCGCAGCTCCGAGGTGGCCAAACGACATCAGCTCTGCGGCTGATAATGCGATCTTCAAAATCTGGGCGCAAAACATCTTGCGTAGCTTCGGCTGTGTGGCACGTAGCGCCGTCCTGTTGAAACCAAATGTTGCCAATATCCTCCTCTTCAATTTTTGTGAACAAAAATTCGTTCAACATGGCCCGATAACGATCGCCATTGACTGTAATGGCCCAATTCTGCCTCTGGACCAAAATTCGCACCAAACAGTGACTCGTTTTGAGTGCGTCGGCACTTCAATGTATGCGTGCGGGTTTTCTGTGCCCCAAATGCGACAATTTTGTTTGTTTACATCGGGCCAAAATGAGCTTATCTGAAAAGATGATTTTTTTTCGCACACATTCTGCAACATTACCATGATTTTCAAAGTAATGTCGCAATATTTCCCAGCGTTGTTCAAGCGTATACACAACTATATTCGTTCAGCAGAAGGATAACGAAATAAGCACTAGTTGAAAAAAAACCTTAGATGGCGGACCCTTTAGAAGTACCAATAATATTGGCCTTAAAAAAACACACGTCAAACTTCCATCTATTTGCGTCCAGTGCTGTATAGTACTGGGTTAGCCATCTATAGGTTTAAATTTGCACCATCGGTTATTTCGAATGTGGCAATACTCCTGTCATTCTATTTTGTAACAAACTTCGGTAATTATCTCCACTGAACGTGCTCTTACAAAATAAATTTGGGAAACCTTAAACCGTTTTTGTTTTATTGAATTTTTAAATTTAAACTTTTAAATGGCCCACCCTTTATAATCCTAGTATCACAAATTGCAGTAATTGTCATTAAAACAATTCGATAAACTAGGGACGTTTGCAAGAACATCGATATACAAACAAAGAAATTTAATTGCCTGTACTTGTACATGGCTGACAAATACCATACCAAAAATTAGAAATTATTGAATGCTAGTTCAAGATATAAATAAAATAAAATAAAACTAACTAACTAACAGTCTAACCCCAGTCCACATAAAGAATGATATTGAAAATTTAAATCCTTAATATACAAATTAAGTCCTTAAGACTAATATACAAAATATGATGTAGCAAAATATAGGAAACCAAAACTTTTGAACCAAAATAGATAAGAATTTTTTAAAATGGAATGCAGTTTAACAAATCCTACACAATTTTAGTTGGCGGGATTCATTTTACAATAAAAAAATGTTTTATAATCACTGGTTGTACTACTTTTGAGACCAAATATTCCAGCAGCAGCACAGAATATAGTGGCACAGATTTTATTATACGTAACATAATTGAACACTGTTCTTTAATGGAATATGAAACATACTATTGACAAAGAATATATTGTGGACAGGAGGTTAAAATGGCACATATTTTTAAGCCGAGAAGCTGCCAAAGAAGAATTAAATTGAAGGCGTAATTTAATGTCCATTCATCCACCTTAGACCTTACATGCGATCATTCTCCCAGAAATACTTTGCTAGGTGGTTTTAGAGAAGAATGATATTACCACCACTTGAAAGTTGCATCACTGCTTCTAACTAACCGATGCCCGCTGACTTCTGCCAATATTGCAACAAGCTGCGACTTTTAATTTGTGTTTCCTAAATTAGACCAAGAAGGACTGAATATGAGGGATAAGAAACATAGACTTTTCCCTTCGAAACCTACAGAAAGCTTTGACATCAACAATGAACTCATTTCAACTCACAAACAAATACATTTAGTTAAACTCGACAAATCCAGTTTTTTAGAAAGAATAAAAAAATTTACCTTGATGACATCACAATTTATTAACAAATCTGGAGAGTATGTTTTAATGGAGAAGAAGAAGTCGCCGTAGTCTAGTAGGTAGTGTGCTGGCTTTTTAGACGTAAGGCCACGGTTCACACTTCAGGTCAGACATCAAAACGAAATATGAAAAATACACTGAGAGTAAATAAAAAATAATACTGCCATGAAAAGTTTGTCAAAAATCTGTCGTTCGGAGGCGACTTTAAACTGTAGGTCCCGCCACTCATCTATAGGGCTACCCATTTCGTGGTTTCAAAAGTATGGGACTGGAATTCGACATCTGTCAAACTAAAGGTATAAACACATAGACGACAGACAACAGAAAGCTGCCAAGTATAGAATACACACGTTTATATGAAAACGATTATATTGAAGGCAGAACAGAAAAAGCCAAGACAACAACCTAAGCAGCTCCTGCCCAAATTAAAATATTTTCTATTTTTGTGAGCAGCTAAAAGCAAATTAGTGATGCCAATACAACATAAAATCATAATAAAAAACAGCTAAAAATACTTGTATTATTGAAGAGAAAGAACAATTCTAAAATTAAGAAATCAAAAGCAATCAATGTATTCATAATATAAAATAGAATTATAGATTCAATTTTGTATCTGAATTCATTTGATAAATGTTTTTTGTGTACGGTTTTTTCATAAGTGAGTTTATTTTTGCGTACAAAAAAGCTGATAGTGACAACACTGAAAATATATTTAAATTAGAATTTGAAAATTACTGAAGTTTCTGCTCTGCTTTCAAAAAATTTAAGCGTCGGCATATGGCAGAAAAAACAGTTATCAGAATTTTCTGTCGAGCTGCCGAACTGTTGTCTGTCGTCTATGTGTTTATACATTAAGTTGTGAAACCAATTTTTTTCTTTTCAGTTGAAAGTCTGACATTAACGAAAATGGATCGCTTAACTATCACACAATGCATAAAAATTATTAAAACCTACTACAAAAATGGTGAATGGTGGCGGTGGACGGCAATTTTTCGAACAAAATTTTCTTCAGCGATGAAGCACATTTCGCACTCGGTGGGTATGTTAATAAACAAAATTGTGGTATTTGGGGTTCTGAGAATCCTCAAGTAATTGAAGAGAGGCCATTACATCCAGAAAAAGTCACTGTTTGGTGCGCTTTTTGGTCCGAAGGTGTGATTGGACCTTACTGGCTGAGATACCGCCCAATATGTGTCAAAAAGAGGTCGAAAATTACGTCAAAGAATCAATGCTTGCAACACTTCGCGTGGAAGTCATTTAAATGATGTAGTGTTTCACACATAATGTCAACGTTCAAACTTTACAATAAAAAAGAAATATCATGAAAAAAATATTTTATATGTGTTTCATTTACGTTCAGTTTTGAAACCACGAAATGGATAACCCACTATAAATAATAATAATAATAAATAAAAAATTTAACTCACACAACATGAGTGGTATGAGAAGCTAGGCCGTAATCCTGACTGAAGGGTTGTAATGGCCAATTATATATCGACGCCTCCGTTCTATAACATACTAAGTTGAAAAAGTTACGAGCTCTCAAAGTTTTCACGCGACGTATGACTATATGTGTATTCTAAGTAGATTTTTCCCTATAACTTCGGAACGGACCGGCGTTCTTAACCAAATTTTGACAGTATTTAAGTTAGAGAACGTAGAATTTAGAAATGCCAGAACATTAAAAACGTTCTAAGTACACTTAGAACGTTATAGAATGGAGGCGTCGAAATGTATGTATACATATATTTATAAGTACATTTACATTAAGTCACAAAATATAATTAATTTTAATTGTTTTTTACACTAAATAGCTGTATTTAATTTAGTATTTGGGACTATGTTTTTATTTAACTTAGTCTTGCAATAATAAAATTAAAATTTTAAAGCTTTTAGAGAAGGTTCGATAAGAAAAATTACATTTTCCTCAGATTTTGATACCGTCTTTTACAGCGCTTTTAAATTTTAGTGTTTTTTTCCCCAATAGTGATTTACTCCTTTTGATAGTCCAGCATCTTCTCTGAAATGCCGCCTGAATAAACAATTAATGAATTTAAGAAAACATTGGGCCATAATCATAGTCGTCAAAAAAGTATACTTTAAGTATCATTTATTAAAATGTCTACTTTTCAGCTACTATAGACGATAAAAAGCTTACTTTTTCCGCTAAAGTCAGTTTTATACTTAAAACAAGCTGAAGTTGTTTTTAACAAAGTTAACATCACTTTAACTCTATCAGCTGTATGTCATTTATCCAAATATACAAAATCAAAACAAACTAAAAACAAAAATTGTATGAATTGTGTTAAATTTTTTATAAATTGTGGAAAAAGTGTTGAAAAATAATTGGAGAGATGTGTACAATTGAGGACGTTGGAAATGATTTCCCCTGATTCATTTTATGCAATTTTTTTTTTTTTTTTTTCAAAATAACAATTTATATTTTGTTTATTTTTTGGCGCTTTTATTGCATCAGCTGTGCGGAGATGCCACTTATACAGAGTTTATACCAGTTTGTATGCAAGATTTCAAAAATTATACTAATCACCCACTTAAAGCTGACTCAACTTAAAGCTATTATTAATTTTCACTATAGTTAAGAAACAGTTAGTAACAGGTTTAAATATTAAAGTTGTTTTTAAAAAGAACCGACTTTAGTGTTTGACTATGATTATGGGCCATTATGTATATAAAATATGCATATATTGTATGGCCCATAATCATAGTCAAACACTAAAGTCGGTTCTTTTTAAAAACAACTTTAATATTTAAACCTGTTACTAACTGTTTCTTAACTATAGTGAAAATTAATAATAGCTTTAAGTTGAGTCAGCTTTAAGTGGGTGATTAGTATAATTTTTGAAATCTTGCATACAAACTGGGGGAGGAAGTACCAAATAAATAAATATTAAAGAAAAGGTTAATGGCAGCTTATTGTTAGCGCGAAAACAAATAATCGTCTTCGATCATGCTTACCCGTGTTGCTTAATAACGGAGAAGAAAACATAAAAGAAGGTAAGGAAGGAACAGTTGATAATCAATAATGGCAATAATAGCCAGTTTTGAAAGTATTGGATTCAAAATAAAAATCGTTGTGAATAGCAAATAGAGAGCGAGTTTTTCAAATCCGGATGGGCAAAATTGAAAAAATAATGAAGTTCATCCTATGTATAGTGTGAATTATTTACTACATAGGAATATAACATTAGAAGAACCCCATAAGCCATCGGACCAGTCCAATGCCAATACTGCAAAAAAATTGCAGTTGCGGTTTGCGCTGAATTATACAGTACTAATAGGCTAATTGATTGATTTCTGAAAAATGGGGTTGTCCAGTTTGATTTGTAAAGCCCTCAATATTTCGGGAACTGTACTCCGCCGCCGAGCAGTGTCAAAATCTAACAAATAATAATTATCAACCTACTGACAAGTCAATTCGCACAACTATACAAAATAATTAAAACCGAGTTAACCAAGCTGCAAAAGCTTCCAATTTAACCCGACTTGGAACCTACAGAGGATTTCATAGAGCGGACTTCATAGAGACAACTTCATACAGAGGACTTCATAATGAGGACTTCATAGAGAGGACTTCACAGAGGGGACTTCATAGAGAGGACTTCAATAACAACAAACAAACACCTTTCAAATGCAAGTGTTTATGATGGAGAGACGTTTCTGTGAAGCTAGCACCAGAGCTAACGCTTGATGCAACTGAGATAAAGTAATTCAACAAAATTTTCAAATTCTTTTAAGTATTTTAAATGATTCTTGTCACGATACTAACATTGTAAAACAAAATTTCTTTTTAATTCTAAACGCTCTACCACATACCTCAGAACCAGTGGTGTTGTGGTAATTTTTTTTTTACCGGAACGCGTTCCGGACTCCGGTTCGCGGTTCGGAAAAACAAGCCGGTTCGTTCCGGTTTTTGTTCCGGTTCGGGTTCGGTTCAAACCCTTGCTTATAAAAATACATATAAAAATTCGTAAAAAATTAGAAAAAAAAATCAGCAATTCCTTTTTTTTTCAAAACGTCAGCCAATTCTCGTTGTCAGAAATCATCTCTAGTTCCGGAACGCGACAACACCACTGCCCATAACCATGCCTATTACACGCCATTTATATTTGACCTCATGTGGCGCCATAATTAACATCCACCATCGGCATTAAACAAGCAATACTTGTGCATAAAAATAGTGCTCTGTAAATTTAAATTTTTTGTATTGAGTGTTAAGCGTTTGTTGAGTATTGGCCATTATCCTAAGCGCTTTATTGAGAACTTATTCTATATGGTTTCCAAAATCAAGTTTCTTATCTGGGCACATACCTATATATTTTCAATTATTTTGAACTGTTATGTTTTCATTTTGAAATTTTAGTTGGCGATTGGGTAGTCGTTTTGGAGATTTGTTATGAGGGAATATAATAGTTTGAGCTTTATTGGCGTTAACTTAAACCTGCAATTTGTAAAAGTACTTTCTGCATGCTTCAAAACGTTTATCCATTTCTTTAAGCAATGCCTTCGTGAGTTTGCTAGACGTTAAAAGAGCGGTGCCATCTGCATAGTACGAAACTTTTAAGTATGACGGAGGAGAAAAATCAGAAGTGTAAATGGAGTATAATTTAGGAGACAATATTGAGGTGAAAAGTTATGTGTACGTAACATATGAATACCCTAATTATTTCAATTATAATAATAAGTGCGTATTTATTGCAAATAATTAAATGTTACGAAGTGTAAATACTATCATTATAATGTATGTATATAAGATAAGTACACAGTTACATTTATTTATGATTCATACAAATTATATGTTATAGGTTAGACATGTTATAGGTTGGATTATACATTTTGTAGTAGGTTTGATAATACATATTTGTAATCATACTTTTTATCGTCTATTTGTGCATTTCCAATTCTTAATTTATTTATTTATATGTATATGCATTTATATATGCCAAAACTTGTACCGTTATATATGATATTGTTGTCGAAACCAAAATAAAGCATGCACAATCATGATCGATCATGTTTTTCTTAATGCGCAATTTCTTTAAAACATAAATAGAACTTACAATTGGAAATGTAGAGGCATTATTATTTTGGAAGCCAAGTGTAGAACACTTACTTTTTAAAAAGTTATATTAAAGTTATGTTAAAAGTATAAAACTACAAAATATTTTATAATTAAAATTTACAATTAAAATAAAACTTAAATAAAACTGAATTCAAAATATGTTAAAATTGTTTTTTAATTTTTTTTTTTTTGATTAATTAAAAAAATCCTACGATAAAACTGGCGCAGTCGGTAGGATACCCGGGTATCCTTATATAAGTGAAAATCATATAATAGACGATACTGAATATTTCAATATTCAAACGGGTATTCCTGTAATATTAAATTTCTTTGAACAATTATTGAAATATTTAAACACAAAGTTAATGAACAATTGGAACTACTAACTTAAGAAACAGAAAAAAGTAATAAAGTTATGCATATAAAATCAACAAACTGACAAGCAGTGAAATATTGAAAAGAAATGAGTGAAAACATTTTTATCAAAAAATATTAAAAAGTTAACTAAAATACTTAATTAAATTAAACTATATTTACATTAATGAGTTGATTTGAATTGACTATATTCATGAACAGTGTTTAATACAAAAAAAATTGACATAAAATGAATAATATGTGAAAAACTAATTTTTACCAATCAACTGATACAAGGAAGATTCAAACCAAAAAATACTGGAAAATCTTTTGGTCGTATATATATAATTTTACGCATCCTTTCTGGAACAACATATGGAAATTCTCATTGGAACACATATTATAAGTATATCTCTATATCATTTAAATTTTGAAATATTAATATTTCCTTTATTAAATTTTTCATATACATACACATACATTATATACCTATTTATATACCATTATATACCTAATAAATTTATTGTTAGTTTAGAAATTAAATTATAAAAATTTTATAATCTTCTTATGTAAAATTACATTTTCTTGAAAAACATTGAACAAAATTTTTTTGTAAACTAGATTCATATATATTTTCCAACAATTAACATTTTGTTCAGCATAATACAACATTAAGAATTTGTTAAAAAAAAAGAAAAGAAAGTGAAAATTGAAATATTTTTTTAACTAAAATCATTTATCAAATAAAATTTGTGCGCTAAAAAGGATTTTTTAATATATATATATATACTATACATAGTTCACATAACGGTTATAATATATTGAAAAATAAGTTGAAAGAGAGAGAAATAATTAAGAATGGCACATGTTGAAAATTCCCCGCTTTCATTGGATCCATTTAGATTCTTTGAGAGGTTACCAGAATTTTCTGGGGACAAAAATGAGTTGTATTCATTCATTTCCCTCGTTGATAGAGTAAATCCTCTTCTCAATCAATATGACGAAATTTATCAATTTTAATTTTTTGACCTAATTAAAAGCAAACTCAAGGGCAAAGCATGTGAAATAGGTGAAATCAATTTCCATGTCGAGTCTTGGGAAGGAATAAAACAGATTTTGATCAATAATTTTGGGGAAAAGAATGGTGCAGACGAACTATATGACAGACTTAGATCAGTAGTATTTAAAACAAATGTTATTGAATTTTATAATGAAATAAAAGACAGACTTCGCAGACTGAATAACAGAACTCGTATAGATTTAGGAAATAATGTAAACGGTGAACAGATAGTCGCAAATAATATGAGAACAGCTCTAAATATTTTCAAGTCGAAAATGCCGGAACCCATGAAAACGGTTTTAGCATGTAGGAATCCTGACAGCCTTGAGAATGCAATGGATATCCTTTTTTCTTCGGGTTACGCTTACTATTCCATTGAGTATGGGATCAATAATTTTAGAAAATTTGATAAATCGAACAATGAAAATAATCGTAAGACCAATACAAATGTAAATAGCAGTTATAGAGCAAGTAGTAATAATAGAACAGTTCATCGCGTTAATTTAAATAGATATAATCAACATAATCATGAGGCTAATACACAATATAATCATAGTAATGCTAATGGGCTAGGGAATAACAGCAGATACCAATATGGTAGTGGTCAATGCAATAATAACGGCAACCGAAACACTACCCACCACAACTATAATAATGAACGGTGCTTTACAAATAATCCTTCAAACAGTCAAAATCGCCAATCCTTTTCAGAACCCATGGATATAAATATAGTACAAAACTTGGGAAAAGTTACTGAGCCATTATTGACCCAAGGAAAGTTGCATCACTGCTTCTAACTAACCGATGCCCGCTGACTTCTGCCAATATTGCAACAAGCTGCGACTTTTAATTTGTGTTTCCTAAATTAGACCAAGAAGGACTGAATATGAGGGATAAGAAACATAGACTTTTCCCTTCGAAACCTACAGAAAGCTTTGACATCAACAATGAACTCATTTCAACTCACAAACAAATACATTTAGTTAAACTCGACAAATCCAGTTTTTTAGAAAGAATAAAAAAATTTACCTTGATGACATCACAATTTATTAACAAATCTGGAGAGTATGTTTTAATGGAGAAGAAGAAGTCGCCGTAGTCTAGTAGGTAGTGTGCTGGCTTTTTAGACGTAAGGCCACGGTTCACACTTCAGGTCAGACATCAAAACGAAATATGAAAAATACACTGAGAGTAAATAAAAAATAATACTGCCATGAAAAGTTTGTCAAAAATCTGTCGTTCGGAGGCGACTTTAAACTGTAGGTCCCGCCACTCATCTATAGGGCTACCCATTTCGTGGTTTCAAAAGTATGGGACTGGAATTCGACATCTGTCAAACTAAAGGTATAAACACATAGACGACAGACAACAGAAAGCTGCCAAGTATAGAATACACACGTTTATATGAAAACGATTATATTGAAGGCAGAACAGAAAAAGCCAAGACAACAACCTAAGCAGCTCCTGCCCAAATTAAAATATTTTCTATTTTTGTGAGCAGCTAAAAGCAAATTAGTGATGCCAATACAACATAAAATCATAATAAAAAACAGCTAAAAATACTTGTATTATTGAAGAGAAAGAACAATTCTAAAATTAAGAAATCAAAAGCAATCAATGTATTCATAATATAAAATAGAATTATAGATTCAATTTTGTATCTGAATTCATTTGATAAATGTTTTTTGTGTGCGGTTTTTTCATAAGTGAGTTTATTTTTGCGTACAAAAAAGCTGATAGTGACAACACTGAAAATATATTTAAATTAGAATTTGAAAATTACTGAAGTTTCTGCTCTGCTTTCAAAAAATTTAAGCGTCGGCATATGGCAGAAAAAACAGTTATCAGAATTTTCTGTCGAGCTGCCGAACTGTTGTCTGTCGTCTATGTGTTTATACATTAAGTTGTGAAACCAATTTTTTTCTTTTCAGTTGAAAGTCTGACATTAACGAAAATGGATCGCTTAACTATCACACAATGCATAAAAATTATTAAAACCTACTACAAAAATGGTGAATGGTGGCGGTGGACGGCAATTTTTCGAACAAAATTTTCTTCAGCGATGAAGCACATTTCGCACTCGGTGGGTATGTTAATAAACAAAATTGTGGTATTTGGGGTTCTGAGAATCCTCAAGTAATTGAAGAGAGGCCATTACATCCAGAAAAAGTCACTGTTTGGTGCGCTTTTTGGTCCGAAGGTGTGATTGGACCTTACTGGCTGAGATACCGCCCAATATGTGTCAAAAAGAGGTCGAAAATTACGTCAAAGAATCAATGCTTGCAACACTTCGCGTGGAAGTCATTTAAATGATGTAGTGTTTCACACATAATGTCAACGTTCAAACTTTACAATAAAAAAGAAATATCATGAAAAAAATATTTTATATGTGTTTCATTTACGTTCAGTTTTGAAACCACGAAATGGATAACCCACTATAAATAATAATAATAATAAATAAAAAATTTAACTCACACAACATGAGTGGTATGAGAAGCTAGGCCGTAATCCTGACTGAAGGGTTGTAATGGCCAATTATATATCGACGCCTCCGTTCTATAACATACTAAGTTGAAAAAGTTACGAGCTCTCAAAGTTTTCACGCGACGTATGACTATATGTGTATTCTAAGTAGATTTTTCCCTATAACTTCGGAACGGACCGGCGTTCTTAACCAAATTTTGACAGTATTTAAGTTAGAGAACGTAGAATTTAGAAATGCCAGAACATTAAAAACGTTCTAAGTACACTTAGAACGTTATAGAATGGAGGCGTCGAAATGTATGTATACATATATTTATAAGTACATTTACATTAAGTCACAAAATATAATTAATTTTAATTGTTTTTTACACTAAATAGCTGTATTTAATTTAGTATTTGGGACTATGTTTTTATTTAACTTAGTCTTGCAATAATAAAATTAAAATTTTAAAGCTTTTAGAGAAGGTTCGATAAGAAAAATTACATTTTCCTCAGATTTTGATACCGTCTTTTACAGCGCTTTTAAATTTTAGTGTTTTTTTCCCCAATAGTGATTTACTCCTTTTGATAGTCCAGCATCTTCTCTGAAATGCCGCCTGAATAAACAATTAATGAATTTAAGAAAACATTGGGCCATAATCATAGTCGTCAAAAAAGTATACTTTAAGTATCATTTATTAAAATGTCTACTTTTCAGCTACTATAGACGATAAAAAGCTTACTTTTTCCGCTAAAGTCAGTTTTATACTTAAAACAAGCTGAAGTTGTTTTTAACAAAGTTAACATCACTTTAACTCTATCAGCTGTATGTCATTTATCCAAATATACAAAATCAAAACAAACTAAAAACAAAAATTGTATGAATTGTGTTAAATTTTTTATAAATTGTGGAAAAAGTGTTGAAAAATAATTGGAGAGATGTGTACAATTGAGGACGTTGGAAATGATTTCCCCTGATTCATTTTATGCAATTTTTTTTTTTTTTTTTTCAAAATAACAATTTATATTTTGTTTATTTTTTGGCGCTTTTATTGCATCAGCTGTGCGGAGATGCCACTTATACAGAGTTTATTCCAGTTTGTATGCAAGATTTCAAAAATTATACTAATCACCCACTTAAAGCTGACTCAACTTAAAGCTATTATTAATTTTCACTATAGTTAAGAAACAGTTAGTAACAGGTTTAAATATTAAAGTTGTTTTTAAAAAGAACCGACTTTAGTGTTTGACCATGATTATGGGCCATTATGTATATAAAATATGCATATATTGTATGACCCATAATCATAGTCAAACACTAAAGTCGGTTCTTTTTAAAAACAACTTTAATATTTAAACCTGTTACTAACTGTTTCTTAACTATAGTGAAAATTAATAATAGTTTTAAGTTGAACCAGCTTTAAGTGGGTGATTAGTATAATTTTTGAAATTTTGCATACAAACTGGTATAAATACTGTAGAAGTGGCATCTCTGCACAGCTGATGCAATAAAAGCGCAAAAAAATAAACAAAATATAAATTGTTATTTTGAAAAAAACAATTGCATAAAATGAATCAGGGGAAATCATTTCCAATGTCCTCAATTGTACACATCTCTCCAATTATTTTTCAACACTTTCCACAATTTATGAAAAATTTAACACAATTCATACATTTTTTGTTTTGATTTTGTAAATTTGGATAAATGACAAACAGCTGATAGAGTTAAAGTGATGTTAACTTTGTTAAAAACAACTTCAGCTTGTTTTAAGTATAAAACTGACTTTAGCGGAAAAAGTAAGCTTTTTTTCGTCTATAGTAGCTAAAAAGTAGACTTTTTAATAAATGATTCTTAAAGTATACTTTTTTGATGACTATGATTATGGCCCTTTATGTATATAAACAAATATAAGAAAATAAACTACATAATTAATTAAAGCAATTTTCCGCTTTCATATTATTATGAAAAATAAACACTACACATTGCAAAAATAAACATACAAAAACTGTAGAGATTTCTTATCATGAGCAAAGGCTTAGTTTAAACTACTGTGTTAATACATATTTATATAATTCGACAGTATAATGCACAAACAATGGCGCAAAAAATGGTCCATTACTTTCAGTTGAGCGTTTCGGACTTTTAATGCACATTGAGCGTTTAGAATGTCTATGCAAGAAGTTAACAGCAGAAATTCATATATAATTATGGTGGGGGAGGAAGTACCAAATAAATAAATATTAAAGAAAAGGTTAATGGCAGCTTATTGTTAGCGCGAAAACAAATAATCGTCTTCGATCATGCTTACCCGTGTTGCTTAATAACGGAGAAGAAAACATAAAAGAAGGTAAGGAAGGAACAGTTGATAATCAATAATGGCAATAATAGCCAGTTTTGAAAGTATTGGATTCAAAATAAAAATCGTTGTGAATAGCAAATAGAGAGCGAGTTTTTCAAATCCGGATGGGCAAAATTGAAAAAATAATGAAGTTCATCCTATGTATAGTGTGAATTATTTACTACATAGGAATATAACATTAGAAGAACCCCATAAGCCATCGGACCAGTCCAATGCCAATACTGCAAAAAAATTGCAGTTGCGGTTTGCGCTGAATTATACAGTACTAATAGGCTAATTGATTGATTTCTGAAAAATGGGGTTGTCCAGTTTGATTTGTAAAGCCCTCAATATTTCGGGAACTGTACTCCGCCGCCGAGCAGTGTCAAAATCTAACAAATAATAATTATCAACCTACTGACAAGTCAATTCGCACAACTATACAAAATAATTAAAACCGAGTTAACCAAGCTGCAAAAGCTTCCAATTTAACCCGACTTGGAACCTACAGAGGATTTCATAGAGCGGACTTCATAGAGACAACTTCATACAGAGGACTTCATAATGAGGACTTCATAGAGAGGACTTCACAGAGGGGACTTCATAGAGAGGACTTCAATAACAACAAACAAACACCTTTCAAATGCAAGTGTTTATGATGGAGAGACGTTTCTGTGAAGCTAGCACCAGAGCTAACGCTTGATGCAACTGAGATAAAGTAATTCAACAAAATTTTCAAATTCTTTTAAGTATTTTAAATGATTCTTGTCACGATACTAACATTGTAAAACAAAATTTCTTTTTAATTCTAAACGCTCTACCACATACCTCAGAACCAGTGGTGTTGTGGTAATTTTTTTTTTACCGGAACGCGTTCCGGACTCCGGTTCGCGGTTCGGAAAAACAAGCCGGTTCGTTCCGGTTTTTGTTCCGGTTCGGGTTCGGTTCAAACCCTTGTTTATAAAAATACATATAAAAATTCGTAAAAAATTAGAAAAAAAAATCAGCAATTCCTTTTTTTTTTCAAAACGTCAGCCAATTCTCGTTGTCAGAAATCATCTCTAGTTCCGGAACGCGACAACACCACTGCCCATAACCATGCCTATTACACGCCATTTATATTTGACCTCATGTGGCGCCATAATTAACATCCACCATCGGCATTAAACAAGCAATACTTGTGCATAAAAATAGTGCTCTGTAAATTTAAATTTTTTGTATTGAGTGTTAAGCGTTTGTTGAGTATTGGCCATTATCCTAAGCGCTTTATTGAGAACTTATTCTATATGGTTTCCAAAATCAAGTTTCTTATCTGGGCACATACCTATATATTTTCAATTATTTTGAACTGTTATGTTTTCATTTTGAAATTTTAGTTGGCGATTGGGTAGTCGTTTTGGAGATTTGTTATGAGGGAATATAATAGTTTGAGCTTTATTGGCGTTAACTTAAACCTGCAATTTGTAAAAGTACTTTCTGCATGCTTCAAAACGTTTATCCATTTCTTTAAGCAATGCCTTCGTGAGTTTGCTAGACGTTAAAAGAGCGGTGCCATCTGCATAGTACGAAACTTTTAAGTATGACGGAGGAGAAAAATCAGAAGTGTAAATGGAGTATAATTTAGGAGACAATATTGAGGTGAAAAGTTATGTGTACGTAACATATGAATACCCTAATTATTTCAATTATAATAATAAGTGCGTATTTATTGCAAATAATTAAATGTTACGAAGTGTAAATACTATCATTATAATGTATGTATATAAGATAAGTACACAGTTACATTTATTTATGATTCATACAAATTATATGTTATAGGTTAGACATGTTATAGGTTGGATTATACATTTTGTAGTAGGTTTGATAATACATATTTGTAATCATACTTTTTATCGTCTATTTGTGCATTTCCAATTCTTAATTTATTTATTTATATGTATAAGCATTTATATATGCCAAAACTTGTACCGTTATATATGATATTGTTGTCGAAACCAAAATAAAGCATGCACAATCATGATCGATCATGTTTTTCTTAATGCGCAATTTCTTTAAAACATAAATAGAACTTACAATTGGAAATGTAGAGGCATTATTATTTTGGAAGCCAAGTGTAGAACACTTACTTTTTAAAAAGTTATATTAAAGTTATGTTAAAAGTATAAAACTACAAAATATTTTATAATTAAAATTTACAATTAAAATAAAACTTAAATAAAACTGAATTCAAAATATGTTAAAATTGTTTTTTAATTTTTTTTTTTTTGATTAATTAAAAAAATCCTACGATAAAACTGGCGCAGTCGGTAGGATACCCGGGTATCCTTATATAAGTGAAAATCATATAATAGACGATACTGAATATTTCAATATTCAAACGGGTATTCCTGTAATATTAAATTTCTTTGAACAATTATTGAAATATTTAAACACAAAGTTAATGAACAATTGGAACTACTAACTTAAGAAACAGAAAAAAGTAATAAAGTTATGCATATAAAATCAACAAACTGACAAGCAGTGAAATATTGAAAAGAAATGAGTGAAAACATTTTTATCAAAAAATATTAAAAAGTTAACTAAAATACTTAATTAAATTAAACTATATTTACATTAATGAGTTGATTTGAATTGACTATATTCATGAACAGTGTTTAATACAAAAAAAATTGACATAAAATGAATAATATGTGAAAAACTAATTTTTACCAATCAACTGATACAAGGAAGATTCAAACCAAAAAATACTGGAAAATCTTTTGGTCGTATATATATAATTTTACGCATCCTTTCTGGAACAACATATGGAAATTCTCATTGGAACACATATTATAAGTATATCTCTATATCATTTAAATTTTGAAATATTAATATTTCCTTTATTAAATTTTTCATATACATACACATACATTATATACCTATTTATATACCATTATATACCTAATAAATTTATTGTTAGTTTAGAAATTAAATTATAAAAATTTTATAATCTTCTTATGTAAAATTACATTTTCTTGAAAAACATTGAACAAAATTTTTTTGTAAACTAGATTCATATATATTTTCCAACAATTAACATTTTGTTCAGCATAATACAACATTAAGAATTTGTTAAAAAAAAAGAAAAGAAAGTGAAAATTGAAATATTTTTTTAACTAAAATCATTTATCAAATAAAATTTGTGCGCTAAAAAGGATTTTTTAATATATATATATATATACTATACATAGTTCACATAACGGTTATAATATATTGAAAAATAAGTTGAAAGAGAGAGAAATAATTAAGAATGGCACATGTTGAAAATTCCCCGCTTTCATTGGATCCATTTAGATTCTTTGAGAGGTTACCAGAATTTTCTGGGGACAAAAATGAGTTGTATTCATTCATTTCCCTCGTTGATAGAGTAAATCCTCTTCTCAATCAATATGACGAAATTTATCAATTTTAATTTTTTGACCTAATTAAAAGCAAACTCAAGGGCAAAGCATGTGAAATAGGTGAAATCAATTTCCATGTCGAGTCTTGGGAAGGAATAAAACAGATTTTGATCAATAATTTTGGGGAAAAGAATGGTGCAGACGAACTATATGACAGACTTAGATCAGTAGTATTTAAAACAAATGTTATTGAATTTTATAATGAAATAAAAGACAGACTTCGCAGACTGAATAACAGAACTCGTATAGATTTAGGAAATAATGTAAACGGTGAACAGATAGTCGCAAATAATATGAGAACAGCTCTAAATATTTTCAAGTCGAAAATGCCGGAACCCATGAAAACGGTTTTAGCATGTAGGAATCCTGACAGCCTTGAGAATGCAATGGATATCCTTTTTTCTTCGGGTTACGCTTACTATTCCATTGAGTATGGGATCAATAATTTTAGAAAATTTGATAAATCGAACAATGAAAATAATCGTAAGACCAATACAAATGTAAATAGCAGTTATAGAGCAAGTAGTAATAATAGAACAGTTCATCGCGTTAATTTAAATAGATATAATCAACATAATCATGAGGCTAATACACAATATAATCATAGTAATGCTAATGGGCTAGGGAATAACAGCAGATACCAATATGGTAGTGGTCAATGCAATAATAACGGCAACCGAAACACTACCCACCACAACTATAATAATGAACGGTGCTTTACAAATAATCCTTCAAACAGTCAAAATCGCCAATCCTTTTCAGAACCCATGGATATAAATATAGTACAAAACTTGGGAAAAGTTACTGAGCCATTATTGACCCAAGGAACTTTTAAAGCACAAAATAATGATTCTTATTTGTCAAATCAAAACGATACAATACAAAATTTTCACTTTCAGGCCTCTGCGGACAATTACCTTATATAGTAATCAACTCCAAACTTAAATTTATAGTAGATACCGGAGCCACGCATTCTATAGTTAATCCAGGAATATTTGTCCCAAAATTTAAAATACTTTGACATTGAAAACCCTACAGAACAGTATAATTACCAACGTTGTCTATCAAGTCCCCATGTTCAATGAGTTAGGAGATAGTAATGAGAAATTATTTTTAGTGGAATGTAAATTTCATAATGACTATGATGGAATCATAGGCAATGATGTCTTACGGAAATACAAAGCCGTTATAGATTATAATTATAATCAACTGATAATTAACAATAGAAACGTTCCAATTTTATGCTTGCGAAAAAATCGAACAGTTAAGTTTATTTCGACTATTGAATGTGGTTTAATACACACTAAAGAACATAGGAACTCTGCTGGGGAAACTATTATTTCTGAAGGTATTTACAATTTGTATAATTTTAAATTTGAAGTAGAAACCACCACTGATTGTCCCGATGTAATATATTTGACTGAAAATAATTCATGGCCAGTTTCTCCGGAAAACTACTACTTAGTGGATGATGGAACATTGCAAGAAGGAGATGATAATCGATCCTATTTGGACCAAATTAGAATAGAGCATTTGTATGATGAGGAAAGACTTAATCTATTGAAGACCTTAGCACACTATAGTCAGTTATTTTACAGGAAGAACTCAAACTTGACATTTACAAGTGCCATCAAACATCGAATAATCACCAAGGACGATATACCAGTTTTTTCTAAGACATATAGGTAACCCTATATTCATAGACAAGAAGTGAAGAGGCAAATACAGGAAATGTTAGATAACAAGATAATTAAACCTTCCAATTCTCCTTATTCTGCTCCAATATGGATTGTTCCCAAAAAAGAAGACGCCAGTGGAATTAGCAAATGGCGTATAGTTGTAGACTATAGGAAATTAAATGAGAAGACCGTAGACGATCGTTTCCCAATCCCGAATATAGAAGAAATCTTGGACAAACTTGGCAGGTGTATGTATTTCACCACATTAGATTTAGCAAAAGGGTTTCACCAAGTTGAAATCGACGAAAGGGATACTCATAAAACCGCATTTTCAGTCGAGGGAGGGCATTACGAATTTTTAAGAATGCCCTTCGGATTAAAAACAGCCCCTGCAACATTTCAGAGGTTGATGAATGAAATTTTAGGCAATTTAGTCAATAAAGTATGTCTGGTGTATTTAGATGACATCATTATCTACTCCTCGTCTCTTCAGGAACATATAGTCGCTTTACGTTTGGTACAGACTGGCAAATGCAAATCTCAAAATAGAAATAGATAAATGTGAATTCTTAAAACGGGAAACCGAGTTCTTGGGGCATATAGTTACACATCAAGGCATAAAACCAAACCCAAAGAAAGTTGAGTGTGTTTCCAACTATCCCTTGCCGAAAACAACAAAACAAATAAAACAACTTTTGGGGCTCAGCGGCTATTATCGTAAATTTATTAAGGACTATTCCAGGATCGCTAAACCAATGACTAAGTACCTAAAGAAAGATGCTACAGTGGATATCACTGATCCAGAATATATCAGGAGTTTCGAAACATTAAAATGATGCTTATAAATGACCCAATACTAGTTTACCCAAATTTTGAAAAACAATTTGTTTTAAATACAGATGCGAGCAATTTTGCTCTGGGCGCCGTATTGTCACAGGACAACCAACCTATTTGCTATGCTAGCAGAACACTCAACGCACATGAGATCAATTATAGCATAGTGGAGAAGGAATTATTGGCGGTTATTTGGGCAGTCAAATATTTTCGGCCATACCTTTTTGGAAGAAAATTCATCATAAAAACTGACCATCAACCTTTACAGTGGCTATATTCTATAAAAGAACCAAACTCTAAATTAGTTCGCTGGCGATTACAGTTAGAGGAGTACGATTACGAAATTTTTTATAAACAGGGAATTAATAATGGAAATCCAGATGCACTTTCGCGTTTAGAACCAGAGATGAATCTAGTTGAATATCCTAATTGCAAAATTATCTATCAAAGTAATCTTCCATTAAACGTATATCGGATTCAAATTGTTGTAGAACAACAATCAATTTCCCTTAAAATCATTAATAAAAAAGTTTTCAGCAATAACAGGAAATTAGTAACTGCAGAAAGATTTGACGAAAATGATATGATATCTCTTATAAAAAATTATTTCCACCCAACTAAAGTAAATGCAATCTTTATAAAAGACGATAGTATGTATGATTTACTTAGGGAAACTGTTTTTAAAAATTCAAATCTGAAGATTGCACGGTGTGATAAAGTTCTTGATGACATAGAAAATGAAGATGATCTTCTTGAACACATTAAAAATGAACATCATAGGAATAATCACCGTGGCATAAGTGAAAACTTCCAACAACTCAAGTCAAAAATATATCATCCTAAATTGAAGCTCAGAATTCAGCAATTTGTTAATAACTGTTACATATGTAACATTGAGAAATATGACAGGAAGCCAATTGCACAAATGTTTAGAATTACAGAGACTCCTTACAGGCCAAGAGAAGTAATACATGTTGATGTTTTTACAGCCTTCAGAAAACCTTGTTTCTTACATTTATAGACAAATTTTCGAAATTTGCGCAGGCAATTAAAATTGAGAACAGGTCGTGGGTTGAAATAAAAAGGGCTCTTACTCATTACCTGAGCATTGTAGGTGATATCTAGAGGATTGTGACCGATAATGAATTGGGTTTTAAAGCACTTATTTGAACGGAATTTTTGAGAGAAAGGAATATTGAAATTCATTTCATATCTAATAACAACCGCAGTTAAAATGCAAGGTAATAATGTTTTACAATAATTCAATTCATTCAACTACAGGCTACAAACCTATTGATTTTAATAATGGTAATATAACCGCGGAAGATTATCCGAGGATAAGAGAACAAATTGTTAGATTGAAAGAAAGAATTATATCAAAACTGAGTCACAATCGGGAAAATTGTGAAGTTCAAACTGGTGAAGTTTATTTAAAGAATGAAAGGGGAGGAAAAAATTATGCTAAGTTTAGAAAGGTGAAAGTAGATAGATTAGACGATGACCATGTTATCACTCAAACAAAAGATAAGTACTATAAGTCACATATTAAAAGGAAAAAAAAGCATATGTAACATACTGGAAAATATATTTTTACTAATAGATTTGAATGATAACACCTGCTTTATTAACATGAACATACAAAAGTTCTAGAAAGAAAAGAATATTGATTTTTTTTGAACTTATTTCTCGATCAAATAATATTTGTAGATACATATATAGTATGTGTAGTTTTAAATAACACTTTCAAAGAAATCAAAAGCACAAACAAAATTTACCATTATCAATATACGATTTTTGTTCTTTTTTTTAATTAATAAAATATTAATAAAAAAATAATAATAATTTGTAAAGTATTAATTAAAAACAACAAAAAAAACACATTATCACAAATATATTTAGAATATTAAAACAAAAATCTATTTTTGTACATATACATACATAATTTACAATATATTATATGTATTATATAATTTATAAAGTAAAAACAAAAAATTTATGTACATATATACATACCATACGTATGTATATATTCCTTTTCCTCGGAGCGTCAATGTAACGATGGGGGAGTTATGTGTACGTAACATATGAATACCCTAATAATTTCAATTATAATAATAAGTGCGTATTTATTGCAAATAATTAAATGTTACGAAGTGTAAATACTATCATTAAAATGTATGTATATAAGATAAGTACACAGTTACATTTATTTATGATTCATACAAATTATATGTTATAGGTTAGATTATGTTATAGGTTGGATCATACATTTTGTAGTAGGTTTGATAATACATATTTGTAATCATACTTTTTATCGTCTATTTGTGCATTTCCAATTCTATATTTATTTATTTATATATGCATTTATATATGCCAAAACTTGTACCGTTATATATGATATTGTCGTCGAAACCAAAATAAAGCATGCACAATCATGATCGATCATGTTTTTCTTAATGCGCAATTTCTTTAAAACATAAATAGAACTTACAATTGGAAATGTAGAGGCATTATTATTTTGGAAGCCAAGTGTAGAACACTTACTTTTTAAAAAGTTATATTAAAGTTATATTAAAAGTATAAAACTACAAAATATTTTATAATTAAAATTTACAATTAAAATAAAACTTAAATAAAACTGAATTCAAAATATGTTAAAATTGTTGTTTAATTTTTTTTTTTTTGATTAATTAAAAAAATCCTACGATAAAACTGTGAAACTGCAGTAATTGACTTGGGTGGGGATAATGACAGCTACTGAAAAAGTTCTTTTTGTGAGAAAATCAGCCACAAGCATGCACAAATATTTGGGTATGTTAGTTTGAATTAATTTTAAATAAGGCCATTGTGCAAGACGATGTCAAACGCCTTCTCTACGTCCAAAATAATCATTCCTGTATATTTTTACTTCGTTTATTATCTTTAATTATATTTACAATACGATGAATTTGAAGTACTACACAACGTTGTTTTTTAAAACCCAATTGTTCCTTTGCTATTGCCGTTGAGTCTTCAATTACACCAAAAATACTTAGGGCCATTATTACAACTTGTCGTTAAAGTTGGGGTTAGTTAAAGGTACCTTTAGCTAAAGGGAACTGGAAAGTTACCTTTAACATATTTTCGTTATTACTACTTACAGATAAATTTTTTTAAAAATATGGCACTGCCGGAGCAATGTCGATAAAACTGCCGAATTTTACAAGTTTTTTTAACGCAGTGGCAACCGCGGGCTTTGTTTTTTTGTTGTATATGCTCATTTTGTTTAAATTTGAAGTCCCTATATTGAAAATAATATATAAGATTGCAAGATCAAACATAAACTTAACTTTAAAAGTACCCGGCAGGCTGATCCTGCCCTTTAGCTTAACGCTCACTTCTACCTTATTGGGTACTCAAAATAATGAAAAACAATTTATCTGCCCATTAAAATCATCCCTTTAGTTAACGGCAAGTTGAAATAATGGCCCTTAATAAGCTAATCGCCCGATAACTACTTGGATTGTTTTTAGATTTATTTCGTTTTGGAATGGCTACTAATTTAGCTTTTTTTGAAATACACTGGCGAGCAAAAATGGATACATAATATTAAAAAATATATAAACTTTACATGTGTACTTTATTTATTAAAATAAAAAAAACAACCTATATGTTAAACATTTATTTAGACTATCCTCCAATTAAAACAAAAACCATTCAGTAATATTATTTCCTTTTCAATATAAAACACAGCTTAATATTATTTAGTAGCATTTATCCAATTTTGCTCGTTTCGTTTCAAATGAAAAATTCTGTATTTTGTCCATAATCCTTTATGCTTTATTACTGATTTAATGCGTTTTGGTAAGCTTCCTACCAGTTTTTTGATGGTTTCGCTGTTTAGACTTTGCCACTCTGCCTCAATTCTTAGCCACAATTCATTAAGGTTATTTGGAGGGTTTTCATACTGTGCCAATTTTCGATTTACAATTGCCCACACATTCTCGATCGGATTTAAACCCGGACTTTGTGCTGGCAATTTTAATGTCTGAAATTTTTGCTACTCCAACCTCCACTTTTGTTTCGGCCGACCATATAACTTTTTTCCAATCATCCACAGACCAGATCTCTGCAAACCTCTAAGTGATGGTGACGCACGGGAGCGATTGTTACGAAAAAATGAAGTCGGAACTCCGAAAGCAGCAGCAAATGCTATAAATAAGAGTGTGAGTGAAACGTGCATTGCGAAGGATCGGCCTAGTTTCGGCAGTTAAACAGAAAAAACCCGCACTCTCTTAGAAGAACGTCAAAGCTCGTCTGCAGTTTTGCAAGCAGCACAAAGATTGGTCTGTGGATGATTGGAAAAAAGTTATATGGTCGGACGAAACAAAAGTGGAGGTTGGAGGAGCAAAAATTTCAGACATTAAAATTGCCAGCACAAAGTCCGGATTTAAATTGTGGGCAATTGTAAATCGAAAATTGGCACAGTACGAAAACCCTCCAAATAACCTTAACGAATTGTGGCTAAGAATTGAGGCAGAGTGGCAAAATATAAACAGCGAAACCATCAAAAAACTGGTAGGAAGCTTA
Organism: Sarcophaga rosellei; assembly: GCA_930367235.1. Lineage (NCBI taxonomy): Eukaryota > Metazoa > Arthropoda > Insecta > Diptera > Sarcophagidae > Sarcophaga > Sarcophaga rosellei. The sequence continues at coordinate 41,016,747 of OV884021.1, read as the reverse complement.
CCAAAACGCATTAAATCAGTAATAAAGCATTTATGGACAAAATACAGTGCGGGGTAGTCGTGCTTTTGTTGTGCAGACCTTGCGCTGACCAACTTCCTCCTTTTCCCTGATTTTGGTGGAACTTGGTTAGTGCAGGGACTGCGTTCACCCGTGGCATCAGAACGGGCCGCTATGCGTTTTCAAGTGAGCTTTGTGATATCAGAGCTACCACTCCGACCTAACCTAACCTAACGTGCCCACTGTACGGTCCCGTTTTCTTATTACCGTATTTGTTTCTTCAAATTTTTTGTTTCTTTCAATTCTTTTTTTTTTCTTTCACTTCTTTCTTTTGTTTTTCAAAAATATCTGATTTTCTTTTCTTAGTCAATGTCTTTGAATATATTCTTTTTGTTCCTTTTTCTTAGCCGCTGCCTTTCTGTTTCGTTTATTTAAACTATATTATTTAAAATTTTTTTTCCAAAAATCTGTTTATTTTTATTCACTTTTATTTTTTTTTTCAAAAATTCTATTTATTTCTCTTTTTTTATTTTATTTTCCACTTTTATTATTTTATTCTTTTCCCCTTTATTTTTACAAAAAAATTCTATTTGTTTTCAGTGTCACTGTAATTTTGTACTACATTTCTTTTTTGTGGTTCACTGTGTGTGTGTGTTTTTTACTTGTACTTACCCTGCCAGCAATTTTGTAGTCGACTACGAAAGTAGTCCACTTTAAGTTAACTTTTGCAGATTGACTATAATATAACTACAATTTAATGCAGCACTTCTTTAGAATTTGGTATTCGACTACTCTTTTAGACTAACTATAAGCAAAGAATATGGATATAAAGAATGCGCATTATGTAGAAGTTAAATTTCTTATGGCGGGTTGTAACATCACGACCCGCTCTCACCAAAATCTTTTTAAAAAATCAATTCTTGATGAGGGGGGTGGAAGACAGAACGAAAATAATTACAAACAAAGAGCGTAACAATGTGTTGCACTCATCATGAGAGCGTAAAAATGCATTCAGTTGCTTGTCAGCTTCTAAGAAGAATGTTCATGTCGCTTTTTTCAGACTTCAATTTTACACCCAAAAAAATATTACAGTATGATTCACTAATATCAATGAGAAATGATTTCGATTTTTGGAAGAATACTTGCCAAGTTAAATACGGTGTTTTTAGGTTTTTAGCTCAGTACAATTTTTCTATATTTTTCGCTCACATATTATTGGGTTAAGTAGACTTGAAAATTTTACTAACAATTTTCCTCTGGGTTAACACATGCCTCTCATAATTTTTGTCATGTTCTCTTTGTACCAACGTCTGAGAATAAGTGATTTGACAACAGTGTTGCTGTTTTTAATTATTTCTAACCAAAATTGGATATTTTTTTAATCAATATGTAGGTGTGTAGATTTTTTTGGTTTTGGTTATTTTTTTTCTTATAAAAAAAGCTATTTTTTGTTTCTTTTCTTATTAATTATAATTTAAATTTGAAAAAAAATAAAATAAAAGTCTACGAATTTAATTTTGGTTATATATTTTCTTATATGGTGATTTTTTCACAAATGTTGGTAACAAAATTTTTCTTCGTGGCAACACTGTTTCAGAAGAATAAATAAGAAAGTAGTCAAACAACAAAAATGCACGATGAGAACAACGCATTGTTACGCTCTTGGTTTCTTTATCCTTCCCATCTGTCTTTTCCCCCGCGTCATGAAATATTTTTGCAAAATATTCCAAAATATGTTGAAATGCACATTCTTTATACTTTATTACAAATTAGAAATAACAAAAGTTTTCCCGGGCGTGTATTGCCACTTTAGGATAAGAAAACAAACTCGATTGCCAAAAAATTATAATTGATTTAAATATAGATGGATTACCATTTTGCAATGAAAGTAAATGAAAACTGACTACAGAAATGATACTGTGAAGTATATATAAATATATATAAACTTAAAATCTTTACTGCCGTATCTCGGTCAGTTATGTTTTACGGTGCACAAATATGGGGATATAAAAAGTACGATGTGGTGGAAAAATTGTTTAGATTTTTCATTAAGAAGATGTTACTATTACCTAAAAACACTCCAAACTATATGCTCTTTTTGGAAACGGATTTAAAACCACTATATCTGGATACATAAAATTGCATCTTAATTATATCAATAAGGTTCTCAATATGCCTTACAACAGATTGCATTGCAAGCTTGCAGAAATCATAATTGATAAGCATACTTTTTGGGCTGAGGACTTGTTGGATTTATGTAATCAAATCAACTTTGTTCCTGAAAATAGCTCGGTACCTCTTAGCAAACATTGCAAGCCAATCTTGCAGCGCGTTAGAAGGTATGAATACGATAATTTAATTTCTGATGCCAGAAACTCAATTTCACGACCTACACTGTCAACTAAAGTATTCCTTGTTGCGAATAACTTCTTCTGAACTCTCTTCGCGGGAGTTAAGTCTACTGATAAGAGCAAGAGGTGGACTTTTGGATATAAACGCTAGACCGTTCAGAAGTTCTTCAATCGGATTCTGTACTCTATGCATCTTAGATTCTTCGGAGAAGTCGCCGTGGTCTAGTAGGTAGTGTGTCAGCTTATTAGACGAAAGGCCCGAGTTCGAATCCCAGGTCAGACATCAAAATGAAAATATGAAAATATTTCTTCGGCGACTTCCTCTCAGCAGATTTCTGGCAAAAACTCTGAGAGTAAAAATTGCCATTAAAAGCTTCTCAAAAATTTGTCGTTCGGAGTCGACTTTAAACTGTAGGTCCCGCTACTGATGTAAAAAATTAACGCACACAACATGTGTGGTGTGAGAAGTTAGGACGTTGTACAATGGGTCAATTCGACCTCCGGGTACTGTACTTGTCACAGTTGACAAGTGCACGTCCTCTAACCTAACCTAACCTAGATTCTTCGGAAAATACGCTTCACTTCATTGGTATCTGACCTGTTTTTATTGAATTTAGAATAAAATTGTTCAACAAAATCCAATTAAACCAAACTGGGGTCATAAATGTTCTCAACGGTAACACTCACAGTTTTAGTTTACTTATTAATTATGTTGAAGTTTGCTTAAAATACAGAAAACTGATCTTAAATGAATTTGCTTAGATTTGTATTTAAATGAATATATAAAATGAAAATGAAATGGAAAATATTAATATTTATGTATATACATATGTTGGAAAATAATTGATTTTTAAACAGGTATTTTAAATAATCAGAAGTCATTTTATAGCCTTTGTAGGAAGATTTTTAATTAAAACATTTGGGACATCGTCTAAGCCGGAAGGCTTGAACGTTTTGAGAGTTGCAATTATTGAATTGATTTCGTTTAAAGACATCAAAGATATGTTTTCAGAATACATATACTCATATGTTGATTTAAATTGATTTACTTTAGAATTGACAAATTTATCATTTGCATGCTTATAAGCGGATGTGAGAAGAAGAAAATGTATCCGATAGCAATTGCGCTTTGGCTTCATCAGTTATAATTTTTAAATTTAAAATGTTTTGGTTGAAATATGGTATTTTTATTTTGTTTGCCACTTAAACCATGGCTGATTTTCCAAAAAGATTTATCACCTAGTCTTAATTTTAATTGCATTTTGTTCCATTTTTCATTATGGTAGATATTTATTTCTTTGTTTATCATTTGCGTCAGTAATTTTACGGATTGTTCCTAAAATTTTACTTCAGACGGAATTGAGGGTCGTTGACTTCTTCTTTTAAAGGTTTTTCTAGTTCTTATAAGGCTAATGATATCGGAAGGTAGGTGCACTTTTCCTGCATAACATAGTCTTGGGGTACAGTCGTTTCTTGCTTCAAATATAATTTTGATGAATTTTAAATCTTTAAGCCAATTATAGGTTTTGAATTTGTATTTATGGTTATTCTGTTGTTAATAATGCTACGAAAAGCCATCCAGTCCGTACATTTGTAATCATTATAACAGGTTTCTATTTAACTAATTTTGGTATTTGCGATTTGACACAAAATTGCTCCGTGATCGGATGGAATATCATAATTAAGTACTTCCAAATTTATATTTAAGGTACTATTGCTTAGCACCAAGTCAATAACTAAAGAGTGTCTACTACTTGATACGAATAAGAAGTAGGGCTCGTGGGATAATATATAAAAAATTGCTGGTCTATTCAAGATTAATTAGAACATTACCATCTGTATTATTACTAACGCAATTCCATGGCATTAAAATCTCCTAATATAACAAAATCTATATTTAATGCTGTTAGTTTTGCGACATCATTAACAAAAGTGTTTTCGTATTTTGGCGAATAAGCAGTACATGCAATAAGTTTTCTGTTCTTGATTTCAGTTTTAATTGAAAGACTTTCTATTGCTGAGGTATTTGTAATTGCCAGTAATTTATATTTGACAGATAGGCGGACAACTAAAGCAACTCCACCCCCACCCCCTCCTTGAATCTTGTCTATCGTTGCGGTAAATTAAATATTATTAAATAAATTTTGCGATTTTCATTAAGACGTGTTTCGTTTAAAGAACAAATATGGATATTTTCTATTTCTTACAAATTTTCGATTTGAAGTAAGTGAGAATATATAGTAATGCCATTTGCGTTCCAATGAAAAATTTTTAATCCAGTATTATTACCGTAGAACATATGCATATTTTACGATTGACATTACAACTTGTATTTGTTGCAGTTTTGTTGCATATTTTTGAAGATCACTTAAAGCTGTTGTAATTATGTATCTATATTAAATAGATCGTTATTTTGTCTTATACAGTCCGCATATGACTGGCAGTTCCAACATTGGAGCGTTACGTCTTCTTGGCTTATATTTTTTCCATGATACGATTATGTTGCAAATAGAAGTTACGTTACTTAATGATTATGGGTTGAAGTTATTTCTTACAAATTGGACTTTATATACAGCATTGTTGACAGAACTAAATTTAGTGTTAATCTCAACAATAGACGATGGAGTTGAATTATAACCTTGGATATCTTTCTTTATATCTTCAACACTGATTCTTGGTAGTCCATGTGGAAATACTGTGTATAGACGATTTTCTTTGAAATTAAAAGTATGGAATTCAATTTTCTTGTTTAATATAATCTTTTTGCACTTTTCGAGCATTTTTATTTTATGGAAAAAGTTTTGTTCCAATAGATGTATGTTTATAAATCGAGTCTTTACCCAATAGTTCTTGAAGATCCTTGTGGGGAATTTTATCGTCGGTAACTAAAGGTGGAGCTTTAACAACTTTTTCTTCCGTTATGTTAGATACTAGATCCATTTCCGTAGCATTGAGACTAGCAAGTATGCTAGACTGGTTCTTTAAAGGTGATGGTAGATCAGAGAACATAAAATTGCCACGGAATTGTTGCTATACCAACTGAAGTATTGTAATTTTTCAAAATTCGCAGTTCAATAAGAATAAAAAAACAACAATTACAAGAATAACAATTTTTCTTTAATTTTTTAATTTTATCAGTTTCAACTATCCGCTACTTATTAAGAGATGACCGAAATTTGCGAAATTAAATATCGAACTGACAATATTTATAATTAAATTTTAGATTTAACATTAAATTTAATTCACAAACATTAAAAACTCTACTAATCTAATAACATCGTAGAGGAAATATTATTTGGATTATAAATTAATAGTAAAAGGATTTTGCTAACACAACTAATTAAAAAGAAAATTTTATCTGCCACTAGTTCAGAAAAGGAAGGTCTAAGATATAACATCTCTTCAGTGTCTTAATTTCGGCTGTCTCGTCTAATAACGCGATAACTACAAGGTCGATATGATGGCATAGTCTAGTCAAATACCGTCCAGTATACTGTCCAAGATAAAAATTAAACGAAATACTGGACGAATATCTAACTACAGCAAAACTTTTCTCAGAAACCGATGAAAGCCATACATACGTCTACAACAAACGTAGTTTTCGAAATACGTACAAAGACCGAAAACCCATATATAGTGGATTTTACGTCTTATTAATATTCGAAATTTAAAAACAAGTTGGTAAACTACTGTGAGACAATATTATTATACCTTCAATATGATTAGCAATTTTAGAAAATTAAACTTCGCAACTATCTCGGACCGATATACAATAACAAAAATAAATGCAATCATATCTCAGCTGCGTGGAAATTCCTTGTTCTCCGTACTCGATCTTATAAGATATTACATTTTGACATTATTGACCGACATAATCGTCAGGAAGGGATTGGGTGTCACATGGGGGAGGGTATATTATTAGTAGATGGCTTCGCGGCTGCACTCTTAAGAGTAGCAATTAATTCATTAATGTGCGAAACGTATTAAAAATAATTTCTTTATACATATACATATAGCCAGCGTTGCCAGAATGATGATTTTTATCACATTTTTGATGATTTTTCAACCAAAATATGATTTTTTAACAGTTACTAGTAAAATTACACAAAGATTCGAAGATCGAAACAGAAATTCAAGCTTTGACATAATAAGAGATTTGTAAAATTTGCAACTTTTTCATCTTCAGCAATAAAGTTGATAAAAGAACAAATGGGAGAATTTCTTTTAAACTTTCTTTTTGTCAATAAGGGTTTTTTGCTATCTTTTTTACCTGACATGTAAATATATAAGCTAGAATAGTATATTTGTACAATTTTAAAATAATTTATTTGCTGCAATACTTTATAGTAATACCTCAAAAATATAGTTTATTAAAATATTTTATATTATTCTTAATTGTAATGATGATAGATATAATAAATAAAAAAAAAAAAAAATATGATTTGATGATTTTTTTCTTAAGTTATGATTTCTAATTTATAAAAATTATGATATTTTATTTCAAGTGTGTACTATTCTCATTGTAATTGTACTATATAGCGAAGTTAGGTTTTGTAACAGTTTGTTGTTGGTTGCTTTTATTTACTTTACACTTGTTATCCTGTAACAAACACATGTATACATGTGCACAAATCTTCGTCATTGTTTTGGAAATAAATAGCATCTCTGTATATCTGTCATTTTCGTGGGAAGTACAAATCATATTATTTCTCAAGAAAAAGGAAAAATAAAAAATGATGATTTTTTTCCATAAAATATGATTTTTTTCTGCATATGATGATTTTCTTTTCAAAGCTTCTGGCAACGCTTACTGTTACTTTGGTATCCTCTTAACTATCACGAAAGACTTCCTATAAGCCGATCAATTGCTGCCGGTAGATACCGACAGTATTAGCGGAATTTTGCTCTTGCGGAAAAGCCTGAGTAAAGCTTCCAAAATCCGTTAAGCTAATAAACGAAGTTATCTTCGCAATAAACTGTAAAAAACTGGTTTCGAAAAAATTAAAAATAAACAATTCCTCTAAGAAAAGAATTATAATACAAAAAATCCAAAGAATATGGAAAATTGGGAAAACTTTAAAGATATAATATTAAAGTAAAAAAAATAAAAAAATATTGGATTGTATAAAAGTCGAATCAAAGAATTTTAAAAAGTCGAAACAATTATCAGAACAAATAATATAATAACAAATTATCTAAACAACAAAGACAAATATTCGGAAGAAAAAAGCGGCCACCTAATCAGTGACAATTTCATGTCGGTCTGCCATCAAAATTAAAGAATTGTAATGTAAAGAGTGATTTTTTAGCTATTATCTTTTTGGCAAAACTGGTTTAAACAGCTCACGCACGTTTCGTGTTTTGTTTCACAGTTACACATCTTCAGTTTGGTGTATAATTTAACCATGAATCGTCTTACAAACGAACAACGCTTGCAAATCGTTGAATTTTATTATCAAAATGCGTGCTCTGGTAAGAAAGTTCATCGCGCGCTTCTTACATTTTATGGTCAGTTTAATCGACCCACTAAAGCGGCTATTCGGGATACGTAAATAAGCAGAATTGTCGATTTTGGAGTGAAGATCAGCCCGAAGCATTGCAAAAGCTACCAATGCTTCCAGAAAAAGTCACAGTTTGGTGCGGTTTATGGGCTGGTGGCATCATTGGACCGTACTTCTTCAAAGATGCTGCGAATCGTAACGTAACTGTGAATGGTGAGCGCTACCGTGAGATGATATCCAACTTTTTTTTGCCCAAAATGCAAGAGCTTGACTTGCATGACATGTGGTTTTAACAAGACGGTGGCACATGCCACACAGCACGCGTAACAATGGACTTATTGAGAGGCGAGTTCGGTGAGCATTTTATTTCACGTTAGGGACCGCCAACTATACGTTATTGGCTTGCGCTCTGAAATTATAAATTGTTCTAACAAAGTAAACTATGATCTATATAATATGTTTAAATGAGCATTGAGGAATGGTCTTTGCCTCAATCCGAATAAATCAAAGACTTTAATATTAGGCAAAGCATATTTTACAAAACAGCACCAATTGACAATAGCCTTAACTGGTTCTATTATTTGTAATAAAATGCTTTCCATGCTGCGAAATCTTTAACTAACACAGTACTTTATATACATAATTGGCCATTACAACCCTTTAGTCTGGATTACGGCCTAGCTTCTCACACCACTCATGTTGTGTGCCTTAATTTTACTGGCGGGACCTACAGTTTAACGTCCACTCCGAACTACAGATTTTGAGAAACTTTTTCATGGCAGGTTTATTTACTCTGAGTTTTTGCCAGAAATCTGCTGAGAGGCAGTCGCCGAAGAAGTATTTTTTTTCATATTTCGTTTTGATGCCTGACCTGGGATACGAACCCGGGCTTTACTTCTAATAAGCGAACACAACTTCCTACTAGACTACGGCACTACATTTTTTTTTCTACAAATCACAAAAAAAAAAATATAGAAAAAAAACAAAAAACAGCTGGCAATTTTCAAAGAATTTTAGGTGCGTAAAAAATTAAAATTTGTACAACACAATCGTTGTGAATGTAGCAACTCTCATAAGGAACTTTGTGTTTCAACTAAGCTGTCCGTTGAAAAAATTTACGCATTACAGATTGTATGTATGTATCTCGGTCTTTACAATAACAATACTGTATATTAGTATAATACTCTATTGCTTGTAGACTTTCATCGTACATAACTTTTTATAAATACATATTAAAGTCATTGTTATTAGTTAATTATTCACTCTTCTTCTTATTATTACGAAATTCAATTGTCATTATTATTAATATTGAATATAATTAACTCTTATCTAAAATCGGTTCTTGTAAGGATATTTACTTCTAAAACCACTCTCAGCTTGCAGTTGATAGAGGTTACTGCAGACTTTTAGAAATGGAAACGGATCACCACTGCAGTGAGTACAACTAAGAGGGCCGACAAATTAAATGATTCTATTGAGGATCACTTTGCTTCACAAAACAAAAGCTTTTGTACATGTTTAAAATGCAAGAAGTAGACCCAAAAAAAGGTTATCCTGAGATAATCATAACTGCATTCTGTACCCTTTTTAACAACGTATTTAATAAAGCACATTTTTCACATTCATGGAAATTAGTGCAATAGTAGTCGAGTGGGTAGTGCGCTAGACTATTAGCGTGAAGGTCGTGGGTTTGATTCCCACCAGAGACTCTGGTCTGTGATACTACACCGAGCATATGGTCAAGTTACTCCGCTCGTATATAATTAGAATATAATTTGTAATTGTATTGTAATTAATGAATAAATAAATAAATTTTACTTTTGAACATAAATAAAATTTTTAAAATAGGTTTCAACAGTAATGCCTTGCAAAGTGTTGAGAGATTTAAAGTAGTAAATAATAGATAGTTTGGATTTAAATACAGGTACTGGACAATTCACGTCATTCAGGCTTTGAAAAAGCTTTTAACAATATATGGATCCTTGGAGTAATAAAAAAACTCCTCAAATATAACTTTTCAATGAATTTACTACTAAATATGTTAAATGGAAAAACATTTCATGACAGCAACATGAAAGAGAAACAGAAAGATGATTTCAACATTAAAAATGAGTTAGAGCAAGGAACTGTGAATTCGCCGATTCTATTCAATATATTTATTTACTATCTTTTGAATAAAATATAGAAATTCTTTTGACATTATAATTACCGCTCTAATAATAATTTACATATAAATTCAAAATTCAAATGAAAATTAATACTAGTAAGTCCGAAAGAATACTTATTCTTATAACGTAAGAAAGAATTGTATATAATCTGCATAAAATCACTCATTGACGTTGTTATACAAACCTTTAAATAATACCATGTAGTTTACCTAAATAAGCTTCTATACTTTCAAGTTCATGTTGGCTGCCAATCTAATCCGAAATGACAGAGTTAGAAATATTAATTGCACAGAGAACAATTTTATAATTGCCTTATATTATGATAATGATACAACACGTACAAAACGCCTCCTGTACAACATATCACTAGAGGATTTTTTGTATCTCGATAGACAAAGAAATGTACAAAACTAAAGTGGTACTTCTATACTCTATGATATGTAGAAGAGCCAGTGACAAGGCTGTTATATGCAATGAGCTTACATTACAAAATCTCAAGTTTTATTCGAGAGAAGTAAACACACTGTGTAGAAACAAACAGGAATATTCTCTCTAATAACTGTAGTTTTAATCTCATCCTTGCGATATAACGTTTTTTTTTTCAAACATGATACAAAATAATATGAATGTACTTAATATTCTAATTAAGGGACAGTGTACATATACAGTGGTAGTTTTATAATTAGCACTCTCATCTACACGACATTTTTCCAGTAACAAACCAAGATGAAATATACTTTAAAAATTCATTTTAGGATAGTTAAATAAAACAATGTTGACTTATTTATTTATATTTAAGCGAAAGAGAGACCACCCCCAAATTTAGCTATTGATACCACAAAAATTGTGTTTCGCTACGTACCCAATTAAGTCGGTTACGTTTAGTTTGCGACGAATGATTTTATTTAAAATTAATATCTTGTGTTCCTCCATAAAGAGTCTTCACATTTCTGAGGGCATTTTTAACGGATTCTTCTTCGCATGAATAATTGCTAGACGATCTGCGGCACCACTAGTGTTTCTTGTTAGAGGCTTTCTTCTACCCGCAGTTGTTTTGTGATATTTTTGATGCGACAGAATTAATCGACAAGACTTTTTAGCCAGTTTAACATAAACTAAATTTTTTATTCTAAGAAATTGCTTAAATGTTTGACTTTTTCATCCCGACATTTTTTTGAATTTTTCTAAAATAGAAAAGTGATTTTAATAATTGTTGTTGGTGTCACCATATATTTACTAGGTTTTATTAATTACTAGCTAAAACCCGGTGTGCTTCGATACTCCTATCGATATGAATATAAATATTCAAAATATATTGATATACATTTTTTCTTATGTATATTTTTATTATTTTTAGTCAATAACTTCAACGTAATAAAATAAGAAGAAGTCTGGATTTTAAATTATTTATTTTGTTACTGATATTTACAATGTTTCATAATAATTATTTCTTATTCTATTCGGATCGGATTCCAACGGTAACATCGAAAATCCCTTTTGACTTTTAGCTGTTGCAGTTTCCTATACGCTTGACCTTTGCAATGACAATAGTCAATCCCTGCAAGTTTGTGGCGTAAATCTCGAAAATCCATATTTCTCTCATGGACAGCTTTATGTTGCATGCTCGCGGTTGTGAAAACCAACTAACGCTTCACGAAAATAATGAATTGGTAAGAACTTTTAAGCAAGTTAAAGATGGCCCGCGCTTATGTTAAGATGATAACTTAATTACTATTCACGCTGATAAAACAACAGCTCTAGATGTTGACGCTCGTAGTCTTTCTCCTTCTAGGCGTACATCGCGTTGATCCGGCGTCTCATCAGATCTTGATGATTGGGATCGTTTTCGTTTAAGACGTGCATCACGTTGATCAGGTGTCTCAGCAGCTCTAGATGTAGACCTTTCAACACTCAGACGAACATCACGTTCTTCGGGAGTTTCAACAGCCCTTTGTGATTGTAAATTAACTGCATTTTTGCTGCGTTTGGAAAGCGAAGATTTTTTAGGTGGCATTTTTTTGTTTTTAATTTATCACAATATAATCACTCACAAAATAAATGTTTAACTCGTTTAGAATCTGGGATTCAAATGATTTGCAAAAAAGATTGTAAGTACTATTTAAGTACTTCCTTTCAATCATTATTAGGCAAATATACCATAACAGGGGTCTAATTCTCGCATTCGTGATCGAAATTGCGTTCGAATAGAAAATAATTTTGATAGTGAGAAATTTTCTGATGATGTTACTCGATACGAAACGAATCGATTTGTTGCTTAGGTGTTGTGAAACGAGTTAATTATTTCGTTTTAGAGCACTGACTAAAATGCAAAAATTGTAAACAAAAAACATGTTTTCTTACAAAAATAAATCCTTCCCTAATCCAAGGAAGAACATTTTATTAAAGTTGTAATATTTCGTATAATGGATAGTATATTTTGGTTTTACTCATCTTCTTCTGATTCTGAGGAAAAAGAAAGCTTATACTTAAAGACATACATATATTTATACATTTATTATGTAAACTAAAACAAGAGTTTGTTAAACTACCTTGCGCCACAATTTTGCATCTTTGATTGGTGGGCCGGAAGCATTGAGCTTAGCTGTGATCTGTTCCCACAGCTGATTAGCTCTTGTCTTTCCCTGCGGAGTATTTGGTAAAATACTCTTTGTCAATTCTGAATGCTTAACCATTAAATTAAGTCGCCGTGGTCTAGTAGGTAGTGTGTTGGCTTATTAGACGAAAACGAAAATATGAAAATATTTCTTCGGCGACTTCCCTTCAACAGATTTCTGGCAAAAACTCTGAGAGTTAAAATTGCCAAGAAAAGCTTCTCAAAAATCTGTCGTTCGGAGTCGACTTTAAACTGTAGGTCCCGCTACTCATGTATAAAATTAACGCACACAACACGAGTGGTGTGAGAAGCTAGGACGTTGTACAATGGGCCAATTCGACCTCCGGGTACTGTACTTGTCACAGTTGACAAGTACACGTCATCTAACCTAACCTAACCATGAAATTTCCAAGAATTAAAAATTCGTTCGTATACGAATGCTAGAATTAGCCTCCAGGTAAAATTTTTTTATTTTCAAGATAAAAAATTGTGGGCAATAGAAAATATTTAATATTTTTTATTAGGGTTACCATAAATGACCTGTCCATAAAGGCACAACGGGTCAATTCGACCTCCGGGTACTGTACTTGTCTTAATTGACAAGTACACGTCCTCTAACCTAAAGGTACAGACCAAAACTTATATAACCACAGTTGGTTCTTTAAAAAATTATGTATGCTGTAAATTAAGGCAATATAGTGTCATCAATGGTCTGTGTCTACTGTTAATGGTACCTAAGTTACACATTTCCCTCTATGCGTATTTTTACAAACATATAATAAAACAGTTATTGGAATGAACAGGCCATACACATGACTTTAGCTGCAATAGTCTATTAGATATATGATGTATGAATTCATGTAAAAATAGAGTCCATTTATTTCCCTAACCCGAAATGTTCATATGTGTGTTAAAGTGGTTCATGCTAGATTCCAGCTCTAATAGTTTTCCATGTACACGAACTTTTATATCATATTTATATGAGAGGGTCTCGCTCTTATTGTTAGCCCGGTAATTTTTTCACAAATTATTCATATGCATTTCAGTGTTGCCCATGTACAATTTGATGATTTTATCTATAATGATTTGTCGCCGTAGTCTAGTAGGTAGTGTGTTCGCTTATTAGACGTAAAGCCCGGGTTCGAGCCCCAGGCCAGACATCAAAACGAAAATTATAAAAAAATATTTCTTCGGCGACTTTCTCTCAGCAGACTTCTGGCAAAAACTCTGAGAGTAAATAAACCTGCCATGAAAAAGTTTATCAAAAATCTGTCGTTCGGAGTCGATAAAGCTCGGATAAACTTAACAATTTATTAATTCAATTAAAGTTAAAGCTGATGAATTAAAGAGGAAAATCTTAAAAATATTTTTTGTTCACTTTTGAAACTCCTCTTCAAGCTGTAAATGTTTTAGCTGCCAGATGCAAGCTGAAAGGCCGTAGAATCAAAAATCAATGTAATTTAAATATAATAAATAAAATCAATAATATTAAACTCTGACTGGGTGAATTCTCCACTTTATTCGACGACAGAAACAATAAAGCAAAATTTACTTAGTGACTTTGTTAATGAATTGTTAATTACATTGAATTTATGTTGTGAAGCAAGTGCGGGAGTAACAAAGATATTTAAGTTAAAATTAAGGAATGTTTTTGATCATTATTATAGACCGCGTTAAATCATAATTATTGTTTTTTTTTTTTTATTTTATTCCATGCTACATCAATTGCACTAACTAGAATGCATAATGCTAAGACATTAAGAACTTTTTAATTGCATATTTACAGATCTGAAGTCTCTCAATTCAAAATGCATTTGCAGGTCATCTATGTACTTTAATTAATAGCCACTTATGTTAAAAATACGATATATTAGGACAAAAGCAAGCTACAAAAATAATCCATGATTTTAATCAAGACTGTTCTTTTTGCATTTCCAAGCAGAATGTACCCGTAGATGATATATCGTTGAATTTACCAAGTAGAATATTTAATGGCATACATAAGCCTAGACCGTCCTTTTATTTTGAGCCGAAGCTAAAGTGGTGGGATTTGGTTCTCTTCTAAGAAACAAATGGTGGGTAAAGAATAATCCGCAAAATACGATCAGATTCCAAAAAATGAAGTATTTAACGCTAAAATCATATCTAATGAACTCAAATATGTGTAATAATTCAACGATTTAACAATAAAATAATATTAGCTGGAGCAAACAGCGGTGGACATTTTCTAACAATTTAGTATCTCGTCCAATGGCAGCACGCAAACGATTTCTTACAGCATTTTACATTAGAAAATCTGAACTCCATGGTAACATTACAGCGGCCAAACAATATACATTCCTTGCCATTTAAACTTTGTGAGCTATTCTCTGTTCTAAAACGTTTAAGGAAAGTAAAACTACTGCGGAAGTAAAAATAAGAATTCTTCAAATATGCGCCTGTCAATTTTTTAAGCGAACTACTCTATGGTTTTCCCTTGAAACTTCAAAGCTTCTGATTATCATGGTTTACATTTCATCAATATAACGTGCAACATTTTTAACAATATCATTTCGAATCGCATTACGAATTGGATTAATAAATAAAACACTATTAATGAATTCCAAGCTGGTTTCAGAAAACAATGTTCAACTATCAGAAACTCTAAATTTAAGAAAGTGTTTTGGTTTTTGATCAAAAATCATCGAAATTCTTTGAAAATATAACCAGTAATTATTTTGAAAAACTAATATACATATGACTGGTGACTTTGTCATTATTTTCGATTCGCCTAG
The DNA here is from genome assembly GCA_930367235.1 of Sarcophaga rosellei. Lineage (NCBI taxonomy): Eukaryota > Metazoa > Arthropoda > Insecta > Diptera > Sarcophagidae > Sarcophaga > Sarcophaga rosellei. The sequence continues at coordinate 41,001,342 of OV884021.1, read as the reverse complement.
CGGGCTTTAAATTACGACTTTACTTTACATCTTATACTATGTTCACACATGCATTTTTATTGAGCCAATATTCAGTTATTTGAGTACAATATTTTAAGTGTTCACATATATAATATAAGCAATATTCATTTGACAGCTAGTAAACAAAACAGCTGATTGCTTCAACAACATTGCTTTTAATTTAATCGCGAAAATTAGTGCCAAAATGTTTTTAGAAAAAATGGAAAACAATTTAACATTGCAAAAGGTCTTGCTAATGATTGACCGAAACGCCCAGCTGTTGCGGTTAGTAGGGACTACTTTTGACTCTAAAGTGGATTCTCTCAGAAGGATGAGAAAGAAAAATTTGATAATAGTGGACCTGCTGACCTTCCATTTTTTGTTTTTCGTTGTTTACATTTGAGTTGTCAAACATTAACAGAAAGTGTTCGGAAAACTGTAATATGCTCACTAAACATACTAATGACAGTGTTGTATTTTAAGTTTTAATCAATATTATAACAATTTATGAATTTATTGAGCAACAATTAATTGAAATTTTATATGAAATATTGAGATAAATAATGGCGTGCGATTTACGCAATAAAAGTGCATGTGTGAACATAGTATAACTTATAAAATTGCAAAATTAAAATCGCTGAATCAAAGATTCTAACCGTGCAAGAATTGCCAAAAATCTAATGTAGACATATGGTGAGATCGTTTAAAATCGAAAATTCAGAGTGGTATCTAGGTATAGAACTTTGTTGTTACAATTTATTTAACAATCTTTTAATAAATAAATTATTAGCATATAAATATGTTAATCACCCTAAAATTTCAATTAAAAATTAACTTAAATTTTTAATTCAATGTTTCTTTCAATTGTATGTTATGTAGCCCAAATATGGACTATGCGTACATATAGTATATATTGCATATATGTATGTATATATATTTTAGTACATTCGGAAATAGAATTCTTAATATCCGGCACCACCCGCGTGACGCAAATTTATATTTTATATATAATATCACACGAGAACACCTTATTACAATATACGTACATATTTATATACATACGTACATATGTATGTAGATACTTAAAACTTAAAATTCCACACAACATATTTTATAAACGTCTGCGCAATAGCGAATAGGAAACTGTTGGTCTAATTCAACTCATTAGTGTCTACATTTCAATTACATTTGTATGCGTTTAAGGAGATACATATGTACTTACATACATTCATACATATATATGTACTTAAACATACTATGTGTGATCATTTTATTTATGTAAATAAAACTTTCGTTTTGGTATTATGGGTGGAGCTAACAGTTAAATTCAATATAATGTAAACAATTTAAGAGAATAATAAATTACGTTGAAATTAATTTTGAATTATTCTCTCTTTGTAAGAAATTATATTTTAATAATAAAAAAAAATTATGAGTTTTAATTTATTTCACGTCAACACGACAGAAGCAAAGTGAATTTATAACAAGTGACCCCGAGGAAACAGCTGACTGGTCTTGGGCTGTCAAAATTTGTGTGTGTTTGTTGTGCGTTTGTGTGTTGTTGTTAATTTTTTTTTCTTTTCCATTTTTTTTCTTCCTATTTTGACATCCGAATGGAAGTTTAACAAAAACAAAATGCGTGTTGTTTTTGCATTGTTGTACTTGTTGTAGAGTTACGGTTACCTTATTGAATTTGCCTTGGACAGAAGTATTGATATTTATTCAAAAGGCATAATTGCAAAGGAATACAATTTTTCTATTCAAAATTTTATTCAAATTTACTATTTTTATAGTTTTTGAGGGTATTTCTTATTTATAAAACTATAGAAATTTTTAAAAGAATTACATTATTACAATATAAATAAGATAAATGTTTTGAGGGATTTAATAATTAAAAATATATGTATTAGACTTAACACCACGTACCATCATCAACGCATAACAATTCAATGCAAATTTTTCTTAAACTGTATACCTTTGGTTTTAAAAGTCTAAAATAAAAAATTAATAATATGTAATTCAATATAAGTATTTATATAATTTGAATTTATTCATTCTTTGTTATATTATCTGTTTTATATGCACCAAACAATATAAAAATAACATAATAAGATTAAAAATATTTACTTAAATATTAACCTAAGGTGTTATTTGATTGCCGAAAACCTGAAATAATGTTCTTGATATTTAAAATTTATCGGCTGCCATCTACACAGAAAAAAATGGATTGTAAATACAATTAATTTTTTGCATATACAATTAAAAATTTGTTTGTTTTTCAGCCAACAACAGTTTTTTGTGAATATAAACACGGGATTTTGTAGTTTTATAAAAAATGAATTTATTTTTTTTTCAATTAATATTTTTGCTTTATTAACTAACGAAATTGTTAAAAACAAAATATATTTTTAACAAATGCGATTGTCGAATTAAAATATATTTTTAATTAAAATTATTGTTTTTTTGAAAAAACCAATTGTTAAATCTGAAATATATTTTTAATAAAATTGGTTGTTATAGTAATAAAATATTTAGTTAAATTTCACGCACATTTTAATTAAATATATTGTCACAATAATGATAATTATTCAATTAAATTGGTCATTATGGTAACAAATAATATTGTTACTATTACAAACAAATTCAACGAAATTTTTTTTAATTTAGTTGATATTTTCAACGAAATTTATTAACAAAAAAATTGTTATTTTTTAACAATAAATTTTGTTGATTTTTTGTTCTATTTTTAATAAAAAAAAAACGCTGTTTTGCCATAAAAGTTTGGTATTTTTTATTATTAAAAAAATATATATATACATATTCCATTAATAAAAATGATTTTATATAAATAAAATTATACAGAGAGGTGCAATAGAGTTTTATAACTAATTAATTTGATTACAAATGTTGATTTTAAAACTTATATGTTCAAATTTTATCATTAGTTAAAATAAGAAGTTAATTCAAAAAGAAATATATTTTATACATAAATTTGATGTAAAAAGACAATAATATTTTAAGAAAAATTTAATTAGTTATTTTTCCCCGTAATCTGCCCATTTGGGTTTCAGTTCTTTAGCCTTTGGAAACTTTAGTAGAAGTGATATTAATATCTATAAATAAATAAGTGAAATATAAATATTTATAACTACATCTACTAATCAATAAAAAATACTCACTAATTGAAATCCTGATGATTTTTTATATTCCGGCCACTCGTTCAATATTTCCAATGTACTTTTCTTCTCTTTCATTTGTTTAAATCTGTAGTAAGCACATTTTCTCCAGTATAGGTCCACAGTTATTAGTTGTTCTAAAAAGAAAATTATATTTAAATCTAATCACCTTCAAAATGATTATATAAATGACGCAGTTTCCATTCAAGCAGCAAATTATAGAGATCCAAATTTACATTTTTATTTGGTTCGAAATCTTTTAAAACATATTATTACATATTATATTTATCACACAGAAAACAATTAATACAATTTACCTTGTTTTTTAATATATTTTATTTAAATTATTGTTTTAACACCAATTTAATGTAAATAATCACTTTTTATATTAAACACTTTAATTTTTTACAAAACGCTTCACTTCTTTACAGTCGCATAGATCAAACAAAACTGAAGATGTGTTCCTCCTTTTTTGTTTGTTTTTCAAATCTTGTTTCGTTCTGTTCTTTTTTTTCTATTCGTGTTTTGTTCCGTTATAATGGCAGTTAAAAATTAGTTCTTCAAAGTACGTATGTATGTTTTACAATTTATGGACACTGCATATATGCATATATATAGAGCAAATATTATATTTATCCAACATGGTGTTGCTAAGTTGATTAATATGTGTTTTTGTAACGAATAAAAAAACTTCAAAAAAACAAATAAAAAATGTTGCTAAATTTCATATTTAAAATAATCGCTTAAAAAGTAAAACACAATATGCTTTTGAAAGTTAGGCACATATATGGATGAAATGTGTTTTCCTTTTTTTCAATTATCATGTATAGGTAGGTAGGTAGAGGTGGCTGCCCATCCAAGAACGTTTCTTGGATGGACTCACTTAGGCCGCATTGGGCCCATTGTGCTACCACAGTTAACTATTATCCCCTAATCTCGAAACCATTCGGAGCTCCTGATGAAGCGATTCAGGCTGCCAATGTCAATCCTTGACAGTTCCTCCAGATCATCCATATAGTAAGTGCCCAAGTACTTCCTTCTTCTTTGGCAAAGAGCCGGGCATGTACCCAGCAGGTGAGGGACAGTCTCCTCTTCCTCCTCATCCCTGCAGCTTCTGCAGAAGTCGTTAGCAAGGTGTCCAAGACCAATGCGCCTCGCATGTGTACCCATAATGCAATGCCCCGTAATGACGCCGACAACCACACTGAGCGCGCCTCTTTGGAGTTTAAGTAGACTCATTGTGCGCTCCTCATCCAGCCTTGGCCAGATTTTACGAGCCGTTCTACCCGTGTCCGAGGCCGCCCACCTGTCGTTGACGGAATCGACGATCGCATTATCAATTATGAGCTTGCAGGTCCTCATAGGTATGCCCAGATTCGAGAACTCATCGGAGAGTTCGATGGTTGTGCCCCGCCTGGCAAGTTCATCTGCTCTGCAGTTACCCGGAATTCCACTGTGCCCGGGTACCCATATGATATGGATATCATATCGTTTCGCTATCTCGTCGAGATATCTGCGACAGCCGTACAGCCGTATCATGTATATAAAACGCAAATTAGTGACATTGTTTTTATTTTTTACATTTTCCATACGTGTCTTGCATTCCGTTAGAAATTCATTGCGATTTTTAACAAAATGATTTGTCAACATTTTTAATTGAAAAAAAGGTTGAAGATTGTTATATTAACAATGTTGATGGTGTTATTAATAAAATTTTTATTTAATAAAAATTATATTTTAACAAATGAAAAAATGGTAACTTCTTCATTTTTATATTTTAACTGTTAAATGTTTTTTTTTTTAATAATTAAAAAATAAACCAAAATTTGTAAAATTTACAAATATTTTGGCTTTATTAATAAAAAAAATTGTTAAATCTTAAAAAAAATTTAACAATCAGAATTCTTATGCAAAATATTGACATTTTAACATAAATTTGACAAAACTTATATTCAATCCAATTTATTGAATTTGTTTTGGATAATTGTTATATTAACATCGTACTTAATTGTATTAATTAAGCATGTTTCAATATAGAAATTGATAATTAAGAACTAAAGTTGTTACACGGATTTTGGACATAATTTTTTCTGTGTAAATCAGATTAAATGGATGTTTCATGATCGATAATTTGCATTGTCTTTATCATGCGAATAAGTGCAAAAGCGAATCATGACTCAGCCTCATTTGCAAAAGTTTCGATCCCCAATGGTGGACTTTGAAAATTTAACGTTCTTCGACTACATACATAATTGGCCATTACAACCCTTTAAACAATCTATCCCAGTGTTGCTTATTGACGCATAATGGCAACAATAATATTGCATCATCTTAGTCTATGGTGTAAATTCAGTGTAATGTTGGCTGGAACCGACAAATTTTTCAGTTCCTTCTTAAGATCTTATCATCTGATCTTACTATTTACACCATTTATAACGGATTGAGAATAGAATACAACTCTCAGGAGAGGCCATAGTAGCTCGTTAATGACGGTAGTGTATCCAACTCCATTGAATCATTGGAGCATCGTTGCAATGTGGTTTATGTTTCACTGTTCTATCGGTACTACAAAAGGATTATGCTCGATCGGAAGATATATTCCTACTTAACGCTCATCACGCCAGCACATTCATATGTGGTCGATTGGCCACTGGATCGCACTCTGCATTACAGAAAAAATACGTTTTTTAGTCGGACTATTAGTATGTAGAACTCAATTCCTGTACAGGTCTTTCCTGTTACTTATGGTACAGTAGTTTTGATTTAGCTGCCTTTTGTTTACGTGCGCATTACCTTTACCTGCACAAAAATCTTGTTTCGTGTCCTTACTTCTCCAAATTCTATACAAAATTCTTTTTTAAGTGCACTTTTTATACCTGCACATTTAATATATGTGCCTTATATTTTTTGAACTTCAAAACTTTTTTCATACCAAAAATGAAAGTTAGCTGCGTCGAACAAAAAAAAAATCCTTACAAAAATTTTTATTTAAAAAACGAAAATCTCAATTAATTTTGTCGTTGACATTTATTTACATTTTTTTGTTAAAAGCAAATATCAATAAATAAATGAAATATAAGAAGTATTTTATGGTTGATCTTACATAACATTTAAATTTAGTTATTTTCTTTAGATGGGCTTTGAGAGAGTAATCTATAATTATTCCATACCTGCTCAATTAGGCAGGTAAAAACATTTAATTTATCTGCATTTTTTGCTTATCCGCACAAAAATTCTTGCAAAAGTTAGTTGTGCAGGTAAGTCAAAACTACTGTATACAAATATACAAGCCAAGTGTTCATAAACACTGTTCTCTCTTTCCTTCTTCCCATATGTATTTTCATAGTTCCAAACACATTGGCATTCCTCCCCTGAGTGTTGGGCGTACAAAAAAAAAAGGTGCTTGCCTTTGTTCTTCTGATGTTAATATTAGAAGCTATACTCGAATTTTTAAAATTGTCTGCAACGACAAGTGATAAATTATTCTCAACTACGAGGTAATTCAGGAGTTGTAATTTTTTGCCTTTCAAGGGATTAAAAAGGAATAAAATACAAAAAAATCATCACAGGTATTCGAAAGTAACTTAAAAATATAATACTTTACTCCTTGTTATTACTAACATAAATTTCCAATAGTAACAATTGCAAAGTAAATACAAAGCTTAAAGTGGCTTTTAATGTACTAAAGTAAAGAATATGTTGTAAATTTTTTATTTTTAAAAATCATCAAAATGAGGGCATAAATCGTCAAATAGTTAATATGATATTTTGGAGCCCAAAATCGTCAAAATGACGATAAATCGTCAAATCTGCCAGCTATGCTCATGTAGCGTGTGTTAATTTTATACGTGAGTGGCGGGACCAACAGTTTAAAGTTAACTCCGAACGACAGATTTTTGAGAAACTGTTCATGGCAATTTTTTATTTACTCTCAGAGTTTTTGCCAGAAATCTGCTGAGAGGAAGTCACCGAAGAAACATTTTTTCATAATTCGTTTTGATGTCTGACCGGGGATTTGAACTCTGGCTTTGCGTCTAATAAAGCCAACACACTACCTACTAGACAACGTTCTTCGACTACAAGCTGTAAATATCTCATAATAAAATGTGTTCGATCACAATACCGCAAGGAATGGAAGTGAAACTCTGTATGTAATCTACAATAAAAGGTGTAATGTTTGACTGTAATGATTGAAATAATAATAAATTGTTTAAATCTTTGCCTAACTACATTTATTGAGGTTCTGCCTACGCAGTTACCTCAGCAACTTTATCAAATATTCCTTAAAGTAAATCAAATTACTTAGTAATGTGTTGATAATTATTGAGAGAACTTTACGTTCGTTAATGCGATTATACAACGTAAAAACTTGTCATATGTTTTTAAATAAACAATAAACTTTCATTTTAAATTTTTCAAACTGTTTTGATTTTAATTTAAGGTTTTCATTTTTAAACTTTGTATTCACAACTTCTATTTATTTTTTTTTCTTTTACGGAATCGACTTTAAACTATAGTTCCTCTACCCTTGTATAAAATTACCACACAGAACCAAATTTTTTATCTTCTCTAGTAAACGCATCCACTTTCTGGTGTCAAGAACACTCCGAGTGCATTAGGGCGTATAGAACCTGCAGATCGGCTATGCGCATAATTGCACAAATAGGCTCGGTCGATCCAGCTCTTCTATCGGAAGACGACAAGAGTGGTTTGGCTTGGCCTAAGACCCACGAAAATGATCGACCTCCCGCCTCTCCGGTCACGTCAGAGACGGCCCCCAAGAGGCAACGATCTGCCAGCTTAACGCTCCCCTCCAGCCATCCAAGCACACCAAGGTGGTAAACACCAAAATGCCCTACGAGGACTCGCACATCCACGTGGTCCACCCAGCCTAGACGCCCTGAACCCAGTAGGACCTTCAGACCTCTTAGCGAGGTGGTAAAGGATGGCCTTACATGGGCGGTCATTTATGGGGGTCACCCCGACGGATCCATCTCCCCCACCAGGTGGAGGCTGGTGAAACGAGCCCTCCTCGATGTCTTCCTCGACGTCGTGGACTCAAACCCCGGTCGCTCACCCAGCTGTCGCGACGCAGGATGGTGGGCCTCAGCCTAAGGGTCATGCGCTGGATTTATTCTGCAGTCATCGAACCCAACCTCCTCTATGATGTTGCCTTCTGGTGGATTGCTCTGGACAAGCTGCACAATGTCAGACTCCTGGACGGAGTTAGAGGTCCGCAGCTATTCGTATCACTGGTGCTCTACGCACCACCCCCGCAAAGTCCTTGTTCGCAATGCTTAACTGGCTTCTTACTGAGCTCCTCGTTAAACAGGTGGCTAAGTTCACGGCGACAAGACTCAATGGACTGTCTCGTTGGAGCGTCGTCCCCTCTGGTCACTCCTCTATTTTGGAGATTGATCCTGTGGCCCCACGTAATATTTTTCCATCAAAATTATTTTTATTTATTTTGTCCAAAAGAATACAACAAGAATAAATCTTATATTATAGTATTGCTTAGCAATTATTATTAACATTAATTTATAATATTAATAAATCATTTAGGGCCATTACTACAACTTGTCGTTAAACTTGGGGTTAGTTAAAGATACCTTTAGCTAAAGGGAACTGGAAAGTTACCTTTAACTTATTTTCGTTATTACAACTTACAGATAGAATTTTTCAAAAATATCAATCAAAGTCGATAAAACTGCTCAATTATACAATTTTTTTTGTTGTATATGCTCATTTTGTTAAAATTTGAAGTTGCCATAATGAAAATAATATATAATATCGCAAGTTCAAACATAAAGTGACCTTTAAATGTTAAAGGTAAGATGATCCTCCCTTTAGCTTAACGATCACTTCTATCTTATTGGGTACTCATAATAGCGAAAAACAATTTATCTGCCCGTTAAAATCATCCCTTTAGTTAACGGCAAGTTGTAATAATGGCCCTTATTTTAACTAATTTAACAACAAAAAATAATTTAAAAAGAAAATAAAAATCGAACTAAGTAAGGAAAGGAAAAAAAGAAACATTATTATCATAATAATATTAAAAGAGGATATCCTTTTTATAATAAAACTAAAGGAAAAAAGAAAACATATACAAAATTAGAGAAGATTATCTAAGCAAAGTGCTTTAAAATGGCAGTTTTGGAATGGTTTGCATTGTTGATCATTTGTATTTGAGGGGGAAGTTGGCTCCAGAGACGAATGAACTGAATGAAAAAGTGTTGTTGAGAGATGGTCTTGTTATATTTTATAGAGTTTATCATGTTTCCTCTATTCGACCTAGAATATATTAATCTGTCTTATAAATAAACTGGCTGTCGATTATATATTAGCTCAGTTCACAATCTTGGGCATTTAGATGGTAAATGTATACCATTGTAAATATTTGCCGTTAATTGTGAACGGTTTTTTTTTGCTTAACTTTGCAACACTTATTGCAAACTTCTCAACACACAACTGGCTATCAAAAACAAAAAATACTTCTACATTATTCCTTAAAAAGTGCAATTGTGCAAAATAATAAAATATATAAAAATATGTCGAATGGAAGCCTAAAGAACAAATAATAGAGTCTTTACCAGACGAAGCTGCGGAAGAGATTATATTCAAGAAATTAATATTGAATTTTCTCTTTTAATTCGTTTTTTTATGTTGTACGTTTCCATTTTTTTGTGATTTTATTTTTCAATGTTTTTATTTTTATGATCAGCTGTTCATTTGCTTAAGTATGACAATGTGTTGGTTAAATATAAACTACGGTTTTGAGTGGGATATTTGCCAAACCATGGCAAGGGTATTTCTGTGTATTTTGTTAGTATATGCCAGACCATTTGCCCAAGATTGTGAACTGAGCTATTAATTTGTGTAGAAAGAGTAGAGTACGCAATGTCAAAGTGACATTATTTATATGTGATATGCTCCTTTTTCTCCTAATGCCAAAAATATATCGTGCTATAGCGTTGTAAGTTACGTTAATACGTATAATAATTGCATCTCAGCTAGTACTACCCTACAGTCAGTATGTAAAATTGTCGCCACTTCTATAACTCTCTAGAACCAAAATTTCTGATGGCAAGGTAATAAATGTGAAACAAGCGTTCTAAGCATAAAAATAATTGTCGCGTATTTATGAAAACAACATCTATAATGGGCTGCTTCATCATTTCATTTCGAGTGTACTTATGGACTAGCGATTGATAGAAGATTTAGACGTCATAGATTTTGAAGTGATTATATGTGTCTTAAAAGCTTGGAGTCGAGTTTAGTATTTTTTAAATCTGTCGCAGATCATCCTCACCATTCCTACGATCTGAAACCCTCATCGAAATACATCACTTGAATCTGAATATATTTTAATATTCAGACAAAGCCAATCTGTATTTTCGTTCCAAATTATTTTGAGTTTTTTGCAAACTCTCTTCGCTAAAGACATGACATTAAATTAATACCCGAAAGTTTGTGATGCAGTGTATAAAATTATTGAATTAGTGACTTGAAGTGATGCGATTATAATAACCGCTATAAGAAATAAGTAACATAAACTACGATTTTGTTTATCTCCTCGGCAAAACAAAAAAAGTTATATGTCCTACATAAAAAGGTACAAGCTCAATGACACTTCTTCTCAAATAGAACTGTATTGGTCACCTACAAACCAATATTGTGCGTAATAATGACTTGTAAAGCAATATTTTCACATTTTGAAAGAAAAAGGCTTTTTATATTTCCTAAAAGCTGCTCTTCCTTTTGGTATTTACATTTTAACGTGATTCTGAAAGTAAAGCAATTTGTCCAAATGAATATCTACGTATTTAAAAATTCCTTTATTTGGCACTATTACGCCATCAACTGAGATTGTTTTTTTTTCTGATGTATTTTGTATTTTCCAAGAGGAGGTCAAAAACTTTCGACTCATATTTGTGTGGGATCGCAAGGATTAAGGCGATCCCGTAAGGTTAAAGAAAACTGAACTAAAATAAATACAGTGCACTCGCGATAATATGAACACCCTAATATATGAACACTTTTTCTTAACCATTGACTACTCCAAAATATGAACTTTATACAAAGGCTTTAAAATATGAACAGCTTTTTTATTTTTAAAGCATACAAATTCCAGTTACAAAGCATTAGAAATTGGGGAAATCCCGAGTTTTTATGTTTATTTTAATACCAAATCTTAAAAAAACCACAAATACATACATAAATATGTATGTAGATATATGTGTGTAGAACGATTCATAACCAAAAAGGTGAAGCCAGCAAAAGCCATTCTTCTAGCAGATAATGCACCTTCTCCCTCAGTTGATATCCAATCCATGGACCAGAATGCAATCAGGATGACAAAACTTTATTTTAGAAACAGTCTTCTAGCTTTAGAATTATAAAGCCGAAAGTCCATAGCATGCGTTTCATGCGTGCTTGCATTACATGCGTATACCGAAAAAGTAGAATCACTGTAGTTGTATGTGACAAGAAACATAAGAAAATGCATAGAATGCATAGATGCGTAGAACGCATCAAGTAGATCTACTTTCTACTTTTCTATGCGATTCATTCAGTGTTGGAAAATGTCAGCAGTTTTTTAAACTTGGCATGCCAAATTATATACTATTGTGAATTGTTTCGATAGATATGTTTACATTTTACGACATTATTATTTTCGCATTTTTCTTTTTGCATTATAAAAATATTAATAAAAACATATTTCATAATAAAATTTACTACTAATTTAAGAGGAAAATACATTTTTAGCACATTTCTGAACATTTCATCATTTCATGAACAAAATATGCATGTTACTAGTTGTCGATTGTTTTTATGTACTGAGTGTCATCTACTTTGAATTTATTTATTTGTAAACATGAAAAATGGAGGATAAATTAACCGAAAACAATCGTCTTGTGTTCTTTTGAGGATTTTCGTAGGACTTAACAGCACAAAATATCACATATTTAAACTCATAAATTTGTAATTAATGGCATAAATCTTCTTGTTTGCTTTTTTATTGTTCACCACAACAGCTGACCAACACAAAAAGCCAGTCGCATAAAACGCATTGTGTGTAACTTGCAATAAGAACTGCATAGAAAGCAAAAATTGCATGTAACTTTCGGCTTTAAGCCGAAAGTCCATACCATCCGTTTCATGCGAGCTTGCATTACATGCGTATACCGAAAAAGTAGAATCAGTGTAGTTGTATGTGACAAGAAACATAAGAAAATGCATAGAATGCATAAATGCGTAGAACGCATCAAGTAGATCTACTTTCTACTTTTCTATGCGACTCATGCAGTGTTGGAAAATGTCAGCAGTTTTTTAAACTTGGCATGCCAAATTATATACTATTGTGAATGGTTTCGATAGATATGTTTACATTTTACGACATTATTATTTTCGCATTTTTCTTTTTGCATTATAAAAATATTAATAAAAACATATTTCATAATAAAATTTACTACTAATTTAAGAGGAAAATACATTTTTAGCACATTTCTGAACATTTCATCATTTCATGAACAAAATATGCATGTTACTAGTTGTCGATTGTTTTTATGTACTGAGTGTCATCTACTTTGAATTTATTTATTTGTAAACATGAAAAATGGGGGATAAATTAACCGAAAACAATCGTCTTGTGTTCTTTTGAGGATTTTCGTAGGACTTAACAGCACAAAATATCACATATTTAAACTCATAAATTTGTAATTAATGGCATAAATTCTTTTAAAATTACAATTTAATTTTCTATTTTTCGCAAAAATGTTCTTGTTTGCTTTTTTATTGTTTACCACAACAGCTAACCAAAACAAAAACCAGTCGCATAAAACGCATTGTGTGTAACTTGCAATAAGAACCGCTTAGAAAGCAAAAATTGCATGTAACGCAGTCCGCATGAAACGGATGGTATGGACTTTCGGCTTAACTGTGCTCTGCTGCGATTCACTACTATGCAAAATTTTGCAGAAGTTGTGTACCATTGGTGATTTACAGTCAGCTACATACATATGTCCAGTGATTTGCATTTAAAATTTTAAATAAAATATAACAAACTCTAAGCATAAAAAAAAAATAAAATCTAAGTGCGGTTAAATTTTAAAGAAGTGCGGTTTAAATTATGTAAAGTTGACAATTACAATTAATAAAAAGAGTTGCTAGAAATGCAATACAATTTAGGGTTTCGGGTATATTATTAATTTTCTTCCTGCAGTATGGGCAGAAACTCCTTCGCACCCAAATTCCAGGTGATGAGCAACATGTGAAATAGCAAGTTTCGTAGCAGGTCGTTCTATAATTCCCTGTTTTGTAAGAACCTTTGAGCTTACTATTTGCCCATTACTACCTAATCTGGTCTCTAAAAGTTTACCGCGTAACCAAACTTTACTTGACAGAGAAGAGCCAACTATTCTCGCTAAATCCCCAGGCTCTAAGCCATTTTTTCCAAAATATATTTGCTTGCTACTAAGAAATTAGCCAGCTCTGCTTCAATAATAACCCTCTATAGTCACAAACAGTCATTGTTTTTATTCCAGATTAACTTCCAAAGAAGAAACGATTTGGTGTTAAAACTCCTTCATCCTTTGCATTTATAAGTAGATAAGCAAGAGGGTGCGAATTTATGATATTTTAATATCTAGCAGCATGCTCACTGAAAGTTCAACATCACGAGATCTTAATGGCATAATTTTGTATAAAATTGTTTCAATTTACCTTACCAAATGCTCCCAAGCAACACCTATACATGTTAAGGCTGTAGGGCATTCCTTGGCAGAAGAAAGTTATAAAATCTCGGTGACGCAAAAGGTTACAAATTGTTTATATCCCCAACGGCCGGAATTGAAGCCAGCTCAGAATAGTTTTTGAATCGTATCAAAGACTTTTTTCGTTAGTTTTAAAGTTGTATTTTTGCGTAATATACTTGGCAAAGTTCCAAGAGTGAAACCGAATTTATTCTTATTGGTGCCACGCGAATTTTGGAAGCAACTATTGAGGAAATTATAGTGACAACAAATGAATCAATTTTAATCAATAACCATCAGCCCCAATCATATCAAGAGATTGGTGAGGATTTTCGACCAACATTAAATCAAAAAAAGTTTAAATAATTTTCGCAATAATTTTCTTTTTAGTTGTAATTATTAATGTAAACAGATAATTTTAATTAGAAAAGAAGAAGTATAAATTGTTTTTGGTTTAAGTGTTTAATTTTATGAATATATAATTAAATATTAAAATATTATTAATTAAAAATATTTAAAAAAAAATTATGATTTATGAAAATATAATTAATTTTAATAAAATTGTAAAAAGTATTGGCATGTAATCAAAATAACAAAAAAAATATTATATAATAATTGTAAAACTTATACATTAGGCACATAATTTTTTTAGACCTTATTTGTTCGGTAGAAAATTTATTGTTGTGACTGATCACAGACCACTTGTTTCACTTTTTACTCACAGAAATCCTTCGTCAAAATTAACACGCATAAGAATAGATTTATCAGACTATGATTTTGAAATTATTTACAAAAAGGGAAAGATAAATACTAACGCTGACGCCCTATCTAGAATAAAATTGGACTCCAACATGTTGAAGAACATGATCCCTGTAGAAGACGACATTACAAAACCATCTAAAATTTTAGTAACGACACGTGGAATGAAAGAAAAAGAAGTTAGTAATACAGTAATGGAAAATAACAAGAATGTCATATCCCAAGGCCAACATATAAATCATATGTGGGAATGTACATCATTAAGAGATATAAAGAATATACACGAATTGAAGTTTAATATTATTAGAACCGGTATAAATAAAAAGGATGGACCAAAAGATGGTACCATAGAATGTAAAGATAATAGCTTTGTATTAAATGTTAATGAAGATCTAGCAAAATACGTTTTGTCTCTAGAGAAGTTAATAATTTACATGCATAAGCAGAATATAAGAAATCTCGCTTTATCATGCGAAGATAAGATTTTTGAGCTCTTTTTTTTTTTTTTTTTTTTTTTTTTGGCGTGTGAGGTAGGGTTCAAAATGCTTTCGCACTTACAGAGACCGTCGTCATCTGCGTCGAGTGGTGCTTCCACTAAAACAATCCCTCCTCCTCTTCTGGGGATACTCCCTTCCCGGGACGGCTATCTGCATTACTTCGGGAAGGGCCCAGAACGACGTCCCGTAAGGGACCGTTATCTACTCTCCCACGTCTGGGTACGCCATATTTGAAACCAGCATCAAGCTATTGGCTCGTCTTCTCGTGTATCATTTCGTCGCTATAATGATAAGACTTTTGAGCTCATATCAATTGAATATTTAAATAGAAGTTATAATGAGGTGCACCGGAAAATATTGAAAGCGAACAAATACAAAAATTATGAATTGAATATTATATTATATAAACCATTACAACACATTAAAGATAGAAAACTACAAATGAACATTATAAAAGAATTCCACGATTCTCCACTTTCAGGACACTTTGGTATTAGAAAGACAGTACTGAAACTAAAACAACGTTACGTATGGAAAAACATGCGAAAGATGGTTAGAGATTATATTAACAAATGTGACAAATGTATGAGAAATAAACAAACAAAGTACGTTAAAGAAAAGATGGTTATAACTGAAACTCCAAACACTAGTTTTGAGACAATAGAAATAGATACTGTAGGACCTCTACGAATGTCAAATGGGTATAGATATATTCTAACGATGCAGTGTGAATTAACAAAATATGTTGTAGCACATCCAATTGAAACGAAAGATGCTAAAAGTATTGCCAAAACATTAGTAGAACAGTTTATTTTAAAATATGGATTCTAGTAGTATGTTTATGGGGTTTCTGGAGCAGATTTTCCATACAAATTTCGGTGCATGCGTACGCTACAGTTGGTAGTGGTCGGTTAGTTGATAGGTTTGTAACATGTAATGTGAAAATGTATGTATGTTCTAGACCTAATTTTCCATACAAATTTGGGATCATGCCTGCTTCTTCTTGTTCCTTTTATTTGTATTTCAAACGAATGATTGGACGGACAGAATGAGTATCTGTAACATGTAATGTGTGTGGTTGTTCTCTATGATGCATTTAGTTAGAATTACTTTAATTGAAAGTGAGTAGACTCGTCTCGAGTCTGAGTTCATGCTATCGATGATCAGCGAGTACGTGATATATGGTATGCTTTTGTTTATTTAATTTTTTGTGTGACTTAATGTTGAAGAAATAGAAAAGGGATGCACACATGTATAGTTGTTTTTTTTATTTTTTGTGTGATCGTTTCCTTGTGGTAATAGGGATTGTGTGTGTGGTTGTTTTTTATTTTTTGTGTGATTTAATGTTGAAGAAATAGAAACATAGTTGTACGTGTTGTTGTTGTTGTTGTTGTTGTTGTGTTTTTTGTGTTAGAAGGATCTTCAATTTTAAACTGATAAGAAAGGAATGTATAGTTGTGCCTGCGGTTTTTTTCACTCATAATTAGAATATTTGTTTTTAAATAATTGAATTTGCTGCCCATCACTTTTAAAATGTATTACACCTTCATCAACATTCCAGAGTATAAATAGACTTGTCTTAAGGACTTAGAATTTTTTAGTTTTACTGTTTTAAATAAAAGAAATATATAATAAAGAGATTAATTAAAACAAGTTCCTTTTTTATTTTATTAGATTTTTTTCTTATGTATGTATATTTTATTTTCAGATTTTATTATTTTGTATAATACAGTACACATATCTATGAAATATAGTAATACAGTGAAAGCTCCACTGGCGGACAGCTCTAATAGGCGGACATCTCCGCTAGACGGACGATTTTCTAAGTCCCGTGAATTAGGTCGTATTTTTAGAGCAAATTCATCTCCCCTGGACGGACGCTCTCTTGGACGGACGCGGACACCTGTTTTTCCAAAAACATCTCCCATAGACGGACAAATAAATATTACAAAAGGCAAAGCTGAGCAATTTTATTGTATTTCGGTTTAGGTAGAGATTACATAAATTTTTCTTTGTTGAGTGTGTATTTTTCAACTTAATCAGATTATGTAGCATTACGTAGTGCGGTGATTCCCCGGTTTATTATTTTATGTAATGTGATGTTCATAGACAAAATCTAAATTGTGATTCCCCTTTTTATTTTGGTTTATGTGATAACTGATGGATGGGGGGTTATGAGGAAAATAAAAGTTAATGAAAATATTTTTAAAGATTATTTTTTATCGCAGTTATCGTTGGCAGCAAATAATATACAGGTAGATATGTATTTATTAAATTTTTCCTGAAATATTTTTACATATTATCCCTTGGACGGACAAGCTTTTGAATTATTATATATTTTTTATAAAATGTTTGACATCTGCAAATGTTAAAAGATTCTGAGTACATCTTTTCACAATAATACAAATGTATGATGTTATTAATACATAAAAATAGATTACTTATTTTACTACTGTTACATATTCTCAGTTCATTGATAATACTTAAAAAATAAATCAACATGTTGTTTATCAATTTGACTACTATGTCTATATAACATATCCTCTAACTCAGATGATGTCACCATTTCTTCCCTTCTTTCAAAAGTCAATAGTAGGTTGTGTTAGTGCAGGACGATGTACTCTGAATTATTTTATTTCAATTTATATTTATTGAATAAAAATTTTAAACACAAGTGTCCACAATTAAATGTATTAAAGTTCTGTTTTCGTTCATAATTATATTCAATGGGGAATTTTAGGTAGTTGACAATCTCAAGTGGTGGTTGTAAGTTTCCAAAGCTATCAAAGTACTCTTTATGGTTGTGGTTTTTATAATATGCTACCCAATGTGTTCCCATACCATTTGAATCATCTAAATTAACAATGCCGCATTCTTGTTTGAATGGTTTTTTAGATAAAGAATCACGCATGAAAACACCCCTAAAATGTTTGAGATGTTTTCCATATTTATTCAAATCCAAATCTGTTAATGGGCGCTCAGGTAGGTTATCTAGTAGTTTTTTGGAGCTGGACTATAGTAGAGACCATATCCAGTTTTATATGGTTTGAGATATAACCCTTTACCCATTGCAATTGATTCCATATATCTATTATGACGGTTAGCTTCCGCCAATTGTTCTTTTCCATTATTGATAGCATTTACTGCTTTGACAATAGCGGATCCTCCACTTGCTAAACCACCAAGCGCTGACAATGCTGTTAGTACGGGAATAAGTGGAAGAAATCCTCCAATTTTCGGTACAGGTATAACTCTCGGTATTATAATGTTTGCTCGCTTTTTCCCTTTAAAATTTGAATGAATAGTCTTTTGAGCTATTTTAACAGCATCATTTATATCAAGGGGTTTCTGTTCTTTCAATTGTTTTAATGTTTTTCTCACAGTAGCCGTGAATAATTTCTTATTACATTTATTCATCTTTCCTTTTCTCATTCTTTTTGAATTGTTTCTTTTCTTATGTCTCTGCTCCTTCAAACCTAATCCAAATTTCACTTTAGCTTCCATAGCGTTTGTCACAAACCACGCGTTAGCACGTTCTTTAATATCACTATCTTTAGATTTAACTCGTTGCCAGGCTTTCTCAGCTAAAATTTGATCTGCTTGATGTCTTGTGTCTATATCCTTTGATTGTGAATATACAATATCGTGTTCTTTACAAGCTGCGTCTAATAAATTTATTCCTTTATCTCCTCTTGCTAATCGTTTTTCAAGTTTCGTACCAGGTCCGCAAAACTGATAACCAGGCAGATGTAATTCAACAGGTAATTTATTTATTAAGTTGTTTACAAATCCTCTTCCCATCTTACACTGACTGGGTTTTTATTTTGACCCCAGATTATAACCATTTATTTTTCTTCTTTCGTTACTTTTATACCTCTTCGCAAAAATATCTGAAATCACGACGATTTCCTATATATACACCAATTTATACGATCACTGTTTCAGTATATCAATTTTTTGATATTGATTTTGATCTGCTTGGTATCTGATCACGATCTACTTTATATCTGATCACGATCTGCTTTACATCGGGTCACGATCTGCTTGATATCTGCTTTAATATCTTAAAAACAAAAATTTTTTTGTTTGTTGGTTTTTGTTAGTGTGTTCATTAGGATCATCCCAATGTATGTAATTTGATTTCCGATTATCTAGTAATTTTAGCATTAAACCACTGCCTTTTGTTAAAGTGTTTGTTGTTGTTTCGAATAAATGTTTAATTATTCGTATATATTTGAATGCTCGTGTTCCTTTCACTTGTTCATTAGGTTCATAGAAACGTTTATGTGCATTAGTATGAATTAAAATCTCTATATTTTTTCAAATCATTTTTAGAATAATGGAGAGGTTTTGTATGAAATACTAGCTCAAATAATTCAGGTGTCATTTTCAATTTCATATTTCCTATCCACATAGTATTATCTCTCTTAAATATTAATTTTTCCTTGCCATATTTCCAACTTCCGTCTGCATCTTGGTTAAAACCATAAATTTTATCCAATTGCTTATTATTAATAAGTAATTGAATATTTTCAAATAATGGATAGTTTTTCGTCTGCTTTAAACGTTGTTTTCTTTCCAAGTTTTTGATACATGTACTTGATACAGGTCTATTATTATCATAGTTTTGTTCATCATCATTATCATCAGTTGACATATTTTCATATTGAAAATCGTCATTATCACCCTTCGCGTCTTCATAATTATCGTCATCATCAATAGTGTTGTCTATATCCTTATGCTTATCTTCAAGTTCTCCAATGATTTCATTATCACCATTTATGTCATCATATACATCGTCATCATCAAGAGTGTTGTCTATATCCTTATGCTTATCTTCAAGTTTTTCAATGATTTTATTATCACCATTTACATCATCATAATCATTGTCATCATCAATAGTGTTGTCTATATCCTTATGCTTATCTTCAAGTTTTCCGATGATTTCATTATCACCATTTACGTCATCATTATCATCGTCGCCATTAATAGTATTATTGTCTATATACAAATCCTTATGTTTATCTTTAAGTTTTCTGATGATTTTTTTTAAGTGGTTTTGTTATTGGTTGAAAGGTGTCTTCTAATAAATTAACTCTATCTATTTGATTCAGTTTAATATTTTTAAACTTTTCCTTTAGAACAGCCCTTGTCTTTACAAGATCTTCTAACACTTTATTATGATAATTTTTAGACATTATAATAATTATTTATATGGATTTTGATCTGCTTTGTATCTGGTTACGATCTGCTTTCTATCTGGTTACGATATGCTTTATATCTGGTCACGAACTGCTTGCTATCTGCTCACGATCTGCTTTATATCTGCTTACAATCTGATTTACACCTGATCACGATCTGCTTGATGTCTTGTGCTTTCTACAAGCTGCATCTAATAAATTTATTTCTTTATCTCCTCTCCTCTTGCTATTCGTTTTTGAAGTTTTGTGCCAGGTCAACAAAACTGATAACCAGGTGAATGTAATTCAACAGGTAATTTGTTTATTAAGTTGTTTACAAATCTTCTTCCAATCATACTGATTAGGTTTTTTTTTTTGTTTTGATTGTAGTTTATAACCATTTTTTTCGTTACTTTCCAACCTCTTAGAGTGAAACACTATACAAGCTGTACTAGCAAGCTGTACTAGCAAGCTGTACTAGCAAGCTGTGCTAGCTATACTAGCAAGCTATACAAGCTGTACTAGCCAGTTATACAAGCTGTACCAGCTATACTAGCAAGCTGTACTAGCTATACTAGCAAACTGTACTAGCTATACTAGCAAGCTGTACTAGCTATACTAGCAAGCTATACCTGCTATACCAGCTATACTAGCAAGCTGTACTAGCTATACTAGCAAGCTATACCTGCTGTACTAGCTATACTAGCAAGCTGTGTTAGAGGATATATTATATAGACATAGTAGTCAAATTGATAAACAACATGTTGATTTATTTTTTAAGTATTATCAATAAACTAAGAATATGTAATAGTAGTAAAATAAGTAATCTATTTTTATGTATTAATAATATCATACATTTGTATTATTGTGAAAAAATGTACTCAGAATCTTTTAACATTTGCAGATGTCAAACATTTTATAAAAAATATATAATAATTCAAAAGCTAATATTACTATATTTCATAGATATGTGTACTGTATTATACAAAATAATAAAATCTGAAAATAAAATATACATACATAAGAAAAAAATCTAATAAAATAAAAAAGGAACTTGTTTTAATTAATCTCTTTATTATATATTTCTTTTATTTAAAACAGTAAAACTAAAAAATTCTAAGTCCTTAAGACAAGTCTATTTATACTCTGGAATGTTGATGAAGGTGTAATACATTTTAAAAGTGATGGGCAGCAAATTCAATTATTTAAAAACAAATATTCTAATTATGAGTGAAAAAAACCGCAGGCACAACTATACATTCCTTTCTTATCAGTTTAAAATTGAAGATCCTTCTAACACAAAAACACAACAACAACAACAACAACACGTACAACTATGTTTCTATTTCTTCAACATTAAATCACACAAAAAATAAAAAACAACCACACACACAATCCCAATTACCACAAGGAAACGATCACACAAAAAATAAAAAAACAACTATACATGTGTGCATCCCTTTTCTACTTCTTCAACATTTGACCGTCATAAAATATGTCTGCATTTTATTACCACAAGAAAACGATCACACAAAAAATAAAAAAACAACTATACATGTGTGCATCATTTTTCTATTTCTTCAACATTAAGTCACACAAAAAATTAAATAAACAAAAGCATACCCTATATCACGTACTCGCTGATCATCGACAGCATGAACTCAGACTCGAGACGAGTCTACTCACTTTCAATTAAAGTAATTCTAACTAAATGCATCATAGAGAACAACCACACACATTACATGTTACAGATACTCATTCTGTCCGTCCAATCATTCGTTTGAAATACAAATAAAAGGAACAAGAAGAAGCAGGCATGATCCCAAATTTGTATGGAGAATTAGGTCTAGAACATACATACATTTTCACATTACATGTTACAAACCTATCAACTAACCGACCACTACCAACTGTAGCGTACGCATGCACCGAAATTTGTATGGAAAATCTGCTCCAGAAACCCCATAAACATACTACTAACTTCGTTGTCAGTATCAGAGATAATTGATGAATAGTCTTTTAATTCACGTTCCACTGTTGATTAAAACCGGTTTTCAGTTCTGCTGTTTGCTGCTATAGCATTAATTGGATGTGTTTTAATTTCGTTGTCTTCCTATTTTCTGACGATACATTTGTTTGATTTTAATTTTTCAAGACAAATAAATATGAAATAGAATGGGAAGTAGGATGGCGCTCTTTACATAAATCTGCTGTCCACTTTTTGCTGACTTTTTCAAAAGCGATAATGCTCTGCATTTTTTTTTTTGCCTTGAAATATACGACATTTCTTATCAGTTACAGCATGGTTACACTTATGATTTCGGTCCTTGCAGATGATGCAAGTTTTTTAAGGACGCAAACTGCTCCCGAATCCTCATTTAAGTGGAAATTTTGAGAGCAATTTGAAAACCTTACCAATAAGGTTTCTGGAAACCTTTCCAATATGGCTTGGAACTTTCAGTTGGGAGAGTAATATTAATTAGTTCATATAAATAGCATTGAGTCAGTGCAAAAACAATTTTTAATTTTCTGTTTACGAGGTCTTGGTTGGAATTCCTATGAATTACCGCCGTATCGAAGTAGACTAGTAAAATTCGCCGTTCTATGATGAGTACTCCTACTCCTTTATTCTGGGTTTAATACGAGGCGATGTTGATTCAGAGTTCCTGCTCAGTCGATTGAAATTCAATGTTCCTGAGCGACCTAGATGTAATTTTGAACTGTTATCACTAAAATACTACAGATCAGACTATGCTAATAATGATTCTTTTAGGCGAGCCTGTAAAACCTTTAGTGAATGTTATCAAATAATTGACTCCTCGCAGATGTATTAAAAAACCCCTAACCATATTTTTAAATTGATAAGTATAGTTTTGTTTTTGTTCATTTGTATAAAACTGTTATTATATACATATATGTATAGTTAGACAGTAAGGATAAATTATCTATTGAGGTTAAGTAAAATAAATAAATAAATAATAAAAAAAATTGGGGTAAGAAAGTTTTCCTCATAATTTTTTTCAAATTTGGATATTTTTACGCCTTCAGTTCGTAAAGAATTTCTTCCCTTGTTACCCCGCGTAGGAAATTGGCGTAAATAAGTGAGAAGGTGAAAGGTAACTGAGCTAAAGTAGCTTGTGAGATTGATTATGGCTATTCTTTCGTTCACAGGTGTGAACCCAGAGACAAGGTGACGAAGTCTCTCGAAGCCGCATCCGAATTCGTGCTTATCTTCATGGCAGTTGTAGTATACATCACAAGATGCAAGCCTTTTGCATCCTTGTCCTATCCACCGCATTTCCTGTATGGCAGTGATGTCAGTCCTACATTTAATGAGAGCATCCGCGAGCTGGGCGGAAGCGCCTACATTGTAAAGGATGCGGACGTTCCATGTGCTAATACGTAAATCATAGTGCTTTATATGTTTGCCGTGGTCGTCAACTTTTAAGGGGATCTTATCGGAGGATTCTGTTTTGGTTTTCATTGGAGGGGTATTTCTACGTGCTGGATTCCAAGCCCTACGCATAACCCAAATTTAACGTCCAGGGAATTGGGCTTCGCTGCACGCATTAGTTAACATCTAGCGGGTGCTAAAATGCTATCCAGGAGGGGCCACGAGGAGGCTGCGTGTCAACTTGAATACAGCAAGACAAGGATCGTCCTGGTGGTCGTTACGTTGGCCACAGTCAGAAACTTTAGCTTGTTTGCATGCATCCCATCCTTCCCAGCTAGACACTACCGTTCCTTTAACTTTTGTAATTAGGAATGTAGACACTTTGGCAAGTGTAACCTCACTCTTAAATCTAGATATCGCCAGATATTTATTAATTAGGTATGTATTTTGTTTTGTCTAAAATAATTTTCGGTTGGAATGTACTAATATCTGGGGTTTGATTCATGTTAAATTAACAAAACAAAAACAAAAATAGACGATAATAGGCAAAATACACAAAATAAAAAATATCAAATACTACATATAAACACGACTTTGTTCAATAACGGACAAAGTAGAATTGGATTTATAGTTAAGAGTGTTTTCAATATAAGGAAAACTCTCTCCGCTGTTATTTTGAGTGGAACTTGAGCCAGCTAACATCAAGCTGAAAAGAATAAAATGTACTCCATATTCAATGTATGATACCTATTACACCCAAAGAAACTCAT
Source organism: Sarcophaga rosellei (assembly GCA_930367235.1). Classification (NCBI taxonomy): domain Eukaryota; kingdom Metazoa; phylum Arthropoda; class Insecta; order Diptera; family Sarcophagidae; genus Sarcophaga; species Sarcophaga rosellei. The sequence continues at coordinate 40,976,812 of OV884021.1, read as the reverse complement.
CAACAATCAGGACTAATCAATGCAATAAACCCAAAACTTATACTACTCTGAAGAAGTTTGGTAACTAAGGTAATCACTCACCGATTTATAGAGGATGTCCAATGCGATCGTTTGTCAAATGTTTTATGATAAAAGATCTGTCAGTGCGACCAGAGGCTCCATCAATCTTCTTTAAGATGTAATAGATAAATTAGTCGTCAATGAACAGGTTTATGATTAATGTCACTATTTTAGATGGTTAGAGCACATACTGCAAGTGAAACTTCGCAAAATATGAATTGCCTAATTATATGATTCTTGAACGTAACCGGTATCCGCCAACATAAAAATGAAATCGAATATTTTCTTAAAGAAGTGGAAATTGATTTATTGTTAGTATCTGGAACCTGGACATAAAGAGGTCTACTTAAACTTTCTGTCTGCACATTTGTAATTGCAAAGATTCTCAGGGTAATAAGTAAATACTGTAATATTATTTATTATACGATTTGTGTGAAGATTATTGACAAACCAACTAAAATCTGCATCGGTTTACTCACCTTATAGGTTTACAAATGCCGAGAAGCAATAACTTTAAGGATTGTCTTTTCTGACACTTGGCTCTAAATCTGAAACAAACAATTTGAAGGAATATCTAGGGTTGGACATCACTTCGAAAGCGCATTCAATATATTAGCCTATCTAAGGAAGTAAAGTTTCTAATGTGACCTAGTTTGTAGTCACCAAAAATTTAGCATGGAACTGGTTGAAAAGTTTATTCTTGTATCACTTTCTCACCATTCTCACTATCAAAAATTTTTGTTTTTTTCAATACTGTCGCTGTGACATTAAAATAACTTTCGCTTAGTAGATACTAATTTTCTATTAATGCATTTCAAGCTGTCTAACATTAACAAATTAAAATTAATTAACTTCATTTAATAGCCGCAGATCAGCTTTATTTCGAAATAATGAAAACCCATTGTATGGGAAGTATCATTTTCATCACGAAATATGTAATTTGGGTTTTATTTTAATAATATATCTGTCCGTAATTTTAAACTTTTGAATACACTCATCGCTTTTTATGTAAAACTTTTAACACTGAACTTTGGATTTGCCACAATTATTGCTGTAGAAACCGATGATCGCAAAGTGCGGAGATTGTTGGTATTTTTTCTACAACCCTTTATGTTATTCGGTTTAAATTTTAGCTTTTCTTAACATAATTGTTCAAATTAAATTCACTAGATACCACATTTATACATTACTTACATACATACATTTAATTGTCAAACTGCCAATGAATTTGTGGATGGTGTTAATTTCATATATCTATGAATTACAAATGATCAAAGCCCTCTTTAACAAGCCGACATTCCATCGAATACGAAGCTACTGTTGCCAATGCGACAAATAGAATTCTATGAACTTGAATGATACGCGACTATTTGTTCTCAGGTACTTGATTTCGATATAAAAGTTCCCTGCTTATAAGCACTATCCCGCTGGCATTTTTGAAAGTGCTTATATCCGGGAATACTGTACTTACTCTATATCTTATTTTTTTTTTTTTTTTTTTTTATATCGATTTTATTGTTACAGTAGTATTTACATTTTTACAATAATTTAATTCTTAACTTTAAGAGATCAATTTATAACAATTTTTCTTCTTAATCATTTACAGTGGTTTTAAGATACTTATTTCATTTTATAAATATTTATTTAAATTTGGGAAAATAGAAAAAAAACCCATAAGTAGAGCAGTAAAGTTAAGTGGTAAAAGCAAAGGATAAATGTTATCAAACTAATGCATTGATGTGTGGATAGCTAGAACATCTACAACGATGTTTAAAGTTTAGAGACAATATATTGAGTTTATCTTTAACTAATTTTATGGTAGACATAGAGTGCAACGTTTGTGTTGAAAAATGTACTGGCAAGTTATATATCATTTTAAGTAATTTATTCTGACAAATTTGTAGTTTTTTAACATGACAATCGGAGGTGACATACCAAGCAGGCGCCGCATAGAACATTATTGAATGAAAAATTGTTTTTAATATAAGAAGTTTATTGTGGGTATTAAGTTCAGACTTTCTGTTTATTAACGGATACATTATTTTAATTGTTGTATTAATTTTGTGAACTATGTATTTTATATGCTCGTTAAACAATAATTTTTTATCCAGCATTACACCAAGATATTTAACCTTGTCACCCCAGGGGACAGATTCGGTACCAACAATAACATTGGTTTGTGGTAGAAATAAATTTTTTCTTCTTCTTGTAAAGAAAATAGTCTGAGTTTTTGAGGGGTTGATCATTATTCTCCATTTTTTAAAATAGACTGTAACTATTTTAACTGATTCCTCCAAGTTGTGTACGATATCTTCCGGTAATATTTCTGAACTAAGTATTGGTGTGTCATCGGCAAAAATAGAAGAATTACATCCATGTAAAGCAGGAAAGTCATGTGTAAATAGGTTGTATAAAATTGGGGATAGACATGATCCTTGGGGACATCCAGCAGGAATATCATAACTCTGGGAACAAATATTTCCAATATGCACTTTGAATGTTCTGTTAGATAGAAAACTTCTAATTATTTTGACAAGTGCAGGATCCAGTCCAATTGTATATAATTTATGTATTAGGGCATTATGCCAAACAGAATCGAAGGCCGCTTTTATATCCATTAGAACCATTCCTGTAGATTTACCTTCATTAAAGGCAGTCTTGACAATATTTCTTATTCTAACAAGAGGCTGAATTGTGTTATGTTCCGAACGGAATCCAAATTGTTGTGGCGGTAAAATGTTAGTTTCTTCCATGAAACTAACTAGTTTTTCTTTAATAATTTTTTCAAGTATTTTAGACATTGTGGTTAGGAAACTTATTGGACGATAGCAGTTTGGATCACTGCTGTCTTTTCCAGGTTTGTGTATGGCTATAGTTTTAGATTCTTTCCAAATTAATGGGAAGTAACAAAAATTTAAGCATGCGTTATAAACACGACAAAGAACTATTAAACCTTTAGATGGAACTTTCTTCAAACATAGATTCGAGATGCCATCGTTTCCTGGTGCTTTTTTGTCTCTTAAATTTTTAATAATATTCTTTAAGGTATCTATGCTGACCGTCATATAACTTAAGTTTTGATTGTCATCAATCGTACTTAAGGTGCTGTTAACTACTCTTTCTGTATCCAAGTCACTTAAATTTGAAGAAATATTATGATTTAAAAAGAAATTTTGAGCCAGTATTTCGGCCTTTTCGTTTTTGGTTGCATACAATCTATTATTTTGCTTAAGTGTAGGTATACAATTTACTTTCTTCTTAAGAGCTTTAGATAATCTCCAAAACTTTGAAGAACCTTTGGGTAGATTAGTCAAAAGGTTATTCCACTGCTGATTTTTAAATTCCATAATTTGACTTTTAATGACATTGTTTAAAAAGTTCATTTGTGATTTAAATAGGGGGTTTTTTAATCTTATCCATTTCCTACGTGCACAGTTTCTTAGTTTAATAATATTTAGAATCGCTTTTGGCAATCTCTTCACGAAAATATTTGGTGTTGAAATGTTTGGTACACCAGCATCTATGGCGCCTTTGATAACATTTGTTAATTGTACGATTGAGTAATTAATATCATCCTCAGAATTAATATCCATTTGCAACAGCGAATTGACATTATTATTTATATGGTTGGCAAATGTATTCCAATTTGCATTTTTGAAATTATATTTTTCAGAAATTAGGCGATTACATGAAAAGTCTATAGCAATGTGTACTGGCATCTGATCAGAATTTAAACTGTGCATAGTTTGTGCTGCAGATAATTTTTCAGGGATATTTGTTAAGAAAAAATCAAGAACTGATGTTTGGGATGTACTACTTACAGGAACTAAAGTTGGATCAGGGGGGAAAAGTATGCTAAAAGTATTAGTCGTTATTAAATCGTGGACTATCGATCCCCAACAGCTTAGTCTTAAACAGCCCCAACTCTGATGACGGCTATTAAAATCCCCACCGATTATAAAATTACCGTTTATTTATTTATTTATTTATTTATTTAATATTAATCATAGCACAACAAGATGTTAATCTTATAAATGAGAGTGCTATGGGAGTTCAGCAAAAAAGTAATAAAATATCATAGATAAAATAAGTAACAGAATGTATGGAATAATGTAGAATTAGAAATGAATTAGGAAATGTTATGATATCAATAAATATAGCAATCGATGAAAAATTTAGTGTAAAAAAGATATGAATATAGTTAAAACAAATAGTAGGAAAAATACGAATAACCGTGCATATATATAAATATCAAGAAATATACACAAATAAAGAAAAATATATATGTACATAGAAAATCAATAAAATTTAAAGAGTATATTGGGAAAGTGAAAACCCAAAAAGTTGCTGATAAAAATTGAAAGCAAAAATGTACAAAACAATCCTGATTTGTTATAGACTACCTAAATAAATTGTATAACTCCTTCTTGAATATAATTGCATTGCCTATGTTTTGAATATAATTAGGTAAAGTATTCCAAAGACTGATAGTGTGTATAAAAAACTGGCGTTGTGACAAAAGAGTCCTATGTCTATGTTGGATAATTTTCATACCGCGGTTGGATCTAGCAAATGTAATCCTATTAAATAAGTATGTAGGCTGTTTCAGAGTAATAATCTTATGGAGAAGAATAAGGCATTTAATATTCAACAGATTATCAAAATTAACTCCGAATATGCGGTAAGAAAATTCCGATATATGGTCTCGACGTCCCTTAATAAATACATATCTGGCTATATTATTATAAGCCAAGTTGAGTTTTCGCTTATCATCAGTATCACAGTTTGTGAAAATTTCAGATCCGTATAAGAGAACAGGGATCAAATATGTTTTAGCCAGTTGCATACGTATGGCAAAGGGAGTCGAATCTATAACAGCCCATAAGTTTCTAAGCATACCGTAAATTCTACCAACGATAACATTAATGTGGTTAGACCACGTTAGTCGACCGTTGAAGGTAATACCCAGATTGGTTGCAGATTCAACAAAATCAATTTTCCTCCCCCTGATAATAATATTCGGCACTACAAATGCTCTTCCAGTTCTGGAGAGCAGTAAACTTTTGGATTTAGAGGGATTCAAACAAAGTCCATTGGCCCTAGCCCATTTGTCAATTTTCTGCAAATCCTGGTTGATGGAGTCTATACATATATGGATGTCCTCAATCCGTGTGCTCCTATAAACCTGAACGTCATCGGCGTACATATGTACACTACAATTATCCAAAACATCAGGTAGGTCATTAATGTATAGACAAAACAAAAGAGGCCCCAATATTGATCCCTGAGGAATACCTCTTCCAACGTTTAGTGAATTCGAGATGTTGCCGCCTAGGTAAACTCGTTGTGACCTGTTCATTAGGTAAGAGCGTATAAGACCGCAGGCTGTATTAGAAAAGTGAAAGAGAGTCTGTAACTTCTTCAATAATATTTCGTGATCAACCGTGTCGACAGCCTTGGTGTGATCCAAAAGAACTAAAAACGCTATGTGATTTTCATCCAGTCTCAATCTAAGGTCTTCAACTACATTGACTAAAGCAGTAGTGCAGCTCCTATATTTCATAAATCCCGACTGCTTTATTCTTGAAAACATTTTTAAATCAGTTTTAAATAGATTTTTCTTCAAATCGTTAGGGCCTGCGTTCCCTCCAGGAAAATAACAGCTGTAAATATTAATGACGAGATTATCAGAAGTATATAATTTGATTCCAATATTTTCTATTAGTTTTGTTTGCAATGTGTAAATTGGATCATGCTTTAAGTTTTTTCGAATTGCAATTGCAACGCCACCTCCCCTTTTTGAATTAGATCTATCCTCTCGGTAGCAAAAATAGTTTGGATGTTTCATAATTGTTTTATCGTTTAGCCATGTTTCACAAACTAATGCAATATCTATGTTTTCTCTAATTAGATAATCAAAAAACTCGTTAAATTTATTACGAATACCTCTAGCGTTCCAAGTAATTATTTTTATGTTATCCATTTTTACGACAAGAATTTAAATGCTAATGAAGTTATAACATCAAATTGTTCTAACTTATTTTTACAGTTTTTTAAATTATTTATCAGTTCAAAGGTTAAAGATTTTAGCTGTTCTATAGAAAACAAATCATTATTATTGTTATTACCAGAAGATACAACATTAGCCCAGCTTCTGGTTTCATAATTTTGTTGTGCAAAATTAACATTTTGATGTGAAAAATTAACATTCTGTTGAGGATTACCATTTGGTATTCTAGTATGGGAAATATGTTGAATATTTCTGCTTTGTCGATTTGCAAAACGTTGCTTCACTTCAATATAGGCAGATCTGCTTGGACAGGCATTATCGGTCGACTTATGATCCCCGTGACAGTTTGCGCATTTTACTATATCCGTCTTACACTCCATTGTTTTGTGAGGGCCAGCACATTTAGAGCAAAAGGTAGTTATATTGCAATTATCCGAACCATGACCAAACATTTGGCAGTTGTAGCATTGAGTAATCTTATGTGGTTTCCTCGCTTGATAGCTCCACTTAACCCTGACATAATTTATGCTTTTATACTTTTCACGCAATTCTTTAAGCGTTATAACACCTTTTTTAAAGTAAACAATATACAAAACTAGTTCTTTATTATTTTGTGTTTTTCTATACACTAGTTTAACATCCATACATTGCAACCCTAACTTCAATAGGATGGCTTTTAGTTGGATTGGGTCGATTTTGTCCAAACCAGATAGAACAACTTTGTATGGCCTATTATTTTTGGGAGTATATGAAAAATACTCAACTTTGTTTTCTTTGAGATATTTAATAGCACAATCATAATCATATTGGAGCTCACAGAAGAGTTTGTGGCCTATAGTCATTTTTCTGATTGAGTAACTCGTAATCGCCAGCTTCTTACACATTTGATGTATTTTTTCCATATCATATTTGACTAAAGTAATAGGTGGTACTTTTATTTTAGTATCTTTTGCCGGTAAATCATCTACATTATTATTCTCTCCTTTATCATCCATTAACGTTTGTAATGGATAAAAATAATTGTTGTTTGATGATTTTTTAGCATTTTTAGATGTGGAAACAACTCCATCACTCGCTCTTTTTCTCTTACTCGAACTCATGTTCGAATAAGAGAGCGTTTCAAAATTCGCTCACTTGTTCTAATAATCTCTCTAAATGGTGTTTAAAACAAATTCAGCAAAAAACAAAAACAATACAATATATCACAAAAACCGGTTTACATTAATTTTGTTATTATTAATTGTAAACAAAAATTAACTGAATACTAAATGTTCTAGTTATAGGATTAACGCGCGATCGTGTCTGTTGACTTTCACTATCCAAGAGAGACTGGCTCTATATCTTATATTATGCTGAAACAACCTTATTTTATTCTTATATTGTTCAAAAATAGTTCTAAAATGTTATTTAACACATCAAATTTAAATTAATCGCAACTTTTTCGTCACATATAAACCCAAAAACCACAAGAGAACACATTTGGAAAAATATAAACAGGTTTTTTGACTACAAAATTAATACTTTACAAATTTAATACATTATTTACGATTGTGTTCATCAGCTTTTACAAATTTTGATCTAATAACCCTTTAGACTATACCTTTTCTAAAGAAGTCCGATATCAACAAATATAACCCATCAGGTTTAGAATTAAAAATTATAAAATGACATGATAAAATTCTTCCTTCTGAACTTAAACTAGCCCTCAATAGCTTAAAAGTAAAACTCGTGGACTAGATAGGATATTATATACAATTATGAAATTTGCACCTGAAACTATAAACGAAACGCTTTTAAATTTTAATAGTAAAATGCCGCAACAATTCAAGACAAGCCTGGTGGTTGCTATACCAAAACCAAAAGCAGGTAGGACATCCTCAAATTCGTATCGCCCAATATCACTTAATTAATGCCTATCTAAAGTTCTAGACGAAATTGTATCAAATAGACTATGGTGGTTTGTTAAAACATACAGGCTTCTTGATAATAATCGGCTTGGATGTTTGAAAGGAAAATTAACAATCTTCTAAAATTAAACCTTTCCCTAAGAAAAGATCTTTCATTATTTTACCCGACTGCGAGGTAGTATTGGGCACAATGCAGTAATAGATCAGATAATTGATAGGAAAGTTTGAAAACAATTTATTCGATACATAACTAACTTCATGCCCAATATGAAAATTATAATAGCCAGGCTTTATAGAACGGTATTCCTCAAGAATTACTCCTATCAGTAATTTTATTTCGAAACATTTCTGACTGGTGTAGACATTATGCATATTTACAGAAAGAAAGACTGTAACACTGAATTTTGTGCAACCAATTTCTCCTTAAGGAGGGTGAGAGCATGAAAATTCTTGGTTTCTACTCGTATGTCAGCAATAAATACAAATTAAACACACACATAGATCAACTCTCTGTATCTTTATCCAAGCAATAGGTTAGGTTAGCGAATAGCTTGCCTTTCACAGGCAAGTTTACTCGGATAAAACGGGCCAATTCCCCTGATTTCATGTTCGCCGAAATTCCAGAAATTCAAACGTTTTGTCACTGCCATAAAAGGCGTTGTACCAATTCCGTTTCCTCCCCACATCATAGCAGCTTCTGCAGTAATCCTGGTAGGACAGACCGAGCTTGTCAGCGAAACTGCCAATAGCGCAGTGTCTCGTTAGAATTCCTGTTAGAATGAGCACCGTTTTCTCGTCGAACTCAAGCGGCGACTACTAGACACAGCAGTTTTGAAATTCGGCAACCTGGAATGTTGAACCACCCACGGTTTGTTGAATACTATGATGCTTTTTCCAATTTGGAAAGTATTCTTCTAGAGGCGCATATATTCCCTCTATCGTCTCCTCTCTGATCCCTTCCGTGCAAGTTCGTTCATCTTTTCGTTTCCTTCCATGCACCACAGTTGCCCGGAAACCAGTAGAGGTGGGTGCTGTGTCGAGGTATGTATATGGTGTAGAGATTACATGCCCTTTGATTCAACGCAATGGTATCCCAGCGCTTTGATTGTTTGTTGACTGCCCACGCATATAATCAAATGCGAAGGAAGTAGATCCTCGGTTTCAACCATGCGTTCAGCTTGTTCAATAGCAAAAATCTCCGCCTGAAATGCACTGGGTTGATTAGGTAATCTAAATGACACGTTCAGTACCAGTTTATCAGAATAGACCAGAGATTCAGCCTCACATTCCAATTGTGAAGACCGTTGTATTACTGTTTTCGATGACAGCTTCAGCAACCCATTCTTTTGCATTCAGAGCACCAACGACAGCCAAGCATGCCGACCTCTAGACCCTATTCAGCTTCAGATATAACCTCACACAATACTAATACCCGTAGGAAAGTATAGGTCATACAACCACTGTACACATCCAAAAAATGATAGTAGACTGCAGTCCCTATCTAATCCCAAACGACCTTTTACAGACGTAAAAGGCATTCATCGCCTTCTTTATCATTTCCTCCATGTTCTTCTTCTAGGACAGTTTGGAATGAGAATGATACCCAAGTACTTTGTCTCCTTTAAGAATCTCAGGGCAGTTCAGGAGCTTGTACTACCAAGGCAACAAGACAAGTTCCGTCGTATCTCGGTTCTCGGATATCAGAATCACAACGTAGTCAGCATATGCCATAATTTTGAAGCCTCCGATTTTAGTTTTCATCATGTTTTAATTAAGTAAATGGAAATAAGTACTCAGACAAAATAGCCAAAGAAGCTGCATACGTCCTAGAACACATCTTCCAGTCTTCCATAATGCTCTCCTAGATACTTTCAAAAATACAATGAATCCGATATCCTACCTACCTCTTATATTAGTATAATTTATTATCTCTGCCTCAAGGCCTTTAAATAATACATTTGTTATTAATTTGTAATTATTTTCCTAATGTCATATATAATTAAAAATAAATAAACTTTAAAGCCCTGGCTAAAGAGATCATCTCACATCACCGAGTTTAACGCATGCATCAAGGCATTTGTAAACCATTAGCTCTTTTCAATTTATACGTACGTTCAATCTATTTCTTTAAAACTTTGTGGCTATTAATTTTCATTACTAACTGTAATATTTATTTCGCCAATGTTCCCGCTCTTTATGGATGTGACGTAAAATGAGTTTTCACCTTTGGCTATATTTTTTAAGGCATTGATCATATGGTTTAATGTCTTATCGGCGGTTTTCTGCAGCAACGAAAATCCTTTTTTTAAAGATGAATTTTCACCTCTCTTAATCTTAGGAATCGAAGCCATTTTCGTCCCGCCTCAGCATTGTGATGTATCTCTCAATTCTCAGCTGGACTTTAAGTTCTTGAACACATTTTATTTTTACTTCATTACACTTTGGGCTTATTCCCCTTTTAGTATTTGTTGTTAAAAAAGCGGAAATGTTTCTTTAATTCATTTTTCAGTTCAAATCATTTTTCATCTATAAATTGCGTTTTGGATAGACTTGCACTTTGTTCAAGTCTGGAGCACTGCAAATACAAATAACCACAAAACCGGTAATTTATTTTAGAGCTTCATAAAAAATGCGTTAGAGGCAACGTAGTTTGCGTTTTACTTTTGCGTTCTGTTAGAAGTTGTTGGTGAGAGCATAATGCATCTATAACACATGGGGATGCAGCATCGTTTCTTTCCACAAAAAACATTGATGTTAAAAACATTGGTGATAAAATCAATACATCGTTGTTTTAGTTTCCTATCGTTAAATAATTAAATATAAAACTTAAAGCATTTTAACATATCTAAAACCGTGAAAACAATTCTTTAGCGCAACGGAAAATATATGCTGTAATCTAATTGCACCGACATATCATCATATGATTTCCAAAAAATTTATAATATATTTCAAAACAATCGTTTCTGTAAAATTTTACGCTCCTGTGATCAAACATTACGTGTTTATAGCAAAAATGCGGATTGGTTTTTTATGTAAAGCCATTGCTCAGTAAAAAAATTTTAGTGTAGTTTACATTTGTATGAATTCACTACAAAAAAGTTATTTAAAATATAAACCAAGTTTTTAACAAAAAATGATTAAATTATGTGTACAGGAAATCGGTCATTTAATTGATATCGATAATTTCTTCAATAACAACTAGTGTAAACAAGTTAAATAAATGTTTACACTAGTTATGATGAACGTTTTAAAAGTTTTTCAATTTCAACTCCAATGTAATGTCCATCAAACGTCAATGTATTGCCGATACATCGTCGAGACAGCATCGATTTATCGTTGGCATACCTAAGACTGATAAAGACAATGCTCAAAATTTAATTCATGCTATTGCAAAAAATCCTCAACAATAGGGTGGTTGCCTAGAAATTCGTTTATGTAAACGGTATTCTCCAACACAGTCGTGGCAGTTTAGTAAGTAGTGTATTTGCTTATTAGACGAGAGGCTACGGTTTAAACGCCAGGTCAGACAACTCGATCAAAACGAAATATGAATAAATATTTTTTCAGCAACTGCCTCTTTTTGTGTTTTGGTAAAAACTCTGAGAGTAAAATAATATTCCTCTCAGTAGATTTCAGGCAAAAATAAATAAAATTGCCATAAAAAGTTTCTCAAAAAATCTGTCGTTTGGAGTCGACTTTAAACTGTAGATCCCGACAGTTAAGTTTAAAATTAACACATACAACATGAGTGGTGTGAGAAGCTAGTTCGTAATCATAACTGAAGGATTGTAATGACCAATTATGTATATATGTATTCTCCAACACAAAAATGAAGTGCAATTTTTTTCAACATAGAGAAACTAATGTTACACTGACTTCTGGATGTCAACTCATTCCTCAAAGCCTATTTAAAAATTAAGGAACGAAGATTTACCTATGCCGCGATAGTTACTTTTACGTGATGTTAAGTTTGAGAACCTTGATGAAGAAAGTGATATTTCAAGTGATGACAGTGAATTTTTATCCATTAAGAAATATTATGCTCATAGAACATTTGTTTGGTTCTACTGCAGTACAACAAATAAACTGTAATGAAACACCTTTTTCTGAGTGCGTTGGATTGCTTATAAAAAGGCGATTTGTTTGTAATTTAGTCTTAACAAAACCGGAAAGTAGGAAAAACGGAGCAGTTTCGACCCGCCTGTTTCGAAGATTACACAAAGTCAAGATTGCAAAATTGCAATTAATTTTGATTTAATGAGAACATTGGTAAAGAAATGGTAGAAGTTGAAATTAATTGGAAATGTTTTAAGATCTTTGGCACAATCAAAATCCCGCCAAGTGAAATGTTCACACATTTGCTCCCCGCTAAAACAGAGGTTGCGTCAGGAAAAATCGAAAATTTTACCCCATTTAGAGCTCTGTGGTGCAACTCTTTCGACAAATATGATGCATTCCCACCCCATAGAGTTGAATCTTCCCAATTCTGAAGCTTTTTACTGGATAGATTCGACTATCATCCTGTCCTGGCTTCAAAAGTCCACATGCTATTGGCCAACATTAGTGACAAATAGAGTTTCGCTTGTTTTGTTCACTATAGGCATCAACAATTGGAATCACGTAAAATACCGTAGTAACCCTTCTGATCTAGTTAGTCGAGTTATGACAGTCAAACAAAGTCTTCACTTCATTTGGCAGACATCATTTCCGACTACATCATTTAGCTTACTCGACTACCCTTTCTCGATTCAATGGATAACTGTCTCGATCACCGAATCTTATGTATATACGACGATTGTATTTAGTGCATCTTTATAAATCTAAAAAGGAATTTTACCCGATAATGAAAATAAATACCTTTATTTCAATTTCAAAACATATTTTATTATAACAATTAATACTACTACAGTAGTTTTCGCTTATAGTCCATCGCACATATAAGAGAATTTCAGATATAGTCCACAAAATATGCTTTTTCGTCATAAAAAGAATTTCATACATTTAGTTCGTTGTATAGTCCATATCTTATATAGTCGAATTTGGCATTTATTCCATTTTTTTGTCATATTAATAAATATCAATGTATATAAAGTATTCTTGATATAGTCTACACTGTCAAATTAATCGCCAAAATCATAAAAAACATTAAATAAAATAGAACGTAATAAACGAAAAATTTTATGGAAAACGAATATTGGTTACACTGTTTGTGTAAATGTTATTTGTAATATACATATATGTAAATACAATAAAGCTGCGAGTCCTGATGGCCTCCATGCTGAATTGTTTAAGACCCGATATAATGAGTTGATATGACGCATGCATCAGATTATTTACAAAATATGGCTCGAAGAAAGTATGCCCGACGATTGGAACCTCAGCGCCTTCTGTCCTGTCCTGTAAGACTTTCTGTCCAGTACGAGTTGGCGATAATTTCGGCATCCGATCCAACAATGAGTTGTAGGAGCTCCTCAACGACATAGACGTTTTAGCATCCAGCGGCTGCGCCGGCTCGGCCATGTCGTTCGAATAAAGGAGGATGCTCCGGCACCTGCCATCGATTGGTGTGACCAACCTTTGTTGGCGCGAAAGAAGCAGAGACGCCTGGAAGGATTTGTTGCGGCAGGCCGAAATCGGGTTGTTAATGCCCAATTAAGTAAGTATGTATATACATACATATGTACTTATACATGCATATTTGTAAGCACAAGTTGTTGTGTAAGCACAAGTTATATACCTATTGATATTTGAAAGAAATACTGCTCTGAGAATGAAATTGAGAGCAAACAAAATCCCTGACAAAATTGAGGACCATCTTTTCAGCAATTGTCTTAAAAAAAACATACATAATTGGCCATTACAACCCTTCAGTCAGGATTACGGCCTAGCTTCTCACACCACTCATGTTGTGTGCCTTAATTTTATACTTGAGTGGCGGGACCTACAATTTAAAGTCGACTCCGAACGGGATTTTTGAGAAACTTTTTCATTTCAGGTTTATTTACTCTGAGAGTTTTTGCCAGAAATCTGCTGAGAGGTAGTCGCCGAAGAAATATTTTTTTTTCATATTTCGTTTTGATGTCTGGCCTGGGGCTGGAACCCGGGCTTTCCATCTAATAAGCGAACACACTACCTACTAGACTGCTTAAAAAAAGCAGTCAAAAATTACGGAATTTTTTAAGTAGTTATGTCTATAATATTAAAATGAACTTTCTTTTTTATTGTATCTCATTACATAGTCAATAAAAGACTTATTCAAGTCCACAATTATAGCAAATACTCTTATTTTTAAATAAAAACGTTATTTATATATTTTTTTTCGATTTATAATCATATTACTGAAAATAATTGAAAACAAATATATACCATAAAGTGGCATATACACAAATTCGTTTAAATGTCGAATTTGGCTTATTGTCCACAAATGTTTTGCAACTATGGGTGTGGACTATAAGCGAAAACTATTGTATTATTATTATTTTTTGCAAATTTAATTGGAATAGTATTTACTGTAACTTTTTGGCTATGCGTGTTCAATTTAGTAGTAGCACAACTTTCACGTTTAATTTTAACTTCAATATTCAGTACAGGGGTCTAATCGCCGTTTACGTGATCGAACAAGAAAACGTATCGAATAAAAATTCGATAGCGTTCGAATGCCCTAATTACAACATTCGATCACTGTCGAATCGTAAATTGAAATATTGTACAAGATTATTTTGTTAGTTTTGTAATAGAACCAAAACATATGTTTATGAAATTGTCAAGAAAACAAAACAAAACACTGAAAGAAGAAGAAAGGAGAAAAATTTAATTTTATTAAAAAGTTAAAATTTTATCAAATATTCCAATAATTATTCAAAAATGGCTGAAGAGCTATTACTTTTAACATTTATGTCATCATCGGATTCCGAAGATGACAATGTTATGTTATGTATTTAAGGAGACAACTGCGGGACAAAAGCAACCCACTGTCCTTAACAGATAAAACGTAAGTAAACAACAAAAGCAAACTTTATTTGTATGATACATGTTCTCTTGCAGTTTTAAGCAGCGTTTTAGGGTATCAAAAGATGCATTTAAGTATCTGCTTAAGGAATTAAAATTCAATGGGCACATGCCAACAGCAGTACCACCACAGCTTCAGCTTGCAGCAACACTTTCTCTTCTGGCTAATGGCAGCTTTCAATATGTTATTGGCAATGACTATTTAGTTGGAATGTGTCAGAGCACTGTCAGCAAATGTGTTTCAAATGTGTTTCAAATGTAACAAAGGAAATGCAAGCAATACTGTGTCCTAAATTTATCGTTTTCAAGCCCGAACAATCAGCCGAATGTATGGAAAGTTTTATGACTAAGTTCAAGATCCCTGGAGCTTTATTTTTTGACTTATTTTATACATATATGTAAAAATTTTAACATGTATAACTTTTCAGTAATAGGATGTGTTGATGGAACTCACATTGGTTTGCAGAAACCCTCCGATTACGAACATATGTTTTTCAGAAAGGGCTTTCATAGTCTGAATTCTATGGTGGTATGAATGTACACATGTGCATAAATCTTGTTTAGTTAAATAATATAATTAATGTTAATTTTTTAGATTTGTGATCACGAATATAAAATTTTAGCAATAAATTCAAAATACGGTGGTGCGGCACATGATTCCTTCGTTTGGAAACACTCATTTATCAGAGAAATGTTGGGGCTACTTTATAAAAGTAATGTCTTAAAGAATGCTTGGCTTTTAGGTAGGTGTGCCGTTAATTTACAAACTAATAATTACTTTCAATATTTATTTAGGTGACTCGGGTTATCCATTAGAGCCGTGGTGTATTACACCCTATAGAAGTCCTGAAGAAAACTCGTTGGAGGCTCAATTTAACGAAGTCCATTCAAAGGCCAGAAGTACTGTACAAAGAACAATCGGCATATTAAAAGGACGTTGGAAAATTTTATGCAATGATAAAAGAAGCCGTTACAGTCCGGAAAAAATTGCTCTTTTCGGAAATGCATGAGCAGCTTTACACAACTTATGCATTCTATTTAAAGTGCCACAATACACAGACGTTTCTTTACATCAATCTACTCAAATTGATGTAGATATTGGCTCGGAAACCCATTTGACAAGAATTGGAAGTAAAATTAGAGACCATTTAAAAATTTCATTATTCAACAATGTATAATATATATAATTCATAAGCTTATTTTTATTAAAAACAAAAAAAAAACATTTTAATATTATAAGGAACATAAATTTGTACTTCAGTGTATGTAGCAACAAGAACCACAATAAAAACAACAAATTTAAATAAAGTATAAAATTCAAGTAATTTTTAAGTAAAAGATAGTAAATAAAATGTATTATGTTGGCATTTCTTAACCATAATTATACTTTTGCTGACTTTTTTCAACGTATCAAATTCGATAGCTTTTATTTCCAAATCAATTTTAATTTTTTTCATTTCTCCGCTATGTTTTTCCATTTTAATATTCAGAGAACGTTCCTTCAACTCCAATAGTCGATCAAGTTTAGAACCAATGTCCAATTTAGCTTCTTCAATTTTTTTTAAATTGCGTTCTAAAAGATTTATTTTGGTTTCTGAGCTAGTAGTTCTTTTATTGACTTTAACAATGACTTCGTCAGAGCCTACGTCTTCTTTATCTTCACTTTGATTGTTATCCGCAACTTGAATTTCTTCTTTGGATTTTTTAGGAAACGGTTCCACAAAGGATAGACCATCAACTGCAACTTCGATGCCAGCAGCTTCCAAAATAAGCTCTTCCGCTGACGATAATGCTAACTCTTCAAAGGGGCCTCCGCCAGTTCTCTTTCTCGACTCTTTATTAAAAGACAATTTCTTTTTTATTTGAAATTTTTGGTCAGCATATACCTATAAATTATAAAAAAAACACTAGTTAATAATATTCAATATGAAGAACACAAATACATGCCTTTCGCCATAACTTTGCATTTTTAATTGGAGGACCAGACGCGTTTAATTTAATGTAAGTGACTCCCACAATCTGTTTGAAACCGCCTTACCTTGTCCACAATTGGACAAGCGATTTTTTGCCAAGCCGGGATGCTCTGCCATAAAATCTGCCAATATTTGTTTTTGCACACTGTTGATGTTTTTGATGCATGTCCTATTAAAAAGAATATTAATAATATTTTACATATATGTATTTACTAAATACTTACATTTTTAATGTTTGGAGGTAACAATTAAATTTTTTAATGTAAAACAAAAAATTTCGTATGTGTACGACAGCATCACATGTATCGAATGAAAATGCTAGAGAAAACACTCGATCGATTGCTCGTTAACTTATGCTATCATCTCAATTTTTCGTGTGCATTGTTCGATAACGAATGTCATAATCTCAAACTAAAAAATCTCGATCAAAACAACTCGTTATCGAAAGCGACGATTAGACCCCAGTACTTTTCAAATAACCACCGTCTTAAACCAACAGCTTTGAGCGTCTACAAAGAAAATAAAGTATATATATATATATATATATATATCCACATTCTTTGGCGTCTACTGTTCTTTAATAATAACCGAATTTTCCTTCTTTGTTCCATTCTTCGTTACTTCGTTAAAGCTGCCTATTAACGTATCGAGATTGCCAGGTAACACAAATGCTCAGTACATGCAGAATTTTCTTTAATGATGTGCCTCATATGGCAAGAGTTTTGAATCGCTTAACTTAAAACCATAATTTGAACCTTATTTACTGTAAGATCTGTAAGATCCACGAAAGAATTTTCTGCCATCAAATAATACCAGGCTACGCTACCTCCAGAAAAAAACACGTTAACCCGCACTTTTACTTATACTGGTCTAGATTTTGCTACATGTTTTGAAGTTAAATCCTACGACGCCCGTGGGTATAGAATCATTAAGGGATATGTTTGTGTACTTTATTACTAAAGCCGTTCATTTGGAGTCATTCAATGTAATACCGACTGATTTTTTTGTTAGTGCTGCTAATATAATTAAAAGGACCTAACATAAGTTATTTACTGAATTGAGACATAAAATTGTACCGGATAATGCTACTGAGTTGGTCGAATGGTATTTATTTCTCTTGGAATTACACTTGCGTAGAAGCTGGCGTAAAAAGTGTCAAGACCCACTTAAATAAAATATTGAATGTTTAGAAATTTACTTATGAAAATTGCGCTAGCATGCTGTCAGTAATATAAGGTTGCTTGAATTTTCGTCCTCTTAGTCCTATGGTGGATGACCATTCAGATGTTAATACCTTAGCTACATGTAACTTTTTTGCTCCAAGGAGAACACTTTCACTCACTCCCTGAACCTTATCTTCCAAAAACTCTGAATTACGTTTGAACATACGGATTATAGGGTTAGGGGGTAGGGTATATAAATGTAAGCATAAACCCTTTAGTATGTATATATTTGTGTGTCTGTATGTTAATAATAAGTATTAGTTGTTGTTTTATTTGTATATATTTTAAAAACGTTATAAAAAATTCTTATTTGTATTTCATTATTAAGTTGTATGGAAAATTTAAATGTTTCAATTCAATGTACTTTATTTCACAAGTTTTGTAATATGTTTATTTTATCATTTATCACAAATTTAAAGTTTTTATATTAAGTAATTATTTCTTTACAAAATATGCACATGCGCGGGGCTTGCTGGGTTTTTATTTCGTGTTGTTCGGAGGTCCATAGTCAACTTTTTTATTTGAGGATCGGTAGTCAACTGTGCTATAAGGATTTAAAGGATCTAAACAATCCTTTTTGAACCTGTTGAAGAATGTGTGTGGCGAATGTGGATGTGTGTGGTGAATGTCGATGTGTGTTGGTGTTAGTATTATTATTAGATGTAAAGAAAATTGGAAGGCAGAATTAAATTTGAGTACATTTGTTCACTCGTGTGTAGATGGGAAACGTTAAAGGTTTTGCACCATTCGTTTGCAACTTGCTGGAGAGACTTATATTTAGTTGAATTACATAAACGGAAATATGCACAACGGGACTTTGTTATAGATGACTTTGTCGTCATTCAGCATGATTATTTGGCTTCCAGCGAATAGAAACACGGTAGCAGGTCTTGCGTTTATATCGAGTGACTGACGTTCTAACTGCCAATCGTCTTCTAATCTGGTCTATTGTTAAGTCCGTACTGTTGGATAACCCAAATCTGAATTAACTCGGTCCAGTCGCACTTTTAGAAGAACTGTCACAGTGGGGAGCGGTGCTAGGAATGTCTGGAAAAACATCACACAATTCTGCACTTGCAGCAACAAAAACAACAGGAAATTACACCACAAAACCAACAAACGGGATTAATCAGGCCGGAGGCAACAACAAGAGCGAATCCCACAGCCCAGGGTTCTAATCGTCGCTTTCGATAACGAGTTGTTTTGATCGAGTTTTTTTAGTTTGAGATTATAACATTCGTTATCGAACAATGCGCACGAAAAATTGGGATGATAGAATAAGTTAACGAGCAATCTATCGAATGTTTTCTCAAGCATTTTCATTCGATACATGTGATGCTGTCGTATACATACAAAATTTTTTGTTTTAAACTAAAAAAAATTAATTGTTACTTCAAAACATTAGAAATGTATGTAAGTATTTAGTAAATATATATGTAAAATTATTCTTAATATTCTTTTTAATAGGACATTAATAGTGCACAAAAACAAATCTTGGCTGATTTTATGACAGAGCTTTCCGGTTTGACAAAAACCAGAAGAGCAAGTGTTCATTGAATTTTAACTCCTTAAGCAGATAATTAAATACATCTTTTGATAACCTAAAACGCTGCTTAAAACTGCAGCTTTACGCTTTATCTGTTAAGGATAGTGGGTTGCTTTTGTCCCGAAGTTGTCCCCTTATATACATAACATTATTGTCATCTTCAGAATTCTTGAACTATTTTTGAACAATTAATTGTATTATTTAATAAAATTTTAACTTCTTAATTAAATTTCATTTTTCGCTTTTCTTCTTCTTTTAGTTTTGTTTTCTTGACAATTTCATAAACATATGTTTTGGTTCTATTACAAAACTAACAAAATAATCTTGTACAATATTTCAATTTACGATTCGACAGTGATCGAATGTTGTAATTAGGGCATTCGAATGCTATCGAATTTTTGTTCGATACGTTTTCTTGTTCGATCACGTAAGTGGCGATTAGACCCCAGCTCTTGAGGGCTATTGTTGATGCCAAGCTAGTAAATATGTTAGCACTGTAGTTGCGGCATGAAATACTGCTAGAGCTACGATTTTTTTGTGTTCTATATTTTCTCTTCTTCTTATATATAAAAATTAATGTGTGTTTGATTGTATGTTTGTATGTTTGAAGTTTATAGACGATTAAACGGCTGAACCGATTTTCTTGAAATTTTCACAGTATCTTCCTGTATGTCTGGAAGGAGTTATAGGCTACTTTTTATGTTGATATTCCAAATGAGCGAGGGCCCATGCCCATGTATACTACATACTTAATATTTAATTGCATTTGAAATATATTACTCATACGCATAGTTACCCCTAAAGTATGCTATCTATGATTCTTGATGTATAAAACCAAAGAAAATAAAGTATAAAGAATGTGCATTTTAGCATATTTTACAAATTCACGACGCGGGGGAAAGATAGAAGGGAAGGAAAAAAATTTTGTAACCAACATTTGTGAAAAAATCACCAAATAAGAAAAAATATAAACAAAATTAAATTCGTAGACTTTTGTTTTATTTATTTTTTTTCAGAAATAACCAAAAAAGGCAACATCATTACTAGATTCAATCTTTGCGGATTTTTTGCAAATTACAATACATTTTGACTTTTTAGAGTTAATCCTTAAACCATTTGCAGTCGCCCAAAGAGAAATATTATTAAGGTCAGTGTTAAGATCTTTAACTCCAGTGTTGATGGAAGCTACAGAGCTATCAATGTAGAGTTGAATATCATCAACATACATTTGAATTCTAGAATGTTTAAGCTGCTCGAATGGTTGAGTTTGAAATTTTCAACTCATATACATAGTAAGTACTGAAATTCATACCATTTAAATATTTATTTGAAAAACATATACATATGTAATAGTTATGTTATTGTTTACTTCTAACAATGGGTAATTACTAAAAATATTATTTATTTGTTGCATATCTTGAAACATGGATCAGGCAAGTTTAATAATCAGCATTTTATTGGGTGATGAATGGGCATGTAACAATAGGCAGTAAAATTTTCATTCATTACTTTCGAATACCTAAGTAATAAAATGTAAACTCTCAATATTTTTTCCAAATAAAATAAGAAGTTGCAAAACTCATCAAAAAAAAAAATTACCTGCGACCGTCACAAACATAATTATTTGTCAAATTTAATTAGCCTCAGTTTTTTAAAAAGTTTTTTGACCTGAACCTATTTCATATTAGGTAAAATATAAAGGAATAAATATAACACGCATTCGGTTTTGGAATTCAGTTGAATCTTTGATTCTAAACGAGTTAAACGTTGAGTGACATTTATTTTGCAACAATTTATAAAAATGCCCCCAAAAAAGCATCGCTTTCCAGAAGCACTAAAAATGCATTGCATATGCAATCCCAGAGAGCAAATGAAAGTTCGGAAGAGCGTGAAAGTTGCCTCAGGACTGAAAAGAGTCGAGCTTCAACCTTTAGAGCCGGAACGCCATCACAACGAGAAGAACGCCTTGAAGGCCTACGACAACGCGCCACAACAGCAAGAGCTACTGAAACGCTTTCAGAAAACCAAGAGCGCCTTGAAAGTCAACGAAATCTTACCTCTTTAGCACGAGCTTCTGAAACGCTGTCAGAGCACGAACGACGTCTTGAAGGTCTTCGACAACATGCGACAACCGCACGAGGTACCGAGACACCGTTGGAACATGAAGGTCGGCTACAAAGCCAGCGAAATCGTATCGAAACATCACGAGGCACAGAAACGCCTTCAGAGCGTGAAAGACGTCTTGAAGGTCTTCGACAACATGCGACAACCGCACGAGCTACTGAGACACCGTTGGAGCATGAAGGTCGGCTACAAAGCCAGCGAAATCGTACCGAAACATCACGAGGCACAGAAACGCCTTTAGAGCGTGAAAAACGTCTTGAAGGTCTTCGACAACATGCGACAATCGCACGAGCTACCGAGACACCGTTGGAACATGAAGGTCGGCTACAAAGCCAGCGAAATCGTACCACAACATCACGAACTAATGAAACAGAAGTCCAACATGAATCGCTAGTAGAAAGTCGGCGGATTCGAACATCAACAAGAAGAGCAGCAGAGAGGATAGAGCAATATTATTTGCGTCGAGAACAAAATCGTAATCGAATGGTGGCGAATCGACGTAATGTTTTTCATGGATACTCAGGTATTGCATTTAACTATAGATCTGATATAGATTACACCGAAGACGAATTAGTGGCAATTGGTGACATGAATGAAGTTTGCCAATATTGCAATGCACTCAGGTACAAAAATGAAACACCTGGCATGTGTTGCTCTAATGGTAAAATCGTTTTGTCTGATTTACTTCCACCTCCAGAACCACTACAATCACTGATTTCAGGTAAGTTTTTCGAAATATATACTTTTTTTAATTTAACAAAATATTAATAAATAATAAAAAACAAAATAAAAAATGACCTCTTTTGGTGATACCAAAGTATTTCGAGACAACTTTATGCCAACGTTTCGTGTTCAAGGTCAAATTTATCATAAAATATCATTATCATTGTTGCCAATTCCAAATGAAGATCCTAAGTTCTTACAAATTTATTTCATAGGAGAAGAGGATAACAATGCCCAAAGTGCACCACCGCCAGCATTATAACCCTGACACAAAACAATGGATTGTTGCCGATTTACAAGTGATGTTTCATGAAATCAACGAATTGGTAAGGATCTTTAAGTTCACGATTAAGTTCAGATGACCACATAATCGCAATTCATGCTGATAGAACTCCAGCTGGACAACACCAAGGATGATACAATGCCCCAACAATGGCGTAACAATTTTGATGGTGGGCGATCCAGTTGCATCACGAGATATGTATTTAATTCCGATGGGGGTAGCGAAGCACACCGGGTATTAGCTAGCTTTTAATAAATTGTAGATGAATTATTGTAAATTAATTTCGATTTTGCAATTCTGCAAGGATGCAGAATTTTTATGCTGGTCACATTAGTTTAAATTTAAGCGTCTGAGTACATCTTGTTATTATCAATTTTAGAAATGAAAAGGAGACATTCTCGATCAACCCCTAAAACCCGAAGATATGCTTTTTTTTATTAATTTTTTAGAATTCTACTGAAATTGTTCGCTGGTTCAGCTATTCTCAAGAAGTAGTTCATCCATGATTTATTATTTCGAGGGAATTTAATTAGAAGTCAAAAATCATATTACAACAATAAGTAATTGTATGCAATTGGCCAATGGCGGAACTAAACATTATTGTCCATTAATAAATTTTAATCCGACTTATTCTAGTCCAACTTATTCTTGTCTTTTCTTAGAAGCAAAAGGTGTCAACATATTTTAAGGTATTATGGTATAATAGATTCGGTTCGAAATTTTTGTTATATATTTATGTAGGAAAGTTTAAATTAAATGAAATTGAATTAGTTCAATAAAAATTCAATGTTTATTTAAATTTAAATATAAGTTTTAATAATAATAATAAATGTCTGCAATATTTAATTTTTTCAAGTTATCAGTCCGGATTCAATCTTTACAAATTTACACTTTTACTTCCCAACTTTTGTCAATCTTCCACAACTGTTCACCTTTCCACTTCAAATTCTACTCAACAACTACTTAATTCTTTACTGTCCGTTTTCAACTACTACTCGTAAGCGCTCTATAAAAAAGTATTCAAGTACCCTTAATATCCGTCCGTTAACTACCCTGTTATCCTATATTCGGCCATCCGACTCATCATCCGTCCCGGATGAACTACAACTGTCATCATCAACTTGGGAATAGCTCCATAATTTAAGGTGGTCATTGCTGGTATTTGTTAAATATGGTCCATCAAATTGAGCTGCTTTTCTGACTTCATAACGACCATTTCTTTTCACTTTGGTAATTTCGTAAGGGGCAAGATATTCATTCGAGAGTTTCTTTCCGGCAACGAACCTACTTTGTAGTCAAAATTTTTCTTTCTTTTTCGATCAAAATTTCTCTTATATTCATCTTGTACCTTCTGAATTTTTAATAATATCGATTATGTTTGTACTGGTATAATTTTTCATCTTCACGCCGAACATAATTTCAAAAGCTGATCGATTTGTTGATCTATGAATAGTACTATTTAAGGCTCTTTGAACATTATTATCTTCTTTATACCAATGTTCTGGTTTTTCCGCTGATAGTTTTGATAACACAGATATTATCACCCTATTTACACGTTCAATCTGCCCATTTCCTCTTGGCACACCAGTTGTTGATAAGATATGTTCGATGTTATTAGCACTGCAAAATTCTTCAAATATTTTTGACGTGAATGCTGAGCCTCGGTCACTTATCACTCGTTCTGGATTACCGAATACCGAACGTCAGCACTCCAACTTAGTAATTACCTCGTCAGCATTTGTGGTTTTCGTAGGATACAACCAAACAAATTTACTAAAGCCGTCCCCTACTGCAAAAATGTATTTGTATTGTTTAGAAGTTGCGTCCATTGGTCTTAAGTTGTCGACGTGGATTGTACATAGTGGCAAATCTCCCTTATCAATGCATTCCAGAAATCCTTCTAATTTTCCTTGTTTTTTGTTGAAAAGAATACATTTAATACAATTTTGTATTATCTTTTTACATTTACTTTCTAGATGCGATATAAAGTAATGTTGTTTTAACTGATGAATAGTTTTAACTGCACTAAAATGTCCATTTTCGTGTGCTTTAGATATTATCTCCTTTTCCATATGACGGGGAACAACAAAAACATATTGTCCATCGACTGCTTTACACAAGACACGACCTACTAGTTTATAATTTTCATAAGGACGAGTTTTCAAAATTTCAATTATAGATTTTAGTGTTTCATCAGTGTGCTGGGCCTTCCTCAATCGACATCTTAAGTCTGAATCAACGCTGACGATGTTTACCGCATATCTACTGAGAGTATCCACGTGTTTCATGCGCTGCCCCTTTCTATGTTTCAGAATGTAGTCAAAATCTTGCATATATGTACATCACGTATCTAGAAATTGCTGGTATTAATTCTTCTTTACCGTATGTTTGTTTGAAGGCCAAACAATCTGTAACTAAATCGAACTTCATTCCTAGGAGATAATGTCGTAGTTTTTTCATTGCCAAAAATGCGGCTTTAATTTCCAAATGATAACTATGTAATTTTGACTCAGACTCAGATGCTTTTTTGCTATAATAATAAACTGGATACAATTTTTCATCAAACTGTTGTATAAGTATAGCCCCAAAGCCTAACTTTGACGCATCCGTATGTAACTCAGTTTTAACATCTCTTGAAAATATTCTTAAGACTGGTTGATCTGTCAGCAAGTTTTTCAATTTTTTATTGCTGCTTTAGCTTCATCATCGATAATAAACTTTGCATTTTTTTTTAAGTAAATTAGCTATGATCGAATAATTTTCAATAAATTTTCTAAAAAATCCAGTAAGGCCAAGAAATGCCTGTACTCCTTTAATATTACACGGTTCTGGAAAGTGTTTTATAGCTCTAAGTTTATCTTCACTAGGCCTTACGTTGCCATCTTCAATTATCATCCCCAAAACTTCAACTTTATGTTGTAAAAACTTAAATTTTTTCCAATTTATCTCCAAATTATTTTGAGCAGCCACCGGAAGAGCTCTTCGCAGATGATTAATACCAGTGTCTTCGTCAACGGAATAAATAATAATGTCGTCCATGTAAATTTGCATTATGCCATCGTTAATCAAATCACGAAAAATTGTGTTTATAAATCGTATGAACACAGCTGGAGAATTGCAAAAACCAAATGGCACATAATTAAACTCGAATATCCCCTGCTTTGTTACGAATGCAGTAAACTTTTTGCTTTCTTCTTCAACAGGAACGTGTAGAAAGGCGTTTTTAATATCTAGCACACGAAAAATTTTTGATCCGGATAAACAGTCAATTACCAGGGACCGTAACTGTTATAACTTTTATCGTAAAAGTCAGGAAATAAAAGTTATTTTTTGACTTTTATTTTTTCGAGCAGAAATAAAAGTTATGTTTTGACTTTTATTTTTTCGAGCAGAAATAGCAGTTATTTTTGACTTTTATTTTTAAGAGCAGTAATAAAAGTTATTTTTGACTTTTATTTTTAAAAGCAGAAATAAAAGTTATTTTTTGACTTTTATTTTTTCGAGCAAAAATAAAAGTTATTTTCAACTTTTATTTTTTCGAGCAGAAATAAAAGTTATTTTTCAACTTTTATTTTTTCGAGCAGAAATAAAAGTTATTTTTTGACTTTTATTTTTTCGAGCAAAAATAAAAGTTATTTTGGTTTCTTCAAACCAAAGATTGGTGTTTAATATACCCAAAACTTAATTCTAATAATTTTCTGACATAAATAACAATAATTTTTTAAAGAATTTTTTAATAAATATTATGAATTCATCATGAATTGAAACAAAAATAACTTTTATTTCTGCTCGAAAAAATAAAAGTTGAAAAATAACTTTTATTTCTGCTCGAAAAAATAAAAGTTAAAAAATAACTTTTATTTCTGCTCGAAAAAATAAAAGTCAAAAATAACTGTTATTTTTGCTCGAAAAAATAAAAGTCAAAAAATAACTTTTATTTTTGCTCGTAAAAATAAAAGTCAAAAAATAACTTTTATTTCTGCTCGAAAAAATAAAAGTCAAAAATAAGTGTTAATTTTGCTCGAAAAAATAAAAATCAAAAAATAACTGTTATTTTTTGATTAAAAAATAAAAATCATGTTTTTAAAAAGCATCGCCTTTTATAAAAATTTGGTCCAAGACAATCAAAATGGTATACTTGGTTTTGTTCTCCGACATTTCCTTGTGGTTGCTTTTTTTAATCAAAAATTCAAAAATAACAGTTATTTTCGGTCCCTGTCAATTACTTCTTCCATATTTGGAACAGGAAAGCGATCCTGATCTTCAACAATTTTCTGTTCTGGTGGTGGCAAACGACTTGGAGACGTATATATTGCGTTCTCTTTTTCTAATACTATTTTCATTTTCACAGGACTTAAGGCATTACTTACTGGTGAATAATTATATTTTAGTTTTTCAATTTCTTTTTGATTTTTTTTGGAGAAGGTATCAAAAAATCAGATTCCGCATTAATATTAATGTTCATTACTTTTCCAATTTCATTTTCAACAACCGCCAAAACCAATAATTTCTCTCCGATAATTCAAAATGTCCTTTTTCATATACTTAATAAAAATACTTTCTTTAACTAGAGAAATGTCTGCACCACTGTCAATTAAACAATCAAATTCTTTGCGATCAATTAATACTGTTTTTAAACTTGTATTTTTCATCGTGCAATTCACTTTATCCACATTAGGTGTTTTACAATATTTTGCTAAATGTCCACTTATGTTGCATTTAAAACATTTTGAGCCTTGTGTGCAAGAACTACGCTTATCATCTGGAGATCCACAATTGTAACAACGTATAGTTTTGGCATTATTGTAACTTTTATTGAATACGTAATTTTTTTGATTTTCATTTTTACCACCGAAAATTCGTTCATATATTTCGTATTGTTCTATAAGTTCTTTATAGTTCTTTGCACTGTATAAAGTTATTTTATTTTCGCGTTTGCCTTTTATTCCGTCAACCGTATACTGAATAATTCAGTGTTCGTCAACCGCACCGAAGGAGCCAATACAGCCGAAAGTCCATACCATCCGTTTCATGCGGACTGCGTTACATGCAATTTTTGCTTTCTATGCGGTTCTTATTGCAAGTTACACACAATGCGTTTTATGCGACTGGCTTTTTGTGTTGGTCAGCTGTTGTGGTGAACAATAAAAAAGCAAACAAGAACATTTATGCCATTAATTACAAATTTATGAGTTTAAATATGTGATATTTTGTACTGTTAAGTCCTACGAAAATCCTCAAAAGAACACAAGACGATTGTTTTCGGTTAATTTATCCTCCATTTTTCATATTTACAAATAAATAAATTCAAAGTTGATGACACTCAGTACATAAAAACAATCGACAACTAGTAACATGCATATTTTGTTCATGAAATGATGAAATGTTCAGAAATGTGCTAAAAATGTATTTTTCTCTTAAATTAGTAGTAAACTTTATTATGAAATATGTTTTTATTAATATTTTTATAATGCAAAAAGAAAAATGCGTAAATAATAATGTCGTAAAATGTAAACATATCTATCGAAACCATTCACAATAGTATATAATTTGGCATGCCAAGTTTAAAAAACTGCTGACATTTTCCAACACTGCATGAGTCGCATAGAAAAGTAGAAAGTAGATCTACTTGATGCGTTCTACGCATCTATGCATTCTATGCATTTTCTTATGTTTCTTGTCACATACAACTACAGTGATTCTACTTTTTCGGTATACGCATGTAATGCAAGCACGCATGAAACGCATGCTATGGACTTTCGGCTTACGACGCGTTTGCGATACGTATTCATGTATCGTTTCATAGTCATTCTTTTTCCGATCGCGAAGCTGCGAATGAATTTCTGGACTCGAATATACCTTATGAAATTAATCAGGCAAGCTTTTTTAACGTTTGGAAATCAAAAACTGCCACCGATTGTAAAAATAATTCTGCCGTTTTTCTCATTTTATTTTGCGCAAAAACAAATTTTTTTACATCGGTCCATCCATAACCACTCGCGTTTTCTTCAAAGTTTTTTAACCACATTTCAATTGACATACCACTATCACCATCAAATGTAGGAATTGTAGCTTCAACCGATACTTGTCCTAGAGTCATGTTTATTTTTCATTTTGTGACATTGTTCTTATTTCTTTATTTGTTTTATCTGTTTCGTATATAATATTACTTTCAGTTTCTTTTAAGTTGGGTTTTAATTCTTGGTTATTTTGGAAATTAATTTATTTTCTAACTATATTTTCAATTATATTTTCGCGATCACTTCTTTCTTTTAATTTTTCTTTGTTTTGATTATTACTTTCTTTAAATTTTAATTCCTTTTTCTTTGAACGTGTTTTTATTCCTTCATCTTCATCACTTTTTTCTGACATATTCTAGAAATACTTAACGAAATGTTAATAACATTTCTGTTAACTTTTCACTCATAAGTTACTGTTTTTGGAACTTTGACTTTGTTCTCTTCAATAATAACGGGATAAAAACAGAAAAACAACTTTTTTATTTTTTGACGCTGTTAAATTTTTTTTAGGTACATATTTTTTCTGTAAACTGCCGTTATTTTACTTAGATTAAAACACTTTTGTACCACATTCCTTTAAACAAATTTATTAGTAGAAACGCACACTTTTTCTTTATTTTAATATAAAATCTTTTATTTTCCACAGTTTTTAGTTTTTACAATCAAATATTGCATAGGACGAGTCCCCAAATGTAGGAAAGTTTAAATTAAATACAATTGAATTAGTTCACTAAAAATTCAATGTTTATTTAAATTTAAATATAAGTTTTAATAATAATAAATGTCTGCAATATTTAATTTTTTCAAGTTATCAGTCCGGATTCAATCTTTACAAATTTACACTTTTACTTTACAACTTTTGTCAATCTTCCACAACTGTTCACCTTTCCACTTCAAATTCTACTCAACAACTACTTAATTCTTTACTGTCCGTTTTCAACTACTACTCGTAAGCGCTGTATAAAAAAGTATTCAAGTACCCTTAATATCAGTCCGTCCGTTAACTACCCTGTTATCCTATATTTATTATATTTGTATGTATAACTTTTATCCTAGCACAACAAGATAGTAAAAATAAACTAGTTTGTATGTACGTACCCAGTTAAGAACTAAAAGTAATAATTAAGTATAAAAGTTTAATTAAGTTACAAATATTCAATATGTATTTACAAGTTAGCAACAAAAAACAGGGACAAATATAAGTATTAAAATTAAAATATTTAAACGATTCCTTCTTTAATTATTGGCATTGTCCAAGTGTTTAATGCTATTTGGAAGAGTATTTCAGAAAATTAGACCTGTACGAGTAAATCTGGGTAAAGTTTGGTTAAATGAGCGTAAAACAAAAAATGCTCTCACAAAACCAGAAATTTACCAGAAATACCGCGAATGCAAAAAATCAAATTTCGTGCCCAAAAATAAACGTCAATAAATACAAAAGCAAAACAACTGCTTAAATATAAGGCGCGCAAAACAAATAAGAAAATATACATATTTTTTCATTTAATTTTTTCATAAATTTTCAAGCAATTGTTTTGAAATGAAAAGAAAGTCCGATTAATTTTATGAATTATCATTTTATCAGCATTGTCACTCACTGCATTAGTTTCCCTAAAAAAAAAAACATTAGATTTTTATGACATAAAATTGGCACAAAAGTAGTAAAAAATTGGCACTTACTTCATTGGCACCATTTTCACTAATATAGTTACAGAAAATAACTTTATTACTTATCTATATTAAAATTGACATATTTTATTATTATTTTCATTCAATAAATTAATTTTTACTTACATTTTCAGAAATTTGTTCTATAGTTTACAGAAAATGTTCACAAATAAAACAGATGTTTAATATTTTGGCAGTGAACCCAATTTACCCGGAGAAAACTGTAAACACAAATTACTCTCTCAAAATCACTGACATTTACCCTATCGAGTGACTGCTGTTGCTCATGATCAAGGAGACCGTGGGTGTGGCCCAGATCGAAGAGCCCTGGTAAGAGATAGAGTTCATGGATTAGGATCTAACTTCTAAACACTTGTTGCCCTAGCAGCAAATGGTAAATTAAGGATCTGCATGTAGATAGGTAGGTAGAAGTGGCCGGTTATGAGCGGACATACTTAGACCATTTCCCCTAGTCCCGGTATAACTCGGAGCTTCCGATGAAGCGGCCTAGACTACCAATATCAATGCATGACATTTCATCCAAATCAAGGTGCATCTATCTCGTCCGACAAAGTGCCGGGTCATCCTCCTCCTTATCTACACACCTTTTAAAGAAATAATTTGCAAGGTGTGCAAGACCAATACGTCTCCCATGCGTTTCTATAATACAATGCTCCGTAATAACCCCGACCAATGTGGTGAGCCTGCTTCTTTGGAGTTTAAGCAGTGCGCCTTATATCCAGCCTTGGGCAGATTTTTTGCTCCATTTTGCTTGTGTCCGAAGCCGAATATATTGTTGACGAGGTCTACAATTGCATTGTCAGTTATAAGCTTGCAGGTTGCCAAAGGGATCCCAATATCGAGAATTCATCAGAGAGCTCGATGCTCGTGCCCCGTCTGTCCAATTCATCCAGTCTGCTGTTATCCGGAATATCTCTATATCCTGGCACCCATAGGATACAAACATCATATTGATCCGCTACTTCGTTGAGATATCTGCGATAGTCGTATATCGTCTTGGAGAATCAAATGCTCTGATTGCACCTTGGCTACCGGAAAGTATGGAAATTTTCCGCTTGAGGACATTTTTGTCCAGAATAATATTCACCGCAGCCCGTATTGCTCACACTTCCGTCTGTAAATGATTCAGATTCCGATTGATTCAGAAAAAATTCCACATTCAACGGTTCCTTCCAACTTAGAGCCATCGGTGTAAATTTGTACGGAGTCCTTTGCGAGGTGATCCACACCATTCCTCCAGATCTCCCTTTCCGAAATGGATATCCAAAAATTCATTGAGAAGTCGCATCGCGGTGTCACTGCTTCCGCAGTCCAAAATTCCTCAAGTATGTTCGCATGGCCAATGCCCGATTCACTCCCAGTCGCCCAGAGATGCCTACTAATATTAGCCGCCACTCCCCCACAATAGAGATCAAGCGGAAGAAGACATAAGATTATCTGCAATGCGAAAGTAGCAACCTACATATCGGGTTCAAATTCGATGGATATCCACTATACCAGTCTAATAATGATGTTAGATTTCTACATGGGCTAGACCCCATAAGCGTATTCTCTCCTTGAGTTCAAGTTCTGCCCCCTACAATCTCAGTGGGCAAAGAGGTAGAGGCTTATATAATACTGTGCCACATTGTTGAAAGCTCCTTCAATATCTGAAAAAGCAGCCAGGGTATACTCCTTTCGTGCCAACGACCTCTCTGTCGTACACGTTAGGCTATGTAAGCCAGTCTCAACCGACCTTCCCTTATTATATGTCTACTGTTCCCTAGATAGGAGGTTTCCATCTGGCGTAGTTTAATATCAATGAGTCTCTCAATGGTTTTCAACAGGAAGGAAAAGCGACTTATGGTCCTAACATCCTTAGGTGTGATATGGGAATTTCTCGCTGACTTCGGTTTGAAAACAACTCCTACTTTACACCACTCCGGTGGTATATGTTTCAGCCACAAGTAAATAGTAATCTCCTTGTGATCCACTTTCTGAAGCAGTGGCTTGGATATGCTTTGTTCCACAAGAACTTTCCCTCTCGGAGTTGGTCCACGAGCCATCCATCTTTTGTGTACACTCGTCACAAAGGATGTTGTCATGAGAATCTTTCTTAGCCTGGAGGTTTCGTTGACAATTTCCATATTACCACAGAAGCTTCTCCACGAAGCTGTCTTGGCACGTCTCAAGTTCGTCTTGTAGTCACCTAATAACACTTTATAGTGCTCCCAATGCTCCGCGTTACCGGATTTTCTTGCCACGTTAAAAATTTTCCGTGAATCTTTCCTGAGCATGTCCAGATCATAGATCCTCTATTTACCAGCCGGAGAAGTTGTGCAGACAATGCTGCCTGAAAGTGATGGAGATTTGCTTGGATTACTTGGACTGTTTCATCCTTCTTCTCCAACATTGTTCAATCCAATCCATCATCTTCTTTATTAGCCTCATCTAAGAGCTCAGATTCCCTTAACAGTAACCCAAAAACAGATGCTATATATAATCCGATGGAAGAGGAAGAACTGGTTTGGGATCGGTTATGGATATATGTCGAGGATCAAGTAATGTGTCCCCATGAAGGGCGTTTGTACCCGCCTCCAAGGGGCGGCTATCTTTCTTACATACCTTTAGGATAATAAGTCCAAATCCAAGGTCCATCACTTCATTGGAATTTGCCAGGTGCTGCAAGGGTTCCCGATTGACTATAATGGTCGCACAGTGCACAACAATTACACATCGCTCTACATATTGGGATTTTTGAGATCCTGTTCAGAACTAGCGTTTAGTTGCTCCCTGAAAATAAAATGGATGCTCAAACTTTTTACCTGTTGCTAGAGGTGTACCCCAAGGATCAATTCTTGGAAACTTTTTTACCTTTCTTATAAATGACCTGGAAAATCAATTAATGCATTGCAATATACACTTGTATACAGACGACGTGAAAATTTATATTGAATGCCACAAATCGCAAATACATGACTGAATTTATAAAATTAATCAGAGAATTCAGATCTGGGTTGAAAATAATGGCTTTTGTCTCAGCCACAAAAACAAATCAAAATATTTTTTTATTACGCCTAAATTTATAAAATGTACCATCGTAGCACAACTTTTCATGAATGGTGTGCAAATAGAACAAGTGTAATCTGCAAAAATTTGGAAATAATTGTAAATAACCATCTCACTTGGTCTGATCACATTATTGTCATAACTGGAAGAATTTTCTCTATGTTACGAACTCTCTGAAAGTCGATATACTTTATCCTATTAAACATAAGAGTGCTGATTGCTAAATCTTATCTTCTACCATTACTACTATATGGATGTGAAATTTTCGGATATTTGCATGAATCGAGCTTTAGGAAGTTAAATGGAACTTTTAACGACGTAGTCAGATATGTCCTTAATCAGATTTTATTTCTCATAAATGTCAGCATATTATTAACTGTTCACGTTTTACTTTGTATAGGATAGGCCATCGGTTTAATTAAATCGAGCAATACTTATGTCATTCTATTCTGTCACAAAATTCATTATATTATCTAAAAAATAAAAGAAGGTTGAGGAAAATATGGCAACGATCTAGATTGCCAGTTCTGAAGTTCTTAGACATCTTCCAAATAACATGCGTCATCTACCATCGTTTTGGAAAGTCGCTGAAGTAGTAATGATACCAAAACCTGGAAAACCTCCAACTGAAGTTAAATTCTATAGACCTATTTCGCTTCTGCCCATTTTATCCAAATTGTGTGAGAAAATATTACAAGTTCGCATTAAATAGATAATTGAGCAAATAAACTTAGTTCCTAATCATCAATTTGGTTTTAGAAATGCGCATTCAACAATTGACCAAGTTCATCGGATTACTGAAGTCGCCGTGGTCTAGTAGGTAGTGTGTTGGCTTATTAGACGAAAGGCCCGAGTTGGAATCCCAAGTCAGACATCAAAACAAAAAATATGAAAATATTTCTTCGGCGACTTCCTCTCAGCAGATTTCTGGAAAAAACTCTGAGAGTAAAAATTGCCATGAAAAGCTTCTCAAAAAAAAATCTGTCGTTCGGAATCGACTTTAAACTGTAGGTCCCGCCACTCATGTATAAAACTCACGCACACAACACGAGTGGTGTGCGAAGCTGGGACGTTGTACAATGGGTCAATTGGATCCATTGGGTACTGTACTTGTCACAGTTGACAAGTACACGTCCTCTAACCTAACCTAACCTAACCTCATCGGATTACTGAAATAATAGAAAGAGCTTTAGAGGAAAAAAATATTTGCACCGCTGTATTCTTGGACACAAGCATTCAACAAAGTCAATCATACTCAGGAAATTAAGCACGCAATTGCCAAGTGCGTACTGTACTTTATTTAAATCGTACCTGAAGAATAGGTTTTTTCGCATTAAATATGAGGATGAATATTCCCAATTAAGGGAAATACAAGCAGGGGTACCACAAGGAAGCATTCTGGGTCCATTCTGGTGTATATATTATACACCAGTGATATACCAGAAGTTGCTGGAACGACTATGGCTACATTTGCCGATGACACGGCTATTTTGTCAGTTGCCGGAACTAA
Organism: Sarcophaga rosellei; assembly: GCA_930367235.1. Taxonomy (NCBI): domain Eukaryota; kingdom Metazoa; phylum Arthropoda; class Insecta; order Diptera; family Sarcophagidae; genus Sarcophaga; species Sarcophaga rosellei. Next base: position 40,941,688 of record OV884021.1, on the reverse strand, counting down.
ATATGAGGCGAAGCATAAGTTACAAAACGCACTCACCTCGGTCTTAGAATGGACTAGAAAATGAACTAGAATAAATCAACTTTCGGTATCCCTATATTCATGGATCAAAGATGTAGCTCATCTTCATCTCGGTGAGCAAAATTGCCGTATTTGGGGCTCAGGAAACCTACACGTGGTCTTATAGAAGCCAATGCGCCAATTGTGAGTGACTGTTTGGTGCGGCTTGTGAAGCGGAATAATCATTGGCCCATATTTCTTTGAAAATAAGTACGGAGTAACCATTGCAGTCAATGGGAATACCTATCGCACCACAATAACCGATTTCTTGCACCCGCTCTTCATGGTATTTATGTGAACGATGTTTGATTTCAACAGGATGGTGCAACTCGCCACACATCTCATGCCACAATCCAATTATTGCGTCAAACGTTTGATGGCCATTTATTTAGCCGAAATGATGAAGCTGCAATTCGACACCGTTGGACCATTTTCTGTGGGGCGCCGTTAAAGAAAAGTGTTATGCCGACAAACCAGAGACATTCGTAGGCCAACATTCGTGATGCGATTGCCGAGATACAACCCCATACACTCGAAAGTATGCACGAAAATTGGTCCGATCGAATGAGGTACTGTGAGGCAGCCGCGGCAGCCATATGAATGAAATAATATTCCATTTCTAACCGGAACAATACAACGAAAAACATTAATTTAACAAAATTTCACACCGTTTTTTTGTTATTGCATTTTTAAATTTCCCACCCTAAGTTTCACTATATTTTGTCAACAATACGTTAATCCTGCACTTTAATTATAAGACATTTTAGTTTTGTTGTGTAAGATATTAAATAAATAAAACAAATAAATAAATAAAGATGCACTTTTCTTTTCACTTTTATTGTGCAAAGAGTACACAAATTGCTGTGGTATCAAATTAAATTAAAGGCAATAATTGCAAAATATTTTTTTATTTATTTAAATCCAGTACAACAAGCATATAATCTTATTTAATAGTAGTTTACAATTTTAAACACAATTTTATAATGATTAAACTAATTATAAATAAGTTTCATAAAAAGCCAAAAATCATATTAGTTAAATTGAAGTTAGCTTCGCGAATGGAGAATTCTAAAGAAAAGAATGTAGAAATTGCTGTCTTAAATTGCATTACATTGCTTTTCAATTGTAGTCGCCATAGTAGTAGGTAGTGTGTTCGCTTATTAGACGTAAGGCCCGGATTCGAGTCCCAGGCCAGACATCAAAGCGAAATATGAAAAAAAATATTTCTTCGGCGACTTCCCATCAGCAGATTTCTGGCAAAAACTCTGAGAGATAAGGGCAGCTAAGTGCAAATTCTATGAGGACAAATTTTCAACCGCCTTATCATCACGGGGCAAATGGAGGGAAATTAGGGATATGGGTGTTTTGAATAAGGATAATATGACTGACCATGATGTGGATGTGAATCAATTGAATGTTGAATTCTCTAGTACCCCTATGCCTGAATCTGATATTGGTTACTACAACTCTACGGATCCAAGCACTGCTTCTGATCTCAGTGCCAATGGTTTTGAATTTTCTAACATCACGCTTTTAGACTTGCGTGAATCATTTCGGAGCATCAGATCCAATGCAACGGGCTGTGATGAAATATGTCCAAAATTTCTATGGATTATCCTTGACTACATTATTATATATATATTACATATATTTAACACTATCTCGACAACGTCTAGATTTCCTTCAGCGTGGAAGCATGCGAAGATTATCCCCATACCAAAACCTGACAAAAGTTACAGACCAATTGCAATACTTCCATACTTGTCCAAGATTTTTGAACGTGTAGTCCATAAACAAATCAGTGAATACTTATATGACAACTCACTACTGACCAACAGACAATCTGGTTTCAGACCTAAACACAGCTGCGTTACGGCTTTAGTGGATGTTGTAGAGGAGTTGAGGTCAAAAATGGATCAAAACATGGTGTCTTTTCTGGTAATTCTAGATCACTCGAAAGCTTTCGATACTGTTGATCATGACATTCTTTGTCACAAGTTGAAAAATACCTTTAAATTTTCAACATCAGCAGTAAAACTATTACGTACATATCTGTCTAAGAGAAGTCAGACAGTACACCATGGTGATGTAAAATCATTTAGCAGCCCGGTGCGAAGAGGTGTACCACAGAGTTCAATTCTCGGCCCTCTGTTATACATAATGTACTCAAATGACCTACCTTCTCGTGTTACTCACTGCGGAATTCAAATGTATGCCGATGACGTCCAACTCTACATTAGCTGTTTTAAATCTGACATCAACAATTGTATATTGGAACTGAACCAGGACCTCGACAATATATTTAAATGGGCTACTGCTTTTGGTCTGAACTTAAATGCGAATAAATCAAAAGCTATTGTAATCGGGAAAGTTGACCCATTGCCAAACTTACTGCCACCATTAGTTGTCGGGGACTCGCGAATAGCATTAGTACAATGTGCCAAGAACTTAGGTATTATTTTTAATAGTCAACTTTCCTGGACTAACCATGTTAATACTATTTGTGGGAAGACGTATGCTATGCTAGGCAATCTCTATATGACTCAATCCTTTACACCCATTAATATACGTATGCTCTTGGCAAAACCATATCTGATTCCTACCCTATTATATGGATGCGAGCTCTTTGCGGGTTTAGATTCTGTTAGTAAAAATAAGCTCAACGTAACTTACAATAACATAGCGAGATATATTTTTGGACGCAGTAGATATAGTAGTATCTCGCATTTTTCCTACAGAATCTATAATATGACACTGGAAAGCCGTTCCTATCAGCAGATTTCTGGCAAAAACTCTGAGAGATAAGGGCAGCTAAGTGCAAATTCTATGAGGACAAATTTTCAACCGCCTTATCATCACGGGGCAAATGGAGGGAAATTAGGGATATGGGTGTTTTGAATAAGGATAATATGACTGACCATGATGTGGATGTGAATCAATTGAATGTTGAATTCTCTAGTACCCCTATGCCTGAATCTGATATTGGTTACTACAACTCTACGGATCCAAGCACTGCGTCTGATCTCAGTGCCATTGAAACATATTGTCGAGGTCCCGGTTAAGTTTCAATATACAATTATCGCTGTCAGTTTTAAAACAGCTAATGTAGAGTTGGACGTAATCGGCACACATTTAAATTCCACAGTGAGCAATAGTAGAAGATAGGTCATTTGAGCACAATTCTGCGATACATCCCTTCGTACCAGGCTGCTTAATGATTTAACATCACCATGGTGAACTGTCTGGTTTCTTTTATACAGTTATATACATAATAGTTTTATTGCTGATGATGAAAATTTAAAGTTATTTTTTAGCTTGTGACAAAGAATGTCACGATCAACGGTATCGAAGGCTTTCGGGTGATCTAGAAGTACCAGCATGTTTTGATCCATTTTTGACCTTAACTCAACTACAGGATCCACTAAAGCTGTATGTCGGAAACCAGATTGTCTGCTGGTTAGTAGTGAGTTGTCCTACAAGTTTTTATTGAAATAAATATACGTAATATGTATATAATAATTTATTCAAGGATAATCTTTAGAAATTTTGGATGTATTTCTCATAAACAGTTGCATTAGATTTAATGTTCTCAAATAATTCATGGAAGTTCAAAAGGGGGATGTTCGAAAATTGAAGATCACTGTCATTCAGATCAGAAGCAATGCTTGAATCAATAGAGTTGTAGTAACCAATATCAGATTTAGGCATAGGCTGGAGAATTCAAAATTTAATTGGTTCATTTCCTCCGCGATGAAAATTTGTTCTCATAGAATTTGCATTTGGCGGCTCTTATGTCATAATTGGATCTACATCTGGCATTTTTTAAAATCTCCTCAAGTTACGGAGTTCTGTACCTCTTCTAGTGTTCGTATGCTTCGTTCCTATCATTAATAAAACATTTAATTTCTCTTGAGGACCATGGCTTTACTTTACCACTTACTGTTTTAGTTTTCATTACAACATATTTGCTATATAAATTTGAATATTATTCCGTAAAAAGTGTACCTTCTCATCAACGGTTGGCTTGCTAAAAACTAGGTTCATTCTCAAGACATAGACAATCAATGATTTTAAAGTCGCGAAAAGGTATTTTCTGCTCCTTTGTAGGAGTTTTAAAGCCGTTAGACAGAAAATATTCTTTTTGATTGACAACACACGTGTACGATTATCAATAAAGAAAAGGTTATGTAGCGTTGCGGAAGAAAATGCAAAAAGGGTAGGCATGATCTGGCTTATAAGTCCCAACCATATAGCTCTCATGCCTAATATTAATCCTTTGTCCATTAACATACTTACTTAATTGGCCATAACAACCCGTTTAACGGATTTCGGCCTGCCGCAACACATCCTTACAGACGACTCTGCTTCTTGCGTGCCTACGCCAGTTGGTCACACCAATCGATGGCAGGGCTTCCTCGATTTGGTCCTTCCAACGGATACAAGGTCGTCCTCTTCGCCGACTTTCGCAGATTCCCGCATCAAATACTCGTCTCGCCGGAGCATCCTCATCCATTCGAACGACATGGCCGAGGCCGCGCAGCCGCTGGATGTTAATACGCTGTACAACGTCTACATCGTTGAGGAGCTCATACACCTCACTGTTGAATCGGATACGGAAATCATCGCCAACACGCACTGAACCGAAGATCTTACGTAGGACTTTTCTCTCGACCACTCTCAAGGCCGCCGCATCAGTACTTAATAGGGTCCATGCCTCTGGGCCATAAAGAAGCACGGGTAGGATGAGTGTCTTGTAGAGTGTTAGTTTTGTCGCACGATAGAGGTCTCTGCCACTCAATTGCCTATTGAGACCATAGTAGCACCTGTTGGCAAGAGTGATCCTACGCTTGATGTCCAGACTGACATCATTTTTGGTGGTAACGGCGGAGCCAAGTTAGTGGTCCGAGTCGATGTTTGGACCTCTGAACGTGCATCTAGTACACTGGATACGTGCCTTCCGTCAATCACAATATGATCGATCTGGTTGGAGGCAGATCGATCGGGGAACATCCAAGTGGCCTTGTGGATATCGAGATGTTGAAACTTGGTGCTACATACTACCATGTTGTGCCGCGGCGAAATCGATCAGCCTCATACCATTGGGGGTAGTGTTCTCGTGGAGGCTGAACTGTCCGACAGTGGGGCCCGACCCTCGCATTAAAATCTCCGAGAACGATTTTGACGTCATGAGCCGGGCACTTATCATATACGTCCTCGAGTTTAGCATAGAAGGCATCTTTAGTCACATCGTCCTTTTCTTCCGTCGGGACATGAGCACAAATAAGGCTGATGTTGTAGAATTTTGCCCTGATGCTGATTGTGGCTATCCTTTCGTTCACAGGCATGAACCCAGAGACAAGGCAGCGAAGTCTCTTATTAACCACAAATCCGCATCCGAATTCGTGCTTATCTTCATGGCAGTTGTAATACACATCGCAAGATGCTAGCCTTTTGCATCCTTGCCCCATCCGTCGCATTTCCTGAATGGCAGAAATGTCCGTCCTACATTTCATGAGGACATCCGCCAGCTAGGCGGAAGCGCCTGCCCTGTAAAGGGTTCGGACGTTCCATGTGCCTATACGTAAATCATAGTCCTTTAAACGTTTGCCAAGGTAGTCAACTTTTGAGGGGATCTTTATAGAGGCTATTGTTGTGGTTTTCATTGGATATATTTTTTACGTGGTGGGTTCCAAGCCCTACGCACAACCCAAATTTAACGTCCAGGGGATTGGACTTCGCTGCACGCATTAGTTAACATCTAGCGGGTGCTAAAATGCCATCCAGAAGGGGCCACGAGGAGGCTGCGTGTCAACTTGAATACAGCAAAACAAGGATCGTCCTGGTGGTCGCCACGTTGGCCATAGTCAGAAACTTTACCTTGTTTGCGTGCATCCCATCCCATCCCAATATCCATTATGTCCATTAATATATAAGAATTAAAGTCACCACTTAAAATAACGTCAGAGTAGTCAATAGCGAGATTGGATAATTAGTCGATCAGGGGCTTAATATCAATAATTTAAGAGTTCCAAGTAGCAATTGCCTTCACAGTCAAGTATCTTAAGGAAGAGGAATTCAGTATTAGACGTGGTTTCATTATTCATATAGGCCTTAAGTACAAGTTTAGATTCATTATGCGACCTACCGTAAATTGCCACACCACCACCGTGGGAAGGCCTACTGAACGGAATATGCAATTTGCATTTAGTCCATTTGCTCTATCAGGCGTGCAACAATTAAACCAGGTCTCAAAAATATATATAATGTCCATATTGAGCCACAAAAAATAAAGCGAAATTCGCAAAGTTTATTATTAAGACTCTGGGCATCTACTTATATGGAATTTGTGTACCCTTAGTCTGTCGGCAGAGAATTCGTGTCATATTGTACATGTTATCATAAGAACCAACTCCATCCCGATTATTAATAGAATAAATCGAGCTTAATGTCATAAGGTAAAAGAAAAGCACACACCTTAACAAACATTTTGATGGTTAAGCTAAGGCTAATAAAAAGTATACAGTTAAAAATATAAGAGAAAGTATTTAAATATTTAAAAAAAAGTGTCAAAATTTTAAATAAAATAAAAATATTGTTAATAAATTTGGAAATACAAAGTGAATAGTTTAAAACATCAAAAATTAAGATAAAATAAATTAAAAGTAAGTTATATTCACTACATTCATTACAATTGTTGCCGTAAGTCAGGAAAATAAAAATATTTAGATTCTCAAAGTCATCAACACGCATTGGCTCTTTGATTCACAAAAGCAGCAGATATTAAATTTTTCTTCTTTAAACGGTAAGCTGTTTGAAAATTATTCAGTTAAATTATTAGTTAAATAAATTAGTTAAATTATTAGTAAAATTGAAGTACTCATCGCACTCATAAGCATGATGCTTAGTGTTAAGCAATAATAACAATTGGCTTTGATCCAAAAGTATATTGATAAAAATAAACCTTTGCATAGAACAACTCTGGGTTATTTAATTTTTTAACATTACTTGCGTATATTTTTCTAGTTTACCATGGTGATCCTTATGCGTCTTTTGAAACGCTTTATATGTAGTTGGTTGTAGAATTTTTAAAAGAATGTTGTGATTAGTTTGTATGACTGAAAGGCAAATTACATTTATCGAGTATTGTTTGTACATTTAGAAAAAAATTAAGTTTTATTGGAAAACGTAATATTTGTGGTTGAAAATATTTTAGATACGAAAAACATTCATGCTGTACTTATAGTGACAAAACTGTATCTACAGTTTTCAATTCTTCAACAAACTCATTATCAAAATCTACTGCATCCAAATGGAGATGTAAGGAATCGAAATCCAAAGCTTCAATTATTTTTATTACATCTAACTGAAATGATGAATAAATTATTGAAATCTTTAAAATTCGTACTAGAGATAAAAGAAAAATGTGCATTTTATTGAAAATACTAACTGAATCAATTTTTATGATAAGCGTTTATTTAAAAGATCCAAAGAAATATTTATAATATTATTTGGAAGACGATGTATTATATACAACATAATAAACGATCGGTGAAAAACCTTGCGGAAACAAATAAATGTAGTTGCAAGCAAATAAAACCAAAAATTAAATTTAAATATAACGGTTAAAATTTGAAAAACATTTAAATGAAAATTCAATTTCAAACAACTATCGAAATCTTAGCTTATACACACATACATACATAATTTGGGATTACAACCCTTCAGTCAAGATTAAGGCCTAGCTTCTCACACCACTCATGTTGTGTGCCCTAATTTTATAGTTGAGTGGCGGGATCTACAGTTTAACGTCGACTTCGAACGACAGATTTTGAGAAACTTTTTCATGGCAGATTTATTTACTCTCAGAGTTTTTTGTCAGAAATCTGCTGAGAGGAAGTCGCCGAAGAAATATTTTTTTTATATTTTATTTTTATGTCTGGACTGGGGCTCGAACCCGAACGTCTAATAAGCGAACGCACTACCTACTAGACTACGGCGAATATCTAAGCTTATGGAAACAGAAAACAAGTAAGATTAGCATTTGTTGAAAATATAAATTATGTAAGAAAAAATTTTACAATGTTATTCCTATTGATGAAAAAATTGGAACTTGGACAACCCTGACAACTTTCAAGGTAATTCGAAAGCCAAAGACTAAGTGCATCAAATTATTATTGACCGAGATTTTAGGAGCGGTTCATTAATAACATGGGTTACTTTCAGCTAAGATATCGTCCTTTAATTTGCTTTAAAATTAAAAAATAAATAATAAGAAAAACTTTGAAAGTGATTAGAAGATTAGATGTTGGTGAACATCAATCTCAAATTAGTTCAACAATAAGAACAATTCTTAAAAATAAAGAAAAAATACTGTCAGCAGCAACTGCAACTCCGTCGAGCTCTGCATCTAGAATTACCCGTTTTAGAAATAACGTTATAGAGGAAATGGAAAACTATCTACATGTGTTGACGACGAAATTGAACGCAATGTGCCATTAATCCAATCTATCATAATAGAAAAAGGTAGAAGAATTTTTAATTACATTCAGGCTGAGGCAAGTGAAACCTACTTTGCTAGTGAAGGATGGTTTAATAGATTTAAACATCGAAAAAAACTTTACAAATTAAAGATTACAGAAAAAGCAGCAGGTTTTTAATGTTAATGATTTCGAAAAAGAATGCCAAAACGAACATTTCTATACAGCGAAGAGAGTACCAGGATTTAAAACCGCAAAAGATCGTTTAACACTTATACTGGATGGTAACGTAAGCGGAGATTTCAAATTAAAACCACACTAGCTTGTACTCCAAAAACCCAAGAGCAATGAAAGGCATATCTAAATCAACTGTGCCTTTAATTTGAGAGTTTAATAAAAACTCGCGGATAACTGAAAATTTTCCAAGATTGGTTCTCTGAACATTCCTGTTTCTGTTAAACAGTACTGAAAATTAAAAACTTGTACAAAGAGCACTACCATTAATTGATAATGGTCCAAGCCACCTAACAAATTTATCAGACTCAACAGCATCCATTCCAGACGAATTGTTTTTTTTTTTGTCGCGAACACAACTACTCCTTTTGTTGACGATCGATACTTCCCGTCGCTGGTGACATAAACAGGATTACTTAAATGATGACAATGGTTAACAGAGGTCGCTGTGGTTTTAGAATAAGATCAATTGTGTATAAACATTTCAATGTAAGCCTTTAATGTGTATAATTTTTACTTTTTTTTTATTCGGTCTGTAACAACTAAAAGGATACGTTTGATTAACAAAAGTAATTTTCTTTAAATATTAATGAGTGAATCTCTTCTTTTAAATTTAAAATGTAAACATTATATGTTTTAAATAGTGTTGGAAAAAAATAGAATACCTTTTTTAATGTGTAAAATAAATATGAACATTTAGAATTTCGTGTAAAAATTAAATTAAATTATATGCAACAAAATACATAAACAAAAAGGAAAGTCGGGGTTGTCATAGAAACCATGTCGGTTTTCTTGATTATCGTTTTTGAAAACCAATGTTGGTTTCATTTGTCGTTAATTTCGAACGTAAATTAAAACCAATGTTCGAATCAAAAATAAAAATTTAAAAATTTTTTTGTTACAAATTGAAATTATTTATGTTAAGAAATAAATACAATGTCAACAGCAATAGTGATGTTGCTGTTATTAGGAGAAAAGCGATCAGAAAGAGTGTGGAGAAGAATCCTGAGAGATTATAGCAATCCACTGGAGCTGCCAGAGGCAATGTAAGAAGTTTTTTAATCAGAAGGAAGTTTCTTGTACTCATATATTTAACTATATTTTACAGATTTGTTTCTAATTATCGCTTAAACAAAGAAGCATTTCGTATAGTACTTAATGCTATTAAAGAACATTTGTCGCGATCTAAAATTCTTCCAATTTTACAACTTGCTGCTACGTTTCGCTTTTTAGCAGAAGGGTCAAAACAAAGATCAGTCGGGAACTATTTATGTGTAAGCCTTGGTAGAAGTACAGTATCTGAAATTTTGACTGATGTAATCAAAGTCATGGAGTGGTACATTTGCCGACAGTGGGTCCAGCTGAAAATGAATGTAAATGAAAAACGTAGGTCAAGAGACTATTTCTCCAAAAAATATAAAATTCCTTCCTTTTGCCATCCAATGATGTAGAAGAGGAAAGTGTTCCATTACCACTGCCAACGTCTCAACAAAGTGAAGCTCAGGGAATCAGGGATGAAATAGCAAGTAATTTATAGGAAAATCAAAAAAATGTTAGTAAAAATTAGGATATCCTTTATCCTATATCAAAAATGTTCTATCTGCAGTATATTTGTTCTGTGGATAAACCATTTTGGATATAGGATGACGATATATTTTTTATTAATAATAACAACAACTAAAACAACCAAAATTCAGTCTTTTTTAAGTTTTTTTTTATTAAAACTGACGACTGTGAGCTGGTTGGTTTATTTCCAATAAGAAAACCGATAACCTTGGTTTCTGTGACACCAAAAACCGATATTAATTCCAATTCGAACATAAAAACGATAATATCGGTTTTCATGACACCATAGCATTTTTTCTCGTCGTTTTTAAAACCAATTCCGACAAGGTTGGTTGGTTTCTATGACAACCCCGAGTGTTTTTATTCTTTATTTCGGAAGAATATTTTTTTGATAATTAGCCCTTTTTGCAAGAAAACCTGAGCCCAATTTTGGTCCTAAAAAGTCGTTACAACCACCCATCAACAAAAATACAGTCGAACAACTACCTTAATCCAACCAACCGTTATGTCTAATTTTAAGGCTTATTACTTTCGGAGAATATTTAACAGACGTTTGAAAAGAAGAATGAGAAAAGAAGCAATCAAGAAGGAATTAAGTGAGCAAGAAGAAAACAAAAATACTGATAGTAGTGATTTCGAAGAAAAGCCGAAAAAATTTCGATGACGTTTGTAAAAAGGAGTTTGAAATTATGGACCAATATTTTGAAAATGAGCCAAATTCAAAAGTAAGGCTTGGTATGATTTGAGATGCCAACGATACATCGATGTTTTTTAAACATCATGCTCATAAACATCGATGTTTTTATGGTCAATGTACCGGCAATACATTGGCGTTGAAATTGAAAAACTTCTAAAACGTTCATCATAAAAAGCATAGGGCCTGTGTTTATTTACCTTGTTTACACTAGTTGTTATTGAGGAAATTATCGATATCAAATTAATGAACGATTTTCTGTGTACATAATTCAATAATTTTTGCTAAAAAAAAACGTAGTTTTTATTTTAAGCAACATTTTTGTAGTGAATGTGAATTCATAAAAAATTTAAGATACACTAAAAATATGTTATAGTAGAAGATAAAAACTTTTTACTTCAGCTTTTTATAAGAGCTTAAAATTTTACAGAAACTATTGTTTAGAAGTAGATTTTAAATTTTTTGTTAAATTAAATTGCATCATATATTTTATGTTGCGCTAAAGTATTGTTTTCAGAGTTTTAGATATGTTAAAATGCTTTAAGTTTTATATTTAATTATTTAACAATAGGAAAATAAAACATCAGAGAAATCAATGTTTTATAACATCGCTCATAAGGAATATTCTTCTAAAGCAGCGCTATCCTCTTTTTTAAGAAATCGGTTAACTTTTACCACTTACGTCTTATCCTATATTTATCATCATCTACAAACTCATCATCTAAACTCTGTTTGAGATTCTATTAATTCTTTTATGATAGACAGTATGGTTTCGGTGTACAAGTTGCTATTTGTTGGAAGTCAATCTTCTTTGTAATTCGTCCCCTATGCGAGCTGTTGGCAGGTCTGTAATATCATTTTATTGTTTTTAGCAATTCCGCCGCTTGGTACCGTCAACTTTATTCACGATTTTTTATTTAAACCTAAATGTCTAACTACAATATGATAATCTTACGGTGAAAATTTAGCGAAAAGTTAATCGGAAACGTAGGAAATTTTTTAAAATTTTTAAGTGGCTATTTGTACTTTTTTAATTCAATTGCTAGACGCAGTAGAATTAATATAAAAATATAAAAAACAAATTATTTCTTACATCCGTTGCAGCTTGTGCAACACATTGTTTACTTTTTTACTGTGCTCTTATGTATACATACATATAAACGGCAGCCATTACAACTTGCTGTTTGTTATTATTGTCTACACATAAACAACCAAGTAAATTGCAATAAGTTTCAATATGAATTTAAATTTTTTTTGCCGAAACTTAACGAAAATTTCACTTAACATGTTTGGTGTGGCAAAGTTGAACGCAAATGGATTAGCAAATTATAGTTAGGCCTCAAAGAACCTTGTATAAAGTTGACTGTGCAGTGTTGTAAATTAAATTGTGCTGCTGTTTAAAAAATGAAGGATATATTTCAACCTATAGATATGTATATTGATACATATATGTATATGATATATATGTATATTGCACTGGCGCTTAATATACAAACTAAAACATTTTAAATCGTTAACTAATCGACAACTTATAATTAAACAAGGCGATTTGTCAAGTTCTTTTTAACCGATTAACATTGGATTTTCGTAAGGATTTAATTTTTGCCTTTAATAAAATAAGATACAAAAAATTAATGAGTTTTATGGAATTTAGAAAGTTTTTGAACTACTTTATTTAGATAAACTTCATTAAATTGATATCAGTTTCTAGCTAAGCCCCGTATAGTCATAAGGATTAGTAGTGCTCTTTTAAAATTTGCATATATGAGTGGAAGGTTACAGTAGTAGTCATACAAATTCAAAAATTTATTACTAAAAATTTCTAACTTTCTGAAAAATCGGTAATGTCTAAATTAACCCATATTAAGTGGTAGCGCCATAGTCTAGTAAGTAGTTATGTTGTTTAAACTCTAACAAAACGGAATATGAAAAAGGTATTTCTTCTGCGACTTCAGCAGATTTTTAGCAAAAACACTTACAGTATATAAAATTGCCACGAAAAGTTTCTCAAGAATCTGCCGGTCAGAATCGACTTAGAACTATAGGTCCCTCTACTCATGTATAAAATTACCACACGTAACGTAAGTGATCTGAGAAGCTAGGTCGTAATCCTGACTGAAAGGTTGTAATGACCAATTATGTGTGTAAATGGTTTCAAAAGGCAACAACCCATGAATTGGAATAAGTGGTAATCTGAACATGAGTTAAAACTATATTCTGCTATTAATATTTAGAGCATGCTGCAAAGCAGCAATGGTGGGTAAATAAGTCCGAGAAACAACCCTTTCCAACAGAGATCTGTTAGTTTGCTCTTGATAAAATTGAATAAACTGCATCATTTCTGGTCAACAATTGATAACAGACTATCGAGTAAATTCAGGAGAGAATGGAAAAAGTGAATGTCGTGCAAAAATGTAAAAAAGTGGAGAATTAGGCTACGAATTACTTATTTATCTACCTAATTTTCACACCGCGTACTTATTTCTTGTTTTCTATGTAAAAAAATAACTCGGTTGAAAGATTTGACTCTAAGAATAAAATCATATTACAAATAAATACTTATTTTGAAGATTTGGTCAAATTGGGCCTTTACAAAAGGACACAAAATTGTAAAAACCTTGAACAAAGTCTAGAATTCGAAAACCTATATATAGATTAAGTTAGGTAACGGATCTTCTCGTAAAAAAAAGTCCCACTTAGGACAACATTTTGGCCAATTGGGTTAAGCCATTCCCTAGAGAAAACCATTCCGGGTCCAAAATAAATCTTGCTATTTCAGCGATGTCATAAAATATCAGATCAGAAACCTCCGTCTCATTATAAGAGTAGGGTATCGACATATAAGGTGAAAGACAGTTTCTTCCTCCTCCTCAGACCCACAGCTCTTGCAGAAGTAATTACTCCGAATGACCTGTCTTTGGGAATACCTACCAAAGAGAATTTTTAACATTCATAAGAATCCACATGATCTGCTTCAGTGCCTATAGCTACACACTTTCCATCTATAGGAGTGGTGAATTCCTGAAGAATATAGTGAATACAAATTTTGACTAAGGCTGCGATACTTGAATTGCGATGGCATACTTGAAAATATTATATTATACATATATTTTACTATGTAAGCACTCTAAACATTGCTCTTTGCTTGTAAGCGATTCGATTATGGATAATAACGCAGCTTTTTGGTGGAAAAATCAATTACATGATCTTAAGTCAGGTTAGACTTGTTTTGATGTCTGGCCTGGGGCTCGAACCCAGGCTTTATTATTATTATTATCTTTATTAGTATTTCTTGAATACTTTGAAATATCACAATAATATAAAAATATAGAATTTTACACAAAAAATATTTCTCTAATTTACATCATTTTTAACAAAATTTACACATTGTCTTTTAAATTCATGATCATTCAGTTCATTTTTAATATTATTTGATAGGGAGTTATATAGTTTTAGTCTTTTGTAAAAGAGTGATAGTTGCATTGCCGTCGTGTTAACCTGTTGCAATCTGAAGTCTTTCGCATTCCTCAATCTATAGGGTTGAACATCTCCAACATATCTTATTTGTTCGCGTAAGTATTCTGGCGCCTTTCCTCGTTTAAGTTTTCGAATAAATATAAGTGTGTTTAATTTTAACCTTTGCTTTATGCTCAACCACTTTAGTATATTTAACACTAGCTGTACCCTGCGCGCGTTGTTGCGCCAACAACTAAAATAATTTTTGAAGGAAAGACATTACACAAATATCCAATTAATTTTGAATCATTTTATTGATTTCGTTTCCCGTTGCCTAGATGATTCAGACGAACGGGCCTGAGTAGTACGCATTCGATCAGTTTCTAATCTCACTTCTCGTTGTTCAAGTAATTCATGCGAACGGGTCTCAGCGGCATGTACTCGAAGATGTTCCAGTTTCAATGCTCATTGCTCGTGTTGCCTTTTTTTGGTTATTTCTAACCAAAATTGGTTATTTTTTTGATCAATGTGTAGATGTGTAGGTTTTTTTGGTTTTGGTTATTTTTCTTTCTTATAAGAAAAACTATTTTTTGTTTCTTTTTTTTATTAATTATAATTTAAACTTGAAAAAAAAATAAAACAAAAGTTTATGAATTTAATTTTGGTTATATTTTTTCTTATTTGGTGATTTTTTTCACAAATGTTGTTTACAAAATTTTTTTCTTTCCCTTCTATCTTTCCCCCCGCGTCATTCTTTACACTTTATTTTCTTTGGTTTTATACATCAAGAATCACAGAGAGCATACTTGTAGGGGTAACTACTATGCGTATGAGTAATATATTTCAAATGCAATTAAATATTAAGTATGTAGTATGTAGTATACGTGGGCATGGCACCTCGCTCACTTGGAATATCAACATAAAAAGTAGCCTATAACTCCTTCCAGACATACAGGAAGATACTGTGAAAATTTCAAGAAAATCGGTTCAGCCGTTTAATCGTCTATAAACTTCAAACATACAAACATACAATCAAACACACATTCATTTTTATATATAAGATGAGTCGAACAGACGTGTATCTGGTACATTTCAATATTGTTCTCATTGCCTTGTTTTGTAACTTCTGTAGCCTTTCGATTTGCGATTCATTACAGCATGTGTAGAGGATTGTTGACCCAAACTCAAAATGTTGTTTTATTGTTGTATTGTATATAATATTAATTGCCGTTAGTGTAGAGATATTCTTTCGGATTCTTTTGAAAAATCCTATCTTCTTGCCAATTTTTTTGCAGATGTACTGTATGTGCTCTTTAAATTTAAGTTCTTTATCTATTATAAATCCCAGGTACTTAATTTCATTAACTTTTTCTAAAGTTTTCCCATTTATTTTAAATTCTGTTTCACTAGTCACGTTAATTTCTATGATTTTTGTTTTGATTTCATTTAATTTTAATTTATTCATTTTCAACCAAACATTAATGTTATTCATATCATTCGTCAATTTGTATATCAGTGTGTCATCCGTATACAAAGTAATTTTGCTTCCAGTTAAAATATGGGGCATATCATTTATATAAATGCTAAATAGTAAAGCACCCAGAATTGATCCCTGTGGAACACAGTATTCATTTTCAATAGGCTGCGATCTTACTCCGTTTATACTCGTTATTTCATTTCTATTGCTCAAGTATGATTTAAACCATTCGAGCTCAGTACCATGCACTCCATATAAATACAATTTTTCAATTCGATTGTCTCAAACGCTCTCTTAAAATCTAAAAATATTGCCATTATTTTCTTACTTTTTCCTATTTTCTTCCATCGATTAATTACAAAGTTGACTGCCGTTTCACATGAAAACCCTTTTCTATATCCAGATTGGAACTTCGAAAGAAGGGAATATTTTTCAAGATAATCTTCTATTTGTTCCTTCACAACTTTCTCCAAAATTTTTTCACATGTTTTTAAGGAGTTAATCGGTCGAAATTCTTCACATTTAATGGTTAGATTTCAAAAGTCGATTTTTAAAACTATGTATACAAAATAAGTTCCAGTATTTTAAAAAAGATCAAGAGGCACATTTTACGCTCTTTAAAACTTGCCGAAACGTTATCGCGTCGATGCCCAATAGAGTGGGCAAAACAACAACAAATAACACCGGATAAAGTGACAATTGACTTGAATAACTTTGCTGTTTATTGCACTTTCTACTTTCCCTCTATAATCTTGCGTTTTTCGTAATAATTTTATATTTATGTCTCATTATAGTTAGAATCTTTAAATTTTGTTCACCTTTAGCCTCAATTATAATTTAGATATTTTAAAAATTGGAGTCGACCCTATTTTTATGGTCATATGAGTATAAAAGGATATTTTATTGACATCAATCTAAACATACATACATATATTGTAAGATATTCAGATAAAAAGTTAAAAAAGCTCTTAATCCACTGATATTCTCTGGCTCTTAACACTAATACATAGTGAAAAAAGTGGGTTTTTTTCCAATATTTTTTAGAAAAAAGTACGCATATGTACATACATTCACGTGTGTACATATTCATATGTACGTATGTACATACTTATTAAAACGTTGATTATATTTTACGTTAGTAACAAGAAACAAAACATCGTACATACATATATAGTATGTACCTAAAAGGAAAGAAAGCAGCAAAAGCTAAAATATCGTTCCACCTACTACTTGTGAACTTAAATGGTGCCAGTAAAGTATACTGTACTAAAAAAAATTTACCTAACAAAGGCATTTGATATATACTATGCATATACATTTTTTATTGATCATTTTATGGATCTTGAGAAACACAAGTATGTAAAAATATATACATACGTGTGTAGAGTAGCTGTATAATAGTAAACACTAGCAAAAACCAATCACCGATCTAATATAAATATTGGTACAATAGTATGTATGCGCATAAATAATAGGTGTTGTTTATTCTCAGTATAGAGCAAATCAAGAGTAACAGAAAGTAAATCCAAGTCTATACTTCTCTTAAACTTTGTTTAAATAAGAGATCGTTGTATAATTTTTTTCTCTTTTATATGCGTATTGTTTTGTATGATTGAGAGAACTTTTATGGACGTGCCTGGGGCTTAACTTACCTGATAACGTGTGGTATTCGTATTCGGCATTGTGCTTCCATCTAGAGAACACATAAGGCAAACGCTATCGCATCAACTTCCATATTTTGTCACACATTTACAACCCACGACGATTGTTTTGTACATTTTTGGAACAACTGTATTACAACTTTTGAGTGAACAACAGATAATACAAGGAAATTAAAGCAAAAAATAATAAATAAATACATTTTGAGTAATTTGAATTAAACTTTGAACGGATTGCCATCCCATATAAATTAACTTAATGATACGAAAAAATGCAACTCTACGTAGTAATTAAAGACATTTTACAACACTGAACCATTTTGACAGAGTTCAATACATTGACGTTATCCCATACGGTTTCAGTTGTCAATTTAGCCGTGTTATGGTGCAAAAGTAAAATTTTCGTATGGAGAAATATAATTATAAAATAAAAAATATGGAAATAATTATTTGAACGTGGTTTGAAGCGATAAAAATTAAAATATGTTATTATTACTTTTGTACTTCGCGTTAAATTAAAAAAATTGTAACAGCTGCTCTGTAATTGCGTTCGTAAAGTGTTGTGATATCAGTGGGTTATAATGCATATGTATGTGTGTGCATGTGTTATGTGTTTATTTTTGGATGAATAAAATATTGTACATCTCTAACCAGGCAATAGTTGAAATATTGTGTAAATATTTTAATTTAAATGATATGCTTTATAAAATAATTTGGTTACATTATTTATGAACTTTATGTAAATAATAAATTCTAAATATATTGTATTGTGAATAAAATTCATAAATTGAATATAATTAACTAGTAAATACATTAACGGCATCGAAGTGGATAATTTCTATCTAAGAATGGACCCTTCTCGTGGAGATTCGCGATATAACCTAAATTACTCTATGAGTAGTATTGGATTAACCCTAGCCGATCAGGCTGAGATGTATGGAAATCCAGCGGCTGTAGCAGCATTGGGAGGTAGGCCTCCAAGCGCTGGCCTCTTGCAGAGCATGAGTACAGGTGGTGGCAGTACAGTTGGCGGACTTCTTCCTCGCTCGGCAGGAAATCTCATGCCAAATACACAATGTCAATCGCTTAACAATAATGTTAGTGGACACAGCAGTAGCCAGCAAAGAGGATTAAAAAGAACTGGTTCGGACTGCTACGATGACACACATCACCGCATCGGTGGTGGAGGTATTAACTCGTTGCAAGGACTTGATAACTGCGGAAGCTCCTCTAACGTTCAACATAACAGTCAGCAACAAGCCCAATCGAGCAGTGGAGGGGTTCAGGACATTGTTGAAGATAATTATAACAATATGCAAGGGAAAAAGTCTCCTCCTGCGAATGGAAAAAAAACAAAAGGTCGTGTCAAAATAAAAATGGAATATATAGACAACAAATTGAGAAGATATACAACTTTTTCGAAGCGAAAGACCGGCATCATGAAAAAGGTAAATCGAATTGAAATCATAATTATTTTCAGCAGTATGCACGTGCGTTCTTTTTGCATTACCGTTCAAAATTATTGAAGAAATGCTTCATTTTAGAGAGTATTACTTTGCTATTAAACAATAAAACGATCGGAATAAATTGCCTCTTCGTTTTTGCACAAAGGCATTGTTGTCGTACATGTTAGTTTTAATAAAGGACACTGTCTCCCCAGTAAATAATCGCCAACACATATAACTTTCGTCGAAATTGTTGCTTACTGCCTCTATTTATTGGTATTTAGATTATTCGAATAGAATTATAGTTCCCTGCATTTATAAAACACAGTTAATTGTCGAAGGTAGAAGTTTATCTCTAAAATACACATGTGACGTTACGTTTTTGTAAATGTTTTTCAATGCGTGGGTATTAAAGTGCATTTACTAATAACAATAGCCAAACAAGAACCAATTGCAGCTCCAATAACAGTAGCCATTGTCAATGAATATGATGATATGTATTTTCGTGAGAGACTTTTAGCTCGCTGTAAAATTTCTATATTTGTACGACAATAATATCTAAACATTTAAAATATGCATGTGTCGGATTCTTTTAAACAATGGGTGACTACAGATTCTTGAGTATTTTTGGTAATGCTTCACAAATAATACGTGCACACTTTTTAAGGTTTTTTATGCATACTTGTTCGGCAGCAAGTAAACGCTTTATATTAGAATACGATTTTCTATCATCAATTTTGCATTTAATTGCAATGCTAAAGAGTACGATTGTCACAGTCAACGTTTTTACGTAAAACTTAGTGTTAGCATACATATGTATGTATATATTTTATTTCATTATTTAGCATATCAAACTTATGGAGTGTTTTTATAATCTCAAACGCTCTTCCGAAATCCGGAAATATTTGCCAAAAATATATCACGTGTATGGAATTTTATTACATACTTAATTACAGTACCAACTAGATAATCGAAGCATATCATTTTTCGGACACAGTTAAAATCCACACATTGCTCCGAACTGGACAATATTATTTTTTTTGCTCTATATAACAATGACAATAAAATCAGGAATGATTTGAATGATGAATGTAATAAGTCATATAGAAAGTTTATGTGGTCCTGAAATGGTCTCAAACAGATTTTTTAGTTGTTGACCTATTTTTTTTTCTTAAAGGAAAATAAAATTTATAAAATATGTTTAATTGGTAGTAGATATTCTAAAGTAATCCATATCAATTTCACCAGCTGGTTTTAAATTTATTTTTTTATTTTTTCGTTAGAACAATATATAAATGAGTGCAGGACTTAACTATTTAAAAATAAAAAATTGAGAGCATTTATTATACCTAGAACTGGCATATCTTTATTAACTGAGTGGTATTTATTTATAATTCTTTATTAATTCATACATATATACATCATTACGATACAATTTCAATTTTTAATTTTTTTTTAATAAAATAAACTATATTCCCCTTAGTATTGCATAGCTCATTCCAATTTCGCATTATTTGCCAATATTTGTTTAATAGGTTGGTATGGTCAAAACATTTTCAACTGAAACCACATTTTAACTAAACGCTTTTTTATTTAATTTTTTATTAAATTCAGAAACTTTTCTACTAAAAAAAGAAAAATAATTCTCCATTCACTTAAAACAATAAAAAAAGAATAGTTTTAATCAAACCAGTTGGTATTCAAATCTTCAAAACATTTGCAACTCTTAAATAATCTTAAATACATAATATTAAATATTCAATATTTTGTAGCATATCCTTCATTTTTTATTACTTCCGAACATCTTCTGGAATTGCATTCAACTGCTTTTCCAATTCGTTGAGTTCTTCATTTCGGTATACTTTATTTCCGTTATTACGTTTAGCAACCATTCATTTGTTCACAATCGGGATGTTCCTCCAACTAAGTTTTAACAACCCTAGCTGTGTTTGTTTCCCAGTCAGCATACGGAAGCTTAACTGAGTTTAGGAGGTCTCTGTAGAATGTAGTTGTCATTGCATAAGTAATGATGTGAATTGGATCTATCCCATGGTATTTCCCCTCAAAGCTTCTAATATTTCATTAATTTTATTATAGCGGTACACGCCCACTCATTTATAATTTAATTTTTCGAGCTACTTTGGCAAAAATTTATATACTCTGTGAACTAGCAGTAATCCGATAACTCTGGCCTAAAAACAATGAAATTTTGGTTTAGTTTGTGAAGTCAATAAATTTATCAAAATATATAAAACTTATTTTATATAGAATTAAATATTATAAAATGATATTCCAGAATATGTAACTCTAAAGGCTTTGTCACTATTATTTTAAAAAATATGGAACTTTGAATATTGGTATATCAAACAAAAGTGTGCAAAAATAATATTATCTAGGGTAGTATATATGAATTCTGATTGTTATATATTATATTATATTCTTAATATTTTCTTAAATTCCAAATTCCTTTTTGCTCATACTAAATTTCCTTCTTTAAATAGATTAGTTAATTATTATATTAATGTGATGAGACTTAAAACTATCAGTTGCTTCTTATTATCCAAATTTCATTTTGTAAATATATGATAAGTGAAAAAATGTCAATCAATGTGAGTAAATTTAAAATTTGCAACAAGCCCAGCTTAGTATTAAACGTATTTAGGCATCTTGAAGTTTCACCCAAAATAATATTACTTTAACTCAGAGAGCAGATAACAGTTTTAAAATTAATTTGATCTTTGGTTCTGAATACAAGTGTTGTCTTAGTATGAATTTCTCTGTTCGATATCTACATACTAAGTAGGAGGAAATAAAATAAAATATAAAATAAAAATATAGAACGCCTGAATACTATCAATTAATTTTTTTTAACAAACAAACCTTTTAAAGCACCATACTTTCTTAGTGTTCGCAAGGAAAAATTACTCAACGCAATTAGCACAGTGGCTCACAGACAAATATCGGTTTTAAAAATTAAATAAGGCCTTCCTAAAAGTCTTTTTAAGACTTTCTTTTTTTAAAGAAAAATTTGTTTAAATAAACGAATGAATGTTAAAAAAATTAATGTTAAAGAACATATTTGATTGTTTATATAATTTTTTTATTTTCAATTATTGGAAGCCCAGTAATGATACGGCAGCCTGTAGAACGTCACCTAAAAGTCTAGTAGCCTTGATTTGAAAATTTTGTTACTGGCTATAGCTTGAAATAGGATATTTTGAAAAGGCCAAAATTGGAAAATGGAGGCATTTTGCCTCCACAATGTTTAATAAAATTTGTTTGGCTAAAACTACTATTGTCTCAAGGTCTAAAAAATGAAATAAAAATAGGAAAAGAAAATGTCTACCTTAATTCTATGGATCAATAGTAATTAAGACTATGAAAATTAGGAAGTATGTTAACCCCTTAAGTTCATATAATTTCGAAACTAAAATATATAAAAAAAAAAAAAATTATAAAAAATATTAAAAAAAATTTTAATAAAAGGAAATTTATAGAACGTGTTCAAAAATTAATCAAATAAATTTTCTACATTTACTTTTCACGCAATCATTTTATATGGCCGCAGTTGTTTAAAATGTTGGTCATTTTTCTATTTTTTGTTTTGTTTAATTCTAGCAGCTATTTAGAATAAACTTGTTGAAAGTATCGTTAGTATTCATAGAAAACAAGAAATTGCCCTAAGCTGTTAAGCGTTGTCCTCGGATTATAGAGAAGTAATAATAAAACTCTACCTGAGCACAAAACTCAGTTCAGTTTCAGTGTTCGAAAAAATACTCTAAAGTACGCAACGTTTATATACTGTACTGAATGGCGTGGGTAAAGAACACAAACACATTCACTACAACGAAAGCAAAACTCCTCGTTTCTATTTTAATGTTTGTGAACATGTACGCAGAGTAATGTAATGTTTGTGAACATAACGTACTGAACAGAGTTCACAAACACTATTTCTTAGTGTTGCACTTAAAAAAGTTCACTAAAACCCAATTTTTTTCGTTGTGTACTGATCTTTTTAGCGTACTTTGTACACAAACAGTAAAAAATAGTGTACAGAATTTTTTCGAACATTGCTGGTTATCCCGGTATCCAAATGAGCAAAAACCCATTTGTAAGCCAAATAAACTACAAAAACTGGCTCTGGTTCCTAAAGCAATACGAAATAGTTAACCAAAGCTTTTATAATACTGTAATTTTTTTGGACGAAAGCAAGTTCCAAACACGTGGGCGCAATTAAATTCAGTGGTGGAACGCTCGAATGAAATACGCCAAAATGGAATTCTTGACATAAAACAGATTTGAAAGTAGAAGACTTAAAAAATGCAAGTTTAAAGCAACAGAATATATTACTGAGCGTTACTAAAAACCTAGTATCATCGATGTGAAACCGCCTATACGTTTTCAAATATGTATTAAGAATTGAAAAATTAACTGATGGTTTTAAAACGTAAAATTACTATTTCTATAAATTTCTCATGCAACGAAACCAAAATCGTAAATGTTGTGTGGCTCGTGATACCAACCACATACCGTACTAGTTTAGAATCTTCAATAATTGACCAAAACAATTTCGGATAGTGGTTTTGGCGGAAAATTTTATTAATATAGCTAGTAATGCTGACGAATTTATTTTCCCGCATTGTACAGCTTTGCTTTTGAAGTTTTTAATTACATTACATATTTTAACAGTACTAGTAGTAGTGGCTGTATTTCAGACATTATCAGAGCTTTTGCCAGAGACAGGCTGGGATGGGTTGCAAAATTACATACATATTTTTTGAAATTCCTTTTTTCAAGCTATCAGAATTGAAATTTGTATACAAATATAAAAACATAAAACATATAAGAAAATAAGTTTAAATTTACCTTAATTCCGTGATGGCCATTTCACCTTTTTTCGCTTTAGTACTTTGTTTGGCCACCAGCCTGTTAAGTATGATTTAAAATGCATCAATATATTTCAATGGTGGAGTAGAGAAAAACTATAGTATTTATTTAATATATTTATATTTAAATGAGGATTATTGATAATTATACGCCGACAAGTTAAAGGAAAAATATGTATTATAAATTATGCAGATTATATTCCAAGCACACTGAAAAACTCACGAGAGAAACCTTCAGGATTGATTTTTCCAACTACCGGACGTTAATCCAATTACTCATCTTTAGTCCATATAATAAGAAAAATATTTTCTAATAGATATCTGCCTTTAAAATTTTATTGTATTTTGTTTCTTCTTTTAAATTATTATTATTATTATTATTATCTTTATTAGTATTTCTTGAATACTTTGAAATATCGCAATAATATAAAAAATATAGAATTTAACACAAAAAAATATTTCTCTAATTTACATCATTCTTAACAAAATTTACACATTGTCTTTTAAATTCATAATCATTCATTTCATTTTTAATATTATTTGACAGAGAGTTATATAGTTTTAGTCCTTTGTAAAAGAGTGATAGTTGCATTGCCGTCGTATTAACCTGTTGCAATCTGAAGTCTTCCGCATTCCTCAATCTATAGGGTTGAACATCTCCAACATATCTTATTTGTTCGCATAAGTATTCTGGCGCCTTTCCTCGCTTAAGTTTTCGAATAAATATAAGCGTGTTTAATTTTAACCTTTGTTTTATGCTCAACCATTTTAGTATATTCAACATGAGTCTAACAGACGTGTATCTGGTACATTTCAATATTGTTCTCATTGCCTTGTTTTGTAACTTTTGTAGTCTTTCGATTTGCGATTCATTACAGCATGTGTAGATAATTGTTGACCCAAACTCAAAATGTGGTTTTGTTGTTGTATTATATATATTAATTGCAGTTAGTGTAGAGATATTCTTTCACTATTTTCTTACCAATTTTTTTACAGATGTACTGTATATGCTCTTTAAATTTAAGTTCTTTATCTATTATAAATCCCAGGTACTTAATTTCATTAACTTTTTCTATAGTTTTCTCATTTATTTTAAACAGTTATTCGATTTCAATAATAAAAATACCGAAATAAATAATACATTCTAATAAGAAAATTTTAAAATATTTCTTCCTCTACGGTACGTATGTAATGTTTAATTAAAAAATTCCGGATGATTCACTCTAAAATTTAAAAAATTTAGTAAACATAACAAAAATGCAGTAGGGGAATTTCAAAATGTCTTCAGAAAGTGAGCTCATGTTGTGATGGTGTCATCATTTTTATTTCGATTATTTTCTTTGTTTTGTAATTATAAATTTATACAATATATTCATTTTTATATCTCACCTCATTTTGAAAAATGCTTTACAATGATTTGTAGATGGGGCATATTGTCCCGTTGTTTGTGCTTTCCGAATTTTACAACGGCTGGGCTTAAAGTTTTTTATTCTAAATTTTCTTAAAAATTTGTTCTGAAAGTAATAAAAATATGACAATTTTAATTAATAAAATAAAATCTAAATAATTTGCAATTATCAACTGCGACTTACTTTCTGCAGATTTTAAGTCCTTTTTAGAACATTAATAAAATTGATAATATTATATAATTAAAAGGAAAATTAAAGAGTTACAAATAGTAAAGAGCTTTGATATAATTCGATTATATAAGATGAAAGTAATTTTACTTTCGGCTTTACAATTTTTTAGTGGATAATATTAATGAATTTGGAAAATGTTTGCTCTTTTGCCTAAGAAGAAATGTAACTTTTTTATTATTTATTAAAAGATTTTCGAATGCAGATTTTAGCTTAATTAATTCGACGAAGTAGTGTCCAAAATCACTAACCTTTTCATACACTGAGTTCTTCTATCTTTGCTTATAGTTTATTTGAAAAGAATCTAAAATTTAGTTTACGCTGAAAACTTTTCTCTGCTAATCTAACTGACGAATTCCACATCTATGTTTAAATTATTGGCACTAAAGTCTTGCCCACTTTCATTGGAAGAATGTAGGTGTTTTCGTATTCCAAAGCAGTAAAGCTGATTAAAGAATGGATTTTACCGGGGAATATGGTGGTTATCTATGTAAGTGGATAATTATTCTATTTTGAAGGAACTGATTAGTGGATACGTGGGATAATGAGGCTGTATATGAGCTGGCAGGAGAAAAAGCGGTGAAGGGGAGGAATCTGATGGTTCGGTCGGGCTGATCGATCGACGGAGGGTGGACGCTTATAACAGATATTGCAGAATATTGTTTTACATTTCCGTTGTATGTAATACGAGTTGTTCTTATTTCATATCTCACAAATGGTAGATTTTCCAAAGTTACGTATTTTACTTTGTGTTTAATACTTTTTCTAAAGTTTTAAAATTTTTCCATTTAGCTTTAATGATTAAAAGCTTTTGCTTATCCTTAAGAAGTTCTGTTGCACACGTAAAACGAAAGTACGGAAGATCTGTGCTTGGCTAAAGACTGTCGAATACTGAATTATTTTCTTTTTAATTTTTGTGTGATTATCCAAATTAGAGCCATTGAACTTTCCCCTCTATATCTATAGTTCATATCAAGAAATAATTGTTCATATTACTGGGTTACTATATGGGAAGTTAACATCATCGCGAATTTACCGCATACATGAAATATTCTTTTCTTTGACTGTACGGAAGAATAAAAAAGTTACTCTGTAAATATTCACAACGGGGATCGCTCAAATCATTACTCAAATCCTCCAAGTTCTTTTTTGACTATCTGTTTAAGTACCGAAACTACTCGTATAAAATTTAATAAAAAAGTTACTCTGTAAATATTCACAACGGGGATCGCTCAAATCATTACTCAAATCCTCCAAGTTCTTTTTTGACTATCTGTTTAAGTACCGAAACTACTCGTATAAAATTTAATGAGAATAAAATTATGAATGATAATTTTGTGCTGAAAATTAGCTATATTTTCGTACCACTCCCAATCAATGAAAATTTAATTATCTTATTTCCTGCTCATTCTTAGACACGGATTAATAAGTGCTAATTGAGTTTCTATGCTTATTGTTCTAACTATATGGCAACTTTTACAAAATTTTAATACACTTATAATTTAACTCCCATATTCATAGGCATACTGAAGTCGCCGTGGTCTAGTAGGTAGTGGGTAGTGTGTCTTAAGATTCCTGAATTGTTTTTATAAGTTGTTATAAATATATTTTTTAAGTAGCAAGTCTAGTATTATTTTAATCAAACAAATCTTTCTTTTGATATCTTAAGGTAGAATTAGTCTTTACTTTCTGTTCCGTTACGAAACAGCTGATTTTATTGCGTTAATAGAAAACATATATGAGTAGTTAGTTTTTTTGTTTCGTTCCGTTCTGTTTCGGACGAACCTGTGAAAAATAAAATTTGTTAAGTAATTGTAAGTGACAGCGGCAAACAGCTGACAGTTATATTTGAAAAATTAGAAGAAAAATTGAATAAAATAGGAAATTTTATTAATTATAACATAAATTGGGGAAAAAAGTATTAAATAAATTATAAAAAGAATTTAATAACAAAAATGGATGATGAGAAACTAATAACATTGGTGGAGAACAATGATGTGCTGTACGTTTATTTTTTTATATTAAACAATTTTTATTTTAATTAGTTTTTTTTATTTGATAACCGTAAACAGCTGACAAATTGTCACAGAATAACTAACTGGCAAACGTAACTGAACGGTACAGAACTGAACAGAACAGCCACGGAAAGTAAAGACTAATGAGGCCTTTATGCTTTTTGGATTAATAGTATTACGTTTTTAATATAATAATTACTTATTTGGATATAATGGTGGTTTTATAGCAAAATTCTATCTTTTTATAAAGTTTAAGTTTCTAAGAATTGTATAAAAACGTTTTTAATTGTTACAAATTTATATATTTTTATTTTAGGCATACGAACTGTCAACATTGACTGGAACGCAAGTTATGTTATTAGTTGCATCGGAAACTGGTCATGTATATACATTTGCTACAAGAAAATTACAACCCATGATAACCTCAGAAGCAGGCAAGCAACTAATTCAAACATGTCTAAATTCACCCGATCCACCAAGTGTTGGCGGCGATCAACGAATGTCAGCGACAGGATTTGAAGAAACAGAACTTAGTTACAATATCGCAGACGAGGATTCAAAAGTAAGACAATTAATTTATGGCCATCACGGTCACGCTCATCTCGGTCATCCTCAATCTACAGCTTCGCATTATGGTCTAGAACAAAGTATAATGCAATCGCCTTATAGCGGTGGACAACATTCCCCACTTTCTCATACCCAGGCATATGCGCATGGGCATTCTCATCATTCGCATGTGCCACATGTCCCCCACTCAACACATTCTCACATGAGCCATACACATCCACAGCGGTAAAATTAACGTTTAAAAATTGATCAATTCTTAAGTAAACTAATTTTATACTCTTCTTTAATGAATTTCGCGGTATATATTAATACATAATTCAAGATATTAAAATCTTTAGGATGTTAAAATTTTGTAACAATATAAATTAAAAATCCATAAATTTTCCACGATCTCGTTCTTCAGTTGAAAACTAAATAGTATGATTAGAGGCGCATGATCCTTAACACATACTTCTAATAAAAGCTAGTCATTCTTGATGTTTATTTGTGTCCAATCTTGGAGTACAAAGAGTGGATAACTAATAGTAAATTGTTTAAAATCTTGTTATCCTTTTAATAATAATTTACTTCGTATAGTGCCATATTAGTTAGGTATTTATTATTTGACATTTACGTTTGTCACGTAATAATGTTTTTCATTTATTAGTTATAACACAAACACCACACCCAGCTATGATTGTAACGAAGTGCCATTAAAACAGGACTTTATAAACTTGAACGGTTTATTTGTTCTGGTGAAAATTATTTAATAAAAAATAAACAGTGCCATGTCAATTTTATAAAAGTAAAATACAAAATATAGTGCAATAATATAAAAAGTTTGTAGATTATTCCAGTAGTACAAGATAGTTATAATGGATTGATGAGCGAGCGTGATCATGTAGTGGTGTACACTACTTGTATATAAAATTGCAATGTTTGCTCTTAAAAAGAATTTTACTAACATTCTTATAAAATTATTTTACATTATTTTTAATAACTATAGTAAAACTAAATTTTGAAAATATATTAAATAGAAAAAAAAATATATATATAAATAGAGAACAAACATACAGTATTTGTTCAACATAACATTAAGCATCCGTAGTTAGTTAATTTTTGCCCATATTTATGTATTTGAACTGTAAAAAATGTAGTCAGCATTTATTTTCTGTAAAACAGAAAAGTTTTTACCTTTAATAAATCATTTAAACATAGATTTAAGTATGTGTATTTATTATGAATCGTTAGTTTTATATTATAGATTTTAGACTCATTGAAACAAGATTTGGTCTGCCAAAATGTAGTAATTTTTACGTGCAACATGTACAAATAGCCAACAGCTAAATATGTTAATTTTTTAATGGAAATCCGTATATCTAAAAGCATTAAATAATGTCAAACTGTATTTAATATTAAAGGATAAGATGTTTCTATAACCTCTGTTCGACGTTATAGAAATAATTTTACTGAAGAATTTATTTATTGTGTTTAGACAAATACGCAGCAATCATGCGTAAACAGTAGAGCGACTCAAGTTGTATGGAAGCGAAATTCGTGCAAGATGTACCCCCCTCAAAATGAACATTGGTATATTTTATGATGACATTTAAAATATGTCGGCTCCAGCTTTGACCTCTCGTGAGCTGGACCATTTTGAAAAAGGGTCTATTTTTCCATGTTCTGTCAATTTGAGAATTTGTTTCCTAACCAACATATACAGTATGGGTGTCATAAGAAAGTTTTTTTCAAGGCGCGTCCAACTGTATATACAATTTGTCCAAGGACGATCATCCAAGTCCATTTTTTAAGGATATTGTGTTAAAAAGAACGGTTTTTGAATTTTTTCTTCGGGGTTGTTTGTAATAAAATAACCAAATTAACTGTAATATGATGGCGGATTTAGTTTCTAGATGATGTATGGATGAAAATAGGACTAAAGAAAGAAAAAAAGAAATGATCCACGACTTTTTCTCGGCATATTTTTTTCCCAAATTAAAAAAGTTATTAAATTTTATTGTTTATATTTATAAAACTATACTCAAAAAACGCAACTAGGGCGAATTTCAAAAAAAGCTGAGACCCGTATTTAATGAAATCGACTAAAGATTAAAATATGTTAATTTGATTATTTTATTACAAACAACCCCGAAGAAAAAATTCAAAAACCGTTCTTTTTAACAGAATATTCCAAAAAAAAGGACATGGATGATAGTCCTTGGACAAATTATATACAGTTGGGCGCGCATTGAAAAAACCTTTCTTATGTCACCCATATTGTATATGTTGGTAAGGAAACAGATTCTCAAATTGACAAAACATGGAAAAATAGGCCCTTTTTCGAAATTGTCCAGCTCACGAGAGGTCAAAGCTGGAGCCGAAATATTTTAAATGTCATCTTAAAAAAGTCCAAGGTTCATTTTTAGGAGGGTACATCGAGCACTTTTTTTGGTGAGTCGCTCCAGTAAACAGTTATGTATTTGATTCGAGTAGTCAGAAAATTCAATCTGTTTGACATAACTTCATTTTGAAGTTACTTAAACAAATTGTTTCCCATTTTTTAATCTACCGTTTCGATCGGTTTCGGTTATTTATTTTATATCTTACTGAATTTCAGCTGCCTTTATTATACTTTAATTTAATGGTTGAAAATATAAAAACAAGTCAAGTATTTATGTCTATGTTTATCTTGTACTAAAATTAGAACTACAAATCGTAAAAGGTACATAAAAAAATTCTGCAATGATTTAAACACATTCAGTGCTGCAGGCCACCGACTACAAGTTTAATAATACCGTCGGTAATAAATGTTGCCAAGAAGCCAACTTCTTAGTTAGTTTTAAGACGACAGCAACCAAACAAGCATATCAATATTTTTTTTAAGTTTTTAAGAGTTATAGCTTATTCATCGCATTATGAAACGTTTATTCCCAACATCTAATGGTATTGACAGCACTAAGTTGGTCGTGGACTCACGTAGACGTGTGGCTGTGAACAAATGCATTCACACATGCACACATACAATATATTTTAATATGTATCACTGCAGTTTTACGATCAATATTCGGTTTAAATTTTTTTCGTACATAATGCTTGTCAAATTTCAGTGAAATTAATAACTCTGATGTAGGCTGCAAGAAAATTTAAATCAACTTGATGTCAGTTTTCGTGTTCGAAATGTATACGTCAAGAAAGCAACAAAATATAGCAGTGGCGGAATTTTCTGAAAACCGGTTAACATACACGGTTTACATTAGCACGATTGAAAATAAAATTGATAATCAACTTCGTTTTAATTTCGAAATTTGTGTAAGTAAAAAACTGTGTGCTAAAAATTGCAAAAATTGGAAGTGAACCCCCTTGTCAGTGTGTTGAGAGCCGATATGAGTATTAAGTTAGTACATTAAATTAAATAGAAGTATATATTTAAAGCGAAGTCACCGTGGTCTAGTAGGTAGTGTGTTGGCTTATTAGGCGAAAGGCCCGAGTTCGAATCGCAGGTCAGACATCAAAACGAAAATATGAAAATATTTCTTCGGCGACTTCCTCTCAGCAGATTTCTGGCAAAAACTCTGAGAGTAAAAATTGCCATGAAAAGCTTCTCAAAAAATCTGTCGTTCAGAGTCGACTTTAAACTGTAGGTCCCGCCACTCATGTATAAAATTAACGCACACAACATGAGTGGTGTTGAGAAGCTAGGCCGTAATCCTGACTGAAGGGTTCTAATGGCCAATTATGTATGTATGTATACTGAAGTACACATGATTTTTTCTTGTTACATGGTCCTCGAGTTCTTACTAATAATGGTCATAGAATCAGTTCTAGTATTTATTAATTTTAAGATTTTTTTTCACAAATATACGAAATAAATAAATATTTAATTTTCGTATAATGAGAGCTAAGAAAATAATAAGAAATTACTGATCCCTTTTTTATTTTATCATATTTGTTTATCTAGTTGCTTTTCATACTTTTTCGTATAAAAATATAATTTTCTAGGAGGTAAGTTAAAATAATTTCTTTATATAATGTTGATTTTTCTTTATGTTAATAACACTGCTTTAAAACGTACCATAAAAATGTTAAGAAAACTTATATATATGTATATAACTTATATGAAATGTTATTACAGTTATATAAATATGTACAAAAAATGGGGGTGTTAAATGAAGAAGATTATTTATGCTCATTTTAAACGTAGGTATAAAACCAGTTTTTAAAAATAGAAACGTTTTCGAGTCATAATATTTAAATTATTTATGCCAGTAGGTGTAAAACATATCGATTATAAACAAAGACAAACAGATGCTATATTATGTCATTTTTGTAAATTTTAAACATTTAAATGAGTACCTCCTGTTATAAGATAGTAATTATTTAACACTTGAGATAATTTTTTTAAAACAAAGAAACTTATAGGTACTATTGAGTTTTATTGTTTTATTTTATTAATTCAATTGTTCTTCCACAGTACTGTCAAATACTGTCACTTACAATTAAGCATATGTATTTCTTCCGCGACTTCCTCTCAGCAGATTTCTGGCAGAAAAAGAGTAAATAAAATTGCCATGAAAAGTTTCTCTGTCCCGCCACTTTTATACATTAGTAATACATTAGTTATACACACAACATAAGTGGCGTGAGAAGCTGAAGGGTTATAATTGTGTGTGCTAATTTTGTACGTGAGTGGCGGGAAAGAAACATTTTCATATTTTCGTTTTGATGTCTGACCAGGCATTTGACCCGTGATTTTACGTCGAATTAGCCGACACACTACCTACTAGACTACGACGACTTTAACTAGTTGTACTAGATAGGACAACTGTTTTCTGGTTCCTTGGTGTACAGCTGATGGGGCTTCCGCGTAAGTAAAGGCGTAACCTGTGTACGATTTTCTGTCGTCTATATTCGAGTCCCAATTCGTATCTGCGTATCCTTCTATAGGCCACGAATAGTTCCTCATTATTCCTTGGATTTCGAATTATGGCTTCCTTTCAATTAATCCTGCAATTGAAGCTTTCAATCTAGACGTTTCCCAATCCAAGTATTTCACATATGTATGTGTAGAATGCCCGGCATCTAAACATCATCTACCACGGTAATTCGGCATGTTGTTTACCCCGTCAGTTACGCTACATGAAATCTGTTGTTCTGTTTCTTATTAAATGATTAAGATTTACAGTCTCTTGTCGTGTGGTCAATTTTGCCGCAGTTACTTGAATTAGACTGCGTCGTTGTTAGTCTTTTCGTTCTTTGCACTATAATTGTTACTGTCATGGTTCGTCTTGTTCCTGGAATACACTATCCTTTCGATGTATTCATTCTTGTTCCGTTTTCATGCTTCGAATTCTTTCAGCAATTTGATTCTTGTTATATAATTCTTAACTTGTAATTCTACATACAAAAAGGCTTAAGACGCATTTTCCGGCTTCACCGACTTTCCACTCACATACTGACATGACTCGCTTTTAATCAATTGTGCCCATACTTGAATTTTCCAGATATCAAAATTTTTTCAAAGGTCCTATCTTTACCGTACCGTAGAATTTTCCAATACCAGCTATTAAGTATATTTCCAAAATTCAATTTTTATTATATTCGAAGACTATTGCTAATGGAAAAAGTTATATTTGCTTCAAGTTATTATTATTATTTAATTATACATCAACAAAAGGCTCGGCGAAGCGTAGAAATCGTAAAAACGAAACGGACATTACCCTAAAGTCCATACCATTACCCTAAAGTTTCATGCGGCCTTGCGTTACATGCGTATACCAGAAAAGTAGAATCAGTGTAGTTGTTTGTGACAAGTTACAGAAGAAAACGCATATAATGCATCAAGTAGGTTTACTTTCTACTTTTCTATGCGACTCATGCATTGTTGGAAAAAGTCAGCAGTTTTTTTAAACTTAGTGATATAAAATTATATACTATATAGCTTCGTTAAATATCTTTAGATAAATATAAATAGTGCATTACTACATGAACATACTACATTCATGAACAAATTAGTTATCGATTTTTTTTATGTACTAAGTGTCATCTCTTTTTGAATTTATTAATTTGTAAATAAGAAAAATGGAGGATATTTTAACTGAAAACACTTGTCTTGCGTTCTTTTGAAGCCTTTCGTTGGCTTTAGCAGCACAAAATATCATATATGAAATTCATAAACATGTAATTAATTCCATATATTCTTTTAAAACCAACATTTTATTTTCAAAAAAGCAGTCGCATAAAACGCATTATGTGTAACTTGCAATAAAAACCGCATAGAATGTGAGAATCGCATTAAACGCCAGGTCGCATAAAACGTATGGTATGGACTTTCGGCTTATACCCCATTTACACTACAGCGAAATCTAGTACTTATGAGATTTCGAGTCAAATCTAGTTGATTTTAACTAGATTTCCCATACAAAACAAAATCTACTTATTTAGTAGATTTCGGCAAAATCTAGTCAAAATAGAAATGCAACTATGTGTTTTGCCAAATAGTGCTTAAAAATACAACGCTGCACAGGAAAAAAATGACATTTCAATTTAAAAATACATTTTCAAAATGTTGTAAAGGGTCCGTCAAATAACTTTTTTTTTGAAAATGCTTTAAAAAAAATACTGAATATTTTCTTAAATTTCTTTTTTTATTTGAAAGTACAATTCTTCCGGTTAATAATGGAAAACAATTTCATTCAAATGGCTGCCTCGGCTGGCCATACAGTACAGGATTGTACTTTCAAATAAAAAAAGGAATTTGAGAAAATATTCAGTAGTTTTTTTAAGCATTTTCAAAAAAAAAAAAAAAAAGTTATTTGGCAGACCCTTTATCAGTTTTGTTTATGGATGTTAGCTTTAAGCATAACAACTGAAAAGTTTGGTGGCTCATTCTAAAACATTATATCTGATTGGATCTTATTTGGTCTTGATGAAAACGATACTAAATGTCCTATATTTTTAATTTTTGTTTGGTATTAAACTAAATTTGGAAATACATATTATTTTCTTTTAAATTTCAGTCAGCTGTTTTTGTTATTAAAATGAAATCTTGCTACTGTCAAATAAATCCAGTGTAAACGATCTAGATTTTGAGCAAGATTTGAAATCTAATCTACTAGATTTCGCTGTAGTGTAGATGGGCTATTAAGAACGTTTATGTAATTATAGAAACGTTAAAAACGTGACATCTGTCAACGAAGAATGTAAATAAAAACGAAATAGAACAGAAAGCAAAACACACACGAACACAACACCATGCAAAGAAAGTCAGCTGTCCAGAACAGTGATGAGTATTGTTAAGGTAATAAAAAATTACCAGCTAGGCCTTAATTGGAAAAAGGTATATTTGCTTCAAGTTATTATTATTATTTAATTATTTATTTATTCTTATAATGTTATAGAATGTTACATTTTTGGTTTAATCTGAGTCAATATATATGGAATTTACATATGAGTACTTTCGAATATTGTTCTATTTAAAGTGATTTATTTGTTTTTATTTTTTTTAAGTTCAATAAAATACCTCTAGCTAGAATATTAATAATAAAAAACACTCTTATAATTTTTATACACGTTAGAATCATAACAATATGTATTTAAAACTTTTAAAGAATAAAAAGATTTAAGTATAAATAGGAAAGTATCAAAAAGGACATTTTAACCACATGGCCATTCAAAATACATATTATTTATTTATTTTGTTTTAAAGTTTTTTAAACACATTACAATCATAATAACGATAATTAACGAAAAATCATTTTTTTATGTACAAATTTAAACGATTAACATATGTATATGAAAGTTCGAAAAAGGGGAATTCGTACTACTTCGTCCCTCAAAATACATATACAGTGGTGGCCACGAATTTAAGACGCGACATATGATGGACTTATTTGTGATAATTTTGTGATAATTGAGAAATCTCAAGAAACCCATGATATTTTGGAAAAATATACTTTGGAGTTTTGCCGCTTCGGCTCTGATGGAAAGCAGTACGTCTGGCGCCCTCCAAACCTAGAGCATCATCCAAAGTACACCCTAAAAACAACATGGTGGTGGAAATGTGACGGTGTGGGCAGCATTTTCCTGGCATGGTCTAGGTCCCATTTACAATATAAATTCTAAAATGGACCACCATGTTTACAAAAATATCATAACAGACACAATGATACCATTCGCTGAAGACAATATGCCTCCAATATAGAAATTTATGCATGATAATGACCCTAAGCACATTTCACGTCTAGTGAAGAGTTGCTTAGAAGAAAACGATATCATTGTTCTTAAGTGGCCAGTTCAATCCCCGGACCTCAATCCAATTGAGAACTTGGGGAATGATGTTGAGGAATATGTACGAACAGTTAAACCAAAAAATTCAAGCGATTTGTGGGAAGAAATCCAAAGGGTTTGGTATGTTTTATAGAGATCGTTTGGTTTTGTCAACGTGGCAGTACATTTTGGTAAAGATTTGCATTGCTCTTCATATGCTAAAAACCAACGTACGTTACGTGTACGTATCGCTAATCGGGGCCAAAGTACTTACTACGCTTATTATATAATTGTTATTATTTTCATTTAAAAATATGATTACAAAATGTGTATATCGTGTTTCTATTAATTTCTTAGAAAAAGAAAAATAAATAATAATAATAATTTCATAAGTTTTCTTTTCAGACAATATTTCTCTGCTCTAGTGCACAAGACTAGTAGTAGCGTACTTAATGTAATATAATAAAATAAAGTGCGTCTCACTTCTATTTTTCAAATATCTCTTAAAAGATAATTTTAATCGATCAGGTTTAGATTTATTTATCTTTTCATG
Organism: Sarcophaga rosellei; assembly: GCA_930367235.1. Classification (NCBI taxonomy): domain Eukaryota; kingdom Metazoa; phylum Arthropoda; class Insecta; order Diptera; family Sarcophagidae; genus Sarcophaga; species Sarcophaga rosellei. The sequence goes on along the minus strand of OV884021.1, from coordinate 40,904,722 downwards.
TGCTTTACAAGATACTATATTTATATTATTGTTGTTGTGGAGTTTGCGAAACATAATTCATTATTCAGCGTCTCAAGGTCTAAGGCCAATTTATTCCTTTGCATTATAAAGAAGCAAAAATTAATTATTTTTTGTTAATTTTGTTTTCGTTTATTTAAAATTAAGCCAAATATTTTATTTTTCATAAGTGATTAAGTTTGCAGTAGCATTTTCATCAATTTCCCTCTAGTCAGACTGATCTTTAGCACAAGTCAAATACTTTAGCAGTGACCAAGTACAGATCCTGAGAACATATCACATTTCCCACATTGTTACCTGCGGTGAGGCATTAAGTGTTCTTGTCCATAAGGATCATTTGAAATTTTACTGTATATGGGAAATTAATTTTCAAAATTTTTAAATGATTTTTTTTTTCGATTTCTCTCAAAATATGTTTCTTACTTCGTTTGCGCGTATATAGCCCTAACCATTTAATTTCCAACTCCTTGTAGTGTTGTGTTATTTTAAGTTTTCTTTCGTCTAGGCGTTAATTTTATAGATGAGTGGCGGGACCTGCAGTTTAAAGTCCACTCCGAACGACAGATTTTTGAGAAACTTTTCATGGCAGTTTTATTTGAAAAAAAACTCTGAGAGTAAATTAACCTGCCATTAAAAAGTTGTTCGAAAATCTGTCGTTCGGAGTCGACATTAAACTGTAGGTTCCGCCACTCAAGTATAAAATTAGGGCACGCAACATGAGTGGTGTGAGAAGCTAGGCCGTAATTCTGACTGAAGGGTTGTAATGGCCAATTATGTATTTATGAATTGAAGTCAGATATAGTTTGAAATGTGTTTTTGAAATTGAGCGAACAGTGTGAACTGATTGTCTTTAATAAACGCTGAGTTCGAAAACATCGTAAAGTATTTTTTTAATAACGGCTTATAGATTTAAAAATGAATTAATAGACAAAGTTATCAGGTGGAAAAACTGCGAAAACAAACGGTCCGGTGAGAAAAGAAATACTATACTAAAAGTTTCTGAATTTCCGTATAACAGATAATTAAGATATGTCGTCTTTTCTATACGAATTTTCTAACTCAATGGATAAAGTGACAGACGTTGTCATTGAGCAACAGGACGAATTTTGTCAGTAAACTACTGTCTAGTTTTCCTAGGTGCAGTGAATACTTTGTATTTACAATGGGAAATAGTGATTCGTTACCGCAATTCAAAATTTTTAAAGTGAAGAAAAAGTCAATCAACTGCACTCATACATAGCAAGAAATCGTAATACACCTAATTCTCTTTTTCCACAATGGATACATTAATAGGTACAAATAATATTAAAAAACTATTTTTAGAAATTTATTTCTTGCTTACACATTTTAATTCATTAAATATTTTATAATAAATGAAACACTTCGTACGTACGTAGATAAATTTCGCTCATAAATTCACAATTTATTTGCTTTATGAGATTCAAGAAAAATTCATAAAATATTGAAAATCGAGTTAAAACAAAACAATTCGTGTTAAACCAAATTCGTGTAATTGTCGAAATAGGAGAATAACAAACGAAATTTGATTAGATGAGTAATTCTGTGTCTGAAAGTAGATTATGTGAGAAAGATTTCAAAGTGACATTTAAGAAAAAGTGGAGAAAAATAAAATTCGTAGTTGTATAATACACACGGTCATCTATATTTGATTCATTGTAATTATGAACAGATTGAATCATAAATTGGCACAATTGTTTCAGTCATTTAAATTGTGGTAGTTTAGAAGACGTTATATGTATTAACAAGTTTTTATGAAAAATTTAGTAATGGCGAAGCATAGTTTTCACTAAAATTTCCATAGGAATTTCCACAGAATAGTAAACTTAACATACATGAAATTTAAACTCTTTGAAATATATTAGCATATCAGTACGAACTCAATCCTTACTTAGATACACGTTCCATGTCGCCATTAAGTCTTTTGATTTGCTTTTTTTCTGATTTACTATTTTAATTTGATTTCCCAAATATGTCCATTTCCCTTTCTTTTATAATTTACCTCCGTTTCTGAACACCATAACAACTGATTTGTTATGTTTCATAATAATTTTCCAATTTGTTTATCATCTGCTGCATCATCTCAATTTTATCAGATAATACTACAATATCGTCAGCGTACTCGCATAGAAGTAGCCTAATATTGAAATCATACTTCCGGGCAGTCGTCGAGGCCATTTAAATAAAAGGTAAATTGTAACGCGAGTTTAAGCATATGCGTGGTTGGGACAGAGACTGTTCAGTACATGCAAGAAGTGTTTATTTGAAAAACGAGTAGATTTTTTCGTTCCCGGAATTTAAGTTTTACTACTGAATTTAGATTAAGTATTTTATCAGACGAAGAATAGTTTTTTCGGGACCCAGCTTTGTATTTCGTTATTTTTATATTCCCATCGCTATTTTTGCGCACAGTTCATAAACTCTATAATTTTCTGGAAACTACCTTTCTCTCTTTTTAAAAATTATTCTTCCCGTTATTGTTATTTTTTGTTCGTTTAAAAACTCGACACTCGCATTTATGTCAAACTCATACGTAGAACTGGACTCCTGGGCCTTTACCTTTCTTCGCCTTACTGAGCACAGCCTATAATTCTTCTTTGGCTATCACTTTATCAAGTTAAACGAAAATATGTGTACTTTGTTTTAAATCCTTAGATACAATTTATAACAAAATCTTAAACGATTTAATAAATAATTTTCTTTTGATGACTAAATTCAGTGTAGTAGAGAAATAATTAAGTCATATGAAAAAAATAAAAAAATTTGTTTTAATTAATTTTTTTTTTTGTTCAACCTTTTTTTATTTACTGAATCTTATATCTTGTATGTCATATAAACCAACAATAAGTACTAAGATCTTAAAACTGAATACAATTAAATAAATCTAACCAGTCCTAAATAAAATAATTTAATATAAAATAATTTTGTGATCCACCAAATAGCACCCACCGTAACTGAATTCCATAGGACCATATCGATTTCAGTATAGAATATTTAATTTAATTAATTTTTAATTAATAAAAAATTAATATTTAATTTAAGCCTAAGTATTTCACATGTGTATGTTGTGGTATAATTTGGTCAATAATTCGAATAGCAGGCGGGATTCTCTACGCAAAGGAAACGTTATATGCGTGCACTTTTGTTCGTTTACTTTAATTCTTCACTTTTTTAACTATTTTTCCAATAGAAATGTTAAGTCATGTAAATACTGCGTAGCAACCAATTAAATTTCATGTACACGTAAAAACGCAGTGTCGTCAGCAAATAGGTACTTGTTGGCATATCAGAAGTGTAAATCAGATATAAAACAGGATTCAAAATTCTTCCTTGGGGAATACCGGCATTGATTCAATGGGGGGAGCTTACAAAATTCCCTTCTTGGATCACAAATTTTCTGTCATTTAAATAGCTTACTAATAGTTGATTGCTGGAAAAAATTGTTTCAATTGTATATTAGTCCTTTATCCCACACCTTATCAAACAAAGACTTTCGAAATATCTATAAGGAGAGCAGAACAATATTTTTCCTCCTTAAGGGTTTTTATTACATTCACTAGTCTGTGAGTTTGTTGAATGGTGTTTTGACCCTTCCATAACCCAAGTTGATGGTCTGGAATACAACCTCTTGCATTTAATAAAGTTTTAATAATAATATTTTCACGAATAATTTAGATAAATTAGGTAAAGGACTTATTGGCTTATATGAGTCAATGTGGGTATGATTCTTATTTTTATTTTTAATTGAAATTATTTGTACGTTTAATGTTTTTATGTACTCTCTTTGACAGAATACTTACCGCGCATTTGTATAACATTATATAGGGTATACTAAGTCCAAATCCTGCTAGCTAATACTATTCCATTGACATATTTTCATTCGTTGCCTCTTTATCCAGTTTTCTAGTTAAAAAATTTGTTCCTGCCGATGTCGAGAAGTTTCATGACGGCTCTTATGCATGCTAACAAAAGTAATGGTAGATGAATTTTATAATATTTTAAATGCAATCCTGGAAATAATATATTACCCTGTGGTATACCCACTGCAATCGGCTGGGGAGCACTCAAAAACTTACCTTCATAAACTACAAACTTTCGTTTAGTTTTATATTTATATTAGTCCTTCGAGCCAAACTTTGTCGAATGCCTGCGAATAGCTCCAATTCCATATGTAAGTCTCTTGATGTTGCAATCATTCTGTTTTAATGTTTGAGTAATTCAACTCGACATAAGACTCTGTTGCAAAATTTTTGCTGGATCTTCGCTGTTTGACCGAAAAATCGCTAAAATTGCATTTGAGCGAACAGCAACAGTCTAGTATTTTTTGTTTTGTTTTTCAGTGGAGCCATCTATTGGTGCACCAAGTTTCTATAATTGAATATATTAGAAGTGAATTGTAAAGTAGAAGTTTAAAATCTAACGTCAGTCGAGAGTTTCTACCAAATATGTAAAATTCGCGGAGTTTCAATGCGTTTGGGATAATTTCTATATGAACTTTTCGCTTCAAATCTATTATTGTAAATAAACCATAATGTAAAAGACATGAGATATAGTAAATTGTACGTTCCGTACGTAACCTCAAATCTATTTTCATCTGAAAAATCTTTAATATATTAATGAAAGCGCAGAACAAATGTAGAAAAGCTTGCGATTATATGTCGTGCTGACGAAGACGACATGAAAAGGTAATTTGTATGGGTGCTAAAACTGTCGAAAATGGAAAATAAAAAAGAAAAATAGAATACCAAACTTTTGGAACAAACACGAAGTATTAAATCTGAAACCCGATATAATTTTAGAAAAATTGAAATATCAATTAATAATATATTAACAAAATTCTCTAAGAAAATAAAGAAAATGGCTTACAAAAATAGATATTTAGAGAATTAATCGTTTGATAGCTTAAACTACAAAAAATTATCAACCTAATTACAGAGTCTATCATTCCCCAGCAATCTTATCAGAACAAACAAGCAAGAAACATTAGTGTAGAAGTTAAATACCTACATCGCACTTGTCAACCTACTGAAATCCTTGTTTGTTTTGTTTTTCGATCCCAGCGAGGACATTAAGCAGATTTTACTGCAACTGTAGGCAAAACCATAGTGCTAACTATTAGTGGTGTCAAATTAGCAAGGAGGTTCAAAAACTCCGAGTAATATCCCTTAATCCCTGTTATTTTTGAGTCTTCCTACGTAAGGATGTAATCTCCTAGATCTTGAAATATTGCTCTACGCCATGTTTTTATTAATTGTTTCGAAACAAACCGGGCTTCACTTTCATACATCGGAGTAGACCAGAAAGTTTTTCGCAAGATTATACAAAGTTACTTCAGCGTTGGTATGAAATAATTTTCTGCCAAATCCTATTATGAAGAACTGAGATTTCTGCGTCTTCGTACATACAGTCAAAGAAAAAATCTACATACACCTTTGTATGTAGAGTTTTTTCCCATTAATTTTTATTTGTTTTCCCAATAATTTCTACATTATATTTTTTTCAAATTCGCTTTTTCTTCAAACATTCTTAATTGTAAATGCCTTTAATAACGCTATAACATACATAATTGGTGATTACAACCTTTCCGTCAGGATTACGACCTGGTTTCTCACAGCACTTATGATGTACAGTGAGGTGCACAAATGAGTACATGTTTGTACTTTGGACGCTTTTTATTAAATAAAACTAAAAGTAATAAAGAAAACTTCAAAACTTTTTTTCATTTATTTAGCATTTAGTGATTAACAAAATAATAAAAAATTTAAAACATAAAGCATCAAGCTCTAAAACAAAACAAACGAAGCAAAAACAACTCGCATCTACTAAATTTTGCACGTCTGCATTTTATGATATGTTTGCAAAAACGAAATCAAAACCTATCGTTATTTTTTCATGTTTTTGCACTACTTTGACTTTTTAAGAAAATATTAGTTTTATAATATTAATTAATCTCGTTGAGAGAATATTTTTTGCAACTTATCGAAAAAAATCCATTTCTATTAATCAATTGAATACAGTATTGTAGCTTTGACTGGAAGTTGCTATTCTACCAGGGAAATTTCTAAACAACTTGGAGTTAGTCAGTTAGTAGTCATCAGAGTCCAAAAACGTCGTTCTGCTGTTGCCAAGCCTCAAGTCAGAGGTCGTAAAAAACTACTAACTAGTGCAGATGTACGTCTAATGCTACCAAAATTAAAAAGGGAAACATTTTTAACACCAAAAGGAGCTTTATTGTCAATCGGGATGGCAAGTAGGGCTCTTAAAGATATTGGCTATACCTCAGCAGTCAAAAAGAAAAAACATGCACTTTCGGCTAAAAATGTAAAAGCACGGTTAAAGTTTGCCAGAAACGCAGAAATTGGACAGTGGATGACTGGAAACATGTGATCTGGTCAGACGAATCAAAATTAAATCGCTTTCAGTCCAATGGTATGCAATATTGCTGGCGCCGCTATGGAGAAAAAATTCAAAGTGACCATGTTAAGGAAACGGTGAAACACGGTGGAGGAAATGCCTTGGTGTAGGGTTGCTTTACATGGTGGCACCTCGGACCACTGCAAAGAATCAATAATATTATGAAAAAAGGAGATTATTTGAGAATTTTGCAGACCCATCTTTCCGATTTTGTCGACAAGAGCTCCTATCCTGCGGAAGAAGTATTTTTCCAGCTGGATGGTGACCCCAAACACAGCTCTAAAATCGTTTAAGAATGGCTTAGTGAGCAAAATTTTTAATTACTGCAGTAGCCAGCACAAAGTCCCGACCTCAATCCGATTGAGATTTGTGGTCAATCGCAAAGAGACGGTTGGGACAGTACCGATCAGCCCCAACCAATTTTGATGAGCTTTGGCAATGGATTCATCAGGAATGGGCAAATATTTCGAAAGAAATTATAGAGAATTTGGTAGAGAGCATGCTAAGTGGCGTAAATGAGGTTTTACATAACAGGGGTCTTTGGACTAAATATTAAAAATACTCGTATTCCCTAAAATTTTGGAATGGTGCAAAATTGAGTACATTCAAGTTATTTTCCTCTTGATTGTTTTTTTTCTTGGAATTTGATCATTTTAGTTTTGAAATTTATATTATTTTGTTAAATACTAAATTAAAAATGAAAAAAATTTTTTAAATTGCTTTATCACTTTTATTTTTATGCAATTAAAATTGCTCAGAGCACAAACATGTACTCATTTGTGTAGCCCACTGTAGGTGTTAATTGTAGTGACGAAACCTACATTTTAAAGTCGACTCCGAACGACAGATTTTTTTAGAAACTTTACATTTCAATTCTATTCGCTCTCAGAGTTTTTGCCAGAAATCTGCTGAGAGGATGCCGCCGAATAAATATTTTTTCATATTTACATTTTGATGTCTGACTTATGGTTTGGACCGTGGCCTTTACGTCTAATAAGCCAACACACTACCTACTAGAGTACCTCATAATTCGCTATAACATCTTTTTCAATTTGATAAAAAACAGCGGGAAAAAAGTCTACATACAGTGGTGTATGCAGACTTTTTTCTTTGACTGTATATCTGATGATTGGAATGATTTTCTAAGAGTCGCCTTTCATCATTAAAGCTTTCTACACAGCAGCTCGATTGATGATATCCAAAATTTACTGGAAATTTATGAACACTAGATACATGGAAATTTGTTTTCTATAGAGAAAAAAGTAAAAGGTATCAAAGATAACAATAAAAATAAAAACAAGTAATAGAAATAAAACAGATAAGACGAAAATTTCCCATCTATTACATTAACACTAATGCAAACAGCTGTTGCTATCAACTTGTGTTGCGTACAGAGTTGTATATATTTAGACGTTACACTGGGAGAAATAAACCTTAATGAACTTTAAATAACCATAGATCGCTATATAATAATACAAATCGTCACCTGAAATGCAAAACAACGGATCATCAAAAAAATGAAAATCGGGGTTTTGATTGATTATGATTCATTAGATAAAAATACACGTCTCCAAAAAAAATTATGCATCTGCGTCAAAAAATAAAGATTTTATAAAGAAAATTCAAAATAAACTACAATGTGTTTAGAAAAAAACCTGTTGATGATACGTCATTTTGTTTCAGAAAATTTAAATTCAAAATAACGTAACAAACATAACTTCAACACGTTTTTGAAAAATATTATTTTTTCTTCTGCAATTGATCTCCTACTCTTTTTTGAGCTTAGCTACAAAATTTTTCATTTCTAGATGCAATATTTTCCATTTTATAACGTTTTTTGCTTCTCCTGTAAAATTGTGAAAAGTGATGATACGTTATTTTGCATTTTAGGTGACGAAATATAACAAATTATTAACACATTTACTTTATTTAATTAACGTTCGTAAACCATTTCAAGTGTGAATAATTAGAGGCAAATAACAGAGAGTTAATAAAAAAAGCTAAGGTATCAAATTGTTACGTTTTTAAAATTTGTAAAACGTTTATTTATCATGCATTCAAATAATTAAATTAAAATAAAAGAAATTTCGTTTTTTATTTATTTAAATACCAACACACTAACAGGTAACACCTCGCTTTCAATTTTATTGAGTATCCTTTTTAACAAAGACGAAACGCTTTGATGTTTAATACCACAGTGCTTAACACGCACTTTTGATTATAACTCTCGGTTATGCACTTTTGAATATAACTCTCTATTCACGATTGCGTGGCTTCATCGTTTATTCGCTCTTTTTATACTCCTTTTTACATTTCTAAGTCTGGTCACTTGACGACCTTTTTCTAAGTGTTGTTATTGCCTTTTTGAACTTTATTTTGTTGCCTTCTAGTAATTTTCTTAGTATTTGTTTGTGTAATGCCAGTATTACACGTTTACAGTATTACACATAATTTTTGAAGTTGTCTGTTTATCTTGGTTGCTTATATTTGTTTAGTTTATTTTTGTCCGCTTAAGAATATCTAAAACTAATAACAGTAACGACACTAATACTAAATAAATAATAAACGCTTAAAGGACGTTCACCAATATTCGCCAACCAGTACGTCATGAGTACAATCTGCTTCAAACTCCGAGAATTTAAAAAGATCTGTTAAAAGATTTATTTATACGAAAAATACATAGTTCTTGAAAACAATCTTCTAGCAATCAATGAAAGGGTAGCATCTGAGAGAATACCACTCACACATTTAAGAATGTATACATAACATACACACATAGATAATTGATCATAACAACCCTTCAGTCAGGATTACGGCCTAGCTTCTCACACCACTCATGTTGTGTACGTTAATTTTATACGTGAATGGCGGAACCTACAGTTTAACGTCGACTCCGAACGACATAAACTCTCCTGTACACTAAAAATGTTATTGTACCCAACAAAGTTCACTAAAACCCAATTTTTTTCGTTGTGTACTGATCTTTTTAGCGTACTTTGTACACAAACACTAAGAAATAGAAAGGAATAGAAAGGCTATGTATTACACTCAGTGATAATGTAAATTTTTAACTGACAAGCACGCGTTTAAATACCAAAGTGTTATTCCAGACCAAGAGCCCTGGCTCTTTACAAGAATTAGAGCCTTAATTAGGAAACACAACTCACTCCCGATGGAGAATGTTTAGAACACCCGAGCGTCAGGAAATGTTTCTCTCTTATAGAAGGGAAGTAGTTAAAAGCGTCAGGAAATCAAAATACCCATTTAACCCATTTTTTTCAAATTTAGAATATGACGCAAATACGAAACTACTTGCAAGATAGATGTTAATGTTGACAACTTGAAATATACATTTTGTACCTCAAACCACTGTCAATTTATACGTTGGTTTGTGCTGCTTTGTTGAGGTTCTCTATTGCCAAATCAAAGACTATTGGCAGGATATATTCCATTTTCTTAACTTTATGTCTACTAAATCATTTTTTCCTGATGCATGGAAGTTATAGAAAATTATCGCCACTCCAAAGCTAAATAACGGGTATGTCCCCATTGCTACTTTTTTCCTTTATATTTAAAATTAAGGAGAAAATTACGAGGAGGCAAATGAATGATTTATCTCAAACAATCAAATATTTCATGCAATACAGTTTTGTAAACGGGAGAAGCTAACAGATGTAATTGAAAATTTAAAGGCTTGACAGGAGTATAGAGTGATAGTATATTCTTGCTAAAAATTTTCTTTCACTGATTTGGTTGCCTATCTTTTAAAGTCTTTGAGTTAGGTAGAGATATCGAAGAACTTCTTCACAGCAACAGCTCGTTATTCACGCTATTTACCTTTGGAACTATCTAATCAAATTAAAATTATTGACAAACTATACAATATTTCGATTAACCTACTTATTAAGTACAAAATTGTATACACATGTAACTCTTTATTTTCTTTGATTTATTAATTTTCTTTGGTTAACTTTATAATTTATTCTTAGGTTAAAAATATGATTTGTAGTGTGCAATTCTCATTAGCATTCTAAATTATAAGATGTTGATTTTATTAGGCAACACTCGTTATACAAATTAATAAAAATATAAATAAAATGGAAAGTTAAAGAATTTGATAACACGGTGCGACTGTGAAAATACGCCCGATTAAGGTGTAAGTTGAATATTTAGTTGTGTTTTTATTTAAAAAAAAAAACTATGTTTTTGAGCTTTTCACACAAACTCACTCTTACTCCAAACATACTATCTATTTGAACCGATTTTAAAATTTTTTTTACGGTATTCATTTTAACTAATAATAAATAATGACCATGACTAATGACAATCTGTTCACAGGAAAATGGACTTGAAGAATATTGCCACTTATTCAATACTTGTTTTTTTAAATTTTGCAATTAATAATCGTTAAACTCGGAAAAATAAAGAAACCAAGCACACTTGCCTCTTATTAAGACTCATAACATGCTAGTTCAAATAATATGTATATAAGCATATCGTTTTTCAGACCTATCTCTCCCGTTAAAAAACACCATAAAAAAATGGTTAAAGATGTAATCAATTAATTTGTGTGAAAAGAAAAAAGCAGTTTTTTTTCAAATAAAACAAGTTTGGAGAGTTTGAGATATATACAAATATTTTGGAGTTCTGCACTATGTAGTAGGTTGGGTGTATTTAATTTCTTGTTGCAGTGTATTTAAAACAAATAAATTAAAAAAATTAAATAGCTTAAAAAAATAAATAACTGACGATGCTATACCTATGTCACTTACAATTTTGCTTTCATTTTAATGGCGTATTATAAAAATTCTTACCTTTAGAGATGTTGCGTTATAATTCTATTTTAAAGTCTATTCTTTAAAATTAACAACATTTCTATAACGTCTACAGTGTAGAGAAAATGATGGCTTTGATTTTCAATAAAAATCTAAATTATACAGCAAAATGCGAGGTTTATTTGTTTGTAATTATATTAACTTAGAATTTAGTTTATTAAAAGTTCAAAAACAAAGACAAACTTTTTAGGTAGTATTTATAATTTTTTTAATTTACATTTCAAACTTCGAAATACTACAGTTAATAGTGAAATAACATTTATCTTTAAAGATTCACCTCATTTATTATCCACTGTAAATTAAATAGAAGTGTATATCTATAACGATTTTCTTTTTTTACGTTTTTATTTTCATCTTATGTCGGTGGTCAAAGTCAATGGCCACGTGTGATGTACATTGCGGCCGATGCGTGTCGGACACACACCAAAGCATTTAAGACAATACCTATGTTGTGTTTGATTCATTTTGAATGCGTTGGAGCTTTTTTATACCGGCAACAATGAAATCAGAAATTAAAACTGCATAAATTCCAGAAGAATCTCCTTACATTTTTCAATATGTATGGTTGTGGGCATGTGCTGTATGCAAACTTTAATTTAAGAGCCTCATTCCATGCAGAAGTTTCTGTGTGTTTTTGCTTTGTCCCCTTTGAAGCTCTTTACTTATGCCAATGTAGAAGCTGCTAGTCTTTTTTGATAAAAATCGACAGAGTTGTTGAAATACAACTGCTTGTGCTGTAGCTCCTGGAATTCGCTACATACAAAAGGATGCCGATAATCATAGTATTAAATTTAAAATTTTTAGGAAGTCTTAGAGATAAACGCAGCCCGCCTTCACAATCTGAAAAGGAATTTTTTTTGGTTTTTTTACATTAATTTAATTGAAGTATTGGTTTAAATAAATATTTCAAAATATTAATTTGTAGTAATTTAAATTGCAGTGAAAGATAAATATACTACTACTAATATACTACTTTTTATAAAATAATAAACTTATTTTGTTTGTAGTATATACATAATATAATAATACCTGCTTATTATGTTTTGATGTAGCAAAAAATCGTTTGATTTTAATTTTTATCTTCTTTTTATTAACAATACTATTGATTACCTTTTTATAAACATTTTAAAAATAGTATAAACTAAGCAAAGTTAGGAGTAGAAGCCCTAAAAAACAAAAAACAAAAAAAAAACTCCATAATTGCTTTGTAAATGTAAACTTTTACATTTGTGGAATATGTTTAGGTTTTGTTGTTCATAAATTATTTTCTTTTGTTATAGAAAATGTTTAAACGCAAACATATTTTTTACATTTGTGTAGAACGTTAGTTTTTGCCATTTGGGTCTATTGCTGGTAAAAATTTAATTTTAATATTTTACTAAGCCAAGTACTCTAAACAAAAGCACTTTCAGGGAGAACACGATTTCCTTTCAATTGTGTTAAAGTATTTAATTCGCTGAAATGTTAACAAAATGATATCAGGAAAAAAATTTATATATTTTTATTATATTAAAACATTTTCTTGACAGTTTTAATACAATTATCTGAGTGCAGATTAATTCTGATTTAGCTGGCAAAGATATAAAAAACAATCGTACCGTTATTAATTATGGTAAATAATTAAGTGTTTAACGGATTTAAGCAAAACATTTTTCTTTTCTTAAACCTAAGATACCCTGTGAAATAATAGAAAAAAGATTATTTGCACTTTGCAGTTCTTAAAGAATAAATGCTTACACGTTTATTCCCAAGCAATAAAAAAATATTGAAGTTTTTAACGATATGTACATTGAAAAATTTAATTTCCCAATTGAAGAATCGCTGGAATACATCTTATAGAATTTCTGAGCGTTTTCTTCAGAACAACAAGTACTGGTTAGATTTGTCAAGAGGTTTCCCGCGCCAATCTGGTCTTAAGCTTGGCATATCGAAAGTTGATTTCGAGGATTGCAGTAAAAGAAGCAAATACCAAAAGACAAAAGAGTAAAGGAAAGATAATTCTTCATATTTGCTGGCGTGGACCAGAAGTAATAAACTACTCTTTAATACCAATAGGGCAGTTAACTGAGGAAGCGCAAGAAGCCCGAAACGAAGACTTCAAAATGAAATGAAAACTTGTTTGATACTCAAAATGATTTATTTTAATTTGTATTAACATTTCTATGTTCAATTCAAATTTTATCTGGTTGGTAGATAATCTTTAACAGTAGGATTATAGAATTTTGTCAGAACATATACTTTGATGCAATACATCAGAATCAATCAAAAACCCAATTTTGAATTTTTTGGTTGTTAGGCCCTTACGCATTTCAGGTCACGATTTTTTTTTATTATGGATTTATCATCTTTAAGCGAAATAAACCAAAAAAGTTAAAAAGAAGCAACCAGGAAAGCTCCCACGATTTAATTCCCATTTTAGGCAAAAAAACCCCATTGTGCGTCGCCAACGTCTCCTGAGCGACGTCCATGCGACGTTGTTTTTGCTCAAAATTTAGCAATTTTGGAACAATCTTCGCTGCCGCACGTTTCATGTCTAAAACGTCCGTAAAAATTTATAGGCATGAGCCGAACGATATGCCAACATCACTATAGTGATTCGACGATTATCCAAAATCATTTTCTTCACTGCTTCAATGTTTTCATCGGTTGTTGACGTGCTCGGGCGACCAGGACCCGTCATTGACATCTTCTTGACCTTCCTTAAACCGGTTATACCACAATTGAACTTGTGTTCTGCCCATAGTAGACTCGCCAAACGCCACAGCCAACATTTCAAATCAAATGTCCTTGCACATTTAATTAAATTTTTTACACAAAATTTAATACAGTTTCTTTGATCCATTTTTTCGAATAGTAAAACATCGAAGAGGACACTAAAACACGACTAACCCTTTTTATCTGTCAGAAGTAAACTGACAATCAAAAATGGCTGACATTGTCAACATATATAACAGACATGTGTACCAACATAACAGAAAAAAATGCGAAATTTGAAAATAACGGTTATTTTTTGATCACACCTCGTATAACCGATCGCAAGTTTGTTATTAAGGAAGAGTTTGCGAGTTCCCCTGAACTAATTACAGCCGGCGTTCCTAAAGACAGCATGTTGGGACCCGTTTGTATTTTTCGGACATGGCGATAAGTAGAGGAATGCACACTGCAATCTTTGATAATTACACTGCTTTTTCCAGCCTACATTAGAACCGCCACAATGCATCTCAGCATCTGAAAGATAACATATTCTAGCTAAGATATGGTTAAATATATGGAGCATAAAGGTGAATGAACAAAAATGTGCACGCGTAGCTTTTACATTACGGAGGGAAACATGCTTCCCAATTCTAATATATATTCAGTATAAATAAATAATCAAGTAACTAACGGCTCAACATTCGCATATAAAATATCTCGGCATACAATAAAGTTCAATATTGAGGAAAAGTTACCGCAAATTATATTGAAACTATTAGGTTATTGGTAGAAACTCAAAGCTAAGATTGGACTGTAAACTTTTATAATATAATTCATTACTGGGGTTATGGTATACGGCTACGGGAAATTGCACCAGCTTCATATAAACAAAAAAGTCAAAATTTTGTATTTGACCTATTAATATTTTTTGAAAGACCTATTGATGTCATTATGTGTTAATATAATATCGCTTTAATGTGCGTCACGGCTGCTCTGGATGGAGCGTATTAAAAATGCCCAATTTTTATGACTTTTAATTGGTTAAATTCACTTTGAGCACCGCTAAGGTTTGTGGCTTATTCGCATACATCTGCAACTTAAGAAAACCCCACAACAAAAAGTCTAACGGGGTCAAAACGCACAATTTCAGTGACTAGTTCACATCATCTTCATGTGAGTTGTACGTACAGGGCATTACATGTTGCATGGATTGTGCAGCATATAGTGTGGTCCTGTTGAAACCACATGTTGCTGGTGTCACACTAAAAGATTTCGTAATCATCGACATATAGTGTTCGCCGTTCACGGTGATGGCCAGGTTAATGTACTCTTTCGAGTACATGTCGTTGTCTACGTTCGTTTACCCTTATTTCCTGTGCCAGTTGAATTTTGTACAGTCATGGCACAAAATTTGCTGAGCTGTGGGCTGCGCAAAAGCTAAGTTCTTGTAAGCGACGCGAAATCAACGGCTTTGGATTATTCTGCACGGCGATCGTAAACTGGTCGAAGAGCGCGGTACATTATCAAACAGAACACACGTTTTCATAAAGCAATTTTATTATTTGCAAGCTTTGTTAAATGCTAAATTCGCCCATGCTGATTTTGGCAAATAAATAACAACTAATTTGACAGATGTTGCTTCAACAAGACGGTCTTTATCAACTGAGTAAGATCGGAAGTCCTTGCTGGGGAAATAAAAAGATAAATATTTTTGGATAAGTAAGTTACTAAGAAAATAGAAAAAAAAATCATGGGTGTCAAAGAATTATTACTTTAATTTACACAATTTTTTTAAAATTCTTATATGGAATTTAGTGGCCAGCTAGTAGATACAATGAATATATTTCGGTGACACTAATTGTCATGAAAAAACTTTCCAAAATGTGTCGTTCGAAGACCACCTTCAATTTTAGGTCCCGTTGCAATATTTGTACATATGTATGTATGTAGTATTGTTGCATACGAATTTAAATCAAAGCAAGAGGTAAATTATTTAAAATTAAAAGATAGAACAAATTCACATATACATATCTTTCTTGACATTAAAACTTCTTCTTTTTCCACTGTTATCTAGATTAAAAAATTTTCTTAATTAATACCTACCTGGTATATCTATCTATATAAGTCGCCGTAGTCTAGTAGATAATATGTTCGCTTATTAGACGTTAAGCCCGGGTTCGAGCCCCAGGCCAGACATCAAAACGAAATATGAAAAAAAAAAATATTTCTTCGGAGACTTCCTCTCAGCAGATTTCTGGCAAAAACTCTGAGAGTAAATAAACATGCCATGAACAAATTTCTCAAAATCCGTAGTTCGGAGTCGACGTTAAACTTTAGGTCCATAGTATAAAATTAAGGCACACAACATGAGTGGTGTGAGAAGCTAGGCTGTAATCCTGACTGAAGGGTTGTAATGGTCAATTATGTATGTGTATATTTATCTAGTATTTTCATTATTGAAATCAGTAATTAATTAATCTACATATGTTCTCCTTTTTTATTTCACACGCACCTAATTCTCTCACTTGGTATATACTCGTACACCACCTAGATATAAAAATATTAAAATGTCTTATTTAATTAAAATTTGTAAGTAAAGTTTCTCTCTAGTATACTGATTTGTAATTACGGGTAATATTAAAATAATTGTTATAAAGTAGAAAAATTATCTTTTTCCGACATAGAAATAGGCTTTTTCGTAACGTTTCGTACGTAAAAAAGTAACGAGCTGTTGTTAGAGTTAAAGGTGTGCTTTGAATAATTTTCTTTAAAATGAAAACTCTCATGTTTATTTTACATTATCAAAGAGAGGTTTTAAATCCAATTTTTAATTATATAAATAAATCCAGTAAAACGAAAAGTTATTGTAAATTTTTGAAGAAAAAGTTTAGAAATTTTTAGCCAAACTCTGGTGTACAAAGAAATAGGTAATTACAAACAAAACAAAAGAATTCGTCTTCGATGTTGAAATCAACTTTTAAAAAATAGTTTGCAGTGGTATTATTCGAAAAATACTAAAAAATGGTTACCATGGCGGCGCAGCATGAAGGAATCTCTACATTTAGCTCTTTCAAATATAAAAGAGAATAATGTTTATCAATACGTATATAAATAAGTATTTAGAGTTCTGGGAAAATATAATTTTCTCGAATGATATATTTTCGATGTCAAAGGATGATCAACAATGGAAAAAAGAGTGCTGCTCTTGGTAAAAAGTATACTTTCCCATTGTGCAGCATGGTGGAGATGCTATGATGACTGGGGATATTGCAGCGTGCGAAGTGGGTAGGAGATGAATTTAGACTTAAAAAAAATAACGCACAGTGTCATAAAATTACGTCTTAATGGCCAGTTTATCTTTCAGCAATATAATGACCCTAAACATACCGCTGATATTGTGATATACATAGTGGCTTCTGTCTCTTAACCACCCGAACTCAATTCTACTATCTGTGTATCTATTAGAAAAGAAAATTAGAAATCATCAAGTAATGTCTATGCTAAAAAGTGCAATGAAGTAGAAATGGAATAATATAATTTAAGAATACACTAAAAAAATTTATAAATTTTGAATTTGTTTTTAAAATTGTAGGCAGCCTTTTTGTGCATTTTTTTATAGAAATTCTTTTCGTTTTATTTTGTTGTTGTAACTAGGAACTTATTTCAATTTACGTTGAATATTATTTTAAAAGATTAATAGATGTACAATAAATAAAAACGATTTTTAAAAATTTTAATTTTTTAGTAATATTATTCTACCTAGCATGATATACGCAGACTTCAAAGACTATTGTAAGTTAAGAAAAGTTGAAAATAATTAACCTCTTAAGGGACGATTTTTTATGGTGACAAAAAAATTGTTAAATTTTGTTTTTTGTTGTCTTTTTTATTTTATTAATTTTATTTTAATAGGAATTCAGAAAGCAAAAAAAAAAAAATGGAAAACAATGAATATTCAAAAAAAAGGAATAACGTCCACATTTGTGGCCACTGAGCGTTAATGGTAATTTATGTGTGAAATTATTTCATACAGTCTAATGTCAGGATTACCTTTAGTCTAGCTTTTAGATTTTTTAGGTGGTGGTGGTAAAACTTATTATATTAAATATATCTGATATCTTTATTTTTGTATTTTAACGATTTCTTGATCTAATCCAATAAAACATATTGTAGAAGAATTATTTCAGGTTTTTTTTATGTATCTAACTATGCGTCGGAAATAATATCATCAGTGCAGACAAACGTTAAAATTTTTTACTTCTCTTGTTGGAAGATTCGGTAGTCAATAAATTGTTATCAAATTTTTATTCTTTTTATTATTATTATAATTATAATTATAAAAAAATTAAACGTCCACATATGTGGCCAAGGGCGTGAAGAGGTTAAATATTTTAACTTTGATAATAAAAAATATTTAAGTTTGTACTTACAATATATTCGGCAAGTCTTATGAAAATATTATTGAATTTTTACATGGGAAATCCTAAAATTATTCCGAAGAAAAAAATTGACGACTATGAATACAATAGAGATCTCGCCTTTGACTAATTTGATATTTAAATTTCTTACTATATAGGTTGCCCTAGGAGAATAACACTATGCGAGAAAGTAAAAAAAAGGAATACGCCCAGCTAATGACGTATTGTAGGTTGTGAGTTTTGTTAAGAAGTGAAAAATATTTTTCTTTTATATTTCTTGAACCCTCCAAACTTGTTTTATTTGACAAAAACTGCTTTTTTTTGCTTTACGCACAAATTTATTGATTACACAAACACTTCTGAACCGATGTCCAAAATTTAAACTTTCTTAGAAAGGGAAGGTATGGCCCTTTAAAACGATATACATATATAGTTTTGAGGAGATAAACTTGGCAAATGCGAATTTTTTTCATATTTCTTCAAGTTTGTCCATTCATAGTATCAAAACTAGATTAAAAAATATAAAATAAGTGAGAATTTTATTAAAGTACATCCTCTTGACACTTGATAAAATCGAACAAAAATTACTGTAGTTATTATTTCACCACCATATGACTCATTTTCACTTGATAGGATCTTAGATGGCTTCTATGAGGTATTATTTAAATGTTTTAGGGAGTGTGTTCCATTTGTAAATAGTCGTTTGGAGCGTTCTGGTCCTCCGTGGAATTCGGCTAGACTGTCAAGGTTGAGGAACAAAAGATCGAGGGTATTTAAAAAGTTTGTTAGATCGGGTACTGATATTGATTATGCTCTTTACTCTAGGGCGCGTGCGAATTATCGTAGAATGAATCATTACTGTTATGAGGAATATATGATTAGAGTCAGGTCGAACTTCGCTAGTGATCCTAAGTCGTTTTACGACTTCGTTCGAGCTAAACGTAAATCATCTTTGTTTCCCACTGAGATGTTTTACGGTGGCGTATCATCCTCTAGTTACCTTGATATTTGGAATATGTTTGCTGACTTTTTCAGTCTACTTATAGGCAGTTGGACTCGGGCCATGATCAAGGCACCGGCTTTTCGTATCCTTATTCAGTGGGAAGTGTCTCTATTTCTAATATATATTCATTTGATGAGGAGTCTGTCCTTGAGTCTTTGACCTGACGGGGTACCGGCCTGTATTTTGAGAAAGTGCGCTGTTGTCTTGAGCGGTCCTTTGACCTTTATATTCAATTGGCTTCTGATTTCTGGTCATTTTCCATCTATTTGGAAGAGTTCGTTTGTAATTCCTTTGCATAAGACGGGTAATAAATCCAATATTTCCAATTACAGGGGTATTGCCAAACTCAGTGCTATTCCCAAGTTGATGGAGAAACTGGTGACTGATTATCTCTTTTTTAATACGAAATCTTTAATATCCCCTTTTCAGCATGGTTTTTTAAAAGGTAGGTCGACTGTCACTAATCTTCTTGAATTTACTACACGTGTTTTCAGGGGTTTTCTTGCAGGCGCTCGGACAGATGTGATTTATACTGATTTCAGTAAGGCTTTTGATAGGGTTGACCATAGAATTTTGCTACTTAAACTGTCATTAATCGGTATTCCTGATATTATTCATCGTTGGCTAGACTCCTACCTCTCCCTTAGGACTCAGAGGGTATTGTTTAGGAATGTATTGTCTAAGACTGTATATGTTACTTCTGGTGTTCCGCAGGGTAGCCATTTGGGTCCTTTACTATTTTTATTGTTTCTTAATGATCTTCCTTGTGCTATTTCTGATTGTAATATTCTAATGTATGCTGATGACGTTAAATTATTTTACACTTTTGATGATGATCATGGTCAGGCTGTTCTTCAGAGGAATATTGATTTGTTTGTAACTTGATGCAGAGTTAATTTAATGGATCTTAACTTAAAAAAATGTAAATGCATGGTTTTCTCTCGGGGTGGCGTGATTTCGCCCACTTATGTGATTAATTCTTGCCCTTTGGAAACTGTGTCTACATTTCTTGATTTGGGAGTATTATTGGATATTAAACAGTCTTTTATTGATCATATTAGTATGATGATTGGCAAGGCTCGGGCTGTTCTTGGTTTTGTGAAAAGATGGGCTAGGGAATTCATTGATCCTTATATAACTAGACTGCTATACACTTCACTTGTTCGACCTATTTTGGAGTATGCGTCTATTATTTGGAATCCATACTATCGTTGTCATAGTGATTCAATAGAGTCTGTGCAGAGGCAGTTTTTATTATTCTGTTTACGTGGCTTAGGATGGGATTATGCCAATGGATTTCCGTCATATGAGGCTAGATTAGGTTTGATAAAACTTCCAACTTTGGAACATAGAAGGTCTGTTTTAGGTGTTTGTTTTGTTTTTAATCTGGTTAGAGGTGATATCGATTCTGAGTTTTTGCTTCGCAACCTGAATTTCAGTATTCCTGCAAGATTTTCACGGCACTATCGTCCTCTTTCCTTAGATTTCTACAGAACGAACTACGGATGTAATTTTCCTTTTCGTAGATTATGTAATGATTTTAACGTATATTACGATTTGATTGATTTTAATTGTAGTGTTTGTAATTTAAAACGTAGCTTATATGCTAGCATTAATTTGTAAATTATTATATAAAAATGTATTTTCGTTCTAGTTATAGGTAGTTCATGTTTATTGTTAGTTTATTCAGCTTGTGATTAAGTTCTGTAGCTGATTTATGTTCTTGTTGCCATTACTTTTCCCCTACCCTCTACAGTCCGGACTGTAGTGTGTACGTGTCCCTACGTAATGGGGACGAGCCCTCCGCGGTCGGGTGAGGGTGGGTTAGTGTGTGGCCGGGGACGTTCGAAAAAAAAAACATAACAGTCGTTCGTTTCTTTTTCAAATCAACTTTCTGTTCAAAAATTTTCAGACTTTTTGATGGATCTTGATTGCTTATGGGGAAATGTGTCAATCTCAGGTTTGAGCGACCACCAGAAATTGGCCGAAGTTTGCGAAAAGTGAATTAATAATATTTGCAAAAAACACAAATGTTAGCTAGTCGGCCAAACGTGAAATTGACACATTTTGCAGTAAACAAACAAGATCCATCAAAGTTTTTGAACATTTTTGAACTGAAAGTTCATTTGATAAGATAACACATGTAAAAAATATAACTCGACTGTTATACTATTTAAATAATAACTACGGTAATTTTTGTCTGATTTTATCGTAACAGTAATTCTGTCCTTTATATTTGCTCTCCGTATAGCCATCATCCTCCCTTTTAATTTGTAGTCTCCTTAGAACTATTCTTCGCAAAAGCTTTATATACTCTTGCTATCCTGTCCTGGTATTCGCCATTTCATTTTAAACAACTAATGTTGTTTTATAGAAAAGCGTTTTATTAAATCAATATTCAAAAAAATTATATTCAGATTATTTACATAGCTTTTGCAGTTCTTACGATACGATCTAAATAATATGGATGAAATGATGGAGAAGAGCCTATTCCTTGAACTTGGCAAAAAAAAAAAATGGGTATTCATATCTACATCTTTTTTTTTATTTTTATTAAAAATATGAAATATTAGTAAATTTTTCATATTGAAAATTTTTTATATTAAAGAAATTTCCTCATTAACTTATATTAAAGAAATTTCCTCAATATGAATAAAATGCCTTTTTTGTTTACCGCGTTGTTAAATTTAATAAAGAAAATAGAAAAGAAAATAAAATTTAATTAATTATGTTATATTGAAGATTTTTTTGATACCAACACTTAGGGGATAACGCCTATTCACAAAGTGCAGTCTGTTGTGGGATACAACATACATAGATAGTTTTGGTTAAAGCATACAGGGGCAGTGTGCGACAAATTTGTTTTTTAAACACATGTTTTAAATAAAATTTTTTTTGCAAAACTGATTTCGTTAATTCGATTTGAAGAAAACATATGTAGACTTGAATAAAAAATCTAAAGGTTTGAATATTTTTCTCGTTGAAGATTTACTTTTTTTTTTTTTTTTTTTTTTTTTTTTTTTTTTTAAGCTCAAAAAATAGTGGGATTTTTTTTGGAAATCTCAGATTATATTGCCAAATATCAAATTTAACTAAATCGAAGCATTATTGAGATTACTGTAATTTCAGAAAATATTGCATACAATATTATGGTACAAAAAGCTGAAAACTGTGGGAATTT
The DNA here is from genome assembly GCA_930367235.1 of Sarcophaga rosellei. NCBI lineage: Eukaryota > Metazoa > Arthropoda > Insecta > Diptera > Sarcophagidae > Sarcophaga > Sarcophaga rosellei. The sequence continues at coordinate 40,882,141 of OV884021.1, read as the reverse complement.
TACTAAATGAAACAAGGCGTTTTAAAGAAGAGCAGTTGTCGATTGTGATTTTAGGTTTAGGTCGGAGTGGTAGCTCTGATATCACAAAGCTCACTTGAGCACGATTGTGATTAGTCGTGTGAATTATCTGGAAGTTAAAAAGAGATTTTTAAGATTTATAGATCGCTCTTCAGACAGAGATTAAACTTCTTTACAGATCTAACTGATAGAGTTCTTTGAGAAATGACAATCCAATGATGGTTTCAATGTCATATCTGGTTATACAAACGTATTACAGGCAGGAATTAAGGCATCAAGTCACCAAGCAGCTTTCATTAACTGTGGATCGCTGTTCAAACATAAGGTCAGCGACTTTATTTTTTGAGACATTACATATGCGCTTCTCAAAGTCCGGAAATAACAGTGAAGTAAAAAATTTCAGTTAAGGCTCAGTACTACTAGATGGATCTGTCGGTGTGAAAATTGGAAATCCATTATTAAAAATGCCTTAGAAAGATATATCACTAAATCAAGAGTTAAAATGCTATTATCTCTTATTGGTAATGGTTTTAGTTATTGGTATTTTAGCTGCAATAACAAAATTGAAATTTATTGTTAGTTTACATACATACTTATTTTGCATTTCAAACCGTAAATATCTTAAGCAAGTTTTTTAAACAAAAGATGTTAATCTCGGCCAAGCTCATGATTCCATTATGTCAGCGATAGACTTGTTTAAAAAAAGTCAGAATAACTTTTTAAAAATTTGGAGTCAAATAGAACAATTTTCAAACGAAATGTATATTTCGCTGGAACTTCTTTGGGCAATTTTTTTGGGTTTGAGATCAACGATTAAATTCACTTTAATTTTTGTATTGCGTTTTTGAGTTTACTTAATCTTACTTTTATTTGATAGATTACACGGCCAACTGCAAACTTACTCAAGAACTTTGATTAAATGAGATTTTAGATTAGCTAATTAGAGAGTTTAATCTTGATCTCAAAAATGGCCCTTAGAATATCGAAAAGAAAAAAGGAAACTCGTTAGAAAAAGGCTTCTACCATGACTCAATTTTGAGTAAGGATCAGCTTCTGGATTTACCAAACAATACTTCTACAGCAGAATACTGGAAAATTAATATTCACTCTCCTGCAATTGATAATATACAGATGTGCAAGTATTCCACTATCAACATCTTTTAATTCTTTTTCAAATTAGAAGAATACGTCGAAATTATTGATAACTATAGATATGTAATATAAACTGACTGCGATTATATTAAAGCAGAAGTCATGATTTCAAAAAATTCGATCAAGATTACAAAAAGTAAACAATCTTTAGATATTAAAGTAATTAAATCTAAAATAGATATAAGCAACTATCCAAACATGGTTAAACTTCTACAAGTAGCTATAAGGAGATTAAAATCTGGTTGCATTCAACAATGCGTCAGAATAATTTTTCTAACATTTTCTATATTAAACGTTAAAAACGAACTAGTCGAAAATGATATTTTGGCGGAAGATATTCTCAGTATATTTTGAAAAAAAAAATTAAATTAAATAAATAGGAAATCTTTGACTAACACTTAATCTTTCTGATTTCACGTATATACTACACTTCATTTTTTCTCTTTATTAAAAGACTGAATTTAATGTTAGAATGAACAATTGTTATTGTTATTGTTTGTTTTTTTTTTAAATTTGTGTGATAAAATATAAAAACGTAACCTTTAATATTTTTTAATAGAAATAAGAAAAATACTAAACTAATTTTTCTCTTAAAGAACCATAGCCTCCCGATGAATTTACCCACCTTTATTTTAAATAAAACTAGGTATATATATTTTCATACTGTGAAATTTTGTTTGTTTTTCTCATTCTTTTAAAACTGCAGTTTGTAATGAAGGCAATACTGTTTTTGGCGTCAACAGGTCTAGTCAAAATTACTCAAATATTTTCCATTGCATTAATATCAGGGTAGCATGCTGAATATTACTTCAAGATATATATATATATATATATATATAACATATATAATAATATCATGATATGTATATTATATATATATATAGTATAACAATGGGTATTCTTTACTAATCATAAAGATACAGGAAATTCATATTTTATTTTCGGAGCTTGAGCAGGTATAGTGACAACTTCATTAAGAATTCTTATTCGAACAGAACTAGGTCATCCTGGTGCATTAATTGGAGATGATCATATATACATACTTAATTGGCCATTTACAACCCGATTAACGGCTTTAGGCCTGCCGCAACACGTCCATCCAGGCATCACTGCTTCTTGCGCGCCTACGCTAGTTGGTCACACCAACCGATGACAAGGCTTCCTCGATTTGGTCCTTCTTATAGTTTATTGGTGTATATCTGTTACATTTTAATATTGTGCGCATTGCTTTATTTTGAAGTTTTTACAGTCGTTCGATCTGGTTTGTCGTGCAACATGAGTATAAAATAGTCGATCCGTATTTAAAATGCGGTTTTATTATAGTGTTATAAATACTAACTGCAGTTATTATTGTTATTTGTTTTCTAATTCGTTTAAAGAAATTAATTTTTTTGCCGATTTTTTTTTACATATATAGTCTATGTGGTTGTTAAACTTTAGATCTTTATCTATAACTACACCTAAATATTTTATCTGGTCCACTTTCTGTACTACTTCGTTGTTAATTTTAAAGATTTTGTCGCTATTCGCATTAATTTCCATCCATGATTTTTGTTTTACTTTCGTTCAACTTAAGTTTATTCATATCCAGCCATGTTATCAATATGTTCATGTCCCAGTTCAGGTTATGATAGCATTGTTCAACTGTATCATCTTCCGTAAAAATAAGCGTATCATCAGCATACACAGTCATTTCGCATTTATCCATTATGTTTGGCATGTCACACAATACGACTGTAGGAACCTTATATGCGATAGGGAGAAGGCTTACACCCCTGTAGTTGGCGCATATCGTAGGGTCTTTCTTTTTCAGGATAGGAGGACGAGGTTCCAATCGTTGAGCATACTTTCCTCTGGTCGTATTTTGTAAATAAGCTGATGCATGCGTCCGACCAACTCATTAGAACAGGTCTTAAGCAATACAGAGGGGAGGTCGTCAGGAACTGCAGCTTTATTCTTTTTAAGACTCATAATCGCAACTTCATGGCTATGCGGCGGAATCTCCACGCCGTCATCATCGATCGGGTTCGAACATCATCTCTAAAATCGGTATTGGTGTCGTCATCGCCTTGTAGCAGAGTAGAGAAGTGTTTCCTCCACAACCTCAGCACCCCCTGCGGAACTGTTACCAAGTTTCCATTCTCATCTTTGTAGGGAGACGCTCCGAGTTTATAACCCTCGGTTAGATACTTAACCTTGTGATACAATTTTCGAGCATCGTTCCTACATCTGTACACCTCAACTTCCTGACGCTCATGCCTTACCTGCTCCCTCTTCTTGCGTCTTAAAAGGCATCTCTCATCCCTTCTCTCTAAAATTCTCGATAATGGCTCACGCATCGGCTGACTGCAATGTTTTCTTGTATGCGGTGTTTTTTTCTGCAGCTGCCTCGCGCCACTCCTTATCGTACCATTGATTTCGTTGGGGTGGGCCCTCAAACCCAAGGACTGTTTCTGCAGTAGTGCGCAAGGAGTGGGAGACGTTGACCCACGCTAAGATTAGATGGGGAATGACGGAGCTTATCCGAGAGTTGAGCAGAGAACGCCTCAGCTGTCCTTTGTGATCGCATCTTCTTAACGTTCAGCTTTCGCAATGCACTAGAACGCGCAGATGTCGAGGCGCTAATGCTCACACGAAACTTGGCTGCTACAAGGTAGTGGTCCTAGTCGGATTTTCGACCTCTGAATATGCGCACATCTAGTACACTGGATACGTGCCTTCTTTAGTAACAATATCATCAATCTGGTTGGATGTTGATCGATCGGGGAACAGCCAAGTGGCCTTGTGAATGTCGCGATGCTGAAAGGTAGTGCTACATACTACCAAATTACGAGCCGCGGCGAAATCGATCAGTCTCATACCATTGCAGGTAGTGTTCGCGTGGAGACTGGAACTGTCCGACAGTGGGCCAAAAATGCCTTCCTGCCTGACCTTCGCATTAAAATCTCTGAGGACGATTTTGGCGCCATGGGCCGGGCATTATCATATACGCCCTCGAGTTTAGCGCAGAAGGCATATTTAACCACATCGTCCTTTTTTCCGTCGGGGCGTGAGCACAAATAAGGCTGATGTTGTAGAATTTTGGCGTGATGCGGATTATGACTATTCCTTCGTTCACAGGCGTGAACCCGGCGACATCCTCTGAGCAGATTTCCGACAAAAACTCTGAGAGTCAATAAAATTGCCATGTAGAGTTTCTCAAAAATCTTTCATTCGGCATCGACTTTAAGCTGTAAGTCTCACCACTTATGTACAAATTTGGTGCACACAACAAAAGTGGTGTGAGAAGCTAGGTCGTAATCCTGACTGGAGGGTTGTGATGCCCATTTATGTATGTATTCAATGTGTCCAAAAGGTTAAGAGTACAGAAAAAAATTTAATGAAGCTTTCTTCGAATTTCTTTAGGAATAGATTTTATTAAATAGTTTTATTATTATTATCATTCAAAAACATTTCTATGTATGTGTTACATTAAAATAATATGAAATAATTAAATATATTTAACTGACATAAAAATGTTAATTTTGGTTTTGGGGTTAAATCTTTAAAACAGAATGGGCTTTTATGAACTCGTCTTAGAACCTATTTCTGGATTTATTTAGAAAAAGTCCTAGAATTGAAAACTTCCGTTTATTCTCAAGTTGAATGTATTGTAAAATGCACATCGAATAAATTTTTTGCCACAAGCTTAAAAAATTTCAAGTCCTTTTTAATAGAATATCTTGATGGTTTTTTCCATTTCTTTTGTATTATTATTAACGTTATCTATTACAGTATTTAAAATATTTTCCAATATTTTCTCAACAGCATCATAGTCATCACAACCATCTTCTATCACTTCTCCTATAATAGGTTCTTCAAGGAACTGATTATAGAGACATTCTGCGTAAGAAATTTTTAATACACACACAATTGGTTATTACAACTCTTCAGTCAGAATAACGACCACCTTCTCACGCCACTAATGTTGTATGAGTTATTTTTATACATGAGTGGCGGGCCTTCAGTTTAGAGTCGACTTCGAACGACGGATTTTTTTGAGAAACTCTTCATGGCAAATTTTTATTTACTCTCAGAGTTTTCTCATATGTATTTTGTTTTGTTGGAGATGTTTAAACCGTAGCCTCACATCTAATAACCCAACACACTACCTATCAGACTACGGCGCCTTCAATTTTAAACATTTACATTCAATAGTACACAAAATCTTCACAGAAAAAGCTAAATGAGTTTTAAATGGACTATTTAGTATAATTTTTAATAAAGATGAAGACATTTTGCGAAAACTATAATGTTTTTGTTTGTCTAAAACATTGAATAATTGAATATGTCACAAAAATTACACAAGAACAATAAAAAGAGGAAATTCTCTTGAAAAAGAATAGTGTTTTAAGAAAGAATCTACGAATTGGAATTACCTTATAATTATGAGATACACAACGTGAAAATTGTCTAGTGAGTTGTTTTACTTACACAATCTTGTGTGCAACTATTTTTTTACGTATTAATAGACCTACTGATCTTAATTTCATTAGAGGAAGAAAGAAATGGAAGATTTTGCTAACAAATAAAATTTCAAATTTCGAGGTAAAAATAAAAGAATAATCATGATTGTTATATATTTTCAAAAATAAAAGGAAACTACACTTCTACTCAGTATGAGAAACAAAAAATTTGCTTATAAATAACCAAGACGGCAACACTGAATTTATGAAATTATTACCGATTGAGTTAGATTTTCGATTATTATTTTATTTTTTTTTTGTACAATGCAATATACATACTAAGTATATTGAGGGAAACTTACTTATTTTATATGGTCGTACTTAGTCGACCGTTTTGATATCGAAAGGCTTCTAATTTCTGTGGTTCGTTTTAATTCGGTTTCATAATATGCTTTAAATAATACAAACATTCGGCTTTTTATCTTAGCGACGGTTTTTATGTTAATCGAAATTATTTGAAGTTAGCTAAATTTTTTCGGATCCTGATTTAGTCCAATACTTTAAATAGCAACAAATATCCTTTTATAGCGAATATAGCCAATTATACTGAGTGTATTCTGTCCAAGTATTTACCATACTTATAAAGCAAACACTTTAATATCTTCCTGTGATCAATAGGAAAAATTACCTATTAAATACAAGCACATAATACCGAATAGCATTATAATGTGATGAATTGATGGTTTAACACTATTTTTATGGAAGTTTTATTTAAAACAAAATGTAGCGTATTAAGTAACGATATATTTTATGCCTTTATTTTTTATTTCTAATAGCATAAGTCAACTCAGCAGTTGTGTATTTTAGACTTAAAATACCTTCTTCTTCTCTATGCGCAATATAAATATAAGTATACAAATAATTGCTTATAAACTAAGAACAAAAGAAAAACAAAAATGTACATTAAGCAACAAATATTTTTATAATTTACGCATTTTCTTTCATTCTTGTTTTTGTTCATATCTTTATTATTCATATTTATTATATTAAATCTGAGTAACCACCAGTTTTTTATTATATTATATGCATATATTTATATTAAAAAAAAAAATTAAAAAAATACTACGACTGTAATTCTAAAACATTTTTCGTAAGCCTAGTACATACATAAATAAACATGTACAGTGGCCCCAGTTTGTTTCAACCAGCACCCTCAAAAAAATTAAGCTCATATAATGTGGAAACGAAAGAAGATATTTAAATAATTTGAATAAGAGTTTATAGAACGCTTTCACGACCATAAGGTTTTCAGCGGCAAAGTTATCATTTTGTTTATTTAGGATAATTCATCAGATGTCCAAAAGACATTTTTAAATTTAATATTTTCAAAATTAATAGAGGGTTGTCCGTTTCTTCTTGGGACATACATATATGTCCCTATGGTCGTTAAGGACTGCAATGTATATACATTTTTATCAGTTGAAATTAAAAGAAAAGTAATAAAAAAAAAATTAAAAAAAAACCGTTTCCTCATTACCCCCCCTCCTGGGAGCATATGGCTTCCACAAAGCATTTCCAACCTACCCGGATGATTGCTGTTATTTTTGCGTTTTCCCATGTTAGATTGCATTATCCTAGATCTTGGAGTATCGAACGTTTCTAGGTGTTCCTTGGTAGTTATTTCTGAGAGTGCGGCCTATCCACGTCTATCTACGTTAGTATGGGTTCCTCGTTGGTGAGGTTCCATAGATCCATGTTTCTGATGTTATTAGGTTAGAATATTTTGCTTATGATTCAGAGGCAATTGTTGACGAATATCTGTTTTTGTGTAATGGTGTGCGATACTCACCAATGTTGATTTTACACATGCGTTGAATATTTTGTGCTTGGTTCATCTAGATATTTGTGAGCTCCCTCTATCGTTTTGTTGAGCCTGTTGATCACGTCTGTTACTGCGCCGCTATTTGTTGTTACTATACTGCTTAGATAGCAGAAGCTATCCACGATTGGACTCGTTGCAGCACGATAGCAAGGCTTTGGTTGTCTTGATATTACGCGCTATTATTTCTAAATCCTCTCGCTTTGTTAGACATATATCATCCTGATAATCCAAATCCTCGAGTTGGCGTGGGAGACTCCATGATGTTCCTCTTCTCACAGAACATACTACGCTCATGATATCATTCGTTCCTTGTTTTACTCCAGCATTTGTGTGAAATAATTAACTTATATTGCCGTTCTGAAGAACTGAGGTTTCTACATCCTCGTAAATAGATCTGATGATTCGTATTATCTTCTGGGTTACTCCTTTTTTGCTAATTAGTTTCCATATGGCAGTTCGTCAGATGGCATTAAAGACTTTCTTGAAATCTACGAACAGTAAGTACAGGGGTGTACGCCATTCAAGAGATTGTTCTATTATTTTTTGTTTGGCCGAAAACCTGCCTGTTCTTATCGTAGATTTTTCTCCATCTTACTTTGAAGCCTTTCCCGCATAATGATTGCCAGTGCTTTGTATATGGTATCAAGCACAGCAATTCCTCTGCAGTTGTTGCAACCTCTCAAGTCACCACTTATCTCACTTTTACTGGGACGACATTCGTGTCATATTTTCCGCAGGGCTGTTGTCTTCAATTTTAATTTGTTCAGTTGTTTCATCTGTGGTTACGTTACTGATTTCTTCGAAATCTTCTCTCCACCTCTACATTTGTGCGTCATTATTTGTTAGTAGTGCTCCACTGCTGTCGACGACTGCTTAGGACAGTAACTGCTTGGCATTACACACAGTTTTTCTTCTGCAACTCGGTTATATGTTGCTGGGATATGCGAATCCTAATACTAACTTCTCAATTCAGTGTTGACGACCCTTAAAGTATATTAGGACGCATATACCCCAAGAAACTCTACTAACTGTTTTTCTTTTTTCTCTCTATATATATTTAAAATGATTCTTAATACTTCACAGAATATACTCAAATTCTCAAAAACGTTTGCTATCACTCAAGTGCGTGAAAGGGTTAAAGTTGTTTAAAGGTTTGTTGTCTGTGACACAAATATTTTCTCGAATAGTTAGACAGGACAGAGGGGAGTCTTTTGGATCAACTTTTGTTCTTATATCTTGCTTATCAGCGAAACTGAATTCTGAGCGCTTATATTTCAGTCTGTGTACACTATTGCTTTTTTGCTAACTAGATAAATAGTGATATTTAAGTTGCCGTAGTCTAGTGGGTAGTGTTCATACCCCAGGTAAGACATCTCCAACAAAACGAAATATGAAAAAATATTTGCTCGGCGACTTCCTCTGAGCAGATTTCCGACAAAAATTCTGAGAGTAAATAAAATTGTAATGAAGAGGTAGTGCTGATGTTAGTGTTCCCACTTCCTATCTTCGCGTTGAAATGACCAATGAGCATTGTGATATCTCTTCTACGAAACTGATTGAGCGTTGTTATAAATTGTGCGTAGAATTCAACTTTCTTAGTATCTTAATATGTTTTAATACTACTTAATCGCCTGCAAGGAATACTTTCCATATGCAAATTAAATAAAATAAATCTTCTGCGGTCTTCCGTTGGGTCATAACACTGTACTATAGTAGTGTTTGGTTCTATGTTTGAGGGGAGTGTCTGATGCGTTTTGGTATTATAGTACTGTATTACCATTTTCTGCTATAAGTTCGCCATTACCATTCCATCTAATTTCACTGATGCCTAGGGCTTCGATCTTATATGGTACTATTTGAAGTTCTAGCTGTACAAGCCTTAATGCTTCACGATGAATTCTTACGTTACATAGCGCTATACGCGTTCCCTTTCGTAAGCTAAAGATTGGTGCCATAAGTTCCGGTGGTATATAAAAAATAACCTTTCGAATGCACCCGACTATATATAGGAAACTTAAATACACATCTATAGAAAAAATAAAAGTAAAAACGGCTTCACAGTTTTCAGTTATTCAGATTATTAAAATTTTGGGTTTGGGGCATACATACGTGTCCCTGGTAAAGGTTTAAAGTGCTTTACTAACAATAATAATAATCTATTTTCAAACACTGGAAAAAATTAAATAAATTTTGTTTTGGTTTCCGAAGGAAAAGTAAGATTGAATCAGCCAGAAATTCTTCACCACTACACCCAATAATAGGGCATTGTTTCTAGGCAACACAGATAGATTACAGTACATAATTTTTCTACTCAGCTAGAAAACATTTATTAATTTATTTACATTATTAGTATTATGAATTATATTATTATTTTATTAGTATCCTTTGCTACATAATTATATGTAGTGTTTAATGGATATAGACAGATAGATAGATTATAAACAACAACTTTTTTGAGCTACTTGCAATTTGTTTAAGTGTATTATTAATTTTTTAAAGTATTAGTATTAATTTTGTGGCAGTACATTGAATTTATTTATAATATATGTTTAAGGTATGTGGTCCTTAAACTTCATCTTGACGCTAGGGGATACGTGGAGATGTTATTAAATGTTATATTGTTGTGAGGTACAAAATAAGCTTTGCGCTTTCTAGTAAAGAATACTGCCTGTGCCTTATCATAATTTAACACTATTCTCAATTTTCTGAAATAGCAATGTAATTCTATTAAAGTCCTTTTAAGGTTATCGGTTTTATCTGCAGCTAATATTTTGTAACAACGTGCACATTGATTAATGAAGTTGAAAAAAGCAAAAAGAATAAACATCAATGTAAATATTTATACATTTATTAACACATTGTAAAATATTAAGAGAAATTCTCAGGAATCAGTTAAATTTAAAATGGGCTTTAACCTATATCAGTTGAAATTCGTCAGCATTGTAGCATCATATCAACATCAATTCTTATTGCATTTATATTGTGTAGAAAATTTGGGGATAGCTTAGTTTTTGCGCAAAAAAATAAAATTCCTGGTAAGCAATTTAATTTTTATGCAATGTGTTTCGAGAAATGTAAAGTAGAAATGTTCACCAAAAAATGTTAATGCTTTAAATTGCCTTACACAAAGTTCGGATCTAGATCCTATAAAAAATAATCCAGAAGATGTTGAGAGTGCTTTGGAAACAATAATATTGCAACTTAGATGAAAGTCTTCCCAAGAGATGCAAGGCAGTGATCAGAGCTAAAAGGATTCGAACAAAATATTAATATTTACAATATTTTAAAATAAATAAATCTTTCTTAGCACAATAGTTTTAATATTTTAAATGAAAATGAATTTGTTCTTATTTATATGTCTAACCAAAAAGTGATGTATTATATTTTTCGTTTACATAATTACTTGTTAATTGACATTGCTTAGTCTAAATAAACATATTTTTTTTTTTTTTTTTTGAACAATTTATAATGTGTTTCAATTTTCGTCTACAATTGTAGACAGCCATGTCAGTATAAAAATAATTGTCCCTAAATAGGTCCCCACATCTTTCATACATTTCTAAAGATCTTCATAATTGTTTTAAATACAACAAATTCTTAAATCAATCAGTACTTTTTCTAGAGCTCATAAAGTGATTATTCCTAAAAATTAAATCTCCGTCATTTATAAAACCATTTAAACAATAAAAATTGGATTAAAAAATTACTGAGTTAAACATTTTAAAGTTCACAAGTTATAAAAGAAAAAAAAATTGTAAAAGTGTTTCTGAAAGTGATCTACATTCGTTTTGTTTTCACTGCGATAATTGTTTCGGTGGTCTTCTCTTTCTTACGTTTTGAGCAAGATTGTCGCACTTCAAGTTTTTTTCTAGCAAATTATTTACTATTAAAATTTCTAATAAATACAGAAATAAATACATAAAATATTATGTATTAAATTAACTTCAGTAATGCCTGTAATAGATTAAATATAATTGATTGTCTTTTTTTAATGTTGAATTAATATATTCTATAATTGGTTTTAGTAAAATTCAGCCTCAGAAGTATACTTATGTATTATTGTATTGTACTTTTGCATAAGATAAGCTGACATACATATGTATGTGCACGTGACTTATATAAATTCAATTTCAGCGAATATGTTTTTGTCCAAAATTATAAAAGTAATACCAAAGATTAATTATTTATTAAATTATATTGTATACTTATGATAAATATATGAAAAAAACCCTAAAATTTTCATTATATTGTATATAAGAATTGAAACTGGAACGCCGCCATCAAAAAAATCTACTACAGAGATAATGGCATCGTGACAAAGAAAATGTTTCTTATGCAACTACGTTTTTTATTTTGTTATTTGCTCATCAAGTTTACAACTCAAGCTTTTAATGCATGAATCAGTACTAAGATTTTTATACAACTACACATGCTAACACTCCTTCATGCAATCACACATTCAATGCATTGAGAAAGAACATCCATCTTAAATTGTATACTTTTGAACCATATGGGCTGTTATATTGGAATAACCCTTGATTGGAATCCCCGAAAAAGTTTAAGGTCTACAGTTTCATTATTTTCCTAATAACTGATACGATGATATAAATTATTTTTTTATAAGGACAGTAGTAACAAATTATTTCATAACTTTTTTTACATATGTTCCCCCTTATCTATAAGTTTTGGCTTTCAGCGGGTATTTTTACACACACAACTGAATGTCTATTATATATGTATGCATTTGCCTATTTATAGATTGACATGTATGTGTATACTTGTATATGAATATATTTGTTCAGTAAAAATAATCCACAGGATTTAATAATAGTTTTAAATTTTCAATCGATCACTTACTTACGATACTTACATACATATGTATATATATTTTTTTGTTTATAGATTATTTTGTATACTTCACTCCAATAACGTTTAATACAATTTTGAGGTATTAACACTTAGTTTATTTGGCATTAGCAGTAAATTTCAAAATATATAAAAGTAATGAACAGTTTTGGCTATTAAATTTTTATTTATAAATTAAAGCTAAGCCTAGAATTTTTTAATATCTTCAGTTTAATTTTTTCACCATACCTGTGATAAATAATAAAAAAAAACTATTCCCAACTGATTATAATATAATTCGGCACACTGTTTCACAACTTAGCAAAACCGTTGCAATAATAAAGCTCCGGTACCAACCGACTCGCACTCACGAAACACATTAAGATACTAAAGTAGATACCAGTTTTGTACACATTATAATCTTCTACTTAAACATTTGTAAGAGTAGTAAGACCTTGATTTCTCTTAAGCTACATTTTCTCCGAATAGGCGGTGCTTAATTTTGGTTCTTGTATATACATATGCTGAGTGTTGCCATTGAGCACTTAGGTAACTTATACTGCCGTTTGCAAGAAGAAATTCAATAAAAAAGCAAATGTCTCGAGAGTTTTATTAAACAACTAAAAACATTAAAATATTTTTAAATAAAAATATTTTTGTGCTTTTCTTTTTCAAAACCTACTTAAAACTTATGAGTTAGAAGAAGCAGGTCTTGATAATTTGATTCACAAAGTGTCGTTAAACCAAATACTTTCAGTTTACGGAAATATACAAAAGGTTGCTTAAACTGTTCTACGGATAAATAATAATATTTGCGTTTTTTCTGAATACAAAAGCTAGTGTAAAATATTTTATACATTACATGAGATTTCACTCGATAAAAACATAAATTCATTCATTTATTGTATCTTCATTCATTGTAGTCTTCACCAGGAATGAATTTAGATTTCATTGATATTTATATGTGGATTTCTTATTTGATTTCAATTTATGTAGTAATGTTGAGTAATGTTTCTTCTATTCGAATAACATTTTTTTGTATGGCGCCAGTCTGTGGATTTGTTTTATAGTGCTCTTTTCTGCAACTAATTTGGTGGTCCGGAATATACCTATTTGTATTTATGTGGAATACATCTATTTGTATAAAGTGTTGATAATAAACTTATAGACCTGTATGATTCCGCTTTCGTATAATCTTTTCCAGGTGCAACCTTCCACTTTGCGGGGTTATATTTGAGACGGAAAAAGCAGCTTCTTTTAGCATTTTGTTGCTTGTCTATGCCAGAAGCTTTCTTCGGATTGTGTTCAGCAACCTTATTCAGGGTCTCTCGAAATCCATAAATTCGGGGTAAAGAACGTTTTCAGGTGGACAGCAAACAAGATAGTATTTTCAACATCATTTGAAGCCCGAATGTCTAAGTTATATGTTGAAGTCTGCCATTTTATGAAAACTGAAATTTTTTAGTTTTAGCACATTAATGTATTTAGTGGGGCTGTTTAAAATCATATGCGTATAGGGTCTTGAGAATAGCAGGATCGCATCTGTAATTTTCCTATTTTCAACAGGCCTATAATTTGAATTTCCGCTTGCAATGCCACCTGAGTTTATTCAAAATATTGCATCAAACAATACTCGACCTCACGGAGAAACAAAACGTGATCCACAGCTAACCAGTAACGAAACGGAATTTGACAGCTCGTAGGCGAGTCGTGAAAGGGACAGTAAATATTACCAAAAAGTATTTCTGTCCCTCTCTGATTGTAACTCTGTTTTGTTTATTTATGTTTTTTTTAGTTCTCGGGGTGGGTTTTTATATTCGCGAGAGTTAATAAAAAATGTAATTTTTGTCTAAAACTATTAATAAATAATAAAAACAAATAATAACAATAACATTTTTAACTTTTCCTTTCAAGAAATGAAAAAATATTGGCATCTTTCAGCAAGAAAATTTTTTATGAGCAATGTCTTATTTTGATCTTGTCATATTTAGCTTCTTAATTACCTCTTGACCAAGAAACTATATTCATTGTGACCGAAAATCACCCACATTTCACTGACAACAGTCCGGAATTTTGATCATTATTTGCCTGAATTTTCGTCTCATCAATATTGCCTCGTCTTATACTGTGATGTAGAAGGAACTTTTCACAATAATATAAAGAGAGCAACTGTGTGAAGTAATAGAAGTGTTTATAAAAAGCTCTTGAAAATTAAAAAAAAAATAATAATTGGTTATGAAAAATAGATAGGACTATTTAAAAACCATAAAAAATAAAAAGCAATTCGTAGAAATTGAATTATATTAAAAATAATAATTTAAAATAAAATAAATTTTATTAAAAATTAAAAAAAAAAAAACAAAAACAAAAAAACAATAAATAAACAAAAATGGCTGACTGCAGTAAATGCAGAACAGCAATTAGAGCAGAAAGTGGAATAAGGTGCAGTGGGAAGGTGTATCACCTATCAAAGAGAGCGGGTCGCTCTCTATGGACAAAAAAAAAGTTGAGTCAGTCACCCCCAAGGATTAAAGATATATTAATAACATTTATAAAAATATAAAAATTATTTTTTTGCCACGCCTAGAAATACCGCCTTTTTTGTTTTTTATATACTACGTAGCCAATTTAGGTCCGATCGTAACATATCATATATCAGTGTTTGTGGCTTCATTTCACCCTAAGACAATTTTTTAATTCGACGACATCTTCTATACGCGACTTCTGATATCTCAGATCCTTCCCCAAAATCAGTTATTGTGGCTATGCAGGAATAAAGAGCATTTAATTATATAAAATATTAGCTTTTAAAATGCTCACTATTGTGCATTAACAGCTATTTTACAGATATTTTAAAATGTTCAAATATTCATTCAGAACCGTTCAAAAATATATTTCAAAATAATTTTTTTTTTATTTGCCTATGGAAATATTCCTTGCAGGCAATTAAATTAATATTACAAGATTTTGATTCTAAAAAACTATGAATTTAAATACATAATTACATTATTTTTTATAACATTATTTGATAAAGAAAAATCAAAAAATTAACATATACAATTTATTAAATTCTTTACACATTCTCCTAATTGGATCAGCACCAGCGTAGTTGGATCTAAAAATTTGTATTGATAATGGGGAAAAATGACGTGACGGACGTTGAGGAACATTAAATGCGATATTATGGATTAAAAAGCTGGAGCCTATATCACCAGTAATTATATTGAATAAGAACGAGATATTTAACATAGTTCTGCGGCTTTTAAGTGTCGGAAGTTTGATTAATGCTAGTCTGGCAGAATAAGAAGTTAAACTTGTGGGATTAAAATTCAGTCCTCGGCGGCAAAACATCAGTAATTGCTTTTGTACAGATTCGATTTTTTTAATGTCTCATATTTAAGAAGTTTTATTTTAATTCTATTAAGTAATAATGTTTTAATGGAACATTTATTATTTATATTAATTGTCTGTATTATTAAACTCCACTATTTGAAACATTGTTTTCAAAAAATATATTTTTACCATAGTTTTTTTAGAAATTTATTTAATGATTGTAATGCATTTTTTGTTTGTTGCGAGAAAGGTTGTGAATGAATATTTGAACATTTTAAAATATCTGTAAAATAGCTGTTAATGCATAAAAGTGAGAAAGTTTAACTAAGTCTGTGATATTTGACAAGGTAGAATACATACAGTGATAACTGTGATATAGTAAATAAGTTTAAAACATTTTTTATTGATAGTATAAGTAGCATAAGACAGTCAATCGATAGAGTGCAATACGTTAGCCATGTAACGTGTGTACCGAATAATTTATTTAAATTTCGTAAGATAAACGTTTCGGAACTTGAGAACAGATGAAGAATAAGCCTGACCATGAATGTGTTTCAAATTAAATTATAATTGATAATTGGAATATATTAGGCAATGTTTTTCTAAAAATAATTAATACAACATTGGAGACTGGTATATTTCCGGAAAATTGAAAAAGATCAATGATAGCACCAATTGAAAAAGTGCCCAAGACAAGGAAATGTGAGGAATTTCGACCTATAAATATTCTTAAAGTATGTGAGAAGATATTGGAAAAAGTAGTCAAGATACAACTTGAGCAGTTTATTGAATATCACGGTATATTATTGAAACAACAATCAGGTTTCCGAAAAAAGCATTCATGTGAAACTACAGTGAATTATGTTATAAGCGAGTGGCAGGCCGTAGAAAAAGGAAGTACAATGATGGCAATATTTCTTGATTTTAAAAGGGCTTTCGAGACTATTGACAGGTATACCATGCTAAGGAAACTTTATATGTATGGAATAAGGCAAATTGAATTAGAATGGTTCAGGTCATACCTAGAAAACCGAACGCAAACAACAAGATTAAATAATACTGTGTCTGAGGAAGCGATTAATAATTTCGGAGTACCACAAGGTTCAATTTTAGGTGATTTATTGTTTATATTATATATAAATGATATGCCAAACTTATTAGAAAGATGCAAAGTTGTATTGTACGCTGATGACACTCTTATATATACAGTGGCAAAAAGTGATAAGGAATGCCAGGATAACATGAAATACGATGTTCAGAAAATAAATGAATGGCTTAAAATAAATTCTGACGAAGTATTTAAAATAAATTATTCTCTAATAGAAAAGGTTGAACATATAAAATACCTAGGTTTTACAATTGACAAAAAACTAAACTTAAACGAACACATCGATTATACATGTAAGAAAATTGGCAAGAAAATTGGTTTGCTGAAGAGAATTAGAATAAGAATTTCAAAATCTACAGCAGTCACTATATAAAGGGTCCGCCAAATAACTTTTTTTTTTTGAAAATGCTTAAAAAAAAACTACTGAATATTTTCTCAAATTTCTTTTGTATTTGAAAGTACAATCCTTCCGGTTAATAATGGAAAATAAATTCATTCAAATGGCTGCCTCGGCTGGCTATGCAGTAGCCTACAAGAGTAGCCTACAAAAGATGCCGATTTTGGCAAAAAAATCATCTTTTCAGATGAAACTCATTTTGATCTTGGCGGGTATGTAAACAAGCAAAATTGTCGCATTTGGGGCACAGAAAACCCGCACGCATACATTGAAAAGCCGACGCACCCAAAACGAGTCATTGTTTGGTGCGGATTTTGGTCCAGAGGCATAATTGGGCCATTTTTCTTCGAAAATGAGCAAGGAGTGGCCGTTACAGTCAATGGCGATCGTTATCGGGCCATGTTGAACGAATTTTTGTTCACAAAAATTGAAGAGGAGGATATTGGCAATATTTGGTTTCAACAATACGGCGCGACGTGCCACACAGCTACACTCGATGTTTTGCGCCCTGTTCTTGAAGATCGCATTATCAGCCGCAGAGCTGTTGCCGTTTGGCCACCTCGGAGATGCGATTTGACACCGTTGGACTATTATTTGTGGGGTGCCGTCAAAGATAAGTGTTACGCCGACAAGCCAGAGACAATTGACGCTTTAAAGGACAATATTAGTGAAGCCATTGGTGAAATACAGCTGCACACAATCGATAATGTGCTTAAAAATTGGACCGATCGTGTAGGCTTCCGCATGGCCAGCCGAGGCAGCCATTTGAATGAAATTATTTTTCATTATTAACCGGAAGGATTGTACTTTCAAATAAAAAAAAAAATCGAGAAAATATTCAGTAGTTTTTTTAAAGTATTTTCAAAAAAAAAAGTTATTTGGCGGACCCTTTATAACACCATAATTAAACCGCACTTTGAATACGGTTCCACTATATTGTATACATGCAGTACCGCTATTCACCTGATAAGAATGGAGAAACTTCATAATATAGCTATGAAGGTAATATTAAAATGCGATCGGTACACACATATAAATACAATGCTCTACGATCTGAAATGGATGACTATAAAACAAAGGTTACAGTTTAACACCCTAAATACCTATGCAAGCAGATTAAATATGTGGGAGAAAGCCTACCATATATGCTGAGGAATGCTTACATCTTTCGTATTCTAAGAGTGAAGTCAACCCAGATGCAGAAAACCATGTTTTATAAAGGGCTACAACTAGAGTTGTCAACTATTCGAAATAATCAAATAACCAGTTTTCGAATACTGTAAAAAACCGCAAATTTTCAAAAACCGGGTTTCGGCTTTTTTATTTGAAAACCGGAAATACAAATTCGTATTCACATTTCAGTCTAACATTAATCCGAAATAAATTTTAAATTTAAAGATGTATAGAACAGTACATACATATATATTTACATATATAGAAAAACATATACATATGATGACAAAAAATAATTATATAAGATTTAAATATTGTTATTATTTTTGTTAAAATAATATTTCAAAAATATTGTTGAGGTGACTGAAAAGACACGTTCACTTATTGTAGAAGTTGGGTTAATTGTGTGTAGCGCTGTATATAATTGATTTAATTTTTTAGATCTTTTAGAAAATTTGTCTAAATAATCAAAGTCTTCATTTAAATCACTATTATTAACTGATTCGTTTCTCTTTAGTGGATTAGAGTTCCTCTTCTAAATTTTGGAATTCGCTTTCTACATATTCTTCTAAATCCGCCCTTGAACTGTCTTGTGAATCTGATTGTTGATAGCCAGAAAAAGGTCTATCATACAACACATCTGCCATACCAATTGCTTGAGATCTAGAAGAATATTTTACATGTTCCTCGGATATAGGAAAGGTACCAGTGTGTAAATATAACAATAATGTATTTAAAACCAGGGACCGAAAATAACTGTTATTTTTGAATTTTTGATTAAAAAAAGCAACCGCAAGGAAATGTCGGAGAACAAAACCAAGTATACCATTTTGATTGTCTTGGACCAAATTTAAAATGCGATGCTTTTTAAAAACATAATTTTTATTTTTTAGAAAAAAAAATAACAGTTATTTTTTGATTTTTATTTTTTCGAGCAAAAATAACATTTATTTCTTTTTTCGAGCAGAAATAAAAGTTATTTTTTGACTTTTATTTTTAAGCGCAGAAATAAAAGTTATTTTTTGACTTTTATTTTTTCGAGCAAAAATAACAGTTATTTTTGACTTTTATTTTTTCGAGCAGAAATAAAAGTTATTTTTTAACTTTTATTTTTTCGAGTAGAAATAAAAGTTATTTTTTGACTTTTATTTTTTCGAGCAGAAATAAAAGTTATATTTGTTTCAATTCATGATGAATTCATAATATTTATTAAAAAAATTTTTAAAAAAATTAAAGTAATTTATGTCAGAAAATTATTAGAATTAAGTTTTGGGTATATTAAACACTAATCTTTGGTTTGAAATAACCAAAATAACTTTTATTTCTGCTCGAAAAAATAAAAGTCAAAAAATAACTTTTATTTCTGCGCTTAAAAATAAAAGTTGAAAAATTACTTTTATTTCTGCTCGAAAAGATAAAAATCAAAAATAACTGTTATTTTTGCTCAAAAAAATAAAAATTCAAAAATAACTTTTATTTCTGCTCTTAAAAATAAAAATCCAAAACGACTTTTATTTCTGCTCGAAACAATAAAAGTCAAAAATAACTGCTATTTCTGCTCGAAAAAATAAAAGTCAAAACATAACTTTTATTTCTTCTCGAAAAAATAAAAGTCAAAAAATAACTTTTATTTTCTGACTTTTACGATAAAAGTTATAACAGTTACGGTCCCTGTTTTAAACTGTATTTCGTCTTTTAAAACTGTGTATTAGAAAATAAGAGCCGTAAAATAGAATATACCTAAAAATGAAAAATATTCGAAAATGTCCAATAGTTCGACACTGAAAAACGGGTTTTTCGAATAACTCGAAAACCGGGAAAAGACCGGGTTTTCGAATAATTCGAAAACCGGTCGTTACAACTCTAGCTACAACTATACAATTTATTATCAATAAATATTTAAACGAAAATGTATTAATTTTGTATTACTTAATGATTTTGTATAAGTTGAAAATTTAAAGTATTTTTAATACTTATAAGTAAATAAAAAAAAGAATTTCTTAATGAGAGCATTTGAAATTTTCTCCCTAAGGTAAAATGGTGGTGGTTTACTCTATTTGATTGACAAGCGCTGTTCATCAACTTTAATTTCTAGAAGAGAATCTATTCTGAGGACTAGTATCATCGCCTCGGGGAAATGTTGATGTGGAGGCCAGTTTCGACTATTTCGGAACTCGTACCCATTTTAGCACTATATTACTCCCATCCTTTTGAGTAATATTGTCAGATTTGTACTGGCTTTTGGACTTATAATTTTGGAATTTGCACTTGTTGCACCAGACAAGCGGACATTCGCGATGAGCAGGATTCCTCAATATTTTTGGTTTTGGGTAAACTTTGTTCCATACACTTGAATTCTATGTGACAGGAGTAATCAAACGTAGAATTTTATTTTGGCATCTTTGAGTTAGAAGCTGAGACTTCCAGGATTAATTAGGAATTATAAAGCAAAAGTTTGCAGTCTAAACTTAGAGTTGAATTCTCTTCCGATTGTCCAATTAACCCATATGCGCTTATCGCCCCATTTTTAAAACGGTGAGATATTGATCAGCTGTGTGGTATACCATATAGATTCCAATAAATACAAAAAATCCATGTTTTTACGAGAAAAAATTTGGCCACATACGGGTTAACTAGGGTTGTTTTTATTTTTATATTTACCAGTTTTGCCTCTAAGTAATATTTCCACGTTGAGCGCCGATCGAGATGAATACCATAAAAAATTTTGTACATCCAGATTCCAGTTCAATAGGGAATATTCGTTGAGGAACTCGTTCTCTGTTTCTTATGTTCATGACTTTCCTCCTCTTTATTTCTTTTGTATCCATATCATGATAAATGCCTTTATGACCACCTGCAGCCCTTTGCTTTTTAATTGGTATGTGTAAAAACTTTTATGCCGCTCTTCAAATGCTGAGGGAAATTTTTTGCAGTTATCTTCAGTATTTAGCGTAATCTTTTATTTCATATGTATTACTGCTCTTTATTGACGCTACATAAAAAGAGTTTTTCTTGATTATCTGCTGTTTTATGCTTTCTTCACTGTTTATAGGGAACAGGGGAAAGCATGATCGAACACGATTAAAATTGTTCGCAGGACTTTATCAACCCTTTTGCTTATTATTTCATATTATTCTGCGCAATGAGATTATATTGGAAAATTCATTTGTTTATATTTTTACATTAATTAATTAAATAATCTTACCATCAATTAATTTTTCCTTTTAATAAAATTTGTATTTTTTTTAATTTGTTTAAGTTCATGCATTGTTTTTTGAGGCGATTTTAGAAACATCTTTGACGGAAAGAAAAATTCTATGTTTATAAAACAAAAATTAATCTCTGTATTCATAAGGAATAAAATTAATTTATATTCGTATTTTGAATGCGGATTCGTTTTATAAGCCTGTTAAGCAAACATTTTTTATGAATACAGTAATAAATTTGTAAAAGAAATAATTTGGAGTGATGCGCATATATTTTTAGAAAGATATAAATTGAATTAAATTATTCTATTTAAAAATAATACTCAAAGCCTTCGTAGTCTAGTATTTATTGTATCGGCTTATTAGACGAAAGGGCTTTGTTCAACCACAGCCTCAGACATCTCGAAATGAAAAAATATTTCTTTCGGCAAAAACTCCGAGAATAAATACAATTTCCATGAAAAACCTCTCAAATCGGTCTTGCGGAGTCGATTTTAAACTGGTCTCACGAAACAAAATCGCCCATATCTATCATTTTTGTCAAAGCTTCTCCATAGTATATGATGAGCATTAGTATCACACCGAAGACGAAATGAATGGTAGAAATTCATCCTCGTATGGCATGTGTACAAATGACAGTATCACTTAGACTAAAAGCAAAGAATATGGATATAAAGAATGCGCATTATGTAGAAGTAAAATTTCTTATGGCGGGTTGTAACATCATGCCCCGCTTCCACCAAACATTACGGCCCGCTCACACTAAAATCATTTCTGGATGAGGAGGGTGGAAGACAGAAGGAAAATAAACACAAACAAAGAGCGTAACAATGTGTTGCTCTCATCATGAGAGCGAAAAATGCATTCAGTTGCTTTGCTTGTCAGCTTCTAAAGAAGAATGTTCATGTCGCTTTTTTTAGACTTCAAATTTACAACCAAAGAAATATTATAGTATGATTCACTAATATCAATGAGAAATGATTTAGATTTTTGGAAGAATACTTGCCAAGTTAAATACGGTGTTTTTAGTGCAGTACAATTTTTCTATATTTTTCGCTCACATATACATATTATTGGGTTAATAAGTAGACTTGAAAATATTACTAACCTCTGGGTTACCACATGCCTCTCATAATTTTTATCATGCTCTTTTTGTGCCGAGAACAGTGTTGCCGTTTTTGGTTATTTCTAACCAAAATTTGATATTTTTTTGATCAATGTGTAGATGTGTAGATTTTTTGGTTTTGGTTAGTTTTTTGTTTTTTCTTATAAAAAAAAGCTATTTTTTGTTTCTTTTTTTATTAATTATAATTTAAACTTGAAACAAAAATAAAACAAAAGTCTACGAATTTAATTTTGGTTATATTTTTTCTTATTTGGTGATTTTTTCACAAATGTTGGTTACAAAATTTTTTTTCGTGGCAACACTGTTTCAGATAGATAAATAAAAAATTAGTCTAACAACAAAAACGCACGATGAGAACAACGCATTGTTACGCTCTTGGTTTCTTTACCCTTCTCTTCTATCTTTCCCCCCGCGTCATGAAATATTTTTGAGAAATGTTCCAAAATATGCCCAAATGCACATTCTTTATACTTTACTTTCTTTGCTAAAAGTCATCTCTGTAGGCCACAGATATTATGTCTGCAGAAAACAAACGAGTGATTAACAAATCTAACTTACTACTTGCTTAACTACAGGTTCTTATCTTGATAGTTGTGTGAGAAAGTATTAGTTTTCCGTGAATCCTATCCCTAAGCATCCGAGGTTCATGTATAAGAGCGATATCAACTTCAAGGCGGTATAGGGTATTTAGGAGGTTGTCTGCACCACTTTTAGTCTCCTCAGGGATTTTGGCATGACTGATGATAGGACGACGTTCAGCCACTGCAGCGAAGTTTAGACGATCGTGATCCGAAAATCACAGCCCTTCCTTTAATCATCACCACCTACAAGCTGGTATTCAAGCCGTCATAATGAATATATTTGGCTTTCTTATTTAATATGTTTTGAATGCGAAGATATTTTTACGTAGATATGATATGAGACAATTTGGCCACGGTCTAAAATTGTATGACTCGGGAAAATTGTGTGGAATACTAGCTTCTTCAAATGTTTCTCCTTGTATCATCCAATCTGAGTTTTAATTGTTGGCTCGTTGAGATCTTTTATTGTGCGTGATTCTTATGTACCAAGGAGTTTCTATAAGCGTTCGTAAGATCTTGTTTTAGACTTGCATATTTTTGTATTCAGGAAGTTAAATGGTTTTGGAATTTTATAATATAGGTATAGAGATGAAAGTTAACCTCATTAATATTATTACTATATAAATATGCAAGTTTAATTTTGTATTATATATTTCTGAATTAACATTTCAATTTATAAAAAAAACTTTCTTTTTGCCTATAAATTATCCAGAAACAAATATGCATACTGAAATCAATCATAATAATCATTTCTCTCTTTCTATTCTTAATTTTAGGAAATGCGTTCTCCTCTGTCATCGACTAATGAATCTGATGAGTCATCTGATATTGAAGGAAGCGGGATTGTTAAAAATTGTGGTGGAAATAATACCAAACGTCCTTTGGTCGCCCAGTCCACTGGGGTAGCGTCAAATAACTGCTCAGGCGGTTTTAACATTAAAAAGGATAGTTTTCCCAAAGATTTAGCTCATACTAATATAAAGTACAGCAGCGACAGTATCAGTTCACCAATGAAAAAAACTATTTTCAGCACATCAGATAAAGGTTATCCAGCATCGGATCTCTCAAGTGTCCCACAAGGTGTGTTATTACAGTTAATAGAATCTGGCCATTTACAAGTACATACGGAAGAAGGTATTAAATATATTTTTTATTTTTATATATCCATAAAGTAATTTATTGACTTTTTAATAATGTGGAGACATGTTTTTAAAGTCTCTACAAACATAACATAAATATAAAAATAAAAGAAATTATTTTGAAGTAGTCTAATATGTGATTGCATAATTAAAAAGTAAAATATAAAATAGAATAAAATATAAATTATACAAAACCAAAAATAAACAAGCAACAAAAAAAAAACTCACTGAATAGAACGTCGATTAAGGGGGAAATTCTTACATTACAATTACAACAACAAAAAGCACTGTGAAAAAAATCAACTAAACATGACGACAAATCATGCCTTATCGCGAAGCAGACTCTCCGCTCCCACTGTTTTTTCCCTTAAGTTATTAATGAAATGGCTAACGTTTGCCCAGTAATACGGCAGCAATTCAAAACTCTTGTGTGAAAACATTGCCAAAAATAATATAGGGGTAAATAATAAAATGATTGTTGCTCGCTCACATCACAAAAAAAAAATGGAAAAAATTAGTAAATAAGTACTAATGTTCAGTCGGAAATGGATATGTATATAGCTATCGCGAACAGAAAACACAGTCTTAAATACTCCTATGTATGTCTCTTCGGTAGCAAGAGACGAAATAACTACTCTACACACCTAAGCCTATGAACTAAAACTCATTATCTTAACTGTCCAGAATCGGAACATCAGGCCATGTTATAAGTTGGCTCCTGTTTTCCTTGTGTGTGGAGAACTTCAAATTCCAGATCAGTCAAATTCCTATTAAGTAAGTGATATTTTAAAGGTATATCTGGATTCTCCTCATAGCACAATTAATCTCCATAAAAATTCTTTCCATATAAATAAACTGCTTCAAAAAAGTGTAAAATGCTTTTCCTCAAATTACAGATGACTGCTAAGAAATCATAAGTTATCTTAAATTACGTCTATGGAACTCAATCGTCATCCGTCAACTTGAAAATGAATGGGAATATTTCTTAGCAAACAATGAAATAAATATTATATATGTATATGACACGATAGATAAATCACCCGGTTACAATTCTAATCATCTTGAAGCTAAAGACTACATATTTTTTGGAATTGCCACTTTTTAATTTTGGCAGCTAGCAGCGCTACTAGTTACGTTTCACACTGTTCCTGCTTCATACATTTTCTTGCAAAAAAAAAAAAGGAGTGGTGATAGATCAAAATTGGCATTGAACATTTATTGGTTAAATTAAATAAAAAATAGAATTTAATCAAAATAGGCCAGATAAACTTACATACATTTAGTTCACATATTTTAAAAAAGTTGCACTGGTTTCGTGCTGTCAGTTTATGTAATTGTCAATAATTAAGAAGAACAAAAAACTAAATTATTTCAATGTGACTTGAGTCAACCATTAGGATCTCAAAACTTATAGTTTTTTTTTTTTTTTTTTTTTATTTATTTATTAGCAGTATTTGTAATACTTTTACATTACACTTTATATAATATCAATCATTAATTCAATTAATATAAAGCTCTAATTTAATTTACAATGTAATTTCTTATAAAATTTACAACTTTTCTTCTAAAAATGTTAATATTTGTTTCATTTTTTATACTAATTGGCATCATGTTATAGTTTCTGAGTCCTTTGTAGAATAGCGAACGTTGCGTCGTATTAGTATCTGATCTTTGTAATCTAAATTCATTATTATTCCGTAGATTACAGGGTTGAGAATCGCCAACATATTGTAGTTGTTCTATTAGATAGTCGGGTGCATTGCCCATTTCCATTTTTTTGATGAAGGTCAGTGTCGTTAATTCTATTCTTTGATGAATGTTCATCCATTTTAAAGTATCCAGCATATATTGTATGGAAGTAAAACGATTGCACTTTAAAATAGTTCGCATTGCTTTGTTTTGCAAATTTTGTAATCTGTTTATTTGCGTATCTGTGCAGCATGTATATAATATAGTTGATCCATATTCAAAATGAGGCTTAATAATCGTATTGTATATATTTATTGCTGTTATTAATGAAATTTTATTTCTAATACGTTTAAAAAATCCTATTTTCTTTCCAATTTTTTTACATATATATTCTAAATGTTCTTTAAAGTTTAAGTATTTATCTATTAAAAACCCTAGATATTTCATTTTATTTACTCTTTCAATTATCACATCATTTATTTTAAAAGTTATATTACTGTTCATATTGATTTGCATTATCTTTGTTTTATTTTCGTTTAATTTTAATTTGTTCATTTTTAGCCATTTGTTAATTCCGTTCATGTCTATTTGCAAATTTTCATAACACATTTCATCTGTTGGTGCTTCTGAAAAAATCAGAGTATCATCCGCGTAAAGTACTATTTCACACTTCTCCAAAACATTCTCCAAATCATTGATATATATAATGAACAAAAGTACCCCCAGAATTGATCCCTGAGGTACACCGAAATCGTTTTCTAATTCCATTGATTTTATGTTATTAACTTTCGTAATTTGTTTTCTCTTACTTAGGTATGATTGGAACCATTTCAATTCAGTATCTTGTATGCCGTAGTTATATAGTTTTTTTAATAAAATATCACGATCGATTGTTTCAAAAGCTCTTTTAAAATCTAGAAAAATAGCTAAAATTTTATTATTTTTCTTCAAGTATTTCCATCTATTTATGACGTAATTTAAAGCAGTCTCGCATGAATGTTTTTTCCGGAATCCCGATTGGTATTTTGAAAGAACTTTATGTTTTTCTATATATTCCTCTAATTGGTTTTTGACAATCTTTTCGAGGATTTTTTCACAAGTTTTTAGGCCATTGATAGGCCGAAAGTCCTCGCATTTTATTGTATTCTTAACTTTTTCAATGGGTGTAATTATTGATTCCTTCCAATTATTAGGAAATAATCCGGTTTCCAACGATTTGTTTACTATATTAAGAATTTTATTGCCTACTATGTCCCAGTTATCTAGTATTATGTTGTTATTTATTCTATTGTAATCTGGTTTTTTATTTAAGTCTTTACATATAAGTTTTATTTCTTGCAGATTTATTGCACGAAATTTAAATTTAATGTCTGTCACAGCTATTTTATTTTCATATTGCACAAATTCAATGGAATTATTTATATCCTTAATACTATTAACAAAATATTTATTAAAATTCGCACAAATGATTAAGTTACTTTCCGTAGTATTTTCCATTTTGTTGCTTGAAAATCAAACTATGAATATCCTTCTTCTTATTGCTTTTTGACGTTTAAAATACGAAATACCAGATATTAGAAATTAGTATTCAAAAAGATGAGTAAATTCGAATCATACTCATAATTTCTGATACATATTCATACTTATTTATTTATCATACTCATACTACTCATTCAAAGTTTGAAGTACTCATCGCACACATACTTAACAATACGCATGATGTTGTTGAATTCGAATCCCCTTTACTCAACATTTACAAGAATCACAAAATAAGAATGATTCGACCACGAACTCTAGAAGATTGTATGTTTGATTTGCTTTCTGTCTTTGTCTTTCTTCTTTTTTGTAAATGCAACAACGAATACGACTGTACATTTTGATGAATGATTCAAATCAGTCGAATCATTTATGAGTATTATAAGTATTTATTTTTCTAAATTTATGAATCTGAATGAGTAGCCGTATGAATGAAACATATTTCGAATGTACTTATAAATCAATGTTGTAGTGAGTACGGATGAATCAGAGTAGTTGAATTTCAATACTGTTGACTCACTCATACTCAAAATTTCATGAGTACTTACGAGTAGCGAAAAAAACAATACAGTGTCACCCTGGATGTTCACAAACAAAAAGCGTATTCAACACAACATACACGATACAAAGTAGTGTGAGTTGCACGAAAATTTTCATCAGTCTTCGTTTCACAATATTTCGGTGACTTCGTTAGATTTTTTCTGAGGCAAAATATTTATTTTTAGTAAAAAATATGGATTTCTTTTAGTCAAACTTTTTCTATACAACACCCTCATTTGATTTTTAAAAATTAGTTGTCAAATTAGTTGTGCGCATGGTCGATTAGTGCTCTAGCAAAAAAACTACATCATTAAGCACCATTCACCTGGATAGTTCCTAATAAAAGTATTAAGTACGGAGTGGATTGTAAATGAGAAGCGATATTTTGAAAAGAAGGGGCAGAAGAATATGTCGATGGATCATTCTCCACTTCATTTAGTATTTGTGCAGGAGGATGCGGTGTTTGTGGAGAATTGTATGGGGAAGAAGGTTTGACGAAGTTAGTTCCAGTTCCTAGGTAGAACGAGGTTGGGTTTAGTACGCAGGCGCTCAGCAAGCCGAGAGCAAGTCTTGCGGAGAATCGTGAACATTGGTAGGCCAGGCTACCAATGTCTTTGAAGATTCCCAGCCTTTAGCTCGTAAAGCTATAAAAAAAACAACGATTGCTTCGTTTGTTATTCCTCTGTTTGTACCCCTTGCATAAACAATAACAATTACTAGGCAATCGACAGATCTTTTAACGGTGAAGACACCGCGTCTTCACACAAGACTGACTGAACTTTACTATCACAGTCGCCTGCTTTGCCTTGTGGCAAAGTAAACAGTCTGATGAATGTTCTTGAAAGCGAACGTTCATGATTTCGACTTCTCGAAATTTCTATAAATATAAATATAAACGTAGTTTACGTTCATTATTCTATTGTTGTTGGTATATTTTTGTTTACTTGTTTACCATTTTTTATACTGGTGTTTGTGTATTAAGTTATACGATAATTTGTAAACAGGTTTGTTTACAGCATTGTTTTATTTTTGTTTATAATTTTAATATTAAACGATGTAAAAGCAAAACACTAGTATCTATATTTTTCATTTTCGTAACTATATGAAGAGCAATGTAAATGCTTACCGAAATGTACTCTCTCGTTAACAAAACGGAACGATCTGTATAAAACAGAATGTCTTAACGTTTTTACGTGACATTTGAAGATGAGTGATGGGACTATTGCATGCAGAGTTGCATTGCGGCACACATGCCCTCCTTGGTACTTTCATGCTTATTTATACAAAACTTTTGAATTTTTTCATATATATAATAATTTTTTTTAATTTTTGATTGATATAATAAAAAAATATATTTTATAAGTAAATACTTATTGTTATCATTCTATGCTGGACACAAAAAAATTTAAACAATATGAATAAACAATATATATGTAAAGTATGTAAAGCCGACAGTCCATACCATTCGTTTCATGCGACCTTGCGTTACATGCGATTCTTGCATTCTACGCCGTTTTTATTGCAAATTACACACGATGCGTTTTATGCGACTGGTTTTTTGTTTTGATCAGCTGTTGTGGTAAACAATAAAAAAGCAAACAAGAACATTTTTGGGAAAAATAGAAAATCAAACTGTAATTTTAAAAGAATTTATGCCATTAATTACAAATTTATGAGTTTACATATGTGATATTTTGTGCTGTAAAGGCCTACGAAAATCCTCAAAAGAACACAAGACGAGTGTTTTCGGTTAATTTATCCTCCATTTTTCTTGTTTACAAATAAATAAATTCAAAATAGATCACACTCAGTACATAAAAACAATCGACAACTAGTACATACAAATTTTGTTCATGAAAGAAATGCGCTAAAAAATATGTTTTAATGTATTTTCCTCTTAAATTAGTAGTAAACTTTATTATGAAATACGTTTTTATTAATATTTTTATAATGCAAAAAGAAAAATGCGAAAATAGTAATGCACTATTTAAACATATTTATCGAAACCATTCACAATAGTATATAATTTGGCATGCCAAGTTTAAAAAACTGCTGACTTTTTCCAGCAGTGCATGAGTCGCATAGAAAAGTAGAAAGTAAACCTACTTGATGCGTTCTACGCGTCTATGCATTCTGTGCATTTTCTTCTGTTTCTTGTCACAAACAACTACACTGATTCTACTTTTTCGGTACACGCATGTAATGCAAGGTCGCATGAAACGGATGGTATGGACTTTCGGCTTAAGTATTTAGAGTGACGAAATGGTACGAATTCCCCTTCTTAGCACTTTCATATACAGTCGGGCCTTGATTATCCGTGATGGTCGGAACCAAAAGCATTACGGATAATAGATTTTCACGGTTAATTGAATAACAATTTTGATTATACATACATATATAAATTAAAAAAATTAATTCAAGAAGTTTATGTACATTTTTAAATTAAATAAGTATGTATACATTAAATTTTATACTGAAAACATGAGGCAAAAAGGACATTAAGCAAAAAAAGAATATAACTTCTTAAAAAAGGTCGGGTAATGTCGTTTGTCTTATATGTTTCAACTTATAATTTTCTTTTATAAGTTTTCCTTGGATGCGATAAACTTGGATTTTATTCTGCTCTGTAATTCTGGAAAAAGCAGGGCTATTCAGGAAATTTTTCAATGTGCTAGATGCCTCTATCGCTTCTTTTAAAGTCGTTTCTGGAACAATTACATCGGAGTTACTGTTTGCCATGGGAGGCATTTTCATTACAGTTGAGCCATGTCTCAATATCCTCTGTGGTAAAATCATACGTAACATTGATTATATGTGCCACATTCTCGGAAGTATTCGATATTTCCATACCTATAACAAATCACTTGTAAATGCTTCTGACTCATCATATGCAAACAAGGCAATTCCCCGTTTTCATGTTGTATTGTATGTATGAATTTGAAGGCAAAAAAAATTGTGCCATCACGGATAATAGAGGTAATCACGGTTAATCGAAGCAAACAATTTGAAAATATTGCAAACAAAAAACAATATACTGATCTTTACCCATCACGGTTAATCGGGGTTACCGGATCACGGATAATCGAAAAAACGATTTTTCGTTAATTATTACACTATGCGACAAAATAAAAAATGAAATGCACCCAGCTAATGACATAGTTTTGTTGAGTAGAACTCAAAAATATTTGTTTTTCTATTTCTTGAAACCTCCAAACTTGTTTTATTTGACAAAAACTATTTTTTTGGACTTTACGCAAAATTTTATTGATTACACAAACATTTCTGAACCAATTCGACTTAATATTCTATGAGGTTTGATGAGGTAAGCTTGGCAAATGCGATTTTTTTTTCATATTTTTTCAAGTTTATCAATTCATAGTAGCAAACTTTTATTAAAAAATATAAAATAAGTGGGAAAATTCTTAAAGTGCATTCTGTCGTGAAGAGATTGACATTTCGTTTGGTAAAACGGAACAAATATTACCGTAGTTATTATTTTAAGAGCAGAACAGTCGTGTTATATTTTTCATATAAATTTTTTTAAATGAACTTTGTGTTAAAAAATTTTCAGAATTTTTGATGGATCTTGATTGTTTATTGGAAAATGTGTCATTTTCACGTTTGAGCGACCACCAGGAGTTGGTCAATGTAGTTGCTCCAATGTCCAACAAAATTGGTAGTCTAGTGGGTAGTGTGCTAGACTATTAGCGTGAGGGTCGTGGGTTCGATTCCCACCAGAGACTCTAGACCGTGACACTACACCGAGCATATGGTCAAGTTACTCCGCTCGTATATAATTAGAATATAATTTGTAATTGTATTGTAATTAATAAATAAAAATAATGAAGATCCATCAAAAATTTTTGAACTGAAAGTTCATTTGATAAGATGGGATATATAAGTATAAAAACGTAACACGACTGTTATACTATTTAAATAATAACTACCATAATTTTTGTCTGATTTTATCAATCGCAGTGTCAATCTCTTCACAAGATAATGCACTTTCAGAATGCCGCCACTTATTTCATATTTTTTAATTAAATTTTGCAATCAACATAACATATAAGTTCGAACCATATGTTTATACACATATATCGTTTTAAAGGGTAAACGTTTTTAGGTAAATAATAATTTTGTGTGAAAAGATTAAAAATACCTTTTTTTGTCAAATTAATGGATTTTGCAGGGTTCAAGAAATATAAAAAAAATATTTCTGAGTTCTACCAAAGAATATGGATATAAAGAATGCGCATTATGTAGAATTAAAATTTCTTATGGCGGGTTGTAACATTACGACCCGCTCTCACCAAAATCTTTTTAAAAAATCATTTCTGTATGTGGGGGTGTGGAAGACAGAGGGAAAATAAACACAAGCAAAGAGCGTAACAATGTGTTGCTCTCACCATGAGAGCGTATAAATGCATTCAGTTGCTTTACTTGTCAGCTTCTAAAGAAGAATGTTCATGTCGCTTTTTTCAGACTTCAACGTTACACCCAAAGAAATATTACAGTATGATTCACTAATATCAATGAGAAATGATTTCGATTTTTGGAAGAATACTTGGCAAGTTAAATACGGTGTTTTTAGGTTTTTAGCGCAGTACAATTTTTCTATATTTTTCGCTCACATATACATACTATTGGGTTAATAAGTAGACTTGAAAATATTACTAACAATTTTCCTCTGGGTTAACACTTGCCTCATAATTTTTATCATGTTCTCTTTGTGTCGCCGTGGTCTAGTAGGTAGTGTGTTGGCTTATTAGACGAAAGGCCCGAGTTCGAATCCCAGGCCAGACATCAAAAACAAAATACAAAAAGTATTTCTTCGGCGACTTCCTCTCAGCAGATTTCTGGCAAAAACTCTGAGAGTAAAAATTGCCATGAAAAGCTTTTCAAAAAATCTGTCGTTCGGAGTCGACTTTAAACTGTAGCTCCCGCCACTCATGTATAAAATTAACGCACACAACATGAGTGGTGTTGAGAAGCTAGGCCGTAATCCTGACGAAGTGTTGTAATGGCCAATTATG
Source organism: Sarcophaga rosellei (assembly GCA_930367235.1). Taxonomy (NCBI): domain Eukaryota; kingdom Metazoa; phylum Arthropoda; class Insecta; order Diptera; family Sarcophagidae; genus Sarcophaga; species Sarcophaga rosellei. Next base: position 40,848,938 of record OV884021.1, on the reverse strand, counting down.
TATGTCTCTTTGTGTCGACGACTGAGAATAAGTGATGTGAGAACAGTGTTGCCGTTTTTGGTTATTTCTAACCAAAATTGGTTCTTTTTTTGATCAATGTGTAGATGTGTAGATTTTTTGGTTTTGGTTATTTTTTTTTTTTTTCTTATAAAAAAAAGCTATTTTTGTTTCTTTTTTTATTAATTATAATTTAAACTTGAAAAAAAAAAATAAAACAAAAGTCTACGAATTTAATTTTGGTTATATTTTTTCTTATTTGGTGATTACTTTAACAAATGTTGGTTACAAAATTTTTTTTAGTGGCAACACTGTTTCAGAAAAATAAATAAAAAATTAGTCAAACAACAAAAACGCACGATGAGAACAACGCATTGTTACGCTCTTGGTTTCTTTAAGGCTGGTTCACCCACAGCAAGGCAAATTCAATAAGGTAACCGCAACTCTACAAGTACAACAATGCAAAAACAACACGCATTTTGTTTTTGTTAAACCTCCATTCGGATGTCAAAATAGGAAGAAAAAAATGGAAAAGAAAAAAAAATTAACAACAACACACAAACGCACAACAAACACACACAAATTTTGACAGCCCAAGACTAGTCAGCTGTTTCCTCGGGGTCACTCGTTATGAATTCGCTTTGACCCACAGGTTTCTGAAACATTTTTGGTTCGGAGAAATTTCTTGTTTACTGAGAGTTTTCTGTAAAATGATTCTCCCATTTCAGAAAGTTTGTTCGTAAAAATAGTGCTGCCATATTTAATTGAAAATTACTAACTACATACATATGTGCATAAACTTAAGAAAGTTAATTATATTTAATTATATATTAATTATATTACAACTTACCTAATATCATATTTTTCAATTTTAACTTTTTTCCATTCTTTTTTTATTTTTACAGAAATTACTTCTTTTTTTCTTATGTTTTTTTCTTATTTGCTTTTTGTTTACATTGTCTCTTGTATAAATTTCATATGGTGTGGCAACCTTTTCTAAAATGGTTCAACCAAATTTAAAATTAATTTATTTCACACTGAGAGTTGTTCGCACAAAATAATTTCTCTCGCTCTCTGAGAGAAACGTCAAACTACATATAAAAAAATTTTGTGCGAACCAAAAATGTTTCAGAAACCTGTGGGTGAACCAGCCTTTACCCTTCCCTTCTATCTTTCCCCCCGCGTCGTGAAATATTTTTGAGAAATATTGCAAAATATGCCAAAATGCACATTCTTTATACTTTATTTTCTTTGGTTCTACTCAACAAAACTCACAACCTACTCTACATATGTCATTAGCTGGGTGTATTTTGACTGCCGTCCCATGTTATTACTATGATTGTAATGTGTATAAACTTTTAAACAAAATAAAACCTTTTTGGTACTTTCCTATTTATACGTAAATCTTTTTAATCTTTAAATTTTTAAATCCATATTGTTGTAATTCAGATGCGTTTTCTTTACTAATATTATGCTAGCTAGAGGTATTGCATTGAAATTTAATGTAAAAAATTCGACAGTGTACTTATACGTACCATTTCTATAATATTACAAGAATAAACAAATAATAACAAATATAACTTTTCGCAATTAAGGCCTAGGGCCTGTTTCACTAAACTACAATTCTACAAGTTTACAAGTTACAATCACAATTCTAATTCTTACAAGTGATAATGAATTGTGTTTCATGAAAATTTTCACAATACTTGTAGCTTTTTGTACTTGTAAACTACAATTCCTACAATTACAATTTCTACAATTACAATCACAATAAAATAAAATATTTTCACAAAGATATTTTGATAAATGAAATAAATGTGTGAATATATGTTTATTAGAGCACTAATGAAATATATGAAAATTTCAAAAATTATTTTAAATACTTTTGCAATTATGGGTACTCTAATGTATATCGATAATTTGTTTTGATTGTTATCACATCACTAATCAATTAAAACATATATAGTTTGCGTTTAAAAAATTTAAAATTTACTTGTCAGCTTCTAAAGAAGAATGTTCATGTCGCTTTTTTCAGACTTCAACGTTACACCCAAAGAAATATTACAGTATGATTCACTAATATCAATGAGAAATGATTTCGATTTTTGGAAGAATACTTGGCAAGTTAAATACGGTGTTTTTAGGTTTTTAGCGCAGTACAATTTTTCTATATTTTTCGCTCACATATACATACTATTGGGTTAATAAGTAGACTTGAAAATATTACTAACAATTTTCCTCTGGGTTAACACTTGCCTCATAATTTTTATCATGTTCTCTTTGTGTCGCCGTGGTCTAGTAGGTAGTGTGTTGGCTTATTAGACGAAAGGCCCGAGTTCGAATCCCAGGCCAGACATCAAAAACAAAATACAAAAAGTATTTCTTCGGCGACTTCCTCTCAGCAGATTTCTGGCAAAAACTCTGAGAGTAAAAATTGCCATGAAAAGCTTTTCAAAAAATCTGTCGTTCGGAGTCGACTTTAAACTGTAGCTCCCGCCACTCATGTATAAAATTAACGCACACAACATGAGTGGTGTTGAGAAGCTAGGCCGTAATCCTGACGAAGTGTTGTAATGGCCAATTATGTATGTCTCTTTGTGTCGACGACTGAGAATAAGTGATGTGAGAACAGTGTTGCCGTTTTTGGTTATTTCTAACCAAAATTGGTTCTTTTTTTGATCAATGTGTAGATGTGTAGATTTTTTGGTTTTGGTTATTTTTTTTTTTTTCTTATAAAAAAAAGCTATTTTTGTTTCTTTTTTTATTAATTATAATTTAAACTTGAAAAAAAAAAATAAAACAAAAGTCTACGAATTTAATTTTGGTTATATTTTTTCTTATTTGGTGATTACTTTAACAAATGTTGGTTACAAAATTTTTTTTAGTGGCAACACTGTTTCAGAAAAATAAATAAAAAATTAGTCAAACAACAAAAACGCACGATGAGAACAACGCATTGTTACGCTCTTGGTTTCTTTAAGGCTGGTTCACCCACAGCAAGGCAAATTCAATAAGGTAACCGCAACTCTACAAGTACAACAATGCAAAAACAACACGCATTTTGTTTTTGTTAAACCTCCATTCGGATGTCAAAATAGGAAGAAAAAAATGGAAAAGAAAAAAAAATTAACAACAACACACAAACGCACAACAAACACACACAAATTTTGACAGCCCAAGACTAGTCAGCTGTTTCCTCGGGGTCACTCGTTATGAATTCGCTTTGACCCACAGGTTTCTGAAACATTTTTGGTTCGGAGAAATTTCTTGTTTACTGAGAGTTTTCTGCAAAATGATTCTCCCATTTCAGAAAGTTTGTTCGTAAAAATAGTGCTGCCATATTTAATTGAAAATTACTAACTACATACATATGTGCATAAACTTAAGAAAGTTAATTATATTTAATTATATATTAATTATATTACAACTTACCTAATATCATATTTTTCAATTTTAACTTTTTTCCATTCTTTTTTTATTTTTACAGAAATTACTTCTTTTTTTCTTATGTTTTTTTCTTATTTGCTTTTTGTTTACATTGTCTCTTGTATAAATTTCATATGGTGTGGCAACCTTTTCTAAAATGGTTCAACCAAATTTAAAATTAATTTATTTCACACTGAGAGTTGTTCGCACAAAATAATTTCTCTCGCTCTCTGAGAGAAACGTCAAACTACATATAAAAAAATTTTGTGCGAACCAAAAATGTTTCAGAAACCTGTGGGTGAACCAGCCTTTACCCTTCCCTTCTATCTTTCCCCCCGCGTCGTGAAATATTTTTGAGAAATATTGCAAAATATGCCAAAATGCACATTCTTTATACTTTATTTTCTTTGGTTCTACTCAACAAAACTCACAACCTACTCTACATATGTCATTAGCTGGGTGTATTTTGACTGCCGTCCCATGTTATTACTATGATTGTAATGTGTATAAACTTTTAAACAAAATAAAACCTTTTTGGTACTTTCCTATTTATACGTAAATCTTTTTAATCTTTAAATTTTTAAATCCATATTGTTGTAATTCAGATGCGTTTTCTTTACTAATATTATGCTAGCTAGAGGTATTGCATTGAAATTTAATGTAAAAAATTCGACAGTGTACTTATACGTACCATTTCTATAATATTACAAGAATAAACAAATAATAACAAATATAACTTTTCGCAATTAAGGCCTAGGGCCTGTTTCACTAAACTACAATTCTACAAGTTTACAAGTTACAATCACAATTCTAATTCTTACAAGTGATAATGAATTGTGTTTCATGAAAATTTTCACAATACTTGTAGCTTTTTGTACTTGTAAACTACAATTCCTACAATTACAATTTCTACAATTACAATCACAATAAAATAAAATATTTTCACAAAGATATTTTGATAAATGAAATAAATGTGTGAATATATGTTTATTAGAGCACTAATGAAATATATGAAAATTTCAAAAATTATTTTAAATACTTTTGCAATTATGGGTACTCTAATGTATATCGATAATTTGTTTTGATTGTTATCACATCACTAATCAATTAAAACATATATAGTTTGCGTTTAAAAAATTTAAAATTTACTTGTCAGCTTCTAAAGAAGAATGTTCATGTCGCTTTTTTCAGACTTCAACGTTACACCCAAAGAAATATTACAGTATGATTCACTAATATCAATGAGAAATGATTTCGATTTTTGGAAGAATACTTGGCAAGTTAAATACGGTGTTTTTAGGTTTTTAGCGCAGTACAATTTTTCTATATTTTTCGCTCACATATACATACTATTGGGTTAATAAGTAGACTTGAAAATATTACTAACAATTTTCCTCTGGGTTAACACTTGCCTCATAATTTTTATCATGTTCTCTTTGTGTCGCCGTGGTCTAGTAGGTAGTGTGTTGGCTTATTAGACGAAAGGCCCGAGTTCGAATCCCAGGCCAGACATCAAAAACAAAATACAAAAAGTATTTCTTCGGCGACTTCCTCTCAGCAGATTTCTGGCAAAAACTCTGAGAGTAAAAATTGCCATGAAAAGCTTTTCAAAAAATCTGTCGTTCGGAGTCGACTTTAAACTGTAGCTCCCGCCACTCATGTATAAAATTAACGCACACAGCATGAGTGGTGTTGAGAAGCTAGGCCGTAATCCTGACGAAGTGTTGTAATGGCCAATTATGTATGTCTCTTTGTGTCGACGACTGAGAATAAGTGATGTGAGAACAGTGTTGCCGTTTTTGGTTATTTCTAACCAAAATTGGTTCTTTTTTTGATCAATGTGTAGATGTGTAGATTTTTTGGTTTTGGTTATTTTTTTTTTTTTCTTATAAAAAAAAGCTATTTTTGTTTCTTTTTTTATTAATTATAATTTAAACTTGAAAAAAAAAAAATAAAACAAAAGTCTACGAATTTAATTTTGGTTATATTTTTTCTTATTTGGTGATTACTTTAACAAATGTTGGTTACAAAATTTTTTTTAGTGGCAACACTGTTTCAGAAAAATAAATAAAAAATTAGTCAAACAACAAAAACGCACGATGAGAACAACGCATTGTTACGCTCTTGGTTTCTTTAAGGCTGGTTCACCCACAGCAAGGCAAATTCAATAAGGTAACCGCAACTCTACAAGTACAACAATGCAAAAACAACACGCATTTTGTTTTTGTTAAACCTCCATTCGGATGTCAAAATAGGAAGAAAAAAATGGAAAAGAAAAAAAAATTAACAACAACACACAAACGCACAACAAACACACACAAATTTTGACAGCCCAAGACTAGTCAGCTGTTTCCTCGGGGTCACTCGTTATGAATTCGCTTTGACCCACAGGTTTCTGAAACATTTTTGGTTCGGAGAAATTTCTTGTTTACTGAGAGTTTTCTGCAAAATGATTCTCCCATTTCAGAAAGTTTGTTCGTAAAAATAGTGCTGCCATATTTAATTGAAAATTACTAACTACATACATATGTGCATAAACTTAAGAAAGTTAATTATATTTAATTATATATTAATTATATTACAACTTACCTAATATCATATTTTTCAATTTTAACTTTTTTCCATTCTTTTTTTATTTTTACAGAAATTACTTCTTTTTTTCTTATGTTTTTTTCTTATTTGCTTTTTGTTTACATTGTCTCTTGTATAAATTTCATATGGTGTGGCAACCTTTTCTAAAATGGTTCAACCAAATTTAAAATTAATTTATTTCACACTGAGAGTTGTTCGCACAAAATAATTTCTCTCGCTCTCTGAGAGAAACGTCAAACTACATATAAAAAAATTTTGTGCGAACCAAAAATGTTTCAGAAACCTGTGGGTGAACCAGCCTTTACCCTTCCCTTCTATCTTTCCCCCCGCGTCGTGAAATATTTTTGAGAAATATTGCAAAATATGCCAAAATGCACATTCTTTATACTTTATTTTCTTTGGTTCTACTCAACAAAACTCACAACCTACTCTACATATGTCATTAGCTGGGTGTATTTTGACTGCCGTCCCATGTTATTACTATGATTGTAATGTGTATAAACTTTTAAACAAAATAAAACCTTTTTGGTACTTTCCTATTTATACGTAAATCTTTTTAATCTTTAAATTTTTAAATCCATATTGTTGTAATTCAGATGCGTTTTCTTTACTAATATTATGCTAGCTAGAGGTATTGCATTGAAATTTAATGTAAAAAATTCGACAGTGTACTTATACGTACCATTTCTATAATATTACAAGAATAAACAAATAATAACAAATATAACTTTTCGCAATTAAGGCCTAGGGCCTGTTTCACTAAACTACAATTCTACAAGTTTACAAGTTACAATCACAATTCTAATTCTTACAAGTGATAATGAATTGTGTTTCATGAAAATTTTCACAATACTTGTAGCTTTTTGTACTTGTAAACTACAATTCCTACAATTACAATTTCTACAATTACAATCACAATAAAATAAAATATTTTCACAAAGATATTTTGATAAATGAAATAAATGTGTGAATATATGTTTATTAGAGCACTAATGAAATATATGAAAATTTCAAAAATTATTTTAAATACTTTTGCAATTATGGGTACTCTAATGTATATCGATAATTTGTTTTGATTGTTATCACATCACTAATCAATTAAAACATATATAGTTTGCGTTTAAAAAATTTAAAATTTTTATTTTTTAATGGCAAATCAACATAATAAACTTAGAGTGGTGAGGCTGATTTTAGCTGCCAAAGACGTTCTTTTTTATCGCTAAACTTACCAAAGAGATAAAAATGAAAGAGTGGGAAAACGTGCGTATGAGGTGTGTTGCACTTGGACTGGTGCCAAGTGGAAAAGACGCCAAATACGTGCGTGATGTTTTTTGGGCAAACATCAAAAGGCAAACATCACTGGTAAGTTGGCTTTATAAAGTGATAACATTATTATTAAATTAAGGCCAAGAGAGACAACTCCCGAAAGACAGGGGCGGCTGGTGGAAAGGCCAAAAAGCTCACGGAGCTGGACACCCTGGTATTGGAGGTTATTGGAAATGAATCACCAACATGTGATGGCATCCGGCCACAGGAGCGTCATGGTGAGCAAGTGTCATTGCAGAAGTTAGTGAGTATCACTTTAGAGGACTGAAATGATATTGTGTCATTGCTGCCAGACACAGAAGTGACTCCTACCCAGAACGAGGAGGAGCTAGTGTCGATGCCTGAGAGCTCACGGAAAAGAAGTGAGTACCATTTAATTATATTTTAAATTTTTCTAATCTTTTTTTTTATTTAGAGCGATGTATGGAAAATGGATCTCTCGCCCACGAGAAAGCGAAAAATAAAAAATATAAGGATGAAGAAAAGGTGGATCGGCAAATTGAAAATTTGAAGCTGCAGAATGAAAATTTTCAATTAAAAAATAAATCTCTGCAGCTTCAATTATCTCATCAGAAATTTATAAGCAGTAAGGGGGTGTACACCCCTTTATTTTTCTAGTTAAACTTTTCTCTCAATATCATTTGTTTGTTATTATTTATCATTTCTTCAAACAAAATAAATAAATAAATGCTAAATAATATTTAAATTGTTTGATTTTGTGTTTATTTGAAGTAATTTTTATAAAAAATAGATAAAAATCAAATTTTAATTCAATTTATCATTCACTTGTAACTTGTAAAATTTTTTTGAGAGTCTTTGTCGACCCTAAGCCTTTTTTCTACAATTCTACAAGTGTACAAGTGAAAATTTATTTTAGTGAAACATAACGACTTGTAGGAATATGACTTGTAGACTTGTAAATTGTAAAAATCACTTGTAGCCACAAACTTGTAATTGTATTTTGATGAAACACAATTATTTACAATTTCACAATTTTACAGGCAAAAACACTTGTAATTGTGAACTTGTAGCTTAGTGGAATAGGGCCCTCATTGGTATTTTTTTAATTTTGCATTCCCTTAACGACACTGATCATTGTTCTGAGAAGCTGCCAAATTAGGGATGCTAAATGGGATTTTCTCTTAATAGCATAATATTAAAAACAGTTGTTTTATCAAAAATTTCATTCATTTTTAAATTTTATCACAATTACATGTGTATGAACAAAAAAGCGTAAATTAACAAATACAATTCATGTGTGTCTACATACATACATAAACACATTAGTGAAGAAACAAATACCTTCACTTCCAAGGACACTATTTAGAGTTCAAAGTTATTAGAGTTAAAAAGATCAAAGTCTCTCCTTTAACGGATTTCGTTGCGAACATACGCTGCCGCTGATAAACATCTTTTACAATGTACACTTGTGGACAAAATAGTTTCAAGATATCTATATGTAGGATATAACTATTTACCGCTAATACCTCGTAATACAAACAAATCTAATTCTTTAGAAAGTTGAATATCTAAATCATCAGCTATATTAACAGATTTTATTGGATTTTTACATTCTCCGGGGGTAACGTTGAAGTTTTTAACAAATTTCAATTCGATGTCGAATGATATAGAATATTCACTTAATTATTGCATGATACACTTGAAAAACTACCTTTGTTTTATTTAATGTAATAAAAAAAAAAATTTTTTCTTACTTTATAAAGCATATACATAAGAGTTGAAAATCCCGAAAACCCCGGTGCAAATGTCTGTTTATGAATTTCTTTGTATTGTGTTGTGTTTTGCTTTGTGTTCTATTTCATTTTTATTTACATTATTCGTTGACAAATGTCATGTTTTTTTATTTATTTATTTATTTATTTATTTATTTATTCAAGTCAATGGACAAATTCCTTACTGACTAATAACAAAAATTGGTACGAATAAAATTAAATACAATTACAAACAGTTTCTACAAAAATAACGTAACTATTACAATAAAAATTAGGAAAAGTTAAGAATTAAGAAAAACAATAATATTCCGTTTTATAACGCAAGAATTTAAAGAAAAATCAACAAAGTCTGACAAATAATTAAATTGACGGCAAATTCTAGTTAATGGATCAGCAACAGCATAATTAGTTCTGCAGAATTGAATATAAATAAGATTATAACAGCGGAAGTTACGACGAGGAACATTGAATTTAACAGATCTTAACAGAAATTCACAGCAAATATCACCATTGATCAGGTTAGTCATAAAAGATATATTTAACATCGTTCGACGACTCTTAAGGGTAGGCAGTTTTATTAAAGCCAGTCTGCTAGTATATGAAGGCATGTCCGAATAATTCCATCCAAGGCCACGCAAGCAGAAGAGTAGAAATTGTTTCTGAACAGATTCAATGTGTTCGCTGTAAACATTATAGTGAGGATCCCAAACGATAGAACCATACTCCAAAATAGGTCTGACAAGCGATATGTATAGCTGTTTAGTAATATATGGATCAGTAAATTCCTTTGCCCAACGTTTTATGAAGCCAAGAGTGCTTCTTGCCTTATTTACAGTCAAAGTGATATGATCATTAAAGTTTAATTTTGTGTCTAATAGGATCCCAAGATCAATAAAAGAGTCCACTATTTCCAGTTGATGACCTCCAAGCAAGTAATTAACCGCGACAAAATTACTTCTTGAGAACCGCATACATTTGCATTTTTTAATATTCAGCTCCATCATGTTGTACTCGCACCACAAATAGAAATTATTGAGATCACTTTGAAGATAAATATGCTCAATGAAATTATTAAAGGAGAGAAAAAGTTTTACATCGTCAGCATACATTAAGATATTGGCAAAATTAATTATGTTGGGAAGATCGTTTATAAACAGCGAAAAAAGAAGTGGACCAAGATGGCTGCCTTGAGGAACACCAGATAGCACATAAATATATTTAGATAAGCTATTGTTCACACATACAGTCTGCTTTCTACCAGTCAAATACGACTCTAGCCATCTTAAGCTCCTATGGTTTACACCCATTAAATCCAATTTAGTTAACAGTAGTTTGTGATTCACTTTATCGAACGCTTTGCTAAAATCCGTAAAAATTACATCAGTTTGCTTCTGTTGAGAAAAGGCCACATTTACCATGGATGTTAACTGAAGCACATTAGTCGTTGTTGAGCAGCCCTTTCGGAAACCATGTTGATGAGGTGATAGTAACGATGAAGTATGATGGATCAAAAAATCGGCAACCAGTTTCTCGAACATTTTTGGAATAGCACTCAGTTTTGCAATGCCCCTATAATTTGTAACATCAGACTTATTGCCAGATTTAAAAAGCGGTATAATATACGAGTCCTTCCAAAACATAGGAAAATATCCATAATTAATCGAGGTATTAAACAATATGACTAATGGTGTGATGAATGATTCTGCACATCGATTTAAAATACAACTTGGAACCCCATCAGGACCAGGACGAAAAGACATCTTTAACCTTTTCAGGTTTACTAAAATATCGCAGTCACTAAAAGTTGGAATAGATATTACTGGAGCCGATGTCAGCGGGAAAGGGTAATTATTTGTATCCATGTAAGCGGAGTTAGAATAAGTACTGGCGAAGAAATCAGCAAACATATCACATATGACATCAACACTTCCGGATTCTTTATCAGCAAATTTCATAAAGGATGGATAACCAGTTGATTTTCTCTTGGAATTTACAAACGTAAAGAAAGATCTAGGATTCTTAATAAAATTATTTTTCATTTTGTCCATATATGTTTTATATAATAAGTGATTTAGAATGTTATATTCAGACCGGCAAATAGAATATCTTCCATAATCAATAATCGAGCCAGACCTTTTGTATTTCTTGTAATACTTGTTCTTTTGATTTTTCAGTCGTGACAGTTGTTTCGAATTCCATGGTGGACCAACCAGAGTATATGAAGGTTTTAAGGGAACACAATTTTCAATTATTGAATGCACTTTCTTATAAAAGTTAGAAATCATCAAGTCAATATCAGAATCATTGTTAACAGGAATAGATAAGGTTTCATTCCAACAAGTATTTTTCATCATGTCATTAAATAAATGGTAATTGGTTCGATTAAAACAGTAAACTTTACTTATTTTCGAAGGCTTAGCTTTGAAATTCGTTGGAAGGGAAAAATTAGTTTTTAAGGTTGGATGATATCGATCCTCAGGCAAAGTTACAGGTTCAGAACGTAAAACACTACAGTGATTAACATCATTAACAAATATAAGATCCAGTATTTTTCCAAAGTCATTACAAAGTGAGTTTATTTGATACAGTGATAGTCCAAAAATATCGTTTAGGAATACGTCATGGCAAGTCTTAGTTTTAATCGGAATTAAATAAGGCACATCAGGTACATGTTTCCATATAATTGAGGGTAGATTAAAATCACCCATAACAAAAACAGAATCGTCTTTTTTGGCACATTGGACAACAGATGTTATTGCGTCAACATGATCAGAGTAAACAGCATAGTCAGAATCAGGGGGAACATAAGAACACGAGAAGTAGACTTTAGACGTTTTTAATTTTACAACAACAGCAACAAATTCAATATTGGAAGTGTCAGTTACAAACTGTTCTGATGGATATAATGAAGAGACAGCAATTAATACACCACCTCCTCTGCGTGTATTACGATTGTATCTATAAATTTGATATTTGTTACAAAGAATTTCTGCATTAAAAACACCGTCATTAAGCCAAGTTTCAGTAAAGACAATTACATCATACATAAAATCATGACTATTACCGAAGAGTTTGGACAATTTAGTATTCAATCCACGAACATTTTGATATACTATTGATAAACTATCACAGTGAATATTTAGTTTTTTGTAATCTGCGGTGTAGGTAGACGTACAATATTATTCCTTTGTCTTTCCGAAGAAACATATTCCCGGACATATGTTTTTGCAGGCCAAAAATTAAAATCTTGTATTTTTTCAAAGTATTCGTCCGGAACTGTAATTTTAAAAGACGCTATTGTTCTCGGTTGCGAGTATGCAAATTTATGAATCGATAAATTAATCCCGTCACCTATTTTAGATCTTATATAAAATTCAATGTCCTTTATGGCAGTGTCAGAAGCTAAACGTGAGATAAAAACGCTTCTAGCAGGTGGTATGACTCTTAACGGCTTAGGTGTGGTTATCAAGGTGTTATTAATATCAGTGACTTTTGCAGCAGCTTTCGAGTAACTTGAAGTAGGTTGTGAGTTAGTAGGATTTTCAGTAACGGACGAAATATCAGCAGCGCGAGGTAAAGGTGAAATTAAATTTGTGGACGGTGATGTACAATTATTATTCAAAGAATATGACGGTTGCAATTCACAAGATGGAGTCATTACAACATTCTCATTCGGATCAGCAGCAGATGGTAGTAATGGAGAAACATTTTGAGCAGATCTCAGACCATCCCTTTTACGTTTAGGTGATGCAGAATGTTGGTTACTAACAAATTTATCCAAATTAGGATATTTAGCAAATAACTCACCAAACTCTGTAAACTTCTTTTGCAATTCCATGAGATCATTACTAATTGTGTTAAATTTAACCTTAGAGTCCTTAAATAGTTTGTAGAATTCGATATTGACTTTTCTACAATCAGGACAAGTCCATTGAAGGAACTTCTGTGGATCAGCTAACGCATCAGCATCACGAGCCTTAAGACCACTACAAGTTATATGATAGAGGCTCATACATAGCCAGCATGAGACCATCCTAACATTCCCAGTAGTGGAACAATTTGCTTTTGAACACTCCATTATATTAATTTAAAAGTATAAACCGCAATATACGACCTTTAGCAAATTCACAAACCAAGGCAGTTGCAATAAATAGTAGTGATTACAAAAAGTAACAATGTTTAACATATAAATTGACTGTCAATACTTTAGATAAATTTGGCAGCACTTAATAAACCGGTAATTAGTGTAAAACAGCTGGTTGTTTTTAATTTGTTTACTTTTGTTTTTGTTTTATTTTGTTTAGGATAATGTTGCTATGTAGGTGTTAGGATTAAAGATACTGTGTAAGTTTGTTGTTGTTCAATTTCAGTTACTTAATTTTGTTTTAATTCTGAGGATGAGTCACCAAGAATAAGATTGTCCGTTTTATATTTGTTTTTGTAAATTATAAATAAATATTGCATGAAGAGTTAGACTCTGTTGCTATGCGTTATTTCACTTTGATAAATTTCAAATCGGTATTTTTATGTTATTTTGACTATTTTTATGTCACGATTTATTGCCCAAAATGCAACTATAGAAAATATTTTCAGGATGCAAAACTTCAAAAACACAGATACTACACAAAAATCTTGCAGGAGCACAAACATAAACACGTCCGATCACTTCAACAATCAGATTTTCCGTTTTTTAACGTTTCTATAGCTACACAAACGTTCTTACGGTAACGTACGTTGCGTTTTTACGTTTTCTACGTTTGGACAACGAGGGCATGAGCCTTTAGTTTCAGTCATTCATTTCTTGTAGGGAATATATCGAATTAATAATATTAAAAAGAAAACGTTTAAAAAATAAATAATAAAATATAATGGGATCCGAATACAATAGTACTATTAGAAAAGAACAACATATACTCTAATCAAATTACATTTGTTCAGAAAAGAACATAAAGAAATGTAAAAAGCAGAATAAAGGCTTCATTTAATCCAGGGAGGAAACGTCATAAAACTCGTTTCATCTCATAAGGATTCACGAGGTTCTGCCAAAACGTGTCGAAACCATCATTCGGCAAGGGGCAAGCAGCGTTTCCACTTGCCAAGTTTTCCCTTTTTTTCCAAGTTCTGTGAGGTGCGAAAAAGTTTTCATTAAATTTGTTTTCTAACAAAATAAGTTTTTTCGTCCAATTTTAATTTTTAATTTATTCAAAAAACTCAATAATAATAACATGAAATATTTAAACTTTCATAAAAAATGTGTATTTTATTAGTTCCTGGTTCCTTATAAAATTTTGGTACGTTTGTAGAAAACAAGTTTTTATTAAAAAAAAAAATATTCCCAAAAACAAAAAGTTTTTATAAAAGACAACGCTGGGGCGAGCGATAGACATTGAAAATTTAATGTATATCCCGGCATATAATTGGCTATCGCGTCCACAATATAACATAACGTCTTATGCTGATACTTTTGTATTCTAGGCATTTTCCAATAACTGTTCCGAAAAGTTATTGGTTACACGAGTGCTTTGTGGTATCGTCTGATTATTAATGCATATAGCAGGGCAGGTCTCTTTTCGCAATGTAAAGGTTACGTGGGTACATTTCTGTTCGTTACCCCTTATTCTCCATTTCTTCAACCATTCCTCCAATAGGGATACTTGTTCCTGTAAGAGCTGCGATGCAATCTGTGGGTTCATATGTACGCTTAAAAATGCTGTGTCGTCAGCAAATGTGGAAGTATGTATGTTTTCACTTATTGGCATGTCAGCTGTAAATATCAGGTATAAAACAGGACCTTGTATGCTACCCTGAGGAACACCGGAGTTAATTTTTTGAGGGGAACTTAAAAAATTACCTTGTTTAATTACAAATTTTCTATCACTTAAATAGCTCTTCAATATTTCATATATGTTTTCATAGAATATTTGCTTCAATTTGAGTATAAGCCCTTCATGACATACCTTATCAAAAGCTTGGGAGACATCAATGAAGAGTGCAGAACAATACTTTTTTCTTCGAATGCGTTTCTTATTACATTAACAAGTCTATGGGTTTGCTGAATGGTACTATGTTTCCTGCTAAACCCAAATTGGTGATTTTGGATACAATCGCATTCATTCAGTAAAGGTGATGGCTTACACAGCAGTACACTCTCGAATATGAGGTTAGGTTATGCAAGAGACTTATCGATCTATATGCGTCAACCTTGGTATGATCCTTACTTGGCTTCGGTATCATGGTTATGAGTGAAATTTTCCATTGTGTAGGGTAATATCTGAGTCGAATAACAGCATTCAAATGAATAAAATAACTTTTACAGCTATGCTAGGTAAATTCAATAGCATTTTGTTGCTTATTTTGTCAATACCTGGGGCTTTCCTTGGGTTAAGATTTTTAATGGCATTCACAATATCATGAAGCTTAAACCTAATGGGTCTGGGAGTCTTCGCCACAACAATCGGTAAATTAATTATTTCGGTAGACTTGTTAGGGGTGAAAACAGTTTTAAGGTGATTCACAAATAGCCTACCTTTTTCAGCATCACTTCTTGCCCAGTTACCATTTGAGTCACGTAAAGGTGGTTTATTAATAATTGGCCTTTTTAGATTCCTGGTTCGACGCCATAATGAATAATTTGTTTGGGGAGTCGCGTCCAGATTTTTCAAATAATTTTTAAAGGATAGAAGCCTTTGTGATTCAAGTATCTTTTGAAGAAGTTTTGTGCACTCATTTACTTTTCTTTTAAGTTCAGGTGATCTGTGCAGTTGCCACTCTCTACGGAGTCTTCGTTTTTCCAGCACAAGGTATCGATATCAGCGGAATAAATTCTATTGTACCTAATTTGTTTTGGGACCTTAACAGCGCTTTGGGTGGCTAACGTAAGGGTTTTTTTCAAAACATATACTGCATGGTTCAAATCGTCGATAGTACTTAGAGGAATATTTTCTGAACAGTGAGAGCTTATGTATTTCTTATATTTTAGCCAATTCACTGTAGTCTCTTTTTCCATTAAGTAGCCAGACGGGGACACACTTATGATTGTAGGCGTATGATCTGAAGACAGATCCAGTGAGGCTTCTACCTCATATACTTCTCTAGAGATATTCTTAACTACTGCTAAAATCTGGAATTCTTTGTCTATCAGTTGGCCAATAGGTAGGCTGCCCTGAAGCCTGAATAACATCCAGTTCCAATTTAGAAATTGTGTTGAACAGTTTTCGGCCTTTTGGAGAAGTAAGTCGAGATCTGCAATAAAACGAGGGCCTAGTAATCGAAAGAAATGTTCATATTATCTCTCAGTGATCGAGTATCTAGGTGGACAATATATTGACGTGATAACAAGGTTTTGCTGGAAATCTTCAAGGCAAATACTCGCAGCCTGAAGGTATTCTTCACAGAGATCACTCATTTGGTAATGTTTTATTCACATGACCTATCACGGGGATCCTTTTTGTCGTAAAACGAATAACCGTTCATTTTAAATGAGCTTCTTGATGTCAGATGAGCTTCCGAAATAAACATGATGTCAATTTTGTTGCTAATAAGGAAGTGTTCAATTTCATTTTTATGCTGGCGAATACCGTTTGCGTTCCAGAAACAAAGTCTTAAGCAATTCACGGCTTATTAAGTACCGCTTGTATCATCATTGACTGCATTTTTAACATCTAATGCATCATGTTGCTCAAAGTATTTGTAAAGTTATTTACCGATTGAACTAGTGCCTCGATAGTAGTATCAAGCCGACTCAGGTTGGGAGCATTAGGAGTCTGGTTATTTATTGTTAACTGTTCAACCTTAGGTAGATTTTTAGTGTCATTTAAAATTTAAGAATTATAAATAGTTGTTGTATACATGAGTTGCTTTTCTAATTTATCGGAGCACAATTTTGAACACGTCCGTTCAGCGCAAGAAAACAAAATGATAATGGGAGCTTGGAGTCGATAAACAATTTTCCATTCTTCGTAGTTAATTGTTTTATTTCTCCATACCAGACGTTTTCAGGAGCTAGCTTAAAAGAAATATCTTTCAGCAATCGAAAATCACGCATAACATTGGATGACTTTATTGCTTAGAGTAGTCTGTGGGGCACCCATACATCAAATGTAAGAAGGTAAATTTAGTCCTTAACGAAAATTTTGTATCAACAGAATTGGTGGAAAAATTCATAGTTTGCCGAGTCAATCTGCAATATCCGCAATTTCACACAAAAATAATACCGGATGCTTAATAACCGACATTCGTAATTATTTAAAAAATTCGCAAATAAAACTTTTTTAATGTGGGTCCCTAGCCATTCAGGCATAAAAGTTAATGAAACTGCTGATGAAGTTGCTGCTGATTTCCACGAACTTCATTGCTATCGTTCCATACACAAGAGAATAAAGATTTAAAATTAAAATAAATTAAAGGCCATAAACCCCATGGGTGATCATATTATGTATCAACCTACCTGCGGCTATGCGCAGTGTCGCAATATTATTTTCCAGACTAAGACTCGGTCATACTATAACTACACATATGTATTTATTAACAAAAAATAGTAAATCTAATGGGTTATTCATTTCGTGGTTTCAAAAGTAAACGTAAATAAAACACATATAAAATGTTTTTTCATGATATTTCTTTTTTATTGTAAAGTTTGAACGTTGACATTATGTGTGAAACACTACATCATTTAAATGACCTCCACGCGAAGTGTTGCAAGCATTGATTCTTTTGAGGTAATTTTCGACCACTTTTTGACACATATTGGGCGGTATCTCAGCGATAACTTGACAAATGTTGGTTTTTAAGTGCTCAATAGTTGAAGGTTTATCTGCATAAACACGGTCTTTCGCTTAGCCCCACAAAAAAGTCTAATGGTGTTAAATCGCATGATCTTGGTGGCCAGTTGATATCGCCACGACGAGAAATTACGCGGCCAGGAAATGTCTCTTGCAATAAAGCCATATTCGCTCGAGTTGTGTGGCATGTGGCTCCGTCTTGTTGAAACCACATATTCTCCAAGTCATATTCTTCAATAGCAGGCAAAAAAAGTCGGTTATCATATGACCATAACGCTCCGAATTGACGGTGACAGTCGTTCCATCGTCGTTTTCGAAGAAGTAAGGTCCAATCACACCTTCGGACCAAAGAGCGCACCAAACAGTGACTTTTTCTGGATGTAATGGCCTCTCTTCAATTACTTGAGGATTCTCAGAACCCCAAATACGACAATTTTGTTTATTAATGTTGGGTGGTGACCCTAATTTACATTATTCAGAACATTTCCTAATAAGACATGTAAATGAATTATTGTAATTGTAAGAGTATTAGTGTAAGATAGCCTTTTGTAAAAGAGTTGAGTTCTGAAGTTTTTATGAAATTAATTAAAAGAAGATTGAAGTAAAGAAAAAGAAGTTGTTTTTAATGATCACAATATTGGCGACGAGGATTCCGGAAAAATATATGATAATAATAATAAAAAAAAGGAAATTATCTATATTTAATTTGTTTGTAATAAAAAAAAATTTACAATAACGCAAAAAACAAAATGGAAGCAGCCGTAACTTCACTCCTTCAACAACTAAAAGACCAACAGCACCAAGATCATTTGGCTATGCAGGAGCTAATGAAAAAACTCACTCCAAATAAAGTGGAAACAAAATTGAAAAGTGATAGTGTAGAATTCCTGATTGAAGCACTTGCATCAAACATTACGGAATTCCATCATGATGAACATAACCTCACTTTCGACATGTGGTACGCAAGGTATGAGGATTTGTTTAGCGTAGATGCTGCCAAATTAGACGACGCAGCTAAAGTTCGTTTATTGCTAAGAAAACTTAGTCCAATGGTGCATAGCAAATATGTTAATTTTATTTTGCCAAAACACGCTCGTGATTTTAAATTTCAAGAGACTATACAAAAACTCACCACTTTATTTGGTCTCCATACTTCCCAGTTTAATGTTCGTTATAATTGTTTGCAAATAACAAAAGATCCAGCTTCTGATTTTATAACATATGCCGGTATGGTAAACAGGCAATGTGAATTGTTCAAGTTAAACGATCTGACTTTAGATCAGTTCAAATGTTTAATATTTGTAATGGGATTGAAATCGACTACAGAATATGACATTCGTACCAAATTGCTGAACAAATTAGAGAGTGAAAGTGATAAAATAACACTTGATTTACTTTCTACAGAGTGTCAACGTATGATCAATCTTAAAGAGGACACAGTCCTTATAGAAAATCAAAAACCTGAAGCAGTAGTAAAGCAAATTTACACAAATAAAAAGCCAAAATCCACACCGAAATACCCATGTTGGTTTTGCGGAGGAATGCATTTTGCAAATGAATGTTCATATAAAAAGCACAAATGTGAACAATGTAAAGTAGTAGGCCACAAGGAAGGCTACTGTAACGTTTTTAAAAATAATAAAAAGAAACCAAAACAAAATATAAAACAAAAAGTGTTCAACAAAAAAACAAAAAGTGGCAATTTTGAAACAAAAACGATATCAGTTGTAAACAGAATCGATTTAGAAAGAAAATACATTTCTGTCGAAATTAATAACACCATGGTTAAACTGCAATTAGACACCGCTTCTGATATATCTATTATATCAGAAAGCACTTTTAAAAAGTTGAACGTAAATAATGCTACAGAAGTAACAAACACTGCAAAAAGCGCAACAGGCAAATTACCACTTTCTTCTCAATTCGTATGTAACGTGAAATTTCGTCACAGACTTGCTATGGTAACTTGCTACGTAACACCAATAGAAGATTTAAATATCTTAGGTCTTGATTAGATGGATGCTTTGAAGTTGTACGATTTTACAATCAACAATCTATGCAATGCCGTTAAAGCTAAAACAAGGGAAAGTGTTTGTAATATTAATGATAAAATTGCATTGTTAAAAAGCAGGGACCGAAAATAACTGTTATTTTTGAATTTTTGATTAAAAAAAGCAACCACAAGGAAATGTCGGAGAACAAAACCAAGTATACCATTTTGATTGTCTTGGACAATTTTTATAAAAGGCGATGCTTTTTAAAAACATGATTTTTATTTTTTAGAAAAAAATAACAGTTATTTTTTGATTTTTATTTTTTCGAGCAAAATTAACACTTATTTTTGACTTTTATTTTTTCGAGCAGAAATAAAAGTTATTTTTTGACTTTTATTTTTTCGAACAAAAATAAAAGTTATTTTTCAACTTTTATTTTTTCGAGCAAAAATAACAGTTATTTTTGACTTTTATTTTTTCGAGCAGAAATAAAAGTTATTTTTTAACTTTTATTTTTTCGAGCAGAAATAAAAGTTATTTTTCAACTTTGATTTTTTCGAGCAGAAATAAAAGTTATTTTTGTTTCAATTCATGATGAATTCATGATATTTATTAAAAAATTAAAGTTATTTATGTCAGAAAATTATTAGAATTAAGTTTTGGGTATATTAAACACTAATCTTTAGTTTGAAAAAACCAAAATAACTTTTATTTTTGCTCGAAAAAATAAAAGTCAAAAAATAACTTTTATTTCTGCTCGAAAAAATAAAAGTTGAAAAATAACTTTTATTTCTGCTCGAAAAAATAAAAGTCAAAAATAACTTTTATTTTTGCTCGAAAAAATAAAAGTCAAAAAATAACTTTTATTTCTGCTTTTAAAAATAAATGTCAAAAATAACTTTTATTACTGCTCTTAAAAATAAAAGTCAAAAATAACTGCTATTTCTGCTCGAAAAAATAAAAGTCAAAACATAACTTTTATTTCTGCTCGAAAAAATAAAAGTCAAAAAATAACTTTTATTTCCTGACTTTTACGATAAAAGTTATAACAAATACGGTCCCTGTTAAAAAGTTCTTTTTCAGAAGTTTTCGATGGAAAATTTGGGTTATGCACGAAAACTAAGGCACATTTGACTGTTAAGGCAAATCAAGAACCAGTTTTTCGTCCGAAACGACCCGTAGCATATGCGGTACAACATTTGGTAGAAGAAGAACTTCAAAGGTTACAAAATACTGGTGTGATTTCCCAAGTAAATTATTCTGAGTGGGCAGCGCCTATAGTTGTTATAAAAAAAGCTAACGGTTCCATCAGAATATGTGCTGATTTGTCTACAGGGTTAAACAACGCCTTAGAGCCTCATCAATACCCCCTTCCTTTACCAGAAGATATTTTTTCAAAGTTAGCAAATAATAAATATTTCAGCCACATTGATTTGTCCGATGCGTTTTTACAAATAGAAGTTGACGAAGAATCTAAACATCTACTTACTATAAATACCCATATGGGACTTTTCAGATATAATCGTATGGTGTTTGGAGTAAAAACGTTTCCTGCCATATTCCAGCAAATTATGGATAAAATGTTAGCTGGTATGCAAAACGTAGCAGCTTATATCGACGATATTTTCGTTTCGGGAAAAGATGAAACCGAACACAACAACAACTTACATGAAGTTCTACGTCGCATACAAGATTATGGTTTTAAAATCAAATTTGAAGAATGTGAATTTTTTCAACAGAAGTAAGATATTTAGGATATATCATAAACAAGCAAGGTTTAAAACCAGATCCTGATCGTATATCTGCAATTCAGAAAATGCCAGAGCCACAAAATATTTCTGAACTTCGTTCGTTTCTTGGAGCAATTAATTTGTACAGCAAATTTGTTAATAATATGAGAGCCCTAAGAGGTCCATTAGATGAATTGCTCAAAACAGACGTTAAATGGCATTAGTCTGAAACCCATCGTAAATGTTTTTTAAAACTAAAAGAAATTTTGTCTTCAAATTTACTATTAGCTCATTATGATCCGACGAAGAGTATTATTGTAGCAGCTGACGCCTCAAATTATGGGTTGGGAGCATGTTTTCTACATGAATATGCGGACGGAACAGTAAAAGCAATATGTCATGCATCCAGGTCGCTGACACCAGCTGAAAAATCATACAGTCAGATAGAAAAAGAAGCACTTAGTTTAATATTTGCAGTAACAAAATTTCATAAAATGATTTTTGGTCGTAAGTTCAAACTCCACACTGATCATAAGCCTCTACTTGCAATTTTTGGGAAAAAGACGGGTATAGCAGTACACCAAGCAAATAGATTGCAGCGATGGGCAGTCCAGCTATTAGCTTATGATTTTGATATAAGTTATATATTAACAAAAAGTTTTGGTTACGCTGATGTGTTATCGCGGCTTATTGACAGTCAACAGTCAAACAATCAAGAATACGTTATTGCGACGATTAAAACAGAAAATGAAATAAAACAAATTTTGTACGAAAATTTCGACAACTTACCAATAACACACAAAATGGTCGTGTATGAAACTCAAAAAGACCCAATTTTAAAACAAATTTATTTTTATATTGAAAATAATTGGCCCGACAAAACAACAAATATGGATTTAAAACCATATTTAATCGCAAAAATGATTTTACCATTGTAGACAACGTAATTATGATGGGCAACCGAGTAGTTATTCTCTCAATATACCGTAAACGGTTACTTAAACAAGTTCATCGGGGACACCCAGGGATAGAGAGGTCGAAAATGATAGCCAGAAGTTACATATATTGGCCGAACATAGATAGTGACATAAAAAGTCTGGTACAAAGTTGTGATAAGTGTGCAGCCGTAGCTAAGATGCCAACAAAAACTCTACTTCATCCATGGCCAAAGCCATCGGAACCCTGGCAACGCTTGCATATTGACTACGCAGGTCCAATTGAAGGTCAGTATTTTTTAGTTATAGTCGACGCTCTATCCAAATGGCCTGAAATAATATCAACTAAATCAATAACTACACAACAAACTATTCAAATATTACGTGATGTCTTTGCTCGATTCGGGTTACCAGAAGTTGTCGTATCAGACAATGGTACGCAATTTAAAAGTGCACAATTTGAAGAATTTATGGTGCAAAATGGTATTAAACATATATGTTCTAGCCCTTATTATCCAATGTCGAATGGACAAGCTGAAAGGTTTGTTGATACGTTTAAAAGAGCACTTGGAAAACTAAAAGATGAGGGTACAATAGAAGAAAATTTAAATACATTCCTACTAAATTATAGGTCAACAGCAAATCCAAATACACCTGAAAACCAATCACCAGCTGAAGTTATTTTTGGAAGAAAAATGCGCATAACATTAGATATTTTGAAGCCACCGAAACATAATACGAATTTGCCATTAGATGTCGAACAAAAAGTTTGTCAACAATTCAACATGAAACATGGTGCAAAATTAAGGATTTTTGGTGAGCAAGATAATGTATATGCTAGGGTATACAAAGGTAATAATCAATTTTGCTGGAGTCCTGGAGTAATTATTGAACGAGTGGGTAATGTTATATACAACGTTTTACTAAATAGTAGAAAATTAATTCGAGCACATACAAATCAACTGAGGATTAGGCATAACACCGACGAAAACGTCGTTGAAAAAGATTGGTCATATGCCTTAGATGTGTATGAAAGTCTGAGTCCTATGAATGAAATTCAAAATACAGCAAATACAGCAGTTAACAAGTTTGCAGAAACAAATTCAGCAGTATTACCATCTACAACATCTAATATCAATACAGAAATAGCTGTAAGTTCAACACCTAGAAGATCTCAGAGGCCGCGCCGTCCAGTGAAGCGTTTCAGCCCAAGTTGAAAAAACTAAAAAGGGGAGGTGTTGGGTGGTGACCCTAATTTACATTATTCAGAACATTTCCTAATAAGACATGTAAATGAATTATTGTAATTGTAAGAGTATTAGTGTAAGATAGCCTTTTGTAAAAGAGTTGAGTTGTGAAGTTTTTATGAAATTAATTAAAAGAAGATTGAAGTAAAGAAAAAGAAGTTGTTTTTAATGATCACAATAATTAACATACCCACCGAGTGTGAAATGCTGAAGAAAATTTTGTTCGGAAAATTGCCGTCCACCGCCTGTTGTTCAATCACCCATTCCACGTATCTACGACGTTGTGAATGGTCAGCTGGCTTCAGTTGTTGCGTGAGCTGGACTTTATATGGATGTAGGTGTAGATCTAAATGCAAAATACGCCATAATGTGCCGTTCCATTTTCGCCAATGTCAGACTTTCAACTGAAAAGAAAAAAATTGGTTTCACAACTTAGTTTGACAGATGTCGAATTCCAGTCCCATACTTTTGAAACCACGAAATGGATAGCCCTTTACATTCAGTTCATGCAATACCCCGTAATCAGTGGAACACATCCTCTACTTCTCCCATAATATTGTAAAAAAAATATTGTAAATTTATTTTATTTTTTAAAATAATGTAAACTTCTAAATATTATATTAGGTCGGAGTGGTAGCTCTGATATCACAAAGCTCACTTGAGCACGTATAGCGGCCCGTTGTGACAAAAAAAAATTATTATTATTATATTAATTTATTAATAAATAAAGTTATTTATGTATATAATTTAAAATAATAATCTTTTCAAGCGACAGTTGAATTAGCTATTCAATTGCTAATACTTGTACTTCATATTATATAATTTCATTTATTGTATTATATAATTAATAATAATTTTTCGTGTTTTGCCTTGCCTTTCTGCTTTGTAAAATGTATTTTGCCTTCATTTGTGTAAGTTTAGAATATACCACCAATCTCCAGAGATGGATTGCATTAAGCATTTTAGGTTAATTGAACAAACCTGAAAAAATAAGGAAGAAAGCACTATTTCCAATTTTACCCCATGTAAATTCATGAAGTATTACATACATACATACATAATTGGCTATTACAACCCTTTAGTCAGATTTACGGCCTAGCTTCTAGCACCACTCATGTTGTGTGCCTTACACGACAGATTTTGAGAAACTTTTTCATGGGTAGTGTATCACTATAACGATAAACAACACACCACATTTTTGACACACAAAATACAAATAAGTAAAGTAAAAAAGATTCAAATTACATTACAAACCCAAATTTTAAATGTTATTTAATGTAATAATAAACCTTGAGAAATAAGGGAAATAGAAAAGTATGACACACTTAACCGTTTGACTGCTACGCGGCGCATAAGCGCTGCGTTCATTTGTTACGAAAATCTTTTTATAATTTTAAATTTTCAAAGAAAAAATAATTTAATGTTTATTTTTCTTATTCACATTCACAATTAATATCGTTTCTTTATAATACGAAAAGAATTATTAAAATTGATTGACATTTATCTAAATTAGAGTGTTTTATTTGACAATATCGAACGTTCTCACCAGAATCGCTTAGCAGTCAAACGGTTAATAAGCGGCACACAAACAAGACCACATATGTATAAACAAACAGAAAATGCAATAAAATTAACAACATGGGTCAAAGCACTTTAAAGGGATCATAAATGTTTTGGATTACAGAAATGATCAGAAAGAAATTTATAATTTTAAAGTGACTCATTTATAAAGTAATGAGTAAAACTATTAAAAATATTGAGTGAGGTTTTGACCAATCATCCCGTGGTAATTGTCTTAAGTGAGTCATGCTTTTCAACAGAAAGAGTAAAATATATAGTTTTAAGAATTATTGTAAATATTAGAAATTAGTATAAATAGTGGAATAATTTTGAATAAAAAACAGAAACATTTTGATAATCATAATCTTAACGACTTGTTTCTCACTATTCTCATCCAGCACCTTAAACAGTGCAGGAAGGAATTAAAACTGCTGTGGTTAGGCATAGCATTCAAAACAACCTAACAAAATCAATCCTTTATACATGGCAGGTTTATTTACTCTTTTTTTTGCCAGAAATCTGCTGAGAGGTAGTCGCCGAAGAAATATTACTTTTTTTCATATATCGTTTTGATGTTTGGCCTGGGGCTCGAACCCGGGCTCTACGTCTAATAAGCGAACACACTACCTACTAGACTACGGAGACTACGTATATCACTTTAAAGTTTGATCCTTCCACTTTCTCAAATATTTGAGTAATCAGTAAATTTTGTTGAAAGTTCAAAAAACAGTTTTTATTAAATTGAACAAGTTTGGAGGGTTTAGAAATTAAAATAAATATTTTAATACCTTCACCATGTGACGGATGTATTTTTTACCGTTGCATCGTTTTATTAATTTTAAAGAACTAGAATAATAATAAAATATTTTTGTTTAAAAATTACTTTTTATTTAACTTATTGTTTACATTAATTTTTACAATTTGAATTAACAAAAAGAAACTTAGGATGGTGCATCGTGTGACTGCAGAGAATTTGATTTGAAAAATTTCTTAATTTTGTCATAATTCAGCACAATAGAAATTGTGTGAAATTGTTGCATAGTGGCAATGGTGTAATGCTACCTTTAGACGATATCGTCTAAAGAAATATGCAAATATTTTCAAATATATATTAATGTTGTAAAAATAATTGTCTTTTTCAGATTTCGGATTTGATCACTAATTGTTAGTTTAATATTAAATTGAAGACTTGATTAATAAATTAAACACAATATTCGTTTTAAAAATTTATGTAATAAAATTGAATATTGATTCGAACAATATTTAAATAGAAATATGAATAATTGCATAAGCTGAGCTTTTAATCTTCATATATTATGTAATTTTATTTTTGTTTTTTTTTTGCAGATGGAAGTGGTCATCATTATGTGGCTCTACCGTTATCTCGTTCAACGGTAGATCGATTGCAGTCTAGTACAGAGAATGGAAACGGATATGTTAAAAACGAAATGAAAACAGATAGGGGCTCTAATACTGAATTGATTTTAAAGGAAGAACAGTGACATATTCAACACAAGGAGTCTAGATTGTAATTGGAAAAGATATATTTATGAAAATAAAACAAATTTTTTTTTAATATTTATTTACCTAAAATAAGAATAAGAATTGGTAATTTGTTCAAAATGTTTGATTTTGGTTTTTCATGTCTTCTAGTTTGAAAAATACTTAATATGAAACTCAGGAAAATTTTTGCACAACTGTTATGTCTACATTCAGAGGTTAGTAGTACGGATTTGAGTAACTGTGACGCTATTAGCACAAATTTGTGTAAATAAAAGAGCAAGCACAATGATAGATTATGCGGGACAGGAGACTAAGTCTACCTTTATTAACAATATGTTCTTAATGAAAAAAAATTTTTACAAGTATTAAAAAACCGTACTTTGTCTTTTATTATGTTATTAATAACAAATTTATCTTACGCGCATGCATATGCTGTATATTTCGGTTTTCCAGATAAATAATAATACAACTTTTCGTAGAGCATCAAAAACAAAAAACTTTTCTAGGAATAAATGAAAATAAAGCCTTAATACCAATTACAAAACTGGAGGTCAGCTCAAAAATTACAGAATAGGTAAGACGGCACATGGTTAACGAATTTAACAAATAATGACGTAATTTGATCATATTAAATTTTTCTACATATATGTATATCTAAAAACAAACTCTGAAGTAAATAAGAAAACAGCTTTGTTGTGAATATGTACACCAGGATTTGATTTCAGATCTTTCGGAATTTTTCATCCAGACAGTAGATTACCTTTGTGTAAAGTTTAATACAATAAATTAAAACAGCATGAAAAATAAAAAAAAACTAACGCAAATAACTTAGATTCTTTCTGAAGCCGAATTGACAATCCACAATATACCTTTTCGAATATAAAATCGATATTGCTTTATAATGTAGATGTTATCGGTAATAGCATCTTGGGACTATATTTCAAAACAATATTACTAAACGATATATAGGTGTTCCTTTCAAGGCTCGTTTGCCTTGATGGTAAAATATAATATAAAAAAAAAGAATGGAAGTTATCCGAGTGGTTCACAAGGATAAGAGTATTTACTTCAGCTTGTCAAGGTGGTTCACCAAGACGAGCGTTAAATCAAACGATTTGAATGATTATAGTGAAGTGAGTTTTATTATTATTAGTTACTTTATTTATAATAAAAATAATACAATAAAAAATACAAACAGAATTTGCTTACTATGTACTAATATTTACTTAAAATGCAAAAATTTAAAAATATTCCCACAGTTTGCTCAATGCAAAACGCATATTGAATTTCATACTGTCTGGCGCGCGTAGACAAAAATATTTGATACACTTGCTGACGTATGAATTCTCACGCTTTTCTTGACAAAATTGTGGGAACAAGAAATATTGAAATATTATTTTAATTCAATTTGAGAAAAGAATTAACATATTGCGGCCCCCAGCGGACCACGAATTCTAATAGGTTAGCATTAATATCAGGCAATTTATATTACACTAAATTGTAGTATCAAGCTGCTGGGTCTAAAGAAATATTCCAGGTTAACCTCGGCGTAGGCTCTGGTGCTCCAGGGGTAGACTTAGTTCTTCTCTTCAGTGATGTTTTTATAAGAAGGATAATGATGATTGTTAAAATGAGAGTAAGCCCTGTATAACTGACCGCCAAACCGTGTGCTCTATGATCGGCTATTGTTGTTGGTATATCGTGAAGCTGCGCTTTGACTTCTTCCTGCAATCGGTTTATGTCCTCAATACTCGTAAGGTATAGTAAGGGTTTTGTCAAGTTATTTCCATGCTGGCGTAATTGGCAGAATGACATCCCGTTGCTTGTATGGGATTGGTGCAGACTTGATGTGATAGTTTGGTGCCCGTGGATCGTGATCACATCGTTTTTCATGGTGCATCCTGCTGGTAT
Source organism: Sarcophaga rosellei (assembly GCA_930367235.1). Classification (NCBI taxonomy): domain Eukaryota; kingdom Metazoa; phylum Arthropoda; class Insecta; order Diptera; family Sarcophagidae; genus Sarcophaga; species Sarcophaga rosellei. The sequence goes on along the minus strand of OV884021.1, from coordinate 40,820,204 downwards.
GGTGAGTACTCCAGTCCGTTGCAAAAGATTGTAACTACTTTTTCCTTTGTACACTGTACTTAATTTGAGTTGTTGTTTGGTTGCCACCAGCAACTGATTCTTTTTATATAATTAGTACCACACATTGTTATTGACTACAACCTCTATATTGTAACTTGAGTTAGATTCATTATTAAAGCGCCCTTCACACTATCACACAGGTAATATAATCTGTCAAAATTTTATATAGAAGAGTACGGATGGGATCGTCTAAACATAATATGTAATGAAACTATCACACATTGAGAGAAAATACGGATGAAAATTTTGAGTCGTATGGCTCTCTTCATTTTTTGAAATGTTTCATAAAACAAGAAAATTTCATTAGATCAGGGATGTATTTTTATGTAAACAAAACAAAAAAAGTGTAAAACACCAGTGCAAAAAAAAAAAAACAAAAAACATTTTTGGCGCAAACAAGTATTCCTATTTTGTGAAAATATTTTTAGAATTATATTCAAAATTTAATTTAGAAAAAGTTGTTGATTTGTCTCCAGTTTTACGCCGTAGTAGCCATTCCCGGCATTTTAATTTCAATAGAAACTTTAAGCAAATTTTTTCACTTTGTTTATGTTTTTTTAACAGCTGTTTTCGTCTTACTTTATTATTGTCTTATACCAATCGTGTAAACGCAGAAAAAATAATCATACGACTATTATTCTCTTTTTTGAAATACGGATGGAATTTCATTTTACTTTTTCATCAGACTTTCCATATTACTTGTGTGATCGTGTGAAGGGGGCTTAAATAAGTGTATTTCGCAGCTATATAGTGGTGCACCTTTAGAGTATATTGCTTGGGTATTTGAGCATAAGAATGTGTTGTGTTCGAGGGCATTGCATTCAAGGAGTTTATCCATGGGAAAATATTCATCACGATGAGGGTTGGGAGCCATCATTTTTGTGGTCGGTATAATGGCTACAAAGGTATTATTTACTAGCTGTGGAACTGAAGTGAGGTAAAATAGATCATATTCATTTTGATGCGTCAAGGGGATGAGCAATGTGCAAATAATGTGCTGGTTTGAAATTGATGCATGCGCTGTCACTATGACATATAGATGAATGATATTCATCACTGGTAGTGTTACATCTGCTGGAAGGTTTGCCTTTATATTATCAACTTCAGTAGAAAATTGTTGTGGGGTCAACATAACGGGGCTGATTCGACCATGATAAGTATCCGCTAATAAATTAATCATTGACATGTGCATTCGTTGTAAATTGTATGCTATGACAAACAACTGCATGCTGTGGGACAATATTAGTTGCGGTTGATGATTGCTATCAATGTTTCTGAGGTTTGAGTCTATTGATTTTAAAATTAAGTTTTTCAAAATTGGCTTGAGTGCGGGCTTCGGACTGCTTCATAAGATTAAGGGTAGAGTGGAGAAATGATGTTTGGTTCGGCAGAAGACCTTGCAAGTGGGCCTCATTGGTTTTTATGGTGTTAATGGTGTCGGTCATTTGTTCATCATATTTTGAATCAAGTACCCCAAAAAAGGAATTCGCCACATTGCCAAAGATATCTATTGCCCCGCGTTTTTTTAAGTTTTGCGAGATTGTTTAGACCGGCCTCCATTTCGTCCTTGAGATTGTGAAAATGGTTAATTAATCCGGTGCATTGAATGGCGAGGCGTGAATGGCTGCAGGCTTCCACCAAAGCAGATGTTCCGTTAACCATTATTTATTTTATTCGAGACATTAATTCCCATCGTTTTACTAAAGAGGTTGATACTGATTGTGCTGTTGCATCAACTTGAGCTGTCAAAGGTTCTCCAATTAAGAAATGCCAGGAATTAAGGCCACCTCATCACTAGGATCACTCTACAATGGTGCAATTGGTCTCGAGTTGAGGATTGCTTCAACCTCCATAATTACGGTTTCCGTTTCCTCATAGGTCAAGGATGCGTTTTCTATTTCTTTAATCAGAAGCCTTTTGGCAGACTTGATTACGGCTTCCCATAGTTCACCGAAGTGCGGGGAACGTGGAGGAATGAAATGGAAATTAATGTTTCTATCAGCGCATTCTCGTTGAATTTTTTCTTGAGCTGGTGTAGAAAATAAGGCAGTTGACAATTCTGCTAGTTGATTGCGAGCTCCCACAAAGTTTGTTGCGTTGTCGCAATAAAGATTCTGACAGTGACCTCTACGACTTATAAACCTTTTAAGTGCCCCAATGAAGGCATTGGTTGTAAGGTCTGTTACTAGTTATAAATGAACTGCATTCGTAGAAAAGCAACAAAAGACCGCAATATACTCCTTTTGGGGTCGTTTTCCTCTAGTTTTAAATTGAACCCATATTGGGCCACAATAATCCACTCCTGCATTGATGAAGGGTCTTGCTGGAGTCACCCTTGTTTCAGGAAAATTTCCCATTATTTGCTGAAGAAGTTTTGGTTTTGATTTTGCGCAGTATACACATCGATGAACAGTTTCTCGTGCGAAATATTTACCTTTGATGGGCCAAAAGCGTTGTCTCACGGTTGCAAGGAGTGCTGTAGGACCACAATGTTTGTTTTTCTTGTGTATTGAATCGAATATTAGCCTGCTAATTATGTCGTTTTATGGCAAGAGGATTGGGTGTTTTGCATCAAAGCTCAGCGTAGATGCTTCTGATCTGCCTCCGACTCAAGATATTATTTTTATCCAAAAATGGTGCTAGGCTTTTAATTTGACTTGATGAAGTTCGACTGCTGTGTATTTCGAACAATGATGGCCAGCGCATCGTGAAGTTCGAAAGGTGTAAGAGTTGACTGGGTTTGTCGATCTGGATTGATAGTTTTAGCGTTTTTTATGAATCTTAAAACATATCCCATGACTCGTTGAAACGTTTTAAATGAATTTCGGTGGTTTATGCTATGCAACGGGTTTCCACTGTCGACTGATACCAGCAAACTTGTAGGGTTTTGTTTCATTTCACAAATTGTTGCTTCAGAAGCTTGACAAAAAGTTGGAGGCCAATGTTTTTCGTTTCCATGAAGGAAAAACTGACCGTACATCTATTGCGGTGCTTGTTGTAATTGTTGGGGTTCTAGATATGATGTCCGCTGGATTATCTTTGGAACTTACATGTCGCCATTGTTCGGGTGCCGTATTTTCTTGAATTGAAGCTATTCGATTTGCCACAAAAGTATGAAAAGAGGATGACCTGGAGTCTATCCATGTTAGCATGATTTTTGAGTCAGTCTAATAGAATATTGGTACGGAATTCATGTCCAAATCTCCTAACTGAGCAGCACATAATTCCAGCCTTGGGTTTGCTGTTTAAGTGGAGCTATACGAGATTTTGCACACAACAAGTATACAATTATAGTTCTATTAGATAGAATTATATGTATAATTATACAGCCCCATATGCTTTCTCTCATGCATTTGTAAAGACGTGAAGTTGGGTGTTGTTGGAAATCTCACCTTTGAAAACATGCCGATGAATTTAAAAGCTTTCGAGTTCTTTAAGATTACTTCGAAATTTTCGCCAGCGAAAATCGAACTCTGAAGGAACAGCTTCGTCCCAAGAGAGGTTCAAGGTCCATAACTCCTGGACAAACATTTTGGCCCTGACGACTACAGGTGAAAAGAGACCCAACGGATCAAAAATGCGTGCTAAATCTGAGGTGACTGTTCCTTTAGCTACAGCAAAGAAAATAAAGTATAAAGAATTTTAACACGCGTTGGGAAAGATAGAAAGGAAGGATACAGAAACCAAGAGCGTAACAATGCGTTGTTCTCATCGTGCGTTTTTGTTGTTTGACCACTTTTTATTTATTTTTCTGAAACAGTGTTGCCACAAAAAAAAAATTTTTGTAACCAACATTTGTGACAAAAACAACAAATAAGAAAAAATATAACCAAAATTAAATTCGCAGACTTTTATTTTATTTTTTTCAAATTTAAATTATAATTAATATGAAATAACGTGTGTTATTTTAAAACAAATTCTCTTTAGAAGATTGGAATATAGGGATTAAGAAACAATTGGACCAATCTTCTAAAGAAAAATTGTTATTATAATTACTCGAGCGTAATTATAATTGGGGTTGAATACAAGAGAAAGAAATATTAGTGTGTATTTCTTTTAATTAATTCATTTTAACAAACAAAACAACAGGTTTTTTATAAGAAAAAAAATAACCAAAACCCAAAAAATCTACACATTGATCAAAAAAATAACCAATTTTGGTTAGAAATAATCAAAAACGGCAACACTGTCCTGAAATCACTTATTCTCAGACGTCGGCACAAAGAGAACATATAAAAATGTGTCTGTATTTGTGAGAGGCATGTGTTAACCCATAGGAAAATTATTAGTAATATTTTCAAGTCTACTTATTAACCCAATAATATGTATACGTGAGCGAAAAATATAGAAAAATTGTACTTCGCTAAATCCCTAAAAACACCGTATTTAACTTGGCAAGTATTCTTCCTAAAATAGAAATTATTTCTCATTAATATTAGTGAATCATACCGTAATATTTCTTTGGGTATAAAATTGAAGTCCGAAAAAAGCGACATCAACCATCTTCTTTAGAAGCTGACAAGCAACTGAATGCATTTTTACGCTCTTTTTAACGTGTCCTATGTATGTAAAAAGCCGAAGATGTTCTTCCCCTGAGGAACATTGGTACCGACGTCTGCTTATACTGGTGTTAAAACCATTTCTGGATGAGGAAAAAAAGCAAAAACAATTAGCGTGGCTCTTTGTTTATGTTTATTTTCCTTCTGTGAGGTTTGGTGAGGTTCGTAATGTTACAACCCACCATAAGAAATTTTACTTCTACATAATGCGTATTCTTTATATCCATATTCTTTAGTTACAGCCTTTATTGGTTGGATGTTGACTTTAACCTTAAGTTGGTCACATTTGGATAGCCAAGCTAATACTAATGTTTTTATGTACTAGGTTTTATCTGTAGAGGAGTCGAGGCTGACTTCTTGATCGGTTTCGGGGATGTTACTGAGTAGTTGAGTATGTGGTTAGCGCACCATTTTCGTAAATTAAATCCGTATCCTGCCATGACTGCTGCCTGCTGGAGTTGCCGCTGAGTTTCTGGAGCTATGGTTAAGCTGTCGGCTCCACCTAACCCATCGTCAACATAAAAATTCTTTTCCAAAAAGCTTGCTGCTAAGGGATAATGTATCTAATTATCATGGCTTACTTCCTTCAAACTTCTTATTGGCAGATATGGCGCTAGTCTGGTTCCATATGTGACAGTGTTCAATTTGAAATAGCTTATTGGTTCATTGTTTCGCCACAGGATTACCTGATATTGCCTGTCTTTAGGATGGATCCATATTTGACGGTACATCTTTCCTATATCAGTAGTAAACACGAAACGCGGTAGCCGAAATCGTAGCAAAATAGTAAATAGCTCACTCTGAAGTGATGGCCCGATGAGCAAAATATCGGTCAATGACTTTCCAGATGATGTTTTCCATGAAGAGTCGAATACCACTCGAAGTTTGGTGGTGCTGCTTTCAGGTCGAACTACGCAGTGATACGGAATAAAGTATTTACTCCCTTCTACCTTCTCTATAGCGATTTTGGTCATATGCCCTTAAGCTTCATATTCCTTCATAAATTGGGCATATTGTTGTTTCAATGAAGGATCTTTTGATAGTCTGCGTTCCAACGAGAGAAATTGGTTAAACGCGATGCTGTGTGAGTCTCCCAGGGCAGATGTTTCCGCACAGAATGGAAGTCGTACGATGAATCTCGTCTTTTTCACGTGTGGTGTGTTAATTGAAGTGTGATTCACATTGTGTATCATAAGGTAATAATTGTTGACCAGATACCCTACCTGACAGTATCCAGCCTAAGGTTGTATTTTCCAGCACTGGAAGGTTGTCAGCCAATTTAATTTGCCCAACAGCGAGCAATTGATGGTAATATTCCGCCCCTAATAGAATATCAATTTTGTCTGGACGGTTGAAGGTTGGGTCAGCCAAAGTCACATTGTTGGGAATTGACCACTTATCAATATGAAGAGGTTGAGCAGGCTGAGGAGCAATTTGTTGAGTCGGGATTGGATGATAACGCTAACTCAGTGTTGAACCTTAGTTCGATTTTTTCCAATACCATTGATTGATATGGATGTAGCCCTTGCTGGGAGTCCTAACCGTGCCACTAATCGTTCAGTTATTAGGTTGACTTGTGATCCTGAGTCCAGGATTGCTCTGCATTCGGTTTCCAAACCATTAGCCTTAACCTTTAACAACGCTGTTCCCAGAGGACATAGGATTTTTTGTGTGCATAACTAACTGCTATATCTTTGCCTTTTAAGAATGGGGTGGTAACAAGGGATGTCGCCTGTTCCGCTGAAATGTCGCGATCTTCTTTGGTTAAAGAAGTCGATTTGTTGGATGTACTTGGTTTTGTGCGCATTTGTGACGTTTGTTCCAAATGAACTAAAGTGTGGTGCCTCTTTCCACACTTTTGACAACAGCCTAAATAGGTACATCTTTTGGATGAGTGGTTACTATTGCAACAGTTGGCACATAATTTCTGTTTCTGCACAAGGTTGAGCCGTTTTGTAGGGCTGAGTAGTATAAAGTCCTAACGGATGAGGATCTCGCTTACACATGAAGCATCATGTGTATCATGTGTTGCAAGTGCGCAGGTTTTGTTATTGTTGGGTATTGTTGTTCGTTCCTTATATCCCATTGTTATATATATATAGTTCTCGAGGAATTGGATGATTGATTGTAACTCTTTGGGGTTAGAGATAGATTGTTAATACTGAGTATGAACGGTTTTGTCTAGTTTTTTAACTAAGACATGTAATAGTGGATCCCATGATGTTATCTGGAGTCCCATATTGGAGAGAGCTGCCAGGCACTCCTTTGTTGTATCGTGCCACCGCTTAATGCTACACAATGAGCAAGCTCCAGAGGGCTGATCGAGCAGCCTTTGAATTGCCGTCGCCACCATAATATGTTTGTTGTTGTATCGGTTCTCAAGCAACCGCCATGCGGCTTGGTAATTTCTTCAGTTATAGCAAGATGGTTGATGAGATTTGCTGCTTCGCCAATTACGTTAGTCTTAAGATACCACATTTTATGAGCGTCAGACATCTGCTGTTCATTGACAATCCTTTTAAATAAGTCTGAAAATGATGCCACTTTATGTAATCGCCGTCAAATTTAGTGATGGTGATCGTAGGCAAGGGTAATGTATTTTGCCTCGTCAATGCTTCTTTGGCTAAATTGGATGATTTTTTGTTGGCACTTGTGAGCTGGATGATCGCTGACTGGGCGTTCTGTTCGAGGCAGACATATCTCTTTGAGTCGTAACCAGCTCGGTCTGGATCGGGATATTTGTCCAAGACCTCATCATTAAGATGTTCTAATTGATGCCATAGCTGGGAGATTGTGGCTCTTTTTATGTCGTAATAAGATTCTTCTTGACCTGGTTCAAGTTGAAGATCTTCTAGTTGTCGGGAAATTGCCGCCATTTTGCCAAGAGAACGGTTGATAAGACTTGCTTCTGGGCTGAAGGAGTCCTTTGTCGTCTGATGTTAGGTTTTGGTTTTCAAGCTCACGTTCCGTTAACGAGCTATATTTGGGCGCCACTGCTTGAATTTTGGAGTAATAATATGATGTGAGATACTCATCAGATTTGTCGAGGTCCTTTAGGTTCCGCAGTTTGTTATCCAAGCCATCAAACACACCCCAGGCTTCTTGAAGACGCTTTAATCGGTCTTCGTACGTAATAGGCTGGGGGTTTACGGCTGCTGGAATCCTTGCTAAAATTTCGTATTAAGGTGGCAATATTTTCGCCAGTCTCTTTAAGCTGGCGCAGAAGCTTTGATGATTGCTCCATTTTTCTTATTTATATTGTAATCCTTTGGCCTGTCACGGTCGCCAAATGCTCCTTTCAAGGCTCGTTTGCCTTGATGGTAAAATATAATATAAAAAAGAATGGAAGTTATCCGAGTGGTTCACAAGGATAAGAGTATTTACTTCAGCTTGTCAAGGTGGTTCACCAAGACGAGCGTTAAATCAAACAAATTGAATGATTGTAGTGAAGTGAGGTTTATTATTATTAGTTACTCTATTTAAAATATAAAATATAATTTGCTTACTACTAATATTTACTTAAAACGCAAAAATTTAAAAAACATATTCCCACAGTTTGCTCAATGCAAAACGCATATTGAATTTCATACTGTCTGGCGCGTGTAGACAAAATTATTTGATACACTTGCTGACGTATGAATTCTCACGCTTTGCTTGACCAAATAGTGGAACAAGAAATATTGAAATATTATTTTAATTCAATTATTTTGTTTATTTTGTTGCCAAAATAAAAGAATTCTAAAGAATTAACAATAGGTAAGTAGGTATAGGTGGCCGTCCGGAGAAGGAATTCGGACGGATGCACTTAGGCACATGGGGCCCATTTCGATACCACAGTTCATGTCAATTATCTCCTAGTCCTGGAACCACTTAGAGCTTCCAATGAAGCGACTCAAACTGCCGACGTCAATGTTCAACAAATCACCTACATCATCGGTGGCGCCACTTCGAGCAGAAATAAAAGTTATTCTTGTTTCAATTCATGATGAAGTCATAATATTTATTAAAAAATTCTTTAAAAAAATTAAAGTAATTTATGTCAGAAAATTGTTAGAATTAAGTTTTGGGTATATTAAACATTAATCTTGGGTTTGAAAAAACCAAAATAACTTTAGTTCTGCTCGAAAAAATAAAACTCAAAAAATAACTTTTATTTCTGCGCTTAAAAATAAAAGTTGAAAAATAACTTTTATTTCTGCTCGAAAAAATAAAAGTCAAAAATAACTGTTATTTTTGTTCGAAAAAATAAAAGTCAAAAAATAACTTTTATTTCTGCTCTTAAAATTAAAAGTTTTTTTTTCTTTTTTTCTCAACACTTTATTTGCAATCTATCCCTTTGGGATAATAAGCAAATTTGATACAATATTTATTTCACATATTTGTTGAGCTCCATTGAGGCCAACAACATACATACTTATGCAAATTTTATCTATAAATTAATAGTATTTACATATTTATAATTTAAAAAAAAAAAATAGATATATAATTAGTTTCGAAATGGCAAATCCAGAATGTGATGTCTTTTCAGTCGATTTATTTCGTTGGTGTGATCAAGAAGAGCAATTGCTAATGGATTGTCGTGGTGAATTAGCCTGTCTAAATAGTTTTCACTGAACCTTCTTATTTCGTCTATTACCTTTGGAATTGAAAGGTCATTGTGGATTGAAAAATTCGACACATACCATGTAGCGTTGACAATGAGTCTCAGAGTTTTTGACTGGTAACGTTGAAGTATTTCAATATTCGAATTGCTAGCCGTTCCCCAAAGTTGAATCCCATAGGTCCAAACTGGTTTTAAGATAGTTTTGTAAATCAATACTTTGTTTCTTAAACTCAAACGAGATTTTGGGCCTAATAGCCAGAACAGACGTTTTGTTTTTATATTTACCTGCAGCTTTTTCATTTTGATATGAGTGTTCCAAGTTAACCTTCTGTCAATATGCATTCCTAAATATTTCACGCAGTCACTTTGGGGGATAGGATTATTGTTTAGACGTATCTCAGGGCAGTTACCTCGTCGTAATGAAAATGTGACATGTGTAGATTTTTTGCTGTTGACTTTGATGTTCCATTTGTTTAGCCAACTTTCAATTGCATTCAGTTCATTTTGAAGCTGAACAGATGCGGTGTTTGGACAAACATCAGCCGTTAAAATAGCAGTATCATCTGCATATGTTGCAATTAAACCGCATTCGCTAATTGGAATGTCTGAGGTGAAAATTGTGTATAGTATTGGCCCAAGTACACTACCCTGGGGAACACCTGCTTGTATAGCGCATATTTGGGAAAACGTACTATTTATTTTCACATAAAAGTTTCTTTCAGTTAGGTACGATTTCAAGAGCAAATAAAATGGAGTTGGAAGTAATTTTTTCAGTTTGAAATATAACCCATCATGCCATACTTTATCAAAGGCCTGCTGTACATCCAGAAAAACCCTGTGGCGTACCTAAGCGGGGGCGGTGGGTGCGGTCCGCACCGGGCGACACTTACCTTGGGGCGGCATTTTTTATATTTACTTATAGTTGTAAAGAGCAACTTATTCATTTCATATTTATTTTCTTTCTTGAATAATAAATGATTATTATAAGTTTAATATTTAGTTTATATAAATTATGATTTTCTCGGTGTATATAAATACATTTTAGTGTAAATTTTGAATTCTAATTCAAGAACAAGATAATAATTTTATTTTATTGTATTCATTACAATTCGTTGAATTAGTAAAAGGATCTTTACGATTTTGTTCGGCAATTTTTCCTAACTAAAATTTTTTGATATCAGTTTATAAACGTCATTTCTTTTGAAAAGTTTATATGATTACTTTGAAGTGATCTATCAATATTTTTTTAAATCATCGATTTTTCTTTTGAAAAGCAGGGCCGGCGGAAGGCGGTCTGCTAGGTTTTCAAAGCATTACGGCGCCGGCATAAGAACTATCTTTTTCAAACAACAAAATCTATACGAGACAAAACAAAAATACTGACGAAGTTACAATTTCAGGAATCGCAAATAGATAATTATACTCAGTCCGTTTTGAAGAATTGTATTTGGAATGATAAATTGCTTATAAACCATTTTGTTCATTCGCGATTCAATCTTTTAACAGTGAAGAGTGATACAAATTATTAGGGTGCCAGTGCATTTGGAGAGTTTATTATATAGTATTAAAGATATAAATCCAAATGCAGAATTTGTAGCATGTACAAATCATTCTTTAAACCTGGCATGTTTACACGCAGCTTCTACAGCTATCAATTCCATCACATTTTTTGGGACTATCGAACAGTTGTTTTCTTCTTCCACTCATAGATGGAATGTTTTACTTTCTGTCACTGGTCAAGGTGTTAAGCGCAGTGTAGAAACTCGTTGGAGCGCTAGAGCTGCCGCGGTAACTGTAGTAAAAAAAAAATTTTTTTTTCATTTTAAGCGCTTTGGAAAAATTGACATCTGAAGAAGAAAATAGTAAAACGGGATCAGATGCTGGAGTATTACTCAATTCTATGCAATCTTTTTCTTTTCTATGTTACCTTCATTTATGGGAACCCGTCCTTTTGGAAATTATTGACGCTCAAAAATACCTGCAAATAAAAGGGTTAAATGTCCACCAATGCCATATAAAACTAAATTCTTTGCAAACACATTTCATGGAACAAAGAGATACGCTAGTACAAAACGCTGTTATAGCAGCCAAAATAATTTGTGAAGAGTTGGAGATATCGATTGAGCGTCGAGTTAGAAGGAGAAAAAATATGAGTGGGGAAAATTCACGAGACGTGGGGCTGTTCTTAGAAGAAGAAGTACGAAGAGAAATGTTTTCATATATGGACAGAATTATAAAGGAAATAAAAGAACGCTTTGATCAGTTGCATGGCCTTGTAAGAAAATATTCGTGTATAATACCGTGTAACCTACTAAATGAAGAATTTGAATGTCAAATAAATGACTTGATTGACATTGATAAAGAACAGTTCCATATTGAAAGAAAAGGGATCCAGGTTTTTATGGCTGTACCTACACTAAAAGAAGAGGCAAAACATTGGAAAAACGGGGAGAAGGGCCCTCTTGATCTGCTAAAATTGGAAAATTCTGTTCCCAACATTGTAATTTTGTTAAGAATTTTTTTACCAATTTCAATCAGTGTCGCTAGTTGCGAAGGAAGCTTCTCAAAATTGAAGTTGATAAAAAATGATCTTCGTTCCACAATGAGCCAATTAAGACTACAAAATCTTGCAATATTGTCAATAGAACAAGAAATTACAAATAATATAAATTTTGAGAGCATTATACACGATTTTTATAGTATGAAACCTAGAAGAGTAGATATTATATAAATATGTTTACGAGTGCATACAAATATGTCTAAAAAAATTTACTCTGTGTATTAATTAATATTGATTAAATAACTTAATAATTTATTTACGTGTATTAATTTATAAAAACCACTATTTGATTGACTTATAATAGAAAGGGCGGCAAACTGGAGATCGCCCCGGGCGGCAAAAGTTCTAGGTACGCCACCGGAAAAACCCCTGAACAATATTTTTTGTTTTCCAATGTATTTCTTATAAATGCAACGATACGATGGCATTGTTCCGGAGTACCATGTTTTTTTCCTAAAACCAAATTGGTGATCAGGAATGATGTTGTTCTTTTCCAAAACTGGCAATAATCTCTTCGAAAATATTCTTTCAAATATTTTGGAGAATATGGGCAGTAAACTTATGGGTCTATAGGATGCAAGATTTCCTTCATTCTTGTTCGGCTTATTTACCATTATTATCTCTGCGCACTTCCACTGCGAGGGAAAGTAAGTCAGCCTTAACATAGAATTATAAATAAATGTTAAATATAAGATAGCCTTTTTTGGCAGTGCCTGAATTGTTTTTCCATTTATGCCGTCGTAACCAGGGGACTTTTTGCAGTTTAGTTTTTTTATTTCTTCTTTTACTTCAGTTGGCGATACATGCTTTATGGGCCAATCCATAGGACAAGAACTATCTAAAAATGCATTTATTTCATCAGTAAAAGGGTTAGCATTTGCATAAGGTTGAAAGGTATTTTGTAGATGATGAGCAAATGCTTCTGCCTTACTTGTATCGGTTTTGCACCATATATTGCTACTATCTTTCACCGGAGCATTTCTTTTTGTTGGTCTTTTTATATATTTTGTGGCATTCCACAACGAGAACTCATTATCTTTTACATTATTGGTATTCAAATTACTAAGATAGGTACCAATCTGATCATTTTTCATATTATAAAGAGCAATTTTAAGGTCTTTAGCAGCTTTATTGAAAATGCGTTTGTCGTTAGGATCTCTGCTATTTTGCCATCTTTTTCTTCTCTTTATTAATAAAAGTTGCCCGATCTCAGATGTTAACAAAATTTGGTTATGGTTACGTTGAATCGGTGATTTTGGAGTTGATAAAAATCCTGCTTTATGAATTACATAATTAAGCCTTTCAACAGCATCATCAATTTCTGCAGGAGTTTTTAGAGATATATTAAGATTTATATTTCTCTCAATCCAAGTAGAAAACGATTTTAAATCGGTTCTACTATTTATGATCGTTTTTGTTGTATCTGGCTCAAAAGTAGTATTAAGTGTGGCTATCAGGTATGTGATGAAAATCGATTCGATTTCAAGTAAAATCGAATTTGGAAACCGAACGTTTTGTTATAAGATGTGATGAAATCCGAACGGTTTTAGTTTTCATTTTTTGTTTTATTCTGAAGCGTTTCATGTAAAATAACAAACTTTTTATTAAAACAAAAAATATTTTTTAATTTGTAAAGCGTAACAATGGCATTTGTTTTATCAACCTCAATTGTAATAATCAACAATTTCAATCGCTTTGAAAATATTGAACGAAAAAAGTTAAGGGATGCATCAAACCCATTAAATATGCCGAAAAAAAGGTAAAACGCCGTAATCTAAATTAATGAGTTGAATGGAATATATTACAAATATTTTTAATTTTAAAGAATGTTTTAGATTAAATAATGAAGGGTGTTCCTATATATTAAACAAAATTGAACCCCATATACAATCGAAATCAATTCCATCGGTAATCGAATTAGCAGCCACATTAAGAATGTTAGCAGGAGGTAGTTTTCAACGGTCCGTTGGGAATAACCCCATTGTAGTAATGCACAGAACTACATTTTCTAGATTAGATAAAAATTTCATCCGATGTTCTGATGTTCAAGAGACGAAACACCATTTTCTTCAAAAATACAAAATTCATGGCGTAATTGGTTGTATCGACGGTACTCATTTTAGAATCGTTAAACCAGGGAACCAGGACTATTTATACTACAATAGAAAAGGCTACTAAATATATATTTATACTATAATAGAAAAGGCTATTATAAGGCGATAATAGTATGTCAAAACTTTTGAAATGAAGGAAGTTATTTTATGATGTTTCCCTGTTTTTTTAGATATGTGATCACAAAATGAATATTGAAGCAATTGATGCCACACTCGAACCGGATTTAGTCATGATTCCTTTGTTTGGAATCTCAGTTTAGCATTAGACTTTTATAGCAGGAATTATGAAAATGGAGATCGTGGTTCATGGCTCTTAGCTGATTCCGGATATGCGTTAGAGCCTTTCGTACTAGTTCCATTTAGAAACCCAACCAGCTCAACATAAACCCATGCATCAGCTAGAAATCTTATTGAAAGAACAATCGGTGTTCTTAAAAGAAGATTCCGTTGTTTGCCTGGCGCTTTATGTTATAAAGCGCAGAAAATTGTTAAAATAATATATTTATGCTGCGCACTTCACAATATGTGTAACTTTTACAAATTAGACCACAATTTTGATACTACGACTACTCCACTTGAAGAACCTGATCCTAGTGAAATCGAACTTGACTTAAGTAATCCAACAAATACTGAGGCAAGCAGAAACCGGGATGTAATTGCAGAAAGCCTGTTTTTAAATAATTTTATATAGTAAATAAATGAGAAAACCGTATTTTTTATTATTAAAACAGAAAACTTTTAGCAAATCGTATACAAATGGTTGCCCGATTTAAAAACGAAAATCAAACTAAATTTTCGTTTTCTATCACATTCTTATTTTTTGAAATTTTTATAGAACAAAATGAAAAATGAAATCGAATTCGGTTTAAAAACAAACCCAAAACGAAACAGAAATAAGTGGTGCCATCACAACTATTTCCGATTTTATACCGCTTTTTGATCGAAATCGTTTTTCATCACATACCTGTATGAGAGGTGTGTGGTCAGAGCTGAGCTCGTCAATATTAGCAATGTCAAGAAGTTGACTAGAAATTCCAGAGAAAACAGCAAAGTCTAAGACATCAGGTATTTTTGTAGTATCTGTAGGCCAATATGTTGGATTACCGGTTGATAGGACAGAGTAATTATTATTAACTATACATCTGTAAAGCTCGTTACCCTTAGGATTAACTAGTATTGAACCCCACCAGGGGTGTTTGGCATTAAAATCGCCAGCAACGAAAAATCTGTGTACCAATTTATAAAAAAGTTTTGAAAAGTAGGCAATTTAACCGAAAATCGAGGTGGAAAGTAAATAGCACAGAACGAAATGCTATTTTGGTCACATATGACTTTGATGCAAGCAGCTTGAAGATATGGCTCTCTTACTATATCTAAGAGTTCATATTTTATTTTTGATTTTATTAAAATTGCAGCCCCAGCATGTGCTCTATCATCAGGGTGATTTGCCGTTATCAATTCATATCCTCTTATTTTAAAGAAGGATCTAGTAGTAAAATGTGTCTCTGACACTAACATTATGTCAATATAATGCAATTTAAGAAACAATTCTACTTCATTTGTGTGGTTGGAAAGCCCATTAGCATTCCATATTGCAATATTTAAATGTAATTGCATAGTTTGGCAATTAAAACCGTCATCATACTCAGTAGTTTGTTAGTTAACGCAATTTGGTTTTGTATTAAGTGCTCTAACTTTTCAAATGAATTTTTCTGGTCATTTTTAAGAATTTCAGAGTAAGATTTGTTATTCTGATTTATGTTCATGTTTGGTTCAAATGTATTGTTGTTTAAGTAGGGATACTCTTCGTTGTTGTAGTTATAAGTAGCGCTGTGACGTTTATTACTTATTTTTTGTTGTACTTTATTCTTAAATAGCTGTTTGTACACAATGCAGCCTTTATAGCTTGCTGGATGGTTTTGTAAGCAATTAACACATCTTGGTTCACTATCTTTATCCTTAGTACAACCGGCAGTTAAATGACCTAAACCACATTTAACGCAATTAACAGATTTCCTGCAATAAGTTTTTGTGTGCCCAAATTCCTGGCAACGGTGGCATTGTACGAGATCATTTGTCTTTTTTGGTGGTACTATATTCACAACAGCATTGCACAGAGTTTTAGTCTCATATATATTTTTATTGTTTGGACTTGGCTCTAAATCAACGAAGAACATTGGTAAAGAATCTTTTGTAATGTTGCTCTTAATATTGGTGACATTTCTAACTCTATGTCCTAAATTTTCTATTTCACTTTTTATCACATAATTTGGTGTTGATGGATGTAGATTTTTAACTACAACTCTGTAGGCTCTTTCTTGTTTCAGTTGGTATGTGTGAAACATTATATTTTTATCCTTTAAGAATGAGATCAGCACTCTATACTTTCCAATATCTTTTACCATAATTCTTATCTGTCCGCCTCTTAAAGTTTTATAATTAAATAATGAGGATGGTATTAAGTTGGTAAAACTTTTTATCATAGCGCTTATATCAGATACATTAGGTATGATAATTGGAGGTGGTTTTGGCATATTATTATTTGTTGTCTGTTTATTATCATTTTCGGCATCATTATCTTCGTCATCGTCGCTTAAACTAGAAAACTTATTTTGACTTACACTGTTAACATTGCTGTTTGCATTAATTTGGGTCGATACAGAAGCAATGCTGTTGTTTTTGTTGGTGTTTTGTCTTTTGTTTAAAAATATTATTGGGGATTTGCTTTGCCTACGTTTTCTTGTTTTAGTCGATGTGACTACTTGCCAGCAGATATCATCGTCGTTAATACTATCATTGCTATCATTATCCATGATAGCAATGTAAATTGTTTTTATTCAAAGGAATGTTTTTAAATTGTTGTTACACAAAAGAATGTTTATAAATTGTTTTTATTCAAAAGAATTTTTGAAATATAAATTGTTTTTTTTTTTTTTTTTTTTTTTTTTAAATTGTGACAAGACAATTGTTTTTATTTTTATTATTATTCTATTGAAACACTTCAGCGATCTCGGAATTTAATTTTTAAATATTTAGTATAAATTACGTTACGTTTTTACCTTTTTAAAAACGTTTAGATTATGAGCTTGTTGATGGCAAACCAAAATAAAAACAAATATGTGTTTTGTTTCAATTAAATTCTTTATTGATCAAACTACTAAACTAATGTGTTAAAAACTGTTGTATATTTTATTTTTTAAAAAAAAGAATTGAACTTTATTATTTAATTTTATTTAAAAAAAAGAATTTAGCTTAGTGTTGATCTTTAGCTGTCCACTTCTCAACTAACTCTAGTAGTATGTACCATCAAAGTAAAGAAAAGGAAAAGTAATGATTATAACGGTTTTACATGTGTTAACAACGCATCTAGAACATTCTGCAGTTTTTGGTGTTACCATATTATTTGACTCACCACGCGTAGTTAACATTCGGCCATCCTATTTTACGATCGACCACGATCGACTATAGCACATAATCTTGCAAATACTTAGGAAGTGCTCTCATTCTAACTGGTCTATTAGGGTTGGGACCTTCGTCTTCTGCCGAAGATTCAATAGATAGTTCATCAAGAGGGGGAACAAATCGCTTCATATCTTCTGCCGCTACAACACCTTCATAAAAACGTTGACTCCGTTGGGTATCTGGAAAATCAGCAACACGATAACGATCACAGGGTAGGACCTCAGTCACTACATAAGGGCCTTTATAAAGAGGTAAAAGTTTCGTTGATTCACCTGGGTTAGCAGTATCTCGACGTATCATTACGGTATCACCAGGTACATAGTTAGTAGCAGCACACCTTTTCTTGTTGAATTGTATTCTCTGTCTTTCCTGGTCTTTTCGTATGCGATTAATAGCTTCATGACGCAATTCAACTATGTCTTGCTCTTCAGCATTGGCAAGTTCATCATCCAATTTGTTAGGCGTTAACCTCCTTGGGTTATAATTGAATAGTAACTTAAACGGGGTTTTTTTCAGGACGTTATGGACTGTGTTGTTTACGCTCCACTGGACAAGACCAATGTGCTGATCCCAATCGCTGCCATTTGACTTTCTACATAAAGTGGCTAACATGGGGGTTATCGTACGGTTTAGCCTTTCACATTGACCATTTGCTCTTGGGGTTGCAGTGGCATTTAGAATGTGGACAATATTTTTTTTGCTACAAAATTTTCGAAACGCGCTGCCTGTAAAAGCGGTGCCTCTGTCTGATATAACGCGGGTTGGGGCTCCAAATATAGAAATAACTTCGTTCAATGCACGCACAGTAGTTTCGCTTCGGACGTTACGGACAGGTTTCAATACACAAAATTTAGTGAAACCGTCGATCAGAACTAAAATGTACATATTCCCATATTTACCTTTGACGAAAGGGCCTAAGTGGTCGACATGAATAGTGTAAAACGGTACTCCAATCTAATCGATAGGGTGTAAAAATCCTTGTTTTCGTCCCGCAGGTTGTTTATGATAAAGACATTCCATACAAGCACTCACAAATCTTTTAACATAGTTTCTCAACCATGGAAACCAGTATTTTTCTTTAATTTTAGATATGACTTTATCTACACCGAGGTGACCAAGTTCATCATGGCAAGATTGTACAATTTTATATCTAGCTCCATCTGGAATATATAAAAGTTTTTTCTCGCTTTCCAATTTAACAACACGACTTGAATTCTTTTATCATCATTAGACAGCTCAGACTTTTTTTGTAGAACTTCTTTAATATAATTAATTTTTGAATCAGTTTCCTGTAATAATTTTACCCAATCTGATGTCTCTAAATTTGAATGAAGGACGCAAATATCTCCTACAGAGTTGGTGTTTTCCGGCGGACTAGTCGGATTTCGACTCAGTGCATCCGCATGTCTATTTTGGGTTCCCGGAGTGTGTCGTACTTCGAAATTATACTCGGATAGCTTCAGCCACCAGCTTCCAATTCTTGGCAAAATGTCCTTTTTTGTCATAGCGCTTCTTACAGCATTACAATCTGTCTTAATGGTGAATGAAATTCCAACTAAATAGACACGAAAGCGTTCTAACATACAACTCCCAACGCTTCTAATTCAGTAGAGTGATAACGCGATTCCTCTTTTGTCGTTTGGCGACTGGCATAAGCAATTGGGTGAAATTTGTCATCAATTTGTTTTTGTAGAAGCACACCTGCCAAACCATCTCTACATGCTTCTGTTTCTGAATCTTTACAATATATTGCTAATACCGGTTTTTCAATCAACTTCTTTTTTAAATTTTCAAAAGCATTTTCTTCTGTTTCAGTCCATTTCCAAACAATTTCTTTTTTTGTTAAATGTGTAAGTGGTCTTGCAATATTAGCATATCCTTCTATAAAATTACGAAAATAGCTAGTTAAACCAATAAATTGTCGAACTTCATGAACATTTGTTGGGCGTTTAAAATTCACGACAGATTCTGTCTTTAGTTGACTTGGAGCGATGACACCATTAGAAATCTCTTATCCTAAATATTCAATTGTCGTCATTAAAAATTTACATTTTTGAACGTTTAATTTCAAATCTGCTCTCCTTAAAGCATCCAAAACTGTTTTCAAATTTTTTATTATAATTATAACGTTATTCGCATACTTTCGAAACAACACCCAGGAATAAATGTTTGTTACATCAATGCCCAAAGCTTATACTACAAAATTGATGAATTCCGTTATCTTTTTGAAGATTCAGGTGTGGATGCCGTATGTATCTCAGAAACGTCGTTTAATGAATTCTACAGCGACAAACATATTGAATTAAGAGGATATAAATTATTTAGATGTGATCGGTGTGGAAATGCTGGTGGGGTGGCTATTTATGTTAAGAGCAATATTTCGTGTAAACTTCTGAGAACTTTCACTGCGGATAGTGATGTTGAGTATATAGTGGTGGAACTATCACCTTATGGTGAAAAATTGCTGCTTGGGTGTGTTTACAGACCAAATAAAAATATCAGATTGGACACCATTATATCTGAGGTAGAACAAGTTTCTGTTGCCTATACCAATATCATAATATCAGGAGACTTTAATGCCAATTTATTAACAAATTCTAGTTAAAATTTTTGTACAACAATGACTTCGCTCAATCTACACCCTGTTAATAATTCAATGCCAACACATTTCACTAGGACGAATGCCTCTCTATTGGATCTCTTCCTCGTCTCTGATAGCTGCAAAATATCTCATTATGACCAATTAACAGCACCAGTTTTTTCAAGGCATGATCTTATATTTCTGTCATATAACTTCAGAATACAACGACATGAAAAATCATTGTGTTATCGAGACTTAAATAATATTGATATGGCGTCACTTGGGGATGGCCTGTTTTCTGCTAGCTGGGACGATATTTTCTATATTCCATCGGTTGATGCACAAGTCGAACACATAAATGGCCTCATCTATCAGTTTTTTAATAAACACGTCCCACTTAGAACCAAAAGATCTGATAGAAGAATAAATCCCTGGTTTTCATCGGAGACAAAATCGGCTATTGAACGTCGGGATCTACTTTTTAGTCGATGGAAACGTTTCAAAACACCACAGTTTCTTGCGGATTATCACAAGGCGAGAAGAGAAGTTGTGATAATGATAAGGCGGGATAAACTATTACATTACGGTAATAAATTTCGGAATGCTGTATATACCAAGCATACATGGAGGCAGATTCGTGAAATGGGAGTTGTCAATACCAACCACAAATCAGGCACATTAGATGTTAACGCTGTTAATAGGAAATTTGCTAATATTCCGCAACCACCGGTGAATATGAATTTTTATGATGGTAACAACAATATATCCACAATAAATGATTTCCACTTCCGACATCTTAGTTTGGATGACACAATTGAAGGATTTCTAAAAATTAAGTCTAATGCTGTTGGCCTAGATGACATCCATCCACGTTTTATAAAACGTATATTGCCTTATATAATACGTCACATCAATCACATTTTCAACACGATTTACACAACCAGCACTTTTCAAACTGAGTGGAAGGCCGCGAAAATTATTCCAGTGCCTAAAAATGATGGTGACTACCGGCCAATATCTATCCTTCCCTACATATCAAAAGTTTTTGAGAGAATTCTTCATAAACAAATTTATAAACACATACTCGACAATAATCTACTAACAGACCGTCAGTCTGGTTTTAGACCTCAGCACAGCTGCACTACGGCATTAACCGAGCTGGTTGAGAATATTCGTGGCAATCTAGATGAGAGTAAGTTAACATTTTTGGTCTTACTTGATCACTTCAAGGCATTTGACACTGTTGACCATCAAATGTTGCTACTGAAGCTTGGCAATATGTTTAAATTTTCTTCAACTGCAACAAAATTAATATCTTCATATTTAATTGGTAGATCACATATAGTTGTTAATGGTAGTATTGTTTCTTCACCCTTATTTACAAGCAAAGGTGTTCCACAGGGGTCCATACTTGGCCCACTTTTTTACTCCATGTATGCAAATGACCTTCCTTTGCAGATCAGATATTCCAAAGTTCAAATGTATGCTGATGACGTACAACTTTATCTAAGTTGTTCAAAAACGACTATAAATTCTGCTATTGATGAAATAAATTTTGATTTGGATAGAATTTATCAATGGGCATCTGCTAATGGACTACTTCTTAATCCTATTAAGTCCAAATTTTTAATAATTGGCAAAATTCCGGCAGTATTAAAAGGGAATCTGAATATTTCTCTTAATGGGACAAAAATTCAATTGGTAAATACAGCCAAAAATTTTGGCGTTACTTTTAATAGCTCGCTGACATGGTCGGATCACATCAATCAAGCATGTGGCATGGTTTATGGGAAGATTAGAACCCAACGGCAGACTCAACACTTTACACCTATGAGGATAAGAATGCTGATTGCAAAAACGTATTTAATTCCTTCCCTTTTATATGCCTCTGAGATTTTTGCTGGATGCAATATGAGTTTGAAACGAAAACTCAACATAACGTTTAATAATATTGTTCGATATATTTTTGCTTTGAAAAGATTTGACCATATATCTCCGTATTTAGTACATGTCCTTGGCATGCACCTCGATGACTATATGAAGCTTAAAAATCTTATTTTTTTACATAAAATTATAACAACAAAAAAACTCACTCTCTTTATAACAAATTGGTATTCACTTCGTCTACGAGGAACAATAATATTCGAACATTCAAATACCGAAAGAGTGCTTCTTTTCACCAGTTTTATATATACACCATTTATCTCTGGAACCATCTCCCCCCAAATATTCAATTTACTAGCAACGCAATGCGATTTAAAAACTTGTTAAGGAGTTATTACGAAAATTCATAAATTTATCGTTTCAATTTTCTTTGACTGTTATATTATATGTTGTTTTTTTCTTTGTTTATATTTTGATTAATTTAATTTCAATGTATTATGTAACTTATTTGATTCTGGTGCTGTAATTTATAAGATAATTGATCTTGTTGCATCAGAAAAACATTCATTATAATAAATAAATAATAATAAAAAAAAAAAAAATTTCCTATGCATTCATCAATTGTCACTGCCGGTATTAGTATATCATCGAAATATCCCATAGCTATAGTAAAACGTAACGGACCTAATGCCGAATTTATTAATTTTTGAAACACTGCTGGATCATTACCTACACCAAATGGCATAATTCATAATGTCCATCGGGAGTCACAAAAGCAGATACATGACGAGAATTTTCAGCTACCTTTACCTGGTAATAGCCACTACGCATATCGAGTATGTTAAAATATTGCATCCCATGCAGACGATTAATTTGATCAGAAATTGTTGGTAGTGGATATTTCATCTTTTTCGTAACTCGATTTAAGGCTCGGTAATCAATGCAAATTCTTCTATCGCCATTCTTTTTGCGCACTATCAAGATTGGGCTAGCATACTCAGAATCGGAATCAATAATAATACCTGCTTCCTTCAGCTGTTTCATTTCTTCTCGAACAAAAGCTCTTTCGGATTCGCTCAATCTGACGGTTTATAAGTAATGGGAGTTTTGTCAGTTAATTCAATTAAAAATTCGGTGTTCGACCCACATCCAAGCTCATTAATGTTCATAGCAAAACAATCTCTATATTCTTGTAACAGCTCTAACAACTTTATCTTGTGGTCATAGGCGATCTCGGTGTTAATATCATTACACGTTAACCAGTCTTTTTGAGTCTCATCTGATTTAACGTTATCAGTTTTAAAATCGTCGAAAATGCAAAATTCAGCTTTTGTCACACGTTCACCTTTATTAAAAATGACGTCTGTCGTCGAACAATTCAAAATAGGTACAGCTAAACCATCTGAATTACCATTTATGACACAGGCAGGAATTATGCATCCATTTCGATTAATGTTCGAGTCTATAAAAATATCCTGTTTTTCTTCTAAATTTTCGCTAGTCGTTACAGCAACAAATCCGACGTGATTGTGTTGTAAAACCGTAGCCTCTTTGGCCCATAAACTTGTCTTCAGTCTAGGTAGATTTGGTATATCAATACAATTAATATTATTTTCAGGTAAATGTACTTGTTCAAAAATTCGTAATTGTTCTCCCTTCTTAAAATAAGCTATATGCGATTGTTCTGTAAACGGCTGGACTATTAGCAATGGTATATCAATAACGCTGTCATCTACTACAAACACTACAACATCAGCAGTAGCTTGATCGACTCTTAACGTCGCATCAAATACTCCTAATGTACGAGCTATACCACCGCCAACACCTCTTACCATTAATCCTTTTGAAATATCTGCGTCACACTCAAAACCAAACTCATCTGCCGCAGACTTCCTAATCATTACACACCGGCTACCAAAATCAACATAAGAATTAACAGTTTTACCATTCAGTATAGCATCAAAGAAATATTTTTGATTCAGGGAAATTCTACCCGGTTGTGTGCCATCAAACGCGCAGCTGTTTACTGGACTAACATTTTGTTGTTTTTTAACAGTAGGCTCATTATTCACAGAACAATTTTTCTTAGTGTGACCAGGCTTGTTACATTTCAAACAAATCACAGGCGAAGTACAATTTTGTCTTATATGACCCTTCATGTTACAGCGAAAACAAACAACATCAGTTTTTTTTTTTTGTATTACCTCATTACCATCCCTTTCCTGCTTTTGTGTTCGAGTATGCGTTACGCCAAAGTCCCTTTGGTGAACTGTTCGTGTGCCCATTGTCCTGTAAAAATCTCGGATATCGGCTAACAATGAATTTGAGTCCGCGTTGTTCTTGCATAATAAAAATGTTCTTAATTCTCGATCGTACAATCCTTGCATTATTTGAACCTTCGTTTCCGAGAATGACAAACTTAAATTATCACACAATCTTTTCTTTTTAAAATAGTAATCAAAAACATTTTTATTTTTGCCTTGCATATATTTTAATAATGCTGACCACTGCTCAACGATACTAGCATTGCCTATAAATGTACTAGTAAACTCTTTTTCAAGCTCTTGCCAAGTTGTTATGTTTAATGAATAAAACCAATCGCTCGCGCCATCTAATAATTTTGAACGCATCAACTCAAGTCTAAAAGAGTCAGACCAATTATGTAGTTCACTCATACCCTTCACACATTTCAACCATTCATTGGCGTCTTCCTCAGACCCCTTTCCGGTAAATTTTCTAATTGATTTATGTAGATCAGGGACAACGTTAAAATTTGGAGCCACGTTACGCCCTTCAGCCAAACTATTATTCTCACTAAGCATTCTCATCAATTCAGCATTCTGTTCCAATAATTTTGCAATCAATTCACTCGACAGTCCATTCTGTGATGTATTAAACTTCTCTATAGTACCGTTCCCGCTTGCATTCATTTTACCGGTCGCGCTACCGCTTATAATCAATATTAAACAATTCTTTTCTCTTTCTTACCACTATTATGCCACTCCACAAGAGCAATTACTTAAGGTTCTCTTAACCTTACTCTCTATGTACTGCACCACAAAACCGTCCATACAGCAACACAATAAACTGCTTCTATTCAATAACCCAAGTTACCTGCCGCAACCACGTAACACAACAGCAATTACACAGCGTTCAACCTTCTTATTTGGCAATTTATTTAATAAAGTGAAAAGACCTTGCACCACACACGGCAACCAGCAATAACGGTAGATCAATATAAAAATGGCCTGCAAAAATCAACCTACTCCCAACAATAGCAAAATACTCCAAAACGCCAACAGCCCAATTTGCACCAATAGATTTTATTTGCTCTAGGCCAGTGGATAGTATTATCCTACTTCTGATTGTTAAAAACTGTTGTATATTTTATTTTTTTAAAAAAAGAATTGAACTTTATTATTTAATTTTATTAAAAAAAAAGAATTTAGCTTAGTGTTGATCTTTAGCTGTCCACGTCTCAACTAACTCTAGTAGTATGTACCATCAAAGTAAAGAAAAGGAAAAGTAATGATTATCACGGTTTTACATGTGTTAACAACGCTTCTAGAACATTCTGCAGTTTTTGGTGTTACCATTTTATTTGACTCACCACGCGTAGTTAACAAATGGGTGACTCAAATCACATATAAATAATTAAAATTTTTGTTTTTCTTCATAATTATGGGCATTTACACAATTTGATAGTTCAAAACCAATACAACTTCTTAAAAACATATGAAAAAAATGTGTATAAGTATATTAGATTTTTATGTGAAAGCTATTAACAACAAGTATATACTATTGTATTTTTGTCCAACATACAGGTAATACAACGATTCAAGGGCTTGTGGGAATTGCCCAAATATATGTATATATCGTCGTTTTGTGTTCTCCTATTGACACACAAGAGTACAATAGATATTGGTCCAATTTAAGTTAGTGTTTACACGATGAGAGTCTTATTTTTAAGATTTTGGCTTTGTAGTGATCTACCATCTGGCACCGAACTAAGGTTTGGCAATCTGGCAACACCGGCTAAGAATAGAGTTGCAAGGAAATGCATCTAACTTCATGCATTTTTTCCTGTTGAATTAATTACTAATGGTGTTTTCTTTTCTACCAAAAAATGTGCACTTTATTTTAAAAAATGCAATTTTGTGTTTGTTTCTTAAAAATGTTTCTCCCTCTAAAAGGGTGGTATGTTTTATTCTAAATAATTCGCACTTGAAAATGGTGGAGGGCATTGCATTTTACGCCCTGTATAAATCGAGAGTGCTGATAATGCCCTGTAAAGCAAATGACTTTTGTTTATTTATAGGGCTACCAGATGAAATTTAAAAAATGTCGCCCAGTATCGTTATCCAATTTTAAAGTTAATTTTTTCATGGTTTTGTGGGGTAACCTTAAGGGAACATTACATTATTAAAGCTACATGGTCAGTAATATAAAAAATTGCATTCAGTGTTAGAACTGTGTTAAAAAAATTTTATTTGGTTATAAAAACAAGCCCTAAAAAATGATATCGAAAAATTAGCGATCTGGCAACACCTTTTTAATGTTTACATATTTTATTGAAAACAAATCAAAAAATACAACATATTTTTAAGGGCACTGGGCATACCCTTTTTTCATATTTGTGTTATGTTCATCTCAAATAAAAATTACATTATAGCAGGGTTGGTCAGCAATTTTTTTAATGCACCTTGTAAGAGGGTGACATTTTCTTTGTAGAAAAGAAAACACCTTAAGTAAACGTGATTGTGAAACCATTAAAATTCAGGTGTGGGGTGCATCTTTGCACATCATTAAAAATAATTAAGTGAAATAAAAGTTTTTAATTAATTTAAAAGAATTAGTGTGAAACGCATCCAAAAGAATAAAAAAATTTTAAAAAAAATAAAAAAAAAACATGGATTTACGGCCATCACGTCAGGCCCTGATAGCATCGTTGACAGATGCAGGAATTGCCTTCCCTGAGTCCGCCACGCTTAGCCAGCTGCGAGTGTTGTACGAATCTATCGGCAACAACATGGCCGAGACTGTCGAAGACCCGAAGCCCGGTGACATGACAGATTTTTCAACGAATGAACAGGCAATTTGTGTTTACGCCAAGGACGCCTCTGTCACGCCAGTAATAGCCGCAGTACCCGACGCCGAGCAAATAATCACCGATGTAACCGAAGCACATGTCCCAGATTAAACCGCTGTTGATGATCCTGACGTTCCCCCTGAAGCCATCCCGAAAAATGTTAACATCCAACCAAAAAATTCTGCTGTTGAGCCCCCCGCTGCCGATGATGTTGCTGCTGCCATGCGTTCCCATAATTCCCTGTTGGAAGAAGAGCTAAAAAATCTGAAAATAAGGATGGAATTATTGAAGTTGCAACAACAAATAAATTCAATGGAAAACAACGAGCGCCAACTAGCCAAGAAGCACCGTATTGATTTGTCAGAATTAGATTCGGCTATACCACAATTCAGTGGGGATGACCATTACGATGTGACAAAATGGTTCGCACAATTTGACGACTATACTAGAATGTGTGAGTATTCCGATAAGGAAAAATGTGTTGGCGTTCGTCGTCGCTTGACTGGAACCGCAAAAAGGTATGCGGACAACCTAGGATTGCTGAAATTTGAAGAACTGAAGTCCAAAATGGTAAAGATGTTCAAACGCTCGGTATCACGTCAGGACGTCTACAATCAACTCCGCTCACGTACGTTACATCAAGGAGAATCCTGTCTAAGCTACGTTGTCACGATGCAGTCAATAGCCGCTCAATCCGACATTGACGAGAAGGAGTTAGTCGACTTTATCGTAGACGGTATACCAGACAATGGCAACGCCATAGCTTTCCTGTATAGAGCAGAAACTGTTGATGGGCTCATCAAAAGATTAGATCGATACGAACATCGCCGACAACAAACACATAGAGGTCTGAATGTCAACACAGTGCCTGCTATAAAAAAAGTGACAAGCGCAAATCCGTCTGCAAAGAAGTCTTGCGATGACATAAGGTGCTTTAATTGTTCCCAGTTTGGTCACTACCAAAGTCAGTGTAGTAAGCCTAAACGTGCGCCAAATTCATGTTTTATCTGCGCCGAGGTTGGCCATTACCATCAGAACTGCCCGAAGAAAAAGAAGACCATTGCTGCCGCTGTTAGTGAAGCCACAGAGGATGAAGCTTTAGATCCATATCAAACGGTAAGTGTTGCCTTCATTCAACAGTCTAAGCGCACAAAATTAATAAATTGTTGTTGTCTTTTTGATACGGGTAGCCCTATTAGTTTGGTCCGAAGATCCTTAATCCCATTTGTAATAGATGATAAGAGAAGCAAGACGTGTTATCGTAGTATCGGAAATAGGAAAATAAACACACACGGTCGTGTTCGTTGTGAAATTACATTTAATAATAAGAAAATACATCATGAATTAATGATTTTGCCAGACGAGGAATCCGTGATACCGCTGCTAATAGGTCGTGACATTTTGAAAAAATTAAATATATTTTTATGTAATATAAGATTTAAATACAGTAAAATAAAACTCTTGGAACTGAATTCAAGAAACAATAACAAACTTGATAAAAAAAATTGGTTGTGCGCTTATGACTTTTGATTTATACAAAGAGAATAGAAATTTATTGGAAGTTCCGCCTAACATTCTTGGGTGTAGTCAATTAAAGAAAATTATAGATACGGGAAATGATAACGTTAAGAATGTTTCAAGCGATCTAGCCTCAAGGGTTTCCGAAGGACAGGCTTCGAAAGGGACGGATGACTCAGAATTAGATATCGTTGATGAGAATTCAGAGTGTGAGGAATTAATGCAGGTAATCTGTTCGATTGAGACCGGGGTAGAGATAAACATAAGTACCGATATTAGTGTAACCGATGCGTCTAGACTGCGGTCGATTGTAGAGGAAGACTATTTAAAGACTGTAGTTAGTAAGCCGAAGCCTATGGACTATTGCATGAAGATTAGACTGATTAATGACATCCCAGTGTACAGCGCGCCAAGGCGGCTTTCATATAGAGAGCGTTGTGAGGTGAAACAGAAGATTGAGGACCTATTGCAAAAGGGTATTATTCGCCCTAGCGAATCCCCTTATGCGTCGCCTATAGTATTAGTGAAGAGAAAATCCGGGGAAATGAGAATGTGTATAGATTACCGAGCGTTAAATAGGATTACTTTGAAGGATAATTACCCATTACCCGTTATAGACGATTGTTTGGACTATCTCGGGAATAAGAAGTTTTTTCTACACTTGATTTGGAAAACAGTTTCCATCAAGTACCGATGCACGAAGATTCGATCCAGTACACATCGTTTGTAACACCCCTGGGTCAATATGAATACTGTTATATGCCCTTCGGCTTGAAAAACGCGGGATCGGTATTTCAACGTTTCATCAATAGGGTATTGGGGAAATTTGTTGACGAAAGGAAGATTGTAGTATATATGGACGACATTAGTATTGCAACGGAGACTTTGGACGAACATTTTGAAATATTAAAAGGAGTTTTACAAACCCTAAGGGAAGCGGGCCTGAAATTGAATTTTCGAAAATGTAAATTCGCGTACACAGAATTGGATTACCTAGGATACAGGGTAAATGAACATGGTATTAGACCGAATAATGAACATATCAAAGCGATTGAAGAATATCCGATACCCACTAATCATGGGGAATTGGAAAGATGCTTAGGTCTTTTTTCCTTCTTTCGCCGATTTGTGCCTGATTTCTCTAGAATATCGAGGCCCTTGACCAATTTAAGAAACAAGGATTTTAAATGGACAGACGAATGCACTGAAGTTTTTTTGACACTCAAGGGCAGGTTAATAAATTCGCCAGTATTGGCAGTATATGATCCCCTTCGTGAAACAGAATTGCATACAGATGCCAGTACTAGGGGATTTGGTTCAGTGTTGCTTCAGAGGCAGGAGGACAATAAATTCCATCCAGTGGCCTTCTATTCCAAATGCACTTCACCGGCAGAGTCAAAATATCATAGCTTCGAGCTAGAAACCCTAGCAATAATATATGCCTTGAGACGATTTCGCGTATACCTGGAAGGCATTCCTTTTACGATTGTCACCGATTGTAATTCTCTCGCATTAACGTTGGGCAAAAGATTGGTAAACCCAAGAATAGCTCGTTGGGCCTTGGAATTAGAAAATTACGGCTATACCATTCGACATCGACGGGGCGAACTAATGTCACATGTTGACGCTTTGAGTCGTATCCCTATAATTGCTGCCATTGATTCGGTTGATGTTGATACGAACATACAGATTATTCAGTGCGAGGATGAACTGATTAGGAACATTCGGGAGAGATTAGAAGACAGTGATGTTGAGGGTTATGTATTGGACAACAACTTAGTGTTTCGATGGGGGGCGAAGGGACAGAAACAACTACTTGTACCTGTGGCAATGGAGGATAATGTCATACGTCTGATACATGAGAAATACGGCCATGTTGGCATAGAAAAATGCTTGGGCCAGATCCAGAAGCATTACTGGTTTCCAAATATGAGCGCAAAAATTAACAAATTTATTAGGAATTGTTTGAAATGTATATATTATTCGTCACCGAATATAGGAAATGAACGTAATCTACATAGTATAATAAAGAAGCCCATTCCTTTTGATACTCTTCACATCGACCACTTTGGCCCATTGCCGTCTGTAAGATCGAAAAGAAAACATATATTGGTTATAATAGATAGCTTTACGAAATTTACCAAATTATATGCGGTAAACTCCCCGGGGACAAGAGAAGCGTGCTGCGCACTGAGAAAGTATTTTCAATATTATAGCAGACCGAGACGAATAGTTAGTGACAGAGGGACATGTTTCACTTCCAGCGAATTTGTAAAGTTCGTGAGAGATCACAACATAGTACACGTTAAAATTTCAGTAGGTTCACCACAGTCGAATGGGCAGGTTGAACGGGTGAACAGGGATATTAAGGCCATGTTGGCAAAGTTGACGGAACCGATCGATCACGCGGATTGGGTCAGTAAACTGGCCAGTGTAGAATTCTCGATAAACAATACCATTCATTGTACAACGAAACAGTCACCTAGTAAACTGCTTTTCGGCGTTGAGCAAAGGGGTGAGGTAGTGGACGAACTGACTGAATACTTGCAGGAAGCTCACTCTGATGAGGGAGTAGTTTTGGAGAATATTAGGGAAGAGGCTTCGGAAGCTATCAGGAAATCTTAGCTGTACAACACACAGTATCATAATCAGCACCATAAACCAGCGAGATCGTTTCAAGTCGGGGACTTGGTAGTTTTGAGGAACGTTGATACGACCGCCGGGGTCAATAAGAAATTTATACCGAAATATCGCGGGCCATATGTTATTCGGAAACAATTGAGCAATGATCGTTATGAAATAACCGATGTAGAGAATTGTCAGATAACCCAAATTCCATATAAGGGTATTGTTGATTCTGCACGCTTGAAGAAATGGTTGGAACTTCAAAATTGTGAGAATAAAATGTTGTTAGACTCTGAAGGCAACACTTCCAAAGATGAATGTATAGATTACGAATATTTAGAAGATTAATTTAAGTATGTATATCAGACAATCGAGGTCGATTGTGTTGTCAGGTTGGCCGAAATTGTAGTGATCTATCATCTGGCACCGAACTAAGGTTTGGCAATCTGGCAACACCGGCTAAGAATAGAGTTGCAAGGAAATGCATCTAACTTCATGCATTTTTTCCTGTTGAATTAATTACTAAGTAAACGTGATTGTGAAACCATTAAAGCTTAAATTTCTATTTTCGGTGATCACACGATACAATTTTTGATGCCATATTTGTTATTTATAATTGCTTCTTACGTTCAAATTATTGTGAATTTTCAAGAACAAACTAAAAGAGATCACTACTCGATCCACTCTCGAAGCTAAAGGTAAGTTCATGTGCCATAATCAATATAATTCCATTGGAAACTATTGTATTTTTATTTCCCCAATTCTCGCCAAATATTTTATTTTTAATTATTTACTCGTTCACCCCCACAGTATCGAAAGTACAATATAGAGTGTAAGCGTCTTTAAAGTGGCAAACTTAAAAATAGGAATATTTTCATGTGAACACTGACTAAATACTTTTATATCGCGAAGTTGTCTATTGAACTGTCACACGATTACCGCACCAGAGTTGTATTTGATTGGAAAAAATAGTCACAATGTTATTCTAGGTTGCTGTATTAGCCAATAAATTATGTAATCATACGTCGTTACAGAAAAAAAACAATTATTGTTGTATTACGACAATCATATGATCTCAGCTTTATAATTGCGTTAACTATCCCCCCTTTCGAAAAACAGTCGTCCCTGGCTGTTATAATGAATTTCATAATTTCTAACTTAACAATACATTAATTATTTATATTTTATCTTAAACAACTTAACTAATAGTACACATTCAATTTACATTAAAATTACAAGAAAAGTACATAGTTTATCTGAACGTTTTAAGGCAAGTTGTTTTTATGTACACCTATAAAGCTTAAAAAAATGCAGAACGAGAATATAGACGAAATAGAAGTTGAAGTCAGTAACGACAACAAATAGCCACCAAGTTCGAAAGAAGTAGAATGAACATACTTATCAATTGAAAACTGCTAAAGATTTATGTAGTTATTAAATGTTTGGCGCTAACGTTAAACCCGGTGATGTGAAAGACAGGCTGACTTCATAAACGCAGTTTGCAATGCAACACTGCAAAGAAATTCATTTACAAGGCAAAGCAATGTTTTATTGCAACACTACTTTGTCAAATAATGAGATGAAATTTTAATACGTTTATGAACGCTAAAACTTTTGACCCTTGTATGACTTTTTGTATAATTTAATTTTTTTAAATGAATATTCCAAAAAAATGCAGTCTTCTTTTGAAAACCGCTTTCGATTTGGCTGATAATACAAATTCAAAAATATTTTATACAAAAGAAAGCGTCGTCGTATATCGTTATTAACTAGCCAAGATTCAAAGAGAAAAATTCCTAAAATTTAAAAATTTGTAAAATTATCGCAACCATGACGATGTGTTTTATTCTCATTTTCGAATGAAGAAAAGTATTGCATTTCTTTAATTTTTTCGCTATGAAGTCCGGCTCACGCCTCAAACGCACTTCTATGAGTAGCTTTTTACTTTCATGGTTTCTTTTTTTTTTACTATATACAAAAAATTAAATGTTAAATCACATATTATTTATATAAAAAAATTTAAATTAAGTTAAAATTAAAATAAATCTGTCATTTCTACCACAAAATGTTTGCCGCCAATAAATGTTTACAAAGAATCACAAATAAAAACCATGCACGAAATTGACAAATAATGCGCACTGAAAAGCATTGCCAAGCAATAATGAACATGAGGCATTGCCAAAACAAATTTTACTGCTTTTATGAACACCTTGCATTGTAAGGTTACATTGCAAACTGCGTTTATGAAGTCAGCCACAGTATCTTTAACCAGGACTTTAAAGTTTATTTACTTATAATTGACATTAGGAAAATACTTACAAATTATTAACTAATGTATAAATTAAAGACCATGAGGCAGAAAAAACAAATTTTACTAATATAAACGGTTTGTTAGTTTATGGACCATTATTACAACTTGCCGTTAACTAAAGAGAGGATTTTAACGGGTAGATTAACTGTTTTTCGTTATTATGAGTACCCAATAAGATAGAAGTGATCGTTAAGCTAAGGGCCATTATTACAACTTGCCGTTAACTAAAGGGAGGATTTTAACGGGCAGATAAATTGTTTTTCATGATTATGAGTACACAATAAGATAGAAATGATCGTTAAGCTAAAGGGAGGATCATCCTACCATATTATATATTACATATTTTCATTATGGCAACTTCAAATTTTAACAAAATGAGCACATACAACAAAAAAACAAAGCCCGCGGTTGCCACTGTGTTAAAAAAACTTGTAAAATTTAGCAGTTTTATCGACATTGCCCCGGCACTGCCATATTTTTGAAACATTTTATCTGTAACTTTAAAGTTCCCTTTAACTAAAGGTACCTTTAAGTAACCCCAACTTTAACGACAAGTTGTAATAATGGCCCTAAATGGAGGATCATCCTACCTTTAACATTTAAAGGTCACATTATGTTTGAACTTGCCATATTATATATTATTTTCATTATGGCAACTCCAAATTTAAACAGAATGAGCATATACAACAAAAAACGAAGCCCGCGATTGCCACTGCGTTAAAAAAACTTGTATAATTGAGCAGTTTTATCGACATTGCTCCGGCACTGCCATATTTTTGAAAAATTTTATCTGTAAGTTGTAATAACGAAAATAAGTTAAGAAACTTTCCAGTTTTCTTTCTAAAGGTACCTTTAATTAACCCCAAGTTTAACGGCAAGTTGTAATAATGGCCCTATATTAGTTTATAAGTTTTTGTAATTTTTAAGAATTTTAAGGATGTCAGATTCATTGTATTTTTGAAAGTATCTATTGGATTGTATTTTATGTAATTTAGGAAAAGACTAGAAGATGGATTCAAGAAGCTTAATTGGGGGATGTTACAATTACATACAGGCACTCTGATTAGTTGTCCATGAGATAGTTTCGAGGGTCCCAGGCGAATCCTTACAATTTTCATTTGGTCTAATCATTTATTTTTATACCATTCTGACGCTTTATCAAAAAAATTTAAGTAGCTAATACTAATAATCTCAATACTTCATATAAAATCTCAATTAATTATTGCTCAATTAAATACTAATTGTTATAATATTAATTAAAACTTTAAATACAGCACTGTCATAAGTCTGTTTAGTGAGAACATTATAAGTTACAGAACACTTCCCGTTGATATTTGACAACTCAAATGTCACAAACACAAACAAAAAATACAAAACCACGCGACCAAAATAAAAACAATGTTGTTGTTTATCAGCTGTTAAATGAATATTGCGTATATTTATTATACCTGAACGGTTAAAGTATTGTCATCAATTAACCGCCTATTGTTCTCAATTAATTTGCATACGTGAACATAGTATAAGGTAGTGGTGAATTAGGAGTTCTAAAAAATTACGTTTTGAAAAATAGTGAAAAGCTTTTAAATATTAGATAATCAATAACTGAGAAGTGCAAATTGCTAAGGAACCGTTATATAACACAGTTGTGCTGTTACCTTCGTTTATTATAATTATCTTTGCAGATAGTATAGTAGTGTAATCAGGGGGCTAATTCTAGCATTCGTATACGAACGAATTTTTACTCGAACGTGCGAGTTTTTTTAGTTTTGGGATTCTCTTACTCGTTATCGAGTAAAGTGTATCGAAATTTCTAATAATGGCATTCGATAACGTGTGATTATTCGAAAGCAACCTTGCGAGTTTTTACTCGTAGGCACTAAAGCTTTCGAATTAACGTTTTTTTTGCTGTAAAGGATAATATAAAAAAACGAAAGTAACAAGTTTATAATAATTTATGAATAAAAAATTAATTCCAATATTTGTAGGTCAAAACTTTCAAAAATGAATTACACCCAGAAAAAAATTCTTGGAAATTTCATGGTTAGGTTAGGTTAGAGGACGTGTACTTGCCAACTGTGACAAGTACAGTACCCGGAGGTCGAATTGACCCATTGTACAACGTCCTAGCTTCTCACACCACTCGTGTTGTGTGCGTTAATTTTATACATGAGTAGCGGGACCTACAGTTTAAGGTCGACTCCCAATTCAGATTTTTGAGAAGCTTTTCATGGTAATTTTTACTCTCAGAGTTTTTGCCAGAAATCTGTTGAGACGAAATTGCCGAAATTTTTTTTTTCATATTTTCGTTTTGATGTCCGACCTGGGATTTGAACTCGGGCCTTTCGTCTAATAAGACAACACACTACCTACTAGACCACGGCGAATTAATTTCGTGGTTAAGCATTAAGAATTGGCAAAGAGTATTTCACCAAATACTCCTCAGGGAAAGACAAGAGATCTAATCAGCTGTGGGAACAGCTCACAACTAAGCTCAATGCTTCCGGCGCACCAATCAGGGATGCAAAATTGTGGCGCAATGTAGTTTAACAAACTCTTGTTTTAGTTTACATAACAGATGTATAAATATATGTATGTCTTTAAGTATACGCTTTCTTTTTCCTCAGAATCAGAATAAAACGAGTAAAATCAAAATATACTATCCATTATATGAAATATTACAACTTTAATAAAATTTTCTTCCTTGGATTAATTAAATTTCTTTTACTTTTGTAAGAAAACATATGTTTTTTATTTACAATTTTTGAATTTTAGTCAGTGCTCTAAAACGAAATAATTAACTCGTTTCACAACACTTAAGTAACAAATCGATTCGTTTCGTATCGAGTAACATCATCAGAAAATTTCTCGCTTTCGAAATTATTTTCTATTCGAACACAATTTCGATCACGAATGCGAGAATTAGACCCCAGGTAGTATAGTAGTGTAAGCCAGGCAGGGTAGTGTTGCCATCTATAAAATTTCCTAAGGGGGTGGACGAAATCATATCTCACATCGAGTGGATTTATATAAGGGGATGTATACTTTTGGGTTAAATACCTGAAGAGTGGAAAGAAGTGAGGGTACTTTTTATTCTCTAAGCAGGAAAAGCGAGTCACATAACATCGAAGGACTACAGACTGATAAGCCTCTCCATGTTTTTACTAAAAACCTTGGACTTGATATATGTACATGTTAGGAGCAAATTCGAAGTCAACAACTTCAGTAGTGCATACCACGCCTACCGTAAGTAAGGCTATAAGGAATATGTATTTGCATATGTTTGGATATGTGTTTAACAATATAAGCACAGGGGCAATACATATCGGTCTGGTGAACGTTGGCTCGAATGACATGATAAGCAGACGATTGAAAAATATGTAATCATCTATGAGCAGCGAATCTTCATTAGGGATATCCTTAGACAAAATTCTTGGGTATCATTCTGGACTCCAAACTGTCACAGAATAGGAACACAGAGAAAAGGCGATGAATGCTTTGTAAGTGTGTAAAAGGACGCCCCATACTACGGGGCATTAGTATGTTGAGAGGCTATACGAAAGAGGACCTATCTTGCTGCGTTAATCAGGGTGCAGATGGTGGCATGTTGGGGTATTACGGGTGCTCTGAAGTCCACGCTGCAGACTGGCCTCGAGGTCATCTTGTCTTTACATCTTATACAGAAACGTAACTCCTAGAAATGCACATAGGCTTAAGGCCGTTTAAACCATGCTCGGTATGCCACGTTTAGACCATGCTCGGGGAACCACGCTTCAATACCGCGCAAAAAAGAACGAATCACCCAGGTTTGAGATGTGACTACATGGCACCAGAGACTGTTTTAGGATGAACTTACAAAACTCACACTACCCCATGTTAAGAAAGGGTTGCTGGAGCTGTCCTCGGCGACGGTGATATAATAATGATGATAATGTGATATAATGATGATGATCTGCACCGATCATTAAACCAGATTTTATAATACTCTGCGAAAGGCACATAACAGTTAATGTGAGACAGAATTGGGTCTATACGATCAATACATAACAATGTCTAATTCACACAAAACATGAGGAGTAACATTGTGTTTTAAAAACAATGGATATTAAATAAAATTAAAGAAACGTTAAATACTCCAAAAATTTTGATTAGCGCATATATGGCGAAATGTGAAAGCATATCATTTATAATAGTTATAATATGTAGATCAACAAGCTACAATGAAGTGGAATTCTGTGAAGATTTACAACAGTTTTAGACAACTTGTGCGAAAAAAGTAATGATTTTATAGCAGCAGGGAACTTCAACATTGATTGGCTATCAGATTTTTATAAAAGTAAATTGGAAAGCATATTGAATGATAAAGGGATAAAATAAATAATGAAGGAATATACGAGAATAACCAAAAATTCTAAAACGTTAATAGACTATATAATCACAAATAATGAAAAGGTGTCGGCAAGAAATAATATTGTCACGTTTTTATCCTTTTAAAAACTTTTAAAATATGAGTTCGTAGATTGCAAATAAAATAAATTTGTGTTTAGTTTTAAATCAATTCTTTATTGTTCGCACAATTCCGTGTGCCACCTTTGGCAACTTGATTTAAACAACAACAATTTACTTCAATTGTTATTCTTATTTACACTTAGTAACGGAGATCTTCAAACCACGATTATTCTCTTCACACGCAACGCGTCTTCACACAAGACTGACTAAATTTTTACTGATCTCGTTGCCTGCTTTGTCTTGCCTGGGTAAACAGTCTGATAAATGCTCTCGAAGAAGAATGACTGCCTTCGCGAAATATCTATAAATGTAAACATGTTTTCATTACTGTTGTTGGTATATTTTGTTTACGTTTGTCCTTGCAGTGCTGTTGTTGCCTGTTTGCTTACTTTGTTTATCCCCTTTTTTATACTGATGCTGTTGCTATATTTTTGCTTATTCGTTGATCATGTAAACAAGTCCATTGTTTTTGTATCTTTTGTTTATCATTTTAATAACACCATTTCCATTTTCGTAACAATACAATAACAGATCACGAATGCATAGACATTTTCATCGAGAATGGAAACGATCGGAAAATATAGAACACGGAAATAGACATAATCAATTACAATAAAGACAAATTTAATGAACTAAATGCAATAATAGAATTTAATGAAATAGATAACATTAATGAATACGTTTATAATTTTGATACCATTTTTCAACAAACAATTATTTATTTTTTTTTATTTATTATAATGAATGTTTTTCTGATGCAACAAGATCAATTATCTTATAAATTACAGCACCAGAATCAAATAAGTTACAATTAGAAAATTTATAGTGAAAAGAAAAGTGCGCGAAAACACTAATAATAAATGATTTAGCAACGAACTTAGAATGTTAAAAAAGGAAAATATTATGAAATATCAAATAGCTTTATTTGAAAATACAGCATCGGCGTCGAATAACTGTAAATTTATAAGAAACATATGTATATAAAGTTAAAACTGGTAATAAAAAAATAGGTTTATAAGCAATAAAATTGCGAATAACAACAAACAAAAAGAAATGTGGTATAAAATAAAAGAACTAGTCCTAAAAGCTCTCAAAAATGTGATAAAATCTGAGATATTTACTAATATAACCAATATTAATTCTGAAAAGACTGAGAATTGTAATAACTACTTCGAAAATAGTATTAAGGAAATAAGCTGCTCCATAGAAGACGTGTAATATAAGAATCAAATACCTGTGATAGACTGTAGATTTGAATTCCGAGCAATTTCTATATTAGAATTAAAAATATATATATGTAAAACTATTAAGAAGAAAAATGATTATAGGAGAATATCGAACAACTTAATATTGGATAACTGGATATTGAAAAAGCTTTCGACATATGGCACAACGAATTAATCGAAAAAATCAAAAATTATGGCTTTTTATTAATTATTGTTAAAATAATTCTAACTGACCGTTCGTTTAAAGTTGTTGTTAATAACACGATTTCATCTCCACGTAATATCCCAGCTGGGGTACCACAAGGTGCAGTGCTGTCCACAACCCTATACTCTCTATATCTGGCTGATTTTACACCAAAAAGGGGTACCAAAATAGCACTTTATGCCGACGATACCGCAATGATTGTCAAAGGCAAGTTTTCGAATGCAATTGTTGGTAAATTGATGAAAAATCTACACACATGTATTAAGTATTATAGCAAATGGAAAATTAAAATTAATACAAACAAAACACAGGCCATTTTGTTTCCATTCAATAAGAGCCCAAAGAGAATTCAAACAACGCAACTTAGAAATGATAATGTTACTATTCCTTTCAGTGAATCAGTGAAATATTTGGGGATATATTTGGACAAAAAACTGTTATTCAAAAACATATCGAACACACTGTGGATAAGGCCACTGAGTGCTGTAGAGCCTTATACCCTATACTAAATAAAAAATCGTATCTCAGTACTAAAAACAAGTTATTAATTTATAAAACCGTTATTAGACCGATATTACTGTATGGGTGTTGTGTTTGGGGAAATACGGCTGAAATGCACGTCAGAAAACTTCAAATTGTTCAAAATAAAGTTCTAAAAATAATTTTTAAAATACGTCGTTTATACCGCACGAAAGACTTGCACCAACGTTATTCTCAACAAACTATCAAAGATGTTATTAAAACTCAGAATCTAGCAAATTTATCAGATGATACTTCGTAGTTTACATAACTAAACTAACTATTTAAATTTCGTAAAATAAATTAGTTTCAGATTATATTGTTTCAGTGGTACAGTTACATTTTCAGATATACTTACAAACTATTTTTTTATCTTTTTCTTTATAAATTATATATACTCATATCTTGTAATTTTTAAATTTTATTATTTGATTTATATGTTGAAATATCTTAAATTAGATAGTAGCTCGTAGATTTTAATAAATTTTAAATGTATGTATTGTTTTATGATAAGTCAGTAAATAATAATAAAAAAACTGGTATTTAGTAGGTAACATATTGCTGAAAATTATAAATAAATAACTGAAAACGGGAATTTTTCCTTATAATTGGAAAGAGTCATTGGTAACACCTATTGAAAAAAATGAAAAATACTAATAAATATGAAGAATTTCGTCCAATAAACTCACTAAAAACATTTTAAAACAGTTTTAGAAACTGTGGTTAAGCAGCAGTTGGAAAAATATATGTAGGAAAACAAGTTATTGTCAAAATATCAGTTATGTTTCAGAAAGAAGTTTTCATGTGAAACTGCTGTTAATTATATCATAAGTCGATGGAAGAATTCGAAAAATAATAAGATTCAGCCAATTTTTCTGGACTTTAGGCGAGCATTTGAAACGATTGATAGGGACTGCAAAAACTATTGAAGTATGGGATAGAGAATGAAGAACTGATGCGGTTTAGGTCATATTTGACTAACCGTAAACAAATTACAAGAGTTAACAACAGTGAATTATATTGAAGTCGCCTTGGTCTAGTAGGTAGTGTGTTGGCTTATTAGACGAAAGACCCGATTTCGAATCCCAGCTCAGACATCAAAACGAAAATATGAAAATAATTCTTCGGCGACTTCCTCTCAGCAGATTTCTGGCAAAAACTCTGAGAGTAAAAATTGCCATGAAAAGCTTCTCAAAAAATCTATCGTTCGGAGTCGACTTTAAACTGTAGGTCCCGCCACTCATGTATGAAATTAATGCACACAACACGAGTGGTGTGAGAAGCTAGGACGTTGTACAATGGGTCAATTCGACCTCCGAGTACTGTACTTGTCACAGTAGACCAGTACACGTCCTCTAACCTAACCTAACACTGAATCTAGCCCAATTGAAAATAATTATGGAGTACCACAAGGATCAATATTAGGAAGGCTGTTATTTATTATTTACATTAACGATATGGAAAAAGTCTTGGACTGACGCTGACGATACTTTAATTTTTACTGATGATAAAACTGGTAATTTATGTTACGAAAATTTATCAAGTTATATGGAAAATATAAATAAATGGTTATTGATGAACAAGCTAAAACTAAATGAGAATAAAACCAAATTGTTAGAGATTAATATGGACAATAATATAATATTTAAAATAAATAATGTAACAATAGAAAAAGTTAATTCAATAAAGTACTTGGGTTTCATAATAGATAAAAAAATTAAAATTTAATGTTCATATTCAGTGTATTTGTAAGAAAATCGAGAAAAAAAT
Source organism: Sarcophaga rosellei (assembly GCA_930367235.1). Lineage (NCBI taxonomy): Eukaryota > Metazoa > Arthropoda > Insecta > Diptera > Sarcophagidae > Sarcophaga > Sarcophaga rosellei. Next base: position 40,778,612 of record OV884021.1, on the reverse strand, counting down.
CGGATTTTTCAAACGCATAGGAAGTAAAATGTCAATTATAACATCAATAAATTTTTATAAAACAATAATTACAGCACATAAGCATAAGCTACAAAAACAAAACAATGGACTTGTTTACATGAGCAACGAATAAACAAAAATATAGCATATATATATATAGAAGGAATTCAGTCAGTCTTGTGTGAAGACGCATTGCGTGTGAAGAGAATAATTGTGGTTTGAAGATCTCCGTTTTAAAGATCTAACGAACGAGTGTAAATAAGAATAACAATTAAAGTAAATTTTTGTTGTTTAAATCAAAGCTGCCAAAGGTGGCACAGAATTGTGCGAACAATAAAGAATTTATTTAAAACTAAACACAAATTTATTTTTATTTTATTTGCAATCTACCAACTCATATTTTAAACGTTTTTAAAAGGGTAAAAACGTAACAATATTATATTCATGCTGTTCAGATCAACAAATGATAAACTACAGAAGTTACAAGCTAAGGCAATGCGTGCAATACCTAAAGTAAACAGATTAACATCAACAAGATGGATGCTAGGTAAATATGTACTTTGAAATGGTTGAATGTAAAAGAAAGACTACAAGTTAACACCATATATTTTATTCAAAAAATGAAGATGCACCAGACTATCTAATAGAACAACTACGTTATGTTGGGGAGGTTCAACCTTACAGTTTGAGAAACTTCATGGACTTCAGGATTCAACAAGCTAACACCACTGCAAAGCAATAATCGTTATTTTATAAAGGACTAAATCTGTACAATATGTTGCCATTTGATGTTAAAAATGCAACTAATACTAATGTTTTTGGAAAAAAGTATACTTTTTATAAAAAGTATTAATTAGAGGATGTATTCATAGTATACCTTTTTCAATTTAAATGTAATTTAAAAGAATTAATAATACTACTTAATATCAATAAAAAATTCGCTAAAATCTGTATGACGGCGACCATCTAGGGCCAGACATTCAAGACAAATTGATAATTACAAACTTCAAAAAATGTTTGAATCGCCCATAGAAATGAAGCCAGTTCTGATGGATGAGATTACAATTGTGCAGCGACCAAGACGAATGGCACACTCAGATCAGTTGGTTGTCGATAAACAAGTTGAAGGAGGGTATAATTAGAAGTGCGCTGCTCAGAATATTCGTCATCGGTGGTGTTAGTCTAAAAAAAAATATTGTAGGGAAAAGACTCTGCTGTGGCTATAGCAGACTGAATATTAAAATAATATAATATTAAGACAAACAAGGCTGTTCTAAAATACCAGGTTTTCATAGACCGTCTGGCAGTACAAAGATTCCTGAGACTTTACAAGATTTATAAGAAATTGTGCAGTAACAGCTAAACTGTGTTAAATGTTGATGTGTTACTCAGCCTCCAGTGACTGAAGAATGAGCTAACTAAAGCACCCATCTTACGTTTATTTTTTACTAAGCACAGTTACTGAAGTGCACATCGACGCTAGGAAGTACAGCTGTGCAGAAAGTTTCCGGAGAGAATCACTCATGCGAAGTCGTTAGGCTAATCGGACGAAAACAATTTGGGTATAAATACTGTCTTTGCCTCCTCCAAATTGTGTGTTAGGCAGTGGTTGTAAATTTCAAAAAGATGAGTTTTTACGAAGTCCACCTCATTTTGCAGAAACGTCGGAAATATTTCATTCAGCCCTGTCGCCTTAAAGGACAGAAGCTTTTAATCGTTTTTGGAACACCACTTCATCTATTGATCCCCGTTTGCCGCACAGAAAACGATTATATCGACGTGCCGGGAAAGGGACCGTTCATCAACAGACGTAGGGATTCATCTGTTTGCACGTGTCATCCGTTAGTGCCTCAGACTGGATGTGGGTTTTGGATATGAATTTCTTAACCTTTGATACGTCTTTGATGGTGTCGCAAAATACATACATACATAATTAGTCATTACAACCCTTCAGTCAGGATTACGACCTAGCTGCTCCCACCAGTCATTGTGTGTCTCGCAGGACCTACAGTTCTGCAAGTCTATTCCGAACGACAGATTTTTGAGAACCTTTTCATGGCAATTTTATATAATCTCAGAGTTTTTGCCCGGAATATGCTTAGAGGAAGTCACCGAAGAAATATTTTTTTCATGTGGCCTTACATCTAATAAGCCATCACACTACCTACTAGACTACGGCGGCAGATAGCCTCCAGGAACTCCGTTTCGCTCTACGTACTGTGCTCAATGTGCTTCGAATGATGCACGTCTCAGTGAGTCTGCGCGTTTTAACGTTATGTTCTATTTAAAGTCTTCGGATGCCTTTCCTCTTTCTATGAATTTCTACTGTTTTCATGGTTCTGTTTAGAAGATTTGCATTCTCGGAGCCGGCAACTCTTTTCGAAGGGCTTGAGTAGATCATAAGTAATCAATTGGAACCCACCTTCCATGTCTTGTATGCAGGGTAAGCGGAAATAAATTGCCCTATATTAATTTGCACTAGACTTCCGATTTGTGTACAGTTGGTCAAATCAAAATAACGCGATACAAATTTTTCATTTTCAGACCTTAGCCGACTAATATCTTACATAGTAATCGACAGTAGACTTAAATTTATAGTAGATACTGGATTTACGAATTCACTAGTTAATCCTGGAATTTTTTAACCAAAAATTTAGTAAACTGTTACATAATTTGTGTTTAAAGACCCTACAGAACATTAAAGGGTGATTTTTTAAGAGCTATAGGAAAATTTAAAAAAAACACATAAAATTCAGAAAAATGCGTGAAATCTTTATTTGAATCGATAGTGCGGTCCATATAATTTAATGTTTGAAGATTATTTCATGCAAATGTTGACCCCGACTGCCCCTCAAATGGTCCATCCGCTTAGTCCAATTTTGGCATACTCTTTCCAACATTTCGGCCGGTATCTCACGAATAAATGCTTCAATGTTGTCTTCCAATGCGTCAATTGAAGCGGGCTTGTCTGTATAGACATGAGCTTTAACATAGCCCCACAAAAAATAGCCTAAAGGCGTTAAATCGCACGATCTAGGCGGCCAATTGACCGGTCCCGAACGTGAAATAAAATGCTCACCGAACTCGCCTCTCAATAAGTCCATTGTTACGCGTGCTGTGTGGCATGTGGCACCGTCTTGGGGAAACCACATGTCATGCAAGTCAAGCTCTTGCATTTTGGGCAAAAAAAAGTTGGATATCATCTCACGGTAGCGCTCACCATTCACAGTTATGTTACGATTCGCACCATCTTTGAAGAAGTCCAATGATGCCACCAGCCCATAAACCACACCAAACTGTGACTTTTTCTGGATGCATTGGTAGCTTTTGCAATGCTTCTGGCTGATCTTCACTCCAAAATCGTCAATTCTGCTTATTTACGTATCCATTGAGCCAAAAATGAGCTTCGTCGCTGAACACAATTTTTCGATAAAGAATTGGATCTTCGGCCAACTTTCCAAGAGCCCATTCACCAAAAATTATGCGTTGCGGTAGGTCGTTCGGCTTCAATTCTTGCACCAGCTGTATTTTGAAAGGCTAAATCCTTTCGCAAAATTTTCCACGTTGTTGAGTAACAGAGGCCCAATTGCTGCGAACGGCGACGAATCGATAATTGATGGTCATCATTAACACTCGCCGATACAGCTGCGATATTTTCTTCAGTTCGCACTCTACGTAAGCGTGTTGGTGGTTTAATGCGAAATTTAGTCACAATAGCCCGAATAGCCGCTTCAGTGAGTGTATTAAACTGACCATAAAATGGAAGAAGCCCTAATTACAACATTCGATCACTGTCGAATCGTAAATTGAAATATTGTACAAGATTATTTTGTTAGTTTTGTAATAGAACTAAAACATATATTTATGAAATTGTCAAGAAAACAAAACAAAAAACTAAGCGAAGAAGAAAACAAAACAAAAAACTAAAAGAAGAAGAAAAGCGAAAAATGAAATTTTATTAAAAAGTTAAAATTTTATTAAATAATACAAATAATTGTTCAAAAATTGTTGAAGAGCTATTACTTATAACATTTATGTCATCATCAAATTCCGAAGAGGACAATAATGCTATGTATTTAAGTGGACAACTTCGGGACAAAAGCAACCCACTATCCCAAACCGGGATGCTCTGTCATAAAATCAGCCAAGATTTGTTTTTGTACACTATTAATGTTTTTAATGCATGTCCTATTAAAAAGAATATTAAGAATAATTTTACATATATGTATTTACTAAATACGTACTTACATTTCTAATGTTTGGAAGTAACAAGTAAAGTTTTTTAGTTTAAAACAAAAAAATTTGTATGTATACGACAGCATTACATGTATCGAATGAAAATGCTAGAGAAAACATTTGATAGATTGCTCGTTAACGTATGCTATCATCTCAATTTTTCTTGTGCATTTTACGATAACGAATGTCATAATCTCAAACTAAAAAAACTCGATCAAAACAACTCGTTATCGAAAGCGGCGATTAGACCCCAGTTTTGCCAAAAAGATAATAGATAAAAAATCACCCGTTAATAACCAATATTTTATCAAGTCCCATGTTCGACGAATTAGCCGAATGTGAATTTCACAATGACCATGACGGAATCACAAAAAATGATGTTCTTCATAGATACAAAACCGTAAGATATAATAAAGATGACCAACTGATTATTAACAGCAGAATCGCTTCAATTTTATGTGTTCCCAACGAGCTGTTTAATTTATTTCGTCTCTTGAATGTGATTTAATTCGCATTAAAGAACATAGGAATTGTGCGGAAAACTTATTATTTCTTAGAGGTATTTATAATTTAGACAATTTTAAATTCGAAGTAGAAACCGACAATAATATTAAACTGAACATAATTCATGGCCAATTCTTTAGAAAACTACTACTTAACGGATGATGAAGCATTAAAGTAAAAAGATGGCAGCTGAACATTATTGGAATAAATTAGAATGGAGCATTTTAATGACGAAGAAAGTGTAAATTACTTTAGAATAAAATGAGTTTACGTTACAGTTAGTTAGGAAACTTTACTTAAATGTAGTTTTTTGCAATCCAGATCCAAATTTCGATGCCTCCAGGTACTTTTTATCTGAATTATCATCCCGAGATAATACATTTTCTCGATCTTCTGTCATTAATCTGAATCTAATTTTACAATCGTTTTAGTTTCCTTGTCAACTGCATCATCAAAAAGTGAAACGAGCATAAACTTTTAAATTGAATGTAAATGGAATAAACATTTTTTATTGAATTTTTTATTCTAAATGGGTTTACATATTGTTATGTAATTAACTATTAAAATTCATTATTTTTACCGGGAAAATATTTAGGTTTCATATCTGATACTGTTTGTTAATTCTTATTCTTCAAGGAGATGAGAGTTGCAATGTTCCTTTTTTTTAAGGAGCTTCTTCAAGGTAATATCTATTTTGATTGTTGGCACATCGAGACATGTTATATTAAAGTTTCTGTTACACAAAAGTTGCTTTTGTAATCCATCATAAGATCTTGTTTTGTCAATTAAAATTAAATATTTATAAACAAATTATTAAATAACCAGTTGAATAATAAACTGCTGATAAAAAATATCAAGTAAAGGTTTCTTTTTATACAAATCTTTAAGGGGATATTACAAATTCCTTAATCTCAAATAAAATTAGTATAGTATAGTATAGTTTAGAAAGTGAATTAATAAGACCAATAAGGGTTATGATAAGAACTTACATTATTCGAATACACCCGATTTGATTGCTACCGACTTGTGGTGGCAGGCACCGTTTGAACATGGGAAAAATTATTGTAATAAACAATCGCGCTGTGTAAATGTGGCGGTAAACACAGCACAATTGAATACAATCGCGAAATTAGTCAATAAAAATGCTCTAATTGTGATGGCCCATTATGAGATGTACCTAATTTAACTTGAACGAGAAAAATCTAATAGCAAAATATAATTCAAAGTTTATCGTGGATGGGAGCTTTAATGCCAGGAAACTTAATTTGGATCACGTTTGAACACCCTTATAAAGCAATTTTCGAAACCGGATGTGAAGTTGTATCAACAGGTACTCCAGCGTATTGTACCTTATAGATTTCTTTATAATTAAGAAGATATCGTGCATCAAGTTCAGAAATTGATTTTATCATAATTCTGACCATTTAATAATACTTGCGACTGCTTATGAAAAGGCTATCAATAGGACAAAATCGGTTTTTTCTGACAAAGAGTAAAATAATAACAAAAATAACTGACAATTGGACTCGAATCATTTATAAGTTTTCTAAAGTTATGAATCTAAATGAGTAGGCTTAAGAATCAAACATATTTCGAATGGTATGAGTTTGATGTCAACGTTGTACGCATACTCACTGCAGTGTAGTGTGTATGAATGAATCAGATTAGTTAAGTTTCAATATTGTTTACTCACTTACATTCAAAATTTCATGAGTGCTGATGAGTAGCGAAAACACGATTCATTACACCGTTTATACTAGAAAGATGATAACATAGAAAAGAATATTGAGAAGGTTCAGCAACCAGTTTAGAAATCTAAAAATATGGGAAGAAAAGCTTCTATAACTATTTGCAAGGTTTGAGTAATGAAAGACTTTCAGAAGTAACTGTGACGATAACCACGTATTGGTTAAACGCTCTGTTTCAGCGCATTCTAAAACTGCCCCAATGGGGACTGTGTATATCAAATAGTTCCTCAAATAGTTGGTAATAGGTACTGACAAATATTTCAGGCGATCCTGTTTAAAATAAAACCTTCCCAGAGCGAAAAAGATTGCAGCAAAGAAACCATGAACTGAACATCATGGTTACAATTTTAGTCGACTTTCAAGCTACTAGTGAGAAATTTGTAGTGCCAATTAACAAATCTATGAGAAATGTGACTAGTTTAATTTAGCATAAGTTAAGGATGCAATCTAGATTGCTAAAAGCAATGATCGGCAACCGGCGAACTTTCTAAACACCTATTTTTTGCCGTTTGCATTTTCCAACATAAAAATGAGCTAAAATTTTTTCTCGCTGAAAACCTAATTGTCATTATATCCGAGACTTATTTGGCGTCAAGAATTTAAGATTTGCAGTTATGCCATGTATATGATTGTACGGATTAGCATGCGGGTAGAGCATGCAGAGGTTCAGATATTCTTATAAAGTCGAAACTTAAGCATCATGAAGCAGACTGCGTCCAACAATACGTTTGTAAGTCAACTGTGGAAAAGCTAGCCCAAACTGGAATAGAGCTTTAAGATGAGTTATTTGCTGTTTATAATGCTTTTGGATAGTTTACCTACATCGTATGAGAACTTTGTCATTGCTTTGGAGACGAGAGATTAGCTACCAAAACTCAGTGCCTTGAAATTGATATAAGATGGTGACAGAAGAAAGGTTGGTGAACAAAATACACAACTTGAAGGAGGTGCATAAGTGTTCATGTCGCAGTTAAACAATAAGAAAAACAACAACAACGTAAGTAGCAACAGTATGAATGCGAATACCAACAAGAACGAAAAACAGTCATCAATCCAGCAAGCAAAAAGAGAATTTTAACTGTTTTAAATGCGGTCGCAGAGGCCACTACGCAGCACAATGCAGGAACGGCAGAACAGAAACAAACAACAGAACAGTACAACAAGAAAGGAGGGACACACCCGCATACTCAATGTTTGCAGAAACCAACAACAACAACGTGCTGAATAGAGATTTTTGGTGTTTAGACAGCGGTGCGTCAGCTCTTTTATGCTGTAACCGAGACTTTTTGAAACTTTTGAAGCACATACAGAACTGATCATTCTTGCAGGTCAAAGTAAAATTAAAGCAGAGGGCAGTGGTACAGTTCGTATTGATGAATGTCACATTGTGTTAAATGATGTGTTGTTTGTACCAAATCTGCAGTGTCATTTCATTTCTGTGGGCAGAGTAGCGGTAAAAGACGTTGTGAAATTTAACAGCAGAGAGGCCACAATAATAGATAAAAGAGGTGAGGCAATATTATGTGCAAGTAAGGTAGGAGATTTGTTTTTATAAGGCGATGAAAAACACATTGTTCATGACTACAGCAAATGTGAGTGAAGTTATGAAATGACACAATCGTTACGGGCATTTGAATGTTTCTGGCCTAGGTGAACTGTCACGGAGTAATTTAGTTAATGGCCTGAATTTACAATTTCCTAAGGAAATTAATTGTACTACTTGTTTGAAGAGTAAATGCACAACGAAACCATTCTCTAGTTCCGAAAAAACATCAACAGAATTTTCGGAAATAATTCATACAGTTGTGGTCCGGTAAACAAAAATTCTTCTGGTGGTGCACGCTACATATTGACGTTTATAGATCATTCGATCATTCTCGGTATGTCTTTGTTTATTTTTTGAATAATAAAGCCAGACATCTGATACATTTAAGAAATTTAAAGCTATGGTTGAATGTCAGACAGGAAAGAAAACAAGGTTTTTAAGATTTTTTAGAATTGAATTGCATTAAGCGACAACTAACTGTACCTCACACACCGCAACAGGACGGGGTAGCTGAACGTTTTAATACGACGTTAGTTGAAATGGCCAGAGCAATGCTAGTATATTCTGGGGTTGATGAGTTCTTGTAGGTAGAGGCTGTGAACACTGCCGCTTATTTGAGAAATCGATCACCGACGAAAGCATTGGATCACTGCACACCATATGAAGTATGGTGCAATAGGAAGCCAAGTGTCCGACATCTTAAGGATATCGTTTATTTGAAAAGGCTACGGGAAAGATAATAGTTAGTCGAGATGTTTACTTTATTGAAGATGGTGATGAGGAGAGAAATAAACCGGCAGAACAAGCTAAATTAGATAAGGAAATCCTCAGCATGCAAATGGAACCACTTGAGGAAAATATTGTTCAAGAAGAAGTCCAAGATCAAAGTGACAGTGAATTCGAATACCGTGATCCTGATGCTATAATGAGTGGTACAGGACTTGCCGGATTTCGTAAATCAGAAAGGGCCAGAATTAGTACGTACAATTCATCCAGGAGAATCGAAAAAACAGTAAAATACTGTAAATTTGATGTGTGCAGACAATATAAAAGTTCCTGAAACTGTAGACGAGGCTTGTTCGGGTGAGTACTTTCATTATTGATTAAGTGCGATGCAGGAGGAATATGAAGCTCTTCTTGGGAATGATACCTGGGAATTATCAAAGTTGCCACATGACCAGAAGATCGTAGAATGTAAATGGGTGTTTGCTGTGAAGAGGAATAAGGAAGGCCATATCGAACGTTTTAAGACGAAATTAGTTGCTAAGGGTTACGCCCAAACTTATTGTGTAAATTATTCAGAGACTTTTTCACCCGTTGTGCGTTACCAAACTATCAGAATGGTAATTACCCTTGCAGCAGAATACGAGCTTCATCTACATCAAATGGACGTATTCATGGCGTACCTAAATAGCGAATTGACAGATGAAGTATTTATGGCACAGTTCACAGACGAAACATTTCCCGACAGAGTTTTGAAATTGGAAAAGACTTTATATGAACTTAAGCAATCCGGCCGTCAATGGAATCTGAAATTGGATGAACTATTCCATCCCTGTGAAAGTGAGCCATGTCTATACCGAAAGGGAAATGGCAGTAACATTAATTTAATAGCCGTATATGTAGATGATTTGCTTACAGCATATTGTGATTTGGATGAATTGAATCTAATTAAATCTCAGATTTCGGAAAGAGTATCTGTAGTTGATAAAGGCCCCGCTAAACATTTCCTTAGCATTGAGGGAGATGGTGTCACTGGATATATTAGAGAAGAGTGCCGTCCAGTATCCATTCCATTAGAGCCCAAATATCAAGTTGTTTGTGATAAAGATAACTGCGAGAAGATCAATCCAACAAGTTATCAATCGCTCATAGGCTCCCTAATGTATTTGGCGATTTGTACGCGTCCTGACATATTACATTTGGTATGTAAATTATCCCAAAGGAACAATGATCGGGATCACTTGGCAGCAGCAAGAAGACTTTTGAAGTATTTGAATATGAGTGCAAATTATCAATTAAGATATCGTAAAGCTGAACATCTAGTAGTATGCTACGCCGATGCTAATTGGGGCGCAGATGCAACAAATAGAAAATCATATACGGGATATGTCTTTATCCTCGCTGGCAATGCATTCTGTTGGGAGTCTAACAAGCAAGTTACAGTAGCCTTGAGTAGCACGGAGGCCGAATATACGGTGCTTTCATCAGCAGCAAGGGAAGCAGTATTCTTGAGAAAAATTCTAAGTGAGGCGCAAATCCATTGTCCAGAGAAGAATTTAATATATGGAGATAAGGTGGAGGTGGAATATATATTTTTACAAACAGTGCAAAATCAGTCATCGACTCCAACTTATCCTTTGGTGGGGGTTATTTTTCGCGCCTTTTCAATTACTCGCTCTATGTTCCGGTCGTCCAAAGCACATTTTTAAAGTATAAGTTATTTCTGGCACCATTCGAGGTAGCATGAGCCTACTCTTTACCAAGTCCCTTGCCTTTCCTTTAAGGCAGGCTTGAAGCCGTATCAAATTTTCTGCATTCGAATAACCAGCCAACTCTGTACTATTTTTGAAGGTGCTAATAAATAACGGCCATTCCTCAGGATCCCCATTAAAATGCGGTAAATCGCGAGGAATTGTTTGGCGTGCGGCCAGTTGTGATGGAGTAGGACCTGTTTTTCCTTAATGGTTTTTAAGGAATATGTTAAATTAAATAAATTATAATTTAATATTTAAAATTGGGCACTTGAATACTGACCGCGAAGACCAAACTTTCCCCAATCGAGTGTGTTTATTATTATCAACTAACTTGTATTATTTCACATTCTATATGCTTAATTCTAACTGTATAATACTATTCAGCAACTCCGTTTCTTAGATTTGCCTACCTGTTATATGTTCGTTGAACTTAAATTAACTTAATATTAGGGCGGTACTAATTTATGCTTTTAATGAATTCATTATTATCTAATTCAATTATTATTATTAATTATTAGATATATATATATATATATAACATGATACGATATATTATAACATTAATATCAGATCATAGTTGACGTTATGGCGCAACAGGACCAGAAGTAAAGTTCCAATTACAAGTCACGTTAGAAGGACTTTTTTACTCACTTGTGGTAATAGTTGGTACTTTCTTTCCAGAAATTCTTGTTGTAAACGTTGCTGCTCCTCTAAAAATTTTAGCTGTAAATCCACTTGCGTTGCGAAAGTTTCATTCTGTTGCTTTGGCGCTGCCACTTGTTTATTCGTATTAAATGGAAATGATGACAAGTTAGTAGCAACGATTGAAATAAAAGGTTTTGAGCAAGACGGTCTTCCTGGAGAGGAGTTGTTGGTGTTCGCTTGGCTGTAAAATGGTAAATACATTTTTGTGCTTATAGGTACCGCCGATGTTGCGACTGCATTGCTTGATGGTAAAATTAAATATATATATAAATATATATATATAATTACACTATAAATATATATATATAATTATACTATAAATATATATATATTTATAGTCTTTGGTAAAATCCTATTGCCGATTTCTCTTGCGATCGTACTAGCCAGTTGCCGCGTCTCTCTTAAAGTCGTTGTTGATGACGTTGCCTGCGGCTGCTTTGATAGACCCATAGAATTGGCTGTAGCTGGATTATTTCCTAAGCGACTTGTGGTGCTTGTAGTTGCTTCGCCGTTGTTGGAATTACAACCTTCACAATTCCAGCTGACATCAAAAACTCCACTGTTCACTGCGGCACAACCATAATGATACCACTGATCACATTTGTCGCATTGTACCATGCGATCAGTATCCACTGCATTTTTTACAATTGTGGTCTCTTGTTGAGTCTTCGTTTTCAGACATTTTATTTCCACTTTCTTTTTTATTTTTAGCGTAAAGAGTAACCACGTAGGTTTATTTTCTTTTTAATTTTATGTCCTTTACCTTTTTACTCTAAAATTGTTTTAAAGAATTGTTACGGCACGGTATAAATCATACATGGGCATACTGCATTATAATTCTAATGCATTAAGCTTTTCAGTATTCAGTAAATGTTTACTGGTAATGAAATTTAGATTGCATTACCAGCAAAATTTTACTGATTACTGGAAAAAAAATCAGTAATCAGTAAAATTTTACTGATTACTGAAAAAAAACAGTATTTAGTAAATTTTACTGGTTACTGAAAAAAAATTTAGTAAGTCAGTAAATTTTTTCTGATTACTGAAAAAAATCAGTACCAGTAAAATTTATTAATTACATGTTATTGGAATTATTTTCTGGAAAAATTGCCTACAGTTCAAGGATTCGAATAAAATTTGCTCTGTTCAATAAGCTGAATTATTAACAATTGTTACTGGAAAAGCATTCATTAACTCAAAAAACTTGCAAGAAGAACAAAAAACTAAAATTGTCAACATTTTTTATCGTTGCAAATTATTACAAGTTCTATTTTGAATTATCTTTTGTTTACATTATTCTCAGAACAATTTAAAATTACAATATTATACAATATCGACTAATCAAAAATTATACATTTACCTTTTTTTACAAGTTTTTACTAATAAAGTTTTCATTTACTATATAGTTTTTGATGATTTAAAATATAAATTTCCCATATTTTTTATTCCGGCAAATTTGTTATGTGATCTAACAAGTTCTTAACGGAATCGTACAGACAGTTCCACCTTGTTATACATATATGGAGTTATTAGTTTGCACTTAAAACTGCATTGATAACCTCTGTAGTCTTTGGTCTATTGCACTTATTCCAAAGCTGTGTGCATCTAAAGAGAAAACAATGACGTAAAAAGCCTGCAATGAAGTAAATTTTACCTGTTGAAAGATCTTTTAAGAACAGCTTTTATATCAGAAGATGCGGAATTCATAATTTTGTTAAAATCCGTTGTAGCCAAAAGATTTAAACTGTGACTTGCACATGGAAAATGCATTGAAAGTTTTGCGTCCACCGCGCCAAACTGAATGCCTCAAACATCCATCGACTCATCCATTTCGGAGCCTGAATCAGACTCCTCATCACTATCAAATGCATTAATAGCTCCTAAATTCAAGAAAATCAACAAAATTAATATTATATTATTTATTAAATAAGTAATCATTTACTCAAATCAACTCCAAATTCTTTAAAACCCTTGATAAAATTTGAACCATTGTCAGTGATGTATACTGGCAGTTTATATTGTTTGTTTAAATTACAAATCATTTTTGTTACGCGGTCAAAAGAATGGGTTCCCTCAAATCTTCGGCAAGCCAGTGCTGCAAATTTTCTTTCAAAATTGTTAGCATCTAACCAATGGCAAGTGTATCCAAACAACGCTTTTTTCACAATTGACAACACATCAGCCGTTGTACATACGTACTCAATTTTCTCCAAGTCATTAGAGAGTTTTTCAACATATTTACTTTGGCTCTCAGAAAGTAACCTCGTAATTGTACGCCTACTAGGAATACTTTTGGCAGGAAATAATCTTTTAAAACTTCGTTTTTGGACAATGGAGAGAGGAGATGTAGTTTCCCAAATAAAATTCAGAACAGTTACTTTTTGTCAATTTGCCTATTTATTTATATATTTATTTTTAGAACTGTTTTTCACACGAATAAAAAATAAGATAGTATTAGAAACAACACACTTAAATAAATACTTCGGTGGTGTTGTAAGTACAACGGCGATCAGAAATCGGGTGGTCGTCGGTTCAAACCCAGTGGGCTACATCTTTTTTTTAATTCATATTTGACATTATTTTAAATTTTGTGTCTTACAAATATATAAATATTTCTACTAATAACATCTATTAGAAATGTTGAAAATTTTTTTATAATTAATAAAAATTTACTGGTAATGCATAATGAATTTCAATTTACTGGTACTGATTTTTTTCAGTAATCAGTAAAAATTTACTGATACACTGACAATGGCAAGTGTATCCAAACAACGCTTTTTTCACAATTGACAACACATCAGCCGTTGTACATACGTACTCAATTTTCTCCAAGTCATTAGAGAGTTTTTCAACATATTTACTTTGGCTCTCAGAAAGTAACCTCGTAATTGTACGCCTACTAGGAATACTTTTGGCAGGAAATAATCTTTTAAAACTTCGTTTTTGGACAATGGAGAGAGGAGATGTAGTTTCCCAAATAAAATTCAGAACAGTTACTTTTTGTCAATTTGCCTATTTATTTATATATTTATTTTTAGAACTGTTTTTCACACGAATAAAAAATAAGATAGTATTAGAAACAACACACTTAAATAAATACTTCGGTGGTGTTGTAAGTACAACGGCGATCAGAAATCGGGTGGTCGTCGGTTCAAACCCAGTGGGCTACATCTTTTTTTAATTCATATTTGACATTATTTTAAATTTTGTGTCTTACAAATATATAAATATTTCTACTAATAACATCTATTAGAAATGTTGAAAATTTTTTTATAATTAATAAAAATTTACTGGTAATGCATAATGAATTTCAATTTACTGGTACTGATTTTTTTCAGTAATCAGTAAAAATTTACTGACTTACTGATTTTTTTTCAGTAACCAGTAAAATTTACTGAATACTGTTTTTTTCAGTAATGTAAGTAATGAAATCAGTGTTCAGTAAAATTTTACTGGTAATGCAATTTAAATTTCATTACCAGTAAAAATTTACTGAATACTGTAATTTTTTTCTGTAATCAGTAAAAATCAATTTTTACTGAAATTTAACTGGTACTGCAAAGTGCCCATCTATGGTATAAATGAGCCGGCTTTAAATAAAATACAAAATTTTCAAGAGCACTCCTGGTGCATTAATTTAATTATTTATTAATTTTTAGCCTGAGCAATGAGCGCTTTAAAATAATTTTGTAGGCTTGCGTGCCTTTAACCGACTGACAACTAAATTTTCTAGTTGATAACTGGTAGCTTCAGATGCCTATGTGATACATAAATAGGTACCGTTGTAATTAATAACATGAAGTTCTCTTTTATATATTTCAAGAAGAAAATAATGTATAATACAAAATATAATAACAGTTAGCGAATATTTGCGAATTTAAGGCTTTTATGGGAAGTATCCCAATATTAATATTTGACTAATATTTAATATTAATTAAAAAATTTAATTTCGTTTAAATAAACAATAGATGTGATAAATTGATAAAATAAGTAAAAATAAAATAATTTAATTATCAAGTGGATGTCGGCGGCAACAAAAGCAATATTAAAACCAATCTGGTGCTACTGAATACAGCTATGGAGCGCTGCCTCATCTTCAAACATTAATAGAATACAATGGCGCCGAAATAAAATTCTGCGACCGCTGACGAACGCCCCTTGGTACACAAAGATCTAAACGCGAACACGTTAGAGAGAAAATCGCGAAATATGCTGAAAAGTATCTAGAGAAGCTAAGGGATCACCCGAATCCACTTTCTCGTGCTATCTTGAATGATGCCGGCCATATCAGACTAAGGAGAAGAGACACTGTGGACCTCATTAGACTACCATCGCAAATAATGTCAAATTGACTTAACATTCTATGAAACCATGAAATTTAGTCCCGCGCTGGTGGGTCTTAATTATTGTTATTAGTTTTAAGATTTGATATAATTGTTAGTACACTTTTATAGTGAAGATTCAATTACATAACTAAACTGACAGAAAAAAATATCTGGTGCTAGGTAGGGGATTGTAATTTTTGACTCCGAAAAGCATCCTGAAGTTATAAGAGCCGTAGGCTTGAAAGAGGCATTATAGGTATACATACTCTATAAAGTTAAAGGGGAGTACAATAAATCGTATGGTCGCAGTTCAAAATCACCTCTTCACGGCAATAATAATAAGTTATATTTAAGAAGGATAATGTAAGTCAGTTGGGATGGTATGGGATGCATGCAAACAAGATAAGGTTTCTGATTCTGGTCAACACGGCGACCACCAGAACGATCCTTGTCTAGCTGTATTCAAAAATTTTAATTTTTATTTATTTAATTTTTAATTACAGTACAATTAGTAATCATATTTAATTACTAAGAGCTGAATAATATAGACCATTTGCACAAAAATGTATAGTTTTGGAGTTACAGATCATCCCTTATAAGGAATACTGCGCAGTAGATACACTAGGCGTATGATAACTTAAAAAGAATTCTTAAATAAAACTTGTTTTAATACCGCAATATCTACATCGTTTTTCAATTTTAGAATATTCAATAAGGTTGTTTCTACCATCATATCGTGTACATGAAATTAACTTTTTGTGAGCAAACCTTTTGTAGATGGGGTACCATACGTTTCAAGGTAAGAGTTAGCAAGATTTCGACGAAAAATGTGAAGAGCCGCAGATCTTTGGGATCTAACTTTTTAGCAGCAGCCATGCATTGGCAACTGATGCGTCAAAGAGATAAGCAAAGATTGGCATTTCTTATGTTTTATTCCCGAGCAGTAGACTACCATGCCATATTGTATCGAAAACCTAATTTTGGTTGGCAAATATTTACAGCACCTCTTCCTTCGAAGAATCGAAGGATTTAATTGACATCAACATTTGTTACACATCATTAATATCCTTCCATCGTATGAACAATATATTTCCATTATTTCTTAATCAATGATCTACAGATGCCCTTTCCTCTTTTTTCATGACCGGGATTGAGCGAAAATGGCTTCCATTTTGTTTTAACGGATATAAAACAAGATCTATGAATACCTGAAATATATATATCGAGTTCTATTCTATTAGTTGTTGAATCCTTCAGACGAACGTTTGTTGTTTCTTTTTCCATTACAACAGACGTTCGCTAGAAACAGCTAGTCTTACAGAAACAGCACATACGATTTTCTTCATGCTTATCACCACTTTTATCGTTATCTTGATCAGTATCGGATCCATCTAGTGGGGGAATTGTATGAATTGAAATACCATTGAGCTCATTGTCGTTAAGGTCTTCCAGTTCAAACAATATTTCAGAAATTGTTAGTATATATTTATATGAAAAAAATTTTACCCAATTATCGTTTAACAATTGCACTACGAACGCAATTGAAAGTCACTTTACTCGCGTGGTACATTTTGTCATAATTTTTTTACATCAATTGAGTCATTACACTTATTCTCAAATAATAAAACACAAAAACTAATAATAATTCACATCATATTTAAAATATTCTAGTTTTTCTTACTGTCAGTAACAATATATAAACTTATAAACATAAACTTTATCTGATTGTTGAAGTGATCGGACGTGTTTATGTTTGTGCTCCTGCAAGATTTTTGTGTAGTATCTGTGTTTTTGAAGTTTTGCATCCTGAAAATATTTTCTATAGTTGCATTTTGGGCAATAAATCGTGACATAAAAATAGTCAAAATAACATAAAATTACCGATTTGAAATTTATCAAAGTGAAATAACGCATAGCAACAGAGTCTAACTCTTCATGCAATATTTATTTATAATTTACAAAAACAAATATAAAACGGACAATCTTATTCTTGGTGACTCATCCTCAGAATTAAAACAAAATTAAGTAACTGAAATTGAACAACAACAAACTTACACAGTATCTTTAATCCTAACACCTACATAGCAACATTATCCTAAACAAAATAAAACAAAAACAAAAGTAAACAAATTAAAAACAACCAGCTGTTTTACACTAATTACCGGTTTATTAAGTGCTGCCAAATTTATCTAAAGTATTGACAGTCAATTTATATGTTAAACATTGTTACTTTTTGTAATCACTACTATTTATTGCAACTGCCTTGGTTTGTGAATTTGCTAAAGGTCGTATATTGCGGTTTATACTTTTAAATTAATATAATGGAGTGTTCAAAAGCAAATTGTTCCACTACTGGGAATGTTAGGATGGTCTCATGCTGGCTATGTATGAGCCTCTATCATATAACTTGTAGTGGTCTTAAGGCTCGTGATGCTGATGCGTTAGCTGATCCACAGAAGTTCCTTCAATGGACTTGTCCTGATTGTAGAAAAGTCAATATCGAATTCTACAAACTATTTAAGGACTCTAAGGTTAAATTTAACACAATTAGTAATGATCTCATGGAATTGCAAAAGAAGTTTACAGAGTTTGGTGAGTTATTTGCTAAATATCCTAATTTGGATAAATTTGTTAGTAACCAACATTCTGCATCACCTAAACGTAAAAGGGATGGTCTGAGATCTGCTCAAAATGTTTCTCCATTACTACCACCTGCTGCTGATCCGAATGAGAATGTTGTAATGACTCCATCTTGTGAATTGCAACCGTCATATTCTTTGAATAATAATTGTACATCACCGTCCACAAATTTAATTTCACCTTTACCTCGCGCTGCTGATATTTCGTCCGTTACTGAAAATCCTACTAACTCACAACCTACTTCAAGTTACTCGAAAGCTGCTGCAAAAGTCACTGATATTAATAACACCTTGATAACCACACCTAAGCCGTTAAGAGTCATACCACCTGCTAGAAGCATTTTTATCTCACGTTTAGCTTCTGACACTGCCATAAAGGACATTGAATTTTATATAAGATCTAAAATAGGTGACGGGATTAATTTATCGATTCATAAATTTGCATACTCGCAACCGAGAACAATAGCGTCTTTTAAAATTACAGTTCCGGACGAATACTTTGAAAAAATACAAGATTTTAATTTTTGGCCTGCAAAAACATATGTCCGGGAATATGTTTCTTCGGAAAGACAAAGGAATAATATTGTACGTCTACCTACACCGCAGATTACAAAAAACTAAATATTCACTGTGATAGTTTATCAATAGTATATCAAAATGTTCGTGGATTGAATACTAAATTGTCCAAACTCTTCGTTAATAGTCATGATTTTATGTATGATGTAATTGTCTTTACGGAAACTTGGCTTAATGACGGTGTTTTTAATGCAGAAATTCTTTGTAACAAATATCAAATTTATAGATACAATCGTAATACACGCAGAGGAGGTGGTGTATTAATTGCTGTCTCTTCATTATATCCATCAGAACAGTTTGTAACTGACACTTCCAATATTGAATTTGTTGCTGTTGTTGTAAAATTAAAAACGTCTAAAGTCTACTTCTCGTGTTCTTATGTTCCCCCTGATTCTGACTATGCTGTTTACTCTGATCATGTTGACGCAATAACATCTGTTGTCCAATGTGCCAAAAAAGACGATTCTGTTTTTGTTATGGGTGATTTTAATCTACCCTCAATTATATGGAAACATGTACCTGATGTGCCTTATTTAATTCCGATTAAAACTAAGACTTGCCATGACGTATTCCTAAACGATATTTTTGGACTATCACTGTATCAAATAAACTCACTTTGTAATGACTTTGGAAAAATACTGGATCTTATATTTGTTAATGATGTTAATCACTGTAGTGTTTTACGTTCTGAACCTGTAACTTTGCCTGAGGATCGATATCATCCGACCTTAAAAACTAATTTTTCCCTTCCAACGAATTTCAAAGCTAAGCCTTCGAAAATAAGTAAAGTTTACTGTTTTAATCGAACCAATTACCATTTATTTAATGACATGATGAAAAATACTTGTTGGAATGAAACCTTATCTATTCCTGTTAACAATGATTCTGATATTGACTTGATGATTTCTAACTTTTATAAGAAAGTGCATTCAATAATTGAAAATTGTGTTCCCTTAAAACCTTCATATACTCTGGTTGGTCCACCATGGAATTCGAAACAACTGTCACGACTGAAAAATCAAAAGAACAAGTATTACAAGAAATACAAAAGGTCTGGCTCGATTATTGATTATGGAAGATATTCTATTTGCCGGTCTGAATATAACATTCTAAATCACTTATTATATAAAACATATATGGACAAAATGAAAAATAATTTTATTAAGAATCCTAGATCTTTCTTTACGTTTGTAAATTCCAAGAGAAAATCAACTGGTTATCCATCCTTTATGAAATTTGCTGATAAAGAATCCGGAAGTGTTGATGTCATATGTGATATGTTTGCTGATTTCTTCGCCAGTACTTATTCTAACTCCGCTTACATGGATACAAATAATTACCCTTTCCCGTTGACATCGGCTCCAGTAATATCTATTCCAACTTTTAGTGACTGCGATATTTTAGTAAACCTGAAAAGGTTAAAGATGTCTTTTCGTCCTGGTCCTGATGGGGTTCCAAGTTGTATTTTAAATCGATGTGCAGAATCATTCATCACACCATTAGTCATATTGTTTAATACCTCGATTAATTATGGATATTTTCCTATGTTTTGGAAGGACTCGTATATTATTCCGCTTTTTAAATCTGGCAATAAGTCTGATGTTACAAATTATAGGGGCATTGCAAAACTGAGTGCTATTCCAAAAATGTTCGAGAAACTGGTTGCCGATTTTTTGATCCATCATACTTCATCGTTACTATCACCTCATCAACATGGTTTCCGAAAGGGCTGCTCAACAACGACTAATGTGCTTCAGTTAACATCCATGGTAAATGTGGCCTTTTCTCAACAGAAGCAAACTGATGTAATTTTTACGGATTTTAGCAAAGCGTTCGATAAAGTGAATCACAAACTACTGTTAACTAAATTGGATTTAATGGGTGTAAACCATAGGAGCTTAAGATGGCTAGAGTCGTATTTGACTGGTAGAAAGCAGACTGTATGTGTGAACAATAGCTTATCTAAATATATTTATGTGCTATCTGGTGTTCCTCAAGGCAGCCATCTTGGTCCACTTCTTTTTTCGCTGTTTATAAACGATCTTCCCAACATAATTAATTTTGCCAATATCTTAATGTATGCTGACGATGTAAAACTTTTTCTCTCCTTTAATAATTTCATTGAGCATATTTATCTTCAAAGTGATCTCAATAATTTCTATTTGTGGTGCGAGTACAACATGATGGAGCTGAATATTAAAAAATGCAAATGTATGCGGTTCTCAAGAAGTAATTTTGTCGCGGTTAATTACTTGCTTGGAGGTCATCAACTGGAAATAGTGGACTCTTTTATTGATCTTGGGATCCTATTAGACACAAAATTAAACTTTAATGATCATATCACTTTGACTGTAAATAAGGCAAGAAGCACTCTTGGCTTCATAAAACGTTGGGCAAAGGAATTTACTGATCCATATATTACTAAACAGCTATACATATCGCTTGTCAGACCTATTTTGGAGTATGGTTCTATCGTTTGGGATCCTCACTATAATGTTTACAGCGAACACATTGAATCTGTTCAGAAACAATTTCTACTCTTCTGCTTGCGTGGCCTTGGATGGAATTATTCGGACATGCCTTCATATACTAGCAGACTGGCTTTAATAAAACTGCCTACCCTTAAGAGTCGTCGAACGGTGTTAAATATATCTTTTATGACTAACCTGATCAATGGTAATATTTGCTGTGAATTTCTGTTAAGATCTGTTAAATTCAATGTTCCTCGTCGTAACTTCCGCTGTTATAATCTTATTTATATTCAATTCTGCAGAACTAATTATGCTGTTGCTGATCCATTAACTAGAATTTGCCGTCAATTTAATTATTTGTCAGACTTTGTTGATTTTTCTTTAAATTCTTGCGTTATAAAACGGAATATTATTGTTTTTCTTAATTCTTAACTTTTCCTAATTTTTATTGTAATAGTTACGTTATTTTTGTAGAAATTGTTTGTAATTGTATTTAATTTTATTCGTACCAATTTTTGTTATTAGTCAGTAAGGAATTTGTCCATTGACTTGAATAAATAAATAAATAAATAAATAAATAAATAAATAAATATACAGTAGTTTTCGCTTATACTCCACACCCATAGTTGCAAAACATTTGTGGACAATAAGCCAAATTCGACATTTAAACGAATTTTTATATATGTCACTTAATGGCATATATGTATCTGTTTTCAATCACAGAATACACACAGAATCGAAACGAGATTTTGACATTTAACCTAGCATTGCGAAAGGTACAGAAAATATTACCAAAAAGTATTTCTGTCCCTCTCTAAATACAACTCTTTTTTGTTTATTTACGTTTTTTTTAGTTTTCGGGGTTGGTTTTTTATATTGGCGAGAGTTAATAAAAAATTGTAATTTTTGTCTAAAACTATCAATAAATAATAAAAACAATTAATAACAATAACCTTTTTAACTTTTCCTTTCAAGAAATTAAAAAATATTGGCATCTTTCAACAAGAAACATTTTTTATGAGCAGTACGTCTTATTTTGATCTTGTAATATTTAGCTTCTTAATTACCTCTTGCACAAGAAACTATATTCATTATGACCGAAAATTACCCACATTTCGATTAATATTTAAATATTTAAGAATCTTTAAAATTTTCATTGAAGAAATTAAAAAATATTCTAAATTTTCCCTTTTTTAACACAAAATAAATGTTTGTTTACATTTAGTTTTTCTACTTTAACCGCCAGTTTTCACTCTGTATATCTATTGCTTCTAACACATTTGTTTCGCAATACATTTTAATATTTTGTTTCTCCCTCTAATTGGCAGGTTAAGCTACTGCTTTGAGTGTTTATTAAACGTCAAAGGTATCGATTCTGTGTGTATTCTGTGTTTTCAATTATATTCAGTAATATGATTCCAAATTGAAAAAAAAATTTATAAATAAAAAACGTTTTTATTTAAAAATAAGAGTATTTGCTTTAATCATAGACTTGAAAAAGTCTTCTAGTTTATTGACTAGGTAATGAGTGAGATACAATAAAAAGTAAGTTCATTTTAGATATTCATTATAGACATAACTACTTAAAAAGTTCCATAATTTTTGCCTGTTTTTTTTAAGAAAATTTTTCAAAATATGGTCTTCAATTTTGTCGAGGACAAAACTGCTCTCAATTTCATTCTCGGAGCAGTATTTCATTAAAATATCAATAGCTATATAACTGGTGGTTACGAATATGTATATACATATATATATACAGTGAAAGCTCCACTGGCGGACAGCTCTAATAGGCGGACATCTCTGCTAGACGGACGATTTTCTAAGTCCCGTGAATTAGGTCGTATTTTTAGAGCAAATTCATCTCCCCTGGACGGACGCTCTATTGGACGGACGCGGACACCTGTTTTTCCAAAAACATCTCCCATAGGCGGACAAATAAATATTACAAAAGGCAAAGCTGAGCAATTTTATTGTATTTCGGTTTATCCCGCTTTTATACTATGCGCAATATGTAGAGATTACATACATTTTTCTTTGTTGAGTGTGTATTTTTCAACTTAATCAGATTATGTAGCATTACGTAGTGCGGTGATTCCCCGGTTTATTATTTTATGTAATGTGATGTTCATAGACAAAATCTAAATTGTGATTCCCCTTTTTATTTTGGTTTATGTGATAACTGATGGATGGTCAGTTAATTAGCTACTCTGACTATAAATACATATCTACGTATGTACAATGTATATGAATATGAGGAAAATAAAAGTTAATGAAAATATTTTTAAAAATTATTTTTTATCGCAGTTATCGTTGGCAACAAATAATATACAGGTAGATATGTATTTATTAAATTTTTCCTGAAATATTTTAACATAATATCCCTTGGACGGATATCTCCCCTAGGCGGACAAAAATGCCTCGACGGTCGGTGTCCGCCTATGGGAGCTTTCACTGTATATATATTTTTTTGTGGGGCTACGCGAAAGACCGTGTTTATGCAAATAAACCTTCAACTCTTGAGCACTTAAAAACCAACATTCGTCAAGTTATGGCTGAGATATCGCCCAATATGTGTCAAAAAGTGGTCGAAAATTACCTCAAAAGAATCAATGCTTGCAACACTTCGCGTGGAGGTTTAAATGATGTAGTGTTGCACACATAATGTCAACGTTCAAACTTTACAATAAAAAAGAAATATCATGCAGAAAATATTTTATATGTGTTTTATTTACGTTTACTTTTGAAACCACGAAATGGATAACCCGATATATATATATATATTTTCGACCACTTTTTGACACATATTGGGCGATATATCAGCCATAACTTGACGAATGTTGGTTTTTAAGTGCTCAAGAGTTGAAGGTTTATTTGCATAAACACGGTCATATTCTCCAAGTCGTATTCTTCAATAGCAGGCAAAAAAAAGTCGGTTATCATATGACCATAACGCTCCGAATTGACGGTGACTGTCGTTCCATCGTCGTTTTCGAAGAAATAAGGTCCAATCACACCTTCGGACCAAAGAGCGCACCAAACAGTGACTTTTTCTCGATGTAATGGCCTCTCTTCAATTACTTGAGGATTCTCAGAACCCCAAATAAATTTTGTTTATTAATATACCCACCGAGTGTGAAATGCGCTTCATCGTTGAAGAAAATTTTGTTCGAAAAATTGCCGTCCATCGCCTGTTGTTCAAGCACCCATTCCACGTTGCGTGAGCTGGACTTTATATAGATGTAGGTGTAGATCTAAATGCAAAATATGCCATAATGTGCCGTAAGACAGTCCTAATTCCTGAGAACGACGAGGAATCGATACATTCTGGTCTTCGGCAACACTTTCACTTACAATAGCGATATTTTCAGCGGAACTAGCGAAACGATGATGCACAGGCCTTTCAATATTTGTAACCACTCCAGTCTCTTCAAATTTCTTCACAATTTGCCAATTGCTTGCGTAGTTGAACGATTATTTAAACCATAATCTGCTCTTAAAGCACGATACGTGGCTGTGGCAGAATCACCATTTTTGTAGTGTGTTTATCAAATAATAATAATAATAAACAACACACCACATTTACTATACAAAATCAAAAAGATTTAAATTACATTTGCTCTACATATGTATCAGTGTTGCCGTTTTGGGCTTTTCCTACCAAATTTGGTAGGATTTTTTTTATTTGGTAGGATGGGAGGTAAAATTAATTTTTGGTAGGTTGAATCAAAACTTTTATAGGCAAAAAAGCAGAAATGTATATTGAAAATTATCTTAGCTCCGAAGAAATATTTGAAGTTAAACACAATTTTATATTGAATTATTAAACCGAATAAATTCTAGATTTGATTTTAAACGCGAAGATACCAAACTTTTACAAATAATTACTCCATCGAAAGTACTCTCTAAAGAAGATTTACAAATATTGTCCCTTGTTTTAAAAGTTTCTAATCTCATAGATTGTGATCCTGATATTATTATTTCTCAGTGGAACTTGATAAGACTCTCGGACATTAATCTTTCAACTGATTTAAATATTGATTTATTTTGGGATCAAATAAATTCAATTAAAAATGGTTTAAATGAGAGAACTTATGGTAATTTGGTTAACTTGGTTTTTAATTTGCTTTCCTTGCCACATAGTTCTGCAGCTGCTGAACGTAAGTTTTCTTCACTTTCTTTAATAAAAACTAAATTAAGAAGCGAACTAGAAACTAGTACCATTAATAACATTACGCTTTGTAAGGAACTTGTAAGAAATAATGATCCACACTGTGTGGTCAGGAAATAGAGATTCGCCTAAAAATTAAATACCAAATGTACATACACATACATACATAATTGGCCATTATAACCCTTCAGTCAAGATTACAGCCTAGCTTCTCACACCACTCATGTTGTGTGGCTTAATTTTATACTCGAGTGGCGGGAACTACAGTTAACGTCGACTCCGAACGACAGATTTTGAGAAACTTTTTCATGGCAGGTTTATTTACTCTCAGAGTTTTTGCCAGAAATCTGCTGAAAGGAAGTCGCCGAAGAAATATTTTTATTTTTCATATTTCGTTTTGATGTCTGGCCTGGGGCTCGAACCCGGGCTCTGCGTCTAATAAGCTAGCACACTACCTACTAGACTACGGCGACTACAAATGTACATATCAAACATTATTTTACTGTAATTAAACGTGGGGTTTTATAAATGTATTATTTAATATAAAATATGTATTAAAAACTTTAATAAATGTACATATATATGTATGTCCTTATGACATATTCGTTTTTATACATATTGTACGCTTCTATAACCCACTAGTACTTTGTTTGAACATTTTACATATATTTGTGTTTTTAAAACCACAAAATACATGTTAAATTTTTACAGAAAAAGAAACTAGAAGTATTTTTTAGTTTAAAAATGTTATTAGAAATGAATTTTATGAATTAATTTTGTTATATTGTTGTATTTTGTTGCTTATTAATACATGTACAATTATATGTAATACTTTTTTAATAAAAAAGTCGTACATTTTCTCAAAAAAATTTACATTATTTAAAAAACTGGTAGGTTTTCAACGATTTTGGTAGTTTTTTGACAAAAATTTGGTAGGATTAAAATTTGTTCAGTGGCAACGCTGATATGTATGTACAACACAAATTTTTAATTGTAATTTTAAACCTTTAAAATAAAACAAACAAACTACAAAGTATGACACACTTTAAGCGAAATGCAATTAAAGCGACTGACATGGGTCAAAACACTTAAAAGGAACCAAAAGGGTTCGAATTACAGAAATGATAAGAAAGAAATTTATTACTTACAAATAACTCACTTTTAAAGTAATGAGTGAAAATATTAAAAATATTGAGTGAGGTCTTGACCAATCATAACTCAGTAATTGTCGCAAATGAATATCACTTTGTAATAGAAAGAGCAAATTATATAATATTAAGAACCATTGTAAAAATTAGAAAATAGTATAAATAGTTGAAAATATTCAAATAAAAATCAGAAACATTTTGACAATCATTGCGTTTCTCATTATTCTAACCCAGCACCTTAAACAGTGCAGGGAAGAATCAAAACTGCTGTAGCTAGACATAGCATTCAAAACAATCTAGCACTTTAACAATTTGTTTTTTTATCCTCCTACTTAATTACAATTATTAAAACTATTATATGGCGATCCTGCGATCTCGATCCTGTGATCTCGGTCCTGCCTGTTAAATCTTTATATACTTTATATACACGAATCCCTTTACTTTCCAATCCGGTTTATACTAAAGAAAAAAGTCCACCTGATGTCTTTCAATAACGAGATTCCTTCAAAGGAAGAAATAGATGAAATATTCAATAAATACTACTTTTTACCCGAAGAATACACACCGGAGGGAAAAACCGAGAACTGCCCTGAATATAAGCCTACACCAATAAATTGTGGACCAAGGCTCATTACTATAAAGGAGTACAAGGCGAGGACGGCTAAACGAGAACAAGTCACCCCTCCCCAACCTAAAAAGAAAACAAACCGAGGTGTTAGAAAACAACAATTAAAAAGAAAGAAGGTTGAGATAATACGGCTTATGGGGATTACCTCAGGAGAAGCCGAAAGAAAACTATATTTGGAGCTGAAGCAGTTGAAATAAGATGGGACAAACTCAAACAAGAGAAGAGAAACCCATCAACAATGAAGAAAAAACCAACATCGGAGCCATCAACCAGCAAACAATGGAAGTAAATAGTATAAAAATAGATACGTTTGCGATCATTTGCATAATTATAATTGTATTCTTAGTATATAAAATTAATAAGTATTTTAAAGATTATGCACGTAAGAAAGCTGTTGTCCAAGTTCAATAAAAAATAAAACATTATATAAATTAAATAAAAATGAATATGTCCTATGGAAGCAATTATGGCTAGGTTAGAAACAATAATAATAAATTTCAGAAAAACAGGGTCCAGAGGATATACGAGGTCTACACTAGTAAGCAAGTTAGAAGAAATAAAACAATTGAAGAAACAATTTTTAGATTCGATAGAAAGAAATATAATTAAAAAGGAGGAAGTAGAAAAGAGCACTGGCAAGTTTGAAAAGTATTATAACAAGGCAAAATATCTTATTGAAGAAGCGCTCGTCAGACAAGGCACAATAGTGAGTGATCAAATACAAAGTTCGGCAAATTTGTCTAACTTCAACTGCCATCAAGGTGATCCCAGAATTCTCAGGGAACTACAGGGACCTAAATTCCTTTCTCACAACCGTAGAACTTGTTAACGATACGTTGACAAATGAAGAGAAACCAACCCTATTGAAATTCGTGTACAATGTTAAGTTGACGAACACTGTTAGAACTTAGTTGGGAATATCTGTACCAGGGACATTCGACGAACTAAAGAAAAGACTATCAGATAGGTATAAATCAACAAGATCTGTAGCTCAACTACAATCTACACTTAATAATTTCTGCCAAAAGAACATGAATATACAGTATCGGACAAAACATAAGCACCCCCTCAGTACATTTTTTTAAAATGATTATTTTTTTACGAAAGCAAAGTTATTAAAAATGTTTTTTATTTTTTTTTTATTTATTTATATCCTTATTATTGAAAAACACAAACTTAAGGAATTCAGAATTCAAAAAAAAAAGTTATAACTCAAAAAACATTTTAAGCCACAAATATAAGCGGACAAAACAAATGCACCCCCAATTTAATTTACAGAAAAAAACTATTGAAATCAATATTTCGTTACGAATCCTTTATTCTGGATGACACATGCACATCTTTTAGGCATAGAGGATGTTAAACTATTAATTATTTCAGGTGATATTGCTTCCCATGCTATTTTTGCGGCTTCAAATAAATCTTCTTTGATTTTCCAATTTTCTCGCTTGATTTTTAAGTTAACGATCTCCCACAAGTTCTAGAATGGGTTAAGATCAATTAAATGCAAAATATTCGATCAACAGATCAATTATTTCTAGGCTAATTAAAAAGTTTTTGCATACTGGTCGCACATCTCCTACTCATTCTGGAGGAAGACCACGTAAAACTTCGCGATATGAAGACTCCTGAACTAAAAGGACAATGCAAATTGATTCTACAGCGTCTTCTGATCACATACGAAAGCGCTTAGATTTATAAATTAGCGAAAGAACGATTTCCAGAAGAGTTGTAGAGGCCGGATTATTTAGTCGACGACCAGCAAAAAAACCTTTCATATCGTCAAACATTTCATATCGTCTGCGCACACTCCGTATGTTCTGAATCCTTTAAATTAAGCTTAGATTTGTCAGAAAACAGCACAATTCTCCATATTTGGACACTCCAGTTGAGATGGGCCTTGGCGAATTCAAGTTTCGCTTTTTTATTTTTTGACGATATGAAAGGTTTTTTTTGCTGGTCGTCGACTAAATAATCCGGCCTCTACAACTCTTCTGGAAATCGTTCTTTCGCTAATTTATAAATCTAAGCGCTTTCGTATGTGATCAGAAGACGCTGTAGAATCAATTTGCATTGTCCTTTTAGTTCAGGAGTCTTCATATCGCGAAGTTTTACGTGGTCTTCCTCCAGAATGAGTAGGAGATGTGCGACCAGTATGCAAAAACTTTTTAATTAGCCTAGAAATAATTGATCTGTTGATCGAATATTTTGCATTTAATTGATCTTAACCCATTCTAGAACTTGTGGGAGATCGTTAACTTAAAAATCAAGCGAGAAAATTGGAAAATCAAAGAAGATTTATTTGAAGCCGCAAAAATAGCCTGGGAATATCACCTGAGCAATATCACCTGAAATAATTAATAGTTTAACATCCTCTATGCCTAAAAGATGTGCATGTGTCATCCAGAATAAAGGATTCGTAACGAAATATTGATTTCAATAGTTTTTTTCTGTAAATTAAATTGGGGGTGCTTTTGTTTTGTCCGCTTATATTTGTGGCTTAAAATGTTTTTTGAGTAATAACTTTTTTTTTGAATTCTGAATTCCTTAAGTTTGTGTTTTTCAATAATAAGGATATAAATAAATAAAAAAAAATAAAAAACATTTTTAATAACTTTGTTTTCGTAAGAAAATTATCATTTAAAAAAAAATGTACTGAGGGGGTGCTTATGTTTTGTCCGATACTGTACATACATATCATGAGAAAATACTGCAATTAATATCGGAATTGAATGAATTACAAATAAAAGATATACCAAACTGCAGCGCAGTCCAATCAGACACAATTAGGCTTGTCAATGAAAGTTACGCACTAAACATTTTTAAAAACGGGTTGAAAGGAGAGTTTAAACCCACCATTTTCGCTTCCAGACCTAAAGAGCTCAATGAAGCCGTGCAGTTAGCGTTGGAATTGGAGAAAGAATGCAATAACAATTCGCCGTGGTCTAGTAGGTAGTGTGTTGGCTTATTAGACGAAAGACCCGAGTTCGAATCCCAGGTCAGACATCAAAACGAAAATATGAAAATATTTCTTCGGCGGCTTCCTCTCAGCAGATTTCTGGCCAAAACTCTGAGAGTAAAAATTGCCATGAAAAGCTTCTCAAAAAATCTGTCGTTCGGAGTCGACTTTAAACTGTAGGTCCCGCCACTCATGTATAAAATTAACGCACACAACACGAGTGGTGTTGAGAAGCTAGGCCGTAATCCTGACTGAAGGGTTGTAATGGCCAATTATGTATGTATGTATGTATTCAATAACAATAGCGAACAGGTGTTATATTTTTCACATTACAAGAATATAGGAAGACGCGAAAATAACAAAAATAATTATAGAGGGAATTACAATAGAAATAACCATCAGAGAAACAATAATAAGAGAAACAATTTTAATCATTTTAGGAGTGACAATGGCTACAATTCCAATAACAGACAAGTAGATACCAATACAGCAAATAATAACAACAATAGGCCGACAAATTATACGGGTAATTAAGTAAAGAACACAGGAAGAAATATGTACAGCAACAATAGAACAACTAACTACAACCGTAGTAACCAAAGGAACGTACAACATTGCATACAGGAAAACTACGAAACCCCGGACGTGAACCGTGTCACTGTAAAAACTCACTATCCGGAGGGACAACAATAAAATTGAATAATGTCTTTAAATTGTCACACAACATCACTAATTACATAAATCTGGAAATAGGCAAAAATCTAATTCTTAAATTTTTAATTGACACAGGAGCAGATGTTTCATTATGTAAAATAAACAAATTGGATCATATTTTGGAGAATATTGATAGGGAAGACCGAATTAGCTTCACAGGAATCACAACGGAAAAAGATAAAGTCAATAGGAACAACAGAGTTAAGTTTTAGAGTAAATAATACAGACGAAAGACATAAATTTCACATCATAGACGAAAGTTTTCCTATACCGACTGACGGAATTCTAGGAAGAGATTTCTTTACTAGATTCTTATGCAAAATCGACTACGAGACATTTACAATAAGACCTACCGTGGGAAATGAAGAAGTCATAATACCGATGAAATCACGGCTAATTAGAAGTTTTTGTATTACTGTAGATAAAAGATCGGAAAGCATTCACCCTGTAAATACAGATATAAAAGAAGACAGTATAATTTTGCAAAGGGAAATTCAACCGGGCTTATTCATTAGCAATACTGTAGTACCAGGTAATGGAAATTGTCACGTCAAAATATTGAACACGACAGATAACGACGTAACATTGGAAAATATCGAATTTGAACTGGAACCATTAAAAAATTACACTCTGATAAAAAGATCATACAATCATAAGAGAATGGAACATGATGCAGACAGATTTAGAAAGCTTCTAGACGTCTTGAAAATTGACACTAAAGACAGTAAAGTAAAAACAGAATTAACAGAAATCTTTAAAAACTATCAGGACATTTTTCATTTAGAAGGAGAGACGTTGACTACAAACAATTTCTATACACAGACACTAAAGGTTTCCGACAATACACCGGTATACATAAAGAATTACAGATTACCACATACACAGTACGATGAAATAAACGATCAGGTAAAACAATTACTGGACAATGACATAATAGAACCATCAGATAGTGCATACAATTCACCTTTATTGGTAGTTCCTAAAAAGAGTGAAAACGGAAAGGAGAAATGGAGACTAGTGGTGGATTTTCGACAGTTGAACAATAAGATAGTTAACGACAAATTTCCACTAACAAGACTAGAGGATGTTTTAGATCGTCTTGGAAGAGCCAAATACTTTTCAACCTTAGATACGACCAGCTCGTTCCATCAAATAAACTTGGATGAAGATTCAAGACATTTAACAGCTTTTTCGACTAGTAATGGTCACTATCAGTTTAAAAGACTACCGTTTGGTTTGAAAATTTCATCCAATAGCTTCCAGAGAATGTTGACAATAGCACTGAGTGGACTAGATTCTAGCGCATTCTTGTACGTAGATGATATCATTGTGTTTGGTTGTAGTCTGAGACACCATAATGAAAATTTGGTAAAGGTATTTGAACGTTTGTTAAGGTACAATTTGAAACTGAATGCATCAAAATGTGTTTTTTGAAATCAGAAGTAACCTACTTGGGACACCAAATAACAAAAGACGGTATACGAACGGATCCTTCGAAACATAGAGCCATTGAACAATATCCAATTCCGAAAGACAAGGACGAAGTTAAAAGATTTGTCGCATTTTGCAATTATTACAGACGTTTCATAAAAAATTTTGCGGAAATCACAAAATGTTTAAATGATCAAACTAAAAAAGGAAAGGAATTTCATTGGACAGAAGAATGTCAACAGGCTTTTGATACACTGAAAACAAAATTAATTAATGCACCAATATTAAGATATCCAGATTTTGAAAAACCATTTATATTGACCACAGATGCATCAAACTATGCATTAGGCGCCGTACTATCACAAGGTGAAATAGGAAAGGATTTACCGATTCCTTATGCAAGCAAGACTTTAGGAAAACATGACTTAAATAAACCAGTAATAGAAATAGAACTACTAGCAATACACTGGGGAATAGAAGTTTTTAGACCTTATTTGTTTGGTAGAAAATTTATTGTTGTGACTGATCATAGACCACTTGTTTCACTTTTTACTCACAGAAATCCTTCGTCAAAATTAACACACATAAGAATAGATTTATCATACTATGATTTTGAAATTATTTACAAAAAGGGAAATATAAATACTAACGCTGACGCCCTATCCAGAATAAAATTGGACTCCAACATGTTGAAGAACATGATCCCTGTAGAAGACGACATTACAAAACCATCTAAAATCTTAGTAACGACACGTGGAATGAAAGAAAAAGAAAATAGTAATAGAGTAATGGAAAATAACAAGAGTGTCATATCCCAAGGCCAACATATAAATCATATGTGGGAATGTACATCTTTAAGAGATATAAAGAATATACACGAATTGAAATTTAATATTATTAGAACCGGTATAAATAAAAAGGATGGATCAAAAGATGGTACCATAGAATGTAAAGATAATAGCTTTGTATTAAATATTAATGAAGAGAAGAGAAGATCAGAGAAGTTAATAATTTACATGCATAAGCAGAATATAAGAAATCTCGCTTTATCATGCGAAGATAAGATTTTTGAGCTCATATCAATTGAATATTTAAATAGAAGTTATAATGAGGTGCACCGGAAAATATTGAAAGCGAACAAATACAAAAATTATGAATTGAATATTATATTATATAAACCATTACAACACATTAAAGACAGAAAACTACAAATGAACATTATAAAAGAATTCTCCACTTTCAGGACACTTTGGTATTAGAAAGACAGTACTGGAACTAAAACAACGTTACGTATGGAAAAACATGCGAAAGATGGTTAGAGATTATATTAACAAATGTGACAAATGTATGAGAAACAAACAAACAAAGTACGTTAAAGAAAAGATGGTTATAACTGAAACTCCAAACACTAGTTTTGAGACAATAGAAATAGATACTGTAGGACCTCTACGAATGTCAAATGGGTATAGATATATTCTAACGATGCAGTGTGAATTAACAAAATATGTTGTAGCACATCCAATTGAAACGAAAGATGCTAAAAGTATTGCCAAAACATTAGTAGAACAGTTTATTTTAAAATAAGGATTCTTTAAAACATTAAAATCTGATAGAGGTACTGAATTTAATAATGAATTGTTAAAAGAAGTTTGCAATTTACTTAATATAAACCAAAATTTTTCAGCACCTTATCACCACCAATCAATAGGTTCTGTTAAACGTAATAACCGGGTATTAAATGAATATTTGTTAAATTTTGTGGATGATCGCGAATGGGACAAATGCCACTTATTGACACAAACTACTCACCATACGAGTTAATATTCGGCAAGTTAGCAACACTACCAACAGACAAAATAGAAAATACAAATAAATGCTATGACATAGACAATTATGCTAATGAAATTAAAATAAGATTAAGAAAATCTTTAGAAAATGCCAAAAAGTTATTAGAGATAGCTAAGCAGAAATCAAAGATAATTTATGATAGAAATATAAATAATAGTAATTTTAAAGAAGGAGACCTAGTATTAGTAAAGCTAGAGTCAAGAAAGAAGAATCAAAGCCCATACAAAGGACCATACCGAATAATTGAAAGACTAGGAGTAAATTCATTATTAAAAGTAGGCACTGAAGAGAAAATTTACCATAATAATCTTCTAAAATTATATAAAACTAACATATCAAATTAAATACATATATATATTTTATATTTACTTTTACTTATACTTTATTTTAATTATAATTGTAAAACAATATATTACCTATAAAATTATTTTTATGCGTTGTGTGATAGTTAAACGATCCATTTTTGTCAATGTCAGACTTTTAACTGAAAAGAAAAAAATTGGTTTCACAACTTAGTTTGACAGATGTCGAATTCCTGTCCCATACTTTTGAAACCACGAAATGGATAGCCCTTTACATATATTACAAATAACACGGGGATTTCCGTTTTTAACACAAATGCTGCCAACTACATTTACACAAGCAGTGTAACCACTATTTGTTTTCCATAAAATTTTGCGTTTATTACGTTCCATTTTACTTAATGTTTTTTATGATTTTAGCGATTAATTTTACAGTGTGGACAATATCAAGAATACTTTATATACATTGATATTTATTAATGTGACCAAAAAGTGGAATATATGCCAAATTCAACTATTAAAGAAAGAAACTAAATGTATGAAATTCTTTTTATTACGAAATTAGAAGCATATTTTCTGGACTATGTCTGAAATTCTCTTATATGTGCGATGGACTATAAGCGAAAACTACTGTAGTACTTGTTATTTACATACATACATCATTGGCCATTTCAACCCTTCAGTCAGGATTACGGCCTAGCTTCTCAACACCACTCAAGTTGTGTGCGTCAATTTTTTACATGAGTGGCGGGACCTACAGTTTAAAGTCGACTCCGAACGACAGATTTTTTGAGAAGCTTTTTCATGGCAATTTTTACTCTCAGAGTTTTTGCCAGAAATCTGCTGAGAGGAAGTCGCCGAAGAAATATTTTTTCATATTTCATTTTGGTGTCGGACCTGGGATTCGAACTCGGGCCTTTCGTCTAATAAGCCAACACACTACCTACTAGACCACGGCGACTTGTTATTTAGAAATTTAAATTTTTGGAAGTGGTGCAGTAGAAAATTCGGGAGTGCCTTATAAGGGGCACTGTGCACTAATGTGTTAATGAGATATTGTAGCTGAGATAAAAGACGTCTAAAGGGTGGCATAATAATTTTTCTTCCACGATTAGATCTCGCAAATACAATACTTTTATAAATGTATTACGGTTCTCTGGAAATGATAATTTTATGCAGATAAATAAGACATTTACACTTCAATAAATTCTTAAAGCTGATGTTAAAAATCTGATACGAAATATCATGCAATGTTCTTAAAATTCACTTAAAGTTTATGTTTGTCAGTATTGTCACAATATGCAAAAAATTCACAACCATATGGAACAGATGGGAGTACGACTTGGCTAATAACATGCATATAGAAAGAGATGTAAAGGGTGTTTTTTATAGAGGTATAGAACTTTAAGTTGGCATTACTTTTCAAGATGGCGACCGATTTAACAGCTGTCAAGTGATTTATTCTCAGTTTTGTTTGGCAATTCTTCATGAATAGACTCACGCCTGAACAACGCTTGCAAATAGTGCAATTTTATTTCGAATTGTTCTCGATTTTCATAAGCGAATTTTGTTTAGAGATGAAGCGCACTTCTGGTAGAATGGCTACGTAACAAACAAAATGGTGTCTAGGAGATGTGTTTTCAACAAGACGGCGCAACATGTCACACAGCTCGTGACACAATATATTTATTGAAAGACACGTTTGGTGACCGCCTAAAAAAAAATCATATTTTCAGATGAAGCTCATTTTGATCTTGGCGGGTATGTAAACAAGCAAAATTGTGGCATTTGGGGCACAGGAAACCCGCACGCATCCATTGAAAAGCCGACGCACCCAAAACGAGTCACTGTTTGGTGCGGATTTTGGTCCAGAGGCATAATTGGGCCATTTTTCTTAGAAAATGAGCAAGGAGTGACCGTTACAGTCAATGGTGACCGTTATCGGGCCATGTTGAACGAATTTTTGTTCACAAAAATTGAAGAGGTGGATATTGGCATCATTTGGTTTCAACAGGACGGCGCATTATCAGCCGCAGAGCTGATGTCGTTTGGCCACCTCGGATCTGCGATTTGACACCGTTGGACTATTATTTGTGGGGTGCCGTCAAAGATAAGTGTTACGCCGACAAGCCAGAGACAATTGATTCTTTAAATGACAATATTCGTGATGCCATTGGTGAAATACAGCTGCACACAATCGACAATGTGCTTAAAAATTGGACCGATCGTGTAGGCTAATACATGGCCAGCCGAGGCAGCCATTTGAATGAAATTATTTTCCATTATTAACCGGAAGGATTGTACTTTCAAAAAAAAAAAAAAATTTGAGAAAATATTCAGTAGTTTTTTTTAAAGCATTTTCAAAAAAAAGTTATTTGGCGAACCCTTTGTAATAAAAAAACCTGCAAAATGAATGAAAAAATGCACATTTAATGCTAAAAAAATACAGAAAATGCCAAAAAAAAAAGTGCTAAAAAGCATCTAGCATCTTTTTTTTAAGAAACGTGCAGCAGACAAAAAAAGTGCTAGAATTGCACTTTAAATGCCGTTATGGCAACACTGGTTCCAGGTATAACAATAGAATACCAGGCAAAAATATCTAAATATTTTGATATTTTCTGGTTGCATTGATGTTGGGTGCATAGTGTGTAGTCGTGTTACAGCGTATTGCAGAAACGAGTTGCGTAGTGTGTACCTAGCATTAGAATTATAAAATAAAGTCATACATTTTTATCGCACAAATCGGTCTTGTAAAAAACTTAAGTAACGTATTCTATTGTTACAATTAACTTGTATGAAACATATTTTTCTTTAAAGGCCTCTTTAGCCGACCGTAGAAATCGTAAATGTAAATTTATCGTAAACGTAAATGTATTTGCACTTATAGAACGCTTAAAATCGTGTCATGTGTTTTTGACATAAAGAAATTAATTTTCAATAAATTGCTGATAGCTGAACATATGTTTAAAACGTTGATGGGAGTTCAGTTTGTTTACATTTTTTGTGATTGTGTAAAAAAGGACGAAAAACATTAAATTAGTACCACACACAATATTAATATTTTTGTTAATTACATTGTAGTTATAGCTTTTTATACTTTTAAAAATATTTATAACTATATGTTATTGCTATTATACATAGTTATGTATGTATGTCTCTTGATAGATTTTATAAAGGAAAAAGTACTTAAAATACTACAGTAGATTTGATTTAGCTGCCTGTTATTTACGTGCGCATTGCCTTTACCTGCACAAAAATTCTTGCAAAAGTTAGTTGTGCAGGTAAGTCAAAACTACTGTATATTTAATATTCGATGTACATATGTATGTAAACCATATTAACAAATAAAAAAGTTTAAATATCAGAAGAAAAAATTACCGAAAAATGGGTACTGTGACACCCTCCCATTTTTATATGTAATTAGATTATGATTCTGGTTTTCTACATACATACATTTCAACAATGTATTTTACTTAAAAACATATTTATATTTCTTTATTCTTATTGTTATTATTATTATATGTTATATTGTTACTTATTACGATTGACAAATGCTCTTATTAGATTTTATAAAAAAAAAGTAATTTGAAACATTTTTATTTATTTATTATACTTTGTTATTTATTATATTTTATTTATAAAATACCCTCTTAATATTTCACATACAAACAGCCCATCACTGCTTGACAAATGTCACGTAACGTTGCTGTAGAATTCTATTTTCAACAGATTGGGACGTTAAGTTACGTTACATTATGGTGAAGTAAGCACTTGTATACCTTTTCATATAACAAAAACGATCAGCTGACACGACTACATTTACGGTTGGCTAATTCTGCCTTAAGTGTCATATGTGGCAAGAGTTGGTCACCATCAATAGTGTGTACAAAGTGCATTTACCATTTAAATAAGTGGGAAAAAATGGAGACTCCATGCCATTTGGTGTTCCAATGATTTGGAGAGATCCCATACTCCATGTTGAAGATGAGTGTTATGCGTACATAAATCATACAGCCGGCATGAACAGAAGAAAAAGGGGTTCTATATATATATAACACTGCAACAATATATGCTCAATTTTCGCTGCCACATTCTGACGAGATTCCTGTTCCGGATAGCCAAATACCAACAGAAGATATTCCCCCAATACTT
The DNA here is from genome assembly GCA_930367235.1 of Sarcophaga rosellei. Classification (NCBI taxonomy): domain Eukaryota; kingdom Metazoa; phylum Arthropoda; class Insecta; order Diptera; family Sarcophagidae; genus Sarcophaga; species Sarcophaga rosellei. The sequence goes on along the minus strand of OV884021.1, from coordinate 40,740,035 downwards.
CAATCTGTTGAAACCTGTGGAGCAGCTGCATCGATGTATTAACCGTCATACATCACGAGTCCATGTAACCACAATGAAATCACGCAAAATCGTATGGATATAATAGTACGGCGCCTAAAATTGTCTCAAAGACATAGCATTCTCTTAACAAAAGAGTTAAAAAAGCTAATATTTTAGCACCAGACGTACAAATATACGTGGCTATCAATCGCCATCGTCGATTTACGACTTTTTAAATCTATTGAGAATAATTCTCTCGCGTATTGTACTGACATCCGCGGCTTGGTTTTAACAATGCAACATGAATATAATCCTGAAGATTGGCGCGTATTCATCGATTCGTCCAAAAGTAGCTTGAAAGCAGTTTTGCTACATGTCACTAATGTAAAAAGTCCTATTCCGATAGCACTAAGCACAAATACTAAAGAGACATACGCATCAATGAAAAAAATAATAGAGTTAATTAAATATGAAGACCACAAGCGGAAAATATGCGCAGATTTAAAAGTGGTGGCTCGTTTAAGAGGCATGCAATTGGGCTATACTAAAAATATGTGCTTCATGTGCTTATGGAATACGCGTTTCCATGGCGACCAAAAAAATATCAAAATATTTATATATTTTTGTCTGGTATTCTATTGTTATGCCTGGAACAGGTAGAAACAGAATTCGTCAACAACAAAAATAAATAAATAAAAAGCAGCACAGCTGCGTTTTCCAATTTTTTATGCCTTTGTAAAAAACAAAATTTTCGAAATTTTGCTAAAAAACTATTTTTTTTTTGTGTCAAAAAAATAAGTTTCTACACGACTGCGCATATTGGAAAAAGTTTAACCTTATAGTGTTTTCACACCAAAAGTTAAAACCTGATTTTAGCATTAAAACCATAATCAGCTGATTTTGCGTTCACACTGCAAATTTCCTTAAATCAGGTTTTAACTTTCATACATTCATGACGGAACAGAAATGTTTTTGTTTAAGAAAAAACAAAAAATATGAAAAATTAAGAAATAATATTATTAATATTATTGTTATTTATTATTGTTGTAGCATTCATTATTTGAAATTTTACATTTTTATACAACCGGCTTTCTATATTTTTACATTTGTTTTGTTTTTATTTAATTTTTGTCAGCTGTTTTTACCATTTCAGAGCTGGTAGCTCTGATTTAGTACATAAAACAAGGTTGTATTTCATAAAATCAACTTAAAACCAATTCAAAAAAGGTTTTAAGTTGATTTTGACACAATAATTTTGTATGGTAAAAGCAGGTTTTATTTTTGATTTTAACGTTAAAACCAACTTTTGCGTTAAAGCCACTCGGTGTGAAAACACTATTACTTAAAGAAAATTTCATTGCGGAATTTCGGTTTTTTAGCTTACTATAATAAACTAAACCGTTTTTGAGTTACGCGAATATATGTTGTGCAACCTCCTCCATTTTCGAAATAACGGTATATTTCGAAAACAAGAGCTAACCTAAAAAACGGTTAGCACCACTGGATTCAGCGTACCCGAATTAGGTTAACCCGCCAGGTGCCCCGCTTGTCACTTTTTCCAACTAGCACAGTGTTATTACATAACATTTTAATAAGTAAATAAAATAAATTTTGTTTTGTTTTTAATTCTTTATGTACTAATTTATGCTTTATTAATTTATTATTTCTTTTATCATAGAGTTAAACATTACTAAGCATGTAATTGTTATAAAGCATTTTCAACCAGACAAGTCACCGTGATCAAAAAGCGACTGATCATACAATTCAGCTATAACTCGGCGACCACCAAAGAATCGTCCATGTAAAGCATCTTTACCACGAGCAGCTTCAATCGCTGTAGAAAATTCAACAAAAATCTTGACTATTATTTCTGCTTCATCATCATCTTCATTTTCTGTTTGCTTTTCATTAAAAATTATAACGCGACTAACACTTCCAAATTTGGTACATTCTTCCTGTATCTCTTCTTGAAGTGTTTCATCTACATCTTCTGGTCCAACCATATTACGAAGAATTATTACTCTTGATTCTTGAGGTCTCATCAAGCGTTGCATAACAAACTGTCTAGCACTTTGTCCTTTAATAGACATATTTTCCTGCTGTTGCAAAGTTTGGGTTTCCCCTTCGTCTATTAATTTTTTCTGTAATTCCTCTTGCTGTTTGTCATGTGCTTTTTTTATTTGATCAGACTGATTAGCTGATTGCTGAATAGCAGAATTATTTGTAACTAATGTAGCCATTGGGCTGGGGACTGCAGTTAATGGGTTTACTTCTGAGACAGGAGTATTAAATTTGCCTATAATGGGAACTGTGGCATTTGTTATCGGCCCTATTATTGATTTTGCTGCAACATTAATCGTCTGGGTAGAAACTGCTTGCAATGCAGACGCTGTAGTAATATTTGAAGGTACACCAGGATTTTGAAAAATTCCTGCTGGTATAAATGTTGTGCCGGCATTTGCGGGAAGTGAAATATTGGGATGTAATGTATTTGCAACAGTTGCTAGAGGTAATGCAGCAACTTTTGCAGTCAATGGTGATATTCCTAAAGCAGGTGTTGCAGCAGATAATCCTAAAACAGCATTGCTAGCAACTGCATCCAAAGCCTGAATTTTGGCGGTAGCAGCAGCAGCCGCGACAGCAGCAGCAGTTGGCATGGTTGAGTTTGTTGCTGGGCTTACTAATGCATTTGGTGGAGTAATTGAACGTCCAACTCTAGAAACGGTACAAAACAATAAATATTAATGTTTTTAACACTGTAAAATAAACGTTTTAATAAATATTTTATTATGTGCATTGGTAAAAAAAAATCCCTTTTTATAAGAAAACATTTTCACATTAAAACTATTAATATTTTCTAACTGATTTAAATAAATAGTAATAAAAACTAATTAATCTAAATTAAATTTTTATTTACTTAAAATTTTAATCATAAGGAGAAGACAGACATCTCGAACAAAATGAAATATGAGAAAAATATTTCTCCGGCGACTTTCTCTCAGGATGGCAGTGACTAATCAAGTAAGTAACTAATTACTCAGGCTCTGTTTAATAACTTTCATTAGGTGGATAGTATAAAGAATATAATTTATTTTCTCAAACTAAGACTAATATTCTAAAGGTTTAATAATATATAACACACTTTTGTGCAGAAAAACATGAATTTGAAAACGACATTTAATATGTTTTTCTGAAAGTACGTTTATTGAACGAAAAGCTGTGCCATAAAAATATGTAACGAAGTTTCTTGATAGTTTTTCTTGGTCTTTTCCATTTTATGTTGTCTATGTGTATCCCTGAAAGTACCCATAGAGAAGCTTTCTGGGTTCTGTCTGCATAGATTACACTATGCGACAAAAAAAATTAAATACTATAACTTAGGCTAGTTGCATTTAGACCCCGATTATGGTTTACAACCAGTGTTGCCACGAAAAAAATAATTTTGTAACCAACACTTGTGAAAAAAAACCGCAAACCAGATCGAATTAATGACAGCAAATCCTGACATTGGCCGTGGCAAGTTACAATTTGGAGCAAATAAGACTCAGCACAAAGAGACATGGGAGAATTTTTCATTTCACCCATTAGAGTTGCAAAATAATGGCAAACGGTTAGTAGATAAATTGTAAACTATTTTAAGTATAACATAAAAATGGTTTCCATTTTGTTACTGGTATGGACTCAATATAGAGCCAATTTGCCAATAAAAAATCTTTCAAGCACAGAATACACACAGAATCGATACCTTTGACGTTTAATAAACGCTCAAAGCAGTAGCTTAACCTGCCAATTAGAGGGAGAAACAAAATATTAAAACGTATTGCGAAACAAATGTGTTAGAAGCAACAGATATACAGACTGAAAACTGGCGGTTAAAGTAGAAAAACTAAATGTAAATAAACATTTATTTTGTGTTAAAAAGGGAAAATTTGGAATATTTTTTAATTTCTTCAATGAAAATTTTAAAGATTCTTAAATATTTAAATATTAATCGAAATGTGGGTGATTTTCGGTCATAATGAATATAGTTTCTTGTGCAAGAGGTAATTAAGAAGCTAAATATTACAAGATCAAAATAAGGCGCCCTGCTCATAAAAAATTTTTCTTGCTGAAAGATGCCAATATTTTTTAATTTCTTGAAAGGAAAAGTTAAAAAGGTTATTGTTATTAGTTGTTTTCATTATTTATTAATAGTTTTAGACAAAAATTAAATTTTTATTAACTCTCGCCAATATAAAAAACCCACCCATAAAACTAAAAAAAAATATAAATAAACAAAACAGAGTTACAATTAGAGAGGGACAGAAATACTTTTTGGTAATATTTGTTGTCCCGTTCGCAATGGTCGGTTAACTGTCAAAATCTCGATTCGATTCTGTGTATATTCTGTGCTTTCAAGCTACTGGTGGTTGACCGTCGACGGTAATTAGCTTAACCCTAGTGCAGCAGGGATGCGTTGAGTTGGTGTCTATGCAATCGAAAGTAAATCCAAATAGATCTGCAATGGGATTGCAAATTCAAGACGATTCAGGTAACTGGGAATCGTCATATGATATTAAAGGGCCTTCAACTAACACTAACCGATGCAAACAGCAGTTCCCGAAAAGTTACAAAATGCAAAAAAAAAACAAGATGGAGGATCAGCGTCTAAAAAAATTAAAAAGTCAAGAAAAGAACCAACAGGAGATATTGGTTACGTTAAACGCGTTATCAAATAAATAAAAAGAAAAAGGCTGAATTACAAAATGAATTAATAAAAGCCAAACAAACAAAAAATATAATCAAGCAAAATTAAATTTTATTTAAAAATATAAATGCTAAAAAAATCTAGCCTTTATTTTTAATTTTTGTCGTAATAAAAGTTAAAATTTGTGCTTTAAATAGGAATTTTGTTGTTTTTAACGTAATAATTTTTGTTTTCAATTGACAGTTTTATACACTCATGGATGTATTTTAAAGGAAAAGTATCTAACATACGCAACATCTAAATGTTGTAAACCATAATCAAGAAAGTAGTGAATGTTGTGTTCTCTCTGTTACAACACAACATTTATGTGTTGTGAACCATAATCAGGGAATTAATTGTGCATTTAGTAAAGCAAAATTCAAAAAAAAATTTTTTATTTCTTTAACCTTGTATAATATTGGTCAAACTTAGGTGATGAGTTTTGATCGGAAAATTTGGAAAATATGATTTGGCTTTCAAGCAAGATTGTCGACGTCTGGCCATTAGCAAGATTCTAGAGACCTTGCCAGGAGCCAAGTTGCTGCTATTCCTGTGGATGAGACAAAAATCACCTCAGGTCGAGAGCTAGAATCCCGGCCGAACCGTCAGCCCTTGAGGTAATTTTGTAGATCCTCAGGGTCAGCAACACTCACCTACCCACCGGTAACTGTAAGCTTGCCCAAGTTGCTGACCAAAGAAAGGGTTGATCACCGCTAGATGGTGATCATCTTAAATGAAGAATCTCTGTAGTTAATCAACGACCGTGATAGAGTGGTTAACTATGGATTTAGCTCAATTGAGCTCAGGATTTACAAATCCGACTCCCGAGCGGTTCTGCTGAACCTCTGGTTGCTTCTCGAGCTAATGCTCAGAGTCATTCAAATTAATCTCTAAAACTGCTTTCACCTCTCCACTCCTCCGCCTAGCTGTGGAGGATGTAGAGCTCGACCTAGTCCAAGAACTCCGGGCAGTCGACGGCAAGGTATGTGGACTCAACACAAGTGGTTATAGCATAGCGTTTGTCCAGGACAAACATAGGGCTTGTTTAATAGTTTGGGCTGATATTAATGCTTTTCCCCTTTCCATTTATATAGGGACACTACCATCATGGTCATCCGGATAATGGACTAGTTTGTGTCTCAGGAATACTCCTTCTCGGGCCATATTTACATCACCTTTAGGATTGACTTGATGGATTCTCCACCTATAGCGAACGGTCAACAAAAGGAGATGTAACTGGTCCCTGTTTAATGAAAACCGAGACTTCTCCAAACATTGTATCGATTTGGAAGGCCACTTAATCGGAGACCGCATTCTCTGTCAAACCCCATGGTTACAGGTGTAAGCCCAAATCAATTATCTCCACCGTTCCAGTGGCAGGCTCTTCAAAAGGGCTAAAAATACTGGTGAATAGGAACTCTATAAGGACAAAAAGAGGAAACTAAAATACGCTGTTAGGCGGGCGAAGAGGGCGTCATGGAGGGACGACTGGGCGAGCGTGTAATCCTCTGAACTAATCGACTTCCTTACATACTAAGTTACACACAAAATCTCTCGACTGCATCCAACGGCCTGAGGACGAATTTTTTACCAACAGCGTGTTTTGTATATGGAATCCAGATATTCGCGGCAATGCGAAAATGTTTGGTAATTTTGGCTGCTTCAGAGTTAATGTTTGTTGAGTAATTGCAAATATTGTTTTGTTCCAAACTGAGAAATCGAAACTTGTTCCAATTAGTAAGATCCACTTTGAATTTGGGAATAGGTTCCCATATACTTTGAAATGAACAACGGCCAATTCTGATGAGAATAGGGAAGTGATCGCTGCCATAAAGTGAATTGAATAAACTCCAAGAAACGAGTGAAGCTAGTTGTGCGTTGCAAATGGTAATGTCTACGTTTGTAATTGAGCTATGGATTGATAAATATGTGCACGAACCACCATTTAAAACTATTAGATTTCCGTCAAAGATTACATTTTTTATAATTTTCCATCTTTCGTTTAATGTATGACAGCCCTAAAGACTACTCCGAGCATTAAAGTCACCTAATATTATGCGTGATTGGTGATTGCTAAATGATATGTCTTTCAAGTCAGCTGCTGAAAACGTTTGGAAAATATAACAATTATTTTCAATATTTTCTTATTTTTTGTGTGCTGTTTGTTGTTATTTACATACATACATAATTGATCATTACAACCCTTCAGTCAGGATTACGGCCTAGCTTCTCTCACCACTCATGTTGTGTGCCTAAATTTTATACTTGAGTGGCGGGACCTACAGTTTAACGTCGACTCCGAACGACATTTTTGAGAAACTTTTGCATGGCAGGTTTATTTACTCTCAGAGTTTTTGCCAGAAATCTGCTGAGAGGATGTCGCCCAAGGAATATTTTTTTAAATATTTCGTTTTGATGTCTGGCCTGGGGGCTCGAACCCGGGCTTTATGTCTAATAAGCGAACACACTATCTACTAAACTACGGCGACTACATTTATTATTAGCGCAAAATGTTGTATTTGAGGAAAATGTTGTATTTGAGGAAATTGCGAGCATTATTGTTATTTTATTACGTTAGTGAGCACGTAGATAAACAAGAAAAGGAAACTACGACTGACAGAGATCTAAAAACTAAATAGGTTAATAAAGGACAATTAGTGTTACGATATGACACGCCCGTTTCAACTTAAGAGTTAGTCGGTGACGGTGACCCAGCGGTCAATTAGGCGCCTGCATAGCGGACTAACTTAGAAGAAGCAATCATTTGCGAAAAGGGGAAGGCAGACATTTTAATCAGGGTCACATTTAGGTCTCCGGATCATGGCGTGCTCCTAGGATGAGGTTGACTGCTTGACAAGTGCCCTAGAACAATGCTCATGTAATGTGTCCAATAATTACAGCGAGAGCAGACTTTGCAAGCGCCTTTCCTTCAGTTTTTGCCAGATTTATGCACCATTAATTTTAATAATTTTTAAAGCAATTGTACGATCTGAATGTCACCTCATGAATGTATGGTTGCATTTACAAAAATTATACTAAGGCCAGACATGGATTACACAAAAATAAAGTCATACAAACTCATACACTTATTACCAACAATGCCAAGTTCACTGAAAGACAACTACTTTAAACAGTTAATGTTCTAATGCGACCAAGTGTACCATAGGTCTTCAATTAGGGTTCAAAATGAAACGCAGCGTTAAATGAGTACTAAGAGAAGCATTTGAAGAAAGGAAATATTAATCATCTCATGCATTCGGCAAAGATTGTCACAAAGTTCTATTACTTAAATTGAAGCTTTTGCGGTGACTTTATATAACATGAAAGTTTTTGATTACATCCACAATGTTATATAAAAATTTTATAATTAGGGAAATTCAGGTGGTACTCTTACCGTGAATTTCTGTGAGAGTATTGAGGAAGTGAATGATGTCCGCTTCGGAAGGATGTTGTTGCGTTCTAATTCTCCCAATTGCTAGCGCACGGTTAGGCGTGGCAGATTCTGTTTGTAATGCTGACACGACATTTGTTTTGAGGGATATCACAAAAAAAAAGGCTGTTGGTTTTAAGCCTTCTAAGTTCTTGATGGTATCTTTTATGTTCTGCTTCAGCATGCTGTTGACTGTAATCTGAATAATTTGTGAACGTGTTGAGGTTAGAACTTAGGTTGTATGTTATACATAATGGACGTTCTTATTTTGTGCATACCGAGTACCAGTCAAGGGTTAACTTTGCCTAGGTATGAGAATACTTAATCAGCTTCTTTGAATCCTTATTGAATTGAGAGTAGCTGGAATCAAAGAATATGGATATAAAGAATGCGCATTATGTAGAAGTAACATTTCTTATGGCGGGTTGTAACATTACGACCCGCTCTCACCAAAATCCTTTTAAAAAATCATTTCTGGATGAGGAGGGTGGAAGACAGAAGGAAAATAAACACAAACAAAGAGCGTAACAATGTGTTGCTCTCATCATGAGAGCGTAAAAATGCATTCAGTTGCTTTGCTTGTCAGAAGAATCTTCATGTCGCTTTTTTCAGACTTCAATTTTACACCCAAAGAAATATTACAGTATTATTCACTAATATCAATGAGAAATGAATTCGATTTTTGGAAGAATACTTGCCAAGTTAAATACGGTGTTTATAGGTTTTTAGCGCAGTACAATTTTTCTATATTTTTCGCTCACATATACATATTATTGGGTTAATAAGTAGACTTGAAAATATAACACTTGCCTCTCATAATTTTTGTCATGTTCTCTTTGTGTCGACGTCTGAGAATAAGTGATTTGAGATCAGTGTTGCCATTTTTGGTTATTTCTACCCAAAATTGGTTTTTTTTCTTATAAAAAAAAGCTATTTTTTGTTTCTTTTTTTATTAATTATAATTTAAACTTGAAAAAAAATAAAACAAAAGTCTACGAATTTAATTTTGGTTATATTTTTTCTTATATGGTGGTTTTTTCACAAATGTTGGTTATAAAATTTTTTTTTGTGACAACACTGTTTCAGAAAAATAAATAAAAAATTAGTCTAACAACAAAAACGCACGATGGGAACAACGCATGGTTACGCTCGTGGTTTCTTTACGCTTCCCTTCTATCTTTCCCCCCGCGTTATGAAATATTTTTGAGAAATATTCCAAAATATGCCAAAATGCACTTTCTTTATATTTTATTTTCTTTGCTGGAATCCTCCTTTCCTTTTAATTTCATTATTCATGCGGTGAGTAAAAGACTTTTCCGATTGGATCTGAACAATGTCAACCAAGGATACTTCTCAAGCGAAAGGCCTTGTCTAAACACGTTGCCCTATTGTCACAACTTCATAGGTAAAAGTTGAAGACTCCGACCTAAGGCCAATCGTTGGATACACACGGCAATTGTCTGGCTCTATGTCTACGAAAATAGGAAAATTTTATCTATCCTTGTCGTTTTACACCTCAATAAGAGATTCTAATCGTATCCGCATCGTAAACCGGGCATAAATAGTATTCTACCTTGTACCATTTGTATTTATTTCTTTTCGGTGAAAATGAGTTAGTGAGTCTAATTTAGTAAAAAAAAAATATACTAATTTGTTCATGTGTTTTGGTAAAACTTAAAAAATTGTGTTGAATATCATATATAGACTTCTCTACTCACTTTACCAGGTTAATAAGGAACATTATAGAAACTTTAAGAAGACTGTTTGAAACCTTTTAAGATAATCTGAGTAGGAGCACTATTGAACGCGCGAAGTGATGGAAATCAAAAGGATTACAGGATGTAACCGAAAATGCTACTCGCACCCTGGTAAATAGTTTTAAGCTCACTTGTGCACAGTGGGTTGATGTAGCAAATCGGGCCCCAGAACTAACTGTTCTAGATGTATAGATGGGAATTGAGAGACAACTGTCGATGGACACTTTCTACTCACAGTTGGATATGGAGGTGAATCAGAGCTAGTATATAGGATTGTTACGAAGGCCAGAGTATTATGGGCAGTGAATACATTCGAGTCGTATAAGTTTCCCAGCCCGGATGAAGATTTTCCGGATATGTCTCATAGTGTACTACAGTTACAGAGAAATATTTTTAGAGTATGTCTGAGGGAAAAATTTACCACTCAAAACCGAAGGATTTCAGACCAATCAGACTATCGTATTTTCATTAGAGATATTGATTGGCCTTCATCTCAGAAACACAATTGATACGAGACTCTTAAGTGCATCACCACACGCCTACCTTAAGGGTAAATCTGTTGAAAGGGTGTTAGTCATTGAAGGGCGTGCAGTATAGGAAATATAAGCTGGCATCTTTCCTGGATATCGAAAGAGCTTTCAATAATTTTGAGACAGAAGCCATGAAGGAAGCAATGCAATACTTGGATGCACAACACCTTTTAATCGAGTGAATAAGTCTGACGCTTAAGCATCGATGTTTTGGCGGACGAAACATCGGCGTTTGATGAACTGGCGTTCGAATTGAAAAACTTCTAAATTATTCATCATAAAACGCATGTTTAAATACTTTAGGGCGTGTGTTTATTTGAGTTGTTTAATTTACACTAGTTTATATTGACAACGTTAAAATCAAACCACTAACTTCGTTAAAGTAGATGATTTTTTGTATACATAGTTTTATCATGTTTGGTAAATAACTTTATATTAAATGATGTTTTTGTAGAGTTTATCGTCATATAAATTAAAAAGAAAACTTTAAGTTACATTAAAAATATGTTACAGAAGACGCAAATAACATTTTAATTAGCAATGCTTTCACATAAGAGATCAATCCGCATTTTTTGTTATAAAGTCATCATTTTTGATCACAAAGCATCGAATATGCTGGCTTAGATATTCCTTGGAATTTAGCAAGAAAAATACTTCAAATTATAAAACAAGTTGAATATTGGCTTTTAAGTCATAGCAGAATATATTGTTTAAAAAAAAATAAATAAAAGTGTAGGAAAGTTCACCATAATTTATTTATAATAAGTTCCCACAACTACAAACTACTAACAAAAATCTGGAAGAAACAAGCCACGAAAGCGAACAATCTTTTTTCCGGAACGATTCCCTGTACGCTATTAAAAATTAAGCTTTTTTAGTTTGTTTTCATAAATGTAAAAATGCTGTTTTCGGAATTTTAAACGAATGAAGTCTGAGGAAAAGTACACTAACTACTCTCATGAACGTTCTCACTTGCTCAATTTTTAATTTAAGAAATGCTATTGTGAATATGACTAAAATCGTGAAGAATAATGTTAAATTTTCATCGTAATGTAGGTACATTAAAAAAAAACAAATTTATAATTGGATGTTGCAGCAAATTATTTAGATCATAAAATTATTATTTATATATTTATTAATAAAATTATTATTTATATAATCTTACCTGAGTAGTTGACCACCTAAATCAAACAGATTCATGCTTGCAATGGCTTCGTCCATCGCTTGTTTATTGGCATATTCAATAAAACCGTAACCCTTGTGAGTGTGAAGTGATGTTCCCTGCGCTAGTTTACAGTACAGTATTGGACCAAACGCTTCAAATACGCTTTTAATATCTTCTTCGGACAAATCAGGATGAATAGACGCTACGTATATTCTATTAAAATTTTTGGCTTCTTCTTGAATTTCATCAATAACTTGTTGTGCTTGTGGCATATTGCTAGGACGGCCCACTTTAATATTACGACCACCCATTAAAGCTCCATTCATTTGCTCCAATGCTAATTGGGCACCTTCTGGTATCTCATACTCTACAAATGCAAAGCCCTTATGCTTTTGAGTAATTGGGTCCCATGACATATTAATCGACTTGATAGGACCAAACGGAAGAAATGCAGCGCGTATCGTATCTTCTTTTAATTCAAAAGAAATGCTTCCAACGTAAACCCTGAAAAAATATATATAAACTGAAAAAGTTATTTATTGTTTAACAAAGTGAGTGAAATTAATATACATATATACTATTTGTGTGTCAGATCTTATCAGCTTTATGTGTGCATTATATTATTGTTTCTTAAAATTTGTTCTATAACTTGAACTAATGAATTTTATATAACAATAATATTAACCATTTTATAAGCTCATCACTACTTTTTTGCGAATGCAATAGAATCATATAACGGTATATTTAATACAAAAACTAATATATTCATTAGTCTTAGATCAACAGATAGGAGTAAAGAAAGTGTATTGTAAAAATAATCATCAATGGTACCCATGGAATTCAGTTCTTACTTGAAGAAAAATTGTATAACTATGAACATTTTCATCATTATTTTATTAATCGAATCAATACTTCTTACCTAAATTTTGTACTCAACAATGGTTAAAGTTAAAAAAATAAAAAAATTAATTAATTGTTAATTATAACAATACATAAGTATATCGTTTTAAAAATGTCTATCCATATATTTCTTTAGGTTGACAGTCGGCCCAAAAATTACTAAGCAAACAATAAATTTACATAAAATTAATAAAAAGCAGTTTTTTTAAATAAATAAAATTTGAAGGGATAAAAGAAATATAACAGAATAAATTTTGAGTTGTATTAAATTAAATTAACAACCTATACCAAATCGTTAGTCAGGTGTATTTTGGTTTAAACTCGAAATCTCAGGAAATGGGAGTTTCTGCGATAACATTTGCCATCTTGTATTTCGACTGTATATAATCTAAATGTTCTATGCTTTTCGAAAATAATTCCAGTATTTAGTCCATTTTTCTCCATTTGAAATTAACTTCATATTTTATATCAATTACCATATTGTTAAAAAGATTTATTTAAAATGGGTAAAGTGTATTCCGAAAGTCTATCATCTTTAAAAATCTTTTCCGAGAACCAAGTTATTGTTTGTTGGCTCACAGGAAGCTATGCTGGGGAAATATCAGATTTTTTATTAGCGTATTCCTAAACTCAAACACCGCTTGCCTTGTATTCGACTTTCACCAGCACATGTAAGTACTAGATTGACCTAAATTTTCTTAAACATTAAATTTCACATAAGATATTTATTGTGGAATTCAGTTCAACATTTCATCGCTGTTTTCGTCTTTTCAAAAGTGTCTATTTTACATAAATTTTCCAGTTCATTATGTAAGCTCTCTCGAAGGGATAAGACAATACTATTTGCCAGCTTTAAACAATGTGTTATACATATTGTTTTTAATTTAACACACAAAAGATTTTATTTAATTTATTATATAAGATAAATTGTTCCTCCACTAATTCTTTGAAATAACCTCAATTGTATTTCAAGCCACAAAATTGGCATAACATTTCGATCATTAATTATGAAAATGCCATTTTCTGTCTTTGAATAGAGATAAGATGAACTGAATATCACAATGCGCTAATAACACTATGCGACCCAGCTAATGTAGAACTCAAAAATATTTTTGTTTTTATATTTCTTGAACCCTCCAAACTTGTTTTATTTGACAAAAATTCCTTTTTGGGACTTTAAGCACAAATTTATTGATTACACAAACATTTCTGAACCGATGTCCAAAATGTAAACCTTATTAGAAAGAAGAGGAATTGGCCTTTAAAACGATATACATACATATATAAGTATATTATTTGACTTATTATGCTATGAGGTTTGATGGCATAAACTTGACAAATGCGAAGAGATCTTGTGAAGAGATGAACACTTCGTTTGGTCAAATCGGACAAACATTACCTTAGTTAGGAGTGAAAGAGTCGAGTTATATTTTTCATAAATATATTTTTTCAAATGAACTTTTAGTTAAAAAATTTTTAGAATTTTTGATAGATCTTGATTGTCCATCGGAAAATGTCTCAATTTCAAGAGTGAGCGACCACCAGAAGTTGGCCAATGTTTGCGCAGAGAAATAATATTTGCTTATTGCACACAAATATTATCCGGCTTCTGGTAGTCATGCAAACATGGAATTGACGCATTTTTCGATAAACAATCATGATCCATCAAAAATTCTGAAAATTTTTGATCTGAAAGTTCATTTGATAAGAATACATACGCATATAAAAATATAACACGACTGTTATACTATTTAAATAATAACTACGGTAATTTTTGCCCGATTTGATTAAACGAAGTGTCAATCTCTTCACAAGATAATCCACTTTCAGAATGTCATAACTTATTTTATATTTCTTAGTTAAAATTTGCAATTAAGAATAGCTAAACTTGAGAAATGAGAAAAAAAATCATATTTTCCAAGTCTGCTCGATCAAAATTCATAGCATGTAAGTTCGAACCATATATTTATGTATACCATTTTAAAGGCTCATCTGAGAATAGGTTAAAAAATATTTGGGTAATTAATAATTTTGTGCGAAAAGTTCAAAAATACCGTTTTTGTCAAGTAAAACAAGTTTGGAGGGTTCGAGAAATATAAAAAAATATTTTTGAGTTATACTCAACAAAACTCCCAACCTACACTATGTGATTAGCTGGGTGTATTTTGACTATCCCACCGGGTAATTGATCTATTTTATAGGCCTATCGTGTGACTTCACAATTCAATTGTGTGGTTGCAGAAAATGCGATTTGAACCATAACCATTCCATAATTCAACACAATAAAAATTGTATGCAATTGGTACATAGCGGTAATTATGCGATCTTACCTTAACTATAATAAGCACTTTTTAATTTAATTATATATATCTTCTATATACATATATAAAAATGAATGTGTGTTTGAACTTTATAGACGATTAAACGGCTGAACCGATTTTCTTGAAATTTTCACAGTATCTTCCTGTATGTCTGGAAGGAGTTATAGGCTACTTTTTGTGTTGAAATTTCAAATAAGCGAGGCGCCACGCCCACATATACTACATACTTAATATTTAATTGCATTTGAAATATATTACTCTGACAAGTATGCAATAAAAAATCTATGATTTTTTGACGTACGAAACTCAATGGAAATGGATATCACTCATTCGTTCCATATGTAATTTTTTTAATGAATTTTATCCCTATATATACAAAAATGAATGTGTGTTTATT
This sequence comes from Sarcophaga rosellei, assembly GCA_930367235.1. Taxonomy (NCBI): domain Eukaryota; kingdom Metazoa; phylum Arthropoda; class Insecta; order Diptera; family Sarcophagidae; genus Sarcophaga; species Sarcophaga rosellei. Next base: position 40,724,809 of record OV884021.1, on the reverse strand, counting down.
TGTTTGTGGGTTTGTTTGTTTGAAGTCTATAGTTATAGACTACTTTTTATGTTGATATTTCAAATGACACTACAGTTTTAATATAAATATTTTGGACAAAAATGGGCGAACTAGCAATAGTGGGTGTGGCACCTCCCATATAAAGTAAATATGAACATCTGTATATCTGAAAAACTGTAACAGCTAGAGTCCCCAATTTTTGAACAAGTAACTTTAGTTTAAATATAAATATTCTGGACAAAAATAGGCGATCTAGCAAAAGTGGGCGTGAAGTGGATTTTGTACGAATATCTTTAGGTTCAATATGATTTTTTTGGAGAAAAATGGGCTACAGGGTATGGCACCTTCCATATAAAGTAAATACTAAAATCTGCATAGCTGGAAAACTTCAACAGTTGGAGTGCCCAAATTTTGTATAAGTAACTTTTGTTTAAATATAAATATTTTGGACAAAAATAGGAAGTTCAGCAAAAGCGGGAGTGGCACCTCCCATATGAAGTAAATCCTAAAATCTGCATATCTAGAACACCAGAACAGTTAGACTGCTCAAATTTTGTACGAATATCTAAAGGTTCAATATCAATATTTTTGTTAAAAATGGCCGATCAAGCATTAGGGGCATGGAAAGCTCCATATGAACTAATTACTAATATCTGTATATCTAGAAAACTATACCAGCTAAAGTCCCCAATTTTGTATTCCAGCTATAGTAAGGTGGTGCCTCTCACGTGAAGTAATTATAAAAATTTGTATATTCTTATTAATTAATAATATTAGAAAAATTCTCTGATAAGTGAGTGTGGAAATTATTATGTCTTAAAATATGCAATAGTAAGGTATATGACCCTTAAATGGTTGAGTTTGAAATTTTCAACTCATATACATAGTAAGTACTAAAGTTTATACTACACCCAAACCTTTTTTACACGGTAGATATGTTCCAGTGGATACCGTGTAAAAAAAACGCGTAAAAAAAACAAATATTGTATATGTATGTAAGTGTATGAAGAAACTGAAAAGATATACATAGGATTGATGCAGCAGCCTACATATGCCTATAAAATTGAATAACTTTATAAAAACGCACAGATTTAGTTCAATAGTATACACAGAGTTTTTATTTTATTTCATTTTATGATTATAAAAAAATAAAGAAAAAACTTAAAAATTCTCTTCCATTTATAAAAATAAAATTAGTTATCAAACTCTTAAGACAATTAGGAAAGGAATTATTTTCAATAAAAAAAAATTTTTATTTTATTCGGAGTCAGTTTCTGATAGCAAGCGCATTCTCTTTTGCTGGGGTGGCTCAATATCAGTCTCGTCATTAGAAATACTTATTACTTCTACATCTTCAGAAGCTGCTTCTGGCGCTGGTTTATTTCTTTTAACAGCAAATTCTGTTATAGTGCGTTGTGAGTGTGTGAGTTAAACGGGATTAAACGATTTTATCCGTATAAAAAGGTGCGAACAAAAAAAAAAGTAAATTTGTTAAAAAAAACCGTGTTATTTCAAATTCGCGTAAAAAATCCGTGTAAAAACAGGTTTGGGTGTATTTAAATATTTATCTTGAAAAACATATCCATATGTAATAGTTATGTTATTGTTTACTTCTAAAAATGGGTAACTAATAAAAATATTATTTATTTGAAAAATACATTAGGTAAATTTTATAATCAGCATTTTATTGGGCGATGAATTCATTACTTTTAATTACCTAAGTAATAAAATGTAAACTGTCAATATTTTTCCCAAATAAAATAAGTAGGGCGCCCTGGTAGTCTAGTGGGTAGTGTGCTAGACTGTTAGCGTGAGGGTCGTCGGCTCGATTCCCACCAGAGGCTCTGGTCTGTTACACTACACCGAGCATATGGTCAAGTTACTTCGCTCGTATATAATTATAATATAATTTGTAATTGTATTGTAATTAATAAATAAATAAATAATAAATAAATAAAATTACCTGCGACCGACACAAACACAATTATTTGTCAAATTTTAATAACCTTAATTTTTTTCAAAAGGTTTTTGACCGATTTCATATTAGGTAAAATATAAAGAAATAAATATAACACGCTTTCGGTTTTGGTATTCAGTTGAGTTCAGTTTATTCTAAACAAGTTAAACGTTATTTGAGTGACATTTATTTCGCAACAATTTATAAAAATGCCCCCAAAAAAGCATCCTTTTCCAGAAGCACTAAAAAGCAAATGAAAGTTCTGAAGAGCGTGAAATTCGCCTCAGGATTGAAAGGAGTCGAGCTTCAACCCCTAGAGCCGCCGAAACGGCATCACAACATGAATAACGCCTTGAAAGCCTACGACAACGTGCCACAACATCAAGAGCTACTGAAACGCCTTCAGAAAGCCAAGAGTGCCTTGAAAGTCAACGAAATCTTACCTCTTTAGCACTAGCTTCAGAAACGCCGTCAGAACGCGAAAGACGTCTTGAAGGTCTTCGACAACATGCCACAATCGCACGAGCTACCGAGACATCGTTGGAACATGAAGGTCGGCTTCAAAGCCAGCGAAATCGTACCGAAACATCACGAGCCACAGAAACTCCTTCAGAGCGTGAAAGACGTCTTGAAGGTCTTTGACAACATGCGACAACCGCACGAGCTACCGAGACACCGTTGGAACATGAAGGTCGGCTACAAAGCCAGCGAAATCGTAACACAACATCACGTGCTAATGAAACAGAAGTTCAACATGAATCACGAGTAGAAAGTCAGGGGATTCGAACATCAACAGGAAGAGCAGCAGAGAGAAAAGAGGAATATGATGTGCGTCGAGAACAAAATCATAATCGAATGGTGGTGAATCGACGTAATGTTTTTCATGGATACTCAGGTATTGCATTTAACTACAGATCTGATATAGATTATGCCAAAGACGAATTAGTGGCAATTGGTGGCATGAATGAAGTTTGCCAATATTGCAGTGCACTCAAGTACAAAAATGAAACACCTGGCGTGTGTTGCTCTAATGGTAAAATCTTTTTATCTGAATTACTTCCACCTCCAGAACCATTACAATCGCTGACTTCAGGTAAGTTTTTCGAAATATATGTATACTTTGTTTAATTTAACAAAATATTAATAAAAAATATTTTTTTTTATTTAGGAACTAATGTCTATTCACAACATTTTCTTAACAATATAAGAAAATATAATTCGTGCTTCAAGGTAAAAAATTTGGGTACTACCAAAGTATTTCAAGACAACTTTATGCCAACGTTTCGTGTTCGAGGTCAAATTTACCATAAAATGGGATCATTGGTGCCAATTCCAAATGAAGATTCTAAGTTCTTACAAATTTATTTTATAGGAGAAGCGGATAACAATGACCAAGTGCAACACCGCCAGCATTATAACCCTGAACAAAACAATGGATTGTTGCCATTTTTCAAGTGATGTTTCACGAAATCAACGAATTGGTAGGGATCTTTAAGCAAGCCAAAGATGACCCACGATTAAGTTCAGATGACCACATAATCGTAATTCATGCTGATAGAACTCCAGCTGGACAACACCAAGGACGATACAATGCCCCAACAATGGATGACGTAGCAATTTTGATGGTGCGCGATCCAGTTGCATCACGAGATATGTATTTAATTCCGATGGGGGTAGCAAAGCACACCAGGTATTAGCTAGTAATATATAATATACATATAAAATAAAATTATTAAAAACTTGGCATATAGAAATAAAATAGGTCTAGTGTCCAATTTGGAAGAAATTACTACTTTTTTACATTTTCACACCATATTTCCATCTATCAAGTGCCCCATTCTCCCCAAATTCTTCCTTTTTTCAAGAATTGTTCAGTATTAGCAGAGTACATTTCATTATATCTGTTGTCTCTGTGCCGCCAGCTCCAGATAATCACAGAATACACGCAGAATCGAAACCTTTGGCGTTTAAAAAGCGCTCAAAGCAGTAGCTTAACCTGCCTATTAAAGAAAAAAGTATTATAATGTTTTGCGAATCAGATGTGTTAGAAGCAACAGATATACAGAGTGAAAACTGGAGGTTAAAGTAGAAAAACTAAATGTAAATAAACATTTATTTTGTGTTAAAAAAGGGAAAATTTGGAATATTTTTAATTTCTTCAATGAAAATTTTAAAGATTCTTAAATATTTAAATATTAATCGAAATGTGGGCGATTTTCGGTCATAATGAATATAGCTTCTTGTGCAAGAGGTAATTAAGGATCTAAATATTACAAGATCAAAATAAGACGTACTACTCATAAAAAAATTTTCTTGCTGAAAGATGCCAATATTTGTTAATTTCTTGAAAGGAAAAGTTAAAAAGGTTATTGTTATTGGTTGTTTTTATTATTTATAAATAGTTTTGTAGTCGCCGTAGTCTAGTAGGGAGTGTGTTCGCTTATTAGACGTAAAGCCCGGGTTCGAGACCCAGGCCAGACATCAAGACGAAATATGTAAAAAATATTTCTTCGGCGATTTCCTCTCAGCCGATTTCTGGCAAAAACTCTGAGAGTAAATAAATCTGCCATGAAAAAGTTTTTAAAAAAATCTGCCGTTCGGAGTCGACGTTAAACTGTACGCCCCGACACACAAGTATAAACTTAATGCACACAACATGAGTGGTGTGAGAAGCTAGGCCGTAATCCTGACTGAAGGGTTGTAATGGCCAATTATGTGTGTATGTATCAGAGATCAGCAATAAGTATTCAAAACGATGAGTAGATTCAGATCATACTCAAAATTTCTGATACTTATTCTTCTGATATTGTTATTATTGTAATTATAGTAATATATAAAAGATAATGTTCTGTAATTTACTTTTATTTGAGGTAGAATTAGTTAAAAAGAAAAAATTACCAACCTAGAAAATAATTCACTTAAAAACATTATGAATTTTATGCGTTAAATCTAAGTAAACGAAATCTTAATTTAATACTTGATTATTATTTAATATTTTGTTTGTCGTCCTTTCGATTTTATTATGGCTTATACTTTCATGAGCACTGAAGCCATAAGTTTTAGGATAAATTCTGTGATTATTTTACTCCATTAATCCTGCAATGCCACTTTTAAGTCATCTTTGCTGACATTTTTCTTTCTTTTACTGTTTTTGTGAGATACAACCAATTTCACAACTTAAGCAGCTATATTCTGTGTGAGAGTACTCAAAAGTAATCCTTTTTAATCCTTGATTCAATGAAACTAGACTTCCCACTCTTTATACTGCAAATGCGCTCCCAGACCAAGATTTATAGTTTACATAATACATTTATAGTTGTAGGCTTTGCTTTTACTTCTTTGGGAATTTTTCGGTACCAAATACTTCGTATTTCCTATCGTATCTCCAAAACAATACCGGCTCGTTTATTTAGGCACTATCTAGTATTTCTCAACTTTCCAAGTGATTGCGAGATACCATCAGCTATTTTTACTAGATATCTCCTGTATTATGCTTTAGTGGTATTGACCACGCCAAATTCACAAAGTTTTATATTTTACATACTTATATTTTTTGTAGTGCAATGATACCTGTCCACAACTTTGCTTATTTTCCTCCCTTTTGCAACTCTGAGATTATCTTTATTTTAGAAACATCTTCTGAACAAATCTATCATACTTGTATTAAAAGTATTGCAAGTGTTTACTTTGATTTGACCCGAAAAAATTGCGATATTTAACCGTAGATCGAGCTTTGTGTCAAAAATTATACATTTCAATTTTTGAGGCTATATAACTTAATTCAGAAAAAGTTAGATGCCTGATATTTTTTAATTCGTTAGTATTGTTAGGATTGATCCTCACAAAGCTTAGAATTGTTATCGCCATTATTTTAAACTAAATAAAAATGAAAATTTCAAATAGGACTTAAAAAATTCAAAAACTTCATAATTCTGGCTTATGTATTATTTTTGATACATACGACTTTCCTAGGGATTCTTTGGTGTTATGTTGTCATTTTTTAAGTTTTCAAAGATTTTGTGAAGTTTATCGTAAATAATACATTTGGTCAATTCACACAAGCCTTTTGTATCGTTGTATTCAATGTATTGTTGGAAGAACATACAACAGTGTATGATTGTTGTTGATAATTTTCATATAAAAATCCGATATACTTATACACATTTTTTCCATTGGTCAATTCACACAAGCCGTTGTATCGTTGTATTCATTGTATTGTTGGAACAACGTACAACAGTGTATGATTGTTGTTGATAAATTTTCATATAAAAATCCGATACACTTATACATATTTTTTCCATATGTTTTTAAAAGTTGTATTGGTTTCGTGCTATCAAATTGTGTGAATGAAAAAAATGTGTATATGTTTTCATATGTTGTGTTGGTTTCGGGCTATCAAATTGTTTGAATGCCACGAAATACACAATACAGCATAGCATTGAGCGTTCGCAAACAAACAAATGTATTCAATACAACATACACGATACAAAGTTGTGTGAATTGCCCACATATGTTTTTAAAAGTTGTATTGGTTTCGTGCTATCAAATTGAGTGAATGAAAAAAATGTGTATATGTTTTTAAAATGTTGTGTTGGTTCCGGGCTATCAAATTGTTTGAATGCCACGAAATACACAATACAGCATAGCATTGAGCGTTCACAACAAACAAATGTATTCAATTCAACATACACGATACAAAGTTGTGTGAATTGCCCAATTATTTATGATATTTGAGAAGGAATAGAAAGTTAAGTGTTGGATGAAAGTGAACAGGTTGAATTTTCTGTTCTTGATATGTTCCTGACATTGACTGAAGTAGTCGTAGTCTAGTATGTAGCGCGTTAGCTTATTATACGTCAGACCAGGGTTCAAACCTCAGGTCAGACATTTCCAATTTACACCGAAAAGTTGTAATGACCGATTATATGTAATATTCCTGCTGCTGGAGACTGTGAAGAAGAAAACAGGAGCTAGTCTTACGAACTGACGAAAGTATAGGCAGCAACAAACATGGCAATATAATGTTTATCGCCAAAGATGGTCCTACTTGGAACAGTAGTAGTTTGGGAAGAGAAAATACTACCAATTTTCACGCATATTGCTAGCAGCTGTTTCTTGAAATTTTATAGAGTAGTTCTTACTGTGCTTCTCATATTTATCTCACGTGACAGACAAACATTAGAAGAAAGTGTTTCGTCCTATGTACGTATGAGATAACATAATCGTAACATAACATATGAGATAACATAACAAATCGCTTTGATAGTGAGCTACACGGAAATGGTGAAAAATTTACACCTATTACGCCTTTTCAAACTGAGCTAAAAGTCTTCCAGCTATTGATAATCCCAATGATTTTGTCGCTTTAGATTACTAACTAATTGAATGTCATGCTATGTTCGCACGAGCCTTCGAATTACTTATTTGAATTATCATGTACATTATCATGTACACACGGCACCTTTGTAATTCTTTTTGACAATTCTTCTTTTTATTGCTAAATGATTATTAATATTTTTAAATTATAAAGTTCACACAGCTTCTTCCTGTAGATTCAACAAGTTTTCTACACACATAGTGGCTTCCTCCGATAATTTCACGAATAACTCTCTTCTAAATAATACTTTTTATAAATGTTATTTTTGTTTACAATATTTATTTGTTTATTTTGTTGTGCTTTGACAGCTGGTGATGGCAAAAATACGATAAAATTTAGAGATTACATTGATTTTTAAGTAATTCACTGGGTAATAGAACTTGAATTACATACAATTTGGGTAATTCGCTCTCAAAATTTTGTATGGCGAATAACGAAAAATTGCTGCCGTGTGAACATAGCATTATGATCATTATAAACAGTGGTGTTGTGCTAATTTTTTTTTACCGGAACGCGTATATATAATTATATAGACAGGGCTGATCCTGGGTAGGCGGCCGCTCTGTGCGGTCTCATGTCCCAAATTGAACGACGGGGGGAGGGACATTTCCCCCAATTTTCGCCCGTCGCCAGGACGGCCCTGTATATAGCATAAAAAGGAAAGGAAACGAAAATCATTACGAAACCAATTTTGTGTGTATGTATATACATATGTTTATTACAATAATAGGAACGTTTAATAAAAATTAGTTAACAAATTATAAAATACTTATAAAAATTCGTCAAAAATTAGAAAAAAAAATTAGCAATTCTTTTTAATTTTTTTTTTTCAAAACGTCAGCCAATTCTCGTTACCAGGAATCATCTTTAGTTCCGGAACGCGTTCCTGTCCAAAAAGGAAGTACCGGAACGACGTTCCGGCTCGACAACACCACTGATTATAAATCGAATTGGCAGTTTTAGATTCAAGCACATGCTAAGTGCATAGCAACTACTTACAGCCGTATTTGGGAAAACCTATATCCGAGAAACCAGAGAGAAATCTAAGAGGGAGCATTGTTTTTGACATAATCAATATGATATTGCAACGGGAAACTTTTTTACTTCTTTACAACTTTTTCTCACGAAGTGTAACAATGGTTTGAACCATCAGGTTTCAACCAACCCTCAATTGAGAGCGTTACTGATGCGAGTGACAATAAGCTGCCACATCTAAACAATTGAAAACTTATAAATTGCCATAAAGCAAGGGTGCTTGATATTACCATTTAGAAAACAATAAAACCATGCTGACATGAAGTGTTTGATTTTTGCGTAAAAAACGATGCTGCAATGTACACCATGTCAAAAAATTTTGGCATAAATTCCAAAAGTGATCAAATGTAATAATATAAAATAGTTTTATTAAAATGAATTGAAATAAATAAAAAATTTAATTTTTTAACAAAATCTGTCAATAATCGTGACAATTCTATGTACTACAAGTATGTATCAAAAGTGATACATAAGCTAGAATTATGAAGTTTTTTTTAATTTTTTGTAGTTTCTCTAAATTATCATGAATTACTAATACTTAAGGCTCAGTTGGTTGACTGTAACGTAATGTAACAGAAACGCATACTTAACGTAAAAATTTAACTGTAATTATACAACGTAAAAACGTGTCATATGTTTTTAGGTGAACAAACCAAAAAACTAACATTAAGGGCCATTATTACAACTTGCCGTTAGCTAACGAGAATTTTAGCGGGCAGAAAAATTGTTTTTCAATAGTATAAGCGGACAATAAGGTAGAAGTGAGCGTTAAGCTAAAGGGAGGATTATCCTACCTTTAACTTTTAAAGTTAAGTTTATGTTAGAACTTGCCATATTATATATTATTTTCAATATGACAACTTCAAATATAAACAAAATGAGGAAACACAACAACAAAAAAGAGGCCCTTCGTGGCCACTGCGTTTAAAAAACTTGTTTAATTGAGCAGTTTTATCGACAACTTTACAGTTCCCTTTAGCTAAAGGTACCTTTAACTAACCCCAAGTTTAACGACAAAAATAAAAAACAGCGCCGTTTTTGAAGATGGAGTGTTCGCCCTATTAATTGGGAGCATATAAAATCAGGCTTTATTAAAAATGTTTTTTATAAAAATTAAAGAACTGGATGTTATCAGCTGTTAATTCAGTGTTATCACTACAGTGTTTTTGGATTCATTTCCACGGTGTTATATTTATATAAAGGTATTTATTAAAGGTTTTATGTGCTGTTTCTGTAAGACAAACAATTTCACTTTCACACAAATAAAAACACTAAATTTTGTGTTTTCTATATAATTAGACAAGCAAGTGATATAGTTTATCTTACAGAAACAGATCAGGTTTTTCGGAAACCGAATTTGTGCGAATGTTAAAACGTTTTTTATCTTCTCTAGTAAAGGTAAAATGCAAACGGAAAGCTATTTCGAACGCTTGTGTATATTTAATTAGTTAAACAGGGAAAACTATACTTTTATAATTTAAAATAAAAATGAATACTACCTACATAATGTAATAGTAAAATAGTGTAATTTTTTTTATTTTGAATTATAAAAGTTAATAATGAACTAATTATAATTTTGGTTTTCAAAATATGTGAAGCTTTATTTAAAGATAATTCCGCATACGGATAAGCATAACATACGTGCAAAATTTAAATTTAGTTTATGATTTGAATTTTCAATTTTAGTGATTTTTAATATTCACAGGTTGTTCGCACTGCTAAAAAATGTCAAGTAAAAAACGTAAGGAAATTCTATTTCTTTTATAGATTTTACGTTACATTACATTCCTATAACCATTCCTATTACTTTATATATAACAATATCAATCACCTACCGTTGCAGTTACATTCCGTTACGGTTGCCTAACTGAGCCATTAGACTTCACTGTTTTTATGAATTGGCCAATTCAATGTATTCGTTGTATTGAATACACTTTTTGTTTGTGAACGTTCAGTGTTGTACTCTATTGATGACTGCAAAGTTGCTATAAAGCGTTTAATTGATCCAATCATCACTAGGGCAAAAATATTTATGCAATATTTATGGAAGTCGGAGTTACAGTGGGACGAAAGCAGTTTTCAGTTTGATTCCAATGAATATTTTAAACTTTCCAGATGTTTTTTGAAGTCAAACAGAAATATGCATATACACGCTTTTGGTGAGGCCAGCCTGGCACATGTATTTACATCAGTGATGCTCAAAATCGAAATTTCCTATCACATGTGATAGGCAAAGAAAAATCTGCTGACGCTCCGTTGGCACACGTACACTATAAGCTTACTTGTGTGGTTTCTTATAATGATCGTGTGTTTGTTGCTTTGTTTGTTGTTTTGTGTTCATCTCAGAGAACAAAATCAATTCAGTTGACGTTTAGCACTTGATGAAGCAAGACCACGCTACGCAACTTTTTTGAATGATTTTTTGTTTTTTGCAAATACACGCAGCAAAATGTTTAATGAAAATTGGGAATATGATTTTTTTTTTATAGAGAATATGGATGGTAATGCAAAATGTATTGTGTGTTATCGCACTTTATGTCGTAATTTTTTTTTTATAAAAAGACATTACGAGGCTAGCCATGGATTTTTCGACAACATTAAAACGAATGATAGGACTTTAAAATTATTGCAATTAAAAGCAGAATTTTTTTTAAAAATTCATGGTTGACGAAACGGACGTACCAAACTACAATAATTTACCATGTAGTAACGAGAAATTGTCGTTGCCTTTTAAAAAGGCATCATATACAGTGGCTTTGGCTTTAACAAAGCAGGGCCGTCCATTCGATGATGGAAATTTCTTCTTGAATTTGACGACAGACGTATTGAGTTGTTTTGGGGAAAAATGTGTTTGGTTTTTTGTAATAACATACACACAACACAATAAACCAAATTTTTTTCTTTTTTTATTATTTTCCCAGTGTACGATTCTCAAAAATTAAGTTGAATTTTGTTCTCCGCTGATTTACCAACACAACCAAACCTATGATAGTATGTGTTTGAGCACCACTGATTTACTTCACAATCACAATATGAAAATATTGTTAAAACATCACTGATCCAGTCCAAATCGGAACATATCTTAACAAAAAGCATCAAAGAAAATCATTTTGCATCACAGAACAACGTTCTCAAAAGAAATCAAATTTCATGCAGCATGTTTTACTCGCCGATGCCTATACCTAATTACTTTGGATTCATTCGTGTGGGCAGCCGTTTTACCTTTTCTCGAATTCAATGCGCAGCACCCTATTATACTGTCAAAACATCATGCATTAACATGGTTTTTGGTAATGTATTTTTATCAAAAGTTATTCCATGCTGGTCCTCGGGTTTTATTAGCTAGAATTTGGCAGCAGTATTTTTGTATTTCTTTGAAGGGCGTAAATTGATAAAGTGTACTATCTCAAAATGTCTTCAGTACTTTAGAATGAAACCCATATTAATTCGTATTAGAAGCTTGCCCGCAGATCGAGTACGATCAAGTAGAGTTTTTCACACAAGTGGCGTGAATTATTGTGGTCGATTTTATAATAGGTACGAAGGGAGAAATCGCCCACCTGTTAAATGCTATATAGCAATTTGTATATGGTTCCCACTAAAGCTAGTCACATGGAAGTAGTACAAGACTAATAGCCAGTTTTTAGCGATTCTTCATAGTTGTTAGGTGCAAGCTCAGAACTAGTCTCTAAAAATGGGTTAGTCAATTGAAAACAACTATTTTTAAGTGAGTCACAGCAAAAGTAAGTGGAATGCTCAAGGTCACCACATTTCCAACATTTTTATCGCACAGATGATCTAAATACTCTTACTTTTCATGAGCAACGTGCTTTGGTCTATGAAATTTCTGTTATCTTAAATTCTCGGCCACCAATTCTTATTTCTGAAAATTGTAATGACCACCATTTTTTAATCGGTGGTCCCCTAGTCTCTATAAGTGAACCCAATATTACCGAAATAGATACTACTACTGGTGGCAAAAAGGAACCCAATTCCAATTGGCAAAAATATACAAAAATTACTTGTGCCACAATGATGAAAATGAAGGGCGAAGTGGTCGTATTTCTGAAGTCATACTTGGATAAGATGGACTTGCTTCTATCGCAGTCGTTTGCACGAATAATGGTTTAAGTAATCATGCAGTTACTAAACTTTCTGTACCACCTCTACGGGGGGTAGATGTTAAAAGCTGATACGCCCCTACTTATCTTCAGTTATTTTTTTCTCACAAATATTTCACTTATTTTACTTGTTTGTCCTTCACTTTTTCCGTAATAACCATTAATAGCAGTACACTGCATCTATCATCTACATTTGCATGCATACAGGTATACATAATTACTTACGATTAAGTATGAATATTTTGTTGCGCATACATGTGCGAACAAACTGGAGACTTATGTTCGAAAGTCTCCCTTTATGTCTTCCTTTTAAACATTTTTTAATATTAGTTTGTGTTTAAAACAAACATTTTATTTATTATTCTAGTTGTATTGAAATAAAGTAATTCCAGCCAGGAAAAAATTGTATAATTTTATTACAGTCCGTTTGCTTTTTTTATACAGCTTTTTGTCTGTACTTTTTCAAGTCAAATGCGGCCCCAATACGTTGGGATTTACTTGGGAACATAAGAAAGACTATACATACATATGTAAATACAGATTTCTTTCTCTACATACTTATAAGGGGAATTCTGAATTTCTGAACTAATTTCATAAAATAAATGTGTGCGTGCACAAATCTGTGTATAGGGTGTTTTTATAGAAGTATAGAACTTTAAGTTGCAATAAAACAACGATGGATTATTCGATTGACATGAATTTTAAATATGATTTACATAGCCCCACAGAAAGTAGTCCAGCGGTGTTAAATCACAAGATCTTGGAGGCCAATTCACAGGTCCAAAACATGAAATTAGGCGGTCACCAAACGTGTCTTTCAATAAATCGAAATAAAATTGCACTATTTGCAAGCGTTGTTCAGGCGTGAGTCTATTCATGATGAATTGCCAAACCATTAATTTGGAAAAGACCGTTGACGAAAAACTCGTTATAATAGAGGAGAAGATCAACAACCTCCAGAGCCAGCGACCGAAACCAGTGAGAATCGTATCGGAAGGTACCGGCAGGATAAAAACTCCTTGCTTTGATGGTAGCTCACCCATATCAGTATTAAATTGTATTTCGAGACAGTAGCCAGCAGAAATGGATGGAACGATGAAGAGAAGGCTTTGGAGACTGCTGATTCTAAAGAAAGCATTGATGGTGAAAAATAGAGTTGGCAACCCTAGTGATATAAATGTCAAAAATACTAAGCTCCGTAAAATATTTTTTTTTTAAATTAAATTATTAATAAATATTCTTGAAGTGTAATAAATATAATTGCAAATATCAATAAACGAAGGACAAACAAACTAAAGATATTGAAATATGCCTGGAAAAGGTCGTCGTAGTGTTGTTAATAATAAAGTTATTTGTGGCCAATGTAGAATGCAGGTAGATGAAGCAAATGAAGAAAACATACAATGTGACAAGTGCAAGAAGATTTTTCATTGTTTATGTACAAAACTTGATAAACGCCAATTCCAGCACTTGCTTAAACATGAAGATGAAGATTTTGTTTGTCATTTGTGTAGTGATGAAAGTAATGATATGCTCAAGAACGAATTAAAAGAAATAAAAACAAAACTCAATAAACTTGATCAACTAAATGAAGTAACAAAAGCAATTGACTTTATGTCTCAGTAATATGATGCCTTATTGAAAAACATAGCAGAAAATAATAAAAAACTTGAAATTGTTCAAAAAGAGAATTCTTTCCTAAAAAATGAGATCAAAACTTTAAAAACATCCATGAAACTTTTAAATGATCATCGTGTCAGAAATGACTGTATCGTAAGGGGTGTTGAGGTTAAAAATGATGTTAGTGCTACTCAAACTTTGTTGGAGCTTTCAAACGAAATTGGGTTAAATTTGACTGAAAATGTTATAGAAGATGCTTACTTTTTTAAGAAAAGAAATAATAACAGCAACAACAAGCAAACCATGGTAGTAAAATTTTCAAATAGAAATGCTAAAAACACACTCATGTCATCCAAAACAAAGCTAAAGGAAAAGGAATCAACAAATTCAATATATGTTAATGATTTCTTAGGCAAAGAAACTTTCAGGTTATTTAATTATGCGAAAACATTGAAAACCATTGGATATTATGCAGTGTATACAACTGGGACGAGAGTATTTGCTAAAAGAAATGAAATATCAAAACCAAGGCTTATTAAAAACGAGGAAGATGTAGATCAAATAATGTCCGAAGCAGTTACTACAAAACCCAAGCGCGGAGCTGGAAATAAACGAGATATTCATGATGTGTATGATGAAAAAGATGATCAGGCAGCACTCTTACCACCTAAGTAATAAAGAATTATTAGAATATGTCATAAAAAAAAAAAATTATATTTTTCATGATTAATAATCAATATTTTTTAAGTTTTGATAATTTTTTAAACAATTTAAAAGTTGGAAAACAATGTAATTTTAATGTACTTTCTATAAATATAAGAAGCATGTCATCATTACAAAAATTTAATAAATTTAGAACACTTATAGCAAATTTTTCAAACCCTCCTTGTATATTAGCAATCCAAGAGACCTGGTTTGATTCTGCAATCGTCCAAATATATGAAATTCCAGGATATAACTGTGTTCATTGCTGCAGGAATGATGGTTTTGGTGGAACATCGATTTATGTACGTGATAATTACAAATTTACTATTGAATGCTGTGAGAGTAAGCAATTTTGTGAATCAGTTATAATATCTTTGGACAATTTTAAATTAAGTGGAAGGCCTGTAAAAATTATATCGTATTATAGGTCCCAGAAATGTGATGTAAACCGTTTTTATTGCATTCTGGAAGATTGGCTAAATATACATGGTCGAAGTCCTTGTGTGATAGTTGGAGATTCTAATATTGATTTTCTTGATAACAATGTGTCAATTGATTTTATAGATCTTCTTCGTAGCCATGATTTTGTTAACCTACATACTCTTATTACACGCCCGTCGTCAGGTAAATCTCTTGACAGTGTATTTAGTAACATATCAAGACAATTTATAATAGATTCAATTGAGTGTAGATTGTCTGATCATAATATTATATCATGCAGAATTGAAAGTGATGTTCAAAATCCCAAGCACATAGAGGTTGTTCACAAACAATATGACTATAACAAGTTAAGACATATTTTTCAAACTACTGTTTCAGACAATTATTCTGGTAATCCATCATTAGACACTTCAGCTTTAATACGATGTCTAATAAGCGCTTCAGAATATTCGGCCGTTATAACCAAGAAACAAAAACGAGTAAATGAAGATATTGCACCTTGGATAAATGCAAACTTACGTAAACTTATTGCTTTTAAGAGAAATCTTTTGAAGCAAAGGAAAAAGAGACTAAGTGATCAATGTTTGCAAAATAGAATTAAACGGATAAGTAAAGTTATTAAGGATGCTTGTCGACTTTCTCTAAACAATTATTATCAAGATAAAATCAGTGATTCCCAGAATGATCCGAAGAAATGCTGGAGATTTTTAAACGAAAGTTTAGGAAGAATAAATCCGAAGAATTCATGCTTGAAACATAGTGATGGGAGACTGATAAATGACGATAATGTTAAAGCGGAAATTTTTCATAAATACTTTGTAGAAGTCCCTAAAACTATGAGGCAACAAATCATTACTTCACCTGAAGATTTATGGAATGATCTTAGAACTCTGCGCTACTTCAATGATACATTTAAATTTCGTTGTGCAACAAATGAAGAAGTACTGGATATCATTTCTACACTTTCCCTAAATAAAAGTTCAGGACATGACAATTTATCTCCCAGAGTATTAAAAGAATGTAAACACGAAATTTCTCCACATCTGACCAAAATCTTTAATAGTGTTATTATTACCTCTCAGTATCCAGATACTTTGAAGATTTCTAAAGTGATTCCAATACCAAAAATGCCCCATGCTGATACTGTGGATAAGTATAGACCAAT
The DNA here is from genome assembly GCA_930367235.1 of Sarcophaga rosellei. NCBI lineage: Eukaryota > Metazoa > Arthropoda > Insecta > Diptera > Sarcophagidae > Sarcophaga > Sarcophaga rosellei. The sequence continues at coordinate 40,708,388 of OV884021.1, read as the reverse complement.
TGCGCTTTTACCTATAATTGATAAGACTTTTGAAAAGATTATGCATCAACAAATGATTACTTTTCTGGAAAACAACAATTTAATTCATAACTGTCAGTATGGATTTCGAAAGGGAAGTGGAACTGAAAATGCAGTAGTAAATGTTGTAAATAATATATGTAATGGCTTGGACCAGGGTTACACTGGAGTTGCTGGCATATTCTATGATTTTTCAAAAGCGTTTGACCTTGTGGATCATAGTATATTAATTCAAAAGCTGCATTTTTATGGTTTTCGTGGTAAGGATGTTCAATTGATTAAGAGCTACCTAAGCAATAGAAAACAATATGTAGAACTAAGTGACTATCGAAGTTCACTAGAGAGTACAGAATGTGGAGTGCCTCAAGGCAGTGTGCTAGGTCCGTTGTTTTTCATATTATATATAAATGATATAGCTAATCTCGGATTAAATGGAAAATTGTATATGTACGCTGATGATGTTTCCTTATTTTATCCGTTTAAAAATGAAAAAATGCTAAAGGACTGCTTGGAAAAAGATTCAGCTCTTATTTTTGAATACGCTAGATTAAACAAGTTAGTAATAAACAAAGAAAAAACAAAACTCATAAGATTTAGACCACAATCAAGACATTTGAATGATTTCTCTATACGTGTGGAAGGTAGCGAAATTATGGAAGTTCATGTAGTAAAATATCTAGGTGTAACGCTGCAATCAAACCTAACGTGGAGCTTGCACATTCAGGATTTAAAGTCTAAAATATCGTCGGTAATTGGCTTGTTATACAAATTTAAAAACAAGTTTGACACAAGAACTAAACTAGCTTTGTACCAAGCGTTAATACATAGCCACCTCAATTACTTAGCAATAGTATATGCGTGTAAAAATTCGGAAGTTCTGAAATCTTTACAAAGAATACAAAACAAAGCTTTAAAATTTGTTTATAATTTGCCGCGCATGTTTTCAACACTTTCACTTTATAATGATATTGCAAAAACAGTCTTGCCTGTAAGAGGATTATATAAAATGCAGTTGCTGACCTTTGTTTTTAAATCGCACCAAAATATCGGCCGCAATACAATAATGTTTCCGAGAAACCAGACTACGTTTAATACGAGGAGCAGTTCAAACTTGAGAACATCCAGATGCAGACTAGAAACCACAAAGCAAAAAGTAGAATACATTGGAGGGTTTGAATATAATAATTTGCCACAAGAGCTTAAAAATGTTGAAAGAATCTCAGTTTTTAAATCTGAGTTGAAAAGATATTTGACTCAAAATTTTGAACATTTTTTTGCATAATATTATTGTACATACATGTAAATATTTTCATAACACTTAATATTTTAAGTTACTTATTTATTTTGTATATTTTTAGTCTATGCCGCTGAGGCAACACAAATTTGTTAAAATTGAAATTTGAACAATAAAAATTGAATTAAAAAAAAAAAAAAATAATAATTTTGGAGTTAAAAGGTGGCGCGCCGAGATTCTAGAAACCATGCCAGCCAGCTGCATCAACAACTACAAAGACAACAAGACAAAGAAACAACTACAAGACAAAAGGTCAAGATCCGTCTCACCAACAAGGAATAATAAACGGGCGAACTGACGGTCATCTGCACAGGGTTCCCCGTTAAACTGAAACGAGCTGGCACTGAGGAGCAAGTGCTGGCTCCCACAAGCGAGGGCTCTACAATCTCCATATCGGTGATACAGCAAAACAACAAAAACCTTACAGTGCGGGTACTTAAATAGCAGACAACACACCTTCACTGTTGGGTCGTTTGAACTTTTTTATACTATTTTTAATATATTCTTTTAATATTAATAATAACTTATATAATACTGAATTGCTCTATAATAAATTAATAATGAATTCTATATGATGAACTACCCAAATATTAAGTTAATTTTAAGTGGAATAACCATATAGGATACAAGGTTAAAGAGACAACGGAGTTGCTGAATATCCTTAACTGTAAAAATCTAGTAAATTAATGTTAGAATTAAGAAAATATTAAATAATTTAAGTTAGTTGTAAAAATTAAGTCGACCGTGAAAGTTATTTAGCTCGTAAAATGTTTTTGGTATCGCGTACATAAATTTAAAGTGCCCTAAATTCAAATTATAATTTGTTTCAAATCCTAAAAGCTCTTAGCAAATTACATTTTGGCGCCCGAGCAGGGACATTTTAAATTTAGTGGATGAGTTTTGTTTGAAAAATTAAATAAAAAGAATAGACCAAAAATCGCATATTCTCTTTATAAGTTATTTAAAGTGAGATTCGTGGGTATTTGATAATTAATTTCAAATACCATTTTGTTAAAACAAAACTTAAATCTAAAAAAGAATATACACTGGCGAGCAAAAATGGCTACATAATATTAAAAAAAATACAAACTATATTTGTACTTTATTTATTAAAATAAAAAAACAACCCATATGTTAAACATTTATTTAGACTATCCTCTAATTAAAACAAAAATCATTCAGTAATATTATTTCCTTTTCAATATAAAATACAGCTTAACATTATTTAGTAGCATTTATCCAATTTTGCTCGTTTCGTTTCAAATGAAAAATTGAGTATTTTGTCCATAATCCTTTATTCTTTATTACTGATTTAATGCGTTTTGGTAAGCTTTCTACCATTTTTTTGATGGTATCGCTGTTTATACTTTGCCACTCTGCCTCAATTCTTAGCCACAATTCGTTAAGGTTATTTGGAGGGTTTTCATACTGTGCCAATTTTCGTTTTACAATTGCCCACGAATTCTCGATCGGATTTAAATCCGGACTTTGTGCTGGCCATTTCAATGTCTGAAATTTTTGCTCTCCCAACCTCCACTTTTGTTTTGTCCGACCATATATTGTTTTTTTTATTTTAATAAATAAAGTACAAATATAAAGTTTATATTTTTTTTAATATTATGTATCCATTTTTGCTCGCCAGTGTATATATACAAATTTAATTAAAAATAAAATCACTAAACTTAAAAAGAAAATTCGTGTGGTGAATCAAATAAAACAGAAAAATAATAACAACAAACAACAATAAATGCATAAAAAAATAGAACAAGAAAATCAAAAATACAAAATATATAAAAATACAGATACAAGTGCAGTGTTGTGAAGAAAACTTTAATTTAAAAAGAAATTTATAAAAAAAAATTGTGAAGTGGTAGTAATATCTGTGTAACACAAACACCAACACAATTCAACACACTACACAAGCATTTCAACAAAACGAACTACATCACGCTACATCTTTACATCACAACACACTCAAGACATCATCATCCATAAAACAGAACAGGACTTCACCCAACTGCCCCGTTGCCACTGTATCCTTTGCCTTAATTTTGAAAATTAATCAAAATTAAGAGATTTTCGTAAGGTACTCAAAAATTATTGGGCTTTTAAAGTTGGACACAAGAATTATTATATACACTTAATATTTTGTAAAACCAATTATTTAAAAATATTTATAAAATACATATAAAATATTTATATACACCTATCCCCCGTTTTACACGGTATTCGTTTTACACGTTTTCGATCTTACACGGTTTTTGAAAATAAAATTTTTTTGAATGAAATTTATTAATTTTGCATTTACACGAAATTATAAACACTAAACTATAATTTGCTTATATCTACAATAACATTTTACTGTCAAAATACAACACTACAAAATGTATGTTACAGTTACGAATTCTTAGTAGTCTATGTCTATGATGGAAATAGATAAGATGGGAACTCCCCGTTTTATGATCAAAACTAAATTTTATGTGTGTATGAGCTAGGTTGCTTGAAATAGTGTTTATATATAATTAATAGCGTAAATTTATTCAAGGTGAGCAAATAACGCTCAATGTGTTTGTTATTCATCATATTAAAAACTGACAAAAAGGGCTTTTTTTATAGTGATTTTCGTTTAGCACGGTTTTTACATATAAGAGTGAAAATTTCGAGTTACACGATTTTTTATGGAACCTATCTTCCGTGTAAAACGGGGGATAGGTGAAAATTTATCACATTTATTGGAAGAAAAACGTTTGCTTTTGTAATATGTATATTTTCCTTATAAAGTAAAATCACCCTTATTAGTGAAACACATCCCGAGTGTTAGTATTTTATATTTATTTCGAACTACACTAACAATTCGTTTCGTTACTCGAGAGAGAACATAGTATCAAAGAATATGGATATAAAGAATGCGCATTATGTAGAAGTTAAATTTCTTATGGCGGGTTGTAACATCTTTTTAAAAAATCATTTCTTGATGAGGGGGTGGAAGAACGAAAATAAACACAAACAAAGAGCGTAATGTGTTGCTCTCATCATGAGAGCGTAAAAATGCATTCAGTTGCTTGTCAGCTTCTAAAGAAGAATGTTCATGTCGCTTTTTTCAGACTTTTTCAGACAATTTTACACCCAAAGAAATATTACAGAATGTTTCACTAATATCAATGAGAAATGATTTCGATTTTTGGAAGAATACTTGCCAAGATAAATACGGTGTTTTTAGGTTTCTAGCGCAGTACAATTTTTCTATATTTTTCGCTCACATATACATATTATTGGGTTAAGTAGACTTGAAAATATTACTAACAATTTTCCTCTGGGTTAACACATGCCTCTCATAATTTTTGTCATGTTCTCTTTGTGCCAACGTCTGGGAATAAGTGATTTGAGAACAGTGTTGCCGTTTTTGATTATTTCTAACCAAAATTAGATATTTTTTAATCAATATGTAGGTGTGTAGATTTTTTTGGTTTTGGTTATTTTTTTTTTCTTATAAAAAAAATATTTTTTGTTTCTTTTCTTATTAATTATAATTTAAATTTGAAAAAATAAAATAAAAGTCTACGAATTTAATTTTGGTTATATTTTTTCTTATATGGTGATTTTTTTCACAAATGTTGGTTACAAAATTTTTCTTCGTGGCAACACTGTTTCAGAAGAATAAATAAGAAAGTAGTCAAACAACAAAAACGCACGATGAGAACAACGCATTGTTACGCTCTTGGTTTCTGTATCCTTCCCTTCTATCTTCCCCCCGCGGCAGGAAATATTTTTGAAAAATATTCCAAAATATGTTAAAATGCACATTCTTTATACTTTATTTTCTTTGGTTATACTCTTTATTCTCTCCAAAATTGTTATTATTAATTACATATTTCTGTTCTATCTCTGTAACTTTACTTGACCTCTGTTCTTCTTTTTATTGTCTTATTATTCATATTTTTATCCTTTAAAAGGCTTTTAGATTTAAGTTTTTAGTCAGTCACGTCTGGAGACATCATAAGCGATCCTCATTGTAGGAAAGCGATAAATAGTGCTATCTTAAATTAAAGTTAATTAAATAAATAAGTTAAGTTAATAAATAAATAAGTTAATTAAAGTTAATTAAGTTAATTAATAAAATATAATAATAATGAAATGAACAAACTATAAAATAAATTAAACATTGTGTGTTTCAATTAGCACGGTTTCCCTAAAATACCTAAAAACCCATAGAGGTTTAATTTATATAAGTTACATATTAAAGCTGTGTACAGAGTGACCGTTCACACTAGTAGCAAAATTGAAATTTCAATAAAAAATTGTTCACACAAATTTCGAACATCGAATTATGTATATTCGATTATTGTTATTTATAATAACACAGTGTGTTCACATTGAAATTTAATTTTTGTTTTTTTTTAAGAAATCGATTTTACTCGGTACATTAAATATTTTTTACCGAAGGCTATATGTAAAGCGTTTTTATTTTTATTTTCTGAGATCAAGTAAATTATTCTTGACTCAAGTAACGCCACTTGAAGATTGGTAGCGGAAATTTCGGATATTGCGTGTCCGCATAATATCAATTAAATTCTATTGTCCATAACAAGTGAATACTAATAAATTCAAATATAATTCGATTAACTTCTAGTTATTATATATACTCATATATACTATATATTAGTTTATAAACAAAAACATCATGATTAGTAGGGGCTCTAAACGCCAAGATTCTCCTTCCAGAGCGGAAACCTTGGAGAAATTACTCGCAAAGAAAGCGAAGGTCATCAAGAACATTGACCGAATTCGACAGTTCATTGTAAATAAAACTTTTTCTTTTAATCCCATGGAGCTCGAATGTCGATTAGATATTTTGAAAACATATATTAACCAAGCAATGAAGCTCCAGTTAGAAGTGGATAATTTGGATCCCGATAATGGCGATAGAGCCGAGCTTGAAGATCTCTGTGTGACCACGAAGAGTTTATTTATGAGTCTGTTGGCCAAGAATCGGCAATTGAATGTGCTTGAACCTTCATTCATTCACCATTCAAGACACTCAAATATGACGCTCCCTAAATTCAGTGGTAAATACGCTGATTATAAGATTTTATGAGCTTATTTGAGAACCTGGTTCACAATGATCCGACGTTAACGGATATTGAAAACTTCAACCACTTAATCTCATGCTTGTCCGAATCGGTCTTGGGTACAGTGAAGGCCGTTCAGGTCTCCGAGGAGTATTACCCCCAAGAATTACCGACAATATTGCAAAACTTTTTGATTTGCCAGAAATTACCAAGCCTTCGGCTGTTGCTTTGCGAAGCATGATTGATACTGTTTCTGCTATTTGTGATTCGTTGTTATCAATTGGTGATGACAAGAAAATAACTAATGCAATATTAATACATTTAGTGATGTGGAAAATAGATCGAATCACCAAATCAAAATGGGAAGAACAACTTGATTTCGAAAAGCTCCCACTGTGACCAGATTGCAAAGCCGCCTTGAATAGACATTACCAGCATATTTCTGCTGACGAGTCTTCTAGTTCAAGGCCGAGGGTTAACAAACCTAAGAATGAATATTTCAACTTTAAAACTAGTAGTACATTATTAAACTGTACCAAATCGAAACAATCTCCTGATAGATGCCTATTTTGCAAATCGGTGCAGTATATGATCAATAATTGCCCTTCTTTTACTGCTAAGCCTATAGTCAAACGATTTGACTTCATAAAATCCATACCAGCATGTATTAACTGTCTGAAAAAGGGACACACGGTTCTAAGTGTCGGATATGTAATGGTGCACATAACTAATTACTTCACCAATATAGTACAAATTCTAATAACTCTGAACAGGCTTCGGCTTCTCGCGCTTTTGTAAATTATTCGGTGTCAGATGAACGCATAATTCTAGCGACGGTTGTGGTAAGAGTAAGAAGTAGTTCTGACCAACTTATACCAACCGGTTCTCAACCTAATTTGATAACCGAGGAACTAACGCAACTACTACGTCTGAAAAAAGAAGGAGGCAGACTGAATCTAAATGCCATTGGTGAAACAAATTCATTATCCAATTTGACTGTTATCGCGAGTGTCAACTCAACCCAATTCACTTCAAAGTTTTGGGTATTAAATCAATTACGAACTTACAACATGATCGCAGGGACAACATGGCTAGTTTAAGTATTCCATCAAACGTGGAATTAGCCGACCCTTGCTTCTATAAGCCACAAAAAATTGATTTATTCATTGGCGCAGGTCCTTTCTTTGACTTGATGTGTGTTGGCCAAATCAAATTGGGCCCCACTCTTCCAGTTCTTCAGAAGACTTCGCTTGGTTGGATTGTTACTGGAAGATACAACCAGTCAAAGGACTCTTTCAATTCTAGAGTATTTCATATAAATACTTCAATCGAAGATGAGAGCAATGTTGATTCGATCGTCCGGAAATTTTGGGAGTTAGAAGAACTTCCAACCGAAATTTATTCTGAGGAGCATAAAAATGTGAGAAGACTTGAGGTTTTGTTACCTTTTAAGTCCGATCCTAAATTATTAGGATCTTCGTTTGGAACTGCCAAGCGACGCTTTCTCTCTTTAGAACTTTCCAAAGATGATACTATGAGGGAGATGTATCATGATTTCATGAAGGAGTACTTCAACTTGGGTCATATGTCACTTTTGGACAAATTTCCTGATACTCCCCACTATTTCATTCCACATCAATGTGTTTTGCGCCCTCAAAGTACAACTACCAAGCTTCGGGTAGTATTTGATGCTTCATGTAGAACTTCTTCACATGTTTCGCTTAACGAACTGTTAATGGTTGGTCCTACAGTTCAAAAAAAGTTGTATTCTACATTAATATATTGAAAAAATGTATCGTCAGGTCATGATTGTTGACAAGGATAGAAATTTTCAATTGGTTCTTTGGCGAGGGAATCCATCTGATGAGTTGAGGCTTTTTCAGCTGAATACTGTCACCTATGGTACAGCCTCAGCACCATTTTTAGCCATTAGATGTCTGATTTACTTGGGCGACATATACAAAGAGACTTTGCCTATTGATTCGAAAATTGTTCGCAGTGATTTCTATGTAGATGAAAGCTATGATGAATTAATTTTGATTCGAAATCAGGTAGCTGAAATTTTGATTTCAGCTGATTTTAATCTCACCAAATGGTTTTCGAACCAGCCTGAGTTTCTGAATTCTCTATAGAATGAGAAATTAATACATAGCGATTCAGACTCTGCGAAAGCATTGGACATACATTGGGTTTCGAAGAATGATTTATTTATATTTCATTTGGAAGATAAGTTTCAGGACTTAAAGCCTACAAAGAGAAACATATTATTGGTGTCTTCTCGATTATTCGATCCTCTCGGACTGTTATGCCCACTTGTTACAAAATCAAAGATCCTATTGCAAGAGCCTTGGATTCAAAAGCTTGACTGGGATGAATCAATTCCCTTGGGGTTGAATACTTCATGGGAAAACTTCAAGGCTAATGTAATGGAAGTTGATTCAATTACATTCCTCCATACCACATATACTTCGAAAATTCATATTCATGGATTTTCTGACGCTTTAATTCGAGCATATGGGTGTTGCATATACATTCGAAGTTCTGAGATAAACACAATCGTCTCGAGACTACTTAGGGCTAAGTCCAAAGTTGTTTAATTTAGTTTTTTGAATTTGTCACTCATTATAATTGGATTCCCCAGAGTCGTATATTAAATTATGGAAGTAATACAGTGTTTCACTGACTGTTTTCGATATGATTGGGAACAAAACTAGTTTTTCTTAAATATTTTTCGACCACTAAAAATGAGTGGAAAAACCAGTAGCAAAATAAATGGTTTTGAGCAAAACTAGTTTTGTGGCCTAGAACATATACATATATTGAAACACAAGCACAAATTAATTTAAATTCTTTGGTAGACATTGGTAATTCGACTGTAAACTTTTTCTGTTATTTGGAAATGATTCTGCTTCTCATGTAGAATAAATCCTCAACCATTAAACCAAGATCGTAAGTATGTTTACAGTACGGATTACGATTTCATAGCACAATTGTGCAGAGAGAATTCACAGAATTCATTGTCGATCAGGCTGCGAAAAGTACACATGTCAGCGGATGCTATAATATTTTTTTAGGTTTACACTCAAAAAATATTTTATGTTAAAAAATCCTTTTTTTTAATTCAAATATGTTCTTAAAACACCTTTTGATTGTTTTAATGGTCAAGTTAATAATTTAGATAATATGGAAAGAGAACAAATTTTGTATAGACATAAATCAATATTTTGGAGAAATTAAAATGTGGGTTATTAGTAGGAGAGGAAATTTATGAACCAGAATTAGTACCCAGCAAATATCTAAAAAACATTACCTAATCATTAAGTCAAAGATGTATAACTTTATGTATGTTGATGAAATGAAAATCAAAATAGGGTATATTACTAACATTTTTCTATGACTGTAAGCTCTCAACTTATTTTCTCTCTCTTACTTACTAATACACAACCAAAAAATGTTTGGTAATCCCTGGTTTACAGGTACATATACATACATCAATGATATTACAATGCGTATGATACTTAAACAGAAGTATTTCGTAAACAAAACGGATTATCAATATAAACATTATACGAAAATTTGGTAGCTTAAATTTGAATAAATTAATAAATAAAAAGAGAACTGTACAAAATAAACGTGGCGAGATCCAGATTCTAAATATTTAATATAAATTTCGAATTACATAACTGATAAAATTACAATATTAAATATTTAGAACTCTTAATAGAAATAAAAATACATTGGTTATAAAATAAAATTGTTGTTTAAAATGAATGAGATACCTATTTAATATATAACCACATTTAGAATACGGCTTAACAATTATTTATACGTGCTGCTTCATAAAAACAGAAAATGCATTTTTTTAAAGAGTATTAATTTTAATCCTGTACTTGTACTCTAACAATATTAAAAAAAAATAAAAATAGGGTATAGTCCAACATACCTGCACATAAGGGCCAAAGCCTGTTGTCTCTGAACTTGAGTTCTTTGGGAAGCCAATTGCTACAAAAAATAAGATAAAAAAGATTAATAAAAAAAGATCCATACAAAGATATAATGTCATGTGAAAATTAATAAGGACACCACTTTGACACACAAAGACAGGACAATAACAACACTTAAAGAAAGACCGTTTCGAGACATAATAAATAAATATGACCGTAAAATATACAGTCAGTTCTGACGCGTCGGTCCGTAACCGAAAGTTGTAATAAAAAAAAACGTATTAAGCACAGTGGTTTTAAATAACGAAAGTTTAATCATTTGTTAAAAAGGATTGTAAATTAAATTGATAGCGCGGTATTATTAGTTAATGCATATTGTTATCCTTTATTTAAATAAAGAAACGAGTAAGGAACAAAAATAAACAGGAGAAATAAATGTATTACAAAACCTGAAAACTTAACAATATATGTATATTTTCATTTATATGTATATTAGAGCGGGTCGCTCTCTATGGACAAAAAAAAGTTGAGTCAGTCACCCCCTGGGATTAAAGGAATATGAATAACATTTCCAAAAAATATAAAAATTATTTTTTTGCCACGCCTAGAAATACCGCCCTTTTTGTTTTTTATATACTACGTCGCCATTTTAGGTCCGATCGTAACATATCATATATCAGTGTTTATGGCTTGACGGCAGCTACATTTCACTCTAAGACGATTTTTTTAATTAGACGTCATATTCTATGCGCGACTTCTGATATCTCGGATCCTTCCCCAAAATCAGTAATTGTGGCTATGCAGGAATAAAGAGTATTTAATTATATAAAATATTCGCTTTTAAAATGCTCACTTTTATGCATTAACAGCTATTTTACAGATATTTTAAAATGTTCAAATATTCATTCACAACCGTTCAAAAATTTATTTCAAAATTATTTATATTTTGGCTACATATTTGCATAATATGTAATATCTTTATAACTCTATTATTTTTAAGTATTTATTAATAAAATTTTTCTTACTTATCAACAACTACACTGAATAAAATGGAATTTCTTGTTTTTGATAATGGGACTTAAGCATCCAAAGATCCAATTTGGTTTGTAACGGAAAAATAAATGAATTGCGAATGAAGTAAATGTTGGAAATATCTTTGGAAAACTTCTTTTTTACGCGGACTTATCTGAATCTCCAAAACTTCTCCAAACTATAGTGTAAAATTTGGCTGTTAAATATTAACCTCGACAAATCTAAAATATTGGAATTCCAAACAAATTTGTTTGTTGTTAGTAATATAAAACTGCAATTAAAGATTGTATCAGCCATACATATTGCTAATCTGGCTCCTAACTAAAAGTTTTGCGAATTTTAGATAGTCGCTTATAAGTACCAATACGCCCATTGTCTTTTTTGATATTACCTTTTTAGCTAGAATGCGTGATATTCTGTGATTAAGCATGCATAGGACATTATTAATACACGAAATATGTAACTTTAAAGTATCCAAATAGGTGTATTATTAGGCAACAAAAACCTCTTTTGTTATAAAAACTCAAAACAACTTTATAACTCCATCATGTTTTCTAAAACCAAACATTTGAGCACAGTAGAACATTATTGATTGCGATTCAGTTTTAAAGATGTTAAGTTTGTTTTTGTTTGAAATTTTAGGATGCTTTGTGTAATTCGGCCATGTTGAAGAGATTGTTAGATTGCTAGCTTATGCAATAAATATTTTGTCAACGATTATAGTAGTTTTCACCGCTGCTTATAACCCTAATCATACCTCGGATTTTAAAACTGACTTGGATCTTCTAACAACCCTTTCTGTTGACTTTTTCATTTTTGGTGACTTCAATGCACGTCACTCACATTGGAATTGTGTATCAAATAACAAATTTACAAACACTGCCTGGGTTCTAACTATTTTATTTACTATCCGTACTCATATACCCGATTCGGTCAAAACGTAACAAACGTTCAGCCGTCTACATTAGATATACTATTAACTAACTCTGGTATTAATTTTTCAAATTTAGAATCTCATCTAAATATTCTTCAATCAGACCACGCCGCTATCACCTGCTCCATTTTTGTTGAGTTTCAGAATAAATTAAGTTTGGGCCCAATGTATAAACGTGCTGACTGGCCAGCAATTAGGCCTTGGGTAGAGAGTGAAATCAGACACCGAACGATTGACCTTGCGGATTTATCGCCTAGTAATTTAGATTTACTTTTAGAAAGACTAATCTAATTGTTAAAGAAGCTTTTAGTAAAATTCCAGTAGAAAGCAGAAACGGGTGGCAAAGAGAAATTTCTAATACGTCCAAAATGCTTACGTAATAAATTCAGACGTAAACTTCTTCGATGTACAGATACAAACTTCAGGGCCCACTTAATTAGTATACTAAGACAGTTAAATGGTCTAATTGATTTCCACCTTAATAAGGATAGAAACGAAGCTTGGTCAAGATTTATTTCAAAATTGCCTAATGGATCAAAAAAGTTTTGGAAATTGTCAAAAGTTTTAAAAGGCAAGAAAAACACAGTCTGCGATTTGAATATAAATGGTACAGTATTCAAAACTGGAGCTGAAAAAGCTAATGAATTAGCCTAAACTTTTAACAATCCCCATTTGGTAACCATAAACAATGCTTCTCCTTTAGATTCTCAAGTGTCAACTTATATATATATCGTCTAGAGGAAAACCCTCCCAATTTTAGTAATATTGATTTTACAGATTCTTTCGAAGTTAAATTATTCGTTAATTTATTGAAAAATAATAAAGCTCCAGGTCTAGATGGTATAAATAGTATTATTTTGAAAAATATGCCAGATTGCTTTTACGAAGAACTTACCAAAATATTTAACGGTTGTCTAAAATATGGCTATTTTCCCTCAACTTTCAAAAAGGCGAAAGTAATCCCTATCCCAAAAAGGGATAAAGATCCTAAATTACCCACAAGCTATAGGGCAATAAGTATACTGAGTTTACTGGAAAAGATCTTTGAAAAAATAATTCACAAACGATTAGAAGATTTTGCGAACCAAAACAGTTTAATAAACCGCCAACAGTTCGGATTCCGTAAAGAACACTCTACCGTACATCAATTGAAGAGAGTTGTTAACTTAATAGAAAGGAACAGAGGAAATCGCAGGAGCACCGGTATAATTTTCTTAGATATAGAAAAGGCCTTTGATACTATTTGGCACGACGGGTTGATTTTCAAGCTCGGTATTTTTAATTTCCCACTTTACTTGCAGAAAGTTTTTTAGAAAGTCGATCTTTTGTAGTATATGTATGCCGACTGCGAATTTTCTAGCATAAAACAAATCCCAGCGGGATTACCTCAGGGATCTGTATTATCACCCACACTTTACTCATTATATACGTCCGATATAACAGTCCGTAGAAACCTGGAAACAGCATTTTATGCTGACGACAGCGCCTTTATATGATCCGGAAAATCCTCTAATGCAATAGTAGGAAGAATGCAAGAGACTCTTACCTCAAGCCAAAAATATTTTGACAAATGGAAAATCAAGGTAAATGATAATAAAACTTAGGCTATCATATTAACATTTAATAAATCGCCCAAACGTACTCCCACGAAAATTTTGTACGCAAGTGGAAACATCGTCACCATTGGTGATAACATTAAATATCTATGTTTTATGTTAGACAAAAAACTATCGTTTAAATTTCAAAAAAAAAAACGAAATATAAAAAATATTTCTTCGGCGACTTCCTCTTAGCAGATTTCTGGCAAAAACTCTGAGAGCAAATAAAATTTGCCATGTAATGTTTCTCAAAAACTCTGAGTCGACTTTAGACTGTAGGTCCCGCCACTCATGTACAAAATTAACACACACAACATAAGTGGTGTGAGAAGCTAGGCCGTAATCCTGACCGAAGCGTTGTAATGACCAATTATGTTTGATAATCAATAATTCAGACATGAGCCTCATCGCTGAAGATGATTTTGCATTGCAAATTAGAGTCAGTTGCCAACTGCTTTAAAGCCTAGTCAATGAAGACTTGTTATGGTCCACGGTCGTTTTTGGTGATTTGATAAAACGGACTAAATAATAATCACAAAATTTGACAGATTTATCAAATTTGCCAAATTTCGGAAATCCCTACTGGAATTTTGTTAGTGGTAACAAGACTTTAATTAAATTAGAATATTAATAAACTATTACAATTTTGATTAAAAACTTTTTGCTCAACTTAATTAAGTTGAACAACTAACTACGACTGGCTAATTAAGGTTAGGTAGAATATCAAAAAATTTTGATTTTCTTTCAACCGACACACCAACATAATGCTACAAGAACAATTTATAAATAAAATTGCTTGAAAGTTCCGCATTAGGATAACAGATCTTACAAAAATTCGAGACAGAAATATATCACCTAAAGTTCTCAAACGTATATTTTCTATACAATGATTGCTAATGCATTATTTTAATTTGTAGTGTGTTACATCATAATTAGAGATTGGGATCGTTAGAATGGTAGACGAGTGACATTGAATCCTGAACTTGATTCCTACCTCTAAGCACACCTTTGACCACTCCAAAATCAGTAACATCTGAAATTCCCGACTATTCGTTGGCCAATAAGTCCAATAACGAAGTCCAAACACGTTCTTGATATTGCAAGGCTAGGAGTAAAAAGCCAAGAATTCGTGTGGTATGGTGAGTATTATAGTTCCAATGACTTATGGAATTTACTATATTTGCTTTCTGTTCCACAATCTAGGGGGCGATTTAAAAGAAGATAAGGGGTGATTTTTTAAGAGCTATTGGAAAATTTAAAAAAAAACACATAATATTCAGAAAAAGGCATGAAATCTTTATTTGAATCGATAGGTCGGTCCATACTCGTATAATTTAATGTTGAAGATTATTTCATGCAAATGTTGACCGCGACTGCGCCTCAAATGGTCCATCCGCTTAGTCCAATTTTGGCATACTCTTTCCAACATTTCGGCCGGTATCTCACGAATAAATGCTCCAATTTTGTCTTCCAATGCGTCAATTGAAGCGGGCTTGTCTGTATAGACATGATCTTTAACATAGCCCCACAAAAAATAGTCTAAAGGCGTTAAATCGCACGATCTAGGCGGCCAATTGACCGGTCCCGAACGTGAAATAAAATGTTCACCGAAGTCGCCTCTCAATAAGTCCATTGTTACGCGTGCTGTGTGGCATGTGGCACCGTCTTGTTGAAACCACATGTCATGCAAGTCAAGCTGTTGCATTTGGGCAAAAAAAAAGTTGGATAACATCTCACAGTAGCGCTCACCATTCACAGTTACGTTACGATTCGCAGCATCTTTGAAGAAGTACGGTCCAATGATGCCACCAGCCCATAAACCGCACCAAACTGTGACTTTTTCTGGATGCATTGGTAGTTTTTGCAGTGCTTCTGGCTGGTCTTCACTCCAAAGTCAACAATTCTGCTTATTTACGTATCCAGAATAGCCGCTTCAGTGGGTCGATTAAACTGACCATAAAATGGAAGAAGCGCGCGATGAACTTTCTTAAAAGAGCACGCATTTTGATAATAAAATTCAATGATTTGCAAGCGTTGTTCGTTTGTAAGACGATTCATGGTTAAATTATAGACCAAACTGAAGATGTTTGACAGTGAAACAAAACACGAAACGTGCGTGAGCTTTTTAAACCAGTGTTGCCAAAAAGATAATAGCTAAAGAATCACCCTTTATAACTAATTTTTAATAAAAGTCTTTAAATTAGTTGTTTGTAGGTAATTTTCATACAGGGTAAAAGTTTAAGTGTCGATTTAATTTCAATAGGTGAACCTCAACCTGCTCTACATAGGGAGCCATCGCAGCTATATAAGGTGGAACTTCTTGACGTCAAATGATCCTCGATCACTAACCTAATGCGAATTTGTTTCTGAGCTGTACTCAGAAAGTTCTCTTCACCAATCACGAATTTTCGGCCAATGACATAACTTTCCAACATTTTCGCAATCTTAATACTAAAATGAATTTTAAGATTATATATTGCACCCTTGTGCCAAACTTCGTCAAACGCTCGAAAACATCTATAAAAAGTGAGGACCAGTATTTTTTCCCACTTAAAACTAAATTGATGGTCAAAGAAACACGTATGCACATCTAATATTGACGTTAATTAGATATCCGAAGTTTTTCTACACTTTTAATAACAAACTTCTAGGCCTTTATGACTCGGTTTTTGTGCGATATTTGTCAGGTGTAGATATCATTTTGACAAGAGCAATTCATATTTAAATTAATGATAGAGGTATCTTTCTATTTTCAACCGTATATTTCCTGAGAGTAGAGGTAACTTTAATTTATTTCTGATTCACACGTTTTTTCATTCTCATCACCATTGCAGTGTTTATTACAAAGCCATAAGGGTTTGAATTATAACAATAGCAAGTGAATGGTTCAAAAACAAATCTCATGAAGCTTCAACTTGAAACCAGTCTTCGGATATATTTTTGACCAGTAACTTGGTAGTCCACTCTATATAACCTCTGAATTTTTTGAATGTGTGAAACCATAAAACCATACTGGTGTAGTAGAGAATTATATAAGAAAAGTTTACAGTCTAACCTAGCCTTTCAAAAAATCGCTTAAGATGTACGCCAAATTATTTTATATACGACAGTTGTGCCGCTAATGGGCTATTCACTTAAATTGGCGAGCATGGTTCCTTGCGCAATGTAAATGTTATCAGAACACATTTATTCTCCATTGGTTTTACGTCTTTTCTGACTGGAATATGTTATCTTAGCACGCTAAATTATAAATTTAGAGCGGTACCCAAAACACTACCCAGTGGAACATGGGCTACAACCGGCTGGGGAATACTCTCAAAGTCACCATACTTAATAATAAATCTTCGGTCGATTATGTAATTTGTCAATAACTCCACAATCTTAATAAGTAAATTTATCCTCAGTTGATATTTTAGGCCTTCCGGCAAAACCTTTTCGAAAGCGATATCGATGAGGCGAAATTTAAAAGTAACCAACTTTATAATATTGTACTTTATATCGACTTTTAATTTATTTTTAGTAATTTTTCTAAAATTATTTTTAATAACTTCCGCCATTTTTCCCATTCGTGAATTTTGCCAATTAGGTAAGAAAATTCCATTTTTCATTAAACCAAGCGTTAGTCTGGTACAAACGACTGCTAAACAAAATTTAAATACCAATAAAATGAAAGTAGTAGAGGTTCAAAGTCCACAATTTTATAGATCCGCCCTCGCAGCAACTGTATATTAAAACTTTACTCAAACAGGTGATACACATAGCATTCTGTATTTTTTGCTTATCATTAAGTTATTGTTTTGTAATCTTTTATGGTCTTTATTTTACTCGCTGGCGATTTACTTGTCTAAAAAATTCTGTTTATACCTTATATTTATGAGATTATTGTACGTACTTTTATATGGACCTATTGTACGTCCATTCAAAATTATATTAATAACTGTTATTTTCCTATGTTTACTACTTATAAAGGCACAATTGAGAGCAAAATGCTAAATATTAATTTGTATTTAAATTAAAATATTTGTGATTGTTTAACTTTGCACTAGAATGTCTCGAATTTATTTACAATAGATAAATTTTATTATTTCGCTATGAAAATAGGTAATATACCAAAGAAAATGATAAATTAAACTGTTTGAATAAAATAATATATTAGTAATTATAACTAATTACAGCAATCAATAAATATAAAACATTAGGATTTTTTTAATAAAACTAAAAACCGTTTTTAACATATTTTGCTAAAAAGTACTATCTAATACTCCTCGTATCTTGAAAAAATTATATTTTCAAGACCGTTTATTATTATTCCTAAGTATTTGGAATAGAACTTTAATAACTGTTTAAAGAAAATTCTATGAGGAATCCTAAAATGTTTAAAAACAAATAGGCTGATAATATCAAGACCATCAATGGCCATAAAATATAACCTAAGTTATGCAGTTTAATCAAATTTTGTCAGGGGACAACTACTTATTGACAAGAGCAGTGCTACCCTTTCGGGCAAGAGGCCAGAAATTCAAATTCAGCGGTTACTTAAATGTTGTACTAAGTTGTAATATTAAAACTGAAAAAATGTGCATCTAAAATATAGTCCGTCTTATCGTGTCTAAACCTTTAAATATTTATTTGTAGGCTTAAAAATTTTCATTAATAAATGTAGATTACTTACCTGCTGTTGATGGGCCAATGTTTGCTTCATTAAAACCATTTTTATACTTTGTTCCATTGCATATTTTTTTGCCTTGCTAACTGTATCATGTTGTTCCGAAGACAGTTTCGGCAAAGCACCACCAAGTAAACCAAGTAATGCCGATCTTGTTCCTGGTCCAAATTTAACTTCACCCGTCTGTTTCAAATCATAAATGGGCTGGGAAATGTAAGGAATTTTTGTGTCCATGGCTTTTCCTGCATTAAAATTAAAATAAGTAAGTTAGAACATATATAAATATGATACTTAAAATTATGACACTAAATAAGACATAAATGTTAAAAAATATATATTTCTTAAAAACGTTCCCAATACAATTTAATTTATATTTATTTCTGTTCTTTTCCCACATATTTTCCACATGTAAAGTGTATTCTTAGTCAGATTTAAATTTAATTCACGTTAGAATTCTTCTATTTTTGAATATTTATTTTATATAATTTAATAAGTCAAAATAATATACCAGTAGAGTCTCATAGCTACAATATCGAGTCATTTTCCAACGAATATTAATCAAAATAAGTGAATTACTATCAAGTAAAAATACTCTAAAATATTCGTACATCCTTTTCAGGACTGTAACAAATAATTGCTTATGAGAAGCGCTATTTCAGTGTTCTGGGTACATCACAATCCTAAATGTTGTTACATTTTTGCCTTTTAAAAACGTTTAAAATGTAAGTTCGTAGATTGCAAATAAAATAAAAATTAATTTGTTAAACTTTAATTAAAATTATTTATTATTCGGATAATTCTGTGTGCCACTGTTCACAACTTTATGTAAACAACAACAATTGCTTTTTATGTTAGTTAACACGCTCCACACATTGTGTGGCATACCATTTATCCAAAATGATGACACAGCGACCATTGAACTTAAACTTGGATATGCTGACGCTGCAC